>OZ010745.1:115016747-116492526 GCA_963932245.1 Tachinus rufipes
TTTTCGTTTTTACGCGTTTTGAACTAAAAAATGGAATCTTGATAAAAATTGGAAATTTTCAATTTTTGGGTCAAAAGTCGAAAAATTTCCGTTTTTACGCGTTTTGAACTAAAAAATGGAATCTTGAAAAAAATTGAAATTTTCAATTTTGGGTCAAAAGTCGAAAAATTTCCGTTTTTTTCGCGTTTTGAACTAAAAAATGGAATCTTGAAAAAAATTGAAATTTTCAATTTTTGGGTCAAAAGTCGAAAAATTTCCGTTATTTACGCGTTTTGAATGTAAATAAAGAATCTTGAAAAAAAAAAAATTGAAATTTTCAATTTTTGGGTCAAAAGTCGAAAAATTTCCGTTTTTTACGCGTTTTGAATGTAAATAAAGAATCTTGAAAAAAATTGAAATTTTCAATTTTTGGGTCAAAAGTCGAAAAATTTCCGTTTTTTCGCGTTTTGAATGTAAATAAAGAATCTTGAAAAAAATTGAAACTTTCAATTTTTGGGTCAAAAGTCGAAAAATTTCCGTTTTTTACGCGTTTTGAACTAAAAAATGGAATCTTGAAAAAAATTGAAATTTTCAATTTTTGGGTCAAAAGTCGAAAAATTTCCGTTTTTTACGCGTTTTGAACTCAAATATGGAATCTTGAAAAAAATTGAAATTTTCAATTTTTGGGTCAAAAGTCGAAAAATTTTCGTTTTTTACGCGTTTTGAACTAAAAAATGGAATCTTGAAAAAAATTTAAATTTTCAATTTTTGGGTCAAAAGTCGAAAAATTTCCGTTTTTTTCGCGTTTTGAACTCAAATATGGAATCTTGAAAAAATTTGAAATTTTCAATTTTTGGGTCAAAAGTCGAAAAATTTCCGTTTTTACGCGTTTTGAATGTAAATAAAGAATCTTGAAAAAAATTGAAATTTTCAATTTTTGGGTCAAAAGTCGAAAAATTTCCGTTTTTTACGCGTTTTGAACTCAAAAATGAAATCATGAAAAAAATTGAAATTTTCAATTTTGGGTCAAAAGTCGAAAAATTTCCGTTTTTTCGCGTTTTGAACTAAAAAATGGAATCTTGAAAAAAATTGAAATTTTCAATTTTGGGTCAAAAGTCGAAAAATTTCCGTTTTTTTCGCGTTTTGAATGTAAATAAAGAATCTTGAAAAAAATTGAAATTTTCAATTTTTTGGGTCAAAAGTCGAAAAATTTTCGTTTTTACGCGTTTTGAACTAAAAAATGGAATCTTGATAAAAATTGAAATTTTCAATTTTTGGGTCAAAAGTCGAAAAATTTCCGTTTTTACGCGTTTTGAACTAAAAAATGGAATCTTGAAAAAAATTGAAATTTTCAATTTTTGGGTCAAAAGTCGAAAAATTTCCGTTTTTTTCGCGTTTTGAATGTAAATAAAGATTCTTGAAAAAAATTGAAATTTTCAATTTTTGGGTCAAATGTCGAAAAATTTCCGTTTTTTACGCGTTTTGAACTAAAAAAATGGAATCTTGAAAAAAATTGAAATTTCAATTTTTGGGTCAAAAGTCGAAAAATTTCCGTTTTTTACGCGTTTTGAACTCAAATATGGAATCTTGAAAAAAATTGAAATTTTTCAATTTTTGGGTCAAAAGTCGAAAAATTTTCGTTTTTTACGCGTTTTGAACTAAAAAATGGAATCTTGAAAAAAATTTAAATTTTCAATTTTTGGGTCAAAAGTCGAAAAATTTCCGTTTTTTTCGCGTTTTGAACTCAAATATGGATTCTTGAAAAAATTTGAAATTTTCAATTTTTGGGTCAAAAGTCGAAAAATTTCCGTTTTTTTACGCGTTTTGAACTAAAAAATGGAATCTTGAAAAAAATTTAATTTTTCAATTTTTGGGTCAAAAGTCGAAAAATTTCCGTTTTTTACGCGTTTTGAACTCAAATATGGAATCTTGAAAAAAATTGAAATTTTCAGTTTTTGGGTCAAAAGTCGGTTTTTTACGCGTTTTGAACTCAAAAATGAAATCATGAAAAAAATTGAAATTTTCAATTTTTGGGTCAAAAGTCGAAAAATTTCCGTTTTTTTCGCGTTTGAATGTAAATAAAGATTCTTGAAAAAAATTGAAACTTTCAATTTTTTGGGTCAAAAGTCGAAAAATTTCCGTTTTTACGCGTTTTGACTAAAAAATTGAATTTTTCAATTTTTGGGTCAAAAGTCGAAAAATTTCCGTTTTTTACGCGTTTTGAACTCAAAAATGAAATCATGAAAAAAATTGAAATTTTCAATTTTTGGGTCAAAAGTCGAAAAATTTCCGTTTTTTTCGCGTTTTGAATGTAAATAAATATTCTTGAAAAAAATTGAAATTTTCAATTTTTGGGTCAAAAGTCGAAAAATTTCCGTTTTTTACGCGTTTTGAACTCAAAAATGAAATCATGAAAAAAATTGAAATTTTCAATTTTTGGGTCAAAAGTCGAAAAATTTCCGTTTTTTACGCGTTTTGAACTCAAATATGGAATCTTGAAAAAAAATTGAAACTTTCAATTTTTGGGTCAAAAGTCGAAAAATTTCCGTTTTTTACGCGTTTTGAACTAAAAAATGGAATCTTGAAAAAAATTTAAATTTTCAATTTTTGGGTCAAAAGTCGAAAAATTTCCGTTTTTTACGCGTTTTGAACTCAAATATGGAATCTTGAAAAAAATTGAAATTTTCAATTTTTGGGTCAAAAGTCGAAAAATTTCCGTTTTTTACGCGTTTTGAATGTAAATAAAAAATCTTGAAAAAAATTGAAATTTTTAATTTTTGGGTCAAAAGTCGAAAAATTTCCGTTTTTTACGCGTTTTGAACTAAAAAATTGAAATTTTCAATTTTTGGGTCAAAAGTCGAAAAATTTCCGTTTTTTTACGCGTTTTGAACTCAAAAATGAAATCATGAAAAAAATTAAAATTTTCATTTTTTGGGTCAAAAGTCGAAAAATTTTCGTTTTTTACGCGTTTTGAATGTAAATAAAGATTCTTGAAAAAAATTGAAATTTTCAATTTTTGGGTCAAAAGTCGAAAAATTTCCGTTTTTTACGCGTTTTGAATGTAAATAATCTTGAAAAAAAATTGAAACTTTCAATTTTTGGGTCAAAAGTCGAAAAATTTCAGTTTCTTACGCGTTTTGAATGTAAATAAAGAATCTTGAAAAAAAATTGAAATTTTCAATTTTTGGGTCAAAAGTCGAAAAATTTTCGTTTTTTTCGCGATTTGAATGTAAATATGGAATTTTGAAAAAAAATTGAAATTTTCATTTTTTTGGGTCAAAAGTCGAAAAATTTCCGTTTTTTACGCGTTTTGAACTCAAATATGGAATCTTGAAAAAAATTGAAATTTTCAGTTTTTGGGTCAAAAGTCGAAAAATTTCCGTTTTTTACGCGTTTTGAACTCAAAAATGAAATCATGAAAAAAATTGAAATTTTCAATTTTTGGGTCAAAGTCGAAAAATTTCCGTTTTTTTCGCGTTTTGAATGTAAATAAAGATTCTTGAAAAAAATTGAAACTTTCAATTTTTGGGTCAAAAGTCGAAAAATTTCCGTTTTTACGCGTTTTGACTAAAAAATGGAATCTTGAAAAAAAATTGAATTTTTCAATTTTTGGGTCAAAAGTCGAAAAATTTCCGTTTTTTACGCGTTTTGAACTCAAAAATGAAATCATGAAAAAAATTGAAATTTTCAATTTTTGGGTCAAAAGTCGAAAAATTTCCGTTTTTTACGCGTTTTGAACTCAAATATGGAATCTTGAAAAAATTGAAACTTTCAATTTTTGGGTCAAAAGTCGAAAAATTTCCGTTTTTTACGCGTTTTGAACTAAAAAATGGAATCTTGAAAAAAAATTAAATTTTCAATTTTTGGGTCAAAAGTCGAAAAATTTCCGTTTTTTACGCGTTTTGAACTCAAATATGGAATCTTGAAAAAAATTGAAATTTTCAATTTTTGGGTCAAAAGTCGAAAAATTTCCGTTTTTTACGCGTTTTGAATGTAAATAAAAAATCTTGAAAAAAATTGAAATTTTTAATTTTTGGGTCAAAAGTCAAAAAATTTCCGTTTTTTACGCGTTTTGAACTAAAAAATTGAAATTTTCAATTTTTGGGTCAAAAGTCGAAAAATTTCCGTTTTTTACGCGTTTTGAACTCAAAAATGAAATCATGAAAAAAATTAAAATTTTCAATTTTTGGGTCAAAAGTCGAAAAATTTTCGTTTTTTACGCGTTTTGAATGTAAATAAAGATTCTTGAAAAAAATTGAAATTTTCAATTTTTGGGTCAAAAGTCGAAAAATTTCCGTTTCTTACGCGTTTTGAATGTAAATAAAGAATCTTGAAAAAAATTGAAATTTTCAATTTTTGGGTCAAAAGTCGAAAAATTTTCGTTTTTTTCGCGATTTGAATGTAAATATGGAATTTTGAAAAAAAATTGAAATTTCATTTTTTGGGTCAAAAGTCGAAAAATTTTCGTTTTTTACGCGTTTTGAACTAAAAAATGGAATCTTGAAAAAAATTTAAATTTTCAATTTTTGGGTCAAAAGTCGAAAAATTTCCGTTTTTTTCGCGTTTTGAACTCAAATATGGAATCTTGAAAAAATTTGAAATTTTCAATTTTTGGGTCAAAAGTCGAAAAATTTCCGTTTTTACGCGTTTTGAATGTAAATAAAGAATCTTGAAAAAAATTGAAATTTTCAATTTTTGGGTCAAAAGTCGAAAAATTTCCGTTTTTTACGCGTTTTGAACTCAAAAATGAAATCATGAAAAAAATTGAAATTTTCAATTTTTGGGTCAAAAGTCGAAAAATTTCCGTTTTTTTCGCGTTTTGAACTAAAAAATGGAATCTTGAAAAAAATTGAAATTTTCAATTTTGGGTCAAAAGTCGAAAATTTCCGTTTTTTTCGCGTTTTGAATGTAAATAAAGAATCTTGAAAAAAATTGAAATTTTCAATTTTTGGGTCAAAAGTCGAAAAATTTTCGTTTTTACGCGTTTTGAACTAAAAAATGGAATCTTGATAAAAATTGAAATTTTCAATTTTTGGGTCAAAAGTCGAAAAATTTCCGTTTTTACGCGTTTTGAACTAAAAATGGAATCTTGAAAAAATTGAAATTTTCAATTTTTGGGTCAAAAGTCGAAAAATTTCCGTTTTTTTCGCGTTTTGAATGTAAATAAAGATTCTTGAAAAAATTGAAATTTTCAATTTTTGGGTCAAATGTCGAAAAATTTCCGTTTTTTACGCGTTTTGAACTAAAAAATGGAATCTTGAAAAAAATTGAAATTTTCAATTTTTGGGTCAAAAGTCGAAAAATTTCCGTTTTTTACGCGTTTTGAACTCAAATATGGAATCTTGAAAAAAATTGAAATTTTCAATTTTTGGGTCAAAAGTCGAAAAATTTTCGTTTTTTACGCGTTTTGAACTAAAAAATGGAATCTTGAAAAAAATTTAAATTTTCAATTTTTGGGTCAAAAGTCGAAAAATTTCCGTTTTTTTCGCGTTTTGAACTCAAATATGGATTCTTGAAAAAATTTGAAATTTTCAATTTTTGGGTCAAAAGTCGAAAAATTTCCGTTTTTTACGCGTTTTGAACTAAAAAATGGAATCTTGAAAAAAATTTAATTTTTCAATTTTTGGGTCAAAAGTCGAAAAATTTCCGTTTTTTACGCGTTTTGAACTCAAATATGGAATCTTGAAAAAAATTGAAATTTTCAGTTTTTGGGTCAAAAGTCGAAAAATTTCCGTTTTTTACGCGTTTTGAACTCAAAAATGAAATCATGAAAAAAATTGAAATTTTCAATTTTTGGGTCAAAAGTCGAAAAATTTCCGTTTTTTTCGCGTTTGAATGTAAATAAAGATTCTTGAAAAAAATTGAAACTTTCAATTTTTGGGTCAAAAGTCGAAAAATTTCCGTTTTTACGCGTTTTGACTAAAAAATTGAATTTTTCAATTTTTGGGTCAAAAGTCGAAAAATTTCCGTTTTTTACGCGTTTTGAACTCAAAAATGAAATCATGAAAAAAATTGAAATTTTCAATTTTTGGGTCAAAAGTCGAAAAATTTCCGTTTTTTTCGCGTTTTGAATGTAAATAAATATTCTTGAAAAAAATTGAAATTTTCAATTTTTGGGTCAAAAGTCGAAAAATTTCCGTTTTTTACGCGTTTTGAACTCAAAAATGAAATCATGAAAAAAATTGAAATTTTCAATTTTTGGGTCAAAAGTCGAAAAATTTCCGTTTTTTACGCGTTTTGAACTCAAATATGGAATCTTGAAAAAAATTGAAACTTTCAATTTTTGGGTCAAAAGTCGAAAAATTTCCGTTTTTTACGCGTTTTGAACTAAAAAATGGAATCTTGAAAAAAATTTAAATTTTCAATTTTTGGGTCAAAAGTCGAAAAATTTCCGTTTTTTACGCGTTTTGAACTCAAATATGGAATCTTGAAAAAAATTGAAATTTTCAATTTTTGGGTCAAAAGTCGAAAAATTTCCGTTTTTTACGCGTTTTGAATGTAAATAAAAAATCTTGAAAAAAATTGAAATTTTTAATTTTTGGGTCAAAAGTCGAAAAATTTCCGTTTTTTACGCGTTTTGAACTAAAAAATTGAAATTTTCAATTTTTGGGTCAAAAGTCGAAAAATTTCCGTTTTTTACGCGTTTTGAACTCAAAAATGAAATCATGAAAAAAATTAAAATTTTCATTTTTTGGGTCAAAAGTCGAAAAATTTTCGTTTTTTACGCGTTTTGAATGTAAATAAAGATTCTTGAAAAAAATTGAAATTTTCAATTTTTGGGTCAAAAGTCGAAAAATTTCCGTTTTTTACGCGTTTTGAATGTAAATAATCTTGAAAAAAATTGAAACTTTCAATTTTTGGGTCAAAAGTCGAAAAATTTCAGTTTCTTACGCGTTTTGAATGTAAATAAAGAATCTTGAAAAAAATTGAAATTTTCAATTTTTGGGTCAAAAGTCGAAAAATTTTCGTTTTTTTCGCGATTTGAATGTAAATATGGAATTTTGAAAAAAAATTGAAATTTTCATTTTTTGGGTCAAAAGTCGAAAAATTTCCGTTTTTTACGCGTTTTGAACTCAAATATGGAATCTTGAAAAAAATTGAAATTTTCAGTTTTTGGGTCAAAAGTCGAAAAATTTCCGTTTTTTACGCGTTTTGAACTCAAAAATGAAATCATGAAAAAAATTGAAATTTTCAATTTTTGGGTCAAAAGTCGAAAAATTTCCGTTTTTTTCGCGTTTTGAATGTAAATAAAGATTCTTGAAAAAAATTGAAACTTTCAATTTTTGGGTCAAAAGTCGAAAAATTTCCGTTTTTACGCGTTTTGACTAAAAAATGGAATCTTGAAAAAAATTGAATTTTTCAATTTTTGGGTCAAAAGTCGAAAAATTTCCGTTTTTTACGCGTTTTGAACTCAAAAATGAAATCATGAAAAAAATTGAAATTTTCAATTTTTGGGTCAAAAGTCAAAAAATTTCCGTTTTTTTCGCGTTTTGAATGTAAATAAAGATTCTTGAAAAAAATTGAAACTTTCAATTTTTGGGTCAAAAGTCGAAAAATTTCCGTTTTTACGCGTTTTGAACTAAAAAATGGAATCTTAAAAAAAATTGAAATTTTCAATTTTTGGGTCAAAAGTCGAAAAATTTCCGTTTTTTACGCGTTTTGAACTCAAAAATGAAATCATGAAAAAAATTGAAATTTTCAATTTTTGGGTCAAAAGTCGAAAAATTTCCGTTTTTTACGCGTTTTGAACTCAAATATGGAATCTTGAAAAAAATTGAAACTTTCAATTTTTGGGTCAAAAGTCGAAAAATTTCCGTTTTTTACGCGTTTTGAACTAAAAAATGGAATCTTGAAAAAAAATTAAATTTTCAATTTTTGGGTCAAAAGTCGAAAAATTTCCGTTTTTTACGCGTTTTGAACTCAAATATGGAATCTTGAAAAAAATTGAAATTTTCAATTTTTGGGTCAAAAGTCGAAAAATTTCCGTTTTTTACGCGTTTTGAATGTAAATAAAAAATCTTGAAAAAAATTGAAATTTTTAATTTTTGGGTCAAAAGTCGAAAAATTTCCGTTTTTTACGCGTTTTGAACTAAAAAATTGAAATTTTCAATTTTTGGGTCAAAAGTCGAAAAATTTCCGTTTTTTACGCGTTTTGAACTCAAAAATGAAATCATGAAAAAAATTAAAATTTTCAATTTTTGGGTCAAAAGTCGAAAAATTTTCGTTTTTTACGCGTTTTGAATGTAAATAAAGATTCTTGAAAAAAATTGAAATTTTCAATTTTTGGGTCAAAAGTCGAAAAATTTCCGTTTCTTACGCGTTTTGAATGTAAATAAAGAATCTTGAAAAAAATTGAAATTTTCAATTTTTGGGTCAAAAGTCGAAAAATTTTCGTTTTTTTCGCGATTTGAATGTAAATATGGAATTTTGAAAAAAAATTGAAATTTTCATTTTTTGGGTCAAAAGTCGAAAAATTTCCGTTTTTTACGCGTTTTGAATGTAAATATAAAATCTTGAAAAAAAATTAAATTTTCTATTTTTGGGTCAAAAGTCGAAAAATTTCCGTTTTTTACGCGTTTAATAATACGCTGAATTTTTTCGACTTTTGACCCAAAAATTAATCCGAACCGATCAAAAGACTACTAAGTTATACAAACGGAAAAAATAATACTAAAGCAAATTTCTTGATGCTGCTATGGAATTGCCCTAATAGAAAATTTGTTTTATAAAAAAGTTAAATGGATTCCAACATAAATAATATAAATAGAATATAAATTAGAGCATTAACGTTAAAGTAAAAAAATTGATTAAACTAAATTAATTACAACTTCAGGAGTTAATTAAATTTAGTTTAATTTGAATATTAAAATTTAATGTACAACATATTATCAAGTTTTATTTAAATTTACATCACAATAAAATAGCATTGTTAGCAAAAAAATATTATTATTGCTTTACCTATAAAACGAATTCTACTGAAAAGCCTTTTTTTCAGCGCCTCCGGTCTTTATCAGCGAATGTAAAACCCACACGCAATATGATGATAAGACCTAAACTTTTTTTTTGTGTATTCTTTTGCGGCCTCTCTTTTTTTCAACACTCCACCGAAACTTTGCTGTCTTCAAACTTAGTAAAAACAAACGCACAAAGCAGGAACAAGGAAAAAAAAGTGGTAAAGATGGACGGAGGGGCTGTGGCAGAAAAAAATCTTTGTGATTTGTCAGCAAACGGCGTCGGCGAGTTTTGTTTGATAAATTAGCGCGGCTACGGTTGCAGTATAGAAAGAATGGTTGGCGTTTTTTTCTATTAGAACGGATGAATAGAAAAGGTTTTTTATATTAACTGAAAGAAATTATATTGCATTTTATAAAATGTGGTGATGCAGTAAAGGGAGATGTTCAAGCGGAGGCGGAATAAATAGGTATTGCGGACGGAAAATAAAGGGTTGTAAATCTGGTGTTGGTATAAGACGATAGGCACATCAAACGCCGCCTCATATAAAGCAACAGTGATCCCCAGATTACCTAACGTCACAATATGTCTGCCAAACATGTTGGAGCTTGTTTGTGCTGTAGACTTGAGTAACGAACAATATACAGCGGTATTTGTTGACTTCACTCTGCGGAGTGGGAGAGGTAGCAGCGGCGCCGCATTGCAGACGAGTCCGGAACAACCGCCGCGGAACAACCGGGTCCACTCTCACACCACCACCATCCAAAAACCAGACACATACACAAACCCCCTAAAAGCTAACAGTTATAGTTTCGCAATTAAAGCCGTGCTCTACGATCCGTCATAAAATTAATGTCCCCCCACGCTCATTATTCGATAATTACGCGAGGATTAAGTTTGATGGTCTAAAACGTTTTCTTATTTACCTACCCCCTTTAGCTCACAAAACGCTAAAATAACGAAAAGCGGCATCAAACTGATTTTATGAGAGGGCAATAAACAGCAGCTAAGAGTATACAATATACTTAAAGACTCATGTTAGTAGTATACAATAGATAGTTAAAGTTGTGCAAACTTCAACAATGATGATACAAGTGGTAAACATTAAGTAACTGTTAATTTTATATGCAATCCATAAAATGATCCTATATTTTCTAAACTTATAGTTTAACTTTTTTTTAAACCCTTTGAGCCACGTACTTCCGGTTTGGTGGGGATTCAGATGGGTCTGTTGGCTAGCTTCAAGAGCAAGTGCGTCTCTTCCCTTTACCGTTTAGTTTATGTTTTTGGTAATTATCTTAAAATTGACAGACAAAAGCTGAGAATATCAGATGTAAGGGAATGCAAAAAACGGCCTTTTTTTTTAAATTGAAAAAATCCTCAAAAAGTCCCCGAATTTGGTTTTCTTTTACATAAAATATTTGAAAATGAGTCTAACATGTATCAAATTATGTATAAGTATACTGTACATACAAATTAATTAAATAATATAAAATAAAAAAAAATTCTGTTCCTAAAATAAATTAAATTGTATGTAATTACGCCTGCTCACCATACCGAGGTACTAATCCTAAGCAGGGGAAGGATTTTAAACGAAGGATTGAAAGGTTGGAAACACAAAAAAGTTTGCCGTTTAACCGTATCACGACGCATTTGGGGATGGAGCACAATATCGGACCGTGGTCTCTTTAGTATAAAGGGAACAAGCCAACCCGGATATTGACTTAAGATGAAGTGCAACAAAGCACCCGTCTTCTGGAAGTCCTTCAATGCCAATCATACCTTTAACTTGCTTAGTTGAAGGTAGAAGTTTACTATTTTTCTGCTTGCTATTTTATTGGATAGCACTTTACATTATTGACCACAGAGTTTATTACATTTGTCTCAAAATTTAACCTAAGCCATCAAGATCAAACCACCAATAACAACAGTGAAAGGTGTTCCTGCGCATGTGGAGTTTACCCTTCTTTTAATCAAAGCAAAGCATAGTACCGGGCTAATAGTTTAGAATAAAGTGGCCCACCCACTCACTCAAGTGTTTGTTATCAAAAAGTTGAATCACAACCTTCTCTTGTGACAAAATGACTTCTAACGTTTGCACAGAAAACAAACAATAATTTTTTTGATATCAAACATTTGGGCGGGTGAATTGGTCACTCCAGAGCAAAGTAACGAGCCACTAAATTGGAATGAAGTGGCCCACCCACCCACCTAAGTGTTAGTTAGCAAAAAGTTGGACCACAACATTCTCTTGGGAAAAAATGACTTCTGACGTCCGCACAGAAGACAAACAATTTTTTTTTGACAAACACTTGGATGGGTGAGTGGGTGGGTCACTCTAGAACGTAGTAACAAGCCAATAGTTTGGAATGGAGTTTAATTTGTGGGTCCGCAGTTTTTTTTACTGTAACCCACCTACCCGCCCAAGTGTTAGTTATCAAAGGGTTTACTGTTTCTTCCACCTCTTGTGTGCTTATACTTAGATATCCAAGAATTGTTTAAAAATAAATCTTTTGATAACTAACGCTTTGGTGGATAAGCGCTAACTATCCGCCCAAGTGTTATTTATCAAAAGATCTTTTCTTTATCCCACTTTGTGTGTGCTTGTACTTAGATATCTAAAAAGTGTTTAACATTAAATCTCTTGATAACTAACGCTTTGGTGGGTGAGCGAAAACTAAGTTTAATTTGTGGTTCAGTAGTTTCTTCTACTGTGACACACCCACCCGCCCAATTAAAGGATCTACTATTCCTTCCACTTCTTGTGTGCTTATACTTAGATATCCGAAATTTGTTTAACATTAAATCTCTTTATAACTAACGCTTGGGTGGGTGGGCGGGAACTAAGTTTAATTTATGAGCCAGTAGCTTTTTTTACTGTGACTTACCCACTCGCCCAAGTGTTAGTCATCAAAAGATCTACTGTTCCGTCCACTTCTTGTGTGCTTATACTTGGATATCCGAGAATTGTTTAACATAAATATCTTGATAACTAACGCTTGGGTGGGTGGGCGCCCAGTAAACACAAGTTTAGATAATATAAGTTTATTACACGTATATATGGTGTAAAAAGCGTATATGGTATATGTGTATTCGTATAATATACATTTCTTGTACACGTAAGATATGTATATCTGTATATTATACGTTAATATTTTCTTTTTTTTCTACCGTTGATTAATATACGTATATTACCCATTAGAATACTTGTATAAATAACCTGCATAATATATCTACGTATATTTAACGTTTATTATTTCTGGGTTTAGTTTGCCGATCAATGTTGTCTTGGATATTCGTACGTCTGAGGCTACCCGAGCGCGTGAATATAGTTTGCAAAGTGTATGTTGAGATGCATGATTTATCTTTGTTTTTAAATTTTTTATTAACCATAATGTGCACTTGCTATTAGTTGCAATATCCGATACAGTTTTATGTTGTTTGATGTTACACAACAGTGCTGAAGTGTTGTTTAATTGAACTGGAAGCGCAGGTTTAGGAGTACTAATATGAAATACCTAATTTGTGCTAAGTCTGAAAATATGCAATGACATTTTTGTTTCAAATAACTTGTTTTTATAGCCATTACAGTAACATTAATATCAATTCATCGATTTTTTTTTTTTTTTTTTTAATTTAAATTTAATAATATTAATTGCTTTTGTTATATATAGTATTATAAATACAAATAGCAATCTAGTCAAGTTATTTAAAATAAAGATTACCATATGTGTGTCATATGAGGTGGTGGAAATACACACAGTATACTTTTCAGATGTCACCAAAAGACTGGTTGAAAAATCAAAATAAATCTTTAATTTAATTGTAATGTTCTTTAATATCTATGTTAAATATTATAATGTTTTATTTATTTAGATGTAATACTTTGTATTTTATGTTAAAATGATATACATATTTTACATTATTATATATCCGAGAAAGTAGGCAGTACGGCAGAGAGGGCATGTACAAATACCAGCGTTAACAAAAGTTAAGCAACGTCCGCTCCGGTCACGACTTGGATGGGTGACCCAATTCTTCCCAATATAAGTCCGTTATCTCGTATAGGCATCCAAACATACACATGTCATAAAGTTTAACGTATAATACACGTGTATTTCAATTGAAAAAATTACAAATATATTTATTATATTTTAACGCATTTTTTTACGTTGATAATACGTGTAAATTACACGTTTAAAATACATATAACCTATACGTATATTACACACTAAATATACGAGATATATCCGTTTAGTCGCCGGACATTTTTCCGAATAATATACTTAACAAATAAACAAATATTACACTTAGGTGTAATACCAAAAATAAACGTATCTTAAACGTAACTGTGTTTACTGGGCGGGAACTAAGTTTAATTTGTAGGCCAGTAGCTTCTTCTACTGTGACCCACCTACTCGCCCAAGTGTTAGTCAACAAAGGATCTACTGTTCCTTCCACCTCTTGTGTAATTATATTTAGATATTCAAGAATTGTTTAGCATTAAATCTTTTGATAACTAACGCTTGAGTGGGTGGGCAGGAACTAAGTTTAATTTGTGGGTCAGTAGCATCTTCTACTGTGACCCAACCACCCGCCCAAGTGTTAGTTATCAAAGGATCTACTGTTCTTTCCACTTCTTGTGTGCTTATTCTTAGATATCCAAGAATTGTTTAACATAAATCTCTTGATAACTAACGGTTGGGTGGGTGGACGGAAACTAAGTTTAATTTGTAGACCAGTAACTTCTTTTACTGTGACCCATCTACCCGCCCAAGTGTTAGTCAACAAAGGATCTACTGTTCTTTCCACTTCTTGTGTGCTTATTCTTAGATATCCAAGAATTGTTTAACATAAATTTCTTGATAACTAACGGTTGGGTGGGTGGACGGAAACTAAGTTTAATTTGTAGACCAGTAACTTCTTCTACTGTGACCCATCTACCCGCCCAAGTGTTAGTCAACAAAGGATCTACTGTTCATTCCACTTCTTGTGTGCTTATTCTTAGATATCCGAGAATTGTTTAACAATAAATCTCTTGACAACTAACGCTTGGGTGGGTGGGCGAGAATTAAGTTTATTTTGTAAGTCAGTACCTTCGTCTACTGTGACCCACCTACTCGCCCAAATGTTAGTCATCAAAGGATCTAGTGTTCTTTCCACCTTTTGTGTGCTTATAGTTAGATATCCGAGAATTGTTTAACAATAAATATCTTGATAACTAACGTTTGGGTAAGCGGGCATAAACTAAGCTTAATTTGTGGACCAGTAGCTTATTCAACTTTGACCTACCCACCCGCCCAAGTGTTAGTCATCATAGGATGTACTGTTCCTTCCACCTCTTGTGTGCTTATTCTTAGATGTCCAAAAATTGTTTAACAATAAATCTCTTGATAACTAACGTTTGGGTAGATGGGCGGGAACTAAGTTTAATTAGTGAACCAGTAACTTCTTCTAGTGTTACCCACCTACCCGCCCAAGTGTTAGACAACAAAGTATCTACTGTTCCTACCTACTAAAAGTACAACCCTCCTTAAGGAATTTTGTCAAACTATTTTGAGCCGTGAATAAACCTCATGAGAGTCTGCGCATCTAGTGATGCAAGGTCAAAAAGGTCATCAAAGAAAGATCGGCCTAAGAAGAGCAATCGTGTCGCGGACAGAGAGGGGCATTGGCATAAGTAATGCTGAACACTTTCCTCTTCCTCCTCGTCCAGGAAGCCTCTGCAATAGTCCCGCTTTGCTATACCCAGTCTCTTCGCGTGTTTGCCAACGGGACAGTGTCCCGTGATGACTCCCACTACCAGTCTGATATCGTTTCTTTTTAGAGAGACAATGTTGGTGCTTCTTTTCCTGTTTCGGTGAGACCATACTTGCCTGGTTACCTTGCAGGTGTTTTCATCCCTCCACCTTTGCTCCGCTAGGTTTGAGGTTAATACGGATGCCAACTCCTTGCACAAAGCAAATGAAATACCAATATCCCGTAGTACTTTGGTTGAGTGCAGGCTTGTGCCATTCTTTGCAAGCTCATCCGCTTCTGTGTTACCTGGGATCCCGCTGTGGCTTAGTACCCACATGAGTCTCAAGTTTGTGTGTGCTGCCAGCTCGTTCAGCTTTCTCCGACAGTCAGAGACCACTGTTGAGTTGGTGCACACGCTAGTAATTGCCCTGAGAGCAGCTTGGCTATCGGTGTAAATGTGGATCTGTTCACCAGGGTTCCCATTTACCATCAGCCACTCTGCTGCCTCTTTTATGGCGGTTACTTCCGCCTGTAGAACGCTGCAGTAGTCTGGCAGGCGTAGGGTGATTCTGAGGTTGGGGTAGTTGGAAAAAACTCCGCAGCCCACTCCTTCCGTGAGCCGTCTGTGTAGACCTGCGTGTGTTCTTCTGGTATACCTTTCTTCTCCATCCACTCCTCTTTAGAGGGTATGTGGTATAATAATTTGTTGCCAAAAGTAGGCGTTGCTAGACAGCGGTCTATGTTTTTGGGCACCTCTTTAAATTCATTGATTATTCCGGCGTGACCACGAAGATACGATGACATTTGCACCGACTTTAGTCTGAGTGCTGTGATAATGGCAAGTTGCTTGCTCATTAGATCAACCGGAGCTATGTCCAGGATTGTCTCCAAGGTTTTTGTAAGCGTCGTTCTCATGGCTCCTGTTATCATGAGCGCCGCATCTCTGCACAAAAAATAAACAATTTTTTTTTTATGAGAAACACTTGGGCGGGTAAGTGGACCATTCCAAAGCATAGTAACAAACCACTAGTTTAAAATAAAGTGGCCCACTCACCCATCTAAGTGTTAGTTATCAAAAATTTGGACCACAACCTACTTTTGTAATAAAATGACTTCTGACGTCTGCACAAAAATCAAACAATAGTTTTTGTGATGACAAACACTTGGGCGGGTAAGTGGGTCACTCCAGAGCGTAGTAACGAGCTAACAGTTTGGAATAGAGTGGCCCACCTACCCACCCAAGTGTTAGTTATCAAAAAGTTGGATCACTACCTCTTTTTGTGATAAAATGACTTCTGACGTCCGCACAAAAGACAAACAATTTTTTTCTTTATAATAAACACTTAGGCGTATTTATGGGTTATTCCAGAGCATAGTAACACGACAATTATTTGGAATGGAGTGGTTCACCTACCCACCCAAGTGTTAGATATCAAAAAGTTGGATCACAAGCTTCTCTTGTGACAAAATGACTTCTGACGTTTGCGCAGAAGACAAACAATTTTTTTTTATGATAATTATTTGGGTAAGTGGGTGGGTCATTCCAAAGCATAGTAACAGGCTAATAGTTTGAAATGGAGTGGCCCACCCACCCTCCCATCCAAGTGTTAGTTATCAAAAGTTTGGATCACAATTTTTTTGTGTGTCAAAATGACTTTTGACGTCCGCAGAAAAGATAAACATTATTTTTTTTATTACAAACACTTGGGCGGGCGGGTGGGTTACTCCAAAGCAGAGTAAAAAGCCACTAATTTAAAATAGAGTAGCCTACCTACTCACCTAAGTGTTAGTTATCAAAAAGTTAAATCACGACCTTCTCTTGAGACAAAATGACGTCCGCACAGAAGACAAAAAATAGTTTTTTTGATGATAAACACTTGGGCGGGTAGGTGGGTTACTTCAAAGCATAGTAAGAAGTCAATGTTTAGAATGGAATGAACCACCCACTCACTTGAGTGTTAGTTATTAAATAAATTGAATCACAACCTATTTTTGTGACAAAATGAGTTCTGACGTCCGCTCAATAAATAAACATTATTTTTAATGACAAACACTTGAGCGGGTGGGTGGGTTATTCCAAAGCATAGTAACAGATCACAACCTTCTTTTGTGACAAAATAACTTCTGACGTCCGCATAGAAGACAAACTATGTTTTTTTTTTTATGAGAACATAGTGAAGATTTAATAGTTTTTTTTAATTAGATCCAATCTACTAAACCTGGCCAGTCCACAGATGTTATGTGATGAGGTTGGGTCATACTGCCAACCTATACAATAAATATAAGCGTAAGCAATTGATTAAATTAAAAGAAAATATTATTGAATTTAGTATAAATTATCTTAAATTAAATTTTTTTTATAAACTTCTTACTGTCTACTGAACGCAGATACTCCGTTGATGGTTGATCACTTTGTTATAACAATTTAAATTCTTTTCCGTTCTTCTCACTTTTCTAATTTATTTATTAATTTAAAGACAGCAGCATACAAAAAACGCGCACTGTATGCGGTAAAGAAAATTGGTCAATTTGACGCTGCACTATTTGAGCTTGATTCCCTACCATCGCGTTTTATTACCAATGTTCCTTGGTAAATGCATTGTATTTGAGTAAATTCTTACAATGTGTTTAAAAATTTAATAAAAATTGTGGCAAAATATACTCTGATTTTAGTTTAAATTAACAAAGAAGCTAAAATAATTTTAAAACTATAATGAGCAATAACATTAACACAAGATTAACACTAACTAATTAAGTATTTAATTACTTTTTTTTGCATTGTAAAATTGCAACAGAAAATATTACATAAATTTAAGACGACTTAAGTTTTGCAAAGCAGTACTTAAATATTTAAGTAAGACTTAATTTTTTGTAAAATGTTAAATAATTTTATTTAAGAGTTACTTAAATTTAAGTAATTATCAAAATCAACAACTTATGTTTAAGTCATACTTATTTTTAAATTAAAAAAAAATGCAAAGTATACTTAAAATAGTATATAAGTAAAGCTTAACTTTTAAGTTGTTTTGGTGACATCAAACATTAATGAATTTCATTTCAAATATAATAGGAATCAATATGTTTAAATTTAGAAAATATAAAGTTCTATTGTGATAAGAAATAATACAATTTGTTCTAAATTTAGATTAAAACCAAACAATAAAAAAATCCGGCCGACCAAGCCAGAGAGCTGATAAGCCGATTCGATTTCTTTGTATCGGAGCGTCCTTATGATCTTCCAATTCATATTGCGTTGTATTATGCTAAATTTAATACAAATTATATCAATAAATTAACAAAACATGATTAAAATGCACCTTAATTACAGTTGTAAATGCTTTAAAATCATGAACAAAATAATAACAAACAAATTATATATTATAACCATAAAATAAAATAATTTCTTATTACTTTTCCGTGTAATTAATGCAGCAATTACTTCATGATCACACTTATATTGATTATTAAACAATTTATTCATTTTTGTTTATAGTTTAAGTCACTAATTAATTGATTTAAACCTAAGCACAACATACGCGCATAATGTACTAAGACAGCAAGATGGCATCACCCCACTACTTCACTTTTTAGGCCGGATTAAATTATTTTATATATAATTCCGCATCTGTTTAAATAATACATTAATAATTAGAAACTAATATGATTCCCATACAGAAAAATCTCAACTTTCTAATGGTGTAAGCCTCTACTCTCTGCGATCAATATAAAACAACCTTGTAACAAAACAACCCTTAATACTAGAGAATTGTCAGGTTTAGTCGTCCCGTCCTGTTGGGGTGCCACTAGTAGTATTGTTATAGAATAATATTAATCCTATCACATCGAGAATATTGGTAAAATTTTTTTCTAAAAAAATATTGACACGTACAGCGCCGTTTTTAAATTTAAATAGGTTTTTATGAGACAAAACGCCAACCAACTTAATATCCAAACAATAAGATTTTAGTTATCATTTATTTTATATGTTAAACTACATACAATATTCTATGTCTTCATGTTTTTGGTTAAAAATTTGAAGTTATATTTAACAAGTAAAAAATTGATAAAAAACTAATTAAAAACGCCACTTTTTAAAAATTAATTACGGAGAAACGACTTATTGCATAAAATTTCTACAAAATTGAAGACACAGATTGGACTTTCTTCTACAATGTGTGAAAATTTTATTCAATTATATTCAGGCGTTTTCTTGTTGAGTTGGATGCTGTAAACCCTTATAATAGCGCAACTATTCTCCCCCCTTAAACAACTTAAATAATGTTTAAAAATGAAAAATTGTTATTTTAATTAATAATATTATACTAACAAATAAAAAAAATTGGTAAAGTACTCCTTAAGATATTTTAGGTTAATCATAAATTGTAATATATAATTTATAAAGTATATCAGTAACAAAAAAAAATCAATTTTATCAAATACTATTTTTAATGGAATTAGAAAAGTTGTACACTTTTTACCAAAGCCATTAGTTCTATTTGCTTTCATAATATCAATTACGACCAAGTAGAAGCTGTGTATCCAATCAATGCATACCATTACTGCAAAACAAATCAAACATTTGATTTTAATTATAATAATGAATAAAAATAATCAAGTGAAGCGATGCGTTTACTGTGCAATGTGGTGTGTAAATACACAACAAATGCCAGCAAAAAGGTTGCAATTTACAATACAATTAAATTATAATTGTCAATTATTATTAAAATAGTTTGCAATTAATTCACTTAATTTTTACTTCTTAAATCAATAGTAATATTTGATTCTATTTGTTGATTGATGATGTTATTGCAGTCAGTCGTATAATTAATGTGTCTTATTAAATATGTAAATTTAATTATCAGTTTTTTGTATTGCTTTAATTTTCGGCGACATTCATATACAAAGAGTAAAAGTTCTTTTTCATCATGGACGAGGGTTGATTAATTAATTAAAATCGATCTTAGAATTAATTTAGGATGCGTATTTTTTGGACAGTTTACATGTTTGCTAATTACACATTATCATAATTAAATAAGGGGCTGATTGATAAATGTGTTTTGTTGATGATTAGTTTTTTAATAATTTAATAATTTGTAAAATGTTGAATTGGATTTTCAATATTGTAACCAAACAGCAACTTTGTTGACATTGACTACATATACTTTGATAATCAATTTTTTTACCACTGCATTCAGAAAGAATTAAACTATATTTTTGTCAAATTAGAGCTAAAAATAGCCGAATACATTTTAATACTATTTGCAAATAGAATTTGACTAAATGACTATAAAATATAGTTTGGTCCTTTCTAAATGTATTTACAAAAAACTAAATTAATTATCAAATTATTGATTAAATTAGCAATGTCGCCAAAGTTGCAGTTTTTGTATAGTACCACAAGTAAACGTAGCAATCGGAATGGCCTTAATATTAGAAGAAGAAGAAGAACTATTCCAAGATTAATCTAAATAAAGTCTAGTTTCCATATAATAAAAATCATATTTCATTCCTCAATATCAAAATTCGTCATAGAACAATCGTAAATTCATTCTCAATCGTTTCCATCCTATTCACGTATGCATAAGCCAATATAAAAATTAATAATTCGCTTCCGTTTCCGCCACAGAGAGAAACCCCGCAATCGATCGCATCCCCCCGCCCTAACAATTTTATTATTAACAATGCGGCAATAACTGCAGGAAATCATAAAAGTATCCCCAACAGTGAAAACAATAAATTACTAAGGAAGCAGCGGCAACATTTCCGCAGCCGACAATAAGACAAGAAAAAAAGCTCTCAATGTTAATTAAAGAAAAAATAATCTGTGTACTAATTACATGTAATTATTTTTTTTTTGTGCTAAAATATAATATATTGCAAAATCATTTATAATATAGATATTGTGTAATGTGAGAAAGAAAGGAAAAAAAAAGTAGCGTAATGTTCGCTTAATGTTTCCACCCCGTTTGCCTTATTTATCGCCCTCACTGGCCTCGGGCGGAATTTATATTTTTTTATTACCGGCACCTTTACGAAAAAGGAGAATAATAACGAAGGATGTAGAAGATTTAAGTTTTTTTTTTTTCTAAATTTAATGGAAGGTTAATTTAAAATTGTTTTTAAAAATCTTGATATAAAGTTTGTGAGACACTAACTACAAGATAATTATTATCCAGTGATTACGGTTCAATGAAAAGTAAAAAAAAATGTGGATCAATAGCAATGTTTTATTGGCCCATTTACCAAATGTACAATGATTGTGTGGTTTCAATTTCAGGACAAATTGAATCTTGTATACCAAGATCTGTTTACAAAACTTTCCATAAAGTGGATAAACACAAGGTAGAAAATACTATTCTTTCTTTAACAAGCAACACTAGGGCGGGTAGGTAGGAGTCAGTATTTAAAGTTATCCACCCACAATTTAAACTTAATGCCCTCAAGTAACCTTCTCTAGTGTTTTGTTAACATTTTACACTCTTTCTATTGCGTACAATAGTTAAAGGCACACAAGTGATAAGAAATACTAAAATTACTTAAATAAGTAACACTAGGGCGGATGGGTGAGACACAGTATTAAAAGCCACCCAACCACAAGTTAAACTTAGTGCCCGCCCGCCCACCTAAGCGTTTGTCATCATCGGTTTTATTGTTACAACCTTCCCTAATGTTCTGTTAACATTTTACACTTTTTCTATTGCGTACAATAATTACAGAAACACAAGAAGTAGGGAAAACTAAAGTTTTTTTAATAAATAACACTACGGCGGGTGGGTGGGACACAGTATTGAAAGCCACCCACCCACAAGTTAAACTTAGTAGCCGCCCGCCCACCCAAGCGTTTGTGATCAAGCGTTTTAATGTCACAACCTTCTCTAGTGTTTTGTTAACATTTTACACTTTTTCTATTGCATACAATAATTGCAGGAACACGAAAGGAGGTAGATATTAAATTTTCTTTGATCACCAACACTTGGGCGGGTGGGTGGGACACAGTATTATAAGTTACCCGCTCACAATTTAAACTTGGTACCCGCCCACCCACCCAAGCGTTTGTCATTAAAGGTTTTCTTGTTACAACCTTCTCTAGTGTTTTGTTAACATTTTACACTCTTTCTATTGTATACAATGGTTACAGGAACACAAGAGGTGGTAAATGTAAAATTTTCCTTGATCACCAACACTTGGGCGGGTGGGTGGGACACAGTTTTAAAAACCACCCGCCCACAATTTAAATTTAGTGCCTGCCCACTCACCCAAGCGTTTGTCATTAAAGGTTTTCTTGTTACAACCTTCTCTAGTGTTCTGTTAAACTAAAAATTGTTAAACTATTATCTAATTGATTACTCTGTTAACTAAACTATTATCCAACCTGTTACCTAAACTATTACTTAAAATGTTGCCTAAACTTGTAACTAAAATATTATCTAAATTATTACTTAAGCTGATAGAACTATTACCAAAATGTTACTTATATTTCAAAATGCCGATTATTATTTTAAAGTTAGCAAAAGTTGGCTAATTCTACGACTGGCTGCTTTGGGCTCTTAATGTTGTCTGTCCAGCAGAGGAGAAAAGTTGGGAGTCCCGCTTCCGTGCGGCAACAATCCACTCCAACTTCTTAGGCTGAGCTTCCGATTCACCCTGGCAAAGATGTTGTCCAGGTCCTAACTTCTTGGTTGTTGACACTATTGCAAAGGGACGGGAGTAGTCTGTAACATAAAGAAATGTCCACTTGAGGTTCACTATTAGTCTGGTGTCGCGGTGGAATAACACGTCAATCACTCGCGGCACGGGCTTGTCCGAAATTCTACTTTCCGGGTTCCGGCGTTGGTTTCTGCGGTTTTCGGCACGCGAGTCATTTCGGCCACTTCTCACGCACTATGTCGTGGAGCACTACGCGGTAGGTCCACGATACACGCGATCTACCTGAGCTGTTGGTCGGTGAACATTGCCTTCCTCCTCTTCTTCTTCTTCTTCTTCTTCACTTGTCCGCGTTCGATGTGCCAGACGTCCAATATATTAGCATTACATCGTTCAACCGGTTCCAAACTCTTCTGACTCCAGAGGTTGTCGTCCATGTCGCGATGGATACGTCACGTTGGGGGCTACGCTGCGCTCAATTGCAGGTATGTCCGGGCTGGTATCCGTGGACTCCGTTGAGAGATCGCCTCGATATATTCCTATCTTCTCTTCCTCTGAATCAACCCTGAAGCGGTTTTCTTCCGACTCTCCTGGTTCTGTCACGTTCGGTGTGGTGATGTCAGCCATAAAGCGGCTTTCGTCGTTCGCATCTAGAGCAGTGATGTCGCAGATGGTAGCGACTGCCATGGGAACCAAGTCGAAGCAGGTCATTTCTTCGTAGCATTCGGTATGAACGACTTCGGCTGTGTGGCTCTCCAGTATGGTCTCGAGCGGTTGGGCCAACTCGTAGTGCACCTCTTTAACGACTACTTGATGAGGTACGGGTGTGTCCGGATATAGTGCCTGGACAAACTCGAGCTCTTCAGTAATCTCGTCGACGGTTGCAAGCCGGATTTGCAATTTCCACTTAAGCCACTGGATTGCGATTCACAGGCGGTTGGATGCGCTGGGTGCCAGTTGCTCTTCCACATAGCATTTTTTGGAGTTGATCGTGTTCAACAGCGCGGTATAGGTTTCGATCATCTGCTGGATTTGATTGCAATTTTGCATGCCAGATAACGCTGCCTCCACGTCTCGTTTGAGCGGTTCTAGAACGATCTTAATAAACCTGATTTTGTCCACGAGTCGCTTGGGGTTTGGGTCAATGGTTTGATCTTGGTACTTGCAGGTAAATACTCCGACGCAGGCGGTTGGTTGGCTGGATGGTAGTTCAAGGTCGTAGCGTTAGCGAGGTACTCCTGCAGCGACTGTTCTTCCTCTTCTCGCTCGCGACGCTTTTGTCGTCAAGTTTTCTTCTTCTGTCTCTTCTCAGGTTGAAGTTGAGGTCTGGCCGGCAGAACCATGCCGTTCCTCGCCCCACGTTGGGCGCCATTTGTTACCGGCATCCTTCTCTGGGAGTTGTAAAGGTTGCCTGACAAGTCCGGTGGTCTACAGATGATTATGTGTTTGTACTTTTGGTTTTATTATGGTTGAACCGAAGTTCCTCACACACGCGTCACACATACGCTCGCCACAGAGGCGTTTGCCACACAGGCCCTCTTACGCACGCACACAGCGTGCACCACGTCGCTCACGCAGAGCTGGTGTTGTTTGTGGATCGACGTGAACTCGCACAAGGCAAAGATCACTGGCCGTCCTGAAACCCGAGCGTAAAAGCATTCCCTGGAGGTAGCCAGAAGTAGACTGCAAGGCAACGGGCAGTGAGTGACGTTGTCGGAAGCTGCAGCGGTGATGATCAGGGTCATCTGAGAGGCACCCAGCGGATTACCAGCTGATGTGGTGGTTCAGATGATGTCCGTCTTGATGTGGCTGCTTTGGACTCTCAATGTTGTCTGTCTAGTAGAGAAGAAAAGTTGGGTATTTATAGGCGCGCGGTTGCGCGCGCTGCGCTCTGATTAGTAGACCGGGTTCCGCCTCCGTGGGGCAACAAACTAATGCTTAGGTGGGTGGGCGAGAACTAAGTTTAAAATGTGGGCGGGTAGCTTTCTTTACTGTGACTTAACCACCCACCCAAGTGTTAGTTATGAAAGGACTCTGTAGTACACCAATTAAACCGCGTGACAGATCACATTACCGAGGGTTTTAAACTTAGAAAAACCACAGGGGTGGTATTTTTCGACATCGAAAAGGCTTTTGATAAGATATGGCATGACGGTTTAATTCTAAAGCTACATAAACTTAAATTTTAACTGCGGCTCATAAAGCTTCATATCTTGACAGCAGAACTTTATCAGTAAAGCTTCAGAATCATGTTTCAATCTCTCGGCCGATTACGGCAGGGGTACCTCAAGGCTCTCTTCTTTCGCCTTTGCTATTTAACCTTTTCGTTGCCGACATGCCATCGGGCTGGAAGCAAAAATGGCACAATACGCCGTCGATACGGCGCTTCTCTACAGCTCAAGGTCGCCTATGGTGGTCACTACGAGGCTTCAAAAAGCAACCGACAATCTCCAAAAATGGTGCTATGATTGGCTGCTCAGGGTCAATCCTGAAAAGAGCGTTGCCGTTCTCTTTTTGCGGCGACAAACTAAACCGCACAATAACGTCTTCATCGATTACGTACCGATTCCATGGCCAAATGCTGCAAAGTATTTGGGGATCACTTTCGATAAAGGTCTAACGTACAAATTGCACGTTCAGACCGTTCTTGATATAGCCAAATTGGCAAATAAACTCCGAATGTATACGTCTATCATTAGACCGCAATTGACGTTTGGTTACCTAATCTGGGAAACAGTCATATAAGGCGTCTCGACGCATTTCAAAATCTAACTCTTTGTTGGATTATAGGAGCGCCATGGTACGTTAGGAATGCAGACATTCACAACGACCTAGGCATCACTCCGTTACGACAACATTTCGAGGCGCTCGCCGAGAAATATTTCACAAATTTAGCGATTTATTCAAACACCGATCTAGCCAGATTGGCAGAGCCGGACAAACAGGGCCACTTCTATCGAAGACCGGTCAACCTTATCTAACCAGGTAGGTTTATCCCACATCCTACAACCTCATCCCACAGCCTATACGGCGTCCTATCTCTATTCATTCTCTTATTTTTTTCCCAATGGAAGGTTTATGAGCACAGGTATCAAACTTCCCGGTACTCAAAATGGGGCGGTTTTTAGTCGGTAGGCGCTTTCCTCGTGAGAGTGAATCCGACACTTTGAGTCAGTTATTAGAAGATTTTACCGCCCTGACCACCAAAAAAGAAATCATCAAAAGATTTAATGTTTGTACCACATCTTGTGTGCTTGCAGTTAGATATCAGAAAATTGTTTAACAATAAATCGCTTAATAACTAATGCTTGGGTGGGTGAGCGGGAACTAAATTTAAAATGTAGGCAAGTAGCTTCTTATACTGTGACCTACCCACCCACCCAAGTGTTAGTCATCAAAAGATCTATTATTTGTACCACCATTTGTGTGCATGCAATTAGGTATCAGAAAATTGTTTAACAAAAATCTCTTGATAACTAACGTTTGGGTAGGGGGGCGGGAACCAACTTTAAAATGTGGGCGGGTAGCTTTTTTTATTGTGAATTTCTCTTTCACCCAAGTGTTAGTCATCAACAAATCTATTATTTGTACCACCTCTTGTGTGCTTGCACTTAGATATCAGAAAATTGTTTAACAATAATTTTTTTGATAACTAACGTTTGGGTGGGTGGGCGGGCACCAAGTTATAATAGTAGACGGGTAGCTTCCTATACTGTGACCCACTTACCCACTCAAGTGTTAATTATCAAAAGATCTATTGATTGTACCCCCTTTTGTGTGCTTGCATTTAGATATCAGAAAATTGTGTAAGTTGTTTAGAAGAAATGAAGCGCTATAGATCAAAGAAATACAAAAGTTTGTGATTAAAGTGCGTAAAACTGGAATGCTAGTAGACAATGCGCGCATCAAGCATACTCATCTGAGGCGCTTTGCCAAAATTGTCGCTTATGTGGCTTAAAGTAAACGTACTACTCAGAAACATCAACTCAATGTTAAGCAAACCACTCTGACTACAACTTGTCTAAGAAATTAAACTGCGGATTTTGGATTGGTTGCGTTGTTGGGCCATTTTTTTTTAAACAATGAAGAAACCAACATTACTGTTTCCGGAGATCGTTACAGAGACATGATCACTGATTTTTTGTGGCCCAAATTAAAAAAACTTAATTTGCTCTGATTTCAGCAAGATGAGGCAATATCCCATACTGCACATGCCACAACCAATCTTCTTCAACAACCGCGTTATCAGCCGTTTTGACAATATGAACTGGCCACTTTGCAACTGCAACTTGACACCGAATAGATAGCCAAAACTACATGGTTTGTCATTTTAATCAATTTGTAGCTCAAACTTATAGCATCCATGCCTGGGTTTCGTGGTTTTGCTTTGTTTACCAGCATAATTCTGCATATTAAAAAAAAAAAAAAAATTGAATTATTGTAATCGAAAGAAAATTTCTCCTATAACGCAATCCGCTTTTTAAAATTCTCCTAAAACAAGCCGGAAAATTAGTAAAATTGCGGAAAATCTAAGAAAATTCTTTAAAAATAACTCATTTTTAGCAATTATGTGTTGTATTTCACCCTAGGGCAAGCGAATCCAGTTTTTTTATTTTTTCGATCAAAAGTACTATTTTTCAGAAGTATCATATTTAAATTTCAAGTCTCTAGGTGTAGCGGAATTGAAGATATCAAATTTTTAATAAAATGGTAATTTTCTCATTTATTGCGGAAACTTTTGGAGAACTAAGGGCAAGATCGTGTTCTACAAAAAATGTCCTATAAGATATTAAAGTACAAAAACTGGAAGAAGACAAAATATTCCTAAAAAATTAAAGTGGTCGCCATTTACACTGTATTGCACTTAGAGATCTAATTTTAGAAATTGTCATATTATGGTACCCCAAATATCCGTACAAAATTTGAGCAAAATCGGAGATATTGTGTGGAGACAATTGTCCAAATTTCCTTAGAATTATACTTGCTAAAAGAATCAAAATCCGGCTACAAAACATTACAATCTGTTTATAAAATACAACAAACTGACAAAAATACATAAAAAAATACCGGTCATAAAACTATAGGTTTCTAAACAAACCATTTTTATCGTATTCAAGGTTAATGTTAACAAACTGTTTAAATCTAGTCTTCAATGTAATACTTTCAGCAAGTGTGGTTTCACTCAAATTTATTTTTATGTTGGTACATATTAAGTAACTCATTTCAATTCAAAAAACATCTAAAATAACAAAATCCGGCTATAAATCATCAAAATTATGCTAAAATACTAAAATCCAATGTCATAAAAGTCAGAAAAATTTCAAAAATAAATTAAAAACACAGAAAATCTGGCGCAAAAATCTAAACCTGTTTTAATCCGGTCACAAAATTAAGCCAAAAAATCTAAAAACACAACAAAGTTCAAAAATCCGGCTATAAAATTATATAAATTTGCACAAAACACGCTTAAAACAGGCATAAAATAATAAAATTAATCCATAAAATACTTAAAATAACAAAATCCGGCCAAGAAATATCGAAAATTTCATCAAAAATATTAAAATCCAACTTAAATTTAACAAAAATAGCTAGGTTCGGACACAAAACATCAAAATTATGCCAAAAATACTAAAATTTTACCATAAAAGTTAAAAAATATTTAAAATCCGGCCATAAAAATATGTAAATTTGTAGAAAACAGTTAAAAACATTCAAAAATCTTGCAATTAAAAATCAAAATATTTAAAATCCGGCCATACACGTTAAAAACACAAAAATCTTATCATAAAACTTAATAATCTGACAAAAATTGCCCATAAAGTATGTAAAATTGCACAAAACATACAAACAAAAATCTGGTCATACGTTTTTTTTATTAAATAATAAAATTCGGCTATAAAACACTAAAATTACGCACAAAAATTTAATGTTGAAAGTCAGACAATTGACAAAAATACCTAAAAAATACAAAAATCCTGCTGCAAAAAATAAAAAAAATTAAAATTAACCATAAAACACTAAAATTTGCTCAAAAATTATAAAAAAATCATAAAAAATAAAAATATTTAAACTAACATAAATCCAGCCAAGAAAATTACTTAAAAATACTAAAATCCAACTTTAAAAATTAAGAAATATAACAAAAATATCTAAAGATTACAATAATCTGGATATAGAAAATAGAAAGCTTAAATCAAGCCACAAAACATCAAATACATACCATATTTTAGTTTGTATGATTTGTTTGATAAAAATGGTAGTAAATACTTTTCAGTAAGCATAAATTACAGACAATATTACTATAGTAAACTATATAAATCTAACTGTATGACTTAACATCAACTATTCAATTTTTTAAATGGAATATCATATAGTTTTGTTACAGTTTTACGATGGTCTTATAACAAATAAAAAGCAACAATCTACCAAAATGTTTGTTATAAAATAGTTAGCAGCAACTTTTTCTTCTAAAACGCATATTATTAAAAATAAGCCAAAAAATATTTGCTAAGAAAAAAGGTCAAAGAATAAAATAAAAACATTTAATCCTCTTGTCAGAGGCCTGTTTAAAAGGAAACGTTTTACCTTCTAAAAGAAACTAATGTGTGCCGGTTTAAATCGGACGCATTGACAAAGAATTTACAGACAAGGACTCGAAACCCATGACCCAAATAACACTAGTGGTTTAGATTTCACATCTCAAATTTTTCTTAAAACTATAAAATAATTTTATTTATTATACTCATCCAAGAAACCTCAATGAAATAAAATCAAATACGTAAATTATAAAATCCATCTAATAAAAGAAGCTGTAAATGTGGTAATAAAAATGAAATGTTGGATTGCGCATTATCTACTTTATTCAACCCAGTTTTAAACCAAGCTGATCTTTGAAGTGTAAAGAAGCATGAAGTGAAATTGATCCGAAACCATAAATGAAATTATTAAATAGACCGAGATGGATCAATCAATATTATCCACTCCTAGTGTAATGGAAACAATTTAAATTATAAATTTTCTTAGAAATACAAAATATGCATCCAATAAAGAAAATAAAGCAATTATGCAAAGCGGCGCATTAAGTGTAAATATGCACGCTCGCCGTGCTCATCCAACGAATCCATTAACAACATGGAACAAAAAAAATCTGCATACAAATGGCATTATTATTATTATCATTAACATTCGGCATTATTTTAATTCTGGAGGGGATTAAGTTGCAACTATTTATTAGCGTCTCCGCTGCAGATAATGAAGCGCTTAGCGGCGATTTATATTAAAATTCATTTTAATTACGGCACCGCCGGCTCGTTTTTATTATATTTTAGTTGCAAGGGATGTTGAGGAAAATTTATTTTTTTAACTGTTATAATAATTATTTGGCAGTTTGTTGTAATTTGTTGGGAGGGTGATTTTTTGTGTTTTTAATGTGCGAATTTATATACGGGTGTAACAATGAACTGGGTTGGAATGGGAGATGAATCTTGAGGGGAATTAGTTAGTAGGAGTTAGTGAGATGGTAGTAGTAGCGACATCTAAAGGATTTTGTATGAAGTTAATTTACTACTACTAGAATAATGTATGTTTGCTCTAAAGTTTTACAGTTAACTACTGTGTAAAACCTTAGAAGCACAATTTGAATGATAGTAAAGAGGTGGCGCTTTAACGCAACTTTGAGCATTTTGTAACATTTTAAAATATGTCCAGAATAGATAAATCTTTTCTTTTTTAGTGATATATTTATAATTTAAAAGTATTTTCAATTTTGATGACACCAGTAGTATTCTGTATTTATTTCACTTTCAGAAAATCTTTAAAGTAAAACATGTAGCGCCCTCGCTTATGCAGTTGCAGTACTTCAAAACTATTGATTGTAGAAACCTATAATATGTTCAACAACAGCTTCTCTGCGTTGTATGATATGTATGAATAATCAATACTACCGTCTGGAATTTAAAAATCAGTTGTTAAGCATGCACAATTTGTATACATATCGTATCAGATTTATAAGAATTGCTCGATATTTCAGTATAAATCCTAGTTTATTAAATTCTGCCCAGCACTGATCTATAGTTCTGGATATGTTCGAGACTTTCTGTATTTGATAGATATACTTTCTTACGTTTTCAAGTAACTCATTCTCAATATATATCTGCACATTTTCGGGGGTCATTATTTTTGTTTTGTTTAATTTGTAATTCAATTTTTAGAGTAGCTTAGTAGAATTTTTTTAGCATAATCATTAGTTCTTTAATTGTGTTATTTGTAAGGACAATCTCGTCTGCAAATCTTAGCTGGTTTAAGCACACTCCATCAATTTTAAATTCTTTTTCACTCCTCTAAGTTTTAGAAAACTTCTTCTAAGGCTAATTACATTTAATATGAGATTGTGGGTGGATTACGCTCAAAAATTGGTCAAAACTGGCTGGCAAGTTAAATTGTGTTAAGTGGCGAGGTGGTCGGTCCAAGTTTGATACCGCTTTGGTTCTTGGTGATGAGGTCCAGTAGGAGTGGTGTTAGTAATGGTGACATTCTTTAACAAATTAAAATAATTTCAACTTAGGTGCTTACCCAGAAAGCTCATACTACGTAAGCACAAGCACTCACAAAAAAAGACGTCTTTAAATTTTTTTTAGATGTTTGAGTTAAACAATCTGATGGAGCTTAAAGCTACCTACAGTAGCCATACAGAACGTTACCTTTGACGGGGTATGCAATAAAAAAAGAGCATAAAAACAAGCCACGTAAAAATGGTAGTGCCAAATCTGGATCAAACATGACTGGATTGTCTTTAGAAAACCCGTCTATTGTTAGAAGTTTTCTTTGTAGAATGTTTGGGACAACGACATATTTGCTGTATATAGCAACGGAGACGTAGAGCTGAGAACTCTCTGTTCTTTTGTCTTGGCATAGGTCTTCTACTGTATGAGCAAAATTATTAAGAACGTTGTAGATCCAGTTCAAGTGTTTTGTTCCATGCTTTGATATAAAGCACTTATAATCAGGATGACAAAGATTAATTATACCTGTTTGCACTGGAGGTTCTGATTAACATTTATAACCTCCTTGTAGTCCTTGCATGTGCAGACTGCGACGGCTTACAGTTGGTGATTAATTTGGTTGCCTAGCAGTAGCAAATATCGCTCTACATTCCAGATAATTCAAGCTTTTTGGATCAAAAATCCAGTCGTAAAAGCAGTCTATCCGGCAGTATACGTTGTTTGTCACATCTGGTTAGAGGAACGCAGCCTTTTTGTGTGGTTTTCAAGAAAAACTCCAAAGGATTTACAAGTTCTACACTTGAGAGTTGTGGTTTATACTCCACTAAGATCTGTATCAACTCCTCTTGTTGTTTAAGATAGTCGGTATACAAAAGTAGGCTTTGGTTTACAGTGAAGTTCTAGTCGACAAGGTTCTAAACCTGCAGATAATATATTGCTGAGATTTTGGTTATTTTGGGAACGCAAAGGGTATGGCTTTATGCCCCATTTTTAATGAAATCATCTTTATGTTTAGTTATCAATCAGGTAATTATACAACAATGGTGTTTTCTTGAAAGCCGCCGTGTTGTCGTTCTCAAAGTGAGCGATTTGATCGGTTGAACATCAGGGCAAGACTAAGTACTACCTTTCAAAATGTTGCAAATACAATTTGAAAAACTTCAATTAAATAAATGCGCGGCGGCAACGTCTTCAAGGTAACATTAACGTTTTGCTTCGTAGAGTAGCCCTTTAAATGTGTGTATGGGTACGCAATGCCCTTAGTGGTCTCTTTAATGAGTGGCGGAAGGGGCCAAAACAAGTCTAAGAACGTCTTGGTTTTTGATAAAGTAATCTATTAAGAGAAATATTCTTCAAACGTATTAAAGTAGCTTCAGCATACCCACTCACCCAGAATACTCACACTACGTACGTACTTACCGTTAGTGTTTGTCTTAAAAAAAAATTGATGATACTTGTGTTGTACAACGTAAAAAAGCTTAAGCTAGCCACAGTAGTCGTACAAAATGTTACCCCTAACGGGGTATGCAATACCAAAAATCAAACTCAACACCAGCGACTGATCCAGGAGTGTTATTCACAACTTCTGGCTTGCACAAGATCTACAAGCTTGCAAGGGATCCCTATAACTATGGTTATAACTCCACGCCAATATTTACAACTAGGACCATGCTTTCTGCCTCCAAGGTCACCAAAAATTCTTAACATTTTACCTACGTGGCTTACGTTCTAGCCCCCGAGATTCTTTCTTTCAGTTAAAAAAGCTGATATTTAAAAATTTATGATTGTGTTGCTACCTCACAGTTGGCATTTTAATAAGTGTACCTGTAAATTAATTACATAATAGTATATACCAAAAACCCGTTAATTGAGAGTATGAAGACGCTGGTTCACCCACACTCATATTAAATGTATTAGACTAATGTCCTAAAATAATAAATGCCACAATTTCTTAAAAATGTGACTCAAACTTGCGACAATTTATGCGCCAAGATTCGAGTTAGGTGCTTCACCCAACTAAGTTCCGGACTATATTCATAATATGGAGTGTCGTTACCAAAAGGTTTAAAGTTTGACCTCTCTACAAACGTAAGAAATCACTTAATCACACGAGACGATCGTAAGCCAACCTCTTGATAACTAACACTTGGGTGGGTTGGTGGGCTACAGCGATCCGATTTACTGACTCGTTATCATAATATGGAGTGTCCCACTTACTCACCCAAGTGTTTGTCATCAAGGAGCATTATTTGACCTCTCTGCGAAGGACAAAAATCACTTAATTTCAAGAAACATTCGTAATCCAACTTCAATCTAAACTAGTAATTTGTTATCCTAATAAAAAACGTGGATACGACCCAAATATTGTTGTAATCAAACCTCTTGATAACTAAACACTTGGGTTGGTGGGTGGTCCACTCCGATCCAACCTACTGACTCGTTATCATAATATGGAGTGTCCCACCCACCCACCCAAGTGTTTGTTATCAAGAGGTTTAAAGTTTGACTTCTTTGAAAACGTCAAAAGTCACTTCATCACACGAGACGGTAGTGATCCAACCTCTTGATAACTAACGCTTAGGTGGGTGGGTGGGCCACTCCGATCCAAACTACTGATTTGTTATCATAATATGGAGTGTCCTACCCACCCACCCAAGTGTTCATCAAGAGGTTTAATGTTTAACCTTTCTGCAAACGTCAAAAGTTACTTAATCACAAGAGACGGTTGTGATCCAATCTGTTGGTAAATAACACTTGGGTGGATGGGTGGGCTATTCTGATACAACCTACTGACTCGTTATCATAATATAAAGAGTCCCACCCACCCACCCAAGTGTTCGTTATTAAAAGGTTTAAAGTTTAACCTCTCTGCAAACGTCAGAAGTAACATAATCACAAAAGACGGTCGTGATCTATCCAATTGGTAACTAACACTTGGGTAGGTGGGTGGGCCACTCCAATCCAAATTACTGACTCAATATCATAATATGGAAAGTCTCACCCACCCACCCAAGTGTTCGTTATCGAAAGGTTTAAAGTTTGACCTCTGCGCAAACGTCAAAAGTGACTTAATCACAAGAGACGCTCGTTGGCTGGGTGGGTGGGTCACTTTAATCCAAACTACTAATTTGTTATCGTAATAAGAAATGTCCCACGTATCCACCCAAGTGTTTGCTATCAAAATTTGCAATTTGACTTCTCTGCAAATGTCAAAAGTCACTTAATCACACGAGACGGTCGTAAACCAACCTCTTGATCACTAATACTTGGGTAGGTGGGTGAGCCTCTCCGATACAAACTACTGACTTGTTGTCATAATATGAAGTGTCCCAACCAACCCATCCAAGTGTTCGTTATTAAAAGGTTTAAAGTTTGACTTCTCTGTAAACGTCAGAAATCATTTAATCAAACGAAACGATCGTGATCCAACCTCTTAATAACTAACATGGATGGGTGGCTGTGCTACTCCAATCCAAACTACTGACTCAATATTATAATATAGAGTGTTCTACCCACCTACCCAAGTGTTCGTTATCAAAAGGTTTAAACTTTGATCTCTCTGCAAAAGCCAAAAATCACTTAATCACACGAGACGGTCGTGATCGAATTTCTTGATAACAAACGCTTGGGTGGGTGGGTGGGCCACTCCAACCCAAACTACTGACTCAATATTATAATAAAAAGTGTCCCACCCATCCACCCAAGTGTTTGTTATCAAAAGGTTTACAGTTCGACCTATCTGCGGACATCAGAAGTCACTTGAATCACAAGAGGCGGTCGTGATCCAACCTCTTGGTTACTAACATTTGATTGAGTCGGTGGGCCACTTCAATCCAAACGACTGACTTGTTATCATAATATGGAGTGTCCTACCCACTCACCCAAGTGATCATCAAGAAGTTTAATGTTTAACTTCTCTACGAACGTCAAAGATCACTTAATCACAAGAGACGGTCGTAATCTAACTTTTTGGTAAATAACATTAGGGTGAATGGGTGGGCCACTCTAATCCAAACTACTGACTTGTTATCATAATATGGAGTATCCCACGCATCCACCCAAGTGTTCGTTATCAAAAGATTTAAACTTTGACCTGTCTGCAAACATCAGAAGTCATTTAATCACAAGATACGGTAGTGATCTAACTTCTTAATAACTAACACTTAGGTGGGTAGGTGGACCACTTCGACACAAACTACTGACTTGTTATCATAATATGAAGTGTCCCAACCCACCCACCCAAGTGTTTGTTAACAATAGGTTTAAAGTTTAACCTCTCTGCAAACGTCAAAAATTACTTAATCGCACAAGACGGTCGTACTTATGCTTGGGTGGGTGGGTGGGCCACTCCGATCCAAACTACTGATTTGTTATCATAATATGGAGTGTCCCACCCACCCACCCAAGCGTTTGTTATCAAAAGGTTTAAAGTTTGACATCTCTGCGAACGACAGAAGCACTTAATCACAGAGGCGGTCATAATCCAATTTCTTGATAACTAACAGTTAGGTGGGTGGGCCACTCCAATCCAAACTACTGATTTGTTATCCTGATATAAGGAATGTCCCATCTATCCACCCAAGTGTTTGCTTGCTATCAAAAGATTTAAAGTTTGACTTCTCTGCAAATGTCAAAAGTCACTTGGTCGTGATCTAACCTTGTGGTAACTAATACTTGAGTGAGTGGGTGAGCCACTTCTATCCAAATTAGTGACTCGTTATCATAATATGGACAATAATTTTAACTAGAGTTCCTGCCCACCCGATCGAGTGTTTGTAGTTCAATATCTTGCTCACAAACACATAAGTGAGTGGGCAAAACAATTGAAATTGCCGCCCCACCCGCCCAAGTGTTTGAGATCCAATATCTTGCTCACAAACACTTGGGTGGGTGGGCGGGGCACACAGTTTAATAGTTGCGGAACATTAGTTTCAACTGGAGTTTCCGGCCACCCGTCCAAGTGTTTGTAGCCCAATATCTTACTCACAAACACTTGGTACCCCACCAAGGGCAAGACACAGTAGTTTTGACTAGAATTCTTGTCCACTAGACCCAGTGTTTGTAATTCAATCTCTTGCTCACAAACACTAGCAGGAACAACGTTTTTATCTTGTGTGCATGTGGTTTAGAAGAGTGTTGCCCGCTTACCCAAGTGATAGTGATCCAATTTAAGTTTAAACGTTGTGAGATGGTAGCTTTGTTTGGTATTACCCGCCCAGCCGCCCGGGTGCTTGTTATCCAGAAACTAGATTACAAACTTTTGAGTGAGCCGAGAGGACCTGAATTTACAATTTGTGGATGTGTGGCTTAGATTGGTGTTTACCACTATAGCTAAAAAAATCCTGTATAAATTTGGATTATTAAACAAAGTCCAAGCAATAATAATCCAAAATTTCATTATCTTAAAATATTAAAAGAAATTTTAGTTCAAAATAAAGTTTTCATTAAAAATTTTGTTGCAAGTGTTTGTGATCCAGAAATTAGATTCAATTGAATAGAATAAATTTTCATAAAAAAATAATATTTAGTAAAAACTCTACTATTGTGCATTCATCAACTCTAGGCAGTCGTAATCCAACCTCTTGATAACTAACACTTCGGTGTTTGTGATCCTGCCGCTTAAAAGCCTTTCCGCACATCGAACAGACAGATTTTCTTTCATCACTATGAGTTAGTTTGTGCTTGGCCAATGCTGATGCGTTCGCATACACCTGAAATCAGATGCAAAATTAATTAAGAAAATAAAATTTTAGAGCAAAATTGTTGATGCATACATTAAACTAAAATTTCAATTAGAATGCTTTGGTTGTGATAAATTGTTATTTAATAAAATTATAGCTCTTGAGACATCAGTGTCACGGTAAAATTGCCGGGACACATTAATTTTTTATCAGAATTACTTTAAATTTAATAAAATTTTGAAATATTAATGTAACATTTGTGATACAATAAATTTTTTTTGGTAAGGTTAGGTTAGATTAGGTTAGATTACCATAGCACTCATTAATATTTTTATCAAAAATTGATGTTAATTTTAATTACAATTTTAATAAAATGTTAGCAAAAATAATATTGTGACATATGTGTCACGGTAATAATTCTTAGGTTAAAGCATGAAAATAATACTTTTTTTTTAATTTTACATGTTCTGAGACATCAGTGTTATTTTAACAATAGTTTTTAAGCAAAATATTATGTTCAATTTTATGTATAGCAAAAATTATAATGTGACATATGTGTCACGCTAATATTAACTACTGTTTATGCATGTATTTAACAGTTATCACACTTAAAATGCTTAAAATACTCAGTAAATTATAATAACAAGTTTTATTGTTGTGACATATGTGTCACGGTAATTATTACTGTCAATACATAATATAATTTTTGGTTTGAGACATCAGTGTAACGGTAAAAATATTTTAAACTATTTTTTAGCAAAGTTACTGTTGTTTTAAATACTAAACTTAATAAATTGTTACTAACAAAATGTATAACTTCTAAACTGTGCATTGAATAAGAGCTCAATTTTTTGTCATTACACTTTTTTATTTTAAGTACCATTTGTATTAATTTCATATAAATTGTTGCGCTCAATTTTGCATAACTTCAATTTTATTAACTTCATGCAACTTAAACAAAAAGCTTGTAGAATAAATCAAAACTGTGTATTTTCTAAACCATGCATTGGATATGGGTGCATTTTGGTATATGTATACTTCATTATCATGAATATTAACTGTATACATTTTATATAAATTGATACGCTTATTTTTGCATAACCTCAAATTTATTGACGTCATGTACCACAATCAAAAGACTTATAAGATAAATCAAAACTGTGTAACTTCCACCATACATTGGATATTGATGAAATTTAGTATTAAAATATTTCGTTATCATAACTACCAACTGTATAAAATTGATAAAAATTAATACGCTCAATTTTGCATAACCTTAATTTTAGTGACGTCACGTGCGATAAGTAAGAAGCGTATAAACTAAATTAAAAGTTTGTAACTTTTAAACTATTTATTGGATATAAGCAAAATTTAGAGTCAATATACTTCAGTATTATGAGTACCAACTGTATAAATTTTTATATAAATTGATACGCTCAATTTTGCATAACCTCAAATTTATTGAAGGAATGTACCACAAACAAGAAACTTATAAGAAAAGTCAAAACTGTGTAACTTCTAAACGATACATTGGATATTAATGTAATTTAGTATTAAAATATTTCATTATCATAACTACCAACTGCATAAAATTAATAAAAACTAATACGCTCAATTAAGCATAAACTTAATTTTAGTGACGTCACGTGTCACTAGTAAGAAGCGTATAAACTAAATTAAAAGTTTGTAACTTTTAAACTATTTATTGGATATAAGCAAAATTTATTGTCAATATACTTCAATATTATGAGTACCAACTGTATAAATTTTATATAAATTGATACGCTCAATTTTGCATAACCTCAAATTTATTGACGGCATGTACCACAAACAAGAAATTTATAAGATAAGTCAAAACTGTGTAACTTCTAAACAATACATTGGATATTGATGTAATTTAGTATTAAAAAATTTCATTATCATAACTACCAACTGCATAAAATTGATAAAAATTAATACGCTCAATTTTGCATAACCTCAATTTTAGTGACGTCACGTGCTATAAGTAAGAAGCGTATAAACTAAATTAAAAGTTTGTAACTTTTAAACTATTTATTGGATATGAGCGCAATTTAGTGTCAATATATTTCAATATTATGAGTACCAACTGTATAAATTTTATATAAATTGATACGCTCAATTTTGCATAACTTCAATTTTATCCACTTCATATAACCCAAGTAAGACTCTTAAATGATACATTATAACTGTGTAACTTCTAAGCGGTGCATTGGATATTGATGCAATTTGGTATAAATATACTCCACTACCATAAGTAGCAATTGCATGAAATTCATATAAATTAATACGCTCAATTTTGCATAACCTTAATTTTATTAACGTCATGCACCATAAGCAAGAGTTATACAAGCTAAATTAAAAATGTGTAACTTCTAAACTGTGCATTGGGTAAAAATGCAATTTAGTACCAGTATACTTCAATACCAGTAGTACCAACTGTATAAATTTTATATAAATTAATACGCTCAATTTTGCATAACCTCAATTTTAGTGAAAAGATGCACCACAAACTAAATTACACAATGTAACTTTAAAACTATGCAATGGAAATAGATGCAATTTTGTATTAATACACTTCAATATCATGAGTGCCAACTGTATAAATTTTATACAAATTAATTTCTTGCTCACAAACACTTAGGAGGGTAGGCGGGGCACACAGTTTATTGATTGCGGGACAGTAGTTTCAGTTAGAGTACCCGCCCACCCGCCCAAGCGTTTGTGATCCAATCTTGTGCTCTAAAACACTTGGGTGGGTGGACGGGGCCCACAATTCATTGATTGCAAACAAGTAGTTTTAAATGAAGTTCCCGGCCGGAGTGTTAGTGATCTAATTGAAGTTTAAGTTTAAACGTTCTGAGCTGGTAGCTTTGTTTAGTGTTACTCACCTACCCGCTCGGTTGCTTTTTATCTAGAAACTAGATTACAAACTTTTGAGTAAGCGGATGAGAATTGAATTTACATTTTATAAATGTGTGGTTTAAATTGGTGTTTACCACTCAACTGTTTGTAATCCAGAAATAAGACTCAATTGAATAGAATAAATTTTGATAAAATAATAATAATATTCACTAAAAACTTTTCTATTGTGCAGTCATTAACTCTTCATGGCCTACTAGAAATTAAGAAGTCTAATGTATCTTCAAGCAGCTTGTCCCAGGTTATCTAAAACGGGAAACCAAGTACATCTTATGTATTTGGAAAAAGCGGCGGTAATCTTGATGGCCAAAGAAAACAACTAATGTTGTTTTATTCAAGAAAGTTTGTAGTTACGTTGGCGGTATAAAGTTTTGCATTATCTTGTTGAAAAACAGCTTTTGGGTGGTGTCGGATGATGAGAAGTAACAATGGTTTAAAAAGTGTATCAATAAAATGGCGCCAGCCAACTTATTTTGATACAATCACAAACACTTGGGTGGATGGCCGGGTACTCAGTTTATTGGATGCCGAACAGTAGTTTTAACTTTAGTTCCCGCCCACCCGCCCAAGTGTTTATGATTCAATTTTTACTAAATTTAATAACTGCGGGTCAATAATTTTAACTTTAGTTCCCACCCCCCAACCAACTTATTTTGATACAATCACAAACACTTGGGTGGGTAAACGCGTACTCAGTTTATTAGATACGGAACAGTAATTTTAACTTTAGTTCCCGCCCACCCGCCCAAGTGTTTGTAGTCCAATTTCTTGGTCACAAACACTTGAGTGGGTAGGCGGGGCACTAAGTTCAATGATTGAGGAACTATAGTTGCAACTTTAGTTTCCACCCACCTAGCCAACTGTTTTTGATACAATCACAAACCCTTGGGTGTATGACCGGGTACTTAGTTTATTGGATGAGGGATAGTAGTTTTAACTTTACTTCCCGCCCACCCGCACAAGTGTTAATGATCTAATTTTTTAATCACAAACACTTGGGTGGGTGGGCGGGGTACTAAGTTCAATAATTGCGGGACAATAGTTTTAACTTTAGTTCTCACCCACCCAGCCAACTGTTTGTGATACAATCATAAACACTTGGGTGAGTGGCCGGATACTCAGTTTATAGGATGCGGGAGAGTAGTTTTAACTTTAAGATCACAAACACTTGGGCGGGCACTCATGGCCATAACTTCCAAACCAATTATTGGAAGTTTTTCTAATTGTAATAAGTTGTAGTACTAATATAGTAGTAGTAATTGATGCAGTTTGGTTAAATTTGATACGCTCAAATTGCTACAATTTGTAAATTACTAGGATCAACTAATTTAATCATCAATTGGTACTATTAGCCGTAACTTCTAAACTAGTCATTGGAACATTTTAAAATTTTAAGAAATTATAGTACTGATCTAGTACTATTATTTGTTACAAATTGATTAATTTTGATACGCCCAAAACCGTTAAAAGAAAAATTATTATGAAATGTATTTCTTTTCTCAGTTATTGAATTCTTCTAACGTAGGCAACCAACAATACCCAGCTGTATGCATACTGCAACTTTTTTTTATTACCAGTGGCGTAACAAAAAAGTAATATTAAAAAGGTCACAAATAACTTAAATTTAAATAATAATGTAAAGTGTGTAGTTAATAAAAACGTTAAATAAAATTATTATAAAATGTATGTTGCTGATTATTGATTTCTTCTAACGTAGGCAACCAACAACACTCAGCTGAGTGAATGTAGTAGCTTTGATTTTACCAGTGGCGTAACTAGAAAATAATATTTAAGGACACATAAATAAATAAAAAAAAAACAATTTAGAAAAAACTTTTGTTTTGTTGGTCCATACTAAATGTATTATTTATATAAAATATATAAAATTACAAATATAGCTTTTTTGTTGGATATACGCATTATAATCTGAAATAATACACTAGTCTGTTGTATGGTTCCGATATAGCTAAAGGAAATTAATTAAATTCAATTCTAAAATAAAAACTTTTCGCATATTTTTGCAGTTTTGGCTTCGTTGAGTACAGGTATCACATGGAGGAGCCAACAAGAATCCTGAAATTAAAACCCTTTATACCAAAAACAATTTACGGATTTATTTGCAACTGTACTTCTTTGCGACTTTAAGAGATTTCTCTTCGTTTTGAAGGCAAAAGTTAAGGAACTTTGCTGGGTAATAGTATAAACATGTTTAATTCTGATTTTGATGACGTTTGACATAAAAATTTCATCATTTTAGTGAAATTTAAGAAGCATTTTGTCTCATTTTATTAACCTTACGTAAGTTTTATGAGAAAAGTCACCAATCACAAAAATTACATTGATCAGAATTGACCTCCTGAAAGTTTTATTTTAATAAGAAGCCAGAAATAAATTTATCTTTTAAATTTAATAAACAATTTTATATAAATTGCCTCCCTACTCAGTTTAAAACAATTTTTTTTTAGTTGTAAAAGTCGAAATTTTAGGGCTTGTGTTACTAGCGCAAAAGCTGCCTTTTAATATCTACTTGAAAACAAATATATACTATAGCACCCGTTAATTAAGATAATAAAGGCGCTGTAGATATCACGAGGCCTAGTATCTGGTCCACCCACACCCTCAAATTAAATGTAATTATGGTTAAATGAACACTAATCATATATAAGACTAATGTCCCAAGTTAGTAAATGCCATAATTTTTTAAAATTTTCTGTCGAAGCTAGGGCTCGAACCTGCGACAAATTATGCGCCGAGATTCGAATCAGGCGCTTCACCTCACCAGTATCAATGCACTAGTATTATAGGCACCCTTTATAAGTTTAATAATAATACCTAATACTCTAAAATAATTAATAGAAACAACAAATTTACTTGAATATCTTTCTTTATTACAAATACACATTTTTTCTGTTTTATTATTATTTTTTTATTACAACAAGTCGTAGGATTATACAATATCATAATCAGTTTTCTCTTAATATACCTCACTTGTTTCATAAAATGTGGTGAAGAGAAGGATCTTTTTGCTTACAAATAAAAACAATTACAAATTCAACATAAAATAAATTTTGCCAAATTGTTAGGGGATTGTCAGAATTAAACATCTCGAGTATACTTTTTTCATCAACAGGGAAAAACAACATCTTTCAGGATGGGTGATTATTACACACTTATTATTTGAATTAAATAAAATTTAGAAAAATATGCGGAAAAGGGAGAATTTGTGGCAGTTTCAAATATTGAATGATTAATGTTGCTAATTTGATGTTAAATATACATAAAAAGAAAGAATGGTTCGCCAAAAAGTAGTTAATAAAAATATAATAATTAGTTGATATACAGGGTGGTGCAAAATTATTACAAAAGTATATTGAAAACTTTAATTATACAAATTACTTCTGGGTCCATGTAAAATTCTGTAAAATGAAAAATAAAATAAAATAATTTGTTCTAAATTCATCAGTAGGCTTCATACGGGGGTTTATTCAGAAGTCTTGTCCCCATGTTTGTTTTAGTTAGCTGTTGTTGAACTATAAAACTAAAAAAAAGCATTTCTCCAATTCAAAGACATCTACAATTTTTCTGATAATCTGGTCTCCAAATACCAATTTTCATTAAAATTGAGCAAAAAACTGCAACTTTTTTGAAAAAAATGTAGGGCATTGGGACGGTTGAGCCTGAGAACCAACACAGGTTTAAAAAATATTGTGGAATTTACTTAAATATATTTAACCTAACCGAAATAAAGTTCAAAATCATTAATTAATTTGCAAATTTTGATTTTATTCTATTAAAACTAGCTTTCTGCAATTAATTTTTAGAATTTCTTGATTCTGATAAAATATTTGGATTCAGAAAAGATAATTTCATATAGAAAAATTTATTAAATAAAATTTTCATAACCGGAAATAAATTCAAATTTAATTATTAATTTGAAAATTGCAACTTTACTGCATTAAAAGTAACTTTCTGCAGTTATTTTGGAAAATTTCTTGATTCTGTTAAAAATTTTGGATTTAAAAGAGATCATTTTATATAGAAACATTGTAAGATTTAATAATATAAAATTATTCCAACCGGAAATAGACTAAATTCAATAATAAATTTGAAAATTGCAACTTTGTTTCATTAAAACAAACTTTCTGCAATTAATTTTTAGATTTTCTTGATTCTGATAAAATATTTGAATTTGAAAAAGATAATTTTATCTAAAAACATTGTAAAATTTATTAAATTAAATTTTCTTAACCAGAAATGAACCAAAATTCAATAATTAGTTTGAAAATGTTGACTTTGTTTCACTAAAACTAACTTTCTGCAATTAATTTTTAGAATTTCTTAAATCTAATCAAATATTTGGATTTATAAGAAATGACTTTATCTAGAAAACATTGTAAAATTTATTAAACCAAATATTTATAGCCAGAAATGAACTAAAATTCAATAATTAGTTTGAAAATGTTGACTAAAACTAACTTTCTGCAATTAATTTTCAGAATTTCTTGATTCTGATGAAATATTTGGATTTAAAAGTAATGACTTTATCTAGAAAACATTGTAAAATTTATTAAATCAAATTTTTATAGCCAGAAATGAAGTAAAATTCAATAATTAGTTTGAAAATGTTGACTTTGTTCCACTTAAACTAACTTTCTGCAATTAATTTTCAGAATTTCTTGATTCTAATCAAATATTTGGATTTATAAGAAATGACTTTATCTAGAAAACATTGTAAAATTTATTAAATCAAATTTTTATAGCCAGAAATGAAGTAAAATTCAATAATTAGTTTGAAAATGTTGACTTTGATCCACTTAAACTAACTTTCTGCAATTAATTTTCAGAATTTCTTGATTCTGATCAAATATTTGGGTTTAAAAGAAATGACTTCATTTAAAAAAATTAATAAATTAAATTTTTATAACAAGAAATGAACTGAAATTCAATAAATAGTTTGAAAATGTTAACTTTGTTCCATTAAAACTAACTTTCTGCAATTAGTTTTTAGAATTTCTTGATTCTGATCAAATATTTGGATCTGAAAGAAATGACTTTATCTAGAAAACATTGTAAAATTTATTAAAATAAATTTTTATAACCAGAACTGAACTAAAATTCAATAATTAGTTTGAAAATGTTGACTTTGTTCCATTAAAACTAACTTTCTGCAATTAATTTTCAGAATTTCTTGATTCTGATAAAATATTTGGGTTTGAAAGAAATGACTTCATTTAGAAAATTTAATAAATTAAATTTTTATAACAAGAAATGAACTGAAATTCAATAATTAGTTTGAATATGTTGACTTTGTTCCACTTAAACTAACTTTCTGCAATTAATTTTCAAAATTTCTTGATTCTGATCAAATATTTGGGTTTAAAAGAAACAACTTCATTTAAAAAAATTAATAAATTAAATTTTTATAACAAGAAATGAACTGAAATTCAATAATTAGTTTGAAAATGTTGACTTTGTTCCATTAAAACTAACTTTCTGCAATTAGTTTTTAGAATTTCTTGATTCTGATCAAATATTTGGATTTAAAAGAAATGACTTTATCTAAAAACATCGTAAATTTGATTAAATTTAATTTTTATAACCAGAAATGAACCAAAATTCAATTATTAATTTGAAAATGTTGACCTTGTTCCATTAAAACTAACTTTCTGCAATTAATTTTCAGAATTTCTTGATTCTGATCAAATATTTAAATTTAAAAGAAATGACTTTATCTAGAAACATAGTAAAATTTATTAAATTAAATTTTATAGCCAGAAATGAACTAAAATTCAATAATTAGTTTAAAAATGTTGACTTTGTTCCACTAAAACTAACTTTCTGCAATTAGTTTTCAGAATTTCTAAATTCTGATCAAATATTTGGATTTAAAAGTAATGACTTTATCGAGAAACATCGTAAAAGTGATTAAATTAAATTTTTATAACCAGAAATTAACTAAAATTCAATAATTAGTATGAAAATGTTGACTAAAACTAACTTTCTGCAATTAATTTTCAGAATTTCTTGGTTCTGATCAAATATTTGGATTTAAAAGAAATGACTTTATCTAAAAAACATTGTAAAATTTATTAAATTAAATTTTTATAAACAGAAATAAACTAAAGAACAATAATTAGTTTGACTTTGTTCCACTAAAACTAACTTTCTGCAATTAATTTTCAGAATTTATTAATTCTGATGAAATATTTGGATTTAAAAGAGATAATTTTATGTAGAAACATTGTAAGATTTATTGAATTAAATTTTTTAAACCAGAAATAAACCAAAATTCAATAATTAATTTAAAATTTTTCGACTTTGTTCCATTAAAACTGACTTTCTGCAATTCTTTTTAAAAATTCCTTAATGCCAATAAAATAATTGAAAATAAAAAAAAAAATTTATACCAAATACATAAAATAAATGTGCCCTAACCAGAAATGAATTTAAATTCAGTTACTATTTGAAAATTATAACTTTGCTCCAATAAAAGGAATTTTCTGCAATTTTGAGAATTTTTTAATTTTTTTAAATTTTTTGGATGCAAATGAAGTAAATTTAAATAAACATCTTCTTACCAATTAAAATTTTTTAACTTTGCTGCAATAAACTTATGATAAATATTAAAAAAAAAAACAATTTCGACAAATTTGTTTTGGTTCCCAGGTTTAACCGTCCCAATACTTTACATTTTCTAAAATAAAATGGTAATTCAGTTAAAAATGTACAAAAAATACTTATTTTAAGCTGTGGTGTATTGGGGCGATTGAGCCTCGGAAAAACTTGTAGAAATGAAACATTTGTAGAACAATATTTCCACAACCAAAGCAAACACAAATAAATCCACCAACAATTTTTGCAAACTCTGCACCATCCTGTTCATATGTTAGTAGAAATCAAGCTGAACCACCAACCAAATCCTTCAAATATAATCGTAGCCAAATCAACAAATTCACTGCAAACTAATTAAACTGCTGCAAACAAAAATAAATGATTAATTATTACTTAAAAACCACACAGTATTCGTAGTTATTTCATTTTAAATTCTGTGTAATTTTCTATAAAACAAAAACTGCCACAAATTAAATACAAATATAATTATCTTCCATTCTATTTAAACATTTATCTCATTTATTTTCTCTATATCATATAAAATAAAACAAAAAATAAAATAACAAATTTCCTTAAACATTTACTGCGATAAAACATCAATTCATCAGTCATAAGATTCATCTCTCATTATCGAAAAGAAATATATTTTTTCACATTTTTTTTATACATAATAGACTTATTTTTTATATTTTTTGTTATATCTATGAACAGTTTGACAACATAGAAAAATATTTATATACTATATTTTACAAAACTCATTTGCCTTAATTACTTTTCCCAAGGCACCTTTACACAATTAAATTATAATTAGTTTTTTTTTCTTTTTCTTTTTTGGAGACAAATTATAGTAAACTACAATCCACGGTAGTTATTTCATCTATGATTGAGATCTGGTTATAAATAATTTTTATTTAATACAAAATTTGGCATCGTGGATAATTGTTAATCTAAACTAATGGCTAAGAAGCCAAACATCGATACATTAACATTATTGATTATATTAAGTGTTTTTTTTTTAAATAATTGGAAAGTTTTGCGCTTGATTCTTTTCTGGTCATTAAGAGGACAAATTTATGTTCCCGTAAATTACTCTAATGGGGTAAAAAAACACCACACAGTTTTCGCTTTGAAAATATTGTAACACTGGTAATTAGTTTAAGTCTCTACTTTGCTTTTAGGGATGAAATTAGATTTTTTCTTTTGCACCGAGACTTTTTTATTAAGGAATATTAAATGAGATTAATTGTATAGTGAAATGAGTTTAATTTAAATTTTAATAAATGACAGACATGAAGAGGTTTTGTAGGAATTTGTTCCTTTAATTTTGTAAAAATGTTAAAGTGACATTAATAAATTGTAATTAGAATTTCAGACTGAATAATTAATGTTATTATATATTATAAAATTGTAATTAAAATTAACTCTTAAAATGTTTTCAATTTTAATTAAAATAATTTATATTGTAACTCAATCTTGCTTGGCTGGTAGCTTAAGTTATAGTTTTTAATAAAATAAAAATTAACAAAATAGATTAGTTGATGGTAAAAACTTCAATTCAGGAAAAGTGTAGTAAAGTGAGCTTTACTAAATTTAAAGAATGCACTTACAGAAGTAAAGTAGCGCTTAATTTTAATTTTTTTTTATTAAACATAGAAAAGTTGGGACGGTTAAGCCTGGGAACCAAAACCAGTTTAATAAAATTGAAAAATTTATTTAATAAAAAAAACTTTAATAAATTCTTTTTTGGTTTCTACGCTCAACCACCCCCACTTTTAAAAAACAAAAAAAATATTTTTTTTTAAATTTTGTTTCCGCATATCCTATTTGGATTCCATACTCAACTGGCATAGTCTATTCTTTAGTTAATTTTGACATTTTATTTTTGACATATTTGTATAAATCTAATAAATTATTTTAATATAATATGCCATATATATGTGAATTATGCCAATTTTGACATTTTCTCATTTGTCAATCTCAAAGTCAAGCACAGACAAATGTTTCGGTTTTATAAACTTTGTCACTGTGCGTTGTATGACTGCAGCATCACATTTTTGACATATTATTTTAAATTTGACAGATGTAGCATATGTCAATTAAGGCATTGTTAACATTTCAGAAATATGCATTAAAAATATTTCTATTTTCTCGTACGATTTTAAAGCTCATTTGCCATTTTTTAGATTTATATTTACGTCAATTTAGACATTTTTTCAAATATCATTTTGACACTTCTTTTATATGTCAATTTTCACACTTAGTCATATGTCAATTTTTATATGTCAATTTTAACACTTTTCTTATATGTCAAATGTCGTAGCTCAAAATACGTTTGGTCCAAAAATTAAAAATGTGCACAAAACTTGGGATTTTGAGATATCAAATGTCAACTTTAACTTTTTGTCATTTATCATATATTAATTTCTCACAATTTAAACATAGTATCCGCCCACCCACTTAAAAGTTTGTCCTCAAATATTTATTATTGCAATCTTCTCTGGTGTCTGTTGACAAATTACGCTCATTCTATTAAACAAAATAGTTTCAGGAACACCAGAAGTAGGTGCAACTAAGTTTTTCTTGATGATTAACACTTGGGTGGGTGGGCGGGTCACAGTATTAGAAGCTACCAGTCCACAATTCAAATATAATGCCCGCAAACCCCCTCAAACGTTTGTCGTCTAAAGGTTCAATGTTACAAACTTTTCTGATGTTTTGTTGACAAGTGAGACTCATTCTATTGAACAAAATAGTTTCAAGAACACCAGAAGTGGGTGCAACTAAAATTTTCTTGATAATAAACACCTCGGTGGGCGGGTGGGTCATAGTATTAAAAATCATCAAACGGTTGCCGTTTAAAGGTTTAATGTTACAACCTTTTCTGTTGTTTTCTTAATAACTGGCAATCATTTCTATTAAATAAAATAGTTTCAAAAACACCAGAAAAGAGTGCTACTAAATTTTTCTTGATGATTAACACTTGGGTGGGTAAGCAAGTCACAGTATAAGAAACTATAATTCAAATATTATGCCCGCAAAAATGGGTCGTCAAAAGGTTTAATATTTTACTACACTTAGGCCTCAATAGGCTTTTGCACCTCCTCCAGTGCCGTCTCCTATCGAAGGTTGACAATAATCATTGCAAATCTGATCTTCGACACTGCAGCTCTAAATAGTTGGATCGATGTTTGTCCTTACCACTCACGTTCATCAACCATAAAGTTCTGCGACATCCTAAGGATATTCTTCCTTGTATAATAAGTAATGTGTCCCAGATACTGTAGCTTAATTCTTCGCATGACTTCTTTTTTAGTTACTAGATCTACAATTATGTGGCAATAAATTCACATCTCAAATGCCTCTAACTTTTTTGTGCTAGTTTTCTACAAGGTTTATGCTTCCATCCCGTACCAAAGCGTTGAGATATTATAGCTACGCAACATACAAACTCTCAAGATTAAGCTGAGGCTTCAAATTATGAAAGTTTTTTCATTTTGACAGAAGTGGCTCTAACTATTTCAATGTCTTTGTAAACTTCTGTGGTTTAACCACTGTTATCTTCAATTCGTGACCATAAGATTGACTAACTGTGTATATGTCTTGCAGCATTTTCTGAAGATTGAGGATGGTTATTGATTGTAACGCAGTATTATCTGCGTACCGATTGTTGTTGATAATTTAATAGAAACAGTTAATCGTCTGTTGTATTGCTGGCAACTTGCACAAACGCTAGGTAGCATGATGAATCTTTAGATAACCAACAATTGGGTGGGTGAGTGGGCCACAGTAAAAAAAACTACCTGCCCACAATTTGAACTAGGTTCCCACCCGCACACCCAAGCGTTTGTTATCAAGAAATTTGTTGTAAGCTAATTGTCTGTTTTCTTGCAAGCAACTTACACAAACGGTGGGTAAAATAATAAATATTTTGATTACCAACACTTGGGTGGGTGGGTGGGCCACAGTAAAAAAAACTAACCGCCCACAATTTTAACTTGGTTCCCGCCCGCCCACCCAAGCGTTTGTTATCAAAAAATTTGTTGTAAGCTAATCGTCTGTTGCATTGCTAGCAACTTACACAAACGGTGAGTAGAATGATAATTCTTTTGACCACTAACACTTAGGTGGGTGGGTGGGCCACAGTGAAAAAAACTACCCGCCCACAATTTAAAGTTGATTCCCGCCCGCCCACCCAAGCGTTTGTTATAAAGAAATTTGTTGTTAACTAATCCACTGTTGTATTGCTAGCAACTTACACAAACGGTGGATAAAATAATAAATCTTTTGATCACCAACACTTAGGAGGGTGGGTAAAAAACTTGTTGTAAGCTAATTGTCTGTTTTCTTGCTAGCAACTTACACAAACGCTAAGTGGAATGATAAATCTGTTAATCACCAACACTTGGGTGGGTGGGTGGGCCACAGTAAAAGAAACGACCCGCCCACATATTTAACTTGATTCCCGCCCGCCCACCCAAACGTATATCATCAAAAAATTTGTTGTAAACTAATCCTCTGTTGTATTGCTAACAATTTACAATAATTCTCTTGTTAGGAATAGCTACAAGAACATAAACGGTGATTGAAGTAATACATCTTTAGATCACCAACACTTGGGTGAGTGGATGATCCACAAAAGAAGAAGCTTCTCGCCCACAAATTGAACTTGGTTCCCGCCCGCCCACCCGAGCGTTTCTTATCAAGGAATTTGTTGTTAACTAATCTTCTGTTGTATTGCTAACAATTTACAAAAATTCTCCTGTTTAAAAAAAGTGCAAGAGCACAAACAGTGGTTGAAGCAATACATTTTTAGATCAGCAACACTTGGGTGGGTGGGTGAGCCACAGTAAAAAAAAACTATCCGCCCACAACTTAAACTTGGTTCCCGCCAGCCCACCCAAGCGTTTGTTATTAAGATAGTTGTTGTAAGCTAATCGTCTGTTGTATTGCTAGCAACTTACACACACGGTGAGTAGAATGATAAGTCTTTTGACCACTAACACTTAGGTGGGTGGGTGGGCCACAGTAGAAAAAGCAACCCGCCCACAATTCAAACTTGGTTCCCGCCCGCCCACCCAATCGTTTGTTATAAAAAAAATTGTTGTTAACTAATCCTCTGTTGTATTGCTAACAATTTACGCAAACGGTGAGTGGAATAATAAATCTTTTGATCACCAAACACTTGGGTGGGTGGGTGGGCCACAGTAGAAGAAGCTACCCGCCCACAATTTAAAAATGGTTCCCGCCCGCCCACCCAAGCGTTTGTTATCAAGAAACTTGTTGTAAGCTAATCGTCTGTTGAATTGCTAGCAACTTACACAAACGGTGGGTGGAATGATAAATCTTTTGACCACTAATACATGGGTGGGTGGGTGGGTCACAGTAGAGAAACTATCGACCAACAAATAAAATTTGTTGTAAACTAATCTTCTGATGTATTGTTAACAATTTACAATAATTCTCTTAGCAATCATCATTGCAGTTTTGATCTTCGACGCTTCAGTTCTAAATAGTTAGACCAATGTTGTTGTTTACCACTCTCGTAAGTTCATTAACCATAAAGCTCTGCAATGCTCTAAGGATCTTTTTCCTTGTAAAATAAGTTGTAAAATCAAATATCTTTCTCCACGCGTAATGTGTCCCAGAGCCTCTAGCTTTTGATTTTTAATTCTTTGTTAATAGGCCTGTTCAGGGTATCTCAAACGCCTCTAACTTTTTTGTGCTATTTTTCTTTAACATCCATGCTTCCATCCTGTACAAAAAATTGAGAAAATATAGCTACGCATCATACAAACTCTCACCGTTAGGCTAAAGCTTCTATTTATGATTTTTTTTTTCATTTTGACAAAAGTGGCTCTTGCTATTTCTGTGTTAACTTCTGCGTTTTGATCACTTTTATCTTCAATTCGTGACCATAAGATTGGCTTCGGAAGATCTTGGATGCTTATTGATATTATCACAGTATAATCTGCGTACCAATTGTAGTTGATAATTAAATAAAAACAGTAAAAAAAGCTACCCGACCACAATTTAAACTTAGTTCCAGCCCGCCCACCCAAGAGTATGTTAACAAAAAATTTGTAGTAAGGTAATCGTCTGTTGTATTGCTAGCAACTTACACAAACGGTGGATAGAATGATAAATCTTTAGATAGAAGAAACTACCCGCCCACAATTTAAACTTGGTTCCCGCCCGCCCACCTAAGCCTTTGTTATAAAGAAAATTGTTGTTAACTAATCCTTCGTTGTATTGCTAACAATTTACGCAAACGATGAGTGGAATAAAAATTCTTTTAATCACCAACACTTAGGTGGGTGAGTGGGCCACAGTAGAAGAAGCTACCCGGTCACAATTTAAATATGGTTCCCGCCCGCCCACCCATGCGTTTGTTATTAAGAAATTAGTTGTAAGCTAATCGTCTGTTGTATTTCTAGCAACTTACACAAACGGTGGGTGAAATAATGAATCTTTTGATCACAAATACTTGGGTGGGTGGGTGAGCCACAGTAGAAAAACAACTTGCCCACAATTTAAACTTAGTTCCCGCCCGCTCACCCAAGCGTTTGTTATCAAGAAGTTTGTTGTAAGCTAATTCTCTGTTGTATTCTTAATAATTTACAATAATTCTCTTATTAGGAATGGCTGCAGAAACACAAACGATGGTTGAAGTAACAAATTTGTAGACCACCAACACTTGGGTGGGTGGGTGGGCCACAGTAGAAGAAGCTAACTGCCCACAATTTAAACTTAGTTCCCGCCCGCCCACCCAAGCGTTTCTTATCAACAAATTTGTTGTTAACTAATTCTCTGTTGTATTGCTAACAATTTGCAATAATCCTCTTGTTAAGAATAGCTGCAGGAGCACAAACGGAAGTTAAAGTAATACATCTTTAGATCACCAACACTTAGGTAGGTGGGCGGGCCACAGTAGAAGAAACTACCCGCCCATAAATTAAACTTGATTCCCACCCAAGCGTTTATTATCAAGAAATTTGTTGTAAACTGATCCTCTGAAGTAACAAATTTTTAGATCACCAACTCTTGGGTGACTGGGTAGGTAGGCCACAGTAGAAGAAGATACCCGCCCACAATATAAACTTAGTTCCCGCCCGCCCACCCAAGCGTTTGTTATCAAGAAATTTGTTGTAAACTAATCCTCTATTGCATTGCTAGCAACTTACACAAACGGTGGGGAAAAAAAAAAACTTTTTCATCACCAACACTTGTGTGGGTGGGTGGGCCACAGCAAAAGAAGATACCAGCCCACAATTAGAACTTAGTTCCCGCCCGCCCACCCAAGCGTTTGTCATCAAGAATCTTGTTGTAAACTAATCCTTTGTTGTATTGCTAACAATTTACAACCATTTATATATAATCCATTAGAGTCTTCAATAATGGCATCTTTAAATAAGCATTCGGAATACATATTAAATAGGATCGGCAATAGTATGCACCCTTAACAAACCCCCCACCGGTTATCTAGTTCATCAGTAATGTCCGTCAACATTTATTAAAGTTTTATAATTCTAGTACAAGTTTTTATTATTTGAATGTCATAATAGTCGAGTTTTTTTTGTTGTAGTATTTCCATCAACAGACTGTGTTTAACTTTATCAAACGCTTGATGAATAGGTCTACAATAATATCGAGACATCGTTGTATTATAACATTCATTTAGACTCTTCTTTCATGTCAATTTTTACACTTTTTTTAAATCAATTTTGATTTTGATATAATCTGCAAAAATCAATTTTGAAACTTCTTTCAAGTTTTATTTGAATTTTTGTTATTTCCCATATGACAATTTTGACACATTTATTATATTTCAATGATCATGTCAATTATGACAAAAAATAACAATTCCAGGCTCATGCCATTCTTGACAGTTATCTTAAATTGTATTTGTCAGTTCTCTAATGTCAATTTTAAAACTTTTAAGTTAATTTTGTCATTTTTCTTTTTTTAAACGTCAATTTTGATTGTTTGTCATCTCTCGTATGTCAATTTTTGACACATCTTTTGGCAATTGTAAAATGTCAATTTTGCGTTTCTTGTGATTGAGCCTGGGAACCAAAATCGGTTTGTAAAACTAGAAAATTCATTGGTAATTAAGTAGAAAAATCAATTTTTCCTTATTTTAAATTTCCTACTTTTAATTGTTATCTTACTCCACAGTAGTTCTTTGTCTGCTGATTATAAAGATTAAAAATATGCAAAAATCTATTTTTAAACGTGATATATTAAGACGGTTAACCCTTAAAACGGTTTTAACAAACAAAAAACTATTTGCTAAAATATGTTTCCACAAACTACATTTTGGTTCCCCGGCTCAACCGCGCCAATACCTTAAATTAAAAAAAAATATGTTAAAATAAAATAAAAAGTAATCAAATGCAAATATAGTTTCAACGACGTTACAGTTTCCATTATTGTTATACTTGATTTAGTGTGGGGCCAATCTTGCAGTAAATTAGAAGATAATCGACTTCATTTGCGTTGGTTTATTTATCAAATGGTAGATTACTTCGCTAATAATATCAATCTTGCCTAAAATGCGTTTAATTAATAATAATAAGCTGGATTTTATTCAAGCTTAAAATATCAAAATTGTGACTTTATTTAAAAAAAAACGATCAATCAGCATCAAAATCAACTTCTTTTCACCTTGATAACTTAATTTTATTTATCACAACCAGTCACATAAACATTATTACTGCATCGCAATACTATTGAGTTACAATACAATTTATATCCATAATATCAAACATCAATCAGTTTCACGGAATACTACGTGCTTCAATATCACAAACAATGAAACACATTGCAAAGCTCATTATCCAGAGCATAATATCCAATCAATTCGGATTATACCTTTTTTTTTTAATAACATTAAATCCAATTTCCTTGTTGATTGAAATTTAAAATGGAAATTAAAACAGCCGTTAATGAATCGAAATCTTTTTAGAACGTAACAATTCAATTTACAGACAAAAAATATTTTAATCTAATTACAAAGTTGCTGGAATTTTAATTAATTTCTATTCAGTTGTAGATAATTAAAGACAGCACAAAGAATTGTAAAATAAATCAATTTTGCGTCAATAAATATATTTTTATTTATCTTTTGCAGCAATCGGTAACCGATTGTTTATTTTGGAAGTTTTGCAAATAGGAAAAGTCGTATAATTGGATTTTATATTCCAATTCCAATTGTGCACATTTGTATGAACAATTACTGTTTATTTTTGAATATAAAATCAACGAATTCTTTGGATAGTTAATAAAAATGATTATACTCAGATTAATATAATACGTGCGTCGGGCAATTGTATTAGGTTTCGATGAACTGGGAAAGGAAAACATGAGATAACGATTAATATATTATACCAAAATAGACTTCACACGTAGACTTTCTACCAGCGTGATTTATAAAGGTTTTATTAGATGAAACCGATGCCCACTACACTTTTGTTTAAGTGAGCAATAAATTTTTTGTGTCATTAAAATTAATTTCATCCCCACCTTTTTAAAATATACAAATATTATTTTCAAGCGCAATACTTTCCATTTTGTTCTATAAAACATAATAAATAAATTAAAAACGCTCTTAATAATAAAAAGTAAATTAAATCCAATCACATCTACCATAATCACATGTCCTATTCATATTAGTTATGAAATTATAAGCGAGAAAATCACAATTAATTATTTACAATAATATTAATAGGAATTATAAATTAATTCGTTTTAGGAATTTAAAAATATCATTTTTAAATAATAATCAGCGAGCTTTATTTATATATAATCATATATTTCAACCTAATTAGTAGTTAAATATGCACTTAGGTAAGCCTTCAATATGTGATTAATTTGATTATTAATGGAAATCCTGTACTGTTCTGATTGTGTTCTCTTGTAGTGTAAATATATTAACATTTAATTAATTGGTATTATTGGAATGGTTTCTGAATAATTACTACAATTTACGTAGAGATCCGTTAATGAATTATATCTTCTCAATGTACTAGTGACTTATACAAATATGTTAAATTAGTTAGTAGTGTTGTGGCTGACAATCTTGAGTTGACGAAAACATTGTTTTGCAATATCTATGTTATAAATTAGAAATTGCGACAATTACTAAGATGTTATAAATGTCATCTGTAAATTATTTGCAAACTTTATTCAATCAGAGTAGTTTTTGCTATTTTATTGTAACAAAAAAATATTTTTTATCAAGCTTGGTCTATTTTTAAATTGCAATACTTTTTGTATGATAAATTGAAATTATTATTGTGAGTAGTTTAAAAATTTCAAAGCAAGAAATAAATAATGTTAAATAGGGATTCCCCAAGGTTTTGTATTAGGACTTTATATAAGTTAATATACGATACTGTTTGAAAATAGAATAAATTCAATATCATCCACTAATAGACTTCAATAACAGTACTACCAGCTCTAAAAAATTAATAAAAAATCACTCGTCCAATTTTGTTTAAATTCAACTAGATTGATCTCATAAAATCAAATCATGTTCCAATTAGAGACAGAATAAAATTAATATCTTTCAAAATATGCATTGAATTTTTTTGCAAATTAGTACCAATATACTTCAATAGTAGTACCATCAACTCTACAAAATTCATTTAAATCTACTCGACCAATTTTGTATACATTCAACTAGATTTATCTCATCCAATCAAATCATGTCCTAATAAGAGACAGAATAAAATTAATAACATTTAAATTACGTATTGGATTTTATAGCAAATTTGTACGATTAGACTACAATAATAGTACTATCAACCATAAAAAAATCAATAAAATCTACTCAGCCAATTCTGTATAAATTCAACTAAATTGGTCTCATCCATTCAAACCATGTCCTAATTAGAGACAGAATAAAATTAATACCTTTAAAGATACGCATTGGATTTATTTGCAAATTAGTACCAATATACTTCATTAGTAGTACTATCAACCCTACAAAATTCGTTAAAATCTATTCGACCAATTTTGTACAAAATCAACTAGATTGATCTCATCCAACCGAATCATGTCCCAACTAAAGATAGAATAAAATTAATATATTTTAAAATACGTATTGGATTTTATTACAAATTAGTTCGATTAGACTCCAATAATAGTACTAGCAACCCAACAAAATTTATTAAAATTCACTCGACCAATTCTGTATAAATTTAACTAGATTGATCTCATCCAATCGAATCATGTCCTAACTTAGAGACAGAATAAAATTAATATCTTTAAAAATACTTATTAGATTTTATTGCAAATTAGTACGATTAGACTCCAATAATAGTACCATCAACCATAAAAAAATCAATAAAATCTACTCCACCAATTCTGTATAAATTCAACTAAATTGATCCAACCAATCAAAAAATGTACTATTTGTAAACAAAACAAAATCAATAACTTCAAAGATACCCATCAAATTTAATTGCAAATTAGTACCAATAGATAGTACTACCAACCCTACAAAACTCAATAAAATCCATTCGACCAATTCTGTATAAATTCAATTAGAATGATATCATATAATCAAATCATGTTCTAACTGGAGACAGAATAAAATTAATATCTTTAAAAATACGTATTGGATTTTATTGCAAATTTGTACAATTAGAGTACAATAATAGTACTATCAACCATAAAAAAATCAATCAAATCTACTTGAACAATTCTGTATAAATTTAACTAAATTGATCTCATCCAATCAAATTATGTCCTAGTTAGAGACAGAATAAAATTAATATCTTTGAAAGTACGCATTGAATTTTATTGCAAATTCGTACCAACAGACTACAGTAAAAGTACTATAAACGCTACAAAATTCATGCAAATCCGCTGGATCAATTCTGTATAAATTCAAATAAATTGATCTAATCCAATCAAAGCGTGTACTATTCGAAAACAGAATAAAATCAATATCTTTAAAAATACGTATTGGATTTTATTGCAAATTAGTATTATTAAACTTTAATAATAGTACTACCAACCCTATAAAATTCATCAAAAACCATTCAACCAATTCCGTGGAAACTCAATTATTTTGATCTAATCCAATCAAAGCGTGTACTATTTAGACACAGAACAAAATCTAGAAATTAATAAAACTGAGGTTATGTTGAATCTGTCGTACTAAATTAGTTACAATTTATACAGTTGGTAGTAATGGTATTAAAATATACTGTTAATAAATTGCATTCAAATCTAATGCATGAATTGCGAGTTATAAAGTTTTTTCAATACCTCAACACTTAAGATCAATTAAATTGAGGTTATGTTAAATTTGTCGTATCGAATTACTTACAATTTACACAGTTGGCAGTAATGGTATTAAAGTATACTGATAATAATTTGCATCCAAATCCAATGAATGAATTGCTAGTTATGAATTTATTTCAATACAACAGTACTCATCAAATGATTCAATTAAGATCAAAGAAATTGAGGTTATGTTAAATCTAGCGTATCAAATTAGTCTAAATTTATACATTTGGTACCTATAGTATTAAAGTATATTATTGATAAATTGCATCAAAATCCAATAAATGTCAATGCATGAATTGTGAGTTATGAATTTTGGTCAATCCATCAACACTCATTAGTTGAGATCATTTAACTTAACCTTATTTAAAATCTGTCTTATCAAATTAGTTACAATTTGTACAGTTGGTAGTTATAATATTAAAAAATATAATCAATAAATTTGATCAAAATCCAATGTATGGTTTGCGAGTTATGTATTTATTTCAATCCATCAACATTCATTAAATAAATTAGTTGATCTCAATTAATTTGAGGTTATGTAAAATCTATCGTATTGAATTAATTTAAATTTATTTAGTTGGTACCTATAGTATTAAGGTATATTGTCAATAAATTGCATTAAAATCCAATATATAGATTGCAAGTTATGAATTAGTTTGAATACATCAACACTCATTAATTGAATTAGGTTAGATCAATTAAATTGAGGTTATGGTAAATCTGCCGTATCAAATTAGTTACAAGTTATACAGTTGGTAGTAACTGCATTAAAGTATATTGTCAATAAATTGGATAAAAATCCAATGCATAGGTTGCAAGTTATAAATTTATTTCAATACTTCATTGCTCATTAAATAAATTAGTTAAGATCACTTAATTTGAGGTTAAGTTAAATCTGTCGTATCAAATTAGCTACAATTTATACAGTTGGTAGTAATGATATTAAGGCATTTAATCAATAAATTTGATCAAAATCCAATGCAGGGATTGAGAATTATGAAACTATTTCAATACTTCATCACTCATTAAATAAACTAGTTGAGATCACTTAATTTGAGGTTAGGTTAAATCTGTCGTATCGAATTAGTTACAATTTATACAGTTGGTAATAATAATATTAAAGTATACTGCTATTAATTTGTATCAAAATCCAATGCATGAATTGCGAGTTATGAATTTATTTCAATACTTCATGGCTCATTAAATAAATTAGTTAAGATCACTTAACTTGAAGTTAGGTTAAATCTGTAGTATCAAATTAACTACAAATTATACAGTTGGTAGTAATTGTATTAAAGTATATTGCTAACAAGTTGCATCCAAATCCAATGCATGAATTGTGAGTTATAAATTTATTTCTATACTTCAACATTCATTAAATGAATTAGTGAGATCAATTAAATTGAGGTTATAGTAAATCTGTCGTATCAAATTAGTTCCAAATTTTACAATTGGTAGTAACTGTATTAAAATATATTGCTAACAAATTGCATCCAAATCCAATGCATGGATTGCGAGTTATGAATTTATTTTAATACATCAATACTCATTAAATGAATTAATTGAGATCAATTAAATTGAGGTTATGGTAAATCTGTCGTATCAAATTAGCTACAAATTATACAGTTGGTAGTAATTGTATTAAAGTATATTGCTAACAAATTGCATCCAAATCCAATGCATGGATTGCGAGTTATAAATTTATTTCAATACATTGGTAGTACTCATTTAATAATTCAATTGAAATCATTTAACTTGAAATTAAGTTAAATCTGTTGTATCAAATTAGTTACAATTGTCAAATTTAAGAGTTATATATTTTAATAAAATTTATAATAAAATCCAGTGGCGTAACCATTTAAAATTTGTTTTTTTAATTATTTTTTTTTGAAAAAAAAGCAAAATTATTAATTATTAAATTTAAACATATAATTTATTATCATAAATGCATTTGTGTAAAATGATTAAAACAATCTATATGTACAATTTGACATTACCTCATTTTTTTTTACTTAAGTTAATTGCATCATGCATCCTAGAAACTGATTAAAACAATAATAACTTCTAAATGATTTATTAAAAATTTATGTAATTTGGTATCAATATACTTCAATGTCATTAGTACCAACTGTGTAAAATTTAAAAAAAATATATACGCCTAATTCGATATAACCTCAAATTTAAAAATTTTATTTAACCGAATCAAGTATCATATGAGTTAATTAAAAAAAAACATAACTTCTAAATTACTCATTAAAAATTAATAAAATTTGGTACTAATATACTTCAATATCATTAGTACTGACTGTGTAAAATTAGTAAAAAAGTATACGCCCAATTTACCATAACCTTAAATTTCATGATTATATTAAACTGAGCTAAGTAACACAGAAGCTATTAAATAACTTCATAACTTTTAAATGTTTCATTGAAAATTAATGAAATTAAGTACTAATATACTTCAATAAATTTAGTACTAAATATGTAAAATTATTAAAAAGTTATACGCCCCATTTGACATAACCTTAAATTTTGTGATTTGATAAATTGAGCCAGTTATCATAAAAGTTAATTAAATAAATCATTACTTCTAAATGGTCTATTAGAAATTAATGCAATTTAGTACAAATACTCATCAATATCATTAGTACCAACTTTGTAAAATTAGGAAAAAAATATACGCCCAATTTGACATAACCTTAAACTTTTGGTTAGATTTAATTATAATGAGCATTATAAGAGGTAATTAAAAAAAATCATATCTTTTGAATGGACCATTAAAAATTGATGCAATTTCGTACCAATATACTTTAGTATAGTAAGTACCAACTGTGTAAAATAATTGAAAATGTATACGCCCAATTTGCCATAACCTAAAATTTCTTGATTTAATTGTTCTGAATCATGTATCAGAAAACTTAGTTATAAATTTCATTACTTTTGAATGGACCATTAGAAATTGATGCAAATTGGTACCAATATACTTCAATATTGTAAGTACCATGTATGTAAATTAATCAAAAATTAATACGCCCAATTCGTCATAAACTTAAATTTCTTGCTTTGATTGATCTGAATCATGAATCAGAGAACTTAATTAAAAACTTCATAACTTTTGAATGGATCATTAAAAACTGATGCAATTTGGTACCAAAATACTTCAATACTGTAAGTACCAATTATGTAAATTAATTAAAAATTAATACGGCCAATTCGGCACAAACTTAAATATCTTGATTTGATTGTTCTGAATCATGTTTCAGAGAACTTAATTTAAAAACTTTATAACTTTTGAATGAACCATTAGAAATTGATGCAATTTGGTACCAATATACTTCAATATCATTGCTACCCACTGTGTAAAATTGATTAAAATGTATGCGCCTAATTTGACATAACCTCAAAATTGGTTTGATTTAATTGAATTAAGTGTCTTAATAGTTGATAGATCATAAAATTTGAATAAACCATTAGAATTTAATGCAATTTGGTATCAATATACTTCAGTGCAATTAGTACCAACTGTATAAAATTAACAAAAAAATATACGGCTATTTTGAAAAATTCTTAAACTTTTTGATTTGATTGTGCTGAACCAAGTATTTAGGAAACGACTAAAACCTGTAATACTTTCAAAATGGTTCATTAAGAAATAATGCAAATTAGTATAAAAATACTTTAGTACATCTAGAGTTAACTGTAAAAAATTGATTAAAATTTATACGCTTACTTTGATATGTTAATTTTTTTATTTGATTGTTTTAAAGCATAATAAATAAACGTTATTTTAAGAATTCATAACTTCTAAATGAATTATTAGAATTTGATGCAATTTGGTAACAATAAGCTTCAGTATAATAAGTACCAACTGTGCAAATTTAGTAAAAATTGATACGCCCAGTTTAATAAAAAATTAAACTTTTTGATTTGATTGAACTAAACCAAGTAATATAAGAGGTCATTTTAACCATCATATTTACTAAACAATGCATTAAAATTTAATGCAAATTGGTACTAATATATTTTAGTATAATTAGTACAAACTGTATAAATTTAATAAGAATTCCTACGATCAATTTGACATAACCTCAAATTTAATGATTTATTCAAAAATTCAAAAAATCATTACTTCTGAATGGACCATCAGAAATTAATAAAATTTAGTGCCAGTATACTTCAGTACAATTAGTACCAACAGTATAAATTTAATAAAAATTCATAGGCTCAATTTGACATAACCTCACATTTAATGATTTGATTTAAACAAAACAAGAATCAAAGAGGTTAATTCAAAGAATAATAACTTCTGAATAGATCATTAGAAATATTTAAAATTTATAGTCAATATACTTCAGTACAATTAATACCAACTGTGTAAAATTAATAAAATTTCATACGCTTAATTTGACATAATCTCACATTTAATGATTTGAATTAACCAAAACAAGCAGCATAGGAATTAATTAAAAAAAATATTTATTCTAAATGGTTCATTAAAAATTAATGTAAATTGGTGCCAATATACTTCAGTACCATTAGTATCAACTGTGTAAAATTAATAAAAAATTGTACGTTCAATTTGACATAACCTTAAATTTTTGAATTGATTGAGCTAAAATAAGTATCATAAAATATAATTAAAAAAACCATAAATTTCAAATGGTTTATTAAAAATTAATGTAAATTGGTACAAGTATGCGTCAATATATTAAGTACCAACTATGAAAATTTAATAAAAATTTGTACGCCCAATTTGACATAACCTTAAACTTTTTGATTTGATTTAGCTAGATCAAGTATCATATGAGATAATAAAAAAATCATAACCTATCAATGGTTCATTAAAAATTAATGTAAATTGGTACAAGTATACGTCAATATAATAAGTACAAACTGTGTAAATTTAATCAAAATTCATACGTTCAATTTGACAAAATCTCAATTATCATAACTTGTTTGATCTGAATCATGTATCACAAAAGTTAACTAAAACAATCACAACTTTTGAATGGTCCATTAGAAATTAATGTAAATTGGTACAAATATACGTCAATATAATAAGTACTAACTGTGTAAATTTAATAAATATTGATACGCCCAATTTAACATAACCTTGAAGTTTTTGATTTAATTGAGCTGAATCAAGTACCATGAAAGTTAATTGAAAAAGTCATAACTTTTGAATGGTCCATTAGAAATTAATGCGAATTGGTAGCAATATACCACAATATCATTGCTATCTATTGCGTAAAATTAGTTAAAATGTATAAGCTCAATTTGACATAACCTCAAATATTTTGATTTGATTTAATTGAACTAAGTACCATAAAACCTTATTAAAAAAATCATAACTTCCAAATGATTCATTAAAAATTAATGCAAATTGGTATAAATATGTTTTAGTAGAATAAGTACCAACTGTGTACAATTAATCAAAAATTATACTACCAATTTTACATAACCTCAATTTTACTGAGTTGATTTAACAAAATCTAGCATCATAAATGTTCATTAAACAAATCATAACTTTTGAATGAAACATTAAAATTTAATAAAATTTGGTACAAATGTACTCCAATAGCATTAGTACCAACTGTGTAAAAATAATTAAAAAATATACGCTCAATTTGTCATAACCTTAAATTTATTGATTTGATTTCAGTAAGCTAGGTACAAATGAAGTTAATTAAAATAATCATAACTTCCAAATAATTCATTAAAATATTATGAAATTTTGTATAAATATACTTCAGTATAATTGGTACCAACTGTGTAAAATTAATAATATTTCATACGCCCAATTTAAAATAACCTTAAATTTTTTGAGTTGATTAGGTTGAACTAAGTATCATAAGAAATAATTTAAATAATCATAACTCCTAAACGATTCATTAAAAATTAATGCAATTTGGTACATATATACTTCAATAAAATTAATACCAACTGAGTAAAATTAATAAAAATTGATACGACCAATTTGACATAAGCTTAAATTATTTGATTTGATTGAGCTGAACCAAGTATTATAAGAGATAATTAAAAAAATCATATCTTCTAGACTATTTATTAAAAATTGATGCAAATTGGCAGAAATGTACTTCACTATAATAAGTATCAAATGTGTAAAATTAATAAAAATTTATACGGCCAATTTGACATAACCTCAAATTCTTTAATTTGATTTAATGCTTTTGCATAAAATTATCACAATTTTGATATAATTTGTCAATTTTGAAAGCAAAAAAGTCATCAAAACCTTTTTTTCAGTGAATTTTTTAAAACATACTAAAATATTCCAGTGGCGTACCCAAAATAATTTTTTATCAAAGTCAAAAATTATGAATTTATCATTAAAAAAAGCCCTGTTTGCAACTTTTTAATTTATGTAAACTTAAATTTCAAATTAAAAAATAGAAAAACTTTTTTTTATTTGATCTGTAAATTAAACAGTGGCGTACTAAAATAAGTTGAATATTGCATTATTTAAGAACGTGTATTTAATGTGCTTAGTTTGACTTTAAAAAAATATTTTTAAATAAAATTTTTCAATATTCTCTTAAATAAAACAGTGACGGTTCGTCAAACTTAAAACTATCAAACTATCCTGAATATTAGTCTCATTAGACAGAACAATTTAATAAATAAGCCACCAATTAGTTTGATAAAAAAAATGTAAAAACTTTAAACTATTCTAATAATTTGTAGCCACATTAAAAACTAAAATAAAAATGATTTACATTAAAAGCTACCAGTAACTAACAATAAAATTTATGAACGTATTTTCTGATTGTAATTTACAATTCTTATGATCATGAAGAAAAATGTAATAAACCGATCACGTGTAAACTTTCAGCACGCGCGAGCTCATCGTTAAATGTCTGCGCGTGGACTTGCACATGGATTGCATATCAATTTAAAGTCACAAAATTGGGATACCTTTATGAACATATGTAATTTTCAAAGAATATAAATGAACTAATTACCATCACAAATTGTATTTTGAAAAACAAATGAATAAAAATATAGTCCAATAATGATTGTTCGCATTTATGCTTTCATACGGAATTTAATTGCCTCAGTAAATATTTTCCATGGGTTTAATTACAGCTGAAAAATATGTATATCATGCCTCGATAAATAACCAAATTAAGGCAATAAATAAAGCTCGCTTTAATAAAAATTATTATTAAAATAAAAAACAACTTACAGATAATTCTGAATATCACAGAATGTCCACTACATCTAATGGCGCGTATAAAAGTCCTCAGATAGAAATATAATTTCTTTATTTTTTTAATTAATAAGATTTTCTTTTTAGTGTCTGTTCACTTTTTTAAAAATTTATTATTAAAATCAATTGATTTCAATATAGTTTTGGATTTAATTTAATTTAAAAACTGTACAAATTACTTCTTATGCTAAGACATACCCGATGAGGGATCATCATTGTCGCTACCTACTTTCAGGCTGAAATTGCTGGTCGTGAATTCCACGTGCGTGTTTTCCGCGAATGAGTAATCGATATTGTCGACGTTTTTCACGAACATCGGCTCGGTATTAACGACCCTGCTACTGTACCGCTGCTCCTCCGAATCCCCCGACACGACTGGCTCCGTTTTTCTCTCAGTTTCTTTGCTTTTGTTCGAGACCACTTTGCTCTGTTCCTCGTCGTTAATTTCTTGTTCCAAGTATTGTTTATCGTTCGGATTTAATTTAAGCTTCGCGATGCGATTTTGTACTATTTGTAAGTGTCGCAATACGTAGTCCTCTGCCGGGGCTAATTTATGTGCCTTTTCTAAGCAAGCCTGTGCTTGCAATAGCTTACCTCTTTCCACATGCACGACGCACAAATTATGCAAACCTTGTATATTCTCAGGATCCAATTCCAATATCCTCCTATAGCACTGCAAACAATTTAATTAAATTAACATAACCAAATTAAAAGAAAAAACTTACATTCTCAGCAGCATCTAAATCCTTTATATTATTAATATAAATATCCCCCAACAAAATTAAACCCTTAATATGATCCGGATGATATTTAACCAATTGATTTAAAAACGGCGCCGCTTCCAATGGTCTATGATCATCAGCCATTAATAGAGCTAAATTAAACAAAGCGCTTCTGAAATCATTCTTCAAATGCACGGCTCTCCTAAACCAATGCTCAGCTTCCTCAATATTCTTATCATCCATAGCAAGCATACCAAGATTAAAATGCACTCGCTCATTATCACCATCTTTAGCAAGCAATTTGAGTAGCCGCTCCCTCGCGATCTTCCTCAATTCAGAGCGTCCTAGTTCTTGTAACAGGATCGCCGAATTGAGTAAGGCCTGTTCGTGTTCTGGATCGAATTCCAATGCTTTATCTAAGTATGCGAGAGCTTGTGATGCCTTTCCCTGTTCCAAAAAGACCACTCCCAACTGTAAGAAAAAAAAAATGTTGATGATTGTTTTTGATGGTATCTCTCGGGTTGCACAGAGGGATCAAAAGGGAACGGGGATAATGGAATGCGATAATAAGTTTTTATGTCAGGGGAGATTGCGTGCGATAATTATTTAAAATTATTACAGTTTTCTTTGTTTGGAAATTCGCTAATGGGGTTTAGTTTAAGGGAAAGTATACTTTTTTTTTTAATTTAGGAAGAGTTAACTGGGGATTATTAAAGTAATGTCTGCTTAATCTTGTTGGATTATCGTTGTTAATTTTTGTTTTAAATTATAATTAAATAAATTCATTTTTTAAATAAAATTTGTTGAATGTTAAAGTCATATCTATGCTATTAGCAACTCATCCGTGTGTACAGTATTTGTCTAGCTTCACTACAGCAGAAGCGCAGGTTTGCACAATAATTCGCTCTGCTAAACAACAACAAATTGCATCAGAAACTATTCAGATACAGAAACTTCAGGAATATGAAATATATCTCAATATTAAATTTTTAAAACTTATTGAATTGATATATTGATACAAGTTGAAACTCTTAACTTCATATTTATATTAATAATTAGTTTTGGGTTTCAAATACTCATTTGATAAACTGGTATCATCAGGTAGATGATTAATGCAGTTGTAAAAAAATAATTAAGAAATTAATTTATCGAGATTTACCTTGATTATAAAAGCTGAGCTTACACAAGTTTTATTATATAATCCTTCTTAAAAGTAATGAATGCCATATGCAGAAACTCAATGCATCTGGCTGGGAAATTGGGCCCACATAAGTGCAAGAAGCTGTCCACTCTAACAGGTAAACATCAGATTCTCAGATAGTTTCCACTAAAATAGACTCGGAGATGACTTTCACTCGTTAGGTATATAGAAATGGGAAGATTTACGTGACCTAGATGCTTACATACGAGCGTCAACTTTGTATTCTTTAAAAAATATGCAAAATTATTTCAAACCATACTTAAAACTGTAAGATGAACAAAAAGATCATTGTAAGTCTTTAAAGATAAGGTAAGATTTCTTTAAACATAAATAAAATCCACAACAAAAATTTAAAAACTATTCCAGTTTAAAAAAAATAATTAGTTATGTAGTATATATCTAATATCATTCTACTAAATCGTTCAAGATCGTTCAAGATCATTCTAAATCCTTTCAAATTATGCTATATCTTCTTAAAATTTATATAGAAAATTTGCAAAATTATTTCAAATCCCACTAAATACTTTAAAATATTAGAAAACCCATTCTAGATCCTTCCAGATTATTGCAGATCATGTTAGATTTTTTTTTTAACAAAATTGCTTCATACAAAATGTTTCAATCGTTAAAAATAATTCTATATCATTGCAGCTCATTCTAAATCCTACTAAATAATAAAAAAAAAATTTTAGATTATTTCTGAATTTTAGATCTTTCTAGATCTATCTAGACATCCTTATGAATTTACTAGATCCTACAGAAAACACAAAAATGATTCCAAAAGATACTAAATACTTTAAGATTGTTAAAACAAATTTTGAATCAATTTCAGTTTATTATAGATTATTCTAGAACTTTCCAAATCATACAAAATCTTTTTCGTAAACTTAGTACGTTATTTTAGATTCTACCAGATAAATATAGACGTCCTAAATTCTTTCAAAATCACAAAAAAATCATTTCAAATCATAATGAATATATTAAACTATTCTAAACCAACTCCAGATGAATGTAGATTATTCTGGATCGTTTCAAATCAAGTATCATCTTTAAAAAAATCTAGAATCTAGATTTTAGAAATATGCTAAAACCTATAGACAACACAAAAATCATCGCTTAGAAAATATAAAAAAAATTTTTAGGACCATAGAAACTTTATTTTTTAAATTTGTAGATTAACATTATCATTCCAGATCAATCTAAACATCCTTAAAAATTTACTAGATCTTATAGAAAACACAAAAATCATTCTAAAAAATCTAAAATTGTTAAAACCAATTCTATAACTATTCCAGATTATTATAGATTATTGTAGATTATTTTAGACCCCTTCCAGATTAATCTAGATTTCATAATAATGTACTAAATCCTATAATAAAAACACAAGAATCAATCTAAAGTATTCTAAATCGTTAAAATTAATTCTAGATCAATTCTAGATAATTTTAAATCCTTTTAGATCATTCTACAAAATTTAAAATAATGAAAATAAATCTAGATTATTTTAAAATTTACTAGATCTATTTTAAATTTTACTTGATCTTCCCAGATCATTCTAAATCTATCTAGATCATACTAGATCTCATAAAAAATATATTAAATAGAACCTAAAATTAATACAGATCAAAATATATATTTTAAGACCATAGAAACTTGAGATAGATCATTTTTAAATTTTGTAAATTATTTTAGATCCATCCAAAATCAATCTAGATTTCCAAAATAACAAATTTGTTTCCAAATCATATTAAATAGTTAAGGATCATGCAAATTAATTTTAAATGATCTTCAAATTATTAAGATTATAAGGTCTAGCTTCCAGATCATACTTGATCTTCTAAAGATTGTATTAAATTCAATCAAGAATTAAAGAAAAACATTTTAGAACATTAATTAATCATTTCAAAACATATTAAAGACAATAAACTAATTCTAAATCATTTCCAGATTAATGTAGATTATTCTAGATCGTTCTAAATCTAGTATGATCTTATAAAAAATATATTAAATGCAAAAAATACTACTAAATACCATAAAAAAACTAATTCTAGATCATTTTTGGATTTGTAATTTTTTTAGATCATTTAAACCAATCTAGATCTAGAATCTAAAGTTTAAAAACATACTTAAACCTATAGACAACACAAAAATCATTCAAATGCTTTAAGATCATATTAGATTCCTTAAAAAATATTAAAGAAATCTTAGTAAATATTTTAAAACCATAGAAACAAACGCTAGATTATTTCGAAATATTGTAGATTAACTAAGATCATTCTAGATCAATCTAAACCTCCTTCAAAATTTAATAGATCTTATAGAAAACACAAAAATCATTCTAAAAAATCTAAAATTGTTAAAACTAATTTTATAACAATTCCAGATTAGTATATATTATTGTAGATTATTCTAGACCCCTTCCAGATTAATCTAGATTTCATAATAATGTACTAAATCATATAATAAAAACACAAGAATCAATCTAAAGTATTCTAAATTGTTAAAATTATTTCAAGATCAATTCTAGATCATTTTAAATCCTTTCAGATCATTCTACAAAATTTAAAATGATGAAAATAAATCTAGATCATTTCAAAATTTACTAGATCGATTTTAAATTATTCAAGATCTTTCCAGATCATTCTAAATCTATCTAGATCATACTAGATCTCATAAAAAAATATTAAATGCAACCTAAAATTGATACAAATCAAAATATATATTTCAAGATCATATAAACTTGTTCTAAATAATTTTTAAATTTTGTAAATTATTTTAGATCCATCCAAAATCAATCTAGATTACCAAAATTACAAAATTGTTTCCAAATCATATTAAATAGTTTAGGATCCTGCAAATTATATTTAAATGATCTTCAAATTATAAAGATTATAAGGTCTAGCTTCCAGATCATACTTGATCTTCTTAAGATTGTATTAATTTCAATCAAAAATTAAAAAAAAACATTTCAAAACATTAATTAATCATTTCAAAACATATTGAAGACAATAAACTAACTCTAAATCAACTCCAAATTAATGTAGATTAATCTAGATCGTTCTAAATCTAGTATAATGTTTTAAAAAATATATTAAATGCAAAAAATACTACTAAATACCATAAAAAACTAATTCTAGATCATTTTTGGATTTTGTAATTTTTTTAGATCATTGAAACAAATCTAGATCTAGAATCTAGAGTTTAAAAACATACTAAAACCTATAGACAACACAAAAACCATTCCAAAGCATCCAGATCATATTAAATACCTTAGAAAATATTTAAAAAATCTTAGTAAATATTTTAAAACCATAGAAACAAAAGCTAGATTAATTCTAAATTTTGTAGATTGATTAATTTCCAAATCAATATAAACCTCCTTCAAAATTTAATAGATCTTATAGAAAACACAAAATTTATTTAAAAAAATCTAAAATTGTTAAAACTAATTCTATAACAATTCCAGATTATTTTAGACCCCTTCCAGATTAATCTAGATTTCATAAAGATGTACTAAATCCTATAATAAAAACACAAGAATCAATCTAAAGTATTCAAAAATTGTTAAAATTAATTCTAGATCAATTCTAGATCATTTTAAATCCTTTCAGATCATTCTACAAAATTTAAAATAATGAAAATAGATCTAGAAAAAATCATTCAAAAGCATTAAGATCATATTAGATTCCTTAAAAAGTATTAAAAAAATCTTAGTAAATATTTTAAAACCATAGAAACAAACGCTAGATTATTTCTAAATATTGTAGATTAACTAAGATCATTCTTGATCAATCTAAACCTCCTTCAAAATTTAATAGATCTTATAGAAAACACAAAAATCATTCTAAAAAATTTAAAATTGTTAAAACTAATTTTATAACAATTCCAGATTATTATAGATTATTGTAGATTATTTTAGACCCCTTCCAGATTAATCTAGATTTCATAATAATGTACTAAATCCTATAATAAAAACACAAGAATCAATCTAAAGTATCCTAAATCGTTAAAATTAATTCTAGATCAATTCTAGATCATTTTAAATCCTTTCAGATCATTCTACAAAATTTAAAATAATAAAAATAAATCTAGACAGTTCAAAATTTACTAGATCAAAATATATATATATCTTTCTAGATCATACTAGATCTCATAAAACATATATAAAATGTAACCTAAAATTGATACAGATAAAAATATATATTTCAAGACCATAGAAACTTGAAATAGATCATTTTTAGATTTAGAAAATTATTTTAGATCCATCCAAAACCAATCAAGATTTCCAAAATCACAAAATTGTTGTCCAAACCATATTGAATAGTTTAGGATCATGCAAATTAATTTTAAATGATCTTCAAATTATAAAAATTATAAGGTCTAGCTTCCAGATCATACTTGATCTTAAATTCAATCCAAAATTAAAAGAAATTAATTCTAAATGAATTCTAGATTTTGTAAATTACTATAGATTTTTTCAGATCTATCTAGACATCTTAAAAAATGTGCCAGATCCGATAGAAAACAAAAAAATCAATCTAGAGCACACTGCATTCTTCCGGATCACTCAAACTAATTTTCCAAACTATTTTAGATCTTCCCAAAGCATAGTAGATCACTTAAAAAACATATTAAATGCAATAAAAGAAACCAAAAATCATTTTAAATCATAGTAAATATTTAGGAACCATAAAAAACCAAGTACAGATCATTTATGGATTTTTTAAATTATTTTAGATCCTTTCAGACCCAACTAGACCTTTTAAAAAATGTATATAAAAACCACAAAATCCATTCCAGAATATTTTAGAAATTATTCAAATTAATTTTAAATCAATTTCAAATTACTTTAGACACGCCTAGATCATATTAGATCAATTCCTAATTATTCAAGACCCATCCAAATCAAAAAAGATCTTTTAAAAATATATTAAATGCAAACAAAACAACTATAGATTATTAAGATCATAAAAATTATATGTAAATCAGTTTTAAATTTTGTAGATCATTTCAAGTTAATTTAATCTTAAAAAATGTACCAGATCCTATAGAAAACCTCCTTCCCGATCATAGACTCTGTTAAAAAAAATATTAAATTTAATCTAAAATATAAAAAAAAACATTTTGGATCATGGTATGTTATAGATGATAGAAACTAAATTTAAATCATTTCTGGATTTTGTAGATCATTATAGATCTTTTAAGATCAATGTAAACATTCTAAAAACTGTTACAAATCCAATATAAAACACAAAAATCATTACATGCTCTAAGCATGTAGAATATTTTATGATCAGTCAAATTATTTTTTGATAAACTACAAATTATTATAAATTCTTTCAAATCATCCTGATCTTTTAAAAAAATGTATTAAATGCAATTAAAAAAAACAAAAGATCATTTCATGATCTGAATAATATTTCAAGACCGTAGACATTATTTCTAGATCATTTTAGGATTATTTTAGACCCTTTCAGATCAATCTATACATCCTTAAAAATCTCAAAAAAAACACAAAATTAATCTAGAACATTTAATTTTTTTTAAGATATTTATTTAGATCATTTCCAAATTATTCTACAACTTTCCATCATTTCCATTCTAGATCTGTACAGATCATACTAAAAATTTCATTAAAAAAATATTAAAACCATGTGAACTAGGTTTAAATCATCTTCTGTATTATTTTAGATGCTTCTAAAATTATTCCAGAAGATACAAAATATTTTAAGATAGTTCAAACTAATTTTCAATCAATTCCAAAATATTCTAAATCTTTCCAGATCATACAAGATCTTATAAAATGTAATAATTAATTAAAGATCCTTTTAAAACATAGTGAATCAATTATAGAAACAAATACTAAATCATATATTATAAATTTTGTAGATTATTTTCGACCATTCTAGATCAATCTAGCTACTCTTAAAAAATACAAAAAAAATACAAAATAATCAGGATTATTGTAGATTCTAAAAATAAAATGGAATATTTCAGATTATGATAAAAGTTTTTAGATTATAGAAATTAATTTTAGATCATGTCTAGATTCTATAGATTATTTTAGATCTTTCCAAAATTAAAAAAAAATCCTTAAATTTTGAAAATTTTGCAGAACTTTAACTTTTTTTGAAGATGACAAATTTTTTTTAAATAAAGATTAAAACGTGCTTTTATATGTGCAAAAGATACCTTTAAAATTTCAGAAAGTGCGCTACGCTCCGAGATATCTTAGAATGTACTTACAGAAATACTTAAAAATTTGAAATTTAAGACTAATTCTAATCTAGAATGGATTTTGTAGATTATACTATCTATTAATCTTAACCTTTTAAATTTACTTGGATCTATATTATTCTAGAATATAATAAATATTTTAGGTATTATTCAAAGTAATTTTAGATCAATTCTAAATTATTCTAGAATCTTCCAGATCAAACTCATAAAAATATATTAAATGCAATAAAAAGTCAATATGTAAAGAATAAAAAAAGTAAATCTAGATCATTTATAGTTTTTGTAGATCATTTTAGATTATTGCAGATTAAATTATACTAATTCTAGATCAATTTTAATTTATTGTAAATTATTCTAGGTTCTATAAGTTTATACCAATTTTATTTAAATGCATTAAATGTCAAAAAATATATAAAAAGTAATAATAAATATTTAAAGACTAAAGAACTAATTCGATTATTTATTAAAATATTTCCAGATCAATCTAGCAAAAATCAAAATATACTTAATAGTTTAAAAATTCCAGATTACTGTGGATTAATCTAGATAAACCTACATCAAACATTTCCTAACAAAATCAAAGATCATAAAAAATACTTTAAGATCATAAATATTAATTTTAGAACATTTCGAAATGCTTCCAAATCAATCTGGACCTCATAAGAAATGTAATAAATTTTACAAAAAACTCCACAGCATTTTGAATACTTAAAAATTGTTAAAACTAATTCTAGATCAAATCCAGTCATTAATTGCAATTAAAAAAAATAACTAAAAGATCATTGTAAATACTTCAAGATATTAAAACTTGAATTAAAACTTAAATTAAAACTTAAATTTAAATAAATTCTAAATTTTGTAGATTAGATCCTTGCAATAATTTATCTCCAGATATGTACTAAATTCTATAAAAAAACACAAACATTATTCCAAAGTGTTCTGAATAATTTAGAGGATCATTAAAACTAATTCTAGACCAATTCCAGATTATTTTAGATTATTTTGGATCTTTCAAGATCATAATAATTTTTTTTTAAATATTTAAAAAAGTAAATAAATAATCATAATAAATATTTAAAAATTATAGAAACTAATTCTAGATTAATTCTGAATCTTTAAAAATGTAGTAGATCTTACAGAAAATTACAATAATCTAATTATAAAAAATCAATAAAAAATTTAATATTATCCTAAATTTACATAATTTTTAGATTTTGCAAATTGTTATATTCTTCTAGATCAATTTAAGCTTTTTAAAAAACATACTAAATATTATGAAAACACAAAAACTAATTTTAAACCCTTCCAGATCATACTAGATCTATATAAAATTAATCTAAATTTTTGAATTTTGTAGATTAGTTTAGATTCTTTCAGATCAATGTAAACTTTCTAAACAACTTTTTAGATCATATAAAAAAAAAGACAAAACCATGCTGAATAGTTTAGGATTATTTAAACTATTTATAGATGATCCACAAATTATTCTAGATCCTTTCAGATCATGCCAGATCTCTTAAAAAATATATTTAATACATTAAAAGAAACTAAAATCATTTCAGATTATAGAAATTAATTTTAGATCATTCCTGGTCTTTTTAGATTATTTTAGATCTTTCCAGATTAGATTGAATTTCCCAAAATCTTACTAACTTATTTACAAAACACAAATATTATTCCAAAAAACACTAAAAACTTTAATATCATACAGTCTAATTTTAAGTTAGTTCCAAATTATTATTTCAAGACCATAAAAACTAATTCTAAATCAATTATAAGTTTTCTAGATTATTTTAAATCCTGCCAGATCAATGTAGACCTCTTAGAAATGCATTAGACCCTATATAAAACACAAAAATCATTTCAAATATTTCAAGATTGTTAAAACTAAATTTAAATCAGTTCTAGATGATTGTACTTAATATTAATAATCTTAAAACCTGAATCAGATTATATAAAAAACGCAAAAACCAATTCTGAGCACACCATATACTTTCCTTATCAATTCTAAATTAATCTAGATCCTTTTAGATCATACTAGATCTCTTAAAAATATATTTATTAAAATTTAAAAAACTAAAGATTATTACAAATCATATTAAATATTTAAAGACCATAGAAACTAATTGTAGATCATTTCTGAATCTTGTTGATTATTTTAGATCCTTTCATTATCATCTAAAAAAAAATTAAAATAATAAATTCTTAAACTAATTTTAGATCTATTCCAAATAATTCTAAATCTATCTAGATCATACTAGATATATTAAATGCAATTAAAAAAAACTAAAAATTATTTCAGTTCAAAGTAAAAACTATACGATCGTATAAAGTTAATTTTAAATTATTTTTAGATTTTGTGGATTATTTTAGATCGATCCAGATTAAGGTAGACCCTCTAAAAATGTTCTAAATCCTATTTAAACATAAAAATAATTTTGGATTATACAAATTTTTCAATTCTAAATTATTTTATATCTATTCAGATCATATTACTTTTATATTTTTTAGATTATTTTAGATCTTTCCAAATTAATCTTAACTCTCTAAAAAACTAACAAAGTATACTGAATTTCTAATGATTCTAAAACATACTAGATCTTTCAAAATATATTAAAAATAATAAAAAAATCTTAAAGATCATTTCAGATCATAGCAAAAATGTTAAGATCAAAAAAATTTAAACTAGATAAATCTATCTAAACTTCTTATATGTAGGTCCGTCCACATTATATTAGAACATTAAATATACCAAACGCAATAACTAAATTAAAAAAAAAATCTAAATTATAGTAAATATTTTAACTTATTCAGATCATTCCTGAATATTGTAGAGTATTTTAGATCATTTTAGATCATGCTTAGCTCTTCTAAAGAATAAACTATAAAATTTTGGAAATCATAATAAATAGTTAAAGATCATTAAAGAAAATTCATAGAAATACACAAAATTCAATAGAAAACTCAAAAACTATTCCTTATCTTAATAAATAGTATTCATTAAGATGAGAAATGGTTTAAACTAAAATCAATTTCAGGTTATTATAAATTATGTTTTTCGATCATACTAGATCTTGTATAAAACTAATTATAAAAAATACATTGCAGATCATACTAAATATTTTAAGATAATAAAAAATTATTTTTATTTTAATTTTGTAGATATTTCTAGATCCTTTCAGATTGACCTATATTTAAAAAAAAAAATATATAATATTAGATCTTACAGAAAAGTTTAAAATCAATCCATACTAAGTGTTTTAAGATTATTAAATCTAATTTATTTTAAACAAATTCTAGATAGTTAAAGATAATTCTAAACTCTTTTGGATCCTTCAAAATTTTTTAAAAAATATAGTAATTTCAATTCAAAAAAAGATCTCATAGTAAATATTAAAAAAAACTAGATAAATATAAATAAATTTTAGATCATCTTAAAGAAATGTCTTTCAGATCATAGGAAATAGTTTATGATTATAGATATTAAAAATAAATCTTTCTTAAATTTTGTTGATTATTTTAGTTTTTTGTAGATCATACTAGATCTTCTAAAAATTGTATTAAATAAAATAAGAAATATATAAAATAATTCTAGATCATTCCTGGATTTTGTAGATTATTTTAGATCCTTCCAGATCAATTCAAAGAATATAAGAAATTTTAAACAAATTCTACAAAAAAAACAAAAACCATTCCAAATCAAAGATATAAAAAAACATTTTACATCACCCCAAAAGTCTTTCAATTTACTTGAATGGGATCGATGGGACCAACGGCTTATTAGGTGACTTCCGAATCACCATAATTGAAGTTTAAAGGTCAGAAAAACTAATTTTAGATCATTTGTAGATTACTTTAAATCTTTTTAGATGAACCTAAGCAGTCTAGATATATAGAACCCATAAAAAAATACAAAAATCATTTTATAGCATACTGAATACTTTACAATAATTCAGACTAATTTAGGATCAATAAAAAAGTATTAGATCATTTCTTAAAAAATATATTTTTAAAGTAAAGAAATTAAGATTACATCATTTTTGTATTTTATGGATTTATTCCAGATCAATCAAAACATCCTAAACAATTTACCAGATTCTATCAAAAACACAAAAATTATTCCAGAGCTTACTTTAGGAACATTCAAACTAATTTTAGATCTTTTGAAAAAATTAATTAAATTAAAGAAAACTAAAAGTTATTTCAGAACATAGTAAATGGTTTAGGACCAGAGAAATTAATTCTAGATTATTTTTAGATTTTGTACACTATTCTAGATCTTCTAAAAACTGTATTATATGTAATCAAAAATATAAAAAAAAAACTTCAGGTAAAGGCAAAAGTTTAAAGATCATAGAAACTAATTCTAGATTATTTTAGATATTTCCAAATCAATCTAGACCAAAAAACAAAACAAAAAAACATTTCAAAGAATATTGAATAGTTGAAGATAATTTAAAATAATTTCACATCATCTCCATATTATTCTAGTCCGTTTCAGATCATACCAGATCTCTTAAAAAATGTAATTATTACAAAAAAATCATTTTAGATCATAGTAAATAGTTTAAAGCCAAAAAACTAATTTTAAAGTTTATAAATTAATTTTAATACATTCAAATTAATCTAAACTTCTTAAAAAACTTTCTAAATCATAATAAAAATTACAACAGTAATTCCAAAGCATACTGGATACTTAAGGATCATCAAAGTAATTTTAGATTATTCTAAATCCTTCCAGATCATACAAAATCTCTTGAAAAATATATAAAATATTAAAAAAATTTAGACTATAATAAATAGTTTAAGACCATATAAACTAATTCTAGATCTTTTTTGGTTATTCTAAATTACTTGAGAAAACTCCTAAAAAACTACTAGATCCTATAAAAAATCAATCTAAATAGTTTAAGATCATTAAAATTAATTTTAGATCAATTTAATATTATTCTAGATCTATACAGATCATAATAAATCTCAAAAAAAATATATTAAATGCAATAAAAAAAACTAAAAATCATTAAAGATCATAGTAATAAGTTTAAAACCATCAACATTCTAAATCATCTATAAAAAAACATTCCGAGTAGCTTAGGATCATTCAAACTAATTTTGAATCAATATCAAACTTCTATAGATTCTTCCAGATTTTACAAAATAAAAAAATCATTAAAAAATCACATTTTAAAAAGTTTAAAACCACAGCAAATGATCTAGTTTAATCCTAGATTTTTCCAAATAATAATAATAATTTAAAAACTGTATTAAAAGCATTAAAAAATTCAAAGCAACAGTATAAACCCTGGTAAAAGTTTTACAATCATAGAATCTAATTCTAGATAAGTCCTGAATTTTGAAGATCATTCTAAAAAAAAGAATACCAGATTATATAAAAAAACAAAAATTATTTGAGAAGATACTGAATAGTTTAAGATTATTTAAATTATTTCTTTTCCAAATTATTGTAGACTCTTCCAGATCTAAACATCCTAAAAAACGTACTAAAGCCTATAGAAAACACAAATATAATTTCAAAACGTTCTAAATAGTTTAGGACCATTCAAATTAATTAAAGATCAATTTCAAATTAATGAATGCATTGATTTTTAGTTTCTATAACTTATTAGTAGTCTTTTATTTGGTTCATAAAGGTATAAAATCCTTAAAAAAAATGAGTTTTTTTGTTGTTTTTAACTTAATCGCAGTTTTTTCATAGAATCCAGATCTGACGCCATTTCAAGTCTATAGCCTGTCTATAAGCCGCAAAAGCCACAAAACCATGTTTTTGTTTTCAGTGAGCTGGACAAAAAGAAAAAATTAAAAAAAAAAATTAACCGTCAAAGTTGACGCATTTTGATGTAAATTAATTGAAAATTATAAATTTGTTTTGTGTATTTAGGTTTTAGGGGTCTAAAACTTGAAAAAACTGCAAAAATAGGAAAAACTATACACCAAATATTATGAAGAATTTGAGTTTTGAAAACAATTCTACAAAAAAAATAGTCAGTGACGTGTTAATCTAGCTTAGAAAAGACCACCTACAAAAAAAATATTTTGTACAACATTTTTTCTTTACTAAAAAAATATATTTTTTAAGGATTAATTAGCTTATATTTTTTTAAGTTCATTTCAGAAGAAACACTTGCGCAAGTAGTTTTGATTGGAATGCTCCACCCACCCGCCCAAGTGTTTGTTACCAAAAAAATTAGATCACAAACACTTGGGTGGGTAAACGGGGATACAAGTATTTGATTACGCGCAACTAGTTTTGATTGGAGTGGCCCACCTACCCGCCCAAGTGTTTGTTATCGAGAAATTGGATCACAAAGACTTGGGTGGGTGGTCGGGGACACAAATATTTGATTACGCGCCAGTAGTTTTAATAGGAGTAACCCACCCACCCGCCCAAGTGTTTGTTATCAAAAAATTGGATCACAAACACTTGGGTGGGTGGGCGGGGACACAAGTTTATAATTCCGCGCAAGTAATTTTAATAAGAGTAACCCACACACCCGCCCAAGTGTTTGTTATAAAAAAATTAGATCACAAACACTTGAGTGGGTGGGCGGGGACACAAGTTTATAATTCCGCAAAAGCAATTTTAATAGGAGTAACCCACACACCCGCCCAAGTGTTTGTTATCAAAAAATTAGATCTTAAACATTTGGGTGAGTGGGCGGCGAACAAGTATTTGATTACGCGCAAGTAGTTTTAATTGAAGTGCCCACCCACCCGCCCAAGTGTTTCTTATCAAAAAATTAGATCACAAACACTTGGGTGGGCGGGCGGGGACACAAGCTTATGATTCCACGCAAGTAATTTTAATAGGAGTAACCCACACACCCGCCCAAGTGTTTGTTTTCAAAAAATTAGATCACAAACACTTGGGTGAGTGGGCGGGGACACAAGTATTTGATTACGCGCAAGTAGTTTTGATTGGGGTGCCCACCCACCCGCCCAAGTGTTTGTTATCAAACAATTGGATCACAAACACTTGAGTGGGTAAGCGGGGATACAAATATTTGTTATCAAGAAATTGAATCACAAACACTTGAGTGGGTGGGAGGGAACACAAGTTTATGATTCCGCGCGAGTAGTTTTAATAAGAGTAACCCACCCACCCGCACAAGTGTTTGTTATCGAGAAATTGGATCACAAACACTTGAGTGGGTGGGCGGAAACACAAGTTTAGAATTTCACGTGACTAGTTTTGATTGCAATGCCCCACCCACCCGCCCAAGTGTTTTTGATCAAGGTATTGGATCACAAACACTTGGGTGGGTGAACGGGGACACAAGTTTAAGATTACGCGCGAGTAATGTTAATTGAAGTGCCCCACCCACCCGCTCAAGTGCTTGTTATGAAGAAATTGAATCGTACTAAATATTTTCAAAAAACTAAAATCAAATTCTGGATCATTTATAGATTTTGTAGAATATTTTAGATTATTCTAGATCAATCCAAAAAATAAATTAAATCTTATAGAAAACACAAAAACCATTCCAAGATATAACAAATATTTCAGAAACTAAAACTAGATCAATTCCAGATTATTAAAAATAATTCTGGATCATTCTAGATCAGACATTATATTAAATACTTAGATTACACATCTTAAAAAACGTGAAATAAAAAACTTTATATTAAAATTATTCTAGATCTTATAAAAACACAAAAACTAATATTAGTTTATTCTAGATCAAACTAATTTTAGTTAATCTAGATCCTTCTAGATCAGACTAAATCTTTAAAAAAAGTTATTAACAGTAAAAAAAAAATTAAATGATTTAAAAACATAGTAAATAATTTAACACCATAGAAACTAATTCCAAATCATTAATGAATTTTAAAGATAAATTTAGATCCTTTCATAGCAATCTAGACCTAATAGTAACAACTTTAAAAACAGAAACTTTGTATACTATTGTAAATCATTTCAGATCAATCTAAATAACCCAAACAATTACTAAATTCAATAAAAACATACAAAAAACTGAATACTTTACGATTGTTAAAAGTAGCTCTAGATCAATTCCGAATTATTTTGTATTATTATTGATCATACCAAATCATACTAAACCTTTTAAAGAATAAAATAATTTTTGCAATAAATAAAAATAAAAGATAATAGTAAATATTGTAAGATAGAAAATACAATTCTAGATTATGTAGATCAATCTAAACTTTCTAAAAATGTTTTCAATTTTATGGAAAACACTTAAACTTATTCAAGACCAATTCCAGTTTTTGAAAAACATTCTAGATCATTTCAAATCAAACTAGACCTCTTAAAAAAATTATAAAAGTAATAAAAAATGAAAATGACTGTAAATCTTTCCAGATACAAAAACTCTTAAAAAAATATATTAAAACAAAAAAAAAACAGTAAATGTGGTCTTACGATAGGAACTAATTCTTAAACTTTCTAGATTTTATAGATTAATTTAGATCATTGCAGATCAAACTAGACTTTCTAAAAATGTTCTAAAGTAGAATATACAAAAATTACTTCAAATCGTCTCTAGATATTTTCAAACCTTTTAAAAACCATATTAAAATCAATAAAAAATTTTAGTTAAAACTAATTCTAGATCCTTCCTAAATTTTGTAGATCATTCCACACTTTAAGATCATTAAAACTAATTTTAAATTAATTTTAAATAATTAAAATTCATTTTAAATTTGCCAAGATCATACTAGATCTTTTACAAACATCTTAAACGCAATAAAAACAATAAAAAATTAAAGAAAATACTCTTAGATAAAAAAAAATACTAGATTATTTTAAGATTTTGTAGATCATTGCAGATCAATCTAGATCCAAAAACGTACTAGATTCTATAAAACATATAAAAATCATTGCAAAACATTAAAATCGTTCAACTTAAATTCTAGATTATTTTTAGATTTTGAAGATCATTGCAGATCAATCTAGATCCAAAAATGCACTAGATTCTATAAAACATATAAAAATCATTGCAAAACATTAACATCGTTTAACTTAATTTTAGATTATTTCTTGATTTATGCAAAATATTATAAATCTTTTCACAACATAACATTATTCTAAATCTGTCTAGATCAAACTAAATCTTATAAAAAAAATAATTAAATTCAATCAAAAATGTAAGAAATATCATTGCTCATTATAACACAAGTTTAAAGATCATTTAAGATTATTCCAGATCAATCTCTTAAAAAACACACAAGATCCTATAAAAAACACAAAAAATCAAATATATTAATATTAAATACTTTAAAATTAAAATCAGATCAATTTTAGATTATTGTAGATCCTTCTGGATTATGTTAGATAGGATCTAACATGTATAAAATATAGTAGATCTTTAGAAAAAGATTAAAACCATACCAGATCATACTAAATACAAACATACTAGATTCAATAGAAATTACCAAAACCATACCAGATCATACAGAATACTTTAAGATTTTCAAAACTGATATAAAGATACATTCCATATTATTAAAGATCCTTGCAGCACATGATAGATCTCCTTAAAAAAAAACATACAAGATTCAATAAAAATAACTAAAAACGTTCCAAATTATACAAAACACTTTAAAATCATTAAAACTAATATAAGATCAATTTTAGACTTTTGTAGATCCTTCCAGATCATGCTAGATCTCTTTAAGATTATAAATACTAGATCCTATAAATCCACTAAAAGCTTACCAGATCAAAATGAATACTTTAAAACTAATAAAAATTATTATTGATCTTTTCATACTAGATCTCTTAAATAATAAACTAAATCTTATATAAAACACTGAAAACATACCAAATTATATTTTAAAATCTTTGCTACTAATGTAAGATTAATTCTAGATTATTGTAGATCCTTCCAGATTATGATGGATAGAAAATATTAAAAACAAACCAGATTTTACTAAATACTTTAAGATCTTTGAAACAGAAGATCAATTTTAAAATATTATAGATCTTTCTAAATCTTACTATATTTTCTATAGATCATACTAAATTCATAAGAAAATATATAAGATCAAACAAAAAAAAAATAGATTTCTCCACATTATTTTAGAAAAAACCTTCCTGATCATGCTTTTAAAAATACACAAAATAAACTACTCAGTTATATAAAAGTGTAAAACTAAATATTAAAAAAAACTACTTCAATTTATAATCAACAATTCTCTTGCTGCAATTAACATCTCTCATCCAATTTTTAGTAACAACATAAACTAATTTAAGCAATAACTTTGCACCAATTTCCTAATTTATAACATGATAAAGATTATAAATTAGAATTATATGGCCGTAATAATATTCCTCCTTTGAATAGTGGCTGCACATAATCCCGATTACTTAATTCAGAATTATGTACAGAAGGGAAAGCATGATCATAAAGTTTTGCTTGTTTACAAAAAAAATATTAATTTCCGCCTTAAAGTTTGAACTAATTGCACTTACATTGTAGTAGATATCCGGGTTGTTGCTATCATATAGAAGCGCCCTTTCGTAAACTTCCTGCGCTTCTTTGGTCCTGTTTAATTTTATTAAAATATCACCCCTATTGATGTACGCCTGTGTATAATCGGCCCGCATACTTATGGCCTGTCTATACAACATATCCGCTTCCTCTAATCGCGTGGAATTTTTCGAAATTAAATTCGCTAGATTAAGGAAGACGTTTAAGTGGTTCGGAGCTATACGGGCCTGGTATGATTCTCCAGGTTTTGCTTTGGGTAGTAAAGATTTAGCTCGTAAATAAGCCTCTTCAGCTTCCTTAAACATTTTCAAGTGGTTGTAAGTGCGGCCGACGTTGATATGGGCACCTATATCGTCCTGCTGAACGCTGACAGCAGTTTGGAAATATTTTAAGGCGTCGGTGTATTTGCCCTGGCCCTCTAGAGCATGGCCCACATTATTGAAAAGCTTAGCGTTGCGCTGGTTCACGTGCAGACCGGACATGAATATCGAATATTCGGTTTCCCAGTCCCAGTTTCTCAAGTAGGTTTTCGTGCCGTGGGAAATAAGGAGGCCACTCAGAGCTATATATGCCAGTTTTTTGCTGAATTTTTCTGAGAGGATGCTCCATCCGTAGCCGATTAATAAGCAGAAACCCATTGATGGCATGTATAGTACTCTTTCAGCGACGACGAAGCCTACTGGGAAGAAGAGGTTCGATGCTGGGAGGAATGGCAATACCAAGAAAGCCAAGCTCTGAAAATAAAAATAAAAATTAATATTTTTGATAGCACTGAATCAATAATTCATTACAAACGTTGTGTGTTAACAATCTAAAACTTTAATACATGTCCAATTATTATAAATCCAATACAAACTTGTTGCGCGATATTAAGAGCTTTTTAAAAATTTGTTTTAAATATTTTATCATATAATACTTTAATCGGCTTCTGTAACAAAGCGGTTGAAAGTCTTATTATAATGCGAATATTTGTGCGTGTTTTTAGTTAATTTGCATCAACACAAATGTCATAATTGATTGATAAGATAACTAACTTGTGTTTTTTGTAACAATTCTTCTATTTACCTGTTATAAAACCGTTTTGTTGAAATGCAAAATAATGCTTAAAGTATAAGTTAAAAAAAATGTAGGAATAAATAAATATCGACTTTGAAAAAGGTTATAAAGTAAAACATAAATTCTACAACAAATTGTTGACACATTCTCCGTTGGTAATTCAACATTTACAAGAAGAATTAATACAATTCTCAATGTTCAAAGCAAGGAATGATATTCCGAAAATTAAGTTAACATTTACATTTTAAATATATTAAAAGATTCCAAACCAGAAATTTAATTTTAAATAAATAAACGAAAAACTTTGCTTTTATTAAATTACAAAAGTATTGATTGCATTCTGATGGGCTCATACATATTTACTCGTGTGAAATTCTTCCGCTTTAACGAAATCACGTCGCAGCCCCTTCCACCATTCCCGAAATTCCGATCCAAAACCCTGTTTTTCCCACATTTCCCATATACATTTTTTTTTTGTATTCCTTCCGCTTCCTTCCTTATGCAGATGTATACTCGCACACACCAACAGAACTATCGGTTTATCTTCGTATAGTATTAAAATGATTTATCTCTTAGAAGACTGCATTGGCAGGAATATTTATTACCAAGCTACATATTTAAATGAAGTATGCATACACTCCAAACCCGCTTCGCATGTATATTTAATATGCATGGCCAAATTTAAATATAAATATAGTACGAGCTCTTAATACTGGAGAGATTTATAAATTTAATTAATTTTTGTTGGTATTGATTTTGGTCAGGACTATGATTTATCAATTTATTTCTTGCACTTTCACATCGTAAATCATGATACATAATGCATGCATGTCCTGCCAAAACGGTATTAATAATTGATGATTTGGGAGTGTGTGCCCGGCGCCTCCACCAAACATGGTCAGATGCTTTCCATTGCCTTTCAATGTATGAATTGCATCCGATCAATCACATTGTGTTTGCAATTATTCAAATCAGCCACATGTTCGACTAGTTTGGGTTGATTGCAATTGTAATAGAGTGTTTCTATGATATTCATGAAACGATTTTAACAAAACTTGATTAATATTAAATTTATGGTTTCAATACATCAATTGAATAGAATTGAACAAAGAATTTGTTTCATACTGGTATACTATATTATAAAGCAACATATATTCAATAATATTTGTACTAATTCTCTTTCTAACAAACAACGCTTATCTGTAGAGCGACCAGATACCAATGTATTTCAAAATAAGATGGCACTCACATAATAGCCACTGTGGCTAAGCGATTAAAAGCTGCATATCATGCAAAAAACATAAAAATTAATGAGTCGCTTCGCGTATTATGACGCGTTCATAATACACAAATTTATCATTTTCCAATTGTCACAAAATAAAACATTTTCCTAATTATTCTTTCATAATGATGATGCATCTGTCAGATTAAATATAAACGGTTTAAAGGATATATAGATGCACGTTTACACTTAGTCTGTCTCTTCGCATTTATCAAAATATGTGAAGATGTACAAAACCTAACAAATCTCAGTTTAAAGTCGATCACTTCGCAATTCAAAAATGTTCCAATGCATACATATAACGTAAATAGTGTACACATTCGGTTTATGTAACGTATAAATGCGTGCAGCATACAACCTTATAAGCCTCTGTATTAAATATATCGCTTTGCAATTGAAAGATATCACTGCACAGATATGACCAAAAACTAATTCAACTATTACTTTGTTGTTTAGCAATTTAAAGATATGCGTTACTGCACAAATAATATCTTAAAATTGTTTACCTTAAATCTGTCACTTTGAGATTGACAAATGTCACTGCACGCATATAAACTAAAGAACATCTACGTTTAGTTTGTCGCTTCACTATTTATATAACGGTGCAAGCATAACCTCAAAAAACTTAACTTTACTCTATTATTTTGTGATTGATAATGCGTCACTGCACAAAAACATAACCTTAAAATTGTCTAGATTAAATCTGTCGTTTTGCATATTATGTAACAATACATTTATAACCTAAAAAAACTTAACGTTTATTCTGTCGCTTTGCAATTGGCATATGTGCCACTGCAAACATATAACCTAAAAAATATTTAGATTTACTCTGTCGCTTATCGATTTATGTAACAATACACTTATAACCTAATAAAACTTCACATTTACTCTGTTGCTTTGCAATTAACAAACGCGTCACTGCACACATAAAACGTGAAAAACGTCGAAATTCTTTCATAACCTAAAAAAAAATTGAATACTATGTCACATATGTGTCACTGTAAACATAACCTTAAAAACGTATAAATTTAATTTGTCGCTTCGCATATTATGCAACGATACACTTTTAACCTAAAAAAACTTTATGTTTATTCTGTCGCTTTGCAATTGACACATGTGCCACTGCAAACACCTAAAGAACGTCTAGTTTCAATTTGTCGCTTTGCGATTTATATAAAAATGCACTCATAACTTAAAAAAAACTTGACGTCTATTCTAACTTATAAATATCTAGATTTAATCTGTCCCTTCGCAATTTTTGTAACAATACACTCATAACCTAAAAAAAACTTGATTTTATATTTAATTTGTCGCTTCGCAATTGTCATATGTCTCACTGCAAACATATAACATGAAGAACGTCTAGATTCAATCTGTCGCTTCGTGATTTATGCAAAGATTGGCATATGTGTCACTGCTGGCATAGAATCTGCAATTAATATAACAATACACTCATAACCTAACAAAACTCGACTTCTACTTTGTCGCTTTGCGATTGACAAATGCATTACTGGACATATATAACCTGAAAAACGTTTTACTCAATATATCGCTTTGCGATTGACATATATGTCACTGCTTACAAGTAACCTGAAACACATCTGTCACCATATAACCTAAAAAATGTCTCTTACAATATACCCTTAAAAAAATACACTGTCACTTGGCTATTGACAAATGTGTCTCAATTTATGTTAAAATACACTTATAACCTAAACAAATTCTTAAAAACTATTCTGTTGCTATAATTTAGGAGTCAATGCACGCTTATAATCTAAAAAAGTCTTAATTAAATTTGCTCCTTAGCAATTGACAAAAAGTCTAATACTGTCTAGTGTAGTGTCATCGTCAACGGTTCTCAGAACGTCTTTGATTTTTCTGCGAACCCTTTTGATGTGCTTTAGATCCGTATAATTGGTCTGCAAATGCTTTGACCTTTCCTTCAATTGTAAATTTCATCCCTTTTGCGCCATAAATGGAACAAATGGAAACCCGTTTGTTCCTAAAGGCTTTAAAGATTCTCCACATTGGTTTTTCATTCTTCGTAAAAGATTCTAGCGTATCTGGTTTTTATGCTCCTTGAAATTATCTAAAGCTTGTTAGAAAGTAACACTGAATTTGCACGGACCGTCAATTGAACTTAACTTAAGTTTACCATTTTGTTTTGTTTGTTAATTCATATTAGCTTTGAAATTTAAGTTAGTTGAGCTCGACACATCAAAGCAAGAACACTAAGTTAAAAATGGGTTGTCTTGAAGTTGGTCTTTCTTAGGAAACATTAAAAATTGGTATTAACTTTCTCTAGCCACATTTTGCATCTATAACATTAGAGCGAATGAATGACAAATGTCAAAACAAAGTGGCGTAGCTAATTTGTTGGTTACAAACACTTGGATGAGTGAGCTTGGTGAGTTTTCGAAATTTGAGCTCATTTTAGTGATTGGGTTCTACTTCTGAATGCCCTATTTTTGAAGCTATAGCATGAAAGAATGCTGGAAGTTTGGTAGGCGTTACGTAAAGTTATGTGGAGAAGTTGTACCTACGTCTGCGTTTGAGACTGTTGAACGTTTGTTTGAATGCTGAGCTATCTAGTTGGCTAAAAGCTTTGCTGAAGATAGGAATATCTACATAAAATTGTTGTCATTTTCTTGGAACAAGCGGAGCAACAGCTGATTTTTTGTTGAAAGTGGTGCGTTTTGCAAGCTTTGGGAGTGCTTTTGGGTGAAGCAAAAGTCTGCTATTAAGAGCTCTTGTAACTGGCGGTGTGCAACTTACGGCGCATGCAGCTACATGCTTGGGCTCTTTGCTGAATCACGCGTATGGAACGTTGTTCCGGAATACCCAAACCCCGCATATCTTGGTGAGACACAGCTTTTTCTGTTCTTAGCTTCCTTTGTGTATATTTTGAATGATATACTTTTGTGATGAGTCACTGTTGTTGTCCTGATAAACCACTTCAATTTTTTGTTTGTCGACGAAAGAGGCGGATTTGGGCAATTTTTTGGCAGGTCTGGATCGGGGCGGTTAGAGTTTTAGTAAAATGGAACGGAGTTTGAGGAGCAGAAAAAGATGCTGGAACGTCAATTACTCTATGAAGGTTTGAAGGGATATTCAGGAAGCATTTCTCTTTGACATCTCCTTTGTAGTCTAGATTGATTTATTTGAATTCTTCTTTGGTGTCTTCAATCTGGTCTAGGATCAGACTTCACTTCGATGAAATTTTCTATGTGTTTTTTGAGTCACTTCTTGCTGAATGAGTTTTTCCGCTTTTTAGAGTTGAACGAACATTTTGGCAACAACGTTTGCAGCACGTCGATGTTTGGCCGCACAAACGAAGTGAGTATGGCAGACAAGAAAGTACTGCAAATGCTTTCTTGGTTGTGGTGCTAACGACTATTTTATGCTTATTCCCATAGAGTAAAATTTAGAACAAAATATATTTTCAAAAATTTAGTACTTTTAACCAAAACTGACATTATCAAGGCGGCTCTTAGACATCTACTTTGGGAAGTGTTAATCAAGATCTTTAATGTTAAGTAAACAATAAAAAAAAATTGTGATGGTAGTGCCAAAACCCAAACCATCAAGGTGGCGTTTAGAACTCTAAACATTATTTTTTAAAATAAGCAGGCAAAAAAAGTTGTTTTTTGGATTTTTTGAGATTGTCAAGCCTAGAAGGTGGATGAGGCCTTGGTTTATATTTTTGTTTAATTGTATAATTTCTTGTAACGTTTTTTTTAATAAGATAACATACTTTTCGGATGAGTAAGGCTTTTTTGTGCTAAAACTTTTTGTTTACGGTATTCTCAGAGAATCTGCAAATGGTAAAGCTACTCTTGGAGATTGATTTTTAGTGTGAGATTAAAGTGTATATTTTAGGAGGGTTAATAATAAACCAGAAGTTGTTTTAGATTTGTTAATGGTTTGACTTTAGATAAAGTTCGGATCTGTTTTGTTGCTTCCTACTTTAATAATCTGGACAGTTTTGTTTTAAAGGTTTCAACTTGGATAATTAGTTTTTGGAACAAGTCAGGAATATGCCAATAAATTTAAAAGAAAAAACTTATTCTATTTTCCTTTCTAAGGTGAGTCCTGTCTTACAAAAGGATTATGGAGTTACGTCAATGGTGGCAACGTTTTTGCAGTTTTATATATTGTTCTGTAATTTGCTTTAAGCTACTTTCTACTACTTGTATCCGATTATAACATGCTAATTTTTTACTATCAATTGAGAACATTATAAATTGCAAGCAGAATTTTGTCGTAATACTTTTAGAACCTAGGCAGTCTTGCTCTAATAGGTTTTAATTTGTTTAAGGCCAAAAAACAGTTTTTTTGCTAATGTAGTCGTTGCTTACAGAATTTTTTAGATGGTTTCCGACACACGAATGCTTGGTGGTTGTAATATTTTTTGGAACTTTAAATACCATTTAGAGGTTAGTCTTAAGCTACTTTGGTATTTGAGAACAAAAAGTTTTGTCGTGGCTTGTGTGTTGCAGCTTGTTACTTCTAGGAGTTAGGCAATCTTGTTTCGACAGACTTAGATTTGTAGTTGCTGATTTTTTGTTGCCAATAAATGTGGTTTTTACTTTTTGTGGCAACGCGTGACTGCTCTAGGCTCTTTAAAGCCCTAACTCTAATGAAAAAGATGCAACTAACTACTGTAGATTTACTTAAAAACACTTAGGTGGGTAGAAGTATAAATTTAGTTGAAATTATTGATCGTTATCATGCTGTGGAGTTACCTGCGAGTAACTAATGTTTTGTTAACAAACACTCCGGTGGGTGGGTGGCAACTTCAATTAAAACTATTGGCCGTTATTATGCTTTAAAGTTGCCCACCCACTCGCCCAACTGTTTCTTATCAAAAGATTTATTACAAACACTCAGGCGAGTAAATGTACAATTTCAGTTAATACTATTGATTGTCATCATGCTTTGGAGTTGCCGGCCCGAGAATTTTTAAACTAATCTTTTGATAACAAACACTTGGGTGGGTGGCTGGGCGACTCCAATTAAAACTATTGGCCGTTATCATGCTCCGGAGTTGCCCACCCACCCGCCCAAGTGTTTGTTATCAACAGATTTATTTACAACCACTCAGGCGGGTGAATGTATAATTTCAGTTAATATTATTGATTGTCATCATGCTTTGGAGTTGCCCAAGTGTCTGTAAACTAATGTTTCAATAATAAACACTTAGGTGGGTGGGTGGCAACTTCAATTAAAACTATTGGCCGTTATTATGCTCTAAATTGCCCACCCACCCGCCCAACTGTTTGTTAACCAAAAGATTTATTTACAAACACTCAGGCGGATAATTGTACAATTTCAGTTAATATTATTGATTGTCATCATGCTTTGGAATTGCCGGCCAGAGTATTTTTAAACTAATCTTTTGATAACAAACACTTGGGTGGGTGGGTGGGCAACTCCAATTGAAACTATTGGCCGCCATCATGCTCTGGAGTTGCCCACCCGCCCGCCCAAGTGTTTGTTATTAAAAGATTTATTTACAATCACTCAGGCGGGTGAATGTACAATTTCATTTAATACTATTGATATATCATGCTTTGGAGTTACCGGCCTGTGTGATTGTAAACTAATCTTTTGATAACAAAGTAGTTTGTTGCTTTGCAATTAAAAAAAGCAAAACAACTATTTTTTTAATGAAATGTCGCTTCACAATTTATTGTGAGTCAGAATGATTCTGTTTATTGATAATATGTTGCTTCACAATTTGTTGTTAGTCAGTTTGTTGATAATATATTGCTTCGCAATTGATTGTGAGCCATAATGGCTCTATTTATTATTAATATGTCGCTTCACAATTGATTGTGTGAAACGTGACTCGTTTCAACAATAATTTGTCGCTTCGCGATTGAAAAAAAAGCAAAATGACTTATTTTATTAATAATATGTTGCTGCACAATTTATTGTGAGTCAGAATGACTTAGTTGATTGATAATATGTTGCTTCGCAATGTATTGTGAGTCAGTTTGTTGATAATATATCGCGTCGCAATTAATTGGGAGCCATAATGACTTAATTCATTATTAATATGTCGCTTCGCAATTGATTGTATAAAACGTAACTCGTTTCAAAGGTAATTTGTCGCTTCGCGCTTAAAAAAAGCAACATAACTTATTTTATTAATAATATGTTGTGAGTCAGAATGACTCGGCTTCTTGATAATATGTCGCTTCACAATTTATAGTGGTCAGTTTGTTGATAATATATCGCTTCGCAATTAATTGTAAGCCATAATAACTCAATTTATTAATAATAAGTTGCTTCGCAATTGATTGTGTAACAGAAGTAATTTGTTGCTTCGCAATTAAAAAAGAGACAAGTAACAAATTTATTAATAATATGTCGCTTTACATAATATTGTGACTCAGCATATTGATAATATATTGCTTCGCAATTAATTGTGAGTCATAATGACTCAATTTATTATTAATGTATCGCTTCGTGATTAATTGTGTGAAGCGTGACCCGTTTCAAAAATAATTTGTTGATTTGCGATTAAAAAAAGAGCAAAATAACTTATTTTATTATTAATATGTAAAATGAATTAATAATTTATTCAAAATCAGTCAATCGAATCACAGCGGCCAAGGGTCAAGCATAGACAATTGTTTCGGTTCTACAAACCTCGTCAGTATGCCTTGTACGACCACGGCATCGCATGATAGCGAAGACAATTTTGAATAAATATTTCTGTGCTTATGAACACAATTGATATTATAAATAATCAAACGAAAGACTGGTTTGCCATCTAGTTGCAATTATTAATACTAAAATGTCCGCATTAATCGGTATCATTTTTGCATTTATGCAATTGGCAGTCATTTCGCGGCTATAACGATTTTGAATCGCCAATAAATTATGAAATGAATTAATAATTTATTCAAAATCAGTCAATCGAATCACAGCGGCCAAGGGTCAAGCATAGACAATTGTTTCGGTTCTACAAACCTCGTCAGTATGCCTTGTACGACCACTGACGAGGTTTGTAGAACCGAAACAATTGTCTATGCTTGACCCTTGGCCGCTGTGATTCGATTGACTGATTTTGAATAAATTATTAATTCATTTCATAATTTATTGGCGATTCAAAATCGTTATAGCCGCGAAATGACTGCCAATTGCATAAATGCAAAAATGATACCGATTAATGCGGACATTTTAGTATTAATAATTGCAACTAGATGGCAAACCAGTCTTTCGTTTGATTATTTATTAATATGTAAGTCAGTTTGACTCAGTTTATTGATAATATGTCGCATCGCAATTGATTCTGAGCCAGAAAGACTCAGTTTATTACTAATATGTCGCAATTAATTGTATAAAATGTGACTTGTTTCGAAGGTAATTTGTTGCTTTGCAATAAAAAAAAAGAGAATATTATATTGATAATATGTCGCTTCGCAATTGAGTTTACTAATATGTCGCTTTGCAATTGATTGTGTAAAATGTAACTTGATTTAAAAGCAATTTGTGGCTTTGCAATTAAAAAAAATAAGAAACGACTTCGCAGTTTATTTTGAGTCAGTTTTTTGATAATATATTGATTTGCAATTAATTGTGAGCCATAATGACTCAATTTATTATTAATATGTCGCTTCGCGATTAATTGTATAAAACGTGACTCATATCAGAAATAATTTGTTGCTTCGCGATAAAAAAAAAAAGACAAAATGACTTAGTTTATTGATAATATGTCGCTTTGCAGTTTATTGTGAGTCAGTTTGATAATAATATATTGCTTCAAGATTAAATTTGAGCCAAAATGATTTAGTTTATTACTAATATGTTGCTTTACAATTTATTGTAAGCCAGATTTATATAAAGATACAATTATAACCAAAACAGCAGCACGCACATAACCTGCAAAATATCTTAAGCTACAATACCTACATAACTCAAAAAACATTCTTCTCTGTTACTTAGCAATTGACAGATGCGTCACTAAACGCATATATAGCATAAAGAAATCGCTTCGCAATTTATGTAAATGTACTTATAATTTAAATAAACTCTGTCGCATCGCAATTGAGAAAAGTGTTACTGCACAACCTGATAAACATTTCTTGTAATTTCGCAATTTATGTTTAGATACAATTATAACCTTAATAAAATCTTCACATCTACTCTGACGTTTCGCAATTGACAGATGTGTTACTGCACGCATATAACCTAAAAAATATCATCTGTGGCTTCGTGATTAAGCTACAATACCTATATAACCCAAAAATCTGCTCTTTCGCTTCGCGATTGACAGATACGTCACGCACATATAAATAGCATAAAAAATCTGTAGTTTTGCAGTGTATGTAAAGATACACTTATAATATAAACAAAAACTTTAAATTTTCTAAGTCGTATCATAATTGACAGATGTGTTACTACACGCATATAACCTTAAAAAAATGTTGCTTATAATTTTGTGTTTTACTCAATCGCTTCGTGATGTATCACTATGCGCATATAAACTAAAATACGCCTGTATTCAATCTGCATCTTAGCAGTTTATTTCAAGATACATTTATAACCTCAATTTTGTTCTATCGCTTCGCGATTAATAGATGAGTCACTGTACACACATTAAAACACGTTAACACGCAATTGCTAATGCGTTACTGAACTCAAATAACCCCGCTTTGTGATTGAAGCATATAACTTGAACAACATTTATATTTAATATACAACACATAACCTTAAAAAAAATCACTTTGCAATTCACAAATACCATATATTTTTTAGTATCTACATGCAATATGTCCTTTTCAATTGTCATTGTGAATATTCTAATAAAATAGAGATCTGTCGTAACCTAACCTAAAATATATCTACACTAAACCTGCTTGGCACAAACATAACCTAAAACATATCAACATTTATTATTTAAATTTGCCAAAATAGACACATAACCTAAAAATTCTTGACATCTACTTCGCAATTGACAAATGCTGTTTGTTCACATGCGTATAACCTAAAAAACGTTATTGATTAATCTGTCGCAATATTGAGTTTAACTTTGTCGATTACTACACAATAACTAAAAAAATGATTACATTAATATCTGTAGCTGAATGATTGTTTTGACACGGTACACAAATAACTAAAAAAAATACTTTTACTCTGTCCTACTTTAAAGAATCTTTACTATCATATACCCTAAAGAATGTTCATATTTAAACCGCGATGATTACAATTCACAATTGACATATGCGTCTGTGCATGCTTATAACCTAAAAAATACTCAAACGTTTAAACTTAATTTGTCAATTTGCAACTATTTGATAAAAAAATACAAAACCAAAGAAAAACACATTCAGAATTGATAATTGTGAATTAGTATAAACTAAACAAAATCTTTAAATCAACTATGTTGCTTTTCAATTGACCTAACCTAACCTAAAAAACATGTGACGTCACCTAACCTAACTTAACCCAAGAAACAATTGATGTCACTTACAAAACACAAATAATCAAAAAACAATTTATGCATCTAACCTAAACTACTTTCATATTTAAATTGTTGCACTTATACTCTAAATTAAAACTTTAAACTTTACTCTTTTGCTTTGCAATTAACATATGCGACACTTCACGCATATTGAAAAACATCTACATCCAACTTATCGCTTCGCAATCTAAGTTACAATACAACATAACCTAAAAATAATTAAAATTTTACTTTGTCGCTTCGTGATTAGTAGATGCGTCAGTACACGCAAATAACCTAAAAAATTCTATGTTTAAACTGACACTTCGCTATTACATAAACTGACAATCACAGGACAAAATATGCTTAGAATAGGTCAAAGAATAACACCTTGAAATTTGGCCGCATGTTTACCTAACACCCTGTATAAAAAATTAAATAAAACTTTAAAAATTAATAAAAACTGCATTACTTCATTGGAATCAAACACGTTAATAAAGCAATGACAAAGTGCTATTATTGACTAACATAATAAAAGTATAAATATATAAAACAGAAAAAACAAAATATCGATATACTTGCCGCAAACAGTATTATTTAACAATTTATAAAACTTTCTTTATATTTTCCAAAGAAATACAATTTGTTATTCTTATTAATAGTTAAAACCTTGCATGTTTCCGTCAGAATAAAAACTTGTACATAATTGATAATACTCTCAGTTTACATACCGATAATTACACATTGCGTGTAATGTAATTATGCACGACACAAATGAAACATTAATTTAATTGGAACCAATTATTTCAATAATATTAATTTAATTAGTCTTCTCTGTTAACATTTTATGATTATGATTAATAACGCACCCACTAAACAATGTAACTTAATATTATGGCCAATTTTATATTAAATATATTTAATTTATGTAATCGATTGACCTACAATGTAATGGCAAGTTCAATAGTTATAATTCCGTGCCATTTGCATCGGTTGCAATCAATCATTTAAGATGATTGGAATTGTTCGGAATTAGTTTATCGTTTAGTCGAAGAAATTGTAGGAATTTAAATTGCATTATTTTTTTGCTGCTTACCAAGTGATGTAAATTAAATTTAGAAAAAGTTGTTTATTCCATTTCATTAAATACAATTGAAGTAGAAAATTAATTACGATTTTTTGAAAAAATTAAACTCGAGCCATCTTCCATAATTTTATTTTTAAACATGTTATGTGATTAGGTTTGGATTAGTATTATATAAATCCGATAATAAAGTACAAAATCCAAAATTAAAAATATGCGGTCGTCAACTACAAACTGTAAACCAAACAAATCGGCTTAGAACCTTAAAAGTTTAACCAAATTTATACAAATTCTGCTTTTATCAAAGAATTAAGACGACAAACCATAAAAATCAAGCGTAAACTATGCAAATTAATGAAAAAAAAAAAACAGCAAAAATCTAAATTAACCATTAAAAATCCATAAAACAGATAAAAATTAGTAAATAATTCATTTGATTAAAGAAGTGTGCCAAAAATTATACAAATTTGTCTTAAAACATAAAATTTTGACAAGAAAATGTAAATTAGTCAAAACTATGAAAAATTCGGGTTAAAACTGTAAAAATCCGGCGTAAAATAAATATGAAAATAGATTACAAAATATAAATAATTAAATTAATTAAAAAAATATGCAAAACTTGGCAGTGCTATAAAAATCCAGCCGCAGACTAACATTTTCTTCCTGGTATCTGACCAAAAACTACAAAAACGCAAAAAAACGTCAAAAATCTAGTCAAAATCGATAAAAAAATTGTAAAGTTTGGCAAAAACTATACTAATTCAACCGCCACAATAAAAAATCTTATGTAAATTACACAAATCCGGCCAAAAATGATAAAAACCCCATCGTTTTTTGAATAAAATCTATCTAAAATTAAGGCTAAAAGCTAAAAGTTCAAAACCCAATAAAAATTAAAAATCATAACAAATTTGTACAAATGCTACAAAACACGGCGATAAATTACAAGAACCAGTTCAATATAACATAAATCCAACAACAAATTATAAAAATCCGGCCGAAAACTATAATTTTTGACCAAAATCCGCCAACAAATTATAAAAACATGTCCAAAACTTAAACATCAGCACAAGCTATACTAATTCGGACGTAACAATCATTTTTTTTATCTAAATTACAAGGTTTCGGCCACAAAAATTAAGAATAAATTGCTTTAAATAAGTTTTCTGCTCACATTTAGTCTTATTTTACGCATTTTTTAAATGCAGATTTTTAATAATTTATTTATAAAAGAAATTAGTGTTATTGTGTATTGAGTTATTTTAATTTTGTAAAACAAAATTTTTAAGCAATTAGTTGCTTTAATTAGGTTAGGTTAGGTTCTATTAAATTATTTTAATTTTGTAAAACAAGTTTTTTAAGCAATTAGTTGCTTTAATTAGGTTTTCTGCTCAATTTTTGATCAATGTTACGCAATTAATTAGCATTATTAGTAATTTTTTATGATTTTATCATGCAGAACGCCTTATTAACTGCAAATTTCAAATTGCAAAATGAGTGTTTAAAGCATTTATTTGATTTATATACATTTTTTGTGCAAATTTTGATCAAATTAAACAAATAAATAAAAATATAATCTCTCAGGTGCAAGATTAGCTTACAAAAAGTTTAAATTGTGAGTGGGTAGATTCTTCCACCCACCCACCCACCCAAGTGTTGGTGATCAAACAAATTATTATTTCACCCACCGTTTGTGTAACTTGCTAGCAATACAACAGACAATTAGCATTCAACAAATTTCTTGATAACAAGCGCTAAGGTTAAGTTGTATTGTAACTTAGATTGCGAAGCGATAAGTTGAATGTAAATGTTTTTCAATGTGCGTAAAGTGTCGCATATGTAAATTGCAAAACAAAAAAGTAAAGTTTAAGGTTATAATTTAGAGTGCAACAAATTAAATATGAAACTAGTTTAGGTTAGATGCATAAATTGTTTTTTTTGATTATTTGTGTTTTATAACATAAATGGCAAAGTGACATCAAATGTTTCTTGGGTTAGGTTAGGTTAGGAGACGTCACATGTTTCTTAGGTTAAGTTAGGACAATTGAAAAGCAACATAGTTGATTTAAAGATTTTGTTTAGTTTATACTAATTCACAATTATCAATTCTGAATGTGTTTTTCTTTGGTTTTGTATTTTTCGATCAAATAGTTGCAAAATGACAAATTAAGATTAAACGTTTGAGTATTTTTTAGGTTATAAACATGCACAGACGCATATGTCAATTGTGAATTGTAATCATTGCGGTTTAAATATGAACATTCTTTAGAGTATATGATAGTAAACATTCTTTAAAGTAGGACAGAGTAAAAGTATTTTTTTTAGTTATGTGTGTACCGTGACAAAATAATCATTAAGCTACAGATTTATTGTAATCTTTTTTTTAGTTATTGTGTAGTAATTTTGAATAGACAAAGTTAAAGTCAATATTGCGACAGATTAATCAATAACGTTTTTTAGGTTATACCCATGTGAACAGCATTTGTCAATGACAAAGTAGAAGTCAAAAATTTCTAGGTTATGTGTGTATTTTGGCAGATTTAAATAATAAATGTTAATATGTTTTAGGTTATGTTTGTGCCAAGTAGGTTTAGGGCCAGTCTTTCATTTTGAGTTTAAGCTAAAGTTGGAGTGTAAGCTCTTTTCAAATCAGTTTAACTGAATTATTTGTAAATAGGTTATGTGTCATGCTTTGAGTCAGAAAAATGCGGGACATTTAAATTTAAAATAAATGTTGATAAAATTGTGATAATAGGATTGTCGTTTAAAAATGTTGTGCATTACATGTTTTTAATTAACAATATTCTTAAAAACGTAGTAATAATACAGTTTAAATATGTTTATTTTATCATTTCACTGCGAACATTTTACAGAATAAAAAGTCATAAATAAAATGAAGTTAGAAATAAAAGATATTTCAGAAATTTTACTACCAACTTAAAATACATTTATTTTATTAATCTCAGATCATAAACTGAGTTAAACAGAGGATTAAACTATGATTGAAATATCAGCTCTTAGTGTAGATATATTTTAGGTTAGGTTAAAACAGATCTCTATTTTATTAGAACATTTACAATGACAATTGAAAAGGACATATTGCACGTTGATATTTTTCAGGTTATATGTGGGAATTGGTGTGTTAGGTTATGCGTTGTTTATTAAATATAAATGTTGTTTAAGTTATATGCGTCAGTCACAAAGCGACTCAGCAAAGTTTTAAGATTTTTTACTTAGGTTTGGTTGGGTTAGGTACACGCTACATCGCAAAGCAATAGTTTAAATGTAGACGTTTTTAAGGTTATTTGAGTGCAGTAACGCCTTAGCAATTGCAAAACGTCAACATAGATTGCAAGTGACATCTATTAACCGCAAAGCGATAAAGCAAAATTAAAGTTTTCTTTAGGTTATAAATGTAATTTGAAATAAATTGCTAAGCGGCAAATTAAATGCAAGCGTATTTTAGTTTATATGCGCGTAGTGATACATCACGAAGCGATTGAGTAAAATACAAAATGGTAAGCAAACTTCTTTAAGGTTATATGCGTGCAGTAACACATCTGTCAATTGTATTACGATTGAGCAAATTTAAAGTTTTTGTTTAGATTATAAGTGTATTTTTACATAAATTGCAAAACTTTTTCTGCTATTTACATGTGCAGTGACGTATCTGTCAATCGCAAAGCGACAGAGTAGATTTTTTTTTTTTGGGTAATATGGGTATTGTATCTTAATCATGAAGCCACAGAAGATATTTTTTAGGTTATATGCGTGCAGTAACACATATGTCAATTGCAAAACGTCAGAGTAGATGTGAAGATTTTATTAAGGTTATAATTGTATCTAAACATAAATTGCAAAAATACAAGAAATGTTCAGGCTGTGCAGTAACACTTTTCTCAATTGCGATGCGACAGAGTTTTTATTTAAATTATAAGTACATTTACAAAAATTGCAAAAGCGACAGATTTCTTTATGCTATATATGCGTTTAGTGACGCATCTGTCAATTGCAGAGCAACAGAGAAGAATGTTTTTTGGGTTATGTAGGTATTGTAGTTTAAAATATTTTGGAGGTTATGTGCGTGCTGCTGTTTAGGTTATAATTGTATCTTTATATAAACCTGGCTTACAATAAATTGTGAAGCAACATATTAGTAATAAACTGAATCATTTCGGCCCACATGTAATCTGGAAACAATATATTATTATCAAACTGACTCACAATAAACTGCGAAGCGACATATTATCAATAAACTAAGCCATTTTGTCTTTTTTTTTTAACCGCAAAGCAACAAATTACTTCTGAAACAAGTCACGTTTTATACAATCAACTGCGAAGCGACATATTAAAAATAAATTGAGTTATTATGGCTCACAATTAATTGCAAAGCGACATATTATTAATATAATATTGTCTTTTTTTTAATTGCAACAAATTACCTTTGAAACAAGTCACGTTTTATAGAATTAATTGCGACATATTAATAATAAACTTTCTGGCTCACAATCAATTGCAATGCAACATATTATCAATAAACTGAGTAAAACTGACTTACAATAAATTGTGAAGCGACATATCAATAATAAAATAAGTTATTTTGCCCTTTTTTTAATCGCAAAGCAACAAATTATTTTTGAAACGGGTCACGCTTTACACAATTAATCACGAAGCGATACATTAATGATAAATTGAGTCATTATGACTCACAATTAATTGCAAAGCAATATATTATCAATAAACTGAGTCACAATATTATGTGTAGCAACATATTATTAATAAAATATGTTACTTGTCTTTTTTTTTAATTGCAAAGCGACAAATTACTTCTGTTACACAATCAATTGCAGAGCGATTTATTAATAAATTGAGTCATTATGCCTCACAATTAATTGCAAAGCAATATATTATCAACAAACTGACTCACTATAAATTGCAAAGCGACATATTATCAATAAGCCGAGTCATTCTGACTCACAACATATTATTAATAAAGTTATTTTGCTTTTTTTTAAGCGCGAAGCGACAAATTACTTTTAAAACGAGTTACGTTTTATACAACCAATTGCGAAGCGACATATTAATAATAAATTAAGTCATTATGGCTCCCAATTAATTGCGACAATATATTATCAACAAACTGGCTTACATATTATCAAAAAATTGAGTCATTCTGACTCAGAATAAATTGTGAAGCGACAATATATATTAAAAAATTAGTTATTTTGCTTCTTTTTTTTAATTGCAAAGCAACGAATTACTTTGTTTGTTATCAAAAGATTAGTTTACAAACACTTGAGCCGATAACTTCAAAGCATGATGACAATCAATAGTATTAACTGAAATTGTACATTCACCCGCCTAAGTGATTGTAAATAAATATTTTGATAACAAACACTTGGGCGGGTGGGTGGGCAACTCCGGAGCATGATGACGGCCAATAGTTTCAATTGGAGTTGCCCACCCACCCACCCAAGTGTTTGTTATCATAAGATTAGTTTAAAAACACTCGGGCCAGCAACTCCAAAGCATGATGACGATCAATAGTATTAACTGAAATTGTACATTCGCCCGCCTGAGTGTTTGTAAATAAACCTTTTGATAACTAACACTTGGGCGGGTGGATGGGCAACTCCAGAGCATGATAACGGCCAATAGATCAATTGCAGTTGCCCACCCACCCACCCAAGTGTTTGTTATCATAAGATTAGTTTAAAAACACTCGGGCCGGCAACTCCAGAGCATAATGACGATCAATAGTGTTAACTGAAATTGTACATTCACCCGCCTGAGTGTTTGTAAATAAATCTTTTGATAACAAACACTTGGGCGGGTGGGTGGACAACTCCAGAGCATGATAACGGCCAATAGTTTCAATTGGAGTTGCCCACCCACCCACCCAAGTGTTTGTTATCAAAAGATTAGTTTAAAAACATTCGGGCCGGCAACTCCAAAGCATGATGACAATCAATAGTATTAACTGAAATTGTACATACATCCTCCTAAGTGTATGTAAATAAATCTTTTGATAACAAACACTTGGGCGGGTGGGTGGGCAACTCCAGAGCATGATAACGGCCAATAGATCAACTGGAGTTGCCCACCCACCCACCCAAGTGTTTGTTATCATAAGATTAGTTTAAAAACACTCGGGCCGGCAACTCCAAAGCATGATGACAATCAATAGTATTAACTAAAATTGTACATTCCCCGCCGGAGTGTTTGTGAATAAATCTTTTGATAACAAACAGTTGGGCGGGTGGGTGGGCAACTCCAAAGCATGATAACGGCCAATAGTTTCAGTTGGAGTTGCCCACCCACCCACCCAAGTGATTGTTATCAAAAGATTAGTTTAAAAATACTCGGGCCGGCAACTCCAAAGCATGATGACAATCAATAATAACTGAAATTGTACATTCATCCGTCTGAGTGATTGTAAATAAATGGTTTGATAACAAACACTTGGGTGGGTGGGTGGGCAGCTCCAGAACATGCTGACGACCAATAGTTTCAATTGGAGTTGCCCACCCACCCACCCAAGTGTTTGTTATCATAAGATTAGTTTAGCCGGCAACTCCAAAGCATGATGACGATTAATAGTATTAACTGAAATTGTACATTCCCCGCCTGAAACTTTGAAAATAAATCTTTTGATAACAACCAGTTGGACGGGTGGGTAAGCAACTCCAGAGCATGATAACGGCCAATAGTTTCAATTGGAGTTGCCCACCCACCCACCCAAGTGTTTGTTATCATAAGATTAGTTTAAAAACACTCGGGCAGGCAACTCCAAAGCATGACGACAATCAATAGTATTAACTGAAATTGTACATTCACCCGCCTGAGTGTTTGTAAATAAATATTTTGATAACAAACAGTTGGGTGGGTGGGTGGGCAACTCCAAAGCATGATAACGGCCAATAGTTTCAATTGGAGTTGCTCACCCGCCCACCCAAGTGTTTGTTATTATAAGATTAGTTTAAAAACAGTCGGGCTGGCAACTCCAAAGCAAGATGACGATCAATAGTATTAACTGAAATTGTACATTCACCCGCCTGAGTGTTTGTAAATAAATGTTTTGATAACAAATAGTTGGGTGGGTGGGTGGGCAGCTCCAGAACATGCTGACGACCAATAGTTTTAATTGGACCACCCAAATGTTTGTTATTAAACCATTAGTTTACAGATACTTGGGCCGATAACTCCAGAGCATGATGACGATTAATAGTATTAACTGAAATTATACATTCACCCGCCTGAGTGATTATAAATAATTTTTTTGATAACAAACACTTGGGCGGGTGGGCAGGCAACTTCAAATCATGATGACGGCCAATAGTTTCAATTTGAGTTGCCCACCCACCTACCCAAGTGATTGTTATCAAAACATTAGTTACTCGCCGTTAACTCCACAGCATGATGACGGTCAATAATTTCAACTAAAATTATACTTCTACCCACCTAAATGTTTGTAAATAAATCTACAATAGTTAATAGCAAATTTTTCATTAGTGTTAGAGCTTCAAAGAGCCTAGAACAGTCACGCGTCGCCACAAAAAGTAAAAACCACATTTATTGGCAAAAAAAATCCGCAACAACAAATTTAAGTCTGTCAAAACAAGATTGCCTAACTCCTAAAAGTAGCAAGCTACAACACACAAGCCACGACAAAACTTTCTGTTCTCAAATACCGAAGTAGCTTAAGACTAACCACTAAATGGTATTTAAAGTTCCAACACTTGTTACAGCCACCAAGCATTCGAGAGTCGGAAACCATCTAAAAAATTCTGTCAGCAACGACTACATTAGCAAAAAAACTGTTTTTTTGGCCTTAGACAAATTAAAACCTATTACAGCAAGATTGCCTAGGTTCTAAAAAAAACACGACAAAATTCTGCTTGCAATTTATAAAGTTCTCAATCGATAGTAAAAAATTAGCATGTTACAATCGGATATAAGTAGTTGAAAGTAGCTTAAAGAAAATTACTGAACAATATATAAAACTCCATAATCCTTTCGTAAGACAGGACTCACCTTAGAAAGGAAAATAGAATAAGTTATTTTTATAAACCAATTGCCATATACCTGGCTTGTTCCAAAAACTAATTATCCAAGTTGAAACCTTTAAAACAAAACTGTCCAGACCATAAAAGTAGCAAGCAACAAAACAGATCAAAACTCCATCTAAAGTCAAACCATTAACAAATCTAAAACAATTTCTGGTTCATCATTAACCCTCCTAAAATAAACATTTTAATCTCACACTAAAAACCAATCTCCAAGAGTAGCTTTACCGTTCACAGAGTTTCTGAGAATACCGTTAACAAAAAGTTTTAGCACAAAAAAGCCGCAGTCATCCGAAAAGTATGTTTTGCTATTTTTGGTCATCTAAAGCTTGTTAAAAAATCGTTAAAAGAAATTATACAATTAAACAAAAATTAAAACCAAGGCCTCATCCACCTTCTAGGCTTGACAATTTTTTCAGCCATTCTCAAAAGACCCAAAAAACAACTTTTTTTGCCTGCTCATTTAAAAAAATATTTTTTTAAGTTCTAAACGTCAACTCGATGGTTTGGGTTTTGGCACAATCATCACAATTTTTTTTAATTGTTTACTTAACATTAAAGATCCTGATTAACACTTCTTAAAATAGATGTCTAAGAGCCACCTTGATAATGTCAGTGTTGGTTAGAAATACCAAATTTTTGAAAATATATTTTGTTCTAAATTTTACTTTATGAAAATAAGCATAAAATAGTAGTTAGCACCACAACCAAGAAAGCATTTGCAATACTTTTTTGTTTGCTATACTCACTTCGTTCGTGCGGCCAAACATCGACGAGCTGCAAACATTGTCTCCAAAATGTTTATTTAACTGCAAAATGCGAAAAAACTCATTTAGCAACAAGTGATTCAAAAAACACATAGAAAACTCCATCAAAGAGAAGTCTGATCCTAGACCAGATTGAAAACACCAAAGAAGAATTCAAATAAATCAATCTAGACTACAAAGGAGATGTCAAAGAGAAATGCTGCCTGAATATCCTTTCAAACTTTCATAGAGTAATTGACGTCTCAGCATCATTTCACCAAAACTCTAACCGCCTCGACCCAGACCTGCCAAAAAATCGCCCAAATCCGCCACTTCCATCGACAAACAAAAAATGGAAGTGGTTCATCAGGACAACAATAGTGACTCATCACAAAAGTCATTCAAAATATACACAAAGGAAGCTAAGAACAGAAAAAAACTGTGTCTCACCAAGATATGCAGGCTTCGGAGCAACGTTCCATACCCGTGATTCAGCAAAGAGTCCAAGCATGTAGCTGCATGCGCAGTAAGTTGCACACCGCCAGTTACAAGAGCTCTTAACTGAAGACTTCTGTTCCACCCAAAAGCACTCCCAAAGCTCGCAATGAGCAATCCTATGCGCAAACTACGAGTAAAAACGCAAAACGCACCACTTTTAACCAAAAATCAGCTGTTGCTCCGCTTGTTCCAAGCAAATGACAAAAAAATTATGGAGATATTCCCATCTTCAGCAAAGCTTTTAGCCAACTAGATAACTCAGCATTCAAACAAATGTTCAACAGTCAGAAACCCAGACGTAGGTACAACTTCTCCACCAAACTTCCAGCATTCATTCATGCTAGAGCTCCAAAAATAGGGCACAAAACAGTAAAAACCAAACACTAAAATGAGCTAAACTACCTGCTCATAATTCAAAAACTTAGTGCCAGCCAAGCTCACCCATCCAAGTGTTTGTAACCAATAAATTAGCTACGCCACTTTATTTTGACATTTGTCATTCATTCGCTCTAATGTTATAGATGCAAAATGCGGCTAGAGAAGGTAAATACCATTTTTTTATGTTTCCTAAGAAAGACCAACTTCAAGACAACCCATTTTCAACTTAGTGTTCTTGCTTTGATGTCTCGAACTCAACTAACTTAAATTTCAAAGCGAATATGAATTAACAAACAAAACAAAATGATAAACTTAATTTAAGTTCAATTGACGGTCCGTGCAAATTCAGTGTTACTTTCTAAGAAGCTTTAGATAATTTCAAACCAGTGCTGAAAAGATACGCTAGAATCTTTCACGGAGAATGAAAAACCAATGTGGAGAATCTGTAAAGATTTTAGGAACAAACGGGTTTCCATTTCCTGCCACTCATGGCACAAAAGGGATAAAATACTCAACTGAAGGAAAGGTCAAAACCTCAAACTCCAACGCGCCAATCTGTATACTAATTATACGGATCTAAAGCACATCAAAAGAGTTTGCAAAGAAGTCAAAGACTTTCTGAGAACCGGTGACGATGACACTACACTAGACAGCATTAGATTTTCTGTCAATTGCAAAGGAGCAGATTGAATTTAGACTATTTTAGGTTATAAGCGTGCATTGACGATGTTATAGCAACAGAATAGTTTTTAAGATTTTGTTTAGGTTATAAGTGTATTTTAACATAAATTGTGACACATCTGTCAATAGCAAAGTGACAGTGTATATATTTTTTTTTTGGTTAAGGGTATATTGTAAGAACATTTTTTAGGTTATATGGTGACAGATGTGTTTCAGGTTACATGTAAGCAGTGACATATATGTCAATCGCAAAGCGATAGATTGAATGAAACGTTTTTCAGGTTATATATGTGCAGTAATGCATTTGTCAATCGCAAAGCGACAAAGTAGAAGCCGAGTTTTGTTATGTAATAAGTGTATTGTTTTATTAACTGCAGATTTCATGTCTGCAATGACACATAAGCCAATCTTTACATAAATCACAAAGCAACAGATTAAATCTAGACGTTCTTCATGTTATATGTTTGCAGTAAGACATATGACAATTGCAAAGCGACAAATTGAATGTAAAATCAAGTTTTTTTTAGGTTATGAGTGTATTGTTACAAAAATTGTAAAGCAACAGATTAAATCCAGATATTGAGTTTACACTGACACATATGTCAATCGCAAAGCGACAGAATATAAGTCAAGTTTTTTTTAAGTTATGAGTGCATTCTTAAATAAATCGCAAAGCGACAACTTAAAACTAGACGTTCATTAGGTACTATGTTTGCAGTAGCACATGTGTCAATTGCAAAACGACAGAATAAACATGAAGTTTTTTTAGGTTAAAAGTGTATCGTTACATAATATGCAAAGCGACAGATTAAATCTATACGTTTTTAATGTTATATGTTTACAGTGACTAGTCAATTTTTTTTAGGTTATGAAAGAATTTAGACGTTTTTCACATTTTATGTTTGCAGTGACGCGTATGTTAATTGCAAATCAACATAGTAATTGTGAAGTTTATTAGGTTATAAGTGTATTGTTACATAAATCGATAAGCAACAGACTAAATCTAAATATTTTTTAGGTTATATGTTTACAGTGGCACATATGCCAATTGCAAAGTGACAGAATAAACGTGAAGTTTTTTTAGGTTATAAATGTATTGTTACATAATATGCAAAACGACAGATTTAATCTAGACGTTTTTAAGACTATGTCTTTGTGCAGTGACGCATTATCAATCACAAAATGATAGAGTAAAAGTTAAGTTTTTTTAGGTTATGAGTGCACCGTTATATAAATAGTGAAGCAAAAAACTAAACGTTGATGTTCTTTAGTTTATATGCGTGCAGTGACATTTGTCAATCACAAAGTAATAGATTGAAGGTAAACAATTTTAAGATATTATTTGTGCAGTGACGCATATTTTTAAATTGCCAAACGACAAAGTAATAGTTCAAGTTAGTTTTACGTTATATCTGTGCAGTGATTTCAATTGCAAAGCAATAGATTTAATACAGAGGCTTATGCAGCAAATTTAAACTAATTTCAAAAATTAATAACTAAAATATGTCGCTAAAAAATAAAAAAAAAAGTTAATACTATTGTTTAGTTAAATTATTTGCTTGATCCATGTAAAGTCTGTGAAATATTCAATGCTATCAACATAGCCACACCAAGTTAAACTATCATTAATTAATATGTAAATGAATACTAGTTTATAACCCGCGATAGCTTAAATGCAGATTTGATACACTTACCATTAAGATAATGATGCTTTGCTGTTTGTTCTCAGTGGTGAATGCGGCGACTGCAAGCATAAGAAGAAAACTATACGCTGCTAACGTCGACAAATTTCTACTATCCAAAAACGATTCCACTAAAGGAACAGTGCCCATAGTCCAATCGCAGCATAAATCGCAAGGGAACAACAGCAGCCAGAGATTAACGCTTATTAGGTAATGGTAAGTTAGTTGTCTGGTAGGTGTGGGGGCAACCGAGGCTGGATTATCGAACCTCGTGAAAACGGGCAATTGCGATCCCATTATCTGTAATCTAGCGAGGAGAAGACATATAGTCGTTAGACCCAGTACGCTTAACCGTTTCGTGGCTTCACTTGACCAAGGTAAGTGGTAAGACGACTTGGCCGTCATTGCTGATCGTATCATGTATTTTATTTCCGGCAATCGCACCTGAAACAATGAAATTTTATTATTAAATTATAATCAATGTCAGCAAAATTTTATATAAATCCCCCTTACAAGGAGCAAAAAAATTAAAGCTGAAAAGAGAAAAAATCCGGACGCTCTTCATTTCAAATAATCGCTAGTTGTCTCCACCATTAAGTTGAAAATGAAACTAAGAGTGTCCTCAAATCCAATTTGCTGCTGAACTCGCTCACTTAGTTACAACCCCTATTGCAAGTTTTCGCAACCCTTAAAGCTCAATGTAATCAACCGGTTAGATTTTTTAAAGTATTTTTTAGAATTATTTAAAAAAATTTGTTTGATTATTTATTTTTTTATTAAATGGATTAACATGATGTTGGCGCAATGCCACAGATCAATTAAAGGATTGTATTTATACTTCGGATCAGTTTTGCGGGGACGGATTAAGTTGGTGGGATTTTCCGGCGATAATCCACCCTCGTCCGCTCGCGTTCTTATTGCATTTTCTAGTCCCGATGGGAGAAAATCGGTCGGCTTATCTAATAGTTTAGAGGATTTACTACTCTAATTTATTTATTTTTGTTTATTATATATTCTTCTTTATGTTGTAGCAAACTCGTTTAAGGAATGAATATTTTATATACTATATGGATTCAAATTAAACATTCATAAACTTTAACGTCAAAATGTTAACAGCTCAGTTTAATATAAAATATTTAATAAAACTTATGATCAAAAGAGTATTTTGTTTATAAATAATAAAATTACAATTACAATCAATTCCATTAAAAACACAAGCATCGGCAAACAAAGGACAATGCAATCGCAACAATACTAAATACGATGGGGGAGTTTATAATAAATATTTGCTTTTCCTACAAGTGGATTCAAATGCATTTTATTGTTTCATTTTTCGTCGCACACAAGAGACACGTATTCTCAAGCCCGCGCTAAGTCCACGTATAAAAGGTTTTCCGCGTACTCTAGTATATCCTCGAAATCTACTTCCATTGTGAAATGAAATTACAATAGTAAAAAACAACAAAATCTCATTTCCATATGCAATAAATTTAATAATAAATTTCAATTTGATATTAAAAATAAAAGATGTTTGTCCAGAGGCAATGTTTTATGATAAAACACGGGCGCCATTTAGGAAATAAATTCCGTGATATTTTTCACTGTTGGCGCGATAAATTCGACGGTAATGAACACATAGAAAAATGTTTTGAGCGCAGACGAATAAATCTGTAGCTGACCGTTTGCTATTTTCCTGTATTGGTACGGAAACTTTGTACAACTGACACAGATTTAAATCGAATTTCACGAGTTGTTGTTGTTGTTTGGGTAAGGAATTGCATTCGGAATTGCTTATAACATCAAAGGATAGCTTTGCAGAATAAACAAGTGTAACAAAAAAATGCTCTATGGATTTTCTATATTCAGTTTTATCGTCTGCTTTAAATGTTGTAATAAATAACAATTTAACGTATTAAATTGAATGAAATATTATGTCAAGTATAATAATTTAATCTCCTAATTAGAGTAGGGTTGACAACAATAATATTATTTTTTTTATAAACTCTTAAGACTTTTATCTAAATGTCAACCATTAGATTTGTCACTAAATATAGTATTTTTTCTAAAAGGTCTACAAAATGTTGATTTGCTAATTGATTTTTTTTCATAAAAATTCATGTAAAATCGCGCAAAAATCTCATTGATCACATGAATATAATCTTATTAGATGAAATTTCCACAAAAAACTACTTTTCTCATAAAATCGCTCAGAAAAATTTGCTTAGAAAAACAAATTTTCCCTTTGAAATTTATCTAAACTCGCTAAAAACCCATTTCTTACTCAACATTTGATCTAAAATTTTGCAAAAAACTTACTTATTGCATAAAATTTGTCAATAATTGCTCACAAAACCTAATGTTAACACGAAATTCGACAGAAACTGCACAGAATTGCCATTTATTGCATGAAATTTGCACACAAATCAATTTTTCACATAAAATTTATGTTAAATCGCTCAGAAATCTCATTTATTACATGAAATTTGCACAAAAACGCCGTCTATTGCATGAAATACGCACAAAAAACTATTTTTCTTATAAAATCAATCTAAAATTTGTATAAAAAACCAATTTATTTCTTGAAATTTATCTAAACACCATAAAAACCAATTTCTTCAGCAAATTTGATCTAGAATTGCATTACAAACTTAATTATTGCATAAAATTTGCTTAAAAACATATTTTTCTCTTGAAATTAATATAAAATTACTCACAAAACTCAATTCTAGCACAAAATTCATTTAACATTGCACAAAAATGTCTTTTGTTTCATGAAATTCGACCAAAAATACTAGTTCTTTTATAAAATTGATCCAAAATTGTAGAGAAAACCTATTTATTGCATAAAATTCGCTTAGAAAAACATTTTTTCGTTGATAATAATCTAAACTTGTTAAAATACCGATTCTTACACAAAATTTGATCTAAAATTGAAGAGAAAACTTATTTATTGCAAAATTGTTCACAAAGCCTAATTCCAACAAGAAATTAGCCAAAAATTGCACAAAATTGCTATTTATTGCATGAAATGTACACACAAATCTATTTTGAAATAAAGTTCATGTAAAATCGCGCAGAAACCACAGGAAATTCGCACTGAAACGCCATTCATTGCATGAAATTTGCACAAAAAACTATTTTTTACATAAAATTGTTTTAAAACTGCGCAAAAAATCGATTTTTACAAAAAAATTAATCAAAAATTGCGCAGAAAATTTATTTTATTGCATACATTTTGTTTTAAAAATAGTTTTTCTTTTTGTAACTCATTTAAATTTGCAAAAAAATATCAATTTTAACACAAAATTTGTCTAAAATCGCTCACAAAGCCCAATTACAATAAAAAATTCAACAAAAATAATACGGAGAAATCTTATATATAACATAATTTATTCACAGAAATGCTATATTGCAATTTTTTTTTACAAAAATCAGCTTTTCTTATAAAATTGTATTATTGTACAGAAATCTCATTGATCACATAAAAATCAATTGCATATTATTTTCATAAAATTGCATAGAAAACCTATTCTTGCATAAAATATGCTTAGAATAACAATTTATTCTCTTAAAAATCGTCTAAACTTGCCTAAAAACGACCAAATTTGATTTAAAATTCCAGTTTTTCTATTAAAACTTTCTAAAAAATATAAATTGTAACACAATATTTGTCTAAAATCGTTCACAAAAGCCAATAGCAACACAAAATTTAACAAAAATTGCATATAATGTGCACACAAATCAATTTTTCTCATAAAACGCATGTAAAATTGCTGAAAAAACTGATTAAATTTGGTTTATTTATCACTAAATAATACATTTTTCTTTAAAAGATTAATGTGCAAAATTGCAAAAAGCTTTTCTAATAAAAGTAATTTGTTTTGTATTTCAAAATGTTTATTTAAGAGTCATTTAAAATGTGTTAATGAATAATTTTATATTTTGTTTCTATGTATATATTATGTATATACATTTTTTTAATTTTTATCTTTTATTTTTCATTATTCTTTTGTCTATTTTTATGTAATTGTTCGCAATTCGTCATTATTTATGTACAAAATTAGAGTAGATATAAATGGTTTTGCTTGCCAAATGCAAAAAATAGTTTTTTTTTAAGAAAATTGAAATTGAAACTGCTTCGATATTAATTCCTCTCTACACCTACCAACTGCGTCACATTTTTTCTTAATTTTTTTTCAAACCTCAACTATAAAAATTGTTATTTAATGTAATTAAAATTACAATTTAATTCGAGTCAATTATTTATTAAAATTTGTTGTTGTTGTTATGTAAATCAACTGTCTAACACTTGGCTCTAGTTCAAAATACTCGATAAAAATCATGCTTGGAGTACCATACCCTCTCACCCAAGTGTTCGTGGTCAAGAGGTATTTTACTTTCCTAAAAACGTTAGAAAAAATTTTGACACAAGAAAAGATGGTAATATCAATCGTCTTGATGACTGATACTTGGTTGTGTGAGTGGGCCACTTCAGTTAAAACTACTCAAAGGTAATTATAGTTTGGAATGTCCCACCCACCCAACCAAATGTTGGTAATCATGATGGAGGATGTTTGTCATTCCTGAAGACGTCAAAAAATTTATTGTCACAAGAGAAGGTAGTTATGTTATTCCTTTTGATGGCTGACACTTTAGTGGGTACCACTCAAATTCAAACTACTCAAAGGTAATCATAGCTTAGAGTGTCGATATAACACCCACCCAAGTGATCAAAAGGTTGAATATTTGTCCTTCCTGAAGACGTTAGAAGAGTTTTTGTCACTAGAGATGGTACTGATATTCTTCTTCTTGATGATTGACACTTGGGTGGGTGGGTGGGCCACTCCAATTCAAACTACTCAAAGATAATTATAGCTTAGAGTGTCCAACTCACCCACCCAAGTGTTGGTGATCAAGAGGTTATTTGTCCTTCCTGAAGACGTTAGAAAAATGTTTGTCACTAAATAGGGTGGTGATATTCTTCCTCTTTAACACTGACACTTGGGTGGGTAGGTGGGCCACTCTAGTTCAAAATACTCACCCAAGTGTTTGTGGTCAAAAGGTTAGATATTTGTCCTTCCTGAAGATGTCAACAGACCTTTCGTCACAAGAGAAGATAGTGATTTTATTCCTCTTGATAACTGACACATATGTGGGTGGGTGGGCTACTCCAGATTAAAATACTCAATGGTAATCAGACAATAGAGCACCCCAGTCGCCCACCCAAATGTTCGTAATCAAGAGGTTGGAAATTTGTCCTTTTTGAAGACGTTAGAAAAGTTTTTATAACTGGAGAGAGTAGTGATATTCTTCCTCTTGATGACTAATACTTGAGTAGATGGGTGGGCTACTCTAGTTCAATCTACTCAAAAGTAATCACAGTTTAGAGTGTCCAACCCACCCACCCAAGCGTTGGTGATCAAGAAGGTGGATATTTGTCCTTCCTGAAGACGTCAAAAAACTTTCTGTCACTAGAGAAAGTGGTAACAATCTTCCTCTTGACGACTGATACTTGGGTAAGTGAGTGGGATTCTTCATTTCAAACTACTCAAAGAAAATCATAGTTTGGAGTGTGCCACCCACCCTCCCAAGTGTTAGTGATCAAAAAAGTACATATTTGTCAAAGTTTAGCAAAGTCACAAATTTAAATTTTTGCCCGAGAAATTTTGATTGGAGTGCCCCTCTCACCCGCCCAAATGTTTGTTATCAAGAGATTTGATAACTAACACTAAGGTGGGTGAGCGGGAACACAAATTTAGGTTTTTGCGCGAGTAGTTTTAATTGGAGTGCCCAATTATCCGCTCAAGTGTTTATTAAGATGGAGTTTCATAACTAACACTTGAGTGGGTGAGTGGAAATACAAGTATAGGATTCCGTGCAAGTAGTTTTAAATGCAGTGCCCACCCACCCGCCCAAGTGTGTGTTATTAAGAGTTTAGAACACAAACACTTGGATGGGTGGTCAAAAACACGAGTTAATGACTACGAACAAGTAGTTTAGATTAAAATGTTCCCGCTCAAGTGTTTGTTATTAAAAGATATAATAAGTAACACTTGGGTGGATGAGCGGGGACACAAATTTAAAATTTTGCGCAAGTAGTTTGAATTGGAGTGCCCCACCCATCCGCCTAAATATAGGCAGTCTTACAAATAAAATAGATCAACTAGAGGTATTCCTGGATACCAATACCAGCGATGTGTTCTGTATATTGGAACACTGGTTCCTTCACAATAATATAAATATTATTAGGGTGATAGAAAAATGAGATTCCCAAAATTTTGGACCTTAGAATATTGCCTGTTCAAAATGACACACATTTGAAGGTCAAAAATTTCACAATAAAACGTCTTATTTTAGCTTATGTATCTCAATTTTTGGGCTTCTGGAAAAAGATAAAAAGGTCCACGATGGCTCAAATTATTTCTTATTACATATACTTTAAAAACCATATTTTTATGTTTAATATCGTGGCAGTCATTTTGATATATTAATTAGCTTCAAACATTATTCCAAAAAAACCTGTAAAATTAGCAGAATCGCAAAACTTTGATTTCTTTAAACCGTTCTAACTTTGTCAAAACTTAACAAAATTTGATCTACAAGGTCTAGATTTCTTCTTGTTTAATCTCTTTTTAAAGTGATCACGCAAGACTTAGAGAATCAATACGTATGCACCACTATTTTGATGCAGGAAGTTGCACATATTTTCCCAATCTTCAAAACTTGTAGGTTTCATGTCCCAAAAAAGCGTTCTATGTTGATTTTAGTCAAAATTTCAGTAAATACTCTTTAGAACACAAGAAAAAAGATTATCTATATGAGAAATGGTATATCGGGTATTATCAAGAATTTTTTATTACTCAAAAATTGGCAAAATTGGCAAACCGCAAATTCTTATATCTCAATTTTTGGGCCTTTAGAAAAAAATAAAAAGGTCCACGATGGCTCAAAATATTCCTTATTACATGTACTTTAAAACCCATATTTGTTTATTTAATGTTAGGACAGTCATTTTGATATATCAAGCATCAAACATTATTTCAAAAAAAACAACGTAATTTTAGCAAAACTGCAAAATTATGCTTTGTTTAAATCGTTCTAACTTTGTCAAATTTTAAAGAAATTGGATCCACAAGGTCTAGATTTCTTTGTGTTCAATCCTTCTTTAAAGTGATTACACAAGACTTATAGAATTAATACATATTTACCACTATTTTGATGCAGGAAGTTGCACATGTTTTCGCGATATTCAAAACTTGTAATTTTTAGGTCTCAAAAAAAGGAAAGTCAACATTTCAGTAAATACTCTTTAGACCAAGACAAGAAAAAAGGTTATTTATATGAAAAATGATATGTTGGGCATTGCTAAAAAAAGCAATATCACTACTTACAGAACCTTTTATATCTATAATAAATGAATCGCTAAGTCAAAGAATTTTTCCAGAAAATTTTAGATAAGCAAAAATAATTTTGGTATTCAAAAAAAGAACAAAACCAATAGTGAGAATTACCGCCCAATACCCATTCTTACTTTCGCTAAAAACCTAGAAAGTATAATGGCTTCCAAGATTATAAATTTTTTTAATAACAATAAACTCTTTAATACAGCACAATTTGGGTTCAGAAAAGCAAAACTGTTTTGCAATACTTGGAATATTTGTACATGGGTTTAGATAAAAGAAAGCATTGCCTAGGTATATTTTTAGATCTAACAAAGACGTTTGATCTTGTAAACCATAGTATACTACTGGATAAACTATACAGGTATAGAATAAGAGGCACAGCATTAAACTGGATTAAAAGTTATTTACAAGGACGAACACATTACGTACAAATAGGAAACATACCATCAGATAGGCTCACTATAAAAAAAGAGATACCTCAAGGATCTGTGCTTGGTCCGCTATTATTTATTATTTATGTTAATGATGTACACCTGGAAAATAGCGTTATGTTTGCAGACAATACTTCTATTTTTGTTGCATCAAAATAGTTAGATCATGCCGTACTTAAAGCAAATGAGACAGTTTTCTCTTTGAAACTCTTTTAAATTTGCAAAAAAATCCCAATTGCAACAAGAAATTAGACAAAAATTGCAGAGAACTGCCATTTATTGCATGAAATTTGCACAAAAATTAACTTTTCTAATAAAATTTATGTATTATTGCACAGAAATCTCATTTATCACATAAAAATCACGCAGAAATGCAATCCATTGCATGAAATTTGCACAAAAAAACTTTTTTTTTTCATAAAATTGCAAAGAAAATCTATTTATTGCAAAAAATTTGCTTAGAATATCAATGTTTTCACTTAAAAATCGTCTAAACTTGCCTAAAAACCGATTTCTACACCAAAATTAATCTATAATTGCATTACAACTTTATTTATTGCAAAAAATTGCTTTAAAAACAATTTTTCTATTGAAACTCAAATAAACTTTTTAAGAAATATAAATTGTAACACAATATTTGTCTAAAATCGTTCACAAAACCCAATTGTAACACGAAATTTAACAAAAATTGCATATAATGTGCACTCAAATTATTTTTTTTCATAAAATTGTTAAAAAAACTAATTAATTGCATTAAATTCGCTTAAGGCAAAGCAAAGTACAGCTTTTCTATTAATATTCATTTGTTTTGTGTTTCAAAATGTTAATTTTTACGTAAGTCTTGCGTGGAATAGTTCTGAGCAAACAACCTATGAAATAGTAACTCAAAATATTGAATTTTTTTTTGCATTTTGCTATTTGACGTAAATCTGTCTTGGGTGGATTAATACTAAAAGAAGCTATTCATAGAATAATCAGTCAAAATATTGACAAAACAAAGTTCAAACATTGCTTAAAATAGTGTTTTGCCTAAAATTCAATTTCATCAAAATTTGAAATTTTTAAAATATCTTAAATTTATTCGCAAATCAGTATTGCGTTGCTTGTTTCTGAGGAAATAAGTTATGCAATAGTAACTAAATACATTGACAAAACATATTGGCATTTAAAGTTGTTATTCTAAATTATGCATAGCAAATTTGATTTTATTTCTATGATTTGTTTTAGTTTTATTCAAAATTTAGCAATTTAAATCTCAGAATAAAATAAAGAAAAATTTCAACCAATTCCAAAAAAATATGTTTATCATAAAACAACTCATTTATAGATTGTTCATAGCAAATTTGATTAAATTTCATAGATTTGTTTTTGTTTTATTTAAAATTTAGTCATTAGATTATCAAATTTAATTAAAAAAACTCAAAAAAGTTTAATAATTTTTTTTTAATTTTCAAAATTTATTTTGTCTATTTTTTTAATTAAAAGTGGTCATTGTAGATTGTGCATAGCAAACTTAAATAAATTTTATTAGTTTGTTTTGGTTTAATTCAGTATTTAATGATTTTATGATTAACCTACAATTTGCAAAATTAAAAAAAAAAATTAAAATTACTTTTAATTTGCAAATTGTCTTTTTGATATTCTTGTCATTTAAGATATTCATTGAAGATTGTGTGTAGCAAATTTTTTCAAATTTTATCAATTTGTTTTTGATTTATTCGAGATTTAGCAAATTGATTCTCAAAATATAATTTTAATAAATTTCAAAAAACTCAAAAAAATACTTTCAATTTGTAAATTTAATTTTTGAAAATTTGAGTATTTAAAGTTGTTATTGCAAATTGTGCATAGCAAATTTGATCAAATTTCATTGATTCGTTTTTGTTTTATACAAGAATTAGCCATTTTATAATCAATATATTAAAGAAAAATTTAAAAAAAACTTAAAAAACTTCATATTTGCAAAATTTAATTTTTGAAATTTTTGACATTTAAGGTAGTCATTGAAGATTGTGCGTAGCAAATTTTGATCAAAATTCACCGATTCGTTTTAGTTTTATTCAAGATATAGTAAATAAATTCTCAAAATATAATTTTAAAAAAATAAAAAAAATAAACTTTTTTTTTTTAAATATATTTTCATTTTTTTTTGATAAATGTGATTATTATAGATTGTGTATAGCAAATTTGATCTTTTTTCATTGATTCGTTTTTGTTTTATTCAAGATTTAATGACATGTAGTTAAAAAATTTATAACTCTTAAAACGTACATTAGATTTTGATGCAGTTTAGTAATAATGTACTTCAATATCAATACTATCAATAGCATAAATTGCATCAAATTCCATACAACCAATATTACATAACCTTAAATTAATTGGCATCAAACATCTAATTTGTGATCTTAGTTATTATCAAAGTTTGTTTGTTTGTTCAAATTTTATCAAACTTAGTTTTTACTATGATTATTAAGTGCTAAATCTTAATTTGGAATTAAAAATCCAAAACAAATTTCAGAAAAATAGTTATAATACACTATTTATAAAATTAATTTTTTGACCATTTGCAAAATTTGCCAAAAAAACTTAATTACGTACAAATTTAATAAAATTTGGTTTTAGTGCTGAATCTTATATTAAAACCAAAAATTTAAAAAATATTTTAGAAAATTATTTATGACACACCCGCTCAAGTGTTAGTTATGAAAAGATTTGATAACTAACACTTGGGTGGGTAGGTAGGCGGGAACACAAAAATTTTGGATTTTGCGCAAATAACTTTGTTAGAATGCCCATGTCACCCGTCCAAGTGTGTATTGTCAAAAGATTTCAAAACTAACACTTGAGTGGGAGAGCAGAAGCACAAGTTCAGGATTCCCACCCACCAAAGTGCTTAAGGTCAAGAGGTTAGATATTTGTCTTTCCTGAAAACGTTAGAAAAAATTTTGTCACTAGAGAGATGGTGATTTTCTTCCTCTTAACTGACACTTGGGTGGGTAGATGGGTGAGTCACTCCAGTATAAACTACTCAAAAGTTATCATAGATTAGTGTCCCACCCACCCACCTAAGTTTTGGTAATCAAAAAGTAGAATATTTGTTCTTCCTGACGTTAGAAAAAAAATTGTCACAAGAAGTAGTGGTAATATCATTCCTCTTGATGACTGACACTTGGGAGGGTGGGCCACTCCAGTTCAAAATACTCAATGATAATCTTGTTATAGAGTATCCTACCCATCCTTAAAAGTGTTAGTGACCCAAGAGGTTGGATATTTTGTCCTTCCTGAAAACGTTAAACAAGTTTTTGTCACTTGATGGTATTCATATCCTTCCTGCAGTTCAAATACTTAGTAGTAATCAAACTTTAAAGTACCCCACCCACCCACCCAAATGTAGGTATTCAAGAGGTTAGATATTTGTCCTTCTTGAAGACGTTAGAAGAGTTTTTGTCATTAGAAAAGGTGGTGATATTCTTCCTCTTGATGACTGATACTTGGGTGGGTGGGCTATTCCAAATCATACTTCTCAAAGGTAATCATAGTTTAGAGTGTCCCACCCACCCATCCAAATGTTCGTAATCAAGCGGTTTGACATTTGTCCTTCCTGAAGACGTTAGAAGAGTTTTTGTCACCAGAGAGGGTAGTGATATTCTTCCTCTTGCTGACTGATACTTAAGTGGATGGATGGGCCACTCCAATTCAAACTACTCAAAGGTAATTATAGCTTAGAATATCCCAACCACCCACCCAAATTTTGGTGATCAAGAAGTTGGTTATTTGTCCTTCCGACTGACACTTGAATGGGTGAGTGGGTCAACCAAGTTTAAAATACTCGATGATAATCATGCTATGGAGTATCCCACCCAAGTGTTGGTGACCAAAAGGTTGGATATTTGTCCTTCCTGAAGAGGTTAAAAAAGTTTTGGTCACAAGAGAAGGTGGTAACATCGTTCTTCTTGTCCACTCACACTTCAAAATACAGTTCAAAATACTTGATGAAAACCATGATTAGAATACCATATTCACTCACCCAACTGTTCGTGGTCAAAAGGTTGAACATGTGTCCTTCCAGAAGACGTCAACAGATTTTTGTCACAAAAGAAGGAATTGATATTGATCGTGATCAAAAGGTTGGATATTTGTCCTTCCTGAAAACGTCAAAAAACTTTTTGTCACAAGAGAAGGTGGTAATATCCTTCCCCTGGATGACTGACATTTGAGTGAGTGAGTGAGTGAGTGAGTGGGCTACTCCAGTTCAAAATAGTCGATAATAATCATGCTATGGAGTGTTTGTTATCAAGAAATTTGATAACAAATACTTAGGTGGGTTGACGGAGGCACAAAGTTAAGATTTTGCGCAAGTAATTTTTATTAAAATAATGATTTCATAACTAACACTTAAGTAGGTAGGCAAGGACACAAATTTATATTGACAAAGGATTTCATAACTAACATTTGGGTAGGTGGCCGGGAACACAAGTTTAAGATTCCGCGCGATTAGTTTTAAATGAAGTTTGATTTGAATGCCTCACCCACCCGCCCAAGTGTTTGTTATCATAAAATTGGATCACAAACACTTAAGTAGGTGAGCGGGAACACAAGTTTATGATAACGCGTAAATAGATTTAATTAAATTGCTCACCCACCCGCCCAAGTGTTTGTTATCAAGAAATTTAATAAGTAACACTTGGGTGGGTGAGCGGGGACACACATTTAAGATTTGACGCAAGTAGTTTTGATTGGAGTGCCCCACCCACCCGCCCAAATGTTTGTTATCAAAAGATTGGAGCACAAACACTTGGGTGGGTGGGCGGGAACATATGTTTGTGATTACACGCGGGTAATTTTGATTATAGTGCCCCACCCACCCGCCCAATTGTTTGTTAGCAAGAAATTTAATAAGTAACACTTGGGTGGGTGGGCGGGAACACACATTTAGGATTTTGCGCAAGTAATTTTGATTGGAGTGCCCCACCCACCCTCCCAAAAGTTTGTAATCAAAAGATTGGATCGCAAACACTTGGTTAGGTAAGCAGAAACACAAGTTTATGATTACGCGCGGATAATTTTAATTAGAATGCCCCACCCACCCGCCCAAATGTTTGTTATAAAAATATTTAATCACAAACACTTGGGTGGGTGGGCGGGAACATATGTTTGTGATTACTCCCGGGTAATTTTGATTTGAGTGCCCCACCCACCCGCCTAAGTGTTTGTTATCAAAAGATTGGAGCACAAACACTTGGGTGGATAGGCGGGATCACATGTTTATGATGACTCGCGGGTAATTTTAATTAAAGTGCCCCACCCACCCGCCCAAGTGTTTGTTATCAAAAGATTGAATCACAAACACTTAGGTAGGTAGGCGGAATTTATATAATTTTGATTGAAGTGCCCCACCCACCCGCCTAAGTGTTTGTTATCAAAAGAATGGATCACAAACACTTGGGTGGGTGAGCGGGAACACGATTTCATGTTTATACGCAAGTAGTTTAGATTGAAATGTCGACCCACCCGCCCAAAAGTTTGTTATCAAAAGATTTGATAAGTAACACTTGGGTAGGAGAGCGGGGTTCCAAATTTAAGTATTTGTGCAATTAGTTTAGATTGGAGTGCCCCACCTACCCGCCCAAGTGTTTGTTGTCAAAGGATTTCATAACTAACACTTGGGTAAGTAGGCAAGTACACAAGTAAGTAATATGGATTAAAATGCCCACCCATCCGCTCAAGTGTATGTTATAAAGAGATTTGATAAGTAACACTTGGGTGGGTGGGCGAGGACACAACTTTAGGTTTTTGCACGAGAAGTTTTGATTGGAGTGCCTGTGACTTAACTTGTTTTAATATCACAAAAATTTGGTATTAATTTTATTCTCTATTCGTTGCTATACTTCCATCTTAATAATCTAGTTAAGAGTATTTCTGTTTTCTTTTTTGCTCCATTAAGTCTGCATATTCTTGCCATACTATTAAATTTAATAATAATATGATTGTCAAAGCTGACTTTAACATTGTAAAATAAATATTGTGACGCTTTGCAACTATTTGTAACCAGTTTTATAAATTTGTGTTCAAGTGCGGAAAATTTCATAATCATTCTAAAGTTTTGCAAAAAACTAAAAGTCTTTAAATTTGTTGCTTCGTAATTTTGTCATTAAGTGCATTATGACTAGAAAAGTTTTGTCAGATTCGAACTAATTGTGACCAATATCTAAAAATTAAAAATTTTGAAATAATTGTGATTAAAAACAAAAATAAACATTTTGTGAGTTAGTCATTTTTTTTGCAAATTAACTATAAAATAAAGATTGTATTTCCTTCCAACTTTGTAACTGAGTGCAAAAGAAACTGAAAAACATTTTGTCGCTTCGTAAAAAAACTGTGACTAAATGCAAGAAGCACTAAAACCTTTCTTTCGCTTTGCGATCAATTATGACTAAGTGTAGATCAATTAAATTAATCGCTTTTTAGTTTTGCCAAATGAGTGTAGTGTAAAATGATTTGTGTCAACTCAAAACTTGTGACAAAGTGCAAAAATTTAAAGAAATTAAGTGCGAGATGTCTAAAAACCATTTTATCGCGACAAATTTAATTATGACTAGGTATAAAACGACTAAAAACCATTAAATTTAATAATTCATATTAAAAAAAAAAACAAATTTTGGAAAATGTTGAAAAATTTTAAAATTATGTCCAACAAATCAATTTGATTAAAAAGTTATTTATTTAATTTTATAAAAATTTTGAGGGAAAAATTTATTATTTTTTGAAAAAAATTCAATTTTGAAAACAATTTTGGTTTGTGTTGCGTGTTGCAAATTTCGAAAAAAAAAATTTATATTAATGTCCAAAAAATCAATTTTTTTGAAAAATATTTTGATTCGTACCTTGAACTTGAAAAAACTTGTTTTTTGAATTATCCCAAATTTTGAAAATGCATTGAACAACAGATTTTCAATGCGTCTTGCAAATTTCAAAAAAAAAAAATTAATGATTTCTTTTTTGAAAAATTTGAAATAATGATTTAGAATTCAAAACTTTGAAAACGCAACAACTTATTTATTATTGATTTTTTTAAATTCCAAACTTTATAATAAACTTAACAAAATATCGTTAACAAATTCCTGCAGTCCGGATAATTGATAATAACGCAAACAAATAAATGTCCAATAAATTCACAACAAAATTACAAACCAACTAAACCAAATAGTATTTTTTTAATTAATTAAAATAATAAAACGCTATATAAAGCTACCCTATTGTGCTGTAAACTGTAAATGCGACACAATAATATAAAACGGTTAATAATTACCTTTTGAGAGACAAATATTTCATAAGCTGCGCATATACCAGCCACTGTAATACCCTGCTCCTTGCACAGCATTGCAGTCGCAATGGAAACCATTGAAAGACACAGATATCTCCAACCTGGAAAATAATTAAGCGATATTAAAATATTTCATTTGGCTGCTGCTTCGGGGCAGAATTTAATAATAACGCGGAGGAGGAGAATCGTTTCGCCAGACTACATTCGCGCCAACATTAAATAAATACATTCCACTTTACGTAAATAATATTTCTGGGAAATAGAGATGGAAATGAGCTTGCAAAATGTGCATGCAAACCGCTAGACTTGACTATATTAACGGAATTATTTTATTTTTAATTATTTGTGGAGGAAATTAAATTCATTATATTATAAATTCATATTTTCACCTCAACGGAATGTCAAAGCTGATTAAAGTTGTGATGAGTAAATTCTGTTTGGGGATGGAACATTTATATATTTTAACCATAAATAATTCAATTATTCTCGAGCATTAAATGGTGAATGCGCCGGGATATACTTATTTCCAACCTTTCTAAATGACAGAATAATTTTATAATAAAAATTTTGAAATAATTAAATAATTAATGCAAAAATATTAGTAAATTTTGTAAACGTTTATGTTGAAGCTTTTTGATACAGTGCACACAAACTGAACGCAATTTTATACTTAATAGTACATCACCTACAGACTCAATAGCAAATCACTATTACCACCGGAAAACAAGCCAAAATATATTTTGTTATAATAAATTGTGATTTTTGATATATAGTACACAAACCGAGCGTTTATTTATTTTGTTAACTAAATTATGAATTTCCAATCGATATCTATCCCCCCAACATCAACAACAATCTCGCTTTAATAAATATTTACCCCATACGTTGTAAAATATTTCTACCCTTCAACATCAGCTCAGTAAAAAAATCCATCTAATATATTAATATTATCATAAACAAAAGTAAATATATCGATTCATATCGTGATGTTTGCAACGGAAATTTATATGCCGCCACAAGAAAATATCATATATTGGGAATATTGTCACCTCCGTCGAAAAGGAGAAGAAAAAATGGTAATATCCGCTCCGAGTAGCTATCAAATATAATATTTTCTTTGTCGGCACTGAGAACGGGCGCGAAGAGTGAATAAAAGTGGCATACTATTCGCACACGTGTCAAAGGGCTACATCCTTTTATATTCACACAGAGAGAAAAGAATAAAAATGGTGGAAGAAAAAATAAACGCTCCTATATATTAGGAACATTCTGGTCTCGATCTATATATGGTTCCCTAAAGCAATATATTCAAAAAAATAATATTTAAATTTGTGCCTTAAGTTAGTGTTAACATTATAAATTTGAAACTAAATAAATTGTATTTAGTTTCAAATTTAGTACAACAAATCACCAGGACGACGTCGACGCTTTCAATACTTTAAATAAGAAATTAAACCCAATTCCCAGGCAATCCGATCGCATTAATCCTTCATGTTTCGACCAGCAGTCGGTTACAGAAATTCCTAAACTTCGTCGCCAGCAGCAGCAGCAGCAGCTTCCTTACATCAAGAAACCTTTCGGGTTACCTCAAAGTGCGAACGCGATCCTTTATCCCATATTTTACGAGCCTATTAATCTAATGCCGGGGATGAATGGGGTCGATACCGAATTAATTGCTAACGGCAGAAACAACTGAACCACTATCCCACCCCTTCCTTCTTCAACCACCCGGCCGCGTTAAATAGACACAATTCGTAATTTATCGGGATCAATGTTTAACATGGAAATTGTGACGGGATAGAATGCGGATATTCACACTTAATTATTGATTTCGGGTGCTAGGATGGTGTCTGAATCGCACGTAGTTGTGAGTGGAGACGAATTATTATTTATGAATATTCAGTGATTGAGTGCTTTTGTATAGGAAATGAAGGGTAGAAACTAGTTTGAATTAATTAATTTCAATTATAGCAAAAACCATACAGCAACCAACAGAATTAAAACAAGAAATAAATTTTCCATAATATTTTTCAATAAATTTAATTATTCTGAAGCCAAAATTTGAAACCACAACTCAAAATTCTTGCAGATTATAACAGAAAAGCAATTTATTTACCAAAATAGTCAAACTTTTTAAGCTACAACAATGGCGGGAACACTGTATTAAACCACAGGCCCAATAATTATAAACTTTGTTTATGCCCACCCGCCCAAGTGTTAGTTATCAAACAATTTATTATTTTACTCATCTCTGATGTATTAGTGACAACTGTCATTCAAAAAAACAGCAAAAACGTAACAACTGTGAAATTTCTTGATAACAAACACTTAGGCAGGTAGGCGGAAACGCTATATCAAACCACCGGCCTAATAATTAAAAACTTTGTTCCCGCCCACCCGCCCAAGTGTTAGTTATCAAAAAAAATTGTTATTGTACCTACCTCTTACGTATTAGTGACAACTGTCATTCAATCTGTCATATTAAAAACAAAAGAAACGCAACAAGTGTGAGAATGAGCAATTTTTTTGATAACAAACACTTGGGCGGGTGGGCGGGAACAAAGTTTATAATTATTGGGCCGGTGGTTTGATACAGTGTTCCCACCAATCCGCCCAAGTGTTTGTTATCAAGAATTTTGTTATTGTACCCACCTCTGACGTATTAGTGACAAATGTCATTTAATCTGTCTTATTAAAAACAGCAGAAACGCAGCAAGTGCAAGAATGAACAAATTTCTTGATAACAAACACTTGGGCGGGTGGGCGGGAACGCTGTATCAAACCACCGGCCCAATAATTATAAACTTTGTTATTGCCCACCCACCCAAGAGTTAGTTATTAAAAAAATTTGTTATTGTACCCACCTCTGACGTATTAGTGACAAATGTCATTCAATCTGTCTTATTAAAAACAGCAGAAACGCAGCAAGTGTGAGAATAAGCAAATTTCTTGATATTAAACACTTGGGCGGGTGGGCGGGAACACAGTATCAAACCACCGGCCCAATAATTAGAAATTTTGTTCCCGCCCACCCGCCCAAGTGTTAGTTATCAAGAATTTTGTTATTGTACCCACCTCTGACGTATTACTGTTAACTGTCATTCAATCTGTCATATTAAAAACAGCAAACACGCAACAAGTAGGAGTATAAGCAAATTTCTTAATAACAAACACTTGGACAGGTGAGCGGAAACACTGTATTAAACCACCGGCCCAATAATTATAAACTATGTTCCCGCCCACCCGCCTAAGTGTAAATCATCAAAACAATTGTTATTGTACCCACCTCTTACATATTAGTGACAACTGTCATTCAATCTGTCTTATTAAAAACAGCAGAAACGCAGAAAGTGCGAGAATGAGCAAATTTCTTGATAACAAACACTTGGGCGGGTGGGCGGGAACGCTGTATCAAACCACCGGCCCAATAATTATAAACTTTGTTCCCGCCCACCCACCCAAGAGTTAGTTATCAAAAAAATTGTTATTGTACCCACCTCTGACGTATTAGTGACAACTGTCATTCAATCTGTCTTATTAAAAACAGCAGAAACGCAGCAAGTGTGAGAATAAGCAAATTTCTTGATATCAAACATTTGGGCAGGTGGGCGGAAACACAGTATCAAACCACCGGCCCAATAGTTAGAAATTTTGTTCCCGCCCACCCGCCCAAGTGTTAGTTATCAAGAATTTTGTTATTGTACCCACCTCTGACGTATTAGTGACAACTGTCATTCAACCTGCCATATTGAAAACAGCAGAAACGCACAAAGTGTGAGAATAAGCAAATTTCTTGATAACAAACACTTGGGCGGATGGGCGAGAACACTGTATCAAACCACCGGCCCAATAATTATAAACTTTGTTCCCGCCCACCCGCCCAAGTGTTAGTTATCAACAAATTTGTTATTGTACCCACCTCTGACGTATTACTGTTAACTGTCATTCAATCTGTCATATTAAAAACAGCAAACACGCAACAAGTAGAAGTATAAGCAAATTTCTTAATAACAAACACTTGGAGAGGTGAGCGGAAACACTGTATCAAACCACCGGCCCAATAAATATAAACTTTGTTCCCGCCCACCCGCCTAAGTGTTAATCATCAAAACAATTGTTATTATACCCACCTCTTACATATTAGTGACAACTGTCATTCAATCTGTCATATTAAAAACAGAAGAAACGCAGCAGGTGTAATAATAAGCAAATTTTTTGATAACAAACACTTGGGCGGGTGGGCGGGAACACTGTATCAAACCACCGGCCTAATAATTATAAACTTTGTTCCCGCCCACCCACCCAAGTGTTAATTATCAAGAATTTTGCTATTGTACCAATCTCTGACGTATTAGTGAACTTTGTTACTCAATCTGTCATATTAAAAACAGCAGAAACGCAGCAAGTGTGAGAATAAGCAAATTTCTTAAAAACTAACACTTGGGCTGGTGGGCGGGAACACTGTATCAAACCACCGGCCTAATAATTATAAACTTTGTTCCCGCCCACCCACCCAAGTGTTAGTTATCAAGAATTTTGCTCCTGTACCAATCTCTGACGTATTAGTGACAACTGTCATTCAGTCTGTCATATTAAAAACAGCAGAAACGCAGCAAGTGTAAGAATAAGCTAATTTTTTGATAACAAACACTTGGGCGGGTGGGCGGGAACACTGTATCAAACCATCGGCCCAATAATTATAAATTTTGTTCCCGTCCACCCGCCCATGTGTTAGTTATTAAAATTTTTGTTATTGTACCCACCTCTAACGTAAAAGTGACAACTGTCATTCAATCAGTCACATTAAAAACAACAGAAACAAAACAAGTGAGAGAATACGCAAATTTCTTGATAACAAACACATGGGCGGGTGGGCGGGAACACTGTATTAAACCACCTAACCAAAATTTATAAAATTTGTTTCCGCCCACCCGCCCAAGTGTTAGTTATCAAGAATTTTGTTAGTGTACCCACCTATGACGTATTATTGACAACTTTCATTCAATCTGTCATATTAAAAAACAGCAAGCACGCAATAAGTGTGAAAATAAGTAAAATTTTTTATAACAAACACTTGGGCGGATGGACGGGAACACTGTATCAAACCACCGGCCCAATAAATATAAACTTTGTTCCCGCCCACCCGCCCATGTGTTAATCATCAAAACAATTGTTATTGTACCCACCTCTTACGTATTAGTGACAACTGTCATTCAATCTGTCATATTAAAAACAAAAGAAATGCAGCAAGTGTCAGAATAAGCAAATTTCTTGATAACAAACACTTGGGCGGGTGGGCGGAAACACTGCATCAAACCACCGACAAAATAAATAAAAGTTTTGTTCCCGCCCATCCGCCCAGGTGTTAGTTATAAAAAAAAGTTATTGTACCCACTTCTGACGTATTAGTGACAACTGTCATTCAATCTGTCATATTAAAAACAGCAGAAACGTAACAAGTGTAAAAAAACAATTTTTTTAATAAGAAACAGTTGGGCGGGTAGGCGGGAGCACTGTATCAAGCCACCGGCCTAATAATTATAAAGCTTTGTTCCCGCTTAGCTGGCCATAGCAAAAATTCAAACTATTTTCACCAAAATAGAAAATGTTTTCAAACAAAATTTTTTTTCTTGTTAAGTTTGTTTGTCTTGCAACTTTAGTGGCACTCATTTTCTATTTTGTTGTTACTCGGCTTGGTTTTAAATTCAGAGTAGATGCACTAGTATAGCAATTGCTTGTCCAGAACGTTCCAGTTCTCAACTTGCGTTTTCTACAAAAAAAAAGTTAAATCAATGTGCAAGGTTTGCGCGCGCTTTAACAAAAATTGTGTTCTTTCTTTTATTCTGAGTGACAATCTGGCTTTAATCAGCCATTTACAAAGTTTTTTTCTCCTTCTATCTTCTTTTCTCTCCGAGAAAATATGATCTGGAATGACCTAACCATCGGCCCACATGTTGATCATTAAGATATAAGATATTACTTCCTTCTCCTTCGACTAACGCTTGCAGAAAAAAAAATCCAATATTTTGATAACAAACTCTTCTACTCTAATATAAACTTCTTAATGGTAATTATTATCCCACCCACCTAAGTGTTAGTCATTAAGAGATTAGATATTAGCTAACCCCTCATACTTAAGAAATTTTTCCTCTCTGCAAAAAGCACTTGCAAAGACAAAAAATTTCAATTTTTTAATAATAAATTATGGTAATTATAATTTAGAAAGACCCATATACCCACCCACCCACCAAAGTGTTGGTCAATAAGAGACTGGATTATACATCATCTTCCACATATTAAGAAATTTCTAACCATTGCAGAGAAAACATTTCCAGTTTCTTTATAACAAACTCTTAGGCAGGTGGGTTTGTACTCCAGTTCACATTTTTTGATGGTAATTATAATTTGGAGTGACCCACCCAGTCACTCAAATGTTGGTCATTAAAAGATAGAAAAAAATTCTAATTTTTTGATAACAATATCTCAAGCAGGTGGACTTGTACTCTAAGTACAAATTCCTGATGGTATATATATAATCTGGAGAGACCCACCCACCCACCAAGTGTTGGTCATCAAAAAACAAGATATTAGTTCCTCCTCCTCAGACTAAGAAACTTCTAACACTTGCAGAAAAAAAAATTTCTAATCTAATTTTGATAAAAATCTTCTGAGTTTGTATCCAGTACAAACGTTTTGATAGTAATTATAAACTGCAGTAAATAAAAATTAAATTTTTTTTCAATAAATTAAAATATGCTGAATTCAAAATTTCAAACCGCAATTCAAAATTTCTGCTGGTTATAGCAAAATTTTAATTTATTAGCTAAAAAAAAAAATTAATTTTTCAAAATTATTTTTATAAATTTTGTTCCAAATGCAAGTACATAACTCAAAATGCCTGCTGGTTATAGCAAAAACACAATTTGTAATAGAAAATATAAAAAAAAAATTATGGATTTAAGTGATTCTTTACGTTTTATAATTATATTTAAACAATAATTGCATTTTCTAATCAAAATTTGATTATATTTAAGCAATAAATGCGTTTTCTAGTAGATTTAAGATAAATTTCATACAAAAATGCGTTTTATAGCCAACAAAATATGTGTTTTGCAACTATTTAAGTTTTAAAACCAATTTTTAATTAAATTTACACAATAATTGCGTTCTGTAATCAATTTTTGTAAAAGATTTATAGTAGATTTCCAATTAATTCTTTCAAAAATAGCGTTTAAAAAAAAACCGCGTTTATATATGATCTAAGTTGGATTTCATAAAGAATATGTGCTTTCTGGGTAAATTTCTTGCAAATATTTGCATTTTATAATCAAATTTTAATTATATTTAAACATCTTCTATACAATTCTTGATTAATTTTAAGCTTTCTAAAAGATTCATTATAAATTTCGCATAGAAATTAAGTTTTTTGCAACTATTTTCATTTTCTAACCAATTTCGTATTTCGCAGTCAATTTTTAAAAACTAATGTTGATACTCAACTACAATTTGGAACAGTTATGTTAGGCTGTTGACAGTTGGTAAATTTGTTTTTCATTTGAGAACATTCTTGGAAGTTATAATAACAGTTTGATCACATTTTTGATAATTAATAACATTATTGACATATATGAAAGTTAATTTTGACAATAAACGATAATTTGAAACAATGTTTGACAGTTAAGTTAGGTTGTTGATAGTTGGTAATTTTGTTGTTAGTTTGAGAACATTTTTGACAGTTACATGGACAGTTAATAATGCTACAAGCCCAATAAACTTAAATTTGAATCAGTGACTCTCTTTCTTAACTTTATGACAACCAACACCAGCAAAAGAAAAACTAATCCAACTTTTAGATAACTAAGATTTGAGCGGATGAGCTGAAAACATCAATAAATGCATGAAGCCCACAAGACTAAGTTCCCACTCATCCGCCCGCGTGTTTGTTATCGGAAAATTGAACTCTCTCTTATGTTTATGACAACTAACATCAAAAGAAGAAAAAACATCCAACATCTGGATCACCAACACTTCGTCAGAAGTAACTTTGTCACAAGAAAAGATTGTGATCCAAGCTCCTAAAGTCGAACACTTAGGTAGGTGGATATGCCACTCCAATCCAAATTAATGACTCGTTATTTTATGCTATGGAGTGACCCACCCACCGAAGTATTCGTAATCAAAAGAATTAATATTTGACCTCTCTACAAACGTCAGAAATATCATTGTCACAAGAAAAGATTGTGATCCAAACTCATTAGGTCGCACACTTGAGTGGACGGGTGGGCCACTTCAACCCAAACTACTGACTCGTAATTATGATATAGAGTATAATTATGATTTGACCTCCATGCAAGCGTCAAAAGTAACTTTGTCACAAGAAAAGATTGTGATCTAAGCTCTTAAAGTAGGTGGTCCATTCCAATCCAAACTACTTACTCGTCAACACCCAAGTGTTCGTGATCAACAGTATTAACATACGTCCTCTCCGCAAGCGTCAGAAGTAAAATTTAACCTCTCCGCAAGCGTCAGAAATAACTTAGTCCTAAGAGAAGATTGTGATCCATGCTCTTAAAGTCGAACAGTTGGGTGAATGGATGGGCCACTCCAATCCAAATTACTGACTTGTTATTATGCTATGGAAAAACCCACCCAAATATTCGTGATCATAAAATTTAAGCGTCAGAAATAACTTTGTCAAAAAAAAAAGATTGTAATAAAAGCTCTTAAAGTCGAACACTTAAGTGGGTAAGTGGACCACTAAAATCCAAATAAGTGACTCGTTATTATGCTATGGAGTAAACCACCCACCCACCCAAGTGCTCGTGATCAAGAAATTTAATATTTGACCTCTCTGCAAGCGTCAGAAATAACTTTGTCACAAAAAAAGATTGTGATCCAAGCTCTTAAAGTCGAACACTTGGGTGGGTGGGTGGAACACTCCAATCCAAGTTACTGACTCGTTATTATAGTATAGAATGACCCACCGACCAACCTAAGTGTTCGTAATCAACAGATTTAATATTTGACCTCTTTGTAAGCGCTAGAGGTAACTTTGTCACAAAAAAAGATTATAATCCAAGCTCTTAATGTCGAACACTTAGGTGGGTAAGTGGGTTACTCCAATCCAAATAACTGACTCGTAATTATGCTATAGAGTGACCCACCCACCCACCTAAATGTTTGTGATCAAAATATTTAATATATATTTAACCACTCTGCAAGCACTAGAAGTAACTTTGTCACAAAAGAAAAATGTGATCAAGCTCATAAAGTCAAACATTTAGGTAGATGAGTGGGCCACTCCAATAAAAATTACTGACTCATTATGCTATGGATTGACCCAACCACCCACCCAAGTGTTCGTCATCAAAAGATTTAATATTTGACCTCTCTGCAAGCGCCAGAAGTAACTTTGTTACAAGAAAAGATTGTGATCCAAGCGCTTAAAGTCAAACACTTGAGTGAGTGGGTGGACCACTCCAATCCAAATTACTAACTCTTCATCAAGCTATAGAGTATCCCACCCACCGTCCCAAATGTTTAGAATCAAAAGATTTAATATTTTACCTCTTTGCAAGCGTCAGAAGAAACTTTGTCACAAGAGAAGATTGTGATCCAAGCTCTTAAAGTCAAACATTTAGGTAGGCGGTTGGACTAATTGTTAGGTGTTGTTACTAATTTGAGTGAAATTTGATCAAAATCGACCGGTTAGTTTTGATGTTATTGCAATTTTAATTATTTCAAAAAAAATCAGTTTTGTTATAAATTGTTACAAATAACCCATTTCCCGTTAGCACTACTAATTAGTGATATACATAAATTAAATGTTAAATAGTGTTACCAATTTGAGCAAAATTTGATCCAAATCGACCGCTTAGTTTTTATTTTATTGCAATTTTAATAACTCCAGCAAAAAACAATTTTCTTACAAATCATTACAAATAACATACTTCTAAATAGCTTCGTTAGTAGGTAAAAAATAGCGGTGCCTGTGACGTTGCTTATGGCGATTAGCATGGACATCCGGTCGATCTATTTTATGCATATATTTGCGACTGCGCATGCGTCGCCTGCGTCACCCAAGCGCGCTCGGCTGGCGGTACCTCCTTATCAGTTGCTTATCGCTTCTTATCAGTTCTTATCAGCTGTATGGACATCTGTAACGGGGACTCCGTGAGTGTGACTGCATGAAAGAGTGGGATGCAAAATAAGAATAAAATTTGCTGACACAAATTATGAAACGAATCGAGAGAGATGGGTCTCTGTGCGAGGAAACATCGGAATGCGATGCGCGTGCAAAATTACACACTATCGGTGCTCTTATCTATTACATTTGAAACATTATGTATTACATCTGTAACGGATAATGATTTTAATTAATAAGCATATGAATAGATAATAAAATGATGGAAATTAATTATATGTAATAATTTAATTATTAATAAAGAAGTTGTTTGTTTATTAATTTTATTATTAATAAAGATTTAAAATTGGACATATGAACGCGCAGATGGGATTAATATTAATATCCGTCCCGTCAACGCATTAGTAAACTATTAGATAGATGCTATTCCCATCTTGGAGCAAGGAAGGATGGATAAAGAAAAGGAATATATTAAAATAAAAAAAATAATTTACATAGATTATTTATTCTCACCATTCAAATACATACATATTTTTTTAACATTTTCAAATGAACAGTAACTGAAATTATTTTTGTGATTAACGCAATCATGGACGCATTTTTTAAATTTAGGTGATCTTGCTTCATTTTCCAAATCAAGTATTTTAAAACTTGGAAAATTATCTTGTAAAAATTTGGTTTTCTGGTGTCCTTTTACCACGCATGTTACATCGCAGTTGTCCCCCCCAAACGTATAAAAAATATTTTGAACATCGCCGGAATCGACAAAGCCGCCCCAATATGGAATTGAATGATAATTATTTTCCAACCATTTAGTCTGGATTTTCTCTTTTTCCGTCAAAAATGCATACTCCACAGATGGTTTCACCAGATACGAGTAAATATGTTGATCGTTTTTTGCAATACTTATCTCCTTTGGTACAAAGTTTCCCCCAATTACAAAACCCTGCATATCTACGGCCAATACAATTGCCATGGCTTAGATAATTTTTCTAACTGATCCGGTCAATGGTCTGTACTCCACTAAATTGTCCGACAGAATGAGGCAATACGCTCGTGTGTTGGCACTGAAGGCTAACGCTGTTTCCATTTCAATTTTTAAATCGACTGTAGATGACTTCACACTTTCGTTTTGACGAGAAACATCAAACACGTAAATCATTCTATTTTTGAACAAGTCATAATCAAACAGAGGGTTTGATTTATCCTGGTCATAATAACTTTTAAAAAAATCGCAGTACATTTTGTATACAAGTGTCCAATCTCCAATACCGATATCCATATTCATATTATCGTAAGGGTAGCTTTCAGAGTTTAGGAAAACTTTTATGTTCCGAATGTGGCAGTGATCAAAAAAGAAAATGTTTTTTCTGAAATCATCTTTTCGAGCGATTTGAAATGCGACAATGACATAGCGTGGTCTTTCCAAACTGCTCGATGTTTTTACCATCCAGACGTCCTTTGTGGATTCTCGTACGGTAGGAAGTTCATGCAATTCGGCTTTCCGAAAGGCAATGCGAATGGATGAGTCGTTTTTTAGTTGATTCAAAAACCATAATCTGGCGGAATCGTTTATTTGTATGTGCGGAACTCTCCATTCTACCTTGTTTAATTTAATTTTCACATTTTCCGCACCCATGTAACAATTGTTATCGGATCGAGCGCGTAACAAAATTAATTCCTGTTTAGCATTAATAATAACTTTTTGGTAGTCTTCGGCAAAACCTAGCAGTAGTTTCAAAGGAAGTATACAAAAAAAATTTGTTGTTTTTGTGGAGATAGTTTTGCTGTCAAACCATCCCGCAGAACAATAATCCTTTAAATTTTCACTTTGTATTGATGCGTATCCTTTTAGGGTACTGGTAATACCGGGATCCCTTATTTTATCTACTTCAAAGCCATTCAGTTCATAGCGTATTTCTTCGAATAGAAATGCCCACGGATTCCAGCCTATTGAACAGCCTGATGCAGCCTCCGGTTTTATTATTTCGCCTTCTATATGTAAATAACTTTTGTATGTAGCGGTGTATATGTCTTGATGTTGAATTAAAATTCTAATTTCATCAGAGTTTGAAAGCCCCGGGGCACGAGGTTGATAAGTATGGTATTCTTCTTTGGTGATAGAATCATCATATTTTTCTTTGTCGAATATTTGCAACATTACTTAATTTGTAACCCCACAACAACAATTGGTTTTGGTTGTGCGATGTTACCTCTTTAAGGGATCTTTGACTACTAGATATTCGTGTAGGTGTCAACTTTCTATTATACTGAATACCCATTTTTTTTCAATTCTAATCTGACAAGAATGCGTTCTTTCCGAAAATTCACTGGATCCCCGTTTTGGTCAATAATTGTTATAGTGATATTATCAATGGTTGACTTTACATTTACAGGTAAATACAGTATATTTCGGGGTTCTATGTTAAGAGAAAAACCCGGATCAACGTTTATTGAAAACTCGTATAGTGTATGGCCTAACTTGTTGCCGTAGTAAGCCCCTGTAACGATGTTACACTCCAAGCGAATTGTCGACACTTTTATAATATCTACGGGTAAGTCCGATTCATGCAATTCGCCGGCCTTTAATTGCAACGGGGAAAAGCCCAACAGTCGTCCAACTGTGTTTGGAGTTGAGAAATCAATATCGTACTTGCATTTTATTTCACATTTTAAAGTATTATTATTTGGTTTAATACTTAAAACCGTCTCTCCCGATTCTTCTTCCAAATGTTTACATAACACTTTTTCTATGTCTCCTATTTCATAAGACCCCGTTTGAATTGTAATTTCTTTATTTCCACAAAGAAATTTATTATTACTTTCATCTATATTTGGTATACTGTTATATGACCGAAATCCTATTAACCCCAAACAATATGTTGCATTCTCGTCTAATTCAATTGGTGGAAACAAATTGATTGATAACACATTTGTGGTACCCTGCAACGTAAAGGTGTGGGACATGACTAATCATAATTTACTTGATTTCTTTGATTTTATTGCAGAAATTTAAATACATTTATATGTTTTATTCTATCAGTCAAACCTTTTGTTTGCAAAACTAATCATTTAAAAACTTTAAACATAAATGCCCGCAATTAAATGTATTATAATTTTGATACCGATTATGGTTGTACATGATTTTACTACCCCGAAAGTAGCGACAGAGTTCTTGAGGGGGTTTTAGATTCCCAAAACTGTCAAAGTATTGGACAATGTTTCCGCGTTTTTTATACGCTACCCAGTGCGTTCCAGGTCCATCGTTTGAATCTAAATTAATAATTGCACATTCAACATGATGTGGTTTGTGAGGAAGGTCATCTCGCATAAACACCCCTCGAAAATGTTCAATATGACTAGAAAATTTTCGAATGTCCTTGTCTGTCAGCGGTCTTCGTGGTAGTTTCCCTAGTTTTTTTGTTTTTGTAAAAAAACTCCCAATCCTTTGCGGTACGGTTTCAAATAAAGTCCGGATCCTTTTTCTGTCCGCGTTCCCAATGCGATTGCTTCCATTATTTTATTGTGTCTTTCTAATTCCTTGCTTTTCCTCATTGCCTCTCTGGATTCCTTTACCGCTTTGGCAATACCCGCTGCTCCTCCAGCTAATGATCCTATGGCACTTAGTCCCGCAAAAAAGGGAATTAACGGTAAAAATCCTCCCGACTTGGGAATGGGTAAAACTCGAGGATGCCGAATTTTTTGCTTTCCCCCCAATTCTCTGACAGCGGCTTTTGCGGCACTTAGAGCTATTTGGGCTCCGTCCTTTATGCCGTTGCGTTTAGAAATTTTAGATTTAAACTTTTTAAGTGCTTTTTTTGCGTTCATTATCACATTTTTTTTCAAATCATGTTTCTTGCTTTCATTGCCAAATCCCATTTTTCTTTTTCCCTTAATCATATTGGTAACTGTCCAAGCGGCCGCTTTTTCACCCAAAGTGGAATCGTTTGCTTTTACTCTTTGCCAAGCGGCTTCCTCTAATATTTTGTCGGCCCTATGTCTTTCGACCAAATCGTTTGATTTACTGTACGCAATATCGTGTCGTTTGCAGGCCGCGTCTAGCGGATTAATACCGGGATCACCTCTGGCTAGACGTTTATGTAATTTGGTTCCGGGTCCGCAATACTGATAACCGGGTAAATGCACTTCAAAGGGTAGTTTGTTGATTAAACTGTTAATCATACCTGTACCGTGTCTTATCGACATTTAATTAATACAGCAATACTCATAAATATTTATACCATACTTATAAGTAGGTCAGTTGGGTAAAAAGAGGAAGACGACATGCATACAGTAAAACAAAGGCAGACTTTAGAAGTCGTTAATATGGACTCTGTGTGTGGCGATGGGTTAAAAAAAAATAAAATACGACATAGTAAATTATTGCCAAATTCTATCCGGGCACTTATTTGCGGTCCATCAAACTGCGGAAAATCAAACGTTATGCTTAGTTTACTGTTTGGGGAAAACGGTGTAAAATTTAAGAATGTGTATATATATTCTAAGTCTTTGTATCAACCTAAATACCAAATGTTAGGTAACATTTTAAAGTCGATGCCGGAAATTGGTTATTTTTCCTTTAGAGAAAACTGCGAAATACTTCATCCAAGTGAGGCAAAAAGTAACTCAATTTTTATTTTTGATGATGTAGCTTGCGACGGACAAGATAAAATCCGAAATTTTTTTAGTATGGGTAGACATAAGAATGTAGATTCATTTTATCTCTGTCAAACATACACTCGAATTCCAAAACATTTAATTCGCGATAATGCTAATTTTATTATCCTTTTCAGACAAGACGAAACAAATTTGAAACATGTTTACCAAGACCATGTAGGTAGTGACATGACTTTTGGGACGTTTAAAGACTTCTGTTCTAAGTGTTGGAAAGATAAGTACGGATTTATAACCATTGATAAAGATAAAGATCTTAACAAAGGCAGATATCGAATGATGTTGGATAGATTTATAGTTGTTACAAATAAATAATTTATTCAGTTATAGTTTGATTTTCCTTTGGGTAGGTCAGATTGTGCATCTGTTAAAAAAACTGATTTGCTAATTTACCTGATTATAACGGTGATTTTGCTGATTCAAAGCCGATTTACCCTATTTAAAAGATGATTTAATTGATTCAACAGCTGATCAAAGTTGATCTTAATGCTGATTTAATCCATTCTAATGTCGGCTAAAACTAAACAAATACTTGATATCAAAAAAGCCAATCGTAAAAAAGTATTGGCTCTTAAACTCGGTAGGGTAGATGAGAATGAAAAACTGACTAAGGTGTACGCACCGCTTTTAAATCCCCTACAAAAAATTGTAGACCACGAAACCAACATTAAAGTAGAGAAAAATGTTGGGGTCAAAAAGCAACGAAAGGAAAGCGTACCAAGTGTAGAATTAGCGGCACATAATGAAAATGTAGGATCAAGTGATATTAATATAGATGATGAGTTAGATAATTCAAATTTGTATACAAGTTTTGAAGAGCCACAAGAATACGTAGATCTCGATAGTGAAAGTTTCAGTGGAGATAATGATGATGCATTTGAAATGAGTAACCCAAATTTCTATGCAAGTATTGCAGAAGATTTTGAGCAGAGTAAATACGATCCATTGCCGGCATCCTATTTTAAGGGGTTAATAAACGATTCACCCGTAAAACCGGTATTTGATACATCAAAAACTACAGGTATATATCATAATCCGAGCACCTTGAAATGGTCAGTTGGTGATTCAGATGTTGAAATTGACGGTAAAGACTTGGTAATAAAAGGAGAAAGATTTGAAGGAACCTTAGGTATTTACGAATTGCTTTTTAAAAGAAAGCCCAATTCAGGATTTAGTACAAATGATTTGGAAAACTATCAAAAACTTTTGGACTTAACAAATGCGCTGAGACGTAATCATCAACCCGGTGCACAAATTCAAGGACTTAAAACGTATAAATATACCCAGATTATCAAACCGTTTCGGATCAAACAAAAGAAATCTGTAGGAAGTGGAATGTTTGATAATACTATGATAGTAAATTCTAATCCAATTCAACTTGTTTACTGGGACGATCCCAATGAATTAATAGAAAGATTGGTACTGCTGTTAGCTTCGCAAAAAGCGGGAAACACATCTCTCAACAACGAAATTGTCTCTATCGAAGAAGAATTGCGCGAAGCCAATATAATTGTATAATAAAATCTAATGCATTTCAGTGTTAATAAAAACATTGCGGAATGAGTGTCGATAAGTTTGGACGACACTCGCAAACAACTGATTTAAAACGACATTTGGCTGGGCGACGGGGACCAGCTGGTGTCGGGTTTCTTAAAACACCCGATGGAAATTTTGATATTTTACATAAACGCTTAGAGAATGTTGACGTACCGGTCGAAGACAATGACGCCGTAAATAAAAAGTACGTTAATCAAATTTATAAAGAACTCAATGAACAAATTCAGTTGAATAAATTTAATGTAGCAAAATTTACGGAGGCAATGAATCAGCTCAATTCAGAGATAGAAACTTTTAAAATAAATACCGAAGAGCGTATATTTAATATATTGTTTTCATCTTCGTCGTCATTCCCAATACCGGAAGCAAAGCAAATTTAAATGATTAAAAACCGACAGTAAATGAACAAATCAAGCCGTTAAGGAATGGACAAACTAAAGTACGATGTTGTGACCGAATTACATAAGCCCGCCCGTAAAAATTTTGCAAGACGACGGACAATATTGAAAGGCATTGACGATTTATGGCAGGCGGATTTAGCAGAATTTCAATTATACGCTCGTGAAAATAAAGGATTTAGATATATTTTTGTAGTGATTGATTGTTTTTTAAAATACGTGTGGACGGAACCGTTGAAAGATAAAACTGCAAAATCCGTGCGAGATGCTATGATAAAAATACTTAATAATGGACGAACTCCGAAAAATTTACAAACAGACCATGGCACAGAATTTTACAACGAAAAATTCAAACTGCTCATGGTAGAACGGTCTATAAACCATTATTCGACATACACCATTAAAAAAGCGGCCATAGTTGAACGTGTAATACGCACACTGAAAGATAAATTATACCGTAATTTTAGCATGCAAGGTCGTTACTTATGGTTTAATGTACTGGCAGATATTACTGACTCGTATAATAATACTAAACATAGTACTATTGGAATGAGACCTTGCGACGTAAGCAAAGATAAAGAGAACAATCTGTTACAAACTGTTTATTCACACATTAAAATAGCCGGCAAAGGAAAGTTCAAGGTTGGAGATTTTGTTCGAATCAGCAAAGAAAAAACCATGTTTGCCAAGGGGTATACGCCAAATTGGTCGACAGAAATTTTCAAGATTGTCAAAGAGAACATAACTAATCCGATCACCTATGAACTTGAAGATAATAGAAAACGTCCTATTATAGGATCATTCTATAGTCTAGAATTACAAAAAGTGAAACATTCAGATGTTTATTTGGTGGAAAAAGTGTTGCGTCGTAAAAATGGGAAGCAGTATGTGAAATGGTTGGGTCTTGATCATTCGCACAATTCCTGGACTAGAATGTGATTTTATAGAGCAAACGCTACGAAGAAATGTATTGTTACTCACAGGAAGATAATTTGTCATTTAATTAATTTTATTAAAGCAATAATAGATGATATATAAATATAATTATTTCAAATTAATCCGTAAAGTTAAGATTTTAATAGAAATAGTTAAGAATATGTTAACGAGAAATAAAATGTTTAAATAAAGTAAAATGTATTTATAATTATGTTTTAAAATAAAAAAATTACTGTTTATATGTTTTTTTATTTAACTAAATGTAATAAAAACACTAATATGGAAATAAAATAGACTTAAAATTATTAAATAATATATATTATATACACATACATTAATAGAAATAAACATAAAATTATTGTTTCATATAAAGTTTTAACATATTATTATTGGTTATACATAAATAAAATAATAAGGCAATATAATTTGTTAGTAGGTATAAATGATGCGTTCAGCAAATAAACAAATTTTTATTGTTTGAGAGAATAATGACCCCAAGGGACCGAATTTATTTGATCATCCAAGAGATGTCTTTTATCATCAAAATTATTAAGAGAAATTTTATTTATCTGAAGAGAATATAAGTTATGATTATTAGATCGTATAGTATTAAAAGAGCATATTTTTGATACATTTTTAAATATAGCATTTTTATAGTCTTCAAACTTTAATTTTTTTACACTTGATTTGCCAATACCTTTATGTTTTTTAATTTCACTTCCATTTTCTACGGAAATAGCATACACTTTTGCTCGTATTCCAACATATTCGCGTATTATTGTTCCGCATAATTCATCTTTAAATTTTCCCATGACTTTTTTATTTACCAATGGTATGTTAAATTGATTATTATTTTTGTAGTCTGATGTGTCGTATATTAATAAAGCGTCGCGACGAATAATCTCGTAAATACTTTGGAACTTACTGCCATCCTTTGGTGAGAATTTAGCTATGATACTATCGGTGTCGGAATAACAAATAATCGTATCAAAATACGGATGAACATGGCTGGGTAAATAATCGTACAGAAAACTGTACATAACTGTTTTTGATATGTCTAATATACAAGTACCAACGTATAGGGCCTTATCGTATTTAACTTGTATTTTGTACATTTCAATCGCTACAAGATTTTCATTAAATATTTTGAAATTTTTGAAATTTGGTTTTGCTATTAATTTTTTTGCTGTTTTCCAATTATTCACTAAATGTATATCACGGTACTTTCTTACCGATTCCATCATTTTTCCAAACCCCATATTAGAAAAATCTTTGTATTGTTGTTTCTCAAAATCATTTGTTGCATTTGCACGAAGGCCCGCGTTTAAATCAATAAAAGGCTTTAAAAATTTACTTTGTAAAAATTCAATTCCTCTGTGAATTTTTTTCAAAATTATACCGTTTTTTAAACACTGCATGAGAACATTAAAATGTAAAATGTAATTGTTTTTATTATTCAATGTTAGCATTAGTTTTTTATCGGCTGCCTTATTGGAGTGAGATATATGTTCAGGACAGAACGGAAAATAAATATGCTTGTCGTGCAGTTCTACGGGATAGTCCAAGTCGCATTCCAGCACACATGATTGGCTCAAATCCTCACCGTAACTTTCTTTTATTGATCCATCTATAATTTTATTTTTTAAATTTTCCAAATCATCTAACCATCTAAAATTACCATACGGTAAACTAGATGTCATGGCAAATGAGTACAAACCATTTGCATCTATGTACAAAATTTCTGATGTTTTACTGTGTTGATCGTACGTGTCACTGTACGGAGAATTTGAGACTGCGTGCTTGGAGCTAACCTGGCAAATTCCACCACGAAGACCTTTTTCAAAAAACAGGACCATATCTATGTCAGTCAATAGTTGTAATTTTACTTTAGAAATAATTAAAGCTGCCGAAAATGCTAGACCCGGACCTGTATAAAACGCACATGCGTCTAAATAATACGTGTTTAGTATTAATTGTCTATAATTTTCAAAGACATCCGCAAGCAAGTAAATATCAGATTTTAGATACAGATCTGCGTAGTCTCCCAATGTCCGACATTTAAAGTTATACCAAACTTGGGTTGCATGCAAATAGTCTTCTGTTGTAATATTTTGATCTTGCAGTCTGCTATAAAACTGTTCGAGGTCGGGTAATTTTGTTTCATCTAATCTACTGAAAGACTCTATGTAATCGTAAGGAAATATTCCCTTTTTTCTAACCAAATTAAAATCGACATTATTTGGAAATGCTGACTTAGTATATGTCATTTGTTTATCGGTTAAATTGTCAACTAATTTCTCCAGAGAGCAAGGCATAAACCGAAGTGAATCTAAAAACCTTAAATGAATGTCTTTGTATTTTTTTGTAAACGCAATATACGTTTCATCGGTTGTTGGTATTATGTGTATTGGTTGATTGTCGATGTTGGCAAGTTCCTCGATAAGAAAATGTGCGTCATATCGCGATAAATTATGAAATAATATTGGTAAAATTTTTTTGGAATATTTACACTGTAAGTTACAATTGTTGCATAAAGTTTGAATAAAATTACCAGTAAAATGACAGTGGTGGGCAACTTTAACATTGTTATCATCAAACTCACAATTACATATTGTGCACTTAACACATGAGTTGTGCTTAATTTGTTGAAGTGCAGTTAATGGAGTCATTGGAGTTTTAGAATGTATACTAAAATAGTTTGATATAATGCAAGCTTCTTTTAATAATTCATTAATAAACCATTTTTGAGGATTTTCTCCACGGTATATATTAAAATAATTCAATGTTGAATCGTACGAACAGACGCGTAGATAGGCTACACTAAATGGAATGTGCTTTTGATAGGCGTTGCTAAATGATATATTAGGATTATTTTTGCAACTAGATATTGGGCTTGTCAAACACTCAAAGTCAGCGTATATTACAAATGGTAATTTTAACGTGGCATTGAAACGATTAAATTCTACAACTGACCCATTTGAGGGCATTACCACTTTAACCGCCTCAAAACTTGAGCAATCTGAAGAATGTTGATTTAACTTTTCACTTGAATTAAAATGATTTAAGCATCGATTACATATGTATTTCCGATGTTCAAATTTAGAAATTTGTTTAAAGCATAGTTTATTTAAGTCTTTTATTAGGAAAAAATGACCATTGGATTTATGATATTTGTTAATAAACAATAAGTTAATTATATTCCCATTATTACCTTGATTTTTTGACATATAAAGTGGGTAAATGCACTTAGAAATTTTATCAAAAGAATATATATTTATTGATAATTTTTTATTTTGTTGTTCAAATTTATAAATATATGATATTTGCATCGGGAATTCTAAACCGACTAAATTTAATAGCTCATATAAATTTTGGGGATAAGACTGGGTTAGTGTGGGGTCAGTACCGTCTTCTTCTTTACAGGGGAATAACGCGGCAACAATACACCAGACAAAACATCGTTTATCCATATTTCGAATGTTTAATATGGATTGTTTTTTTCCCTGTAATTCCGTTGGCAGCTCCAGATATGACGAAGACGAACCATTCAAAGGGCAATATTTGACGAAAGAGACTGAGAGGCTGATGATGGATGACAACGCCCAACCACTTTTTCTTTCTTGAAATTCTTCTAACTGAAAAAACATACATATTAAACATTGATCATAGTCCCATAAAAATTAAATACCTTTGTTTGAATTTCCCTGATAAGATCATCAAGGAGATCGTCATCGTTGGACCCTCTCAAAAATATTACATTCCGAGTAGAAATGTATTTATATTCACCTTCTTCTGACGAAGGTTGTATAAATTCACCGCAGAATGTAAAATTTAATTTAAAACAATTTACAAATTTTCTTAAATTTTTTAAACGACGCATTACCAATACTTTAACATCTTTTAAAAAATTTAGAGGATCAATGTGCTTTACATTTACTGCAAGCCCCGTTCTAATCCTTGATTGGAACGCTGACGTCATCTACAATTTTATTTATTTATTAAATAAACAAAAATTAAATAAAAATATCGTACTCACCTCTTGCCATTTTACTCGAGCTGTTAAAGTGTCTTTTTGCTTTCTGTTTATAGATCCGTAATTAATTTGTCGTCGAGGTCTCAGTCCTGCCTTCACTTGATTATCTCCCAATACTTGTAACTTTTTTTTTAATTTAATTTTTAATGCGGTGATTGCGTTCAAATAACCCATTAGTTTTTTTCTATTGCTCACACCGGGAGAGGATTTTAGTAAACTATTAATGATTTTAATCTGTTTATTAATTGTTTTTCCACATGCATTTAGTAAAGCCGGGGTGTCCGATGTTGGTGATGCACTTAATATTTTTTTAATTTCTTTTATTTTATAGTTAATGTTAATATATTCCATTATTATTAGTATTGAGTTATTTGCTATTATTATAGCTAGATTTAAGCTTCCCACTTAATAAACTTTATGTCGTGGCAACTCTTGCCTCCACCCAATTTTTTTAATCCGTTATATACAATTGCGGATTGGGAATAGTTTAGGGCATCTATGTCGTCAGAAGTAAAATGAGTATTAAATCGCTCTGGCATAAATACAATAACATTTTCAGCTATTTCTGCAATTAATTTCTTGCCATTTTGAGTATTTAATATTCTAAATTCCGTTATCGGATAGGGTTTCTTCAGTGACAAATCTCTTAACGGCTTAATTTTTAACTGGGTTTCTGCTCCAGCATAATTTAATTTATTTATAATATCGTCGCGCTCGTCTTCGCTCTTCTTTGTGATTTTATTTGACGGCTCGAGCAAATGTTTTTCTTCTCCTTCCTCGCTATCTAATTGCACTTGTCGCTTCTTCTTCTGCTTTTCCGGAGCACTCTCAGTTAAGGATTGAGTTGGTTGTGGTAGATCTACGACAATCCCATCAGCAGATTTATCACTTATTGAGGACATTTTTTGGTTATTGTTGACGCACGTACAAATTATAACTGATTTACTAAAATCTGTAGTCACTGGTTTATAAGCAGGATGAAAACGCAAAGTTGCAAAACTACAGTAGCAAAAAAGCAACTAATTTTTTTTTTTTATGAATAAACAATCAATTTAATTAATAATTAATAAATTAATAATGAAACAATGGACATTCATATTAATTATTGCACAATTATAAAGATTAGTAGTTGTGCTATCTTTGCGTTTTTTTCAATTATTACTATTTGATAAAATAGAGGATTTACTAAAGAAAATAATACACTTGATTGCAATTTATTTATTATCAATTATTTTCAATGTTTACATGTTTATAATACAATACTACAAATGATATTAATAACAATAAATAGAATATATATAGAATTCAAATGCGTTTTTTTTTTTATATTTATTTATTTTCCATGTCAATTGTAATAAAGCACCTGCTATTAATTTTCGGTTGCAAAAGTGGCGTGGCGCTTGTCGAGACAACGTTTGCAATTTTTTATGGGGGGTGGTGGACCATCTATATGGGTTCGATCAGTAAGCAGATTATAATGTTTGTGACATGGAAGTCTTCTACGAAAATTCTCACTAGTTTTATGCTTGTCAGGTAGAAAATTCCAAATTGCTTCCAGTTCTTGTCCCTCAATGGAATGCAGGAACCTGCTGGGAAGATATGTTATTATATCTTTGCTTAATTTTCCGTCATGGTATGATATTATAGCCTTGTTTACTTTTTCCATCATAATTTCAAAGTCATTCATTATCACTAAATTTAATTTTGTCAAATTTTGGGCATAAGTAATTTTTGACTTCGTATTCCCAAATAAGTCGTTTAATTTGTTTTATACGATATATTTGTTTCTCTATATTAAGTTGTAAACGTCTTTTCATCGTTTAAGTTATCAACACCGTCGCACTCTTGCACTAGTTGTAAGTCTTTCTTTAATTTGTCCTTATTATATAGCAATGCTTCGTAAAAGCATTCCATATTTTCATAATAAAGTGGTGGGTTTGATTGGATCGCGCTTAAGACTGCCTTTTTCAAATCATTATCGGTGTACTGTTGCCGTACAATTTTATTTAGACATGCATTATAATATTCAAAAAAATGTAATTTACTCAATCGATCAATTCTGAAATTAATTAATTCTTGCATTTCACACAAAGACCCGAAACTGAATTGATCGAATGGTATTTTAATTCCACATCTTTCCAGAGACACCACCTTCTGTATTTTACTTTTTCCGCTTTCCTCAAAATGTAAATTAAACTTATTAAATAAATTCTTAATGTTCGAATCACATTGCAAATCTTCTTCAGCAAGCACATTTTGACGACACGTTTCACAGACAAGACTGCCCCTTTTCCTTTTCACCGCTTTCCTTTTGATTGACAAATACTTGATTATTTGCTCTTTTTGCTGCATAAGTGCATTCCATTCTGAATAGATCATAGATAATTTGTTATTCGAAAAAGTAAATAAAATACATGGGTAGAATCCACGAGCGGCACTCAATCCGACGGAAACGTTGAAACGCTTGTTTAAACAATATCTAACTTCATTTATTAGAGTTTCTTCATTTATTATTGAAGTTTCAAAATCATTTAAAAAATTATCCAACGCATGCGAGGTCGACCACGACAAATCACTTTCATCACCACTTATACTGATTACGTTTTCCATTTTTGCCAGGAGACAGAGTTCTAGATCTCCACAATATCAGTTTTTTAATTAAATTGTAACTATTGTCTAAGTTTAGCTTTATATAATGCTCCCCCACCACTATTAACCCTTTTATTAATAAATAAGTTAATACATACAATTAATCTCAATCGTTTTGTTGCATTATGCGTTGACGGGACGGATATTAATATTAATCCCATCTGCGCGTTCATGTGTCCAATTTTAAATCTTTATTAATAATAAAATTAATAAACAAACAACTTCTTTATTAATAATTAAATTATTACATATAATTAATTTCCATCATTTTATTATCTATTCATATGCTTATTAATTAAAATCATTATCCGTTACAGATGTAATACATAATGTTTCAAATGTAATAGATAAGAGCACCGATAGTGTGTAATTTTGCACGCGCATCGCATTCCGATGTTTCCTCGCACAGAGACCCATCTCTCTCGATTCGTTTCATAATTTGTGTCAGCAAATTTTATTCTTATTTTGCATCCCACTCTTTCATGCAGTCACACTCACGGAGTCCCCGTTACAGATGTCCATACAGCTGATAAGAACTGATAAGAAGCGATAAGCAACTGATAAGGAGGTACCGCCAGCCGAGCGCGCTTGGGTGACGCAGGCGACGCATGCGCAGTCGCAAATATATGCATAAAATAGATCGACCGGATGTCCATGCTAATCGCCATAAGCAACGTCACAGGCACCGCTATTTTTTACCTACTTTCGTTGTTTAGTAATATAAGCAAATTGATTGTTAGGTAGTGTAACTAATTTAAGCAAAATTTGATCAAAATCGGAAAGTTTGTTTTCATTTTGTTGCAATTTTAATGATTTCAGAAAAAATCAATTTTGTTATAAATCATTACAAATATACTATTTCCGGTTAGCAGTGTTGATTAGTGATATAAGCAAGTTGATTGCTAGGTATTGTAACTAATTTGAGCAAAAATTGATCAAATTCGGCTGGTTTGTTTCCATTTTGATGCAATTTTAACTACTTCAAAAAAAATCAGTTTTGTTATAAATTATTACAAATATCATACTTCCGGTTATCACTGTTGATTAGTAATATAGGCAAATTGATGTTTGGTAGTGTTACTAATTTAAGCATAATTTGATCAAAATCAACTGGTTAGTTTTTATTTTATTGCAATTTTAATAATTTCAACATAAAACAAATTTCTTACAAATTATTACAAATAACATACTTCCAATTAGCAACGTTGATTAGTAATATAAACAAATTGATTGTTAGCTGTAGTTACTAATTTAAACAAAATTTTATCAAAATCGACGGCTTAGTTTTGATTTTATTGCAATTTTGAATATTTCAAAAAAATTTAATTTTCTTACAAATTATTACAAACAACATATTTGCGTTAGCACTGTTGATTAATGATATAGACATTTTAATTGTTAGGTAGTGTTACTAACTTGGGCAAAATTTGATCGAAATCGGCCGGTTAATTTCATTTTGTTGCAATTTTAATTATTTCAGAAAAAATCAGTTTTGTTATAAATTATTACAAATAACCCATTTCCGGTTAGCACTGTTACTTAGTGCTATAAACAAATTAATTGTAATGTAAAGTAACTAATTTGAGCAAAATTTAATCAAAATCGGACGGTTAGTTTTTATTTTATTACAGTTTTAATGATTTAAGCAAAAAACAATTTTCTTACAAATGATTACAAATAACATATTTCCAATTACCACTGTTGATTAGTGATATAATCAAATTGATTGTTAGCTTTTGTTATTGATTTGAGCAAAATTTGGTCAAAACCGACCGCTTAGTTTTGATTTTATTGCAATTTTGATTATTTTAGAAAAATTAAATTTTCTTACAAATTATTACAAACAACATATTTCCGGTTACCACTGTTGATTAGTGATATAGATATGTTGATTGTTAGGTAGTGTTACTGATTTGGGCAAAATTTGATCAAAATCGGCCGGTTAGTTTCCATTTTGTTGCAATTTTAATTATTTCATAAAAAATCAGTTTTTTTATAAATTATTACAAATAACCCATTTCCCGTTAGCACTGTTGTTTAGTGATATAAGCAAATTAATTGTTAGGTAGTGTAACTTATTTGAGCAAAATTTAATCAAAATCGGAAAGTTTGTTTCCATTTTGTTGCAATTTTATTGATTTCAGAAAAAATCAATTTTGTTATAAATCATTACAAATAACCTATTTCCGGTTAGCAATGTTGATTAGTGATATAAGCAAGTTGATTGCTAGATAGTGTAACTAATTTTAGAAAAATTTGATCAAAATCGGCTGGTTTGTTTCCATTTTGTTGCAATTTAAATAATTTCAGAAAAAATCAGTTTTGTTATAAATCATTACAAATAACCTACTTCCGGTTAGCAGTGTTGATTAGTGATATAAGCAAGTTGATTGTTAAGTAGTGTAACTAATTTGAGCAAAGTTTTATCAAAATCGGCTGGTTTGTTTCCATTTTGTTGCAATTTTATTGATTTCAGAAAAAATCAATTTTGTTATAAATCATTACAAATAACCTATTTCCGGTTAGCAGTGTTGCTTAGTGATATAAGCAAGTTAATTGCTAGGTAGTGTTACTACTTTGAGCAAATTTTGATCAAAATCGGCTGGTTTGTTTCCATTTTGTTGCAATTTTAACTATTTCAGAAAAAATCAGTTTTGTTATAAATAATTACAAATAACACATTTCCGGTTAGCAGTGTTGATAAGTAATATAAGCAAGTTGATTGTTAGGTAGTGCTACTAATTTGAACAATATTTGATCAAAATCGGCCGGTTAGTTTATAATTTAATACAATTTTAAAGAATTCGGAAAAAAACAATTTTGTTATAAATTATTACAAATGACATACTTCCGGTTATCACTGTTGATTAGTAATATAAGCAAACTGATTGTTTGGTAGTGTTACTAATTTAAGCATAATTTGATCAAAATCAACCGCTTAGTTTTGATTTTATTGCAATTTTGATTATTTCAGAAAAAATCAATTTTTTTACAAATGATTACAAACAACATATTTTCGTGTAGCACTGTTGCTTAGTAATATAAGCAAGTTGATTGCTAGGTAGTTTAACTAATTTTAGCAAAATTTGATCAAAATCGGATGGTTAGTTTCCATTTTGTTGCGATTTTAATAATTTCAGAAAAAATCAGTTTTGTAATAAATAAAATACAAATAACCTATTTCCGGTTAGCAGTCTTAATTAGTGATATAAGCAAACTGATTGCTAGGAAGTTTAACTAATTTTAGCAAAATTTGATCAAAATCGGCCGGTTAGTTTCCATTTTGTTGCAATTTTAATTATTTCAGAAAAAATCAGTTTTGTTATAAATTATTACAAATAACCCATTTCCGGTAAGCACTGTTGCTTAGTAATATAATTAATTTGATTGTTAGGTAGTGTAACAAATTTAAGCAAAACTTGATCAAAATCGGATGGTTTGTTTGCATTTTGTTGCAAGTTTAATAATTTCAGAAAAAGACAATTTTGTTATAAATCATTACAAATAACCTACTTCCGGTTAGCAGTGTTGATTAGTGGTATAAGCAAGTTGATTGCTAAGTAGTGTAACTAATTTAAGCAAAATTTGATCAAAATCGGATGGTTTGTTTGCATTTTGTTGCAAGTTTAGTAATTTCAGAAAAAGACAATTTTGTTATAAATCATTACAAATAACCTACTTCCGGTTAGCAGTGTTGATTAGTGATATAAGCAAGTTGATTGCTAAGTAGTGTAACTAATTTGAGCAAAATTTGATCAAAATCGGCTGGTTTGTTTCCATTTTGTTGCAATTTTAACTATTTCAGAAAAAATCAGTTTTGTTATAAATTATTACAAATAATACATTTTCCGTTAGCACTGTTGCTTAGTAAAATAAGCAAATTGATTGTTAGGTAGTTTAAGTAATTAAAGCAAAATTTGATCAAAATCGCTCCAGTAATTTCGATTTAATTGCATTTTTCCGTAATTTGCAAAATTGTTGCTGTACGCTGAAATTATGTCAAAACTGCTTTTATGGTTAAAATTTTGCAATTTTGAAAGTATTTTATATAAATAAACAGATTTATACAAAATTTGATCAAAATCTAACTACTGGTTTTTGTTTTATTGCAATTTTAAATATTGCCTGAAAAATAATTTTTGTTTTAAAATGTTACACAAAATGCATTTCCGGTTAGCTGTAGTGATTACTGAGATAAGCAACCTGTTAACTATTAAATTTAGTTAATTTGAGCAACATTTGATCAAAATTGCTGCGGTAGTTTTGATTTAATTGCGTTATTTTGTAATTTGCAAACTTGACAACGTAAGCTAAAACTATGTTAAAACTGTATTTCCAATTAGCTGTAGTGGTTAATGATATAAGCAACCTATTTAACATTTAATTGAGTTAATTTAAGGAATATATGAAGTAACTTTGTCACAAAAAAAGGATTGTGATCCAAGCTCTTAAAGTCAAACACTTGAGTGAGTAGGTGGGTCACTGCAAATTTCATGCAATATTTGTTAAATTTCGTATTGGTAATTGCGCTTTATGGTTAGTTTAGAAGAGTTCAAATTTTTTTTTTTAAGCTAATTTTATGCAATAAATAGGTTTTTTTGCACAATTTTAGATTTAATTTTTTTATAAAAATCATTTTTTTAGGAAGCTTGCATCATTTTCAAAAAAAGAAATTGTCAATTTTATGATAAAAATAGTTTTTGTGTGCAAACTTCATGCAATTACACCAAAATAATCAGCCTTTGCAATTAAAAATGTTTCTTGATTAACAATTTTATTATGCTTTACAAAATGAAAAACAACTTTAAAATTCTGTAAATAAACCAAACACTAACAATGAAGACATGCACAAGCATCAATTACGTATATTAAATATTTTTACCGCAGTATTATCTGAATCAAATCCCACCACCAGCACCACCACAAGATTAATGTATTCAATCTCTAGCGGAGGCGCCGGACACACGCACACAAATGATTAAAACGAATCCGTCCGAAAACCATGCAACAATTTATATGTATACGCTCCAGAATTTGAATTGGACGGCTCCCTAGCAGAATGTATTATGCAATGCTATTATATGAAACAGAGCACGCCTCCATGACAATGTTTAATCTACATTTCGCCATTACCATACAATTCAAGGACTTTACATGCATAAATGCTCGCCTGGGTCGAGATTAAAATATTACCATTGAAATCCTGCAGTATTATAGTATTCTTATTTTACAACTATCAATAACAATTTGAGATAATATTATAATCAATGTATGATTAGGCTCTGCATATTTTATGATATTATACGTGTTGGAAAAACAAGCCATTAGAGTTATTTATTTATTTATTTATTGGTTACTCCATTATGTGCATTTTATTAAATCAATCAGGAATAAATTATTGTTCTAGTTTTCAATTATTTATTGTATTGCTTGTACCGCGATGATTTATTAAATCATTCTTATAGGTCGGAGCGGAAAATTCTATTAGGAGCAGGAAGGAATTGCTTGGAATGTGTTTTGGTAGAAAATCCCGCGAGTTATGAGATTACTTTTTGGAAAAAAAATCCGCGGAGGCAGCTCAAGGTTTTGATTTCTTATTATTAAAGCAGGATAATGTTTTTGTAAAGTTTATCGTCATGGAAAATACTGTAATGAGAAAAGTTTTTGAAGGAAGAATTATTTTATTCTATACAACAGTTTTGTAGTATTTATTTGTTATGTAAAGAATATATAGAACTTGAGTTTAACGTCAATCCTGCAATATTTATTTAATAATAATGTCATTTTACCAAAAAATCTGTTAAAAATTAGTGCAGAAGCAACCCGCTTTTATCTAATTAACTGATTTGATGTTATTTGTAGCGTTCAGTTAGCGGTCCGTGCAAAATAGCCCAATTAAAAGTTGAATTTGCATTTTGTGAAAAATACCTTTCTTTGATATTGATTCGTTGACTTTCTCTAAGGGTAGTTGAACTATATTTTGTATTTTTTTTTGTGTAAACCACCTTATATATGTAAAACGTCTAAGCCTGGGACTGCAAAGTTTAATAAAAAAATAAAAAAAAAAAATTTATTGTTTCAATAAAATCCAATAATACCAACTAATTCTCCAACTTTTAAAACCAATTAGTTCAAATTTAATACCAAAATTGATCAATGAAAAAATATTTTTTTAAGAATCTTCACATTTTTCTATTAATCTAATCAAATCCCCTTAAAAATCAATGCGATTTGCAAGTTTCAATACTAAAATGTTGAAAAAAGAAGGTTAATAGTAAAAATTAATTTATTTTACAATTTATTTGGTAAAAACCCATCATTTTTGTTAGTCCTACAAAATACAAAAAAAAAACTAAATCTTTATTAGATTCCTTACTTTTTTATACTGAAATATAGACAAATAAGCGTATTTTTAATCTGATAGGTTTCAAGTTAGATATTAGTACGAACTAAATCTCCATTAAATTCCACAACTTTTAAAACAAATGGTAACCCCATTACATAAAATTATAAAGTGAAATTGACCATTCAAAAACTCGGTAATCGGTCAAATTCCGTTTCCAAAAATTTGAACAAAAATCTTTTTTTTTAACATTTATTTTACATTTTTTGCGCTCTTTTAGAAATTTAATTAATTTTTATAATATAACTAAATAAATAATTTAAACAGCGCATTTGTCTATAAATTCTTCAACTTTTAACGGAAATATAGGTACCAATTATTTTTATTTCAGTTCAGTCACAATACAAGAAATGTTTTGATCCAAAGTTTGTGTTTTTGGCGCTTTTAAAACAAATTGATCAATTTTTGTAGAATATCCACATAAGAAGTAAGACAAACAGCAAATCCTTTGACTTAATTCTCGCCCACTTACCCCAGCGTTAGTTATCATAAGATTTATTGTTAATTGTTTTCTGGTATCTAACTGCAACACTCAAGAGGTGGGACAAACAACAAATCCTTTAATGACTAACACTGCGGGTGAGTAGAATACAGTAAAAGAAGCTCCTCACCCAGAATTTACACTTAGTTCCCGCCCACCCACACTAGAGCTAGTTATCAAGAAATTTATTTTTCAACAATTTTCTAATATTAAACTGCCAGCACACAAGAGGTAGGACAAACAGCAAATCCTTTGATGACTTACACTTGGGCGGGTGGAGGGATTACAAAAAAAAGCTGCTCGCCCACAATATATATATTTAGTTCCCGCCCGCCCACCCCAGCGTTAGTTATCAAAAGATTTATTGTTCAAACATTTTCTGATATTTAACTGCAAGCACACAAGAGGTAGGACAAATAGTAAATCCTTTGATAATCAACAGTAGAGCAGGGTAACCCACCCAGGGTTACTGTAGAAAAAACTACTCGTCACAATTTATACTTAGTTACCCACCCAGTAAAGCGTTAGTTATCAAGAGATCTATTGTTCAACAATTTTCTGATATCTAACTGCTAACACACAAGAGGTGGGACTAACAGCAAATCCTTTGATGACTAACACTTCAGCGGGTAGATGGGTTATAGTAGAAAAAGTTACTCAGCCACAATTTATATTTAGTTTCCCACCCACTAAAGCGTTAGTTTTCAAGAGATCTATTGTTCAACAATTTTCTGATATCTAACTGCAAACACACAAAAAGTAAGACAAACAGCAAATCCTCTGATGACTAACACTTGAGCTAGTGGGTGGGTTACAATAAAAAAAGCTACTCGCCCACAATTTATATTTAATTCCTGCTCACCCACCCCAGCGTTAGTTATCAAAAGATTTATTGTTCAACAATTTTCTATCTAACTGCAAGCACACAAGAGGTGGGACAAACAGTAAATCCTTTCAGTAGAAGTAACTACTCGCCCATAATTTATACTTAGTTACCGCCCACCCACCCCATCGTTAGTTATCATGAGATTTACTGTTTAACAATTTTCTGACATCTATCTGCAAGCACACAAAAGGTGAAACAAACAGCAAATCCTTTAATAACTAAGACTTGGGCGGGTGGGTGGGTTACAGTGGATGAAGCTACTCGCTCACAACTTATACTTAGTTCCCGCATAGCCACCCCAGCGTTATCATAAGATTTACTGTTTAACAATTTTCTGACATTTAACTGCAATCACACAAAAGGTGAGACAAATAGCAAATCCTTTGATAACTAACACTTGGGCGGGTGGGTGGGTTACAGTAGAAAAAGCTACTTGCCCACAATTAATACTTAGTTCCCGCCTACCCACCCCAGCGTTAGTTATCATGAGATTTACTGTTCGACAATTTTTTGATATCTAACTGCAAGCACACAAATGGTGGGACAAGCAGTAAATCTTTTCATAACCAAACCTTGGGCGAGTGTTTGGGTTACAGTAGGAAAAGCTACTCGCGTACAATTTATACTTAGTTCCCGCCCACCAACCCTAGCGTTAGTTATCAAGAGATTTAATGCTCAACAATTTTCTGATATCTTACTGCAAGCACATAAGAGGTGGGAGAAACAACGAATCCTTTGATGTCTAACACTTAAGCGGGTAAATAGGTTACAGTAGAAGAAGTTACTTGCCCACAATTTATACTTAGTTACCGCACACCCACCCGCGCGTTATTTATCAGGAAATTTACTGTACAACAATTTTCTGATATTTAACTGCAATCACACAAAAGGTGGGACAAATAGCAAATCTTTTGATAACTAACACTAGGGTTACAGTAGAAGAAGCTACTTGCTCACAATTTATACTTAGTTCCCGCCCAGTTAGTTATCATAAAATTTATTGTTCAACAATTTTCTGATATCTAACTGCAAGCTCACACAATGTTTTTTTGTGCAATATTCATGCAATAACTTGATCTTCTAAGCAATTTTTTACTAATCTAGTAAAGAGAATGATTAATTTTGATAAATTTCATAAAAAAATATGTTTTTTGTGCAATATTCATAAAACAATTTGCTGTTGTAAGCAATTTTATACAAATTTAGTATAAAAATGGTTAATTTTATCAATTTTATTAAAAAAAATAGTGTTTTTGTGCAATTTTTATGCAAGAATTTGCTTTTCTAAACAATTTTATAAGAAAATTATATAAAAAATGGTTCCTTTCGATAAATTTCGTAAGAAAATATGTTTTTTTGATAGTTTTTTGCATTTTATTCAAAAATTTGTACTAAGTCTAGATAAACCAAGCACAGCATAAAAATGAACATAAAAATCTGCATCTTTTAAGATTAAGTCGCTACTACAAAAATAGTTTACTTGTTTATCGCATTTTACTCAAAAACTTTATACTAGGCCTATATAAACCAATCTAAGTACGTAAAACTACACAAAATTATGAATTTTTTGAAACTAGTTTTAACTTGCTACAACAATATTTGATTATTTTTATGTACAATAGACACAAAAATGCGTTTTTTCTATAGTTTTCACATTTTACTTTACACTTTGTATTAAACCTATATAAACCAAGCAAAGCAAGTAAGCCTAATATAACTGTGCATCTTCTTAAACTAATTTCAGCTTGCATTAAAAGTGCGTTTTTCTAATAGTTTTTGTATTTCACTCAAAAACACTGTACTATACTTATATAAACTAAGTAACAAAAAAAATCTGAAATAATTACCATAATAAGAATTCAGACAATTATAAAAAATAAATCATTACACTATTTTCCTAAAAATGTAATCCTGAGAAGTTGCAAACGATAAAAAATGTAAATTTAAAATAAGCCTTTTTTCGCTATTTTTAAGTATTTCTGTGGATACTTTGTAAGATATCTCGGAACCTAGCACACGGCACTTCCAGAAATCTTTTGCACATAACTAATATAAATCTAAACCAATCAACGCAGTTTCTGGTGTGCCTCAAGGAACTCATTGCGGTCCAATTTTGTTTTTGTTGTTCATTCTTCCAAATTTATTAAAAAACAGCAGGTGTTTGATGTTTGATGACGATCTAAAAATATTCCGGCCTATTAGAAGCAAAACGGATTGTATTCTTCTACAAGATGATATAATCCGTATACATGAATGGTGCTTGTCCAATAATTTGGCTTTAAATGCGTCAAAATGTTTTTCAGTGTCGTCAGTGAATTAGTTCTGTTTTGCAATACAACTAGAAAATTGTTGATGATCATTTGGGGATTATTATGAACACAATGCTAAATTTTAATAAACACATTTCGGAAACTTGCATTAAAGCTAAGAAAATGTTTTGTTAATAGAATAACATGTGATCTTGGTCCAAATGCATATCTTGTTCTATACAGATCATTAATTCGACAAATTTTAGAGTACAATTCAACGGTTTGGTCACCTTACCAAATAGGCAGCATAAATAAGATCGAAAAAATTCAATCAAAATTTAATAAATTATTTTGTTTTAAATTAAATACTACTGGCATTTACATTGCTCGAGAAAATGTTGCTACAAAATATAATTTGTTAGATCTAAAAGACCGGCGATATGTAAACGAATTGAGTTTTACTTATAAATTAATTCATGGCTACACTTACTACCCTTTTGTATTAAGTAAGATAAGTTTTAACTTTTGCCAACAAAGATATACAAGACAGTCGAATGTATTTAAATGTAAATTGTATAAATCAAATTATAGTTTGTATGCACCTATGTGTCGTTGTATGTCTCTGTGTAATACTCATCAGAATAATATTAATTTTGGTATATTAAAAAATAAATTCTGCAGCTTTAAAAAATAAAATAATGACCATCAAATTCCTAAAATACTATCAAGAATTCTTTTCTATATTTCCATTCTCCTAATTAAATCCAATATTACCAATCAATTTAAAAGCAATATCATCCTCAATTAGTCCAAATTTTGTACCAAAATTGTCCGTTTAAAAAATATTTTGTCGTTTTACAAATCAATTTTAACAATTGGTATTAGTTTTATACCAGAATTAATAAAAAAAAAATATGTTTTAATGCAAGTTTTGCGTGTTTTGGATCTTTTAATCAATTATCGTAATACATTAAAAAAAATTATATATATATTTATATATCAAAATATTAAATTTTTATTTTTCAATGACCGTCAACTACATTTTAAACAAAAAAAAAAAAGATTAAAAATAAATTTCTTATGCAGCATATATAAATATATAATGTTATTGTATAACGGGATATATTTAAGTCTACATACAGAATTATAAACTTAAAGTCTGTTAATCATTTATGTATATATAATCAAAAAGTATAAAAAAATTTAAAATTCAATTCAAAAACTACAAAATCCAGCGATAAAATATTAAAATAAAACAATAAACTGTTGAAAAGTGCAATCTATTCATTAAAAGTAAAAATGCAGTTGTAAAACATTAATAAACTTTCAGATAAAATCAAAATCCGGCCAACAACATTTTAAATGTACAACATTTTATTCATAAATAGTCAAAAATAGCAAAATCTGACTTAAAACATAAAAATTATGTTAGAAAGTACCAAAATCCAGCTGTTTAAAAATCAAGAAATGTCAAAATGCGGCTAAAAAATATCAACAAATTGTCAAAAAGCATTGAAATCCGGCTATAAAACAATAAGCAAAGCAATCCGCCCACAACTTACATAAACGGTGGGTATAATAACAATTTGTTTAATTACCAACACTTAGGTAGGTGGGCTGCAGTAGAAGAAGCTAACCGCCCACAATTTAAATTTAAAAAACTTGTTGTAAGCTAATCTGTGGTATTGATAACAACTTACACAAACGATAGGTGTAAAAATGAATCTTTTGATAAGCAACTCTGGGTAAGTAGGTGGGATATAGTAGACAAAACTATCTGCCCACAATATAAATTTGGTTTCCGCACACCCATTCAAGCGTTTGTCATTAAGAAACTTGTTGTAAACTTATTGTCTGTTGTATTGCTAACAATTTACAATAATTCTACAAACCGTAGTTGAAGAAATAAATTTTTAGATCACCAACACTTAGATGGATGAGTAGGCCACAGTTGACAAAACAACCCGTCCACAATTTAAACATGGTTTCCGCCCACCAACTCAAGCGATTGTCAGTTTGTCATCATAAAACTTGTTGCAAAATAAATCTTTTGATAACCAGCACTTAAATGGGTAGTTAAGCTACAGTAAACAAAGCTATCCGCCCACAATTTAAACTTGGTTCCCACCCATCCACCCAAGCGTTTGTAATCAAAAAAACTTATTTTAAGCTAATTGTTTGTGGTATTGCTAACAACTTACACAAACGGAAAGTGTTTTTTTTTTTTTTTTGATAACCAGCTTGAGTGGGTGGTTAGGCTACAGTAAACAAAGCTATCCGCCTACAATTTAATCTTGGTTCCCGCCCACCCACCCAGGCGCTTGTCGTCAAAAAGTTATTGTGTAAGCTAATCGACTGTAGTATTGCTAACAACTTACACAAACAGTGGGTGTAATAATAAATCTTTTGATAATCAGCAATTGGGTGGATGAGTGAGCTACAGTAGACAAAACTATCCGCTCACAATTCAAACTTGGTTCCCGCCCACCCACCCAGGCGCTTGTCGTCAAAATGTTATTGTAAACTAATCGTATGTAGTATTGCTAACAACTTACATAAGCGGTGGGTGTAATAATAAAAATTTTAATAACCAGCAATTGGGTGGGTGGGTGGGGACTTGGTTCCCGCCCACCCACCCAAACGTTTGTCGTCAAGAAAGGTATTGTAAGCTAGTCGTCTGTTGTACTGCTAACACCTTACACAAACGGTAAGTGTAATAATAAATCTTTTAATTACCAACACTTGGGTGGGTGGACTGTAAAAGTTAAAGCTATCCGCCCACAATTTAAACTTAGTTCCCGCCCACCCACCCAAGCGTTTGTTATCAAGAAAGTTGTTGTAAGCTGATCGTTTGTGATATTGTTAACAACTTACACAAACGGTGGTTGTAATAATAAAACTTTTGATAACCAGCACTTCGAGACTTTTTTTAATTCTTGAAGACTTTTTCTTTTTTACCTTTATTGTCTTGGATAATAAAAGGTCATTGCTGGTGTATAATGATTAAACTGACTTAAACAGGATCAGTAAATTTTCTAATTTATCTTACAATCAAAAATGTCAAGATTTTTTCAAAACACCGAATAAACAAATTTTTAAATTATTCAAATATTTTGAAAAATATATTTGAAATTTTGTTATAATTTTTTTTACAATTGTTCTACAGTCATTACTTAACATACTAAAAACATTAAAAAAAAAAAACAAAAATTCCAAATAATTTTTCAAAAAACCGAATGAACTAATTTTGTAAATATTGAAATAACTTTCAATTTTTAGACATTTTGTTATGAAACTTTTGTAAATTTTCTACAATCATAATTAAAAATTATTAAATTTTTTCAAAAAACTAATTAAACAATTTTTGGAAATTTTCAAATATATCCCAGATTTTTGAAATTTTGCTATAAACTTTTTTTTAAATTGTTCAATAGTTATTACATGACACATTTAAAAACATTAACTTTTTTTTTAAATATTAAACAGTTTTTAACAATTTTTCAAAAAACCAATTAAGCACATTTTTGAAATATTCAAATATTTTCCAGAATTTTGGAATTTTTGTTTTGCAACTTTTCTCGTTATTTCTACAATCATTACCTACAATATTAAAAACATTTTGAAGTTTTCAAAAATTTCAAACAGCTTTTAACAATTTTTCCAAAAAACCGAATAAACACATTTTGAAAATATTCAATTATCTCCCAGAATTTGTAAACTTTTGTTATGAAACTTTTTACAAATTTTCTACAATCACTACTCAAAATATTAAAAAACATATAAAAATTTTCAAAAATTCTAATCAGCTTTTAACATTTTTTTTCAAAAAAACTGAATAAACACATTTTAGAAATATTCAAATGTCTCCCAGAATTTGTAAAAAATTGTTATGAAAACTTTCACAAAATTTCTGCAATCATTATCAAACATATTAAAAAACCTTTAAAAATTTTCAAAAACTCTAAACAGCTTTTAACAATTAAAAAATAAGCAAATAAGTAAATTTTAGAAATATTCAAATATCTCCCAGAATTTCTGATATTTTGTTATGCAACTTTTTACAAATTTTCTACAATCATTACCTTAATTATATAAAAACATTTAGAATTTTTCAAAAATTATAAACAGTATTTAACAATTTTTCAAAAAAACCAAATAAGTAAATTTAAGAAAAATTCAAATATCTCCCAAAATTAAAAAAAAAAAAAAAATTATAAAACTTTAAAAAAATGTATAAAGCTTAAAAAAAATTCTACAATTGTTTCCTAAAATATTAAAAAAATATTTTGAATGTTTCAAAAATTCCAAACAATTAATAACATTTTTTCAAAAAAAAAATGAGCACATTTTGAAAATATTCAAATATCTCCAAGAATTTGTAATCTTTTGTTACGAAACTTTTTACATAGTTTCTACAATCATTATCTAACATATTAAAAAACATTTAAAAAATTTCAAAACGGTTTTTAATTTTTTTTATAACAAATAAGAAAATTTTGCAAATTTTCTAAAAATATTACTTAATTTATTAAAAAATGTTTAAAATTTTTCAAGAATTTCAAACAGCTTTTGACGATTTTTCAAAAAAAAAACGAATAAGCAACATTTTAGAAATATTCAAATAACTCCCAGAATTATTGAAATTTTGTTATAAAACTGTTCACAAATTTTCTACAGTTATTACCTAAAATATTAAAAAACAAATAGAATTTTTCAAAAAATTCCTAACTTTTTTTAACAATTTTTCAAAAAATCAGAATAAGCACATTTTGGAAATATTCAAATATCTCCCAAAAATTTGTGAAATTTTTTCATGCAATTTTTCTTAAACTTTCTACAGTTATTACCCAAAATATTAAAAAACATTTAAAAAAATTCAAAAATTTTAGACAGCTTTTAACAAATCTTCAAAAAACCGAATCAGCACATTTTAGAAGTATTCAAATATCTCCCGAAAATTTTGAAATTTTGTTACGAAACTTTTCACAAATATTCTGCAAACATTAAAATACAAAAATTCCAATCAGCCCTTAACAATTAAAAAAAAAAAAACAAAATAAGCACATTTTGGAAATACTCAAATATCTCCCAAAATTTTTAGAATATCCTTATGAAACTTTTTACAAATTTTCTACAATCATTCCTTTAATTATCAAAAAAATATTTAAAATTTTTCAAAAATTCCAAACACCTTTTAACAATTAAAAAAAAACGAATAAGCACATTTTGGAAATATTCATATATCCACCAAAATTTAGAAAAAAAAAGTACAAAACTTTTTACAAATTTTCTACAATCATAATCTAAAATATTTAAAAACATTTAGAATTTTTCAAAAAATTCAAACAACTTTTAACAATTTTTCAAAATAACCAAATATCTCCCAGAATTTTTGAATTTTTGTTATACATTTTTTTATACATTTTCTACAATCATTAGCTAACATATTAAAAAATAATTAAAATTTTTGAAAAATTCAAACTGCTTTTAATAATTTTTCAAAAAAGTCAAATTTTGGAAATCACAAAAATCTCCCAGAATTTTTCAATTTTTTAATTTTTTTTTCAAAAACTCTAAAGTTTTAATAATTAAAAAAAAAAAAAAAATTAATTAAATCAATTCTTTCTAAAATATAGTTTAGACTTAGATTTGCAAATCAATAAAATTTTGAATTAGATTTATTAAACTTAGGCTAGATGTCGAGCAATAGTAAACAAAAAATTACTGCAAAATATCAGTTTCTAATCCAATTATGTTGATTTTATATTATTCATTATTTTATAGTTTAATTATGATGATTGATGTAGATTAAAATTAAAAAAAACAATAATAGACCAATCACTGAATCCTGTGGGAACCATACATAATTATATCTAAGCAATCAACTTTATTTGATCAATAGCAAATTACTCTAATTAACTTGAAACATGCAAACTTAACAAACAATAAAGTTCTTTAGTTAAAAATATGATTGATAGAAAAACAAATTTGATTGAAGTCAACACAAAGTTTCTCAATTGGGAATAAATATAATAATACAATTAATTTATTATGTTTGACAATATTATTACCAACTTTTGTAATTTATTAATAATTTCCTCAAAGGAATAACTATATCAATCATATCAATTTAAGCCAAATATATAACGATGCAAATCAATCAAATCGACAAAGTAAACTTGAAAAATCCACCCCAATCCCGCACACAATACGTACACATATACACAAAGAGGGAAAAAAAATCTAAAACTTTGCAATTTTCATTAGAGATTGACACACCGTAAATTGCTTTTTTGTCAGTCGGCATTTGTTTCGATTGTTTTCCACCGCGACAGTCACTCGATTTTGATCGATTGCGTCCCATTTCATTTGTTTCATTAATTTATAAAATTCACGGCATTCATAATTCAAAGCGTACAAGTCCCAAGCCTCGTTAGGAATACAATTAATTGGAAATATATATATGTATATGGATTTTTAGTAGAAATTTAATTAAATAAATAATTTGATTTAATTCAAGAACTTACGAGTATCTATGCAGCAAAAACTAATATGTTATGATATAACATTTTAAATAATTAAATTAATTTTATGTATGCGCATTTATGCTGTAATAAATTATAAAAGCATTTCACGTAAGGGTGTTATTAAGTTAAAAAAGCTCTCATCGCATTTAGTTTTCTTCTATTTGTAATCTTTTTTATTTGTTGTTGCTCACGTTTTGCAATTAACTGCTTTTACAGAACGTACAAAAATGTTTCCAATTATGTATTCCGTTGGAATGCTTTTAATTTTTTTGTATTTTTATACAACAGCAATATTTTCTTGTTAATTAAATTCACAATTTAGCTTTGATTTGAATTGTTGTAATAAACCTAATCCGAATTGGTGAGTTTCCAGACACAGCACAATGGCACATAATCCTGCAATTAGTTTCCATTACTGTATAATTAGTGCATCCGTGCAGGCAGTGAAACTTTCTGGACAAAGCTACCTCATTACCACATAATTAATTCCATATTTCTTTCCAAAACACACAACAATATAGTTACCACAAAAGTAAAACTAAAATGTCTACTTTGAATTATTAATGTTTGATGCAGATGCCGCCCCCTATTAAAGTGGTCTTTTATTTATTTATGCCATTTGTGTAATTACTGTTAATTAGGCTTCATTGAAATTCTTTTATTAATCACTCATACGCGTGGGAGGAGGGATAAAAGAGAGAGCGATGATGGAATAATTAATATTGGTTTTCTGTCAATGACAGGGGGTGATTTATTTTTGTGCGGTATGACGCAAATTATTATAAGCAGCAGAAGGGACTTTGTCATTGATTTTTTTATTATCAGCCATTTTATTTTCATTAAAAGCCATTTAAATGATTTCTCAATTTTTGGTATACTTTTCAAAGGTGTCGATCATTTTGGCAATCATCACTTTATTGACATCTGTTGTTAATTTGATGTTTTTTAGTTAGAATGTTATCAGTCTTTCCGCACTTTGTTTACCATTAATTTATCCTTGCACGATTATGTGCAGGATGTTATGTCTTTGGGTGCCTCATTACCGAGAACACGTAGACCCTAAGCAATATCATTTGCAAAACCTGTTAGTCGGTTTTTTGAAAAAATTGTTGTAAACTGAATGAAATTTTTGAAAAACTCTAAATGTTTTTAGATATGTTTAGTAATAATTATAGAAAATTTGTAAAAAGTTTCATAAAAAAATTTCGAAAATTTTAGGTATATTTCGGTATTCTGAAACATTGTTGTAAGCTGTTCGATTTTTTTGAAAAATTCAAAATGCCTTTAAATATGTAAGAAAATGTTTGTAGAAAATTTGTAAAAAGTTTCATATTAAAATTTCAAAAACTCTGGAAAATATTTAAATATTTTCAAAATTTGTTTATTTAGTTTTTTAAAAAATTACTAAAAACTATTTAAAATTTCTGAAAAATTCAATTTGTTTTTAATTATGTTAAGTAATAATTGTAGAATAAGTTTAAAAAGTTTCATAACAAAATTTCAAAATCTCTGGGAGATATTTAAATATTTTCAAAATTTGATAATTCGGTTTTTTGAAAAATTGATAAAACCTGTTTTTTTTTGTTCTATTTGTTTTTAAATATGATAAGTAATGATTGTAAAATAAAATTAAAAATTTTTATGGCAAAATTTCAAAAATTAAATATATTTTTTAAAAACTCTAAAATTTTTTAAATATATTTAGTAATAATTGTAGAAAATTTGTAAAAAAATTCATAAAAAAAATTCAAAAATTATAGGAGATATTTGAATATTTCCAATATTTGTTTATTCGCTTTTTTGAAAATTTTATAAATACAATTTAAAATTTTTGAAAAAATCAAAATGTTTTTAAATATGTTAGGTAACAATTGTAGAATAAGTTGAAAAAGACAAGTAGTTTTTAATAAAGTATCCTTCCCATAAGCCCAAGTATTAACCATTTAGAAATTAAATGTTCATTAGTCACTAAGTTGAGAGAAGAGGGTCACAAATCCAAGCTTATAATGATGAACAGTCGGATAGATAAGCAAGACATTCAGTTCATTAATTTTAGGCGGGTAATTTTAACTAAATTGCCCAATTAAATGATTCTTTTCTCTATAAATGTCAGTGATCACTAAATTACAAAAGAAACACCTTTCTTTTGTAACAATGCCAATCTTTTCATAGTAATAAGTTAAACTAAGTTTAATAATTGTAAAAAAGTAGTTTAACTAAGAGCCCCGCCCAACTGTTATTCATCCAAAAACTGGATGTTTTTCCTCTCTATGAATGTCAATTGTAACTTAATTGAAAGAAAGGATTACAAATCCAATTATTGAATAACAAATAGTCAAGTGACCCGCGCGTACTTATTCTAATGAAAGGCTCAGAGCTAATGCCAGAATAAGAAAAAACATATCGCAAGCCCCACACATAGGCTGGTAGAACTTTCCTAAAACCACAATTAAAAAAAAATCCAACAATGGCGCCACTAATTAGAACTAATCGCCAACTTAAAATACATCAAGAAAGACACATTTTAGATCTAGACTGACTGCAGAAAAAAATAATCAAAATGATAATCTATGAGAAGTTCAATTGTGATATGAAACCGGACTATGTAAGAACAAAAATATAATTCTAGATAACAGAAACAGATTCCACACTCCTCAAAAATATTCAATCAAGAACATGTCTCCAGTTGGTCACAAAATTTAATTTTTTATTGCTAACACTAACCCGAACTAACCTTCTTAACAACATTTCAACAAACTGTCAGCAACCAATAGAACAAAACCAATAAAATCTCAAACACCTTAAAAAAGGTTAAAAAACCAGCAAAGTCTTAGCAGTTTACAAGACTACAGAACGGAAAGATGTAGAAAAAAGACAATTCTTTAAAGAACTTTAAAAAAAGCAAAATCTTGAAATAAAAACGTCAGAAAAACCAATCCAATCCCTTAGAAGAGTTTTTAAGTCAAGTTATGGTAAATACATTAAAAAAAACATACAACATTATCAAAGTCAACAGGCCCTCCTTCTCAAATTTCTAACAAAAACAATCGCAGCATAATTTAGAGAAAAAAATTACACTATTCGCCAGTGAGAACATCAAAGATATCGCCAATCAGACGTCTGAGCCGTAGCGGCAGAATCAAGCGTATCTGCATCAGACTGTGGACATCATAAACGTTAAGTTTGCCATCAAGTGTCAAAGAACCACCTTCTACAAATTCAAAAATTATTGAAACTTACCTAACAACTTGTCTGATATACGCATTAATGGGGAGCGGATCGAAAAGGTTACGCAATACAAGTACCTTGGAGCATGGATCAATAGCTCTTCCGACCATGGACAAAAAATAAGATGTCGTATTGAAAGTGCCCGGTCAACATTTAATAAATTGCAAAAAATATTATGCAACCGCGATAGAAACCTTCCTCTCCGTAGACGAATGCTGAGATTCTATTTCTTCAACGGTTTGCTTTATGGAGTAGAAGCATGGACACTTAAACTGAACAACATAAAATACATCGAAAGCTTCGAGATGTGGTGCTACCGCCGGATGCTTAGGATACCGTGGACCGATACAATAACAAATGTGGAGGTCCTCCGTCAGATAAATAAAAAAAAAGTCCTTCTCATCATTAAAAAGAGGAAGATGCAATATCTAGAACACGTAATGAGGGGGAAAAAATACGCATTACTAAGAAATATAATTCAAGGAAAAATCAAAGAACGAAGAAGCATAGGACGAAGACGAGTATCATTTCTTTTTTCTTCTTTATTTCGCGTTTTACAGCTATTTCACATCGCCCCAGAAGTCTTACGACTTGTTTAAAGGGGGTTGATGGGACCAACGGCTTATTAGGTGACTTCCGAATAACCCCGGTGGATAAAGAGCAAAGTTATTATTTTAGTCATATTCGGAGATCAAACCCGGGACTGTTAGCGTGCTACACTAACGCTCTATAACTGAGCTATCTCACCGTTAAATCATGGCTGCGAAATCTAAGGGAATGGTTCGGCTGTAGCTCCAACAAACTGTTTAGAAGTGATATCCAATCTCCGATAGGAGTGGCACCAGGAGAAGAGAAGAAGAAATTGCTTATAAAAGCAAATTGTTCAATAAATATTGAACAAAAAACATATTTTCTCAATAAATTTATCAAAATTAACAATTTTTGTATATTAAATTTGTATAAAACTGCTTAGAAAAGCAAATTATTGTATAAATATTGTATAAAAAGACATTTTTTTTTTCAAAAGCCAACCTAACAACGTAAATCAGCATAAAATTGTGCAGTTTTTTGCATTTTACACAAAAAATGAGTCTTTAAAAGCCAACCTAACTAAGTAATTTAACATTAAATTGTATATTTTTTTAACTTTATAAGATAATATTTGATTGGCAAATGCAAAATACAAATTATAAAAAATGCTTCTAACCATTTTTATAATAAAACTGATACAATAAATGCGTTTTCTGAAAGATTTATGAACAATTTTAAATTTTTGAGCTAAAAATAAACAAGTTTAGTGCTTATAAAACAATTTTATACTCAAATTAATGCAATAAATGCGTTTTCTAATCGATTTATAAACGATTTCAAAGCAAAAACATCATTTTCGTCTTCTCTAAAATATTTTAGATAAATTTCAAGCAATAAATGCTTTTTTAAAATAAATGCGTATTCTAAGAGATTTATAAAATTAATTTTTCTGAGCGAATTATTAAAAATTTGATTCTTTTGAAGCAAATTTTCATATAAATTATTGCAGAAAATGCGTTTTATGAGCAATTTATAAAGGATTTGATTAAAAAAAGCACCAATTTCGTATTTTTGAATGATTTTTGGTAAATATCAGGCAATAATTGATTTTTCTGAGCAAATTATTAAAGAATTGATGCTTTTAAAGCAATTTTTCATATAAAATATTGCAGAAAATGCGTTTTATGAGCAAATTATAAAAGATTTAATTAAAAAAAGCATCAATTTCGTATTTTCTGGATGATTTTTGGTAAATTTCAGGCAATAATTGATATTTCTGAGCAAATTATTAAAGATTTAATGCTTTTAAAGCAATTTTTCATATAAATTATTGCAGAAATTGCGTTTTATGACCAATTTATAGAGGATTTAATTTAAAAAAAGCATCAATTTCGTATTTTTGAAAGATTTTTGGTAAATATCAAGCAATAATTGATTTTTCTGAGCGAATTATTAAAGATTTGATGCAATTTAAAAAGGATTTAATTAAAAAAGCATCAATTTCGTATTTTTGAAAGATTTGATGCTTTTAAAGCATTTTCTCATATAAATTATTGCAGAAAATGCATTTTATTATCAATTTATAAAGGATTTAATTTAAAGAAGCATCAATTTCGTATTTTTTGAAAGATTTTTGGTAAATTTCAGGAAATAATTGATTTTTATGAGCGAATTATTAAGGATTTGATGTTTTTAAAGCAATTTTTCATATAAATTATTGCAGAAAATGCGCAATTTATAGAGAAATTAATTAAAAAAAGCATCAATTTTGTATTTTCTGAATGATTTTTGGTAAATTTCAGGCAATAGTTGATTTTTCTGAGCAAATTATTAAAGATTTGATGCTTTTGAAGCAATTTTTCATATAAATTATTGCAGAAAATGCGTTTTATAAGCAATTTATAGAAGATTTAATTAAAAAAAGCATCAATTTCGTAGTTTCTGAATGATTTTTGGTAAATTTTAGGCAATAATTGATTTTTCTGAGCAAATTATAAAAGATTTGATGCTTTTAACGCATTTTTTCATATAAATTATTGCAGAAAATGCGTTTTATGAGCAATTTAAAGAGAATTTAATTAAAAAAGCATAAATTTCGTATTTTTTGAATGAATTTTAGTAAATTTTAGGCAATAATTGATTTTTATGAGCGAATTATTAAAGATTTGATGTTTTTAAAGCAATTTTTTATAAAAACTATTGTAGAAATTGCGTTTTATGAAAAATTTATAGAAAATTTAATTAAAAAAAGCATCAATTTCGTATTTTTTGAATGATTTTTGGTAAATTTCAGGCAATAATTGATTTTTCTGAGCAAATTAATAAAAATTTGATGCTTTTAAAGCAATTTTTCATATAAATTATTGCAGAAAATGCGTTTTATGAGCAATTTAATTAGGATTTAATTTAAAAAAAAGCATCAATTTCGTATTTTCTGAATGATTTTTTCTGAATTTCAGGCAATAATTTATTTTTCTGAGCAAATTATTAAAGATTTAATGCTTTTAAAGCAATATTTCATATAAATTATTGCAGAAAATGCGTTTTATGAGCAATTTATATAGGATTTAATTAAAAAAAGCACCAATTTCGTATTTTTGAATGATTTTTGGTAAATAAAAGCAATAATTGATTTTTCTGAGCGAATTATTAAATATTTGATGCTTTTGAAGCAATTTTTCATATAAAATAATGCAGAAAATGTGTTTTATAATCAAATTATAGAAGATTTCATTAAAAAAGGCATCAATTTCGTATTTTTTGAATGATTTTTGGTAAATATCAGGCAATAATTGACTTTTCTGAGCATATTATTAAAGATTTGATGCTTTTAAAGCAATTTTTAAAATAAAATATTGCAAGAAATGCGTTTTATGAGCAATTTATGAAGGATTTATTTAAAAAAAGCATAAATTTTCGAATTTTCTGAATGTTTTTTGGTAAATTTCAGGTAATAATTGATTTTTCTGAGCGAATTATTAAAGATTTGATGCTTTTAAAGCAATTTTTTATATAAATTATTGCAAAAAATGCGCAATTTATAGAGGAATCAAATAAAAGAAGCATCAATTTTGTATTTTCTGAATGATTTTTGGTAAATTTCAGGCAATAATTAATTTTTCTGAGCGAATTATTAAAGAGTTTATGCTTTTAAAGCATTTTTTATATAAATTATTGCAGAAAATGCGCAATTTATAGAGGAATTAACTAAAAACAGCATCAATTTTGTATTTTCTAAATGATTTTTGGTAAATTTCAGGCAATAATTGATTTTTATGAGCAAAATATTAAAGATTTGATGCTTTTAAAGCAATTTTTTATATAAATTATTGCAGAAAATGCGCAATTTATAATATATAAAGGATTTAATTAAAAAAAGCATCAATTTCGTATTTTTTGAATGATTTTTGATAAATTTCAGGCAATAATTGATTTTTCTGAGCAAATTATTTAAGATTTGATGCTTTTAAGGCAATTTTTCATATAAATTATTGCAGAAATTGCGTTTTATGAGCAATTTATAAAGGATTTAATTAAAAAAAGCATCAATTTCATATTTTCGGAATGATTTTTGGTAAATTTCAGGCAATAATTGATTTTTCGGAGCAAATTATTAAAGATTTGATGCTTTTGAAGCAATTTTTCATATAAATTCTTGCAGAAAATGCGTTTTGTGAGCAATTTATAAAGGATTTAATTAAAAAAAGCATCAATTTCGTATTTTTTGAATGATTTTTGGTAAATAAAGGCAATAATTGATTTTTCTGAGCGAATTATTAAAGATTTGATGTTTTTGAAGCAATTTTTTATATAAAATATTGCAAAAAGTGCGTTTTATGAGCATTTTATAAAAGATTTAATTAAAAAAAAGCATAAATTTTGTATTTTCTGAATGATTTTTGGTAAATTTCAGGCAATAATTGAATTTTCTGAGCGAATTATTAAAGATTTGATGCTTTTAAAGCAATTTTTCATATAAATTATTGCATAAAATGCGTTTTATAAGCAATTTATAAAAAAATTAATTTAAAAAAAGCATCAATTTCGTATTTTCTAAATGTTTTTTGGTAAATTTCAGACAATAATTGATTTTTCTGAGCAAATTATTAAAGATTTGATGCTTTTAAAGCATTTTTTTATATAAATTATTGCAGAAAATAAGTTTTATGAGCAATTTATAAAGGATTTAATTAAAAAAAGCACCAATTTCGTATTTTTTGAATGATTTTTGCTAAATTTCAGGCAATAATTAATTTTTATGAGCGAATTATTAAAGATTTGATGCTTTTAAAGCAATTTTTCATATAAATTATTGCAGAAAATGCGTTTTATGAGCAATTTATAGAAGATTTAATTAAAAAAAGCATCAACTTCGTATTTTTTTGAGAATGATTTTTGGTAAATTTCAGGCAATAAATAATTTTTCTAGGCAAATTTTTAAAGATTTTATGCTTTTGAAGCAATTTTTCATATAAAATATTGCAGAAAATGCGTTATATGAGCTATTTATAGAGGATTTAATTAAAAAAAGCACCAGTTTCGTAATTTTTGAATGACTTTTGGTAAATATTAGGCAATAATTGATTTTTATAAGCAAATTATTTAAGATTTGATGCTTTTAAAGCAATTTTTTATATAAAATATTCCAGAAAATGCGTTTTATGCGCAATTTATAGAAGAATTAATTAAAAAACCATCAATTTTGTATTTTCTGAATGATTTTTGGTAAATTTCAGGCAATAATTAATTTTTCTGAGCAAATTAATAAAGATTTGATGCTTTTAAAGCAATTTTTCATATAAATTATTGCAGAAAATGTGTTTTATGAGCAATTTATAGAGGATTTAATTAAAAAAGCATCAATTTCGTATTTTTTAAATAATTTTTGGTAAATTTCAGGCAATAATTGATTTTTATGAGCGAATTATTAAAGATTTGATGCTTTTAAAGCAATTTTTCATATAAATTATTGCAGAAAATGCGCAATTTATAAAGGAATTAATTAAAAAAAGCATCATATTTGTATTTTTTGAATGATTTTTGGTAAATTTCAGGCAATAATTAAATTTTCTGAGCAAATTATTAAAGTAATGATGCTTTTAAAGCAATTTTATATATAAATTATTGCAGAAAATGCGTTTTATAGGCAATTTATAAAGGATTTAATTAAAGAAAGCATCAATTTCGTATTTTTTGAATGATTTTTGGTAAATTTTAGGCAATAATTGATTTTTATGAGCAAATTATTTAAGATTTGATGCTTTAAAAGCAATTTTTATATAAAATAATGCAGAAAATGCGTTTTATGAACAATTTATAGAGGATTTAATTTAAAAAAAGCATCAATTTCGTATTTTTGAATGATTTTTGGCAAATAAAAGCAATAATTGATTTTTCTGAGCAAATTATTAAAGGTTTGATGCTTTTAAAGAAATTTTTCATATAAATTATTGCAGAAAATACGCAATTTATAGAGGAACTAATTAAAAAAAGCATCAATTTCGCATTTTCTGAATAATTTTTGGTAAATTTCAGGCAATAATTGATTTTTCTGAGCGAATTATTAAAGATTTGATGCTTTTAAAGCAATTTTTCATATAAATTATTGCAGAAAATGCGTTTTATGAGCAATTTATAGAAGATTTAATTAAAAAAAGCATCAATTTCGTATTTTTGAATGATTTTTAGCAAATAAAAGCAATAATTGATTTTTCTGAGCAAATTATTAAAGATTTGATGCTTTTAAAGCAATTTTTCATATAAATTATTGCAGAAAACGCGTTTTATAAGCAATGTATAAAAGATTTAATTAAAAAAAGCACAAATTTCGTATTTTCTGAATGATTTTTGGTAAATTTCAAGCAATAATTGATTTTTCTGAGCAAATTATTAAAGATTTGATGCTTTTGAAGCAATTTTTTATATAAAATATTGCAGAAAATGCGTTTTATGAGCAATTTATAGAAGATTTAATTAAAAAGGCATCAATTTCGTATTTTCTGAAAGATTTTTGGTAAATTTCAGGCAAAAATTGATTTTTCTGAGCAAATCATTAAAGATTTGATGCTTTTAAAGCATTTTTTCATATAAATTATTGCAGAAAATGCGTTTTATGAGCAATTTGTAAGGGATTTAATTAAAAAAAGCATCAATTTCTTATTTTCAGAATGATTTTTGGTAAATTTCAGACAATAATTGATTTTTCTGAGCAAATTATTAAAGATTTGATGCTTTTAAAGCAATTTTTCATAAAAATTATTGCAGAAAATACGTTTTATGAGCAATTTATAAAGGATTAAATTAAAAAACATCAATTTTATGTTTTCTGAATAATTTTTGTTAAATTTCAGGCAATAATTGCTTTTATGTGCAAATTATTAAAAATGTCATGCTTCTAAAGTATTTTTTTTAACTAAATTAATGCAATTAATTTTTTTTCTGAGCAATTTATAGAAAAACAATAATTTTGTGTTCTCTAAATGATTTTTGGTTGATTTCATAGAATAATAATTGCTTTTTCTAAGCAAAAAATTAAAAGCAAAAATACGCGCTGATCCAAATATTTGAAAGCCCCAAACTTCAAAAAACAAAAACAAAGTACAAAGTGCAAAGTACTTAAATGTCATCTAACTAAACTTTTTTTGTTTTCAGACTCCCCATATTTTCCTGCAGCAGAAGCCAGACTAATACCATCAGAAGAAGAAATACAAAATAAATCTACAAAGTCCAAAAACTACAACTGTTACTCAAAAAACATGTTCTGGACCAAGAACAAAAAAAAAATTAATATTAAAATTAAATTATTGTTAGTAATTAGATTCATAAACTTTCTTTGTTATAAGTCATCCCAAGAAATGAATTGTAATGACATGCAGTCAGACAAAATCATTTAAAAGCAACGCACTTTGATAGTACAGCGACAAGACCAAAACTTTTAAGAAAGATTTTTTTTAACCAGACTATCGACAAATAACTTTCTAAATTCATTATTTTTTTAGACTTATAACCCTCAATTCAAGATCAATGTTCACAAGTTCGGTTATTCTCATTAATATTCAAATGTAATTATATTAATTAATTTCCAAATATTAATTTAAAAACTTTAAAAAAGCAATTTATACATTTGTAATGTTCAAAATGTGTCCGGACAGTATTGTAACGTAGTAAGCATATAATATTTTAAATTAATTAAATGTCATGTAACTGCTGTATTCTTTCTACATTCATTTTATACCTAAAAAAGCAAAATATATCAAACCCTTAACTTAATTGTTAAATTGAATGAAAATATTCAAATTGCCGCAACACATTTCCATTCCTATTTATCAGCAAAGAGAATGGAATAAAAACTTAATAAATAACAGTAAGATATAACTTCCACAGACAAACGTACAAAACAAAAAAAAAAAGAGAAGCAAACATAACTCACCAGTAACTTTTTTGCTCTTAGCCGCCTTGCTGTATAGCATAAAGGCCGCCAAGAAAAATACAGACGATAAAGTTTCAGCTCTACCAACGACGCCAGTAACCTGTAATTAAAACAAAATATTATCAATTAAATTTAATATTATTATAGACACACCCTTTCAGAATTAAAATATTATTTTTTTTGCTTGAATATTTTAAGCTTTATAAATGTTTGGTTTTGAAATAAACACAACTGAATTACTTCTGGGAGATGGGTAAAGACAGAACAAAAAAACGGAGGGTTTAGACTGGCACATTCATCAGGCTTGAAATATTAAGGAGTGCAAAAAAATATATTTAATGCGCGCGGTTTTGTTTAATGCGGAGCGCGATTTTATCGATTCTATTCGGTGATTTTGTTTTTAATGCGTTTTCATGGTGGATGAGGCTGGAATCAAATATGATCGATCGTGACGTTCGCAATTTTTTATGTTTTGTCTTTGATCGAGTGGCAGTAACTGTCTACCAAGTAACCGAAACGTTGGCAAAAAAATTAATTGGCATCTTCGATTTAAAGCCACGTCTCGGGTTTACCTCATAGATAATTTATCTTTTATTAAAAAAAATAACTATCATCAGATAATAAAATGTAACTGTAGAACTTTTTTAATTTTAATTATATAGAAAATAATTTGAAATAAGAAAACCAGTGTACCAACAGCCAAAACACAACTGATAGAAATCTTCGATTAAATCTCAACAGCAAAACCCAATCAAGCCGCTTCCGTTTGAAAAATATTGCAAGTCTTGCCAGGCTCAACTCAATTATATTGCATGCATGCATTCTTGCACTATTTTGAATAAATTTAATTAAAAAAATATTTTTTTATAACGATTTTATTCGTTTTTAAAATAATCTCAACAAAATTTGATTAAACTTATTCAATTCTACGCAATTTTTGATTCAATTTATTAAAACAATTTCATTTTTTTATAAATTTCTAGCAACAAATTTGTTTTTTGCGCTGTATCTAATCAACTTAATTGTTTTTTTGATTCAATTTATAATGTATTTTTTAAATTAATTTTTACGTGTAATTTCTAAGCAGTTTCATTTAATAAAAGCAAGTTTTTAATCAAATTTATTAAGTAAAATTGCCTTATGTCCAATTTTTAATTAATCCTCTGCAGTAAAAGTATATTTTAAGCAGTTTTTAAATGCATTTAAAACATAAATTAAACTTTCTGTACAGATATAATACAAAAATCATACTTCATGCGCAATTTCTGCTAAAGTTCTGCAATAAATCTGTTTTCTGTTAATTTTTGCAAAAAAATAAATGTGTTTTCTTAACGGTTTTTAACAAATTTAATGCAATTTTTGCGTTTCTTTAAAATTTCAGATAAATTTTTGATAAAATTTATTAAAAAAATTTGTTTTATAAGCAATCTTCTATAGATTTTATGCAAAAAATGAACTTTATAAACACAATTTAATAAATTTTAAGTAACAATTAAGTTTTTTAGTTTATTTTAATACAGAAAACGCATTTTAAAATTGTTTTCTGGACAATTTTTGATTAAATTTATCAAAGAAAATAGTTTAATGAACAAATCTTCAATATTTTTCTGCAAAAAATGTGTTTTGCTTAAACCAACGCAGAAAACCCATTTTTATGTGCAATTTATGATGAATTGTATATAATAAATACGTGAAAACAATTTTCTTCATTATTATTTGCAAAAATGTTTCAAAAAATATATTTCCTGTATGAAATCCAATGCAAATCTTCTAAGAACCGCATTTTTGGTCGTTTAGAAAACGGATTTTTTGCAAAAATTGCTTAAAAGTCACATTTCTAGTATGAATTCTATCATAAATCTCTAAGAAAACAAATTTTTTGTTAAAAATAATCAAAAATCGCTTAGAAAACGCAATTATCGTGTAAAAATACTTAAAAATTGGTTTTAAAAGGCAAATATTTGTAAAAAACTTCTAAAAAAACACATTTCCTGTATGTAATTCATCATAAATTTTCTAAAAAACGCATTTACTAGTTAAAATTAAAGAAATATCGTTCATAAAATACAATTACTGTTCAAATATAATTAAAAATTTACTTTAAAAAGCAAAAAATTACTTGATAAAGACATTCCCTCTATGAAATTGATAAAAAATCTTCTAGAAAACGCATTTTTGTCAAAATTAATCAAAAATCGCGTAGAAAACGCAATTTCTGTTCAAATATAATTCAAATTTAGCAAAGAATTGTTTAAAAAACACAAATTTCTTATGAAATCTTTTAAAATCCTTCTAAAAATGCATTTTCGCTGTATAAAATTCATCATAAACTATCTAAAAAATATTTTTTGTATTTGTATAAAAATTCGCTATAAATGCAATAATTTGATAAAAAATAAACGGAAACCATATTTCCTGTAAGAATCCTATCATAAATCTTTCAGATAACACTTCTATTGGTTTAAATTAATCAAAAATTGATAAAAAAACGTAATTATTCTTTGAATTAAATTAGAAATTAACTATAAAACAAATATAATTGCAAAAAATCGCTCGGAAAAAACATTTTCTTTGTGAAATCTAATAGAAACCTTTCAAAAACGCATTTTTTGTTTAAAATTAATCAAAAATCGCTTAAAAAACGCACAAATTTGCTAAAAAATTAACAGAAATCATATTTCCTGTAAGAAATCTATCATAAATCTTTTAGAAATCGCTTCTAAAAGTTTAAATTAATCAAAAACTGATAACAAAACGCAATTAGTCGTTAAATTTAATTGGAAATTGACTATAAAACAAATATAACTGCAAAAATTGCTCAGAATAAACATTTTCTACATCTAATCTATAAGAAACCTCTCAAAAACGCATTTTTTGTTTAAAATTAATCAAAAACCGCTTAAAAAACGCAATTATTGATCAAATTTATTTGAAAATTTGCTATAAAACGCATAAATTTGTTAAAAAATAAATCAAAACTATATTTCCTGTATAAAATCCATAATAAACCTTCCAAAAACGCATTTTTTTATTAAAACTAACCAAAAATCGCTTAAAAAACATAAAAAATGTATAAATATAATTAGAAATTCCCTATAAATGCAACAATTTTGTAAAAAATGAATGAAAATCACATTTCCTGTAAGAAACCTTTCATAAATCTTTTAGAAAACGCTTCTATTAGTTTAAATCAATCAAAAATAGCTTAAAAAACCAATTATTCTTTAAATTTAATTAGAAATAGACTAAAAAACAATTATAATTCCAAAAAATTGCTCGGAATAAACAGTTTCTGTATGAAATCTAATAGAAACCCCTTCCAAAAACAATTTTTTTGGTTGAAATAATCAAAAATCGCTAAAAAACGCTATTGTTCTTAAAATATAATCAAAAATTGGCTTTAAAACGAATAAATTTGTTAAAAAATAAACAGCAATAGTACTTTCTGTAAGAAACTTATCATAAATCTTTTAAAAAACGCTTCTATTGGTTTAAATTAATAAAAAAACTGATAAAAAAGGATTATTCTTTAAATTTAATTGGAAATTGACTATAAAACAAATATAATTGCAAAAATTGCTCAGAAAAAAACATTTTCTGTAGAAAATTTAATAAAAAATGCATTTTTTGTTTAAAATTTAATAAAAAATGCATTTTTTGTTTAAAATTAAACAAAAAATTCTTAAAAAATGCAAATATTGTTCAAACATAATTGAAAATTTACTATAAACGCACTAATTTAGTAAAAAAATGAACAAAAATCATATTTCCTGTAAGAAACCTTTTAAAAATCTTTTAGATAATGCTTCTATTAGTTTAAATTAATTAAAAATTGATATAAATCGCAATAATTCTTTAAATTTAATTGAAAATTGACTATAAATCAAATATAATTGCAAAAATATGCTCGAAAAAAAGCATTTTCTGTATGTAATCTAATAGAAACCTTTCAAAAAAACATTTAATGTTTAAAATTAATTAAAAATCGCTTAAAAAACACAATAAATCTAAAAATTTAATTAAAAATTTGATATAAATTCAAAAACTTAGTAAAAAATAAACGGAAATGATATTTCCTGTAAGAAACCTATCATAAATCTTATAGAAAACGCTTCTATTATATTAAAATAATCAAAAATTGGTAAAAAACGCAATTATTCCTTAAATTTAATTGGAAATTAACTATAAAAAAGAATAATTGCAAAAAGTAATTCAATTTTTTTTTTGTACAAAATCTAATAAGAAACCTTTTAAAGATGCATTTTTTGTTAATAATTAATCAAACATAATTGAAAATATACTATAAATGAAATAATTTAATAAAAAAATGAACGGAAATCATATTTCCTGTAAGAAACCTATCATAAATCTTTCAGATAACGCTTCTATTGGTTTAAATTAATCAAAAATTAATAAAAAAAACGCAATTATTCTTTAAATTTATTTGGAAATTGACTATAAAACAAATATAATTGCAAAATATTGGTCAGAAAAAACATTTTCTGTATGGAATCTAATAGAAACCTTTTAAAAATGCATTTTTTGTTTAAAATTAATCAAAAATCGCTAAAAAAACAAAATTATTGTTAAAATATAATTAAAAACTGGCTTTAAAACACATAAATTTGCTAAAAAATAAACGGAAATCAAATTTCCTTTATAAAATCCATCATTAACCTTCTAAAAGCGCATATTTCTGTTAAAATAAATCAAAAATCGCTTAAAAACACAATAAATGTATAAATTTAATTGCAATAATTTCCTACAAAATGAATGGAAATCATATTTCCTGTAGAAAACTAATCATATTTTTTTAGAAAACGCTTCTATTGGTTTAAATTAATCAAAACTAGCTTGAAAAACCAATTATTCTTTAAATTTAATTGAAAATTTACTATAAAACAAATATAATTAAAAAAAAAAAAAATCTCAGAAAATACATTTTCCGTATAAAATCTAATAGAAACCTTTCAAAAACGCAATTTTTTTGTTTAAAATTAATCAAAAATCGCTTAAAGATGCATTGTTGTTCAAATGTAATTAATAATTGGCTATAAAACGCATAAACTTGCTAAAAATAAACAGAAATTATATTTCCTGTAAGAAATCTATCATGAATCTTTTAGAAAACTCTTATACTGAAATTTTTATTATAAAAATTGTGACCTTGACATTTCTTATTATTAATAAATTGCACTAATAATGTATTTAATAAAAACTTGTATAAATGAGCAATTTTAACTAATAATTAGATCAGATTTGTCATAAATGTTAAAACTAAAACTGTAACGCCAAACTCGCTATCAATTCTGAGCCCAATAAAGTTCAGATCTGCCACATGCAGTCAGTGTAGTGGACCAGAGCGATGATGCAATGTTATATTATAATAACATTGCATGGCCGCGACATTGCACTTCGCCTTGTCGATCAGCACATTCCTAAGCAGATGTGTATAAACACAGCTGACATTGAAAAGTGCTGACCGGACATTCGTTCACATATATAAGTGACGAATTAATTAATCAGAGATAGTTTTTTGATAGTTAATAATAAATAGTATCCATCTAACCTCGATGTCTAATTAATCCTTCTCCGAGACGACGACAATAAATGAAAGGTGCATTCATTTATTACATGGCGATCCTGCCTAAAAGAGGCCTAAAGAAATAATACATGGAAGAATAGAGAATGATCAGCAATGGGATCATCTCAAACAAAAAAAGTGGACAACACTGGCGAGGTAGTGAACGATATTAACATCACCCAAGTATCGATAGAAAATAAGGAATTGGTTTGGATACTGGGAATAATAGCAGTCCTAGCAATCGTTAATTTATTCCTTAAATTATACGATAGACATACGAGGACATTGAGAAGGAGATACACATCGACAGCGCAACTAGCCGACAGAGCGGAACTAGGATGGATTAGGGCACCAGTGGCAGCCAAAAGGGAAGCGGAGTTATAAAGAAAAAGCACCATGGAAAGCCCCAAAGGAAACACCAAAGGAAACACCAAAGGAAACACCAAAGGAAGCACCATACAGAAGAAGCAGTAATTTAAATAAACATTAAGGTTAGTTAAATAAAAAAGGACAGTGATTTTTAATGGACAATATGAAAAATTTAAATAAATTTGATTTGTAAACTAAGCGTTATATTTATTGACAGTGAAAATTATTTAATTATATTTTTATTTTTTTTTCTAATCAATGTGCGTACTCATTAATATTATACGACATTTATTTATTACATATTACAGTGAAATTAGTCAATTATTTTATTTACTTTGAATCAAATGTGCGTACTCAATAGTGAGTAAGGGCAGATAATAAAACTTACCCTAACACTAAAATGTCTACAACATTAAAACAAACACTCACCCACTCACTCACACACGCGCACACTTGACATATAAACATCACTCGCGAAAACAAATCTCGTAAAACACTTCTACGCGAACCGACACGGTCAACTTTTAACACAAAACTAAAATCGCAAAATCGAATAATTACTAACAATGAACTCGAAAAATGCAAAATCGCGTAAAGGTTCACCTACATTATTAAAGTGCTGATATAAGAAATACCAGCAAAAACAGTGAACTCGACATATTATATATCACAACAAAATGGTTGTGCGATTATAATGGTAATTGTTAATACTTTTAATCCTAAGCAATAAAATTATTTTAATATTAATTTTCATATCAGCGATATCAAAAATAAAACATATAAATTAGTTTACTATTGAAATAAATTGATTACTATTAAATGATATTGCAAACAATTAGTTTACTATTGGAATAATTTGTTTACTATCGCAGTAAATAAATTAGTTTACTATTAGAATGAATTGTTTATTATTAGCTCTACATTAAACCAACAAATTATAAGTAATGCCCACATGGGGAGTAATTGAGGATAGCATCAAGGAGATAAGAGAACAGTTCAGGAACCAATCAAAAAGAGTTTTAAAAACCGAGGTACCTAAAGGCAAAACTGTTAGAGAAGAAATAAAAGTAAATTTAATAAACTTATACAATAAACATGCGGAAGTTTGTCAAGCTTACGGTGATAAAGTAAATGAGGAGCAAGCTGGAAAATTAAAAGAAAGCTTTGCAACTATACGTGATAAACTATTATCATCATTTGCAAAATTAAATTTATCGTGCGAAGTGCCAAGAGACGGCTCAATAAAAATTGATATATCTAGTATAACAGAGGAAGAAATAAACATGTCACTATCAAATACAGAATTATTTTCACTTGCCGACAAAATTTTGCCGAAGAGTTTTGATGGTAACTCATCCGAATTAACCACGTTTTTAGACGCCATAACGTTATTAAAACAAACGTGCGGGAGTCAAGAAGATTTATCAATAGCGTTTATTAAAACAAGGTTAACGAAAACAGCGAGACAAGCTGTCACTGAGTCCATCAAGACCATTGATGACCTGAAAAAGGCCTTACTTAGCAAATGCGTAAGCGAGAAGGCACAGACTTTAGAAACTAAATTAAGCAACCTACGTCCAAATGGAAGGAATGTGGAAGCAACGACTAAAATAATAGAAGAATCATACAACAAATTGATTCTGGCGTATGAGGCTGAAGGCGTGAGAGCCGACACAGCACAGCAATATGCAATTACCAGGGCGATAACAGCATTAACAAATAATGCAAAGTCCGAGAAAACAAAAATTATAATGGAAGCAGGTACATTCACAAGCATTCAAGAGGCTATCATTAAGTTTATAACCTCCGAAAATGATACTGGTCCATCGAGTAACGTATTATTCGCACGAACCCAGAGCCACAGAGGGTCATTTAGGGGTCGTTATAATAATAGTTACAATCGCAGCCACTATAATAATAATGGACGCGGATTTCAATCAAACAACAATAATAACTGGCAGCAATATAAGCCACAAAATAATAACATGTCAAATCAATACGAATCAAATCATAGAGGACGTGGAAATTTCAGTCATTTCCGCGGGAATAACACTCCGAATAGAGGTAATTATAACAACAGCAACTACACACAAAAAAGTTATTATAATAATAACCACTCTCATGTAAGAACCATGGAGACGGAAAACTCGACCGTCCCCCAAACATGGCGGATGGGGGACAAAGCACAAACACAGGAACAATTCTAAATCTGTCATATTCTAATTTTATCACTATTAATACTAACATGGCTCATACTAAATTAAAATTTTTAATAGATACAGGAGCGGATATCTCTTTAATAAAAAATAACGTTCTGCACCAAGACTTACCAAAATACGCAAATCAATGTGTTATACACGGCATAACCGAATCCGAGATTTTTTCATCTCATGCCACAATTGCATATATGTATCCCAGTGAAAAACATGCATTGGAACAAAAGTTCCATATAGTCGGTCCTAATTTCCCTATACCGGTAGACGGAATATTGGGGCTTGATTTCCTTAAAAAATACAACTGCACACTGGATTATGGCAATTGGAAACTTGCGATTAAAACGCCGGCGCATAACATACATATTAACTTTACTAGCGGACCTAAATCCGAAAACTTAATATTCCCAGCTTGGTCAGAAGTAACAAGGGAGGTTGAACTTAAACACCCCTTTGCGGAATCATTCATCGACAGTCAAGAGATAGCTCCTGGCATTTATTCGAAAAAAACAGTTGTAAAAGGCAGCAAAGTGTTGGTAACATTTATTAATACAACTAATAGTAATAAAATAATAGAAAAAATTAAACTTGAAAACGAAGATTTAAATAATTATGTAATACACCGCGTGGAAATCGAAGAAGAAGATCGCAAAACAAGCCTGCTAAAGCAGCTAAATACCGATTGTCCAGCGCACCTTAAAAATAAATTAACCACATTATGCAAAGAATACGCGGATGTATTTGCAATTAATAACGATCTGATGCTAAGTTGCAATAATTTCTATGAGCAACGAGTGAACACGACCGACAAAAGCCCCGTTTACATTAAAAATTACCGAATTCCACACACACAGCGCGATGAAATTAACAAACAAGTACAAAATATGTGTGATAAAGGAATTATAGAGCCATCGACGAGCTCATATAACTCACCGATTATCCTAGTGCCGAAAAAATCTACAGATAACAATAAGAAGTGGAGATTAGTCATTGACTACCGTCAAGTGAATAAAAAACTAATAGCCGATAGATTCCCACTCCCACGAATCGATGATATATTCGACCAACTAGGAAGAGCGAAATGGTTCTCGGTACTTGATTTAATGGCTGGTTTTCACCAAATTTCACTGCATCCCGACAGCAGAGATTTAACAAGCTTTAGCACGGACGCAGGCACGTTTAGGTTTAAAAGATTGCCGTTCGGTTTGTCAATAAGTCCGAACAGCTTTCAACGAATGATGAATATCGCATTCGCTGCATTGACCCCAGAAAAGGCGTTCATGTACATGGATGACTTGGTTGTCATAGGTTGTTCAGAAAAACACCATTTTGAGAACCTAGAAAAAGTCTTTCTGGCATGCAGAAAGTTCTGTTTGAAACTGAATCCAGAAAAATGTAGATTTTTCAGGAAAGAAGTGACATTTTTAGGTCACAATATAACAGACAAAGGCATCTTACCTGATAAATCAAAATTCGATGCTATTAGAAATTATCCTAGACCAACAGAAGCGGAAGCTGTTAAACGATTTGTAGCATTTTGTAATTACTACAGGAGGTTTATAAAAAACTTCGCTGAAATTACAACTTGTCTAAATAAATTAACAAAAAAGGGAGCAACATTCGAGTGGAATACAGAGTGTGAAAACTCATTTCAAACCCTTAAAAATATTTTAATAAAACCTCCAATTTTACAGTATCCACAGATGGATAAGACATTTATCTTAACCACCGATGCATCTAAACATGCATGTGGAGCAATACTGAGTCAGGAGGTAAACGATATTGATTTACCAATATCCTATGCTTCAAAATCATTTACAAAGGGAGAGTTGAACAAATCCACAATAGAGAAAGAACTAGCAGCCATTCACTGGGCTATAAAGCATTACAGACCGTATTTATATGGACAAAAATTTTTAGTTAAAACCGACCATCGGCCATTATTATACTTATTTTCAATGAAAGATCCCTCATCGAAGTTAACACGAATGAGGTTGGATCTTGAGGATTTCGACTTCACAATAGAATTTATAAAAGGTGCAGACAACGTCGGAGCCGACGCGTTGTCTAGAATAAACATCGACGAATTGAAAGAAATCCAGCGAAGCGTAGCGCAAGTATTAGCAGTACAAACGCGCGCAATGAAAGATAAAATTACTGAAGAAAAGGGAAAGATTAATAAAGATATACAAAAAGAAGAGACAAAATTAAAGGCTTACGAAGTATTGCGCAACTTCGAAGCGATAAAAGCTACAAAATTAATGGTAAATATGAATACCAAGTGTCCACGACTATGGGTCGATGGAAAGAAAAGAATTATATTAGACGGTAAGATTTCTAATAACAAATCTGACTTAGGTCAGATCATGTTAAGGCTTGAAAGTATAGCCAGAGATCACGGGATAAATAAAATAAAAATAGAGCTCAATAATAAAATGTTTAATGTAATACCCCCGTCGTTATTTAAAAGTATAGCAAATGAAAAGCTAAGTAAACTCACAATAATATTAACACAACCAGTAGAACGTATTTCAGATCTTGCAGTACAACAAGATCTGATAAAGCAATTTCACTCTGATCCTATCCTAGGAGGACATTGTGGTAGAACTAGATTATTTTCAAAATTAAGGTCACACTATTTTTGGAAATACATGAGGAGGGACATAGCTAAATTCCTCAAATCATGTCACCTTTGTCAAATCAACAAAGCAAAAATAAAAAATATGGCACCCCTATGTATCACCCCAACCCCCCAAAAAGCATTTGATATCGTCATAATTGATACAATAGGCCCATTTCCCAAATCATCGCAAGGTAACTTATACGCAGTTACCATAGAATGTGAACTCACTAAATACGCTGTCACAATTGCGATTCCCAACAAAGAGGCGAGAACGGTAGCGCGGGCGATCGTCGACCATTTCATCCTAATTTACGGTCCAATGAAAGAGATCAGAACGGATATGGGTTCGGAATACGTGAACGAAACGCTTACCGAACTCACTAAGCTTCTACAAATACAACACTTATCATCAACCCCGTATAGACCACAATCGGTCGGTACAGTGGAAAGAATCCACAGGGTAATAAACGAATACGTCCGAATGTACATTAATTCGTGTAAGGATGACTGGGATGAGTGGATTAAATATTTTTCTTATTGTTATAATACAACACCATCCACAGTCCACGATTATTGTCCTTTCGAATTGATATTTGCAAAAAACCCAACCCTTCCCCTTGATTTTGAGACAAACAAAATCGAACCCATATATAATGTGGAAAACTACAGTAAAGAGGTTAAATTCCGGTTACAAACTGCGCTGAAAAGAGCAAACAGCATCATTTCAGAGATAAAGCAGAAACGGAAAGCGAAATTTGATCTCAACAGTAGACCATCAAACATTAAAATCAATGATAAGGTACTTATAACCAATGAGGCTCGAACTAAGTTCGATTCATTGTTTAAAGGTCCCTATACAGTGATAAAAAAGACAGGTGTAAACTACACCCTTACGGACATTAACGACAAAACACTGACAATTCATGAAAATAGACTGTGTAAATATAACGCATAGTAAATAAAATAATCTTAACATATATTGTAATTTAGATACTAAGATATAGTAATATAAAGTTTGCATAAGTATTTAACCATAAATTAAAATATAAGAATATAATAATTTTTTTTTCTAGAACTGAAGTTAGTTTAAGTTATTATAATGTAACACGTGTTTAGAATAAGAATTTATATATATATGAAAGTGTGAATTTCCGGTTTTGTTATCGCAAATTCACACTACCCCAAAAGGAGGAGGTGTAGTGGACCAGAGCGATGATGCAATGTTATATTATAATAACATTGCATGGCCGCGACATTGCACTTCGCCTTGTCGATCAGCACATTCCTAAGCAGATGTGTATAAACACAGCTGACATTGAAAAGTGCTGACCGGACATTCGTTCACATATATAAGTGACGAATTAATTAATCAGAGATAGTTTTTTGATAGTTAATAATAAATAGTATCCATCTAACCTCGATGTCTAATTAATCCTTCTCCGAGACGACGACAATAAATGAAAGGTGCATTCATTTATTACATCAGGCATCGCAAGAACTTACCAAAACTCCCGACTTTTTTTACAAGGCACATCTAGCTTAAGACCAACAATTTTTATTGCAAAGTTTGAAATAGTTTACCAACTTCCTTTACTAATAGTATTCCATAACTAGAAATACTTATCAGAAAAATTGCATTAGTTAGAAATCCAAACACTCCATGTACTGTTGTTCTAAATTTTCATAGTCCAATGAAAAGATTTTGACACAATATTCACTATTTATATCTGCTAGAAGTTTAAAAAGACTTAAAAAAAAATCCAGTTGACTCGGTAACACCATCACATCCTCTTGGATCACTCCAACGCTAGGTTTCAGTGAGTCACAAGCGCTTGCAAGTGCTGCATAAGTTTCCCTATAAATATCAGCTTTCAATTAATGTTTAGAAACGACCGACGGGCATGCAACAACTGTGACACAAAAGCCTTCTTTAGCTCAGTGTTGAAAAATATTTAAATTAATTGGACCAGATCTGTATAAGCAACAAAGATGCTGCCAAAAGACAAACAAATGCTTCAACCTTCTTAGGTATTACTTTCCTAGTTTTCTGGGTTAGTTAGTTGTCGTCGTCAGCCATTGATACGCCACTACTGGCGCAGCATAGCCTCTTCTCTGCTTGTAATGCTGGCAACTTACATTAAAAGGACCTACAGTTTTAAGTGGATTCCGAACCACTGGAGAGATTTCATCACTCCATCAGAGAAGGTTTTAGCCGTAAAACCCCACGCTGGCAAGGCTGGTTGGGGAGTGGAAGAGCGTATAGACATGTGAAAAGTTTATCACGGTATATGGGAATCGATCTCACAATCTTCGGTACAGCGGCCGGATACCTAGACCACTGCGCCACAATCTCTCTGGTTAGTTAGTAATGTAAGCAAAATATAATCTCGTTGGTATATTTGCAGCAAAAAAAGTTTAAAAACAAATCAATACTTCGGTAATATCCCACTTTAACTTAGAACCCATAAAAAGTGTAAAATTTGAGCGCAAAAAATATCCTGACACGCACAAAGACATGCAGGCAGTAAAACTCATAATGTTTTTGTGTTTATTAAGTAGCTTATTACAATTTCCAAAAGACTTAACATTTGTTCCCCAAAAATTAACTAAAAAAAAAAACTAACCGTAGTAGGTGCGATTCTTATATCACAGATGACAACAAAATTGTTGTAATTCGCTGCTACTATAACAAAACAATAAACATGGCATCGAAGTTTGTTGGAATTGAATCAGAAGATGAGTTCAAGAGACAAGAAGGAATGCCCATGTAATAGTAAGACGTCCAGCGGGGATACGTTTATATAATTTGTCCATGCAAAGAGTAGACAAAAGCGATGTCCTCATTGCTTTATATAGAAAAAATTTGCAAGTCATATTTTTATATTATTTCAACCTCGCAGTATAAATTACTTGGTTGAAGTACGTAATGACGTGCATAAGAAAGTCATAATGTTAATGTTAGATAGTCTTGCTTTTTCTCGTTTGATAATTACGCCCAAAACAAGGAAGCAGACCTTAATGTCACCAGTGTTAAAAAATAACGCAGAAAACACATACAATACTAGTAAACAATGTGAGATACAACAACTTTAGCCAATACATATAGATGAGCATGAACAACGTTGAAAACGAAAAATCAGTAGTGAGCGCTCACAAATCCATTGTGAGAAGTACACACAGAGACTCTATGTTTGTCTAAAATTAAAAACTGTTTCATAACTTTTCATAATAAATACTAGAAAAAATATTTTGTTTTATAAAGTTAAAAGCCCAGCGGTGGACATTAAGCACGTCTTTATAATTTTTATATTTACAGTACAATCTAGTTCAAAATTGATAAACTCAATAAATAAAGCATGCCAATAAAAAATTTATTAACTTATATTATTACAAAAAGTTAGAGCTGAAAGAGTTTTTTATAGATTTCATAGAAAAAGTGTGTTTTATAGACACAAAAACCATGTTTTTAATGTTTCATGAGCAATTCTAAATGATTTTATAAAATAAACGTGCAACGTTTTTATGAATTTCACAACAAATAATCAGTCTTGGCAGTTTGAACTAAATAAAAAAATAAAATTATTTTGATAAAAACCTAATTTTCTTTAGAAATTTTGATACGGTTTAGTGTAAAATTGTTTTATGAGCAATTTTTTATTAAATTTAGTTTAAAATTGTTTTATAAGCATTTATTAATTCAATTTTTTAAAGAAATTTGTTAAATAAATAATTTTTAATATTTTTTGCAACAGTTGTGTATTCTGTTTAAATACAAAACAGAAAACCGAACAATTTTATTTGTTTTTACGCATTAAATGTGTTTTATAAGTAAAATTTCTTATAAACTCAAACAATTTTTAAAACTTTTTCAACAAAATTTGATCAAACTTATTTAATATTTTTTATTTCTAAACAATTTTTGATTAAATTTATAAAAAATGAGCAATTTGTTATAAATTTTCTGCAAAACATGTATTTTAATTTTTCTTGAACAGTTTAAAAGCAAGAAATACATTTTTTATAAAAAATTATTACAGACAATGTATTTATTGGGTACTTTCTAAGCAGTTTCATTCAATAAATATAAATTTAGAGCAATTTTTGATTAAATTTATTAAATAAAATTGTTAAATGACCAATTTTATACAATGAAATAAAACTATAAACAACTTTTTTAATATTTAAAACAATTAAAATTTCTTAACAAATGAAATACAAAAAACGGCAATTAATACTAAATTTCATGCATCAAATATGTTTTTGGCTAGTTTTCAGAATAGATTAAGTAAACTAAATAAATTTATGCGCAATAGATTTCGTACATAAAGTATTTTATAGACAAATTTATATTTATACTATAAAGTAACAAATGTGTTATATAAATGTGTATTGTAAGCAATTTTCTTAAGGATTTAACAACAAAAGTGTTATCTTAGCATTTTAAACAGATTTTTTTACAAAAAAAAACTAATTTTCTGAAAAAGTTTAATAACGTTTATATTAGAATTTTTTCTTTCTAACTTACTAAACTTGGATCATATTTTTAATTTTTTTAGTTTATTTCGAAGCAATAAAAAACTTATTAAAAAACTTAAACAAGTTTTTATAAATTTCTTACAACAAATATGTTTTTTTGCGTAAAGTTAATTTATTTTCTGAAATAATTTATTACATAAACTTGTTTTGTAAGCAATTTTTAATTAATTTCATTCAATAAATGTATGTTTTAGAACTATTGTAATAGATTTAATGCAAAAATTATATTTTCTATAAAAATTAATTACAGAAAAGGCAATTATTATACAATTTTTGAACAATTTCATTCAAGTAATAAAGGTTTTGAGCAATTTTTTTAACAAATTTAAATTAAATATACAATACAAAAAATCAATTAATGTGCAATTGCAGCTAAAATTAAAGTAACAAATTTTCTGATTCATTTTATATGAAATTAAAAAAAAAAAAAATTCCATGCAATCAAAAGTTTAGATAACCTAAAATCAATTAAAACCCAACTTTCATGATTTTTTTTAGAATTTTCCATTCAATAAGTGTAGAGAAAAAAAAAACAAAAAAATGCTATTTTTTGTCGCATAGAGAAAAAGAGGGAATGCCAAAATTTTTAAACTCTACTAAACAGGTTTTTTGGTGCCAGAAAAATAATTTAAGTTATATTTATGCAATAAATCTGTGTTTTAAAAATTTGTCAATAGATTTAATGCAAAAATTGTATTTTCTTCAACCATTTATTACAGAAAACATTTTTATTGTGTAATTCATTAAATAAATGTTGGTTTTCAGCAAGTTTTAATAAAATTGATTAAATATATTGTTTTGTGAGCAATTTTTAATCAATTTTATGCAATAAATGTGTATTATAATTAATTTTAATATATTCAAAACATTATTTGTAGTTTCTAATGTGATCACAAAGCGTTATTTATGTGCTATTTCTGCCAAAGTTTATGTGATTTTTGCGGTTTATTTAAAATTTCATACAGTAAATAAATTTTCTAGATATTTTTGATAAATTGTGTCTTATAGGCATTTTAAGTAACATTTGTATTTTCTAGTAAAATTTAATACATAACACGTATTTTTGTATAAACTTTTATGTAATCTTTTCTGCTAAAATTTTAATATTTTTTGCAAAAGTAGTGTGTTCTGCTTAAATACAAATACACACTTAAATACACAAAAAAAATCAATTTTTTGGGCAATTTCTGATAAACTTTATGCAATAAATTTTTTTATTTTTAAACAATTTTTGATTAAATTTAATTAATTAACAATTTTTTTATAAATTTCTTAAAAAAACTGCGTTTTTTGCAAAATGTTTCAGAATTTTTTGATATAAATTATTACATAAACTTGTTTTTTAAGCAATTCCTAGTTAATTTAATTTTTTTATAAATTTTTAACACTATAATGTATTTTCTTAACAAATTTGATAGAGAAAAGGTATTTATTGTATAATTTCTAAAAAGTTTTATTCAATTAATGTAAAATTTGATCGATTTGTGATTTGCTCATAAAACCAATTTATTTCATAAAATCGACTAAAATTTAATGAAATATATTAAAAACTGCTTATTAAACTATTTTATTTAATAAATGTTATTAAATATGTTTAAAACCTACATTTATTTATATTATAAATGTTTTATAAAAATATAATTAAAACTACTTTATGTAATTAATTAAAAAAATAAATTTGTTGTAAGAACATCATAAAAAACTACCTATTAATTAATCACAAATTGCTTAGAAATAAAAACTTATATGAGTTTTATCAAATTTTGTGATTAAGTTAAAAAAAAAACTTAAAATTATAAGAAATTTACTCATTAAACTCATTTAAAGCATAAGAACAAATAAAATAACTTATAAAACAAATTCATTGAATGAAATTATTCAGAAATTACACACAAATGTAGCTAGGCATTAAAATTAAAAGTACAAATTAAACAATTTTAATAAATTAAAATTAAAAATATTAAATTAAGTTTAACAAAACTTATAAAGTTCTAAAAGTCGCTTAAATATATAAAAAAATTACTGATAAAACCCATTTAATTCATGAAAAAGAATACAATTTCTTCATTCATGACAAATCGCGCATTTTTTGTGTTAAAGTTAAGCAAAACACAAAAGTTCCAATAAAATTAGTTATTTAACAAAGTAAATTTACTTAAAAACTTATCAGGAAACAATTTTATACTAAACTTTATAAAAAAAAATTGAATAAAAACTGGTTTTTGTAAAACCACACATTTATTTCAATCAAAATCGCTTATAAAATATATTTATAATACAAAAAAAGCATTTTAGCGCAATTTCTAATAAATTATTACATGCAAAAATGACGTTTTTGTTATAGATTAAAAAAAAAAAAAAAAAATGCGTTTTCTAAACGACTAAAAATTTCTTGGAAGATTTGCGTTGGATTTCATACAGGAAATAATTTTTTTAAAGTTTTTTGCAAATGAAATGAAGAAAATTGTTTAAACGTATTTATTATTTAAAATTCATCATAAATTGCATATAAGAATGGGTTTTCTGCGTTGGTTTAAGCAAAACACATATTTTTTGCAGAAAAATATTTGAGATTTATTCATTAAACTATTTTCTTTGATAAATTTAATCAAAAATTGTCCAGAAAACAATTTTAAAATGCGTTTTCTGTATTAAAATTAACTAGAAAACTTAATTGTTACTTAAAATTTATTGAATTGTGTTTATAAAGTTCATTTTTTGCATGAAATCTATAGAAGATTGCTTATAAAACAATTTTTTTTAAATAAATTTTATCATAAATTTATCTGAAATTTGAAAAAAACGCAAAAATTGCATTAAATTTGTTAAAAACCGTTAAGAAAACACATTTATTTTTTTGCAAAAATTAACAGAAAACAGATTTATTGCAGAACTTTAGCAGAAATTGCGCATAAAATATTATTTTTGTATTATATTTGTACAGAAAGTTTAATTTATGCTTTAAATGCATTTATAAACTGCTCAAAATACACTTTTACTGCAGAGGATTAATTAAAAATTAGACATAAGGCAATTTTACTTAATAAATTTGAAAACTTGCTTTTATTAAATGTAACTGTTTAGAAATTACACGTAAAAAATTATTTAGAAAATACATTATAAAATGAAGCGATTCATCTGAGAAAATCAAAAAATCAATTAAGGGTGGAGAATAGTTGCGCTATTATAAGGGTTCACAGAATCAAACTCAGCAAGAAAACGCCTGAATATAATTGAATAAAATGTTCACACATTGTAGAAGAAAGTCCAATCTGTGTCCTCAAATTTATTGAAATTTAATGCAAGTCGTTTCTTCACAATTCATTCTTAAAAAGTAGCGTTTTTAATTAGTTTTTTATTAATTTTTTAGTTAAATATAACTTCAAATCTTTAATCAAAAACATGAAGACATAAAATATTGTATGTAGTTCAACATATAAAAAGAGTGATGACTAAAATCTTATCGGTTCGATATTGAGTTGGTTGGCCTTTTGTCCCATAAGAACTAATTTTAATTTAAAAACGGTGCTGTACGTGTCAATATTTTTCTAGAGAGAAAAGTTCACCAATATTCTCGTAGATGTCTTAAAATTTAATATTTTTCCATAACAATACTACTAGTGACACCCCAACAGAGACGACTAAGCCCGGCAATTCTCTAGCGTTAAGAAATTTTTATAAGCGATTAATGCATAATTATAATACAAACATATCATGCATTTTTACAAAAAAAAATTTTTAACATTTTAATAAAAACAGAAATTTTGTTAATAAACGGTTATTATACTCGTACTAATTTACTTTATAAGCGTTTATTTTTTAATTTCGTACTACATATTATGTATTGTTTGGGCAATCTGATCAGCTTAATTTATTTTTTGATATAATTTATTACATGAACGGGATTTCTGAGTAATTTTTAATTAATTTCAAACTGTGTAATTTAATTTTTTTTAATAAATTTAATGTAAAATTATATTTTCTATACAAACAATAAGCAAATTGCTCATAAAACCAATATATTTTATAAAATCAACTAAAATTTAATAAAATATATTAAAAACTGCTTATTAAACTATTTTATTTAATAAATGTTATTAAATATGTTTAAAACCTTCATTTATTTAATAAAATTGTTTAAAAATTAGATAATAAACGCGTTTTGTATCAACTTTTTATAAAAATATAATTTTATTACAAACTACTTAGAAAACTAATTTATGTAATAAATTTGTTGTAAAAACTTTATAAAAAATTACCTAATAAACAAATTTAATCACAAATTGCTTAGAGATAAAAATTTAAATGAGTTTTATAAAAATTGATAAAAATTAAAAAAAAAAAAATTGCTCAAATTCAAAAGAAATTTACTCAAAAAACTGATTTAATGCATAAGAACAAACAAAATAACTTATAAAACAAATTTATTGAATGAAAATTATTCAGAAAACGCGCAAAAACTACATTTGTAGCAAGAAAAGTATTAAAATTACAAATTTATTAAATAAAAATTCAAAATATTAAATAAAGTTTATCGAAACTTTATAAGAAAGTTCTAAAAGTCGCTTAAATATATAAAAAAATTACTCATAAAACCCATTTTATGCATGAAAAAGAATACAATTTTTATAAAACATATCTTGTATAAAATTTATTACAAATCGCGCATTGTTTGTGTTTAAGCAAAACACACAAAAATTCCAATAAACTTATTAAAAATTATTTATTAAACAAACTTCTCCAGTAAATTTACTCAAAAGCTTCTCAAGAAACAATTTGATACTAAACTTTATCAAAATTTTTGAAGAAAAATTGTTTTTTTGTAAAACCACACATTTATTTTGATCAAAATCACCCATAAAAACATATTTATTGAATGAAATTTATAAAAAATGTAAATTTTTTTTTCAAAAAATCATTTTTGCGCAATTTCTATTACATACAAAAAACGTTTTTATTATCGATTTTAAGGTAAATATATGTTCTTTACGGCCAATTCTGTTAAGGATTTTACAACAAATTTCTCTAAGAATTTTTTTGCCTAAATTCAATACAGAAATTGCAAGATTTCTGATTATTTTTTTACATAAAAAGTGTTTTATATAGAATAAAATAGAATAGAATAGTAGTTCTTGACAATTTCTGAACATGCTCATTTAATAAATAAATTTTATATGTGTTTAGTGAGTGAATTTCTTATGGATTTGAAACATATTATTTGGATAAAACTTATTTAATATTTTTGTATTTCTAAGCAATTTTTGATTAAATTTATTAAAACTTTTTGTTAAATGAGCATTATTTAAATAATTTCTTGCAACAAACGTGTTTTTTTGTGCAAAATAGTAAAGTAATTTTTTTATTATTTCATGCAATAAATTTTTTGAATAGATTTATTTCAAAAATTGTGTTTCCTACAAAAATTTATTACCAAAAACGGATTTATTATGTAATTTCTAAACAATTTCGTTTGATAAATGATGATACTGAAGATTTCTGTTCGCTAAAAAGCGAGTTTTTAGCATCTTTTAGGCAATCTTTGTATTTTTGAATACTATAAAATAAGTTTTTTAAGTAATATTTGATCAAATTTATTAAACACATTTATTTTATAAGCATCCTTTAATAGATTTCATGCAAACAATGTGTTTTTAGACAAATTTTAATAGATTTTAAGTAAAAATTTTATTGGTTTCTAGTAAAACCTAATACAAAAAAACCAAATGTTTGCAAAACTTCCAATGTTGTTGGCATTTTTAAACAATGTCATTTTTACAAAATAAAACTTAATAAAATAAATTTATTAAAAAAAATTTTTTTTTAAACAGTTTTTAATATTTTTTGCAATAGTTTTGTAGTTTGCTTAAAAACAAAACAAAAAACTTATTTTTTAACAATTTTTAATCAATTTCAATTTTTGAGTTATTTTTGGATTTTAACAAATTTTAACAAATCTTATGTACTCTAACCAAATTATAGTTTAATCCTTTCTAAATGTACTGGTAAACAAATAAATTGATTATCAAATTATATGTGGAAATAGAAATGACGTCAAAGTAGCTATTTCACTACAATACTGGAAACCAAGTTAGCGGTCGGTATGCTTTTAATAAGCAAATTCCTTATAAATTTTAGCAATTGTTGAAACTATCTCAGCAATATTAAATAAAACTTATTCAAAACTTTCGCAAATTTTTAAATATTTTTACAAAAAATATGTTTTTGCGCAATATCAAATCAACTTAATTTATTTTCTAAAATAATTTATTAAGGGCCGGTATTATAAACCATTAAAATCTGTAGATTTTATTTACTAACCAAGTAAATTATTTTAATTGGCTGATTTCGGTATTATAAACGTCAAATAATAAAAGTAGGTAACTAAATCTATGAAGTAAATTAATCATCCAAAATCTAGGGATTAAAATTTATTCAATGAATAACTTGACATATGTCATGTTTCTTAGGTTATTTTTAATGTGGAGCAATTTCTGTTGAAAATCAGCTTTTGATTGCTCTACGATGTTATGCAACTGACTTTCAATATGTTGTAGGGGATTATTGTAATATAACAAAGGCTACAATAAAACACATCAATAACTACAATATTAAAATAACATATGAATGCGGCGTTGCAATTTCTTATTTTACGAATAGTTAATTTAGATTTATAATACCGAAATACGTTTATTCGTCGAATATATTTAATTTGAGATTTGTTATTTGGTGATTTATTTTGTCTTTATAATACCGGCCCTTAGTGTATTTTTGAAAAATAATATATAATTGTATTTTTTATAAAAATTTATTAAAAACATGCATTTACTGTGAATATATGAACAATTTCCATCAAATAATAAGGGTTTTTTAACAAATTCAATACACTAGTTCAACTTTCTGTTCAAAAATAATACGAAAATCTAATTTAAAGAGCGATTTCTGCTGAAAAATTTACTATACATATTTTTTTTTGAGCAAATTATCAAATGCTTGTGTTTTATACATATTTAAATAGAATATAAGTAACAATTGTCTGTTCTAGTAAAATTTAATACAGTTTTTTAAGCAATTTCTAATAGCTTTTATGCAATAAATAAGTTTTATAAACAATTTTTATCGATTTCAAATATAAATGTACTTTATTAGCATTTTTTTTTAACATTATTATGAAAAAACAAATGTAATTTTGTGCGCTAATCATCTATATACAATAAAAATTTGTTTTTTAATATAGAATAAATTTCTTTCTGAGCCATTTTAAGTTAAATTTATGCAATAAATCTACGTTTTAAATTGTTTTCAATAGTTTTAATGCAAAAATTGTAATTTCTTCAAAAATTTATTACAGAAAACACATTTATTGTGTGATTTCTAAACAATCAAAAAGTAATTTTTGATTAAATTTAATAAATATATAGTTTTGTAAGCAATTTTTAATCAATTTTATGCAATAAATGTGTATTATAAGTAATTTTAACATATTCAAAACATTATTCGTAGTTTATGGTCTAATGTTATACAAGAATAGTTATTTATGTGCAATTTCTCTCAAAGTTCATGCAACAAATGTGTTTTTTAACAAATTTCCTGTGATCTTTGCGGTTTATTTCAAATTTCGTACAGTAAATAAGTTGCCAGAATATTTTTGGACAATTTTTAAAAGATTTTAAGTAACATTTGTGTTTTTTAGTCAAATTTAATACATAAAACGCATTTTTGTCCAAATTTTAATAACTATTATGCTATATTTCTGTTTTCATGGGCAATTTAAGTAGATTGTATAAAATATATGTATATTGAGCAAATTTTTGATGCATTTTACATCTATTGTGTTATGTCAAAATTTGATATTTTTTGCAATAGTTGGGTGTTCTGCTTAAATACAAATACAAAAAATAGATTTTTTCTGTACTAAAAACACAAAAAATCCATTTTTTTAACAAATTCTGATAAATTTTAAACAATAAATATTGTTTATTTGTATGTATTAAATGTGTTTTGTAGTAAATTTCTTACTTTCAAACCAAATTTTAAAATACTTATTTGATATTTTTAATTAAATTTAATTAAATAGCAATTTTTTTTAAATTTCTTAAAACAATTGCGTTTTTTTGCAAAATATCTCAGCAGTTTTTGATATAAATTATTATATAAACTTATTTTCTGAGAAATTTTTAGTCAATTTCACCCAATAAATTTTGTAATTTAATTTTTTTAAATATTTTTACCACAAATTTGATACAAAAAATGCATTTATTGTATAATTTCTAAAAAGTTTTAATCAATAAATGTAAAATTTGAGCAATTTGTGATAAAATTTAATAATTAGAATTAATTATTGTCCAATTTTTAATCAATAAAAGTGTATTATGAACAATATATAAGATTTTTAGCAAAATAATTAAATTTCGTTGACAAATGTATATAAAACCGTATTTAATATGCAATAATAAAGTTCATGCAAAAATGTGTTTTTAGTTGTCTTTCTTAACAATTTTAAATAGCTTTGATTTTTTAAATTTAATATTAAGTAATTTTTGCACACAACAACAAACAAAAATTTGTTGTTGTTCAAACCACTAAACATGCCTTTCTCTACATGAATCCTGATCTTATAATTTTTTTTAGATTTTTTCAGTAAGCCTTTTCCGAGTAATATAAAAATAATAAAAAAAGCTTGCATTTTTGGTAAAAAGTTGTAAAAAACTATTTTCTTTCAACTATTTTGTTCAAAGAATAATATTTTACAATCAAAAATTTTATTTCCTTAAATTTTGAAAATTTCCCAGAACTTAAAAAAACAAACAGTTTTTCTTAAAAAAAGATGAAGGGTTTTTTTCTCAAATATAAATAAAAACGTGCTTTTATATGTGCAGAAGATACCCTGAAAATTTCAGAAAGTGCCGTGCGCTACGCTCCGTGATATCTTACAAAGATCCACAGAAATACTTAAAATTTAAGCCTTTTTCGCTATTTTTAAGTATTTATGTGGATACATTGTAAGATATCTGTAGTGTAGTGCACAGCACTTCCTGAAACTTTTAGAGTATCTCTTGCACATATAAAAGCACGTTTTTATCTAAATTTAAGAAGAAAAAAAACTTTTTTTAAGAAAAAGTGATTTTTTTTAAAGCAGTTTTTATTAAAAAAATATGAAGGGTATTTTCTTTTTTTTTTCTTACATATGAATAAAAACGTGCTTTTATATGTGCACTTCCGTACACTTGACTCATAAATGGCCATATATATTGCTTTCACAAGTAGTTAAAACTTTTGTTAAGTGCTGCAAGTAACACAATCAATACAAAATATTTGTCAAAAACTTGTTATTTAGTTTTCAATCAAAAACATAAATTGATCTAGTACCTAGCTATCATTGCACTAGTAGAGACTCAATTAGTTGCATCTAATTTCCGTGTTAAATGCTATACGTTGGCATTGAAAATATTGAGCAAAAACTACAACAAACGTCAGAGTTGATTTTAATTAGATAGTTCCAATCACAAACGCTATAAAATTCCATAAAAAATCAACGCTAAACTAAAGCACGTCAGCCAGAACTATCTTGCAGGTTAACTTGATGCACCACGGTCTACAGATCAAATTTGCCGCATTTACATTATTGTTATTTTTTTTAAATTTTCCTACAGAAATACTGTTTCTAGATCTCCCAAACAACGTTCTGCTGCCGAAATTTTTATTGTTCGGATGATATATCATTTTAACTCGTTTCTAGGCATACACTACCACAAGTATAAAGTATATAAAGTTAGCAAAAAAACTTTTATTGATCGTGAATAAAACTTTACGTAGCAAAAAAGATTGTAACAAAATTAGCCTAAAAAATAATTAAAAAACCACTAAATTAGTAAAACAATGTGTGTATTAGAAAAAATGCTAAAAAAAAGTATACAAATAATTTGCTACTAACGCAATAAGAAATTACACAACTGCCATCCAGTGCAAACCCAGACTGCTAAAACAACAGTTTCCCAGACATCAATCATTAACTGTATGAGGAGAATGCATCAAATCAATACTACGTATGTGTAATGTATAGCATATTAACAATATATAAAAATATCAGACAATCAAAAGAAAGAACAAAGCAAACTTGTTCACCCGCGCCAAAACTACCTTCTTGGTAAAAATAATACAAAATCTTTGCTACAAAAATAACTAAAAAGCAACGTAACTTAAAGGCCACAACCAGAGTTAACCACAAACTAACAAGAATGATACTAAAATAAAGTTCTAGAGAGTGTACAAAACACTGTTCAACAACAACACAAACCTCCCTAAAACAGTTAGTAGAAGAACACTGCAAAACAAAAATAACATATATTTAAAACTATCTTAAAACCATGATTATTAATCGTTAACGCTAGTAAAATTCCAAACAAAAACATATCAATCAACTTCTGCACTATTCACATCAAACCCAATCTCAAACCAATTTATCTAAAAACATCTTTGAGAAATTAATGTAAGCAAATGTAAGATTAGAAATGCCCATAAACTTCAGATTACCGTAGACAAGTACTATCTATCTCGGTCTCACAATCAAATTCAGCAAAAAAGATTAAACTGCCAAGAAAAGTTTGTCTAAATTTGCTTAACTCAGACAAAATTTTCTTTTGAAAACCTAGATCAAATCCTCACAAACAACAATACAAATCCAAGTAAAAAAGATTTAATCAACATATAGTCTTAAAACTACTACTATAACACAAAAAGAGCCAGCCGCCTAATCGTTATTTAAAAAGCTATAAAACAATCTATACTCTGTGTTAGTTTAAGATATAGAATACAAAATAAAAATATACAAACAAAAACAAAGGTAAACATATAAAAACACAGCTCAAATAGAAGACTGTAGTAAATAAGCTAACCAAATGCTAAAATAGCTCCAACAAAAAGTGAACCAACAATATCAAAGCGTTACCCAGATATAACTAAACTCAGACTCAGCAAAATAAAATAAAATAAATCCAAACACCTATAAAAATCCAATTGATAGAAGCTAAAACGGTTCCAAAATTTTGTGCAAACAGAGTAGCACTATAAGAAATGTTAGCCAATAAAGCAAATCCCGGCAACAGAGTTAGAAAAAACAAAAAGTTGAAAACTGTGTAAAATTATTAAAAATGTATAAGTCTAATTCGCCATAAACTTAAATTTCTTGATTTGACGATTTGATTGATCTAAACCATGTATAAGAGAACTTAATAAAATTAAAAAAATCATAACTTTTGAATGGAGCAATAGAAATTGAAGCAATTTGGTACCAATATACTTTAATATAGTTAGTACCAACTATGTAAAATAATTAATAAATTTAGAATAACTTCTAATTTAATTATTTGAATAAACCAAATCAAGCAAGCAAGAAGGTTATTAATAAAGTTATAACTTCTAAATGGTTCATTAGAAGTAATTGCAATTTGGTACAAATAAACTTCAATATTATTGCTACCAACTGTGTAAAATTAATTAAAATTTATACGCCCAAACTGACATACCCTCAAAATTAGTGTTTGATTTAATTGCTTTAACTGTCATAATAGTTAATTAAAATATCATAACTTCTAAATGTTTTATTATAAATTAATTTTGGTACAAATATACTTTAATATTATTGCTACCAACTGTGTAAAACTAATTAAAATTTATACGCATAAATTGACATAACCTCAAATTTTTGGTTTGATTTAATTGAATTAAGTCTTAATAGTTGATTAATAAATTACAATAGAATTTAATGTTATTTGATACTAATCTATTTCAGTTTAATACATACCAACTGTATAAAATTAACAAAAATGTAAGCGGTTATTTTGAAATAACTTTAAACATTTTGATTTGATTGAGCTGAACCAAGTATTTAAGAAATAACTAGCACCAGTCATATTTTCTAAATGATTCATTAAAAAATAATGCAAATTAGCACAAATATACTTTAGTATAATTAGTATTAACTGTAAAAAAATTATCAAAATTCATACGCTTAATTTAACATAATGTCAATTTTGTTATTTGATTATTTTTAAGCATCATAACTAAACAATAATTTAAAAAATCATAACTTCTAATTGAATCATTAGAATTTAATGCAATTTAGTGGCAATATGCATCAGTACAATTGGTACCCATGGTGCAAATTTAATAAAAATTGCCCAATTAAATAAAAACTTAAACTTTTTGATTTGATTGAACTGAATCAAGAAACATAAGAAGTCATCTTAACAATCATATTTTCTAAACGGTGTACTGAAATTTAATACAAATTTGTATTAATATATTTTAGTAGAGTTAGTACAAACTGTATAAATTTAATAAAAATTCATACGCTCAATTTGACATAACCTCACATTTAATGATACGATATAAAAAAGTTAATTAAGAAAATCATTATTTCTGAATGATTTTTTTTTTAATTTAGTGTCAATACACTTAAATACAGTTACTACCAACTGTGTAAAATTAATAAAAATTTATACGCTCAATTTGAAATAACCTTACATTTAATGATTTGATTTAACCAAAACAAGAATTAGAAGAATAATTTAAATAATCATTACTTTTGAATAAATCATTACAAATTAAAAAAAAATTAGTACCAGTATACTTTAGTACAATAAATACTAACTTATAAATTTAATAAAAATTCATACGCTCAAATTGACATAACCTCACATTTAATTATTTGATTTAACCAAAATTAAATAATTAAAAAAACATAAATATCAAATGATTCATTAAAAATTAATGTAAATTAGTACAAGTAAACGTCAATATATTATGTATTAACTGTGTAAATTTAATAAAAATTAATACGTCCAATTTGACATAACCTTAAACTTTTTGATTTGATTTAGCTAGACCAAGTACCATATAAGATAATTAAAAAAAATCATAACTTATAAATAACTCATTAAAAATTAATGTAAATTAACACAAATATATGTCAATATAATAAGTACTAACTGTGTAAATTTAATAAAAATTCATACGCTCAATTTGACATAACCTCAAATATCATGATTTGTTTGAGTTGAATCAATTATCACAAAAGTTAACTAAAACAATCATAACTTTTGAATGATCCATTAGAAATTAATGCAATTTAGTACTAATATACATCAATATCATTGCTACCAACTGCGTAAAATTAATATAAATCTATGCGCTTAATTTGAAATAACTTCAAATATTTTGATTTGATTTAACTGAACCATTAAACATAATTTAAAAAAATCATGATTTTCAAATTATTCATTATAAATGTAAGCAAATTGGTATAAATATACTTCAGTAGAATAAATACCAACTGTGTAAAATTAATCAAAAATCACACGTCCAATTTGATATAACCTCAATTTTAATGATTTGATTTAATCATCAAGCATCATAAGATTTAATTTAAAAAATCTTAACTTCTAAATAGACCATTAAAAACTAATCAAATTTGGTACCAATATATTTCAATATAACCTAAACTTCTTAATTTGATTAAACTAAGCCAGGTATAAAAAAAGTCATAACTTCTAAACAAATATACTTTTTTTTTCTTAAATTTTAAAATTTTTGTAAAACTTTAAAAGACAGTTTTTCTTAATAAAAGTTGACTGGTATTTTCATTTTTTCTCAAATATAGATAAAAACGTGCATTGTATGTGCAAAAAATTTTAAGAAATGCAGTTTCTTTAAATTTCTAAAAGTGTCAATTTTTCTTTAAAAAAAATAGGTATTTTCTATTTTTGAAAATAATCTTCGCATACCTGATGCAGATTTTCATTACACATACTTTTATTTACATTAAAATTTTAAAAAAAATATCGAATATGGTAGTTGCAAATTTTGTTCACCCTGTATCATCAAAACAAAAGAGTTTTTCAGAAATCATCATAGAACAAAATATTCTTAAAATAAGCCAAGGAATAACGCCTTGAATTTTTGCTGCATGTTTATCTAACACCCTGTACATGTATATTTACTCAAATAATCGCATGTCACTCTTTCTTAGAGTAATATTATTTGACCAAATAAAAAAATTAAAATTCCTCTTCAGAGCAAAAAAAAACATCTTTTCTTATTAGCTTGTACATTTCCCGCGGAAAGCGTTCCTACGTAATTAACTATTTGATCATTTTCTTTTTTCACCAACCCTACTATTCGACCCTCAACCCTCCATTGTAATAAATTACATTTTTAACTCTCCCGACGCCCGGTGTCGTGCGGGAAAGAAGAATAATGAAAGGTGGAAATGCGAAGCTAATATTTACTTAAGAATCTCCATAAATTACAGTTCCTAATTATGAAATATGGAAATTATTATTGGTGGGTCCCAAAAGATTAATTAGCGCTAAATAAAGTAAACAGCTAATTATGCGGACTAAGTAAGAACGTGCATGAGTGCTTCTAACGGATTGTAATTTTTATAACTAAATTAATTAAACATAAAAAAATTAAACTTACCGCTTCTGTATGTATTGGATGGACAGCAAAGAGCATAGCCGCCACAAAACTCGACAACTCCGGCAGGAACATCGAGCACATCCTGCAAAACGTAAAGACTTGTTATGCAAACTGCGCCATATTTTCACTAAGATATTACAACTACATACTCCAGCCAACTTCCTCAATTCCGGAGGAGATGGTAAAGGGTGGTGAAAACTTGCCGAAACAGCCGAAATAATACGATCGTAATTAACTCGAAAGTTTTCACTTAATAACAAATTTTCCTCCTACCACAAACTAAGTGTATGCAAATTGCCGACGTCACGCGTATGTCTTTAATAGGGCGAAAGCTGCCACTTTTAAGCACACGTAAGTGGCTTATTTTAATCATGTATTACACGTTGTAGGAGGCTTCGATAATATATAAACATCAGTGGTGGCTGGAAGTAGTTTGTTATGGGAAGACTTAAAAGTTGCTACATAATGAATATTGATTTTAAAAGATTTTATTTATTATATTTCTCATCATCTTAAGAGAAAACAATTGAATATTTAATCAATAACACTATACATAAAAGATCCCTCTAAGGAATACAATTTAGAGCACTTTGTTTGAGAGTAAACTAAAATTGCTATTTTATATTATGCCCCTATTACGAGTTGCAAGTTTCTGAAATTAAATTTATAATTTACAGTCAATTTCAAACATTCTATTGCACGCTAATGACTGCCGCAACAAAATATAAGTTGTTTAACAAGCTGGTAGACAAAACTATTGTTAAGAAATTGAAGTAAAGGGCAGCATTGCAAAATAGCTCTAATAAAACAAAAATACAAAGCGCATTTAACTTTTAAGTACATTTCAATTATAATAAGAATCAATAAAATGTTTAAATTTGGAAAATATAAAGTTCTATTGTAATAAGACATAATATTATTTGTTCTAAATTTAGATTAAAACGAAACGCAATAAAAAATCCGGCCGACCAAGCCAGAGAGCTGATAAGCCGATTCGATTTCTTTGTATCGGAACGTCCTTATGACCTTACAATGCAATTTGCGTCGTTTTATGTTAAATTTAATACAAATTATATTAATAATTTAACAAAACAAGACTAAAATTACAGTTTTAAATGCATTAAAATCATGTATAAAATAATAACAAACAAATTAATTATTATAACCATAAAATAAAATCATTTCTTACTACTTTTCCGTGTAATTAATGCAGCATCTACTTCATGATCACATTTGTATTGATTGTTAAACAATTTAATTCACTTTTGTTGATGATTTATGTCAATAAAAATAATTAATTTGATTTAAACCGGAGCACAACTTACGCGCACGATGTACTAAGACGGACTGCAGGTATCTAATGCGCCGCCGTGCACAGTAAGACGGCATCACCCCACTACTACACTTCTCAAGCCGGATTAAAATATTTTACTTATCATCCCGCATCTGTTTAAATAAAGCATAAATAATTTAAAACCTATATGATCCCTATACAGAAAAATCTCAACTTTGCAATGATGTAAACCCCTACCCTCTGCGACTAATATAAAACAACCCTGTAACAAAATCAACCCTAAAAATATTTAAATAGTGTTTAAAAATGTAAAATTGTTATTATATATGATATTATTATACCAACTAATTAAAAGAATTATAAACTACCGCTTAAAATAAACAAAAAATTTCTCAGTATATTTGTAGTTAACGTTGATTTATTTGAAAAACCAGTAAGAATTTTGATAAAATTTAAGATTTATCATATTTGATTTCGCTAGGAAATGTTATAAAAAAAAATATTTGGTATAGAAATTAACTTAAAAAAACAAATTTCTTAAGTTATTTTAATGTTTCTGTAGCTAAAGTTGATTATCTTAAAAACTAGTTAGAATTTTGAGTTGCAACATAAAATTTAGAATTCAACATTATTGATTTTGTAAAAAAAAAATCCAAAAAATTTTTAGAAACAATTATTTGGTATACAAAATTGCTCAAAACGACAAATTTCTTAGTGTTTTGCATCATTTTGTAGCAAAAGTTGATTATGTTAAAAAATCATCAAAAATTATGAAATGCAACATAAAAATTTGGATTCAGCATACTTGATTTTATTAAAAAATGTTATAAACAAACTTAGAAAAAATTATTTAGTATAGAAACTAGTTCATAACAACAAATTTCTAGTTTTTGCATTTTTTTTTGTAGCTAAAAAAGTTGATTTATTTTAGAAACCAGTAGGAATTTTAAATTGCAACATAAAATTTTGGATTTAGCATACTTGATTTCATTAAGAGAAGTCAAAAACAAACTAAGAAAAAAATTATTGGTATAGAAACTATCTTAAAATGACAAATTTCTTAGTTTTTTTGCATTATTTTGTAGCTAAAGTTGATTATCTTAGAAACCAGTCAGAAATTTAGGTTGCAGCATAAAATTTTAGATTAAGCATACTTGATTTCATTAGGAAAAGTCAAAAACAAACTTAAAAAAAAAATATTTGGTATAGAAATTTGCTCAAAACGAAAAATTTCTTAGTTTTTTACTTTATTTGTAGCTTAAGTTGATTTATTTTAGAAACCGGTAAGAATTTTAAAATGCAACATAAAATTTCTAATTTGTCATACTTGATTGCATTAAAAAATAACATAAACAAACTTAAAAAGAATTATTTGATATAAAAATTGGCTTAAAATGACAAATTTTTGAAGTTTTTTTAATTTTTCTGTATCTAAAATTGATTAACTTATAAACCAGTTTGAATTTTGAGTTGCAACATAAAATTTTGGATTAAACATACTTGATTTTATTAAAAAACTCATAAACAAAATTAAAAAACAATCTTTGGTATAAAAACTTTATCAAAACGACAAATGTCTTAGTTTTTGCAAATTTATTGCAGCAAATTTGATTTATTTTAAAAACCAGTAAGAATTTTAAATTGCAACATAAAATTTCAGATTTAGCATACTTGATTGCATTAAAAAATATCATAAACAAACATAGAAAAAATTATTTGGTATAGAAATTGGCTCATAACAACAATATTCTTAGTTTTTAGCAATTTTTTTGTAGCTACAGTTGTTTAGCTTAGAAACCAGTTGGAATTTTATGTTGCAACATAAAATTTCAGATTCTACAAACTTGATTTTGAAAAAAAAAATTAAAAAAACTTAAAAAAAAAATTGGTATAAAAACTTGCTCTAAACGACAAATATCTTGTTTCTTTGTAGCAAAAGTTGAAAATGTTAAATAATCACTAGGAATTTTGAGATGCAACATAAAATTTTGAGTTTAACATACTTAATATCATTAGAAAATGTCATAAACAAACGTAGAAAAACAATCTTTGGTATAGAAACTTGCTCAAAACGACAAATGTCTTAGCTTATTGCATTCTTTTTAGCTAAAGTTAATTTATTTTAGAAATCCGTAAAAATTTTAAATTGCAACATAAAATTTCGTATTCAGCATACTTAATTGCATTAGAAAATAACAGAAACAAACTTAGAAAAGATTATTTGGTATAGAAATTGGCTTAAAATGACAAATTTCTTAATTTTTTTAATGTTTCTCTAGCTAAAGTTGATTATCTTAGAAACAAGTTGAAATTTTAAGTTGCAATAAAGAAAAAAGGAATTCAGCAACTTGATTTTATAAAAAAAAATCCTAAAGAAACTTAGAAAAAAATATTTGGTATAGAAACTTGCTCATAACGACAAATTTCTCAGTTTTTTGCATTCTTTTATAGCTATATAGCATAGGAAACCACTAAGAATTTTGAGATGCAACATAAAATTTTGGATTCAGCATACTTGATTTCATTATAAAATGTCATAAGCAAACATAGAAAAAAATATTTGATATAAAAACTTGCTCAAAACGTTAAATTTCTAAGTTTTTTGCATTTTTTGTAGCTAAAGTTGATTTATTTTCAAAATCAGTCAAAAATTTAAGTTGCAACATAAAATTTTGGACTTAGCATACTTGATTTCATTAGGAAATGTGATAAACAAATTTAAAAAAATTTATTTGGTATAAAAATTGGCTTAAAATGACAAATTTCTGAAGTTTTTTTTAATTTTTCTGTAGCTAAAGTTGATAATCTTAGAAACTAGTTAGAATTTTGAGTTGCAACACAAAATTTTGGATTGAACATATTTGATTTCATTAGAAAATTTCTTTAACAAAATTAGAAAAACAATCTCTGCTATAGAAACTTGCTCAAAACGACAAGTGTTTTAGTTTTTTGCATTTTTTTGTAGCTAAAATTTATTTATTTTAGAAACCAGTAAGAATTTTGAATTACAACATTAAATTTTGGATTAAGCAAATTTGATTTCAATGAAAATGTTATAAAAAACTAAAAGAAAAAATTTGGTATCAAAACTGGCTTAAAAGAACAAATTTCATAAGTTTTTTTAATATTTCTGTAGCTAAAGTTGGTTATCTTAGAAACCAGTTGAAATTTTGGGTTTGAATATAAAATTTTAAAATCAGCATACTTGATTTTGTAAGAAAATTTCCCAAAAAAAATTATTTGGTATAAAAACTTGATCAAAACAACAAAACTTCCTAATTCATTTTCATTTTTATGTAGCAAAAATTGAATATGTTAGGAAATCGCTAAGAATTTTAAGATGAAACATAAAATTTTGGATTCAGCATACTTGATATCATTAGAAAATGTCATAAACCATCTTAGAAAAACATATTTGGTATAAAAAATTGCTCAAAAAAACAAATTTCTTAATTATTTACTTTATTTGTAGCTAAAGTCGATTTAGTTTAGAAACCAATAGGAATCTTGAGTTGCGACATAAATTTTTAAGCTCAGCATACTTGATTTTGTGAGAAAATTTCCTGAAAAAATTATTAGTATAAAAACTTGCTCAAAACAACAAAATTTTTAGTTTTTTGTATTTTTTTAGCTAAATTTAATTTATTTTAGAAACTAGTAAGAATTTTGAAATGCACATAAAATTTCGGGTTAACTATACTTGATTTCATTAGGAAATGCCATAAACAGACGTAAAAAAAATTATTTAGTATAGAAACTTGCTAAAAACAACAAATTTCTTAGTTTGTTGCATTTTTTTGTAGCTAAAGTTGATTTATATGCAAAACCAGTAGGAATTTTGAGTTGCAACATAAAATTTTGGATTCAACATTCATTAGAAAATAACATAAAGAAACTTAGAAAAAGTTATTTGGCATATTGACTTAAAATGACAAATTTCTCAAGTTTTTTTAATTTTCTGTAGTTATTTAGCATAAAAACCATTGAAAATTTTGAGTTGCGCCAAAAAAATGGATTCAGCATACTTGGCTTAAAAAAAAAATTTCCTAATAAAACTTAAAAAATATATTTGGTATAAAAACTTGCTCAAAACGACAAATTTCTTAGTTTTTTGAATTTTATTATAGTAAAAGTTAATTTATTTGCAAAACCAGTAGGAAATTTAAATTGCAACATAAAATTTTGAACACAGCATACTTGATTTAATTATAAAATATCATAAACAGACGTAGAAAAAAATATTTGGTATAGAAACTGGCTTAAAATGACAAATTTTTCAAGTTTTTTTAATGTTTCTGTTGTTAAAGTTGATTATTATAAAAACCAGTTGGAATTTTGAGTTGCAACATAAAATTTTGGATTCAGCATAGTTGATTTTGTAAGAAAACTTCCCAACAAAGTTTAGAAAAAAAATATATTTAGTGTAAAAACTTGCTCAAAATTAAGAACTTCTTAGTTTTTTGCAATTTTTTGTAGCAAAAAATAAGTATGTTTAGAAATCACTAAGAATTTTGAGATGCAACATAAAATTTTAGATTGAGCATACTTTATTTCATTAGGAAATGTCATTAACAAACTTAGAACAAAATATTTTGTATAGAAATTTGCTCAAAACAACAAATTTCTTAGTTGTTACTTTATTTGTAGCTAAAGTTGATTTATTTCAGAAACCAGTAAGAATTTTGAGTAGCGACAAAAATTTTGGATTGAGCACATTTAATTTTATTAGGAAAATTCATAAACAAAATTAGAAAAACAATCTACTTGCTACTGTACCTAGAAATAATTTTTAATTTTTAGAAATCTTTTTATAATTTTTTGAAAACTTTTGGATTTTAACGTAAGTCTTAGTCTTGCATACATGGATGCTGAGTACATAATTTTCAAAATAACATCTCAACATTTGTACAAAACTGATTTTAAGCTTTAAATAACTTGCTACTGTATCTAGAAATAATTTTAAATATTTAGAAATATTGTTTATAATTTTTTGAAAATTTATTAGTTTCAATTTATTTCATAGTCTTGCATTAATGGATGCAGAGGATACAATTTTTAATGTACCATCTCAAAATTTGTACAAAACTAAATTTAAGCATTGCTTAACTTGCTACTGTACTTAGAAATAATTTTTATTTTTTAGAAATATTATTTATAATTTTTCGAAAACTTTTGAATTTTAATTTAATTCATAGTCTTGCATAAATGGATGCTGAGGATACAATTTTTAAAGTAACATCTCAAATTTTGTACTAAGCTAAATTTAAGCATTGCCTAACTTGTTACTGTACTTAGAAATAATTTTTGGATTTTAATTGTCTTGCAAAATTGATTTCCTGATGGTGAGAAATGTCAAAAAGTAAGCTTTAAAATGTTTTATACATTTATAACTGTTAAGAAATAGACTTAAACTGTCATAAATTATTTCTGAAACGTCATAAAAAGTTTATTAGGTCTTTTATGATTTTGAGCTTTTATAAAAATGTTCTTGAGATGATGACAAATGTCAATAATGTGTCCACTATTGAGTTCATTCTAGTGTGCAAGTAACAAGGCAGGCGCTACCTTATCGGCAATATTTTATGGTTTAAATTGCTTCAATATTTTTAAATAATTTATTAACAATAAAATTAAAAAACAAAATACTTGGACACTAAATGTTATTTTATAAATAATAGATTTTAAAAAAGAAAATCAATTTAATCAGTTAATAAAAAAACAACAGAATTTTCCACTAGCTTATAAGGAAACAATTAAAATGTCCAATGGAAAATTTTCATTATGAAATTAATTGAATTCGTTTTAAACATCAGAGCTTCCAATAACGCGAACCGGATTCAATCAAATCAAATGAAATTACAAACCATAGAAATAAACACAATTGAATATTGAAATATGAAATATCCTTTTACAAAATGATTAAATAATTTACAAAATTGAGCATTTCCCAAACGTTGTATTTAATAAAAAATAAACACTTCTGACAGCCAGTAATCAATGCAATGGAAAATTTAATGAAATGATTTGTGCTGAAATTATTTAAGTGGAATGTAATTGTCAGTGAATACAACAAATGTTTATTTCTAATTAATTATTTTGATTCAAAGCATTATTATTATCAAAACTTTAAGCATAATCCGATTAAAAAGTGCAATTTACTCAGATTTTTTGTATTTATTAAAAACGAGATAATTAAACCGATTTGCAAACCAAATTTTAACTGAAGTTTAATAAGGCTTCAAAGTTTCGGTGTTAATCAACATATTCCACGCATTCATTAATCTTGACTTTATTAATAAAAAATAATAATGGGTTATTAAATAAAATCGACTGGAGTAATTAAATTTAATTAAAACCCAATTACGGAATAAATTACTATTGATTGAAACAATTAAAAAATCGATTCGTACACAGGAATACTTTTAAAATTTAATTTCAGAATAAATATGAGGATTTTGTTATGGGATTGTGTGAGTGAATTTCTTTTTCTCTGTGTGCCAACGAAGCAAAAAGAAAGTTTTCATCGGTGATTCTTTTTTAAGGAAAGTTACCAAAGTACAATAAAAGTTTTTTTTTATATTTCTTTCTTTTTTTTCTGAAGGGTGACTTAAAAATACGTTGGAAAAACACATGGTGGGAATAAATCTGCCACGGACACGAGTGGGATGTACGTGTGGGTGTTGGAAAAAAATTAATTTGAGTAAAACAGGAACGAAATAAATTAAATTTTTTTGCTTGATTCTTTTTTAAATAAATTAACGAATAAGATGAATCATAAATATATTGAGAAAGAAATTTTTTGGTAAATCAATATGTACTGCGTGTAAAGTCACGTGTGTTAAGTTGAATTTCTATTCAAAAGTATTTTTTTATTTATTTTCAATTGATTTATTTTCAAATTTCAGACTTTAATTACTAAATGTGGAATAAAACAAAAACTAATAAACAAATTTTGTTGTAATTTTTTAAACCTAATTGTCAATTGATGCTTTTACTATAAAAATTACAAAAAATATAAATTTTTTATGTAGAAGTATTTTTAATTATTTTTTAATTGATTTAAATCCAAATTTCAGACTTTGATTAATTTTGAGGTTATGTCAAATTGATCGTATAAATTTTGATATAATTTGTGCAGTGGTAGTACTAATATTAAACTATATTTTTGCAAAATTGTATCAAAATCCAGTGTATAGTTTAAGAATGATTCAACTTTTTCTATATTAAGATCCGCTCAGAATAAATCTAGCAAAATAACTAGTTTTGAGGTTATGTCAAAATGATCGGATAAAATTTGATATAATTTGTTCTGTTGGTAGTACTAATATTGAACTATATTTTTGCAAAAATGTATCAGAATCCAATGTATGGTTTTAGAATTATTTAACTTTTTCTACATTAAGATCCGATCAAAATAAATCTAGCAATTTGACTAGTCTTGAGGTTATGTCATATTAATTATATGAAGTATGATATACATTGTGCAGTTGCTAGTACTAATATTAAACTAAATGTTTGCAAAATTGTATCAAAATCCAATGTATGGGTTTAGAATTCTTCAACTTTTTTTATATTAAGATCCGCTCAGATAAAATCTAGCAAGTTGACTTGTTTTGAAGTTATGTCAAATTGTTTGTGTGAAATTTGATATAATTTCAGCTGTTGGTAGTACTGATATTGAACTATATTTTTGGAAAATTGTACCAAAATCCGATATATGGTTTTTAACTTACTCTACCTTAAGATCTGCTAAGAACGAATCTAGGAAGTTGACTAATTTTGAGGTTTTGCAATATTAACCAAATAAGTTTATAACTGTGCATTAAAATTAGATGCAATTTGGTAAAACTATAAACCAATATTATCTATATAAATTCTGTAAAATTTGTGTAAATTGGTATCGATTTCAACTTTGAGACGCATATTAATAAAAACATAACTTCAAAACCCTGAATTGGAAATTAATGCGAATTGGTTTCAATATTAAACACTACCATCTCTATCAATTGTGTAACATTTGTGTAAATCGATACGCTCTATTTTACATAACCTCAATTTAATTAATCTCACCGATCTGAACTTTGAGGTGCATGGGTTAATTAATAGATAAGTAACTTCTAAACCCTGCATTGGAAATTGGTGTAATTTGGTATCAGTACTGCCCTTTATTATCTCTATCAAATGTGTAAGATTTGTGTAAATCGATAAGGTCAATTTTACATAACCTCAATTTAATTTATCTCACAAATATCAACTTTGAGGTGCATGGGTTATTTAATAGAAAAGTAACTTCTAAACCGTACATTGAAATTTGATGCAATTTGGTACCAATATTAACTTTTGTTATTTCCATCAATTGTGTAAAAGTTGTGTAAATCGATACGCTCAATTTTACATAACCTCAATTTAATTGATCTCACCGATCTAAACTTTGATGTGCATGGGTTAATTAATAGATAAGTAACTTCTAAACAATGCATTGGGAATTGGTGTAATTTGGTATCAGTACTGCCCTTTATTATCTCTATCAATTGTGTAAAATTTGTGTAAATCGATAAAGTCAATTTTACATAACCTCATATTAATTTATCTCACAAATATCAACTTTGAGGTGCATAAGTTATTTAATAGAAAAGTAACTTCTAAACCCTGCATTGGAAATTGATGTAATCTGGTACCAGTATTGCCCATTATTATCTCTATCAATTGTGTAAAATTTGTGTAATTCAATACGGTCAATTTTACATAACCCTAATTTAATTCATCTCACGGATTTCAACTTTGAGGCGCATGGGTTAATTATTAGAAACATAACTTCTAAACCTTGCGTTAGAAATTGATGTAATTTGGTACCAGTATTGCCCTGTAGCATCTGTATCAATTGTGTAAAATTTGTAGAAATCGATACGCTCAATTTTACATAACGTCAATTTATTTTATCTCACCGATCTGAACTTTGAAGTGCAAGCGTTAATTAATAGATAAGTAACTCCTAAACCCTGCATTGGGAATTGGTGTAACTTGGTATCAGTAATGCCCTTTATTATCTCTATCAATTGTGTAATATTTGTGTAAATCGATACGGTCAAATTTATATCAATTTATTTTGTCAATAATAACTTTAAAACTTGTAGTACCATTAAAATATTATATTTTTTAAACAATACATTGAAATTTGGTGCAATTTAGTACCAATATTAACTATTGTTATTTCCATCAATTGTGTAAAATTTGTGTAAATCGATACGCTCAATTTTACATAACCTCAATTTAATTTATCTCACCGATCTGAACTTTGAAGTGCATGGGTTAATTAATAGATAAATAACTTCTAAACCCTGCATTGGGAATTGGTGTAATTTGGTATCAGTACTGCCCTTTATTATCTCTATCAATTATGTAAAATTTGTGTAAATCGATACGTTCAATTTTACAGAACCTCAATTTAATTTATCTCGCCGTTCTCAATTTTGAGGTGCATGGGTTAATTAATAGAAAAGTAATTTCTAAACGCTGCAATGGAAATTGATGTAATTTGGTACCAGTATTACAAATTATCATCTTTATCAATTATGTAAAATTTGTGTAAATCGACACGGTCAAATTTATATCACTTTAATTTATTTTACTTTGTCAATAATAACTTTAAAACTTGGGGTACCATTAAAATATATGAATTTATAAACCCTACATTAAAATTTGATGCAATTTGGTAACAATATTAAACATTGTTATCTCTATCAATTTTGTAAAATTTGTGTAAAACAATGCGCTCAATTTTACATAACCTCAATTTAAGTTATCTCACAAATATCAACTTTGAGGTTGGATGCATGGGTTAATTAATAGAAAAATAACTTCTAAAGCCTGCATTGAAAATTGATGTAATTTTTTACTAGTATTACCAATTATCACCTTTATTAATTGTGTAAAATTTTTGTAAATCGACACGGTCAAATTTATATCACTTTAATTTATTTTACTATGTCAATAATAACCTTAAAACTTAGGGTACCATTAAAATATTATAACTTTTAAACTCTACTTTGAAATTTGATGCAATTTAGTACTAATATTAAACATTGTTATTTTCATAAATTGTGTAAATTTTGTGTAAATTGATAAGTTCAATTTTACCTAACCTCAATTTAATTTATCTTACCGATTTCAACTTTGAGGTGCATGGGTTAATTAATAGAAAAGTAACTTCTAAACCCTGCATTAGAAATTGATGTAATTTGGTACCAGTATTACCAATTATCACCTTTATCAATTGTGTAAAATTTGGGTAAATCGACACGATAAAATTTATATCTCTTTAATTTATTTTACTTTGTCAATATTAATTTTAAAACTAAGAATACAATTAAAATATTATAACTTTTATATCCTACATTGAAATTCGATGCAATTTGGCACCAATATTAACCATTGTTATCTCCATCAATTGTGTAAAATTTGTGTAAATTGATACGTTCAATTTTACCTAACCTCAATTTAATTTATCTTACCAGTTTCAACTTTAAGGTGCATGGGGGTTAATTAATAGAAAAGCAAGTTCTAAACCCTACATTAAAACTTGATGCAATTTGGTACCAATATTAACTATTGTTATTTTCATCAATTGTGTAAAATTTGTGTAAATCGATACGCTCAATTTTACATAACCTCAATTCAATTTAACTCACCGATCTGAACTTTGAGGTGCATGGGTTAATTAATAGATAAGTAACTTCTAAACCCTGCATTGGAAATTGGTGTAATTTGGTATCAGTACTGCCCATTATTATCTCTATCAATTGTGTAAAATTTGTATAAATCGATACGCTCAATATTACAGAACCTCAATTTAATTTATCTCGCCGTTCTTAACTTTGAGGTGCATGCGTTAATTAATAGAAAAGTAACTTCTAAACCATGCATTGGAAATTGATGTAATTTGGTAACGGTATTTCCTTATATCCTCTGTATCAATTGTGTAAAATTTGTGTAAATCGATACGCTCAATTTTACATAACCTCAATTCAATTTAACTCACCGATCTGAACTTTGAGGTGCATGGGTTAATTAATAGATAAGTAACTTCTAAACCCTGCATTGGAAATTGGTGTAATTTGGTATCAGTACTGCCCATTATTATCTCTATCAATTGTGTAAAATTTGTATAAATCGATACGCTCAATTTTACATAACCTCAATTTAATTTATCACACCGATCTCAACTTTGAAGTGCATGAGTTATTTAATAGAAAGGTAACTTCTAAACCCTGCATTGAAAATTGATGTTATTTGGTACCAGTATTGCCTATTATTATCTCTATCAATTGTGTAAAATTTGTGTAAATCGATACGCTCAATTGTACATAACCTCAATTTAATTTATCTCACAGACCTCAACTTTGAGGTGCATGGGTTAATTAATAGAAAAGTAACTTCTAAACGCTGAATTGTAAATTTGTGTAATATGGTACCAGTATTGCTCATTATCATCTCTATCAATTAAGTAAAATTTGTGTAATTCAATACGGTCAATTTTACACAACCTCAATTTAATTTATCTCACCGGTCTCAACTTTGAGGTGCATGGGTTAAAGGAATTTTTGGTGCATGTTTACCTATTACCCTGTATATTATGCACTAATTAGATTACCTTAAACTAATTAATATCGATAATATTATATTATTTTTCAGCTTATTTATCTAATTATAAATTAAATACGTTTTTTATAAACAATTCAGTATTAATGAAATTAAACAAACACGTCTTCTTAATTAATACATTCCTTAATTAACGATCACAATAAACGTTCCTTGTATCTCAAGTGTAATTATATAACAGACAAATACAACACCAATTTATCCACGTTTCCCTTATTTTGGGGGACAAATCTGCAACAATTTTATTATTAATCAAAGCTAAAATGTTTGTCAAGGATGTGCACGTTAAAGTTTATAACACGTTACATAGATAAATTACACATTTATAAACTTGGCATGAAACTAATTAATTAAATGAACATCTCCGAAACGCCCTCTTATACCACCGTCCCTTAACAAAACTCAAACTAAAACAAACTGTCTGATTTTATCATAAGTAAATATTAGTGTTTGCCTGAAGAGATGGGTTGAATAAGTAAAGAATGTAGTTAATAGTTCATAATAGTCAATTTTTGAGATAATATTTATGTTTCAACATTGTCTTATTTTAAAATCAAAGTTTTAATAACGAAATGAAACGTGATACACAATAAAAGAACTGGTGATTCGATGTAAACTTTTCAATTAATTCACACCACGAAACAAAAGCTACAAACAAATATTAAAAAAAAAATTTAACACGCGCAATGATAATTCATTGCTTTCATTCTAGTATTGTTTTGTTTTAAACATGAAACATTACGCGCGAGGCTGAAATAAAAAGTACACAATAGGTCCTCTGAAACAACAACACCAGAATAATAATTATGCAGAGAATTATTTGTGGAAAATCGATAACAATGTTATATTTTTTGATTAATTTCGATTTAATGATACGATGGTTTTTTATATTGTAAAAATGATGTTAATTATTTTGTGATTAATGGTTGATTTTTTTCCTTCCGAATTGGATTTATTCAGGTCAAAGAGCTTTCGGTCGGATTTATTTTGTGACAACTCTGCAACCTACACTGAAATCACATCAGTGAATATTATTGATTTTATAAACCATTTATTTTATTTAAAACTATTATTATTATTTTTGTTGATATTAATAAATGACATGTTTGTATAAAAGTAATACTGATTACTAATAAGTATGTACATGTTGCTCCATTTCCATAAAACAAGCAGTTATAATAACTACCTGGATATTTAGTTACAAGCATTAAACATAATGACAAGTTTCATATTCTTTTTCATTAATACCCCACTTGCTTTTATATACATTAACTACGGTGATTGTATCGAGACATTATAATAGAAATAATGGAAGGGCGTTGAGTATATTTATTATTGTAATTAGAGGAATATTTTACTTCATATGCATAATACAAATACAAAGTATTATATTAGAATCAATTAATGCTAAAATCATCAATTATATTCATTCTATTATACAAAATATTTGGCTTATTATTGTTTGATTTATATTCACACAGTCTCTGTTATCTTAAGAACATTTTTTTTTACATTTGCGTCGTTCTCGTATTTTATTGCGATAAGAGTTTTTATTATCTTCTTAAATAGAATTAAATGAATCATTCTTTATCATTGTAAATATTTTATATTGTCAAATTTATTTTATATTAATGAAGTGAAATATTTATACTTTAACAAGCTTACAGAGTATAGCTTATATTCTTATTGCTTTATTCCAAATTATTATAATCTAAAATTCTTATTTATTTTTAATATTTCAGATACAATTTTTCCATTTGTTGTTTGAGTAGCAAGTTATGCAATGCCTAAACTCAGTTTTGTACAAATTTTGAGATATAACTTTAAAAATTGTGTCCTCAGCATCCATTTATGCAACACTATAAATTAAATTAAAATCCAAAAGTTTTCTAAAAATTCTAAAAAAAAAAAATTAAAAATTAAAAACTAGTTCTATATATAATTACAAGTTAGGCAATGCCTAAAATCAGCTTTGTATAAATTTTGAAATGTTACTTTAAAAATTGTGTCCTCAGCATCCATATATGCAACACTATAAATTAAATTAAAATCCAAAAATTTTCAAAAAATTATAAAAAATATTTCTAAAAATTAAAAACTATTTCTAGATACAGTAACAGAGTTAGGCAATGCTTAAATTCAGTTTTGTACCAATTTTGAGATGTTAATTTAAAAATTGTGTCCTAAGCTTTGATTTATGCAAGACTGTAATTTAATTTAAAATTCAAAAGTTTTCAAAAAATTATAAACAATATTTCTAAAAACTTAAAAAAATTTCTAGATACAGTAGCAAGTTAGGCAGTGCCTAAATTCAGGTTTGTACAAATTTTGAGATGATAGTTTAAAAATTGTGTCCTCAGCCTCCATTTATGCTAAGACTATGAGTTAAACTAGAATCCAAAAAATTTCAAAAAATTATAAGCAATATTTCTAAAAAATAAAAATTATTTATAAATACAGTAACAAGTTAGGCAATGCCTAAACTCAATTTTGTACAAATTTTAAAACGTTATTTTAAAAATTGTGTCCTCAGCATTCATTTATGCAAAACTATGAATCGAATTTAAATCCAAAAGTTTTCAAAAAATTATAAAAATAATTCTAAAAAACAAAAATTATTTCTAAGTACAGCATCAAGTTAAGCAATGCCTAAATTCAATTTTGTATAATTTTTGAAATGTTACTTTAAAAATTGTGTCCTCAGCATTCATTTATGCAAGATTATGATTTAATTTAAAATCCAAAAATTTCCAAAAAAGTTTAAACAATATTTCTAAAAATAAAAAAATATTTCTAAGTACAGTAACAAGTTAGGCAATGCCTAAAATTATTTTTGTACAAATTTAGAGATGTTATTTTAAAAATTGTGTCCTCAGCATCCATTTATGCAAGACTATAAATTAAATTAAAATCCAAAAGTTTTCAAAAAATTATAAAAAATATTTCTAAAAATAAAAATTATTTCTAAGTACAGTAACAAGTTAGGCAATGCCTAAATTTAGTTTTGTACAAAATTTGAAAAGGTAGTTTAAAAATTGTGTCCTTAGCATGCATTTATGCAAGACTATAATTTAGATTAAAATCCAAAAGTTTTCAAAAAAATATAAACATATTTCTAAAAACTTTAAACTATTTCTACATACAGTAGCAAAATAGGCAATGCCTTAATTCAATTTTGTACAAATTTTGAGATGTTAGTTTAAAAATCGTGTCCTCAGCATCCATTTATGCAAGACTATGATTTAAATTGTAATCATAAAAATTTCAAAAAATTGTAAAAAATATTTCTAGAAACTAAAAACTTTTTCAAGATAAAGTAACAAGTTAAGCAATGCCTAAATTCAATTTTGTACCAATATTGAGTTGCTAGATTAAAAATTGTGTCCTCAGTATCAATTTATGTAAGGCTATGATTTAAGTTAAAATCTATTTTTTTTTTAAATTCTAAAAATTATTTATAAAAATTTAAAATCATTTCTAGATGCAGTAACGACTTAGGCAATGCCTAAATTCAGTTTTGTACACATTTTGAGATGTTACTTTAAAAATTATGTCCTAAGCATCCATTTATGCAAAACAATGAATTAAATTAAAATCCAAAAGTTTTCAAAAAACTATAAAAAATATTTCTAAAAACTAAAAATTATTTCTAGATTTAGTAGCAAGTTATGCAATGCCTCAACTCAATTTTGTACAAATTTTGAGATGGTAGTTTAAAAAGTTTGTCCTCAGCATCAATTTATGCAAAGCTATAATTTAAGTTAAAATTGAAAAGTCTTTAAAAAATTATAAAAAATATTTATAAAAATTAAAAATTATTTCTAGATACAGTAATAAGTTAGGCAATCCCTAAATTCAGTTTTGAACAAATTTTGAGATGTTACTTTAAAAATTGAGCCCTTGGCATCCATTTATGCAAGATTATAAATTAAATTAAAATCCAAAAGTTTTCAAAAAATTATAAACAAAATATCTAAAAAATAAAATGTATTTCTAAGTACAGTAACAAGTTAGGCAATGCCTAAATTCAGTTTTGTACAAATTTTGAGATGTTACTTTATAAATTGTATCCTCAGCATCCAATTATGCAAGACTATAAATTAAATTAAAATAAAAAACTTTTTAAAAAACAATAAAAAATATTTCAAAAAACTAAAAATTATTTCTAAATACAGTAACAAGTTAGGCAATGCCTAAATTCAGTTTTGTACAAATATTGAGATGTTAGTTTAAAAGGTGTGTCCTCAGCATCAATTTATGCAAAGCTATAATTTAAGTTAAAATTCAAAAGTTTTTAAAAAATTATAAAAAATATTTATAAAAATTAAAAATTATTTCTAAATACAGTAATAAGTTAGGCTATGCTTAATTTCGGTTTTGTACAAATTTTAAGATGTTATTTTAAAAATTGTGTCCTCAGCATCCATTTATGCTAGACTATGAATTAAAATAAAATCAAAAAAAAAATCAAAAAATTATAAAAAATATTTCTAAAAAATAAAAATTATTTCTAAGTACAGTAGCAAGTTAGGCAATGCCTAAATTCAGTTTTGTACAAAATTTGAGATGTTACTTTATAAATTGTTTCCTCAGCATCCATGTATGCAAGACTATGAATAAAAATAAAACCCAAAATTTTTAAATATTTTTTTAAAAATATTTCTAAAAACTAAATTTTTTTTCCAGATACAGCAACAAGTTAGGCAATGCCTAAATTTAGTTTTGTGCAAATGTTGAGATGTTAGTTTAAAAATTGTGTCCTCAGCATCCATTTATGCAAGACAAAGAATTAAATCAAAATTGAAAAGTTCTTAAAATTATTAAAAAAAATTCTAAGTACTTAATGATAATTTTCAATGTCTATTAAAAAACGCCGGCAGGTTTCCATCGTTATTCCAATCGCACAAAATTTCATTTAACATTATAAAACCGGAAATAATTAAGCAAACATTTTATTGTTATAAGAGAATTCATTGAAATAAAACCCATTTATTCCAGCATATTTTAGTTAAATAACCTTTCAAAAACAAGATGAAAAGGAAAATTTAGCAAACAAAAGTTGTATTATTCCTAAAAATCACAAAACAACAAAAGTCCAGTAAAATATTTAATATTTAAACAGCAAATACAAGTAGAAAATGATCATCCCTTTAAAACATTCAGTGAAACATCAAAAAGCCTGCATAGACCTTATATATGTTAATTGTAAGCCGTTCAAGTTATATAATTTAATGAATTTTACAAGAGTTTGCTTGAAATAATATGTTTTTACTGCTTTAATACTGACCTGAAATACATGAGGCACACTACGGAATGCAGCAGCATATTCACGAGATGATATCCCATAGGCTCCAGTTGCCAAAGTAAATAATTCCAGCGGAATGTCAGGACGCAGAGCGGCCTGTATGACTTGTGACTTTGTTCCTGCAATAAAAACAAAACGTTAATTAAATATATAAACTGGAATTAAATGTGTTTTATACCATTAGCTTAATGTTTGCATTATAAAAGAATATATAAATATTATGTGACTTGATGTAAATGGCTTAATTTATTTTATTTTTAAGCCATTAACTATTCATTCATTGAATGATGTTATTCTAAGGATTGATATGTAAATTTCATGTATGTTTTCTACTATATTGTGTACATATCATTAATGCATCAATGTTATCGTACATTAACGCCTTTACGTCAATAAAATGAACGTGCTTCTGATGTGCATTTAAATAATTCTATTGTATTTGTATACTAATTATAGCAACACCATTAGCACAGTGGTAATAGTGTTTACAATTAATTTATACTACTAAATTACAATTTTATAATTAAAGAAGTGAATATTACTTTGTCGTTTTAATTGTAATTGTAAAATATTCAAGTGGCGTCAACCAAAATTTTCTTTTCAAAGTCAAAAGTTGTGTTTTTTCAATAAAATTATTAAAACTTTGGTATTTTTGACCAAAAAAAATTGCGCAATAAATCAAATTGTTTAGAATTCAACAGAAAACATGTTCATTTCCAAGAATATCTAATTTTCCACTGGCGTCAACAATTTTTTTTCTTTCAAAGTCAAAAGTTGTGTTTTTTCAATAAAACTTATACAACTTTGGTATTTTTAACAAGAGAAAATTGCGCAATAAACCAAATTGTTCAAAACTCAACAAAAAAACATATTCTTTCCCAAAAGTATCAAAATGTTTCAGTGGCGTCAACAAAAGTTTTTCTTTCAAAGTCAAAAGTTGTGTTTTTTTAATAAAATTATTACAACTTTAGTGTTTTTGACAAGAGAAAATCGCGCAATAATCTAAATTGTTAAGAAGTCAATAAAAACATTTTCTTGCCTAAGAAAATCAAAATATTCCAGTGGCGTCAACAGTTTTTTTTTCAAAGTCAAAAGTGTTCTTTTCAATAAAATTATTACATTTTTAGTATTAAAAAAAAATAAAATAAACCATACAATTTAAAATTCAACAGAACTGCTAAAAAAACTTTTTAATTACACAAAAAATGTTCAAAAAACCTCTTTATTACAAAACTTTGATGAAAAAAAATTCAGAAAACATTTGTATTGCAGAAAATTTATCAAAAGTTGCTCTGAAAACCTTTTAACTGCACTAATATAATTAAAAATGAAACAAAAACTTTTTGATTGCAGAAATTTGTTCAAAAATTAATCATAAAATTGAAAAAAACAAACATTTTATTGCAGAGAAATCTAAAATAAAACAATTTTATTACACAATTTTGCAAAACAATGTTTCAAAAGTTGCTCAGAAACCTTCTCTATTGCACAAAATTAATAGAAAATTGTTCAAAAAACCTGTTTATTGGATCAAATTTATCAAAATTTGACAAAATACAACAAATTTCTTCAGAAAATGCCCAAAAAACCTTTGCATTGTATAAGATGTATCAAAAGTTTATCAGAAAACCATTTTATTACACCATGTTGATAAAAAATACTCAGAAAACCTTTTAATTACACAAAATTAATCAAAAGTTGCTCAAAAAACCTTTAATTGCTCTAATTTGATTGAAAATAGTTCAAAAACTTTTTTATTGCACAAATTTGTTCAAAAATTGCTTAATAAACCATTTTTTTACATAAAATGTATCAAAAGTTGTTCAGAAAACTTTTTTAATTAACAAAATTGAGCAAAAGTTGCTCAGAAAACCTTTTAATTGCACTATTATTATTGAAAATAAATCAAAAACTTATTATTGAATAATTTTGTTCAAAAAACCTTTATTTTGCATAAAATGTATCAAAAGTTTTTTATAAAACTTTGTTACTACAAAAGTTTGATCAAAAATCACACAAAAACTTTTTTATTGCACAAAATTGATGCACAGTTGCTCAAAAAACCATTTAATTGCATTAATTTTGAATTAAAAATAGTCCAAAAAACACACAAATTAGTTCAAAAATTGTTCATAAAACTGTTATCAGAAAGGCTCTTATTACAAAAATTTGATAAAAAATTGCTCAACAAACTTTTTTATTACTCAAAATTTTTCGGAAATTTCTCAGAAACCTTTTTATTATACAAAATTAATCAAAAATTGCTCAAGAAACCATTTGATTACACAAAAATTATCAAAAATTTGACTAAAAACCTTTTTATTGCATAAAATTTATTAAAAGTTGTTCAGAAACCTCTTTATAACAAACATTTGTTCAAAAATTGCTCAAAAAACATTTTTTTGCATGACATGTATCAAAAGCTGCCAAGAAAACATTTTTAATACACAAAGTTAATCAAAAATTGCTCAAAAAAAATATATTGCACAAAATTTATCAAAAATTGCTCCAAAAACCATTAAATTGCACTATTTTGTTAGAAACTTTTTTATTACAAAAATTTGTTCTAAAATTGCTCAAAAATCCATTTAATTACACAAATTTTATCAAAAGTTGCTAAAAAAAACCTCAATATTACACAAACTGTATCAAAAATTGTTAAGAAAACCTGTTAAATTGATCATAAATTACACAAACTCGTTCAAAAACTGCATTTTGCATAAAATGTATTAAACTTGCTCAAAAAACCGGTTTATTACGCTAAATTGGTCAAAAATTGCTCAAAAAACCTTTTTATTACACAAAATTTATCAGATGTTGCTCAGAAATAAAATATTTTCACAAAATTTATCAAAAATTGCTAACAAAACCTTTTTATTGCAAGAAAAGTATCAGAACTTATTATATTAGACAAATTTGTTCAAACATTGCTTAAAAAACGTTTTTATTGCACAAAATTGATCAAAAATTGCGCAAAAAACCTTTTTTAGCATAAAATTCTATAAAAATTGTTTAGAAACCTCTTTATAACAAGTAATTGTTCACAAATTTCTCAGAAAACCTTTTTATTACACAAAATTAATCAAGAATTGCTCAAAAAACGTTTTATTAGCATAAAATTTATTAAAAGTTGTTCAGAAGCCTTTTTATAACAAGTTCTTGTTCAAAAATTGCACAAATTTTTTTCTATTGCACAAAATTGATTAAAAATTGCCCAAAAAACTTTTATTTTGCAAAAAATTATTAAAAGATGTATAAAAACCACTTTATAACAAATATTTGTTCAAAAATTGCTCAAAAAACTTTTTTATTACAAAAAATTTATCAAAATGTGCTGAAAAAACCTTCCTTTAGAATAAAATTTATTAAAAAGTGTTCAGAAACCTCTTTACAAGTAATTGTTAAAAATTTGCACAAAAAACCTTTTTATTACACAAAATTGATCAAAAATTGCTCAGAAAACCTTGTTTTTTAGCATAAAATTTATTAAAAAGTTTTTCAAAAACCATTTCATAACAAATTACTGTTGCTCAAAAAACTTTTTATTACATAAAATTTCTCAAATGTTGCTCAAAACCGTTTTTTGCATGAAATTGCTCAAAAATTGCTCAAAAACCTGTTTTAGTATAAAATTTATTAAGAGTTGTTCAGAAACCTCATTATAACAAGTATTTGATCAAAAATCGCTCAAAAAACCTTTTTATTACACTAAATTAATGAAAAATTGCTCAAAAAACCATTTTTATTACACAAAATTGCTCAAAAGTTGCTTAAAAACCTTTCTTTATCAAAAAATGTATTAAAAGTTGTTAAAAAACTTCTTTATAACAAGTATTTGATCAAAAATTGCTCAAAAAACCTTTTAATTACACAAAATTGATCAAAAATTGCCCAAAAAACCTTTTTTGAGCATAAAATTCATTATAAGTTGTGTAAAAACCTCTTTATAACAAAATATTGTTCAAAAATTGCTCAAAAACCTTTTTTTGCATGAAATTGCTCAAAAACCTTTTTCTTAGCATAAAATTTAATAATAGTTGTTCAGAAACTTCTTTATAACAAGTGTTTGTTCAAAAATTGCTCAAAAAACCTTTTTATTACATAAAACTGCTCAAAAATTGCTTAAAAACCTTTTTTTTGCATAAATTTTATTAAAAGTTGTTCAGAAATCTCTTTGTAACAAGTATTTGTTTAAAAATTGCTCAAAAAACTTTTTTCTTACATAAAACTGCTCAAAAATGGCTCTAAAACCCTTTTTTTAGCATAAAATTTATTATTAGTTGCTCAAAAAAAACTGTTCAGATACTTTTAATAACAAGTAATTGTTCAAAAATTGGTAAAAAAACTTTTTTTTTTAGCATAAAATTCATTAATAGCTGTTCAAAAACCTCTTTATAACAAAATCTTGTTCAAAAACTGCTCAAAAAACTTTTATATTACACAAAATTGATCAAAAATTGCTCAAAAACCCTTTTTTTTAGCATAAAATTTATTAAAAGTTTTTCAAAAACCTTTTCATAACAAATTATTGTTAAAGTTTGCTCAAAAAACGTTATTATTACAAAAAAAATCTAAAATGTTGCTTTGAAAACATTTATTAAAAGTTGTTAAAAACCACATTATAACAAATATTTGTTCAAAAATTGCTCAAAAAACCTTTTTATTACATAAAATTGATCAAAAATTGCTCAAAAAACCTTTTTTGAGCATAAAATTTATTAAAAGTTTTTCAAAAAACTTTTCATAACAAATTATTGTTCAAAAATTGCTCAGAAAACCTTTTTATTGCAAAAAAATTCTCAAATGTTGCTCAAAAACCTTTTTTTGCATAAAATTTATTAAAAGTTAATTAGAAACCTCTTTATAACAAGTATTTGTTCAAAAATTGCTCAACATACCTTTTTATTACACAAAACTGCTCAAAAATTGCTCAGAAAACCTTTTTATTACACAAAATTTATCAAATGTTGCTCAGAAATAAAAGATTTTCACAAAATTTATCAAAAATTACTGACAAAACCTTTTTATTGCAAAAATTGTATCAAAAGTTATTTATTACACAAATTTGTTCAAACATTGCTCAGAATACCTTTTTATTACACAAAATTGATCAAAAATTGCTCAAAAAACTTTTATATTGCACAAAATTAATCAAAAATAGCTCAATTTTTGTTTTTTAATATGTTTTAGTAATTAAGTTAGTTTTTAAATATTCTGACGTACACATCCGCTGCAATATATATGTATATCTGTTTAATTTTGTATTTTATAATTGTAAATGGTGGCCTAAGTGTAATAAACGTATTATTATTATTATTATTATCATAAAACCTTTCTTTTACCATAAAATTTATTAAAAATTGTATGAAAACCTTTTTATACAAGTAATTGTTCAATAATTGCATAAAAAGCCTATTTATTACACAAAACTAATCATAAAATGCCCAAAAAAACTTTTTCTTTAAAAAATTTGATTAAAAGTTGTTAAAAACCACTTTATAACAAATATTTGTTCAAAAATTGCTCAAAAAACCTATTTATTACATAAAATTGATCAAAAATTGCCCCAAAAACCTTTTTTTAAGCATAAAATTTATTAAAAGTTTTTCAAAAACCTTTTCATAAATCAAATTAATGTTCAAAAATTGCTCAGAAAACCTTTTTATTATAAAAAGATTCTCAAATGTTGCTCAAAATTTTTTTTTTTGCATGAAATTGCTCAAAAGTTGCTCAAAAAGCTTTTTTTTAGCATAAAATTTATTAAAAATTGTTAAGAAACCTCTTTATAACAAGTATTTGTTCAAAAAATGCTCAAAAAAACTTTTTATTACACTAAATTAATAAAAAATTGCTCAAAAAACCTTTTTATTACACAAAACTGCTCAAAAATTGCTTAAAAACCTTTATTTATCAAAAAATTTATTAAAAGTTGTTCAGAAACCTCTTTATAAGAAGTGTTTGGTTCAAAAATTGTTCAAAAAACCTTTTTATTACATAAAACTGCTCAAAAGTTGATCAAAAACCTTTTTTGCATAAATTTTTTTTAAAATTGTTCAGAAATCTCTTTGTAACAAGTATTTGTTCAAAAATTGCTCAAAAAACCTTTTTTTTAACATAAAATTGCTCAAAAGTTGCTCAAACCTTTTTTTTGCATAATTTTTTTAAAAAATTGTTCAATAACCTCTTTATAACAAAATATTGTTCAAAGATTGCTCAAAAAACCTTTTGATTACACAATATTGATCAAAAATTGTTCAAAAAACCTTTTTTTAGCATAAAATTCATTATAAGTTGTTTAAAAACCTATTTATAACAAAAAATTGTTCAAAAATTGCTCAAAAACCTTTTTTTTAATGAAATTGCTCAAAAGTTGATCAAAAACCTTTTTTTTGCATAAAATTTATTAAAAGTTGTTCAGAACCATCTTTATAACAAGTGTTTGTTCAATAATTTCCCAAAAAACTTTTTTATTACAAATACTTTCTCAAATGTTGCTCAAAAACCTTTTTTTGCATGAAATTGCTCAAAAGTTGCTTAAAAACCTTTTTTTTGCATAAAAATTATTAAAAGTTCTTCAGAAACCTCTTTATAACAAGAAATTGTTCAAAAATAGCTCAAAAAACCTTTTTATTACACAAAATTGATCAAAAATTACTCAAAAAATCATTTTTTAGCATGAAATTCATTATAAGTTGTTCAAAAACCTTTTTATAACAAGTAATTGTTCAAAAATTGCTCAAAAAACGTTCTATTGCATAAAATTAATCCAAATATGATCTAAAAACTTTTTTTTAGCATAAAATTTATAAAAAGTTTTTCAGAATAACCTCATTATAACAAGTATTTGTTCAAAAAACCTTTTTATTACACAAAATTATTAAAAAATTGTTCAAAAAACTTATTTTTAGCTAAAATTTATTAAAAATTGTTTAGAACCATCTTTATAACAAGTATTTGTTCAAAAATTACTTAAAAATCCTTTTCATTACACAAAATTGATCAAAAATTGCCATAAAAACATTTTTTTAGCATAAATTACTCATTTAAATTAAATTTTAAAAACATTGACTGTTCTGTTATAAGTAAGAATTTTGAATTGCGGTTTGAAATATTTGATTTATACTGCTTGAATGTATTGGAAAATGTATACAAGTCGTTTTGGAAAATTTGCATTACATATTTAGGTAATTCCACGATAGTTCGGACAAACGTCCCCTCAAATTTTGTACACATGTTTGGGGTGCCAAAATATGACAATTCCTAAAATTTAAAATAAGGGATTTTTTAATTTTTTAAGAATATTTTGTCTTGTTTCAGTTTTTGTGCTGTAAATAAGCAAAAAATAGTCTAAAATTATATTCAAAAAAGTGTATCTTATAAGAAATTTTTGATAGAATACAATCCTGCCTTGGTTTTCCAAAATTTCCCACTATACCTGGAGAATTGAAATTTGAATATGATACTTCTGAAATGCAAAATTAAAAAAAAACTGCATTCGCTTGCCCTAAAGTAAAATATAACACATAATTACTAAAAATTGATTACTTTTAAGCTATTTACTTCGAATTTTCCATAATTTTACTAATTTTCCGGCTTTTTTTAGGAGAATTTAAAAAAACAAACTTGCTCTTTTTGTCTAGATTACAAGTAAATGTACTGATTCTCTTGTAGTTTGGCGTAATCTTTTAGCGTTCCTACCAATTGGAAAATGTTTCTAAAAAGTTGGTTACTTTATTATCGACGATTTTGCTATCTTTTACGATAGATTACTACTTATTGGCTCCTCAAAAACCAAAAACATGTCAAAAAAATTTTATAATAATTTATAGCACAAATTATGTAAAATAATTTAAAGTATTAAAATTTGTAGCATATAAACTACTAAAAAATATACACGTATATTAAGCTTAAAGCCTTTAGGTAGGCTTTGTGTAATTGCCAAACCTAGTTAAAGCTACTTCTATTTAAATAGCTGATATAAATATAGATTTTTTTAAAACCAAAACATCTCCAATAACTAAAAACCAAAACACCAAATCAAAAATTAGAACAAAAAAAGCTTTAAAGAGTTTTGCCACTTTTGAGAGCAACAATTTAGTTTTAACAGAATATTATTTTGGTATTTTCTCAAACTGTTAGAGCCTAGAATAAGAAATTTTGATAGTCCCATGGATTTATAGTGTCTAAATAGAAGAATTTTGATCTTAGAAAATTTCATAAATTTTAAATCAAAAAACTCAAATAAATTTTGAATGTTGTGTAGGCCACAGTAGAAGAAGTGACTTGCACACAAATTAAATTTTGTATTTACATAAATCGTAGCAGGTTCAATACTAAACCAAAACAAATTAATCATAAATTCAAAATCAATATATTTCATCAAATGTAAAAAAAAACTCTGCATTACCTAATAATCCAAATTCGGTGCATTATTAAATGAAATCTGCTTTGTTCTATTTGCGTATTAATCCAGACTATCTAAATAATCACGTAAACAAATAATCGGAAGCGTAACATCATTAATTAAATTAATAATGCACTTCTAATGATTAAATCTAGACCAATCCATAAACAAAACGTAGTGCAATTAAATCCGCTTATAAATTATTATCCCATACAACAAACATGCGGCTCACTTCTAAATATGCACAATCCATCTTTTAGACACACAGATTGTCGCAACCAAAGTTAATACGAATGTCCTATACGCTTTCCAACAACCGCTTGTTTATTTATTGGTTTTGCATATTGTGTTATACAAAATTCGGTTTTGAATATTTAATAATGGAATGGATATTCATAAGTTGTTTTGTTATGGCTATTCTATGTTATTATAATCTACCCTCTTTATACGTTAACGCGCGTGCTGTACTGTATTTGGTTTAATCATAATCAAGCGATCAAATATTGTGAACATGATAATTCATTTTCATCGATGGCAGCAAATATGTTATTCAGTGTGTATCGATTCGTGTTTTGGTGGAAGCTGTGTAATGTAATATTTAAGCGATTTGTATGCAGTGGTGGTTGTATAGAATTAATTCTGATTGATTTTGAAGATGAATTTGTACGGATTTTGATGGTTAATTCAAAACAACAAAATTTGTTTAAGCGGATAGAAGATGGGTTTAGTGTCTTTTTAGTTAATAATAAATTGTTGTTTTTAAATACTTAAAATTCCTAAATTTTTCAATAGTATATTATGTCCACAACTGACTCCTAATGTTCTAAAAAAATTTAATTATTAAGTAGAAGCAAAATTGATTGAAGCAAGATTACATTAAAATAAAAACTTTCTGTGTTAATATACATTTCTTTTTATCCTTCACCTTGAAATAAAAAAAAATAGGAATGGTAAACAAGTGCCCATAAAATATGCAAGCCTAATAATACTTTATAGCCTCAAGCTAGGCTGAAAAAAAAAACAAGCAAAATACGTAACCACCGCATACACAAACATAATTTATTGTGGTTTTGTGTAACATCACCTACACGTCCACCATATAAAAAAAGAGGTTAAATATATAGCACGATATGAATAAATGACTTTGGGGCAATTTTATTATTATTTATACCCGCGAAACATAAATATAAGAAAATCTATTTTCACAATTATATAAAGTAAATAGATTAAAGTTTTAGCTTGAATTATTGATTCTGTTAACACATTACCGTAACGACATTGAGTATTAGTGCATTATTTATTGATAGAGTTGAATGGAAGTCATTCATGTATGTCGTAATTACCTTGTTACATAACATTTTAAGTGCAAACAAACATCTCTAATCAATTTATTATTTTATATAATAATAAATTGATTTCCATAAATTAGAATTCATGTACCGAATAATAAATAATTATATTGTTATTTATGATGTAATAAATTTAAATTTTAAAATGTGCACTGCGGCAGGAATTAATCATTTTTTCCGCAACAATATATAATTTTTTAAATAATTTATTGGTCCATCAACGTTTCGTTGTTTTGTGCAATTGACAGTGTTTGTTGCAGATTGTGAATGGATGAGCGTATGTTTAGTGCGATTTGATGTAATGGCAGATTTAAAATAATTGTTTGCGCGCTTATTAGAATGTTATTAATGTAATGAGCGGAATAATTAATTTAATTGATTCAATAGAGTTTAATTAGCGTAAATTTGGAATAAATTTTAATTAATTGTTAAACCTATTTTACTCGCAAAACGGTGGAGTTTACAGTTATTTTTATACGAAGTTGCAGTGAGAGTGAATGAACTTGTAGTTACGTCCTTGCTTTAAGTACAACTTTATCTTTGATTGTTTTGTCTGGTAGTTTTATAAATTTATTTCAAACTTTTAAAATTCTATTTAGTTGAGGTTAAATGCCCTAATGCTGTGCTGTCGTTTTAACTTTAAGATCTGGTGCGGATTGTCGTTGTAAAGTGTGCTATTTTCAAGATTGTAAATTTTACAAATTGCTTTCTTTAAATTTTCTATCAAATATTTCGAACAAAATTGTTGCTTATAACAGAAATAAGTAAATATTTTTTTATAAAAATTAAGTTTTCAAAATGTCTCATTCAAAGTAAAACTAGTTCTGCAACCACTGCTGACTGACATAGTATTAGGTCTGTACCCAACCGGGCTGCTTGAAAAAAATGTTTTGACTTTGGCCGCATTGGTCTTATGTTTCTTTGTGTTGTTGATTTAAATTTGCGACTATCTAGGTTGTTAGTTTGGTTTACTTCTAGTTTTTCATTAGCTTTTCCTGTAGCCTCAATTTAAGATATTTGTAGTGGTGCTCAGCTGGAATGCCAAACTATTTATTTTTTTAAATTTTTAAAATTTTTGTAGCCAAACTCATAAAACTTGAAAATGACTTGACCTTGGAAGAAAGACGAGTTCAGAAAGAATTAAGAGATATAGCAAGGGACGAAAAATCAAAGGGCAAAAGAGTATGGGTACGGTACAGAAAATTGGAAATAGATGGAGAGATATACAATTGGAGTGATCAAGATCAAGGAGTTTCAAAAGAGAGCGATCGCAAATCAAAAAAGTAATTTGTAGCATCAACACAAAAAAAGTAGACAACGCATGCAAGGACCAAGGACATGACTTAGATACAGAAAATAGAAAGAAACAAAAAACAGTAAAAAACAAAGACAGTGCAAAAAAACAAACAAGCCGAATTTTGTTTTGGAACGTAGCTGGGATAGACAACAAAGATCACGAGTTCTGGGAGTACATAAAAACTTTTGACATAATTGGAATGGTAGAGACGTGGATAGATGACAAGAAATGGGAAAAGTTGAAGCTCACATGCCAACCGAATACATTTGGAAATGCCAACCAGCTATAAAAGAGAAAAAAAAAGGAAGAGCCAAAGGAGGCATAATTACTGGCATAAAAATAGAAATTAGTCAAGAAGAGGATGATGTTATTGAAATGGAGGGAATACAAGAACGAAACTTTTTGAGGGGCGGAGAAAAATATAAAGCAATAACAGTATATAGTAGAGGCATGAAAAACACTAGACAAAAGTTAGATACGCTAATACCAGAAACTGAAGAAAGAAAATTGATTATAGGAGGGGACTTCAACGCAAGAATTGGAAAGAAGGGAGAAAAAAATCAAACACGAGGACACAAGAAACAGAGAATCAAAAGATACCACAGAAAATAGAGAAGGAAAAGAAATGATAGAAATGATAGAAGAGAGAGGTTGGGACATTTTAAATGGAAACATCACAGGAGATGAAGAGGGAGAATTTACTTATATAGAGATAAACGGGCAATCAGTAATAGACTACGTAGTTGTAAATGAGGAGGCGTGGGAAGAGATAGACAATTTTAAAGTAGGAATAAGAGTTGAATCAGACCACCAGCCATTAGAACTCAACTTAACTGGGGAAACTGTAAGAAGACAGGAAAATGAAGAAAACAGTGAAGAAAGGATAACATGGACGGAAGAAAGTGTGATAAAGTACAAAAGAAATCTGAGAAAAATTAGAGAAAACGGAAGAAATGTCGAAGAGATAATGAGGGAATTAGAGGAAACAATTGGAGATGCGGTAGTAAAAAAACCATATAGAAGAAAAGAAGAAAAAATGAAAAAGAGCAAATGGTGGAACAGCGAATGTACTAAGAAAAAACAAGAAGCCAGAAAGATGTTAAGGCACTGGAGAAACAACAAAAGCACAAAAGAAGAATATATGAAAAAACAGAAGGCTTACAAAAATCAATGTAAAAAAGCTAAAAGTGAATTTATAAAAAAAGAAGAAATAGAAATTAAAAAAACAAAGACAGAAGCAGAAGCATGGAAATACATAAACAAAGAAATAAGAAGAAAACAAGGAGATATTGACGAAATACCAATGGAAGCGTGGAAGGAACATTTTTCAAGTTTGTTTGGAGGAGAAAAGAAAAAAGAAAAAAAACTAGAGAGACAAGAGCCAATCCACCAAGCGGAAGAAATTTCAAAGGAGGAAATATGGGAAAAGATAAAAAAACTAAAGAAAAAGAAAGCGCCAGGTATGGATGGGATACAGAATGAAGCGTGGTTGTATGGTACGTAAGAACTGATTGAGAGATTGAGTGAGTTAATAAACAGAGTATGGAAGGGAGAAGGGTTTCCGAGTCAATGGAGAGAAGGTCTTGTATGCCCTATACACAAAAGTGGATCCAAAAAGCTAGTAAATAACTACAGGGGAATAACACTACTGGGTACGGCATACAAGATCTACGCCATGATATTAGAAGAAAAGTTGAATGAGGAACTAAGTATGAATGAGATAATTCCAGATGGGCAAGCCGGCTTCAGGAAGGGAAGAGGTACCATGGATAACGTATATATGTTACATCATATTGTGGAAAAAGAAATAGCAGAGAAAAGGGGGAAAGTATATGCGTTATTCCTAGATCTAAAGGCGGCATTTGATAGTGTGGATAGAGAGAAACTGTGGAAGTGTATGAGAGAGAAAGGAATTAGCGAGCACCTGGTAGGAAGAATGGAAGACGTGTATGAGGAGACAGCAAGTAGGGTATGTGTTAACAGAAAAATGAGTGAAATATTTTGGACAACAAAAGGAGTAAGACAGGGCTGTCCATTGAGTCCTACTTTATTTGCAACCTACATAGCAGATGTAGAAAAAAAATTGAAGTTGGCTCAAGCAGGAGGGGTAATAGTTGGTAGAGAAAAAGTGTGGTCGCTAGCATACGCAGACGACATGGTAATATTAGCAAAAGAAGCGAAGGAAATGAAAGAGATGATGAAAAGTTTAGAAAAATATTTTAGAAAAAAAAGCTTAGAATAGAAATTATGGTGTTTAAAAAGGGGGGTGGGAGAAAAAAAGTGGAGGACTGGAAATGGAATGGGCAAGGTATTACGGAAGTAAAATCTTTTAAATATTTGGGATATGTTTTTTGTACGAGTAACACCGAGAGCGAGCACATTAAAGAGATTGCTCGAAAAGCAAATAAAGTAGTGGGACAAGTTTGGGGAATAAGTGAAAAAAAATTTGAATGTATGAGAATAAAAGGGCTTATGTTTGATAGTTTAGTTAGGAGTATGATATTGTATGGGTCAGAAATATGGGGATGGAAGGAACAAGAAAAATTAGAAGCAATACATGTAAAATATTGGAGATGGGTGCTAGGTTTAAATAGAGAAACTCCAGCATATATTGTGCTGGAGGAAGTCAAAAAAGATAAGTTAAGAGTAGAAGCAGGAAAAAGAGCAATGAAGTATGAAGAAAGAATGAGACAGAGACACAAATGCAAAATATTACAAGAATGCATGAAAGAGAAAATGAGAGCAAGAAATGAAAAGCTAGGGGAGACTAGGGAAAATTATTACAATAGAAATGGATATGCAAGCCAAGAAATTGAAAGAATGAGAGAATCTGGGAGAGAGACATGGTACGAAATTATGGAAAGAGATAGAGATATACAAAGGCAAGAAAGGAGAATGCGAGTGAAAGAGTCTAGGTACAACGCAAACTATGAACATATTATAGAAAATGAATTGCCAATGTACTTAGAGAGCGAAAGATATAGTAAAGATGACAAAAAGATGATTGCAAGATTTAGATGTGGTAATGAAGAGCAAGTGACAAGATTTTGGATGGAAGAGGATTTGAAAATGTGCAGAATGTGCGGAGAGACTAAGGAAACTATAGAACATATGTTGAAAGAGTGTAACGAAATGAGAGAAGAACAGATGGGAAAAAATGAGATATTGAAAGGAGACGGAAGAGGGGTAGAATAGATGAGGGCAGTTAAAAAACGAAGAAAAGATATAGACGAACAGAGAAGAAAATATTCTTAATTGTGTTAATTTTATAAGGATTAAGTTTTATTATTTTGGGAAGTTGTAAATGTAATTGTAAATGTAATTTTCAAGGCCAAAAGGCAAGAAATAAACGTATTATCTATCATAAAACTTGGGTGAATACTAACAAGGTAAAGAAAAGCTAGTAAAGTCGTGTTCTAAAGTCGCTTCGTGTTGGGCGCTAAATTGTCGCTGTATATCTTCTAAGATTTACTCAAGAGACATTGCCAGCGCAAGCTAAGTTCAAAAATGTGCGCGGGTCCAAAAAATTACCTTTTCCTGCCGGAATTACTTCTTCTCTTATTTAAACGCAGTTAAATAAGAAAAGAAAAACCTTCAAAGTTATTCAAGCATTTCCAGTTACGTACCGGCTCTGTGCCTAATCGTTATAAAAAGAAAAACAACAAAATAACAAAATCGTATTTGCATTCAAAACCTAAAATTTCTTCAATAATTTACCAATTTTTGTTGTACTACTTGTCAAAGATTTAATGTTAATTTTGCCCATTTTGTGATGGGCAAGCTCTAGTTTTGTGTGTTCAGCACAATACGCATACAAATCGCCTACATGCCTGTAAACATTTTTTGACAAACACTTGAGCAAACACTATATCAAACTACCGGCCCAACATTATAAAACTGTGTTCCCGCCCACCCACCCGAGTATTTGTTATCAAGAAAAATGTTACGACAACTGGTTTCTCAAACTTAATGACATCTGTCAGTCAATATGTCATGTTTGTTAGCAGCACAAACAAGGGAAGTGGTTGTAGCTTCTAATTTTTTGTAACAAACACTTGGGCGGGTGGGCAAAAACACTATATCAAACTACCAGCCCAACATTTATAAACTGTGTTCCCGCCCACCCGCTAAACAAACTAAAAATCTAAAGAACCATTAAAATTTCTCATGTTAGACTCTTAAAATCTATGGAATTTTTATAATTTATTTTTTTAATCACAAAAAATTAATGAATCAACCAAAATTTGTCTATTTAAACACTAAAAATCCGTAAGACTACTAACATTTCTAAATTTAGACACTGAATGTCTGTAGAACTATCAAAATTATTCCATTTATTCAATTATAGCTATTTTGATAATATTGTTCCCTCAGTAAAATTGTACAATAATTCACTGAGGGTACAGATATAAAACTAAAATCTAAACACATCAAGGTAAGTATCAAATTAGTTTAGTCTCTGCAAATTTTTATCATCAGTGAGATGACCTCATTTATTCACAAATAATTTGATTTCAAAATAAAACAACTGAGGTCATCTCACAGATGACCTCATTTAGTTAGTTATATATTTATTTCAAATTAAAGAAACTGAGGTCATCTCTCAGATAACCTTATTTATTTACATATATTTTGATTATAAATTGTAGATACTGAGGTCATTTATTTAGTTATATTTTGATTTCAAATTAAAGCAACTGAGGTTATATTTTTATACATAGTACATGAGTAGTTGTGAGGTTATTTTAAGCTTTTATTTTTAAAGTTATAATTAAAGTTAACTGAGGGTACAGATAATAAATTAAGTTAAACACATCAAGTTTGGCATCAAATTACACCAAATTTAGTCTCGTCTGCATTCTTTTTATTAATGAGGTCATCTCACTAATGACTTCATTTATTTTCATTAATTTTGATTGAGGTTTTATTTTTATACAAAGTTAGAACATGAGTATTTGTTATGTTATTTTAAAGTTTTGTTTTTGAGGTCACGGTTGAGTTAAGTCGTCAATAATTGAAGTTACAAAAAAAACTGAAATATTTAATATATTTTACAGCAAGTTTGAAATCTGCTTAAATAAATGGTAATTTTTTTTAAGTTGAGGTTACAACTGTGGTCACATTTTTGTAAATACGTCATGTGAGGCCTAAATTGCTTTAATTTTATATTAAACACACTAAAATTAATATGATAATTTTGTATCCTTAGTAAATTTGTACAAATAACAACTGAGGGTATAAATAATAAATTAAAATCTAAACACATTAAGGATTATATCAAATTGATTTAGTTTCCTCTGCAAATTTTTATCATCAGTGAGATAACCTCATTTATTTACACAGATTTTAATTTTAATTTAAAGCAACTGAGGTTATCTCACTAATGACCTCATTTATTTAGTTATATATTGATTTCAAATTAAAGCAACTGAGATTATATTTTGATTCATAGTACTTGTGAGGTTATTTCAAGGTTTTATTTTTAAAGTCATAGTTGAGGTTCGCTGAGGGTACAGATAATAAACTTGAATAAATAGATCAAGTTTGGTATCAAATTAAAGCAAATTTAGTCTAATTTTTTTATCAGTAAGATGACCTCATTTATTTAGTTATATATTGATTTCAAATTAAAGCAACTGAGGTTATATTTTGATTCATAGTACATGAGTACTTGTAAGGTTATTTCAAGATTTTATTTTTAAAGTCATAGTTGAGGTTCACTGAGGGTACAGATAATAAACTTAAAAAAACAGATGAGTTTGGTATCAAATTAAAGCAAATTTAGTCTGCAATTTTTTATCAGTAAGATGACCTCATTTATTTACACATATATTGACTTCAAATTAAAGTACCTGTGGTCATCTCACTAATGACTCCAGTTATTTACATATATTTTGATTTCAAATTGAAGATACTAAAGTCATCTCACTGATAAAGGTTTCATAGTTAATACAAAAGTATTTGTTATGTTGTTTTAAAATTTTATTTTTGAGGTCATGGTTAGAGTTAACTGAAGGTACAGATAATAAATTAGAATAAACAAATTTAGTCTCAATTTTTTATCAGTGAGATGGCCACATTTATTTATACACGATTAGATTTTCAAATTAAAACAACTGAGTCATCTCTACATGCGTTTTAATTTCAAACTAAAGCAATTGAGATTATAATTTTATACATAGTTAGTGCAAAAGTATTTGTTAGGTAAGGTTAAAGTTAACTGAGAGTACAGATAAAACATTAAATTTTTTTTTTATTATTGAGGTCATCTCACTGAAGACGTCATTAATTTTGATTTCAAATTAAAGCATTTGAGGTTGTATTTTATTACATAGTTAGTACATATGCACTTGTAAAGTTATTTCATGGTTTCGTTTTTAAGGTCATAGTTGAGGTTACTTAAGTCGTTAATAATTGAGGTTACATTTTGTGTATAATGTAAAATTTCAATGTTTAGTAACTATTATAGCAAGTTTGGAATCTGCTTGAATAAAAAAAATGATGTTTTTAAGTTGAGGTTACAATAAGGTCACATTTTAGTCATGTGAAAAAATCTAAACATATCAAATTTGGTATCAAATTAATTGTCTCCTCTGCAATTTAATACTATCAATGTGATGACCTCAATTATTTACACATAATTTGATTCTCATGTCATCTCATGACCTCATTTATTTAGTTATACAATATTGATTTCAAATTAAAGCAACTGAGGTTGTATTTTGATTTATTGTACGTGTGTAAGGTTATTTTAAGGTTTTATTTTTAAAGTCATAGTTGATGTTTACTGAGGCTACAGATAATAAATTAAAATAATCGTTTCATGTTTGGTATCAAATTAAAGCAAATTTAGTTTTTTAGATATCTCACGGATGACTTCATTTATTTACATATATTTTAATTTTAAATTAAAGCAACTGTGGTTTGTGTATAATGTATAACATCAATGTTTAGTAACTATTATAGCAAATTTGTAAATTGCTTAAGTAAAAAGTTTGTTTTTTTTTTAAGTTGAAGTTACAACTGAAGTCACATTTCTGTAAATACGTCATGTGAGGATCAAATTGCTTTAATTTCATACCAAACACACTATAGATACTTTGATAATTTTGTGTCCTAAATAAATTTGGACATTAATCTACTGAGAGTACAAATAATAAACTAAAATCTAAATACATTGAGGTTGGTATCAAATTAATTCAGTCTCTGTATTTTTTATCACCAGTGAAATGACCTCATTTATTTACACATATTTTGATTTTCAAATTACAGCAGCTGAGGTCATCTCACGAATGAACTTAATTATTTACATGTAATTTTATTTCAAATTAAAAATACTGAAGTCATCTCACTGATGACCTCATTTATTTAGTTATATATTGACTTTAAATTAAAGCAACTGAGGTTATATTTTTATACATAGTTAGTACATAAGTACTTGTTAGGTTAGGATGAGGTTAACCAAAGGTACAGATAGTAAATTAAAAAAAAAACACATCAAGTCTGGTATCAAATTAGATCAAATTTAATCTCGTCTGCATTTTATTATTAATAAGGTCATCTCACTGATGACGTCATTTAAAACAACTGAGGTTGTATTTTGATACATAGTATATTTGTGAAGTTATTTAAAAAAATTTTTTTTTTTACTTTGGAGTATCACACTCATTTAGTCACAACCATGTAATAAATTAGAATTTCACAAATTCTCCTAACAGAACAAATATCCGTGCCTTACCCAGGATTCGAACCCAGGACCTCCAGTACCGTAAACTAGTCTCTCAACCGCTACGCCACCGAGGTCGGAAACATGTTTCTTTTTTTAAAGTTTTGTTTATAAGGTTATAGTTGAAGTTAAAACTTTAAGGTTAATAAAGTCGTCAACAATTGAGGTTACACTTTGTGTATAATGTAAAACTTCAATGTTTTAATTATAAAAACAAGTTTGGAATCTGCTTGAATAAAAAGTTTTTTTTTTAAGTTTAGGTTCCAACTGAGGTCACATTTTTGTAAATATGAAAATAAAATTTTATATCAAACACGCTAGGTAATTTAAAAAAATGTGTGTTCTCAGTAAATTTGTACAATGATGAACTGAAGGTACAGATAATAAATTGAAATCTAAACACATCCAGGTTGGTATCAAATTAGTTTAGTCTCTGCAAATTTTTATCATCAGTGAGATAACCTCATTTATTCAAAAATAATTTGATTTCAAAACAAAACAACTGAGGTCATCTCACTGATGACCTCATTTAGTTAGTTATATATTTATTTCAAATTAAAGAAACTGAGATCATCTCTCAGATAACCTTATTTAATTACATACATATATTTTGATTATAAATTGTAGATACTGAGGTCATCTCACTAATGACCTCATTTATTTAGTTATATATTGATTTCAAAGTACATGTGTATTTGTAAGAATATTTTAAAGTTTTATTTTTAAAGTCATAGTTTAGGTTCACTGAGGGTACAGATAATAAACTAAAAAAAACAGATCAAATTTGGTATCAAATTAAAGCAAATTTAGTCTGCAATTTTTATCAGTGAGATGGCCTCATTTATTTACACATATATTGATTTCAAATTGAAGTACCTGAGGTCATCTCACCAATCACTTCAGTTATTTACATATAATTTGATTTCAAATTGAAGATACTGAGGTCATCTCACTGATGAAGATTATATTTTGATTCATAGTTAATACAAGAGTATTTGTTATGTTGTTTTAAGGTTTTATTTTTGAGATCAGGGTTGAAGTTAACTGAAGGTACAGATAATAAATTAGAATAAACACATCAAGTTTGGTATCAAATTAAAGCAAATTTAGTCTAAATTTTTTTATCAGTGAGATGACCACATTTATTTACACACGTTTTGATTTTTAAATTAAAACAACTGAGGTCATCTCATAAATAACCTCACTTATTCATCTACATGTATTTTAACTTCCAACTAAAGCAATTGAAGTTATATTTTTATACATACTTAAAATTTTGCGCGAGTAGTTTGGATTAGAGTGCCCCACCCACCCGCCTAAGCATAAGCAGTCTTACAAATAAAATAGATCAACTAGAAGTATTCCTGGATACCAATACTAGCGATGTGTTATGTATATCGGAACACTGGTTCCTTTACAATAATATAAATAATATTCCATTACATTTCAACTAATTTGAAAAAGTCGACTTCTTTGATTTTGCTCAAATTTTCAGAAAAAAAATATGGATGAAAAAAATAAGATTCTCAAAATTTTGGACCTTAGAATATTGCCTGTTCAAAATGACACACATTTGAAGGTCAGAAATTTCACAATAAAACATCTTTTTTAGCTTATTTTGTATCTCAATTTTTGGGCTTCTGAAAAAAGATAAAAAGTCCACGATGGCTCAAGTTATTCCTTATTACATGTACTTTAAAACCCATATTTTTATGTTTATTATCGTGGCAGTCATTTTGATATATTAAACTTGAAACATTATTCCAAAAAACCTCGTAAATTTAGCAAAATCGCAAAATTTTGCTTTCTTTAAACCGTTCAAATTAAAATAAAAGCATTGTTAGTTTAAACATCAATGGTAAAAATGAGTCTAATCCATTCATTGTAGCTAATTATCTATACAGTTACTTTAATACAATAACTGAGTCTCTCAGAATAGTTGATGTTACAAATATTAAATTCAATAAAAATTAAATGATATAATTGAAACTGTACATAATCTTAAAAGTACAAATTCTACAGGAACAGATAAAATTAGTAGTAAATTGCTAAAAAAAGAAATATCTCTACTTACAGAACCTTTAACATCTATAATTTTTTTTTTTCCAGAAAATTTTAGATTAGCAAAAATAATTTAGGTATTCAAAAAAGAGAACAAAACCAATAGTAAGAATAACCACCCAATACCCATTCTTAAAACTTTTGCTAAAAGATTATAAATTTTTTTAATAACAATAAACTCTTTAATACAGCACAATTTGGGCTCAGAAAAGCAAAAACGACTTTGGATGCTGTTTTGCAATATTTGAAATATTTGTACATGAGTTTAGATGAAGGAAAGCAGTGCCTAGGTATATTTTTAGATCTAACAAAGGCGTTTGATTTTGTATTAAAAGTTATTTACAAAGACGAACACATTACGTACAAACATGCCATCAAATAAGCTCACTATGAAAAGAGAAATACCTCAAGGATCTGTACTTGGTCCGCTATTATTTATGTTAATGATGTACACTTTCACTTTATACTTTAAACAAAGACTAATTAATGTAATCAAAAGTATTTTTTTTTGTAGAACGCAATCTATATGTTTGTTTTTTTTTTAAATCTTCTAAAAAAGCCGGAAAATCAGTAAAATTGCGGAAAATCCGAGAAAATTCCTTCAAAGTAACCTATTTTTAGCAATTTTGTGTTATATTTTCCCCTAGGGCAAACAAATTCAGTTTTTTTAATTTTTGCAATCAAAAGTACTATGTTTCAGGAGTATCATATTTAAATTTCAAATCTCCAGGTGTAACAAAATCAAAAATTATTTTTTTTTAATAAAATGGTATTTATTACATTTTTTGCGGAAAATTTCAAAAAACCAAAAGCAGGATTGTGTTCTATAGAAAATTTCCTATAAGATACACTTTTTGGAATATGGTTTTTGACTAATTTTTGCTTATTTACAGCACAAAAACTGAAAGAATGTACTTAAAAATTAAAATGGCCGCCATTGCACTTAAAGATCTAAAATTTTAGGAATCGTTATATTTTGGTACTTCAAACATTTGTATAATTTGAGCAAAATTGGAGATGTCGATGTGGGGACGTTTGTCTGAACTTTCGTAGAGTTACCCAAAAGTCACAACCATTAATTATATCTAATTCTTTGATGACAAACATTTTGGTTGGTAAGTAGCAACACCAATCTAAACCACCTACTTGTTATTTATAAACTTAAATGTCCGCACCCAAAGTTAGTTATTCAAAAACCACTTTTGGTTTTTTTAATCTTAATTTGATAATATTAGTCAATCAACGTTCAATGTTGCTTGTTACAGAACTACAGCAAATGTGAAAAAAAAATAATTTCTTGATAACAAACTATTTTGCAAAAAAGCGGAAACACTAATCTAAATTATTCATAAACCTAGTGCCTTGCTAACCCACCCAAATATTGCTTATTAAAAAAATTAAGAGTTTCTTTGCTTTTTTTTTGCTTGGTGATATTTTTATTCATTTAAAATTGCAGGAAATAATTGATCCTTGATGAAAATAACTTAATTAATAAACCGTTCATTATTAAACTTAATGCCTAACTACCATGTGCTATTGCATCCGTTAGTTGAGAGAATTGAGGTACTGTAAGTACTGACAAGGCTTAATAATTGGTTTACCCACACTTTTTCATATAAAATGTAATTATGGTTACATGTACACTAATCATGTATTAAACAATGTCCTGAGTTAATAAATTATACAATATTTTTAAAAACGTTCTGTCGGAGCTGGAGCTTGAACCTGCAACAATTTATGCGGCAAGATTCAAGTTAAGCGATTCATCCAACTAAACTACTCTCCGGAAAATGATCATAAATTACACAAAGCGGCATTTTTTTTAGACTAAAACCGCTCATAAATCCTAATAGTTGCACAAAATTGTTCAAAAATAATGTAGAAGTCCATTTTCAACATAAAATTTGCAGAAAAAACATATTTTTTTATAAAATTTACTGAAAATTACACAAAAATTGCCATTTTTTATACAAAATTGTTCTAAAATTACGTAAAAGTACCATTTTTTTAATAAAATTTGCAATTTTGTGTTATAAAATCCATTAAAAATTACATAGAATTACAGCTTTTTAAACTTAAATTAATTGTTGCACAAAAATGTACTTAAAAAAACACATTTTCATGTAAAATTTATCAAAAGTTACCCTAAATTTGTATCAAATAACTCAGAAAACCTAATTATTACAAAAATTGTTCTAAAACTGCAAAAAAAAACTAAATTCTATGCATGGAATTTGCACAAAAGACCTATATTTATTTAAAGTTAAATAAAATGGCAAAATTTTATACTGAAATTGCTCAGAATAATTAATTGTTGCACAAAATCGTTTTAAAATAACGCAATAGTATCATTTTGCTTCAAAAAACACATATTCTTTCAAAATTTATCTAAAATTAGGGTACAGATAACACATTAAAATATTTTTTTTTATTATTGAGGTCATCTCACTGATGATGTCATTTATTTACATTAATTTTGATTTCAAATTAAAGCATTTGAGGTTGTACTTGAATACATAGTTAAAACATATGCACTTGTAAAGTTATTTCAAGGTTTCGTTTTGAGGCCATAGTTGAGGTTACATAAGTCGTCAATAATTGAAGTTACATTTTGTGTATAATGTAAAATTTCAATGTTTAGTAACTATTATAGCAAGTTTGGAAACTGCTTGAGAAAAAAAAATTGATTTTTTTTTTTAAGTTAAAGTTACAACTGAGGTCACATTTCAAAAAATATGTAATGTAAAGATCAAATGGCTTAAATTTTATACCAAACAAGCTGTAGATATTTTAATAATTTTGTGTCCTCAGTAAATTTGTGCAATAATCAAATGAGGGTACAAATAATAAATTAAAATCTTAACACATCAAAATTGGTATCAACTAAGTTTTGTCTCTTCTGCAATTTTTTGTCATCATCTCACTGATGACCTGATTAATTTACATTTATTTTTATCATCTGAAGTTATATTTATATACATACTTAGTATATAAGTATTTGTTAAGTTAAGTTAAAGTTAATTGAGGGTACAGATAATAAATTAGAATAAACATATCAAGTTTGATATCACATTACACCAAATTTAGTCTCGTCTGCATTGTTTTTTATTAATAAGGTCATCTCACTAATAACGTCATTTATTTACATTAATTTTGATTTCAAATTAAAGCAACTGAGGTTGTATATTGATACATAGTTAGTACATATGTATTTGTAAAGTTTTTATTTTTTTTTTTGAAAAATTGATTTAAATTTTTTTACACATTTTGCTAATAAGTTTGATAAATAAATTTTCAAAATAAAAAAAAATGTTCAAAAAACTATAAATGCATATTAATAATAAAATATTAAAAAAAAAAATGCTAATTTTTGATTTTACAAAAATTGTGCTATCAAAGCAACAATTTTTGAAATATTGATTCAAATTTTGTTGCTTATTTAATTTCCAAAAATCAGGAAAACTTTTAAAGTTTGTTATTTTAGACAAAAAAGAAGCAAATTTTGTCTATTTAGACAATAAAAATCTGTGGTATTACTAACATTTTCCATTTTAGACACTTAAAATCTATAAAACATTTTACAATTTATTATTTTTGACACAAAAAATTAGTAAAACAACAATAATTTGTCTATTTAGACACTAAAAATAAGTAGAACTTTTAAAACATATTATTCAAGATGTCTATTTAAGCACTAAAAATCTGAAAAATTACTAAAATTTCTCATTTTAAATACTAAAAATCTTTGAAATCATTTAAACACCAAACATTGATAAAACTACCAAAATGCAACAAATCCAAATTCACAAAAATGTTCGACTCTCTAAAAACCTGCATTCGTCAGTGATTTAATGTGAAGCAGTATATAATGTTTAAATTCTTATTCTCTAATATTCGCAGAAGCTAAAGCACAGAAAAAGTGCAAATTTTATAAATAAACACATCTACAAGTATTATTCTCTATCTTCATACCGGAATACATTCAACACAATAAAGTAATATTGCACTTACATTTGAAAAATGTTTCATACACGCAATAACTCCTTTACATACAACCATTCAAGTTGTTGGAATATGCAATTATCGTTTGATAAAAGAAAAAATCGCACAAGCAATCCTTTTATTCACGCTCCGTAAAGATACATTTAGTGCGGCTCACAGTCGTTCGAAAACGCGTCCCGCTTCCAGAAAACTTTTGCAATAAAAACCGATCGTAAAATTTCCATATAATTTAACATTCAGGAATTTTGCCGACGTTATCATTTCGCATTGGTTACATTATATTGTGTATCTGCACAAACAGAATGGTTATAATAGCATCGATTTTATATAATAATAAACGTTTAATGAAAAAACGTGAATTAAAAATATTTTATGTACAGTACTAGTTAAAGCTTTCTGCAAAGAAAAAATAAAGTTCTAATCGATTTCTCTCGAATAAAAAAAACGGGTTAAGAAGCTCAAAGAGCAATTGGAAAAGCACTATTTTCCTTCCCCTCATTTCATGAATAATTCCATCACCTAAATGATAAATGCAACCAGCACAAGTAAAAAAAAAGGAGAAAGTTAAGTTTACGAATATGCATGAGAGAGGTTCAGTTCCTTTCCGCCCTTCTTCCTTCATTAATCCTCGTATATTTTTTACACGGATCGATTGCGTCCGTGGAAAGAGGAACGTAAACGCGAATGCAATAAACACATTGTTTCGCGCTGGAGGACACATAAACGGTTTTCTGGATGTGGGTTACATCTTTTCATGGAATTTACCGAGGCGAATGACAACGCGAAACTTTACACGCGGCGCCGTTTATATTTCTATTATTCACACGGCATGGAGGAAAATTTTACAAGCTTTTTTATATTCATATTTAATGTGCCGAAGCTTGAATCACCGACAGTGTAGAAAAGATTTTTCCCATTTGGGGTGTTAATATTTGTTAAATTGTATTTGAGGGTATCTTGAATGCTTTTGAAAATATTGAAGTGATAAAAAGAACATATTTTGATCTCATTTTGAGATATACATATGTACTAAGATTAAGTTTGCATAAATTTCTTATTTCATACATAATTAAGAGCATGAATTAGTTGCTTATGTGCTTGGCTCTCATGCTTTAAATTATTTGTGAATTTTGTTCAACTTTTTAGCAACAAATAAATTTACAAACATTGCTAGAATCAGGTTGGTAAGGTGGATACAGTATAAAAAGCCATATCTATTTATTAATTATATTTATTGTGCTGCATTCTAATTTGTCTTTGAAAATTTGTCTTTTGAGCAATTTTTTGCAAATATTTACATTTAATAGTCAATTTTTAATTAAGTTTGCACAATAATTGATTTATTTGGTTTACGTTTTTTGCAATTTGTTATTGTATAGTTAAATTTTAATTCTATTTATACAATTATTGCGTTATTCAAACAATTTTTATTTAAATTTAAACAAAAAATGCGTTTTTTCAAGGTTTCTATTAGATTTCATACAGAAAATGCCGTTTTCAAGCAATTTTTTGCAAATGTTGACGTTTTATACCCAATTTATAATTATATTTCAAGGATAATTTGCGTTTTTTAAGCAGTTTTTGATTATAGAAGAGTTTTCTAAAAGATTTATGATAGATTTCTTACTGAAAATATTATTTACGTTAATTTTTAACCAAATTATTGCATTTTATAGCAAATTTATTGCATTTTTTAAGCGTTTCGTGATTAATTTTAAATTAAAATAGCGTTTTTTTTTTTAAATTTCTATTATATTTCATTTAAAATTTCTTTTTTTCAAAATTCCAATTTTGAGATTTTTTTAATGAAAAGAAAAATCATTTTAAAATACTAATTGCCATATCTCGGAAACCTATCAATGAAAAATTTTGTACTTTATGGAATTTTGGGATCATATAATGCACTAAATAATTTGAAAATATGAATTAATTCCGTACGTCCAATTTTTGTAAAATTAAATCTCAATTTTGATACTATTTTAATAAAAAGAAAAATCATCTTGTGTTGCAAATTGCCATATCTCGGGAACCAATCATTAGAAAGTTTTGTACTTATAGGAATTTTGGAACCATATAATGCACTAAATATTTTGAAAAAAGAAATAAATTCCATACGTCTAATTTTTTGAAAATTTAATCTAATTTTTAAAACTTATTTTAATAAAAAAAAAATCATTTTAAAATACCAATTAGCATATCTCGGGAACCAATCATTGAAATATTTTGTACTTTTGGGATAATTGGGACCATATAATGCACTAAATGTTTTAAAAATATGAATAAATTCCGTACGTCCAATTTTTGTAAAATTAAATCTCCATTTTGAGACTATTTTAATAAAAAGAAAAATCATCTTGTGTTACAAATTGCCATATCTCAGGAACCAATCATTAGAAATTTTTGTACTTTTGGGAATTTTGGAACTATATAATGCACTAAATGTTAAAAAAAATTAATTAAGTCCATACATCTAAATTTTTGAAAATTTAATCCAAGTTTTGAGACTTATTTTAATAAAAAGAAAAATCATTTTAAAATACTAATTAGCATATCTCGAGAACCAATAATTGAAAAATTTTGTACTTTTGGACATTCTTGTACCATATGATGCACAAAATATTTTAAATCAATGAATAAATTCCGTATGTCCGATTTTTGTAAAATTAAATCTCAATTTTGAGACTACTTTAATAAAATGAAAAACCATCTTGAGTTACAAATTGCCCTCGTAAACCAATCATTAGAAAACTTTGTACTTTTGGGAATTTTGGAAACAAATATTGGACTAAATATTTTGAAAATATGAATCAATTACATACGTCCAATTTTTTGAAAATTTAGTTTAAGTTTTGAGATTTTTTTAATGAATAGGAAATTTATTTTTAGATACTAATTGCGATATCTCGGGAACCAATCATTGGAATTGTTTGTTCTTTTGGGATTATAGGGAACATATAATGGACTAAATATTTTGAAAATTTATTTAAATTTCATACGTCCAAATTTTTTAAAAACCATGCCAAGTTTTGAGACTTATTATAATAAAGAGGAAAATCATTTTAAATTACTAATTGCCATATCTCGGGAATTAATCATTGCAATATTTTGTACTTTTAAAAATATTCGGAACATATAATGTACTCTTAAGTTTAAAAAGATGAGTAAATTTCATACGTCCAATTTTTGTAAAATTTTATCTCAGTTTTGAGACTATTTTAATCTCAATTTTGAAACTATTTTAGTAAAATTGAAATTTATTTCCATATACCAACCGCCATATCGTAGAAACCAATCGAAATATTTTGTACTTTTGTGATTAATTAGACCATATAATGCACTAAACGTTTTAAAAACATGAATCAATTCCATATGTCCAGTTTCTATAAAATTTAATTCCAATTTTAAGAATTAAAAAAAAAAAATATTTTGAGATAATAATTGTCATATCTCGGAAACCAAACATAAGAAAATTTTGTAGTTTTGGGAATTTTGGGACCATATAATGCACTAAATATTTTGAAAAAATAAATAAATTCCATAAGTCTAATTTTTTGAAAATTTAATACAAGTTTTGAAACTTATTTTAATAAAAAGAAAAATCATTTTAAAATACTAATTGCCATATCTCGGGAACCAATCTTTAGAATAATTTGTACTTTTAAGATTATTGGGACCATATAATGCACTAAAGGTTTTAAAAATATGAATAAATTCCATACATCCAATTTTTACAAAATTTAATTCCAATTTTGAGATTATTTTAATGAATAGGAAACTTATTTTTAGATATTAATTCCCATATCTCGGGAACCATTTACTAAAAAATTTTGTACGTTTGGAAACTTTGGAATCAAATATTGGACTAAATATTTTGAAAATATGAATCAATTCCATACGCCCAATTTTTTGAAAATTTAATTTAAGTTGAGACTTATTTTAATGAAAAGGATATGGCATCTCGGGAACCAATCATTGGAAAATTTTGTACTTTTGGGAATTTTGGTACCAATTAATGAACTGCGTGCCCTGCCCGCCCACCCAAGTGTTGGTGATCAAGAAATTGGATCACAAACACTTGAGTGGGTAAGCGAGAAGAAAAGTTGAAACTACTAATGCGCAATTAATAAAATGCGTGCCACCGCCTACCCACTCAGGTGTTGGTGATCAAAAAACTAGATCACAAACACTTGAGTGGGTAGGCGGGAACAAAAGATGAAATTACTGATGCGCAATTAATAAACAGCGTTCCCTGACAACCCACCCAAGTGTTTGTGATCAAAAAAATTAATAATTTAAAAAAAATTACAAAATCAAGATTTAAAAATAAAAATAATTTTGTTGTTTTTATTAAAATAAAAAATTTTAAAGAAAATTGTAAAAACCAAAAATTAAAAATTAAAAAAAAAATTAAAAAATAATACTCAAAACCTTTAAAAAAAATTTATAGTAATAAACATTTGTAAAATTTAAAAAAAATTAAAAACAGAAAAAGCTACATAAAAAACAAAAAAATTAAAGTTTTGTAAGAATCAAAACATTTGCAAAATAAATTAAAAATTAAAAAAATTAAAAAATGTGAAAAAAGACAAAAGATTTAAAAAAAATAAAAATTAAAAAAATTTGATACTTATTTTAATAAAAAGAAGAAAAAAGACATTTTAAAATACTAATTGCCATATCTCGGGAACCAATCATTGAAATAGTTTGTATTTTTAAGATTATTGGGACCATATAATGCACTAAATGTTTTGAAAATTTAAATAAATTTCATACGTCCAATTTTTGCAAAATTAAATCTCAATTTTAAGACTATTTAAAAAAAATAAAAAACCATCTTGAGTTACGAATTGCCATATCTCGGAAACCAATCATTGAAAAATTTTGTACTTTTGGGAATTTTGGGACCAAATATTGGACTAAACATTCTGAAAATATGAATAAATTCCATACGTCGAATTATTATAAAATTTTATCCCAGTTTTGAAACTATTTCAATCTCAATTTTGAGACTATTTCATATCTCGGAGAACAAACATGGGAATGTTTTGTACTTTTGGGATTATTGTAAATATACAATGCACTAAATGTTTTAAAAATATGAATAAATTCCAGACGTCCAATTTTTATAAAAATTAATTCCAATTTTGAGATTTTTTTAATGAACAAGAACATAATTTTGAGATATTATTTGCCATATCTCAAAAACCAATCATTGTAAAATTTTGTTTTTTTGGAAATTTTGAAACCATATAATGGACTAAATTATTTGAAAAAATGAATAAATTCCATACGTCTACATTTTTCTAAATTTATGCCAAGTTTTGAGACTTATTTTAATAAAAAAGAAAATCATTTAAAAATACTTATTGCCATATCTCGAAAAACAAATATTGAAATATTTTGTACTTTTGGGATTCTTCGGACCATATAATGCACTTAATGTTTTAAAAATATGAATAAAACGTATGGAACGTCCAATTTTTATAAAATTCAATTCCAATTTTGAGATTTTTTTAATAAAAAGAAAAAAAAAATTGATATACTAATTGCCATATCTCTGGAACCAATCATTGGAAAATTTTGTACTTTTGAGATATTTAGGACCATATAATGCACTAAATATAGTGAAAAAATAAATAATTTCTATACGTCTAACTTTTTGAAAATTTAATCCAAGTTTTGAGATTCATTTTAATTAAAAGAAAATAATTTAAAAATACTAATTACTTTATCTCGGAAACCAATTATTGGAGTACTTTAACTATAATGCTGCCAAAATTCATCCTAATCCAATGTACAGTTTTTAAGTTATGATTTTTGGTTAGTCCACAAATTAAACTTAGTTCTTGCCTACCTACAAAAATAAAAATAAATCTTACGGCAAATAATTTAATTCAAAAGTTTTGAAATTTTCTCATAACTAATAATTTAGAGAAAAATTATGCAAACTTGTGTCGTTTTTTTGGCTTATTTTGTGATGTTTTAAAGTCTTTAGTTATGACATTTAGTGTAACATACCTCGGCCTTACTAGAAAACATAATTTTAATTAAAAAAATGCGAATAATATTATAAAAAAATTTGCTTTACATTTAAGATTTTAATAGTTAAAAGTGGCAGGTCACTAAATTAGAAATTATGTAACAATTGCTGTATCAATTTTATTAAGTTTTGCAGAACTGGTAGTAATGATATTTAGCTACATTGTTGCCAAATTTGATCAAAAACCAATGTGTAGTTTTGATGTAATAAATTACTGCCTAACATTCAACACCTTAAAAGTCAAGAATAGCAAGTCACTAAACTAGCAGTGATGTAAAACTACTGTATCAAATTTATTAAAATTTATGGAGTTAGTAGTAATGACATTTGGCTGCAATGTTGCCAAATTTGATCAAAATTCAATGTATAGTTTTAATGTTACATATTTTAGTTTACATTTAAGATAGTTAAACGTGGTAGGTCACTAAATTAGAGGTTATGTAACAATTGCTGTATCGATTTTATTAAATTTTACAGAGCTTGTATTGATGACATTTAGCTACATTGTTGCCAAACTTAATCAAAATTCAATGTGTAATTTTAATGTAATAAATTATTGCTTAACATTCAACATTTTTAAGTTAATAATAGCAAATCACTAACCTAGAAGTGATGTAAAAACTGCCGTGTCAAATTTATTAAATTTTATAGGGTTAGTAGTAATGACATTTGGCTGCGTTGTTGTCAAATTAGAGTTAAACCCAATATACAGTTTAATTGTTACAATTTTTTGTTTTACATTTAACACATTAACAGTTAAAGGTGGCAGATCACTAAATTAGAAGTTATGTAACAATTGCCGTATCGATTTTATTAAGTTTTGCAGAGCTGGCAGTAATGATATTTGGATACATTGTTGCCAAATTTGATCAAAATATAATGAGTAGTTTTGATGTAATAAACTTTTGCTTAAAGTTAAACACCTTAAAAGTTAACAATATCAGGTCACTAAATTAGAAGTGATGTAAAAACTACCGTGTCGAATTTACTAAATTTTATATTGTTAGTAGTAATGACATTTGGCTGCACTGTTGCCAAATTTCATAAAAATCCAATGTATAGTTTTGATGTGTTAATTTTTTTCTTAACATTTAACACTTTAAAAGTTAACAATAGCGGGTCACTAAACTAGATGTGATGTAAAAACTGCCGTATCAAAATTATTAAATTTTTTGGAGTTATTAGAAATGACATTTGGATGCCATGTTGCCAAATTTGATTAAAATCCAATATATAGTTTTAATATTACAATTTTTTTCTTTAGATTGATTACCTTAATAGTTAAACGAGGCAAGTCACTAAATTAGTGGTTATGTAAAAAATGTCGTACCAATTTTATTGAATTGTACAGAGCTGGTAGTAATGCCATTTGACTACATTGTTGCCAAAATTCATAAAAATCCAAAGTATATTTTTGATGTAATTATTTTTTTCTTAACATTCAACACCTTAATAAATAAAAATGTCAGATCACTAAATTATAGGTTATGTAAAAACTGCCGTATTAATTTGATTAAATTTTATAGAGATAGTAGTAATGACATTTGGCTGCATTGTTGCCAAATGTCATCAAAATACAATGTACGTTTTTGATACTACAACTGATTCTTTATACCCAAGACATCACCAGTCAATAGTGACAAATCACTAATATACAGGTTATGTCAAATTTGACGTGTGGATTTAATTAAATTTTATAGAGTTGGCAGTAATGATGTTTGACTGCATTGTTGCCAAATTTGATCAAAATTCAATATATAGTTTTAATGTTACAAATTTTAGTTTGCATTTAAGATCTTAATAGTTAAACGTGGTAGGTCATTAAATTAGAGGTTATGTAACAAATGTTGTATCGATTTTATTACACTTTACAGAGCTTGTAGAAATGATATTTGGCTACATTGTTGCCAAATTTAATCAAAATCCAATGTGTAGTTTTGATGTAATAAATTACTACTTAACATTCAAAATTTTAAAAGTTAATAATAGCGAATTGTTAACCTAAAAGTGATGTAAAATCTGCCGTGTCAAATTTATTAAATTTTATAGGGTTAGTAGTAGTGACATTTGGCTGCGATGTTGCCAAATTAGAGTTAAATCCAATATACAGTTTAATTGTTACAATTTTTTGATTTACATTAAACACCTTAACAGTAAAAAGTGGCAGATCACTAAATTAGAAGTTATGTAACAATTAGCGTATTGATTTTATTGAGTTTTACAAAACTGGTAGTAATGATATTTGGCTACATTGTTGCCAAATTTGATCAAAATATAATGAGTAGTTTTGATGTAATAAAGTTTTGCTTAAAGTTTAACACCTTAAAAGTTGTCAATATCAGGTCACTAAATTAGAAGTGATGTAAAAACTACCGTGTCAAGTTTACTAAATTTTATAGTGTTAGTAGTAATGACATTTGTCTGCACTGTTGCCAAATTTCATAAAAATCCAATGTATAATTTTGATGTATTAATTTTTTTCTTAACATTCAAACATTAAAAGTTAACAATAGCGGGTCACTAAACTAGATGTGATGTGAAAACGGCCGTATCAAAATTATTAATTTTTTTGGAATTATTAGTTATGACATTTGGCTGCCATGTTGCCAAATTTGATCAAAATCCAATATATAGTTTTAGTGTTACAATTTTTTTCTTTAAATTGATCACCTTAATAGTTAAAGGTGACAAGTCACTAAATTAGTGGTTATGTAAAAAATGTCGTACCAATTTTATTGAATTGTACAGAGCTGGTAGTAATGACATTTGATTACATTGTTGCCAAATTTCATAAAAATCCAATGTATATTTTTGATGTATTTATTTTTTTCTTAACATTCAACACCTTAATAGTTAAAAATGTCAGATAACTAAATTATAAGTTATGTAAAAACTGCCGTATCAATTTTATTAAATTTTATAGAGATAATAGTAATGACATTTGGCTGCATTGTTGCCAAATTTCATCAAAATCCAATAAATAGTTTTACTATAATAAATTTTTTGTTGTACATGACTTATTAATATTTAATGGTACCTGGTCACTAAATTAAATTGCTTAATCAATTTTTTCACAGTTGGTAGTAATGATATTCGGCTCCAGTGTTGCCAAATGTCATCAAAATTGTACGTTTTTGATACTACAATTGATTTTTTATACCCAAGACATCACCAGTCAATAGTGACAAATCACTAAATTACAGGTTATGTCAAATTTGATGTGAAGATTTAATTAAATTTTATAGAGTTGGTAGTAATGATGTTTGACTGCATTGTTGCATTTATAAAAATCCAATGTACAGTTTTAAAGTAATTCATTTTTTAGACAGTAAAACTTTGTTTTAAAATTCATCAAAAGTAAATAAATACAGTAACCATCTGTCCTTTCCATTAATATTAATCATTACTCTTGATATAATCGTCGTTTGAATTACCGTACCCGCATAATACAACGACAGTAAAATTGAACTCACACTTAAAACCCACTCACAACCAACACTTCTATTAGTCATCCAATTAATTTAGCAAATGAATGTAAACGCCAGTTGACCGGTCAAGCATTATCAAAACACATCAGCTGTCGACGAGATGGATGCAAAAATGTCTTGTTATGCACTACTCCTCCTCATACAAACATCCTCAACGCTCATTAAAATGAATAAAGGGAAAGAAAAATAGCGACGTGTTAATTATAGGGGACCGACGGCTATTACTCACTCTGAGCAGAAAAAAAAAACGATTTATATGCAAATGTATAAATTTACCCAAAAAATTGTGGTATTAATAAATCTTGAATGAAAAGACCAGGGGTTATTAAAATAATGAAATTAGTAATTTATAATATTGCTTCAAATAACATTGATTTTATAAAACTCTGTATGCAGTCGAGACACTTTCAACTCGTGCTGAAAATTAATTTTTTCTCTCACAAAGAAAATGATTTAATTATGGCGCGCTCTAAAGCAGAAAGAAAATCAAGCCGGAGCAAAATATGAGTCGACAAAGTCGCCGCCGTCTCACGCTCGCGAATTAACAGGGAAGACCTTCAGCCACCAGGCGGGATTTTGTAGCAGTTTGAAATTATAATTAAGGGCCGCGAGCTTTGTGCATTTCACCTACTACAACTGCTATTACTCGAAAGCACGTGATGTCACGTTTGTCGGGTCATAATACGCCTTTGTTTTATTTCTCTGACATTTGTTTCGTTCCGTACGTACAAACCGTGTTTTAAGATCTATTATTCCCTTTGTTTATAGCATGGCCTGATCTTTTATATTTAGAAATTGAATTAATTATTCTATAGGTATTAATTAGTTTTGTTTGTATGTCAGTCACCTTGAGAATTGAATTGGGTGGAATAGGTTTTCCTAAATTAACATCAATGATTAAACAAGTCTCGGTTGGTTACTAAACTAAAATGTTAAAGCGGTTGCTATTTATTTATTTTGTTAGGCCACGAATCCCCGTCTGTAATTCCCTTACGCATTGGAATATTTTGTATTGTTTTAGTGCTTGTAGTTGTTGTTTCTAACTACGTTTGAAGTTTGTTAAATATATTTGCGGATTAACATTTGTATTAATTTTATCTTGAATATAATCTACGATGAAAAACAATTCAGTTGTATTTGCGTTAACCTGTTGTTGTCTTAGGAGAAACATTGTTTGATCGTGCATTGTAATCTTCAAATATACTTTAACAAATGCTTTGAAATGTCATCAGCTGTGACATATTTATGTTTGTATAAGATGGAATTCTATTTGCAAACATTAAGTTTAAAAAAATGAATTTGTCAGCATCCAAAATTGATTTTTACAATCGTTTAGCAAGGATTTTAAGCGTTAAAGTTTTTAAAAGCTAATTTTGTAATAATATTAAAAAAATTTTGATTTTTAATTTATTAACTATAAAATCTCATAAAAATTGCTAAACTGTTTTTTCTTGATCCTCAGTATTTTCAATTTGAAATCAAAATATATGTAAATAAATGAAGTCATCAGTGACTGAGGTGCTTTAGTTAAAAAAAAAATGTGTAAATAATTGAGGTCATCTCGCTGATAATAAAATATTGCAGAAGAGAATAAATTAATTTAATACCAACCTCGATGTGTTTTAGATATATTATCTGTACCCTCAGTTGATTATAGTGCAAATTTATTGAATACACAAAATTATCAAAATACCTATCGTGATAGGTATAAATTGGTATAAAAATTGATCCTCACACGACATATTAACAAAAATGTGACCTCAGTTGTAATCTCAACTTAAAAAAAACAAACTTCTTACTCAAGCAGATTCCAAACTTGCTATAATAGTTACTAAACATTAAAGTTTTAGATTATACACAAAAAATCACCTCAATTATTAACGACTCTACTAACCTCAACCATGATCTCAAAAACAAAACCTTAAATTTACTTCACAAACACATATGTACTAACTATGTATTAAAATACAACCTCAGTTGCTTTAAATTGAAATCAAAATTAATGCAAATAAATAACGTCATCAGTGAGATAACCTCATCAATAAAAAAATGCAGACAAGACTACATTTGGTGTATTTTGATACCAAACTCGATGTGTTTATTCTAATTTATTATCTGTAGCCTCAGTAAACCTCAAACAACTTTAAAAATAAAACTTTAAAATAATCTCACAAATACTCATGTACTATAAATTAAAATTTAACCTTAGTTGCTTTGATTTAAAAATCAAAATATATATAAATAACAGAGGTCATCAGTGAGATGACCTCAGTTACTTTAATTTAAAATGAAAATATGTGTAAATAAATGAGGACAACTCAATGATGATAAAAAATTTGCTGAAGAGACTAAATTAATTCGATACCAACCTCGTTGTACAAATATACTGAAAACACAAAATTATCAAAATACCCTGTTTAATATAAAATTAAATCAACTTGATTCTCACATGACATACTTGCAAAAATGTTCTCTCAGTTGTAATCTCAATTAAAAAAAAAAAAATCTTTTTACTCAAGCAGATTCCAAACTTGCTCTAATAGTTACTAACCATTGAAGTTTTACATTATAAAATGTAACCTTAATTATTGACAACTTTAGTAACCTCAAAGTTGTAACCTCAACTTTGACCTCAAAAACAAAACCTTAAATTAACTTCACAAACACATATGTACTAACTATGTATCAAAATATAACCTCAGTTTCATCCGTGAGATGACCTCAATTGCTATAATTTGAACATAAATTGTATAAATAAATGAGGTCATCTCACTCATGATAAAAAACTGCAGATGAGACAAAATGATCGAAATACCTACTAAAACCATGTTAGCCTAAACATTAAAATTTTATGTTTTGCAAATTAAAAATATGAACGACAAACAAACAAAAATGTGTCAAGTAGAAATAAAGTAGTTTTACAGATGAAAAAATTAAGATTTTAAAATTAGAAATTTTAGTAGTCAAACGATTGTTTTGATTTTTATTGTCTAAAATGGTTAGTTTCGGTAGTTTTATTAATTAAATCAAAAAATTAAATAAAAAAATGTTTAGAAAAAATGATGGCCCCACAGATGTTCAGTGTCTAAAATGACAAATGTTAGTACGGATTTTTAGTGTTTAAATAGACAAATTTTAGTTGTTTTGCAATTTTTTTGTGTTTAAAATAAAAAAATTATAAAAGTTTCACAGATTTTTAGTATATAAAATGAGAAATTTTAGTAGTTTTACAGAAATATAGTACCTAAATAGACAAAATTTGGTACTTTTTTTAATCTAAAATAACAAGTTTTAAAAGTTCTTCCGATTTTTAGTGTCTAAATAGACAAATTATTGTTGTTTTACTAATTTTTTGTGTTTAAAATAATAAATTGTAAAATGTTTTATAGATTTTAAGTCTCTAAAATAAAAAATGTTCGTAATCCCACAGATTTTTATAGCCTAAATACACTAAATTTGCTACTTTTTTGTCTAAAATACAAAGTTTTAAAAATTCTACTAATTTTTAGTGTCAAAGTTGCTTTAAAAGCAATTTTGTAAAACCAAAATTTAGCTTTTTTTAAATTATTAAAATACATTTAAACTTTTTTTTAAATATACCTAATTTTGAAAATTGATTTTGCAATTATTTTCAATATAAGAAAAAAAAATTGAATCAACTCTTCAGAAATTGTAGCTTTGATAGCAATTTTTGTAAAATCAAAAATGTTTTAACAACTCATTAGCAACATGTGTAAGAAAATTTAAATCTATTTTTCAAACAAAAAAATGCATTTTTGTTAAAATCAAAATTTAACATTTTTTTAAAATTATTAAAACGCATTTAATTTTTCTTGAAAATTACCTAATTTTGGAAAGTAGTTAAACAACTCCTTGACAATATGTCTAAAAATATTTAAACAAATTTTTGAAAAATTGTTGTTTCAATAACAATTTTTGTAAAATCATAATTTAGCACTTTTTTAAAAACTTTACAAATCAAGAGAATTTATGTTAAACAATTCTCTCATATATAAATCCAAGCACACAGAAGGTAAGACAAATAATGGATTTTTTGATGATTAACACTTGGGCGGTTGGGTGGGTAACAATACAAGAAACTACTCGCTCACAAATTGAACTTTGTTCCCACCCACCAACCCACCCAAGCGTTAGTTATCAAGAGATTTATTGTTAAACAATTTTCTCATATCTAAATCCAAGCACACACAAGGTAAGACAAATAATCGATCCTTCGATGATTAACACTTGGGCGGGCGTGTGGTAACATTAGAAAATGCTACTCACAAACAAATTAAACTTTGTTCCTCTCTACCCACCCAAGCGTTAGTTATCAAGAGATTTATTGTTAAACAAATCTCTTATATCTAAAATCCAAGCACACAAAAGGTGGGATAAATAATGGATCCTTTAATGATTAACACTTGAGCAGGTAGGTGGGTCACTAGAAAAAACTACTCGCTCACAAATTAAATTCTGTTCCTACCCTTTCACCCACCCAAGCGTTCGTTATCAAGAGATTTATTGTTAAACAATTTTCTCATATCTAAATCCAAGCACATACGAGGTGGGACAAATATTGGATCCTTTGATGATTAACACTTGAACGGGTGGGTGGGTCATAGTAGAAGAAGCTGCTTGCTCACAAATTGAACTTTGTTCCCATCCACCCACCCAAGCATTAGTTATAAAGAAATTTATTGTTAAAAAATTCCCTCATATCTAAATCCAAGCACACACAAAGTGGGACCAATAATAAATCCTTTGATAATTAACACGTGGGCGGGTGGGAGGGCCACAGAAAAAAAAACTACTCGCCTACAAATTAAACTTTGTTCCCACCCACCCACCCAACTGTTAGTTATCAAAAAATTTATTGTTAAGCAATTTTCACATATCTACATCCAAGCACATACGAGGTGGGACAAATAATAAATCCTTTAATGATTAACACTTGGGCGGGTGAGTGGGTCATAGTAGAAGAAGCTACTCGCTCACAAATTGAATTTTGTTCCCACCCACCCACCCAAGCGTTAGTTATAAAGAAATTTATTGTTAAACAATTCTCTCATATCGAAATCCAAGCACACAAAATGGGACCAATAATAGATCCTTTGATAATTAACACGTGGGCGGGTGGGTGAGCCACAGTAGAAGAAACTACTCCCCTACAAATTAAACTTTGTTCCCACCCACCCACCCAACCGTTAGTTATCAAAAGATTTATTATTAAACAATTCTTACATATCTAAATTCAAGCACACAAAAAGTGCCACAATAATAGATCATTTAAAGATTAACACTTGGGCGGGTGAGTGAGTCACAGTAGAAAAAGGTATTTGCTCACAAATTAAACTTTGTTCCCACCCACCCACCCAAGCGTTTGTTATCGAAAGATTTATTGTTAAACAATTATTTCATATCTAAATTTAAGCAGACAAAAAGTAGGACAAACACTAGATCCTTTAATGATTAACACATGAGCAGGTGGGTGGATCACAGTTGAAAAAGGTACTCGCTCACAAATTCAAATTTGTTCCCACCCACCCACCCAACCGTTAGTTATCAAAAGATTTATTGTTAAACAATTTTCTTATATCTACATCTAAGCACATACGAGGTGGGTCAAATAACAAATCCTTAAATGATTAACACTTGGGCGGGTGGGTGGGTCACAGTAAAAAAAAGTACTGGCTCACAAATTAAACTTTGTTCCCACCCACCCACCCAACCTTTAGTTATTAAAATATTTATTGTAAAACAATTCTTTCATATCTAAATTCAAGCACACAAAAAGTGGGACAAACAATAGATCACTTGGGCGGGTGAGTGAGTCACAGTAGAAAAAGGTACTCGCTCACAAATTAAATTTTGTTCCCACCCACCCACCCAACCGTTAGTTATCAAAAGATTTATTGTTAAACAATTGTTTCATATCTAAATTTAAGCACACAAAAAGTGGGACAAACAATAGATCCTTAAATGATTAACACTTGGGCGGGTGGGTGGGCCAAAGTTGAAAAAAGTACTCGCTCACAAATTAAAAAATTTTCCCACCCACCCACCCAAGCGTTTGTTATCAAAAGATTTATTGTTAAACAAATCTCTCATATCTAAATCCAAGCACACACAAAGTAGGACCAATAATAGATCCTTTGATAAATAACACGTGGGCGGGTGGGTGGGTCACAGTAGAAAAAGGTACTCGCTCACAAATTAAACTTTGTTCCTACCCACCCACCCAACCGTTAGTTATCAAAAGATTTATTGTTAAACAATTTTCTCATATCTACATTCAAGCACATACGAGGTGGGACAAATAATAAATCCTTTAATGATTAACACTTGGGCGGGTGGGTGGGTCACAGTAGCAAAAGGTACTCGCTCACAAATTAAACTATGTTCCCACCCACCCACCCAAGCGTTAGTGATCAAGAGATTTATTGTTAAACAATTCTTTCCTATCTACATTTAAGCACACAAAAAGTGGAACAAACAATAGATCCTTTGATGATTAACTCTTGAGTGAGTGGGTGGATCACAGTAGAAAAAGGTACTCGCTCACAAATTAAACTTTGTTCCTATCCACCCACCCAACCGTTAGTTATCAAAAGATTTATTGTTAAACAATTTTCTCATATCTACATTCAAGCACATACGAGGTGGGACAAATAATAAATCCTTTAATGATTAACACTTGGGCGGGTGGGTGGGTCACAGTAGCAAAAGGTACTCGCTCACAAATTAAACTTTGTTCCTACCCACCCACCCAACCGTTAGTGATCAAGAGATTTATTCTTAAACAATTCTTTCATATCTTAATTCAAGCACACAAAAAGTGGGACAAACAATAGATCATTTGATGATTAACACTTGGGCGGGTGGGTGGGTCACAGTAGAAAAAAGTACTCGCTCACAAATTAAACTTTGTTCCCACCCACCCACCCAACCGTTAGTTATCAAAAGATTTATTGTTAAACAATTTTCTCATATCTACATTCAAGAGCATACAAGGTGGGACAAATAATAAATCCTTTAATGATTAACACTTGGGCGGGTAGGTGGGTCACAGTAAAAAAAAATACTCGCTCACAAATTAAACTTTGTTCCCACCCACCCACCCAAGCGTTAGTGATCAAGAGATTTATTGTTAAACAATTCTTTCATATCTAAATTCACGCACACAAAAAGTGGGACAAACAGTAGATCATTTGATGATTAACACTTGGGTGGGTGGGTGGGTCACAGTAAAAAAAATATACTCGCTCACAAATTAAACTTTGTTCCCACCCACCCACCCAAGCGTTAGTGATCAAGAGATTTATTGTTAAACAATTCTTTCATATCTAAATTCAAGCACACAAAAAGGTGGGACAAACAATAGATCATTTGATGATTAACACTTAGGTGGGTGGGTGGGTCACAGTAGCAAAAGGTACTCGCTCACAAATTAAATTTTGTTCCCATCCACCCACCCAACCATTAGTTATCAAAAGATTTATTGTTAAACAATTTTCTCATATCTAAATTCAAGCGCATACGAGGTGGGACAAATAATAAATCCTTTAATGATTAACACTTGGGCGGGTAAGTGAATCACAGTAAAAAAAGATACTCGCTCACAAATTAACCTTTGTTCCCACCCACCCACCCAAGCGTTAGTGATCAAGAGATTTATTCTTAAACAATTCTTTCATATCTTAATTCAAGCACACAAAAAGTGGGACAAACAATAGATCATTTGATGATTAACACTTGGGCGGGTGGGTGGGTCACAGTAGAAAAAAGTACTCGCTCACAAATTAAACTTTGTTCCCACCCACCCACCCAACCGTTAGTTATCAAAAGATTTATTGTTAAACAATTTTCTCATATCTACATTCAAGAGCATACAAGGTGGGACAAATAATAAATCCTTTAATGATTAACACTTGGGCGGGTAGGTGGGTCACAGTAAAAAAAAATACTCGCTCACAAATTAAACTTTGTTCCCACCCACCCACCCAAGCGTTAGTGATCAAGAGATTTATTGTTAAACAATTCTTTCATATCTAAATTCAAGCACACAAAAAGTGGGACAAACAGTAGATCATTTGAGGATTAACACTTGGGCGGGTGGGTAGGTCACATTAGGAAAAGGTAGTCGCTCACAAATTAAACTTTGTTTCCACCCACCCATCCAAGAGTAAGTTATCAAGAAATTTATTGTTAAACAATTCTCTCATATCTAAATCCAAGCACACACAAAGTGGGACCAATAATAGATCCTTTGATAATTAACACGTGGGCGAGTGAGTGGGTCACAGTACTCATCCACAAATTAAATTTTGGTTGTTTCACAAAAAAATTTTGTGATTAAAATGACAAATGATAAAAATTCCATAGATTTTTAGTGTGTATTATGAGAAATTTTAGTAGTTCCATGACAGAAGTCATTAAGTTTGAGAAAGTAGTTGACGTAACAATTTTCTTGATAACAAACACTCTGGCGGGTAGGCGGGTTCACAGTTTATTAATGTTGGACCGGAAGTTTAATTGTGTCATGGCATGAAAATTTAATAAATCTATTGCTATGCAATTGTCAATTTAATCTCGGTATGCAACTAACCTAAAAATCAAATCTGTCGTGGCACAAAATACGGAGTTCTTTAAATCACTAATCACTATGTTCACATAACCAACAAATCTGATACGCCTCTTTGTAATTAACAATTGTGTCATGGAATGCTCATTTTATTAAATCTATCGCTCCATAATTAACACTTAAATAACAGTAAAAACTTAACCTAAAATGTTTAGCTGTTGTTTCGCAATTTATAGTTACGTCACCGTAATTTTAGGTTAGCTTCATTTTATCTATTGTTTTGCAATTAATAAATGTGTAATAGAATGCAAGTTTATTGAATCTGTCGTTTTGCAGTTGACAGTTAAGTCACGGCATGCACCTTACCTAAAAATAATATTTCTAATCTGTCGTTTCGCAATTGACAAATAAGTCACGGTATGCACATAACCCAAAAATCTAATCTGTTGCTTCGCGATTAATACTTGTTTCCCAGAATGCAAAGTTTATTAAATTTGTCGCTTCGCAATTTACAGTTATGTCACGGTATGCACCTAACCTACACTTTGCTTTGCAATTATTAATTGTTTCACAAAATGGAAAGTTTATTGAATCTGTCGCTTTGCAATTGACAGTTAATTCAAGGTATGCACCTAATCTAAAAATCTAATCTAAATCTAAGTAAATGTAAATTGGTTTACAGATGATTTAAAAGAGATGAGATCCAATTTACATCTTCTTTATACAAATATGGGTCACATTAGATTAAAACTTGAATACAATAATCTCAAGAAAAAGTATAAACAGGCTTTAAAAAATGCAAACATAAAAGCAAATAACAACTATATTGCAAAACAGCCAAATAATACTAAAGCAATGTGGAACTTGGTCAAATCGCATAGTAATAAACGTGATAATGATAGTGATAAAAACTGTGATATTAATGTTAATGATTTTAATGAATATTTTATAAATGTTGCTGAAAATATTATTAACACGATAAATGTGTCAACCGATAAGGACCCTGTATATCTAATGTGCCAATCATCTTCATCAGCTTTTACCCCTTATTTTAATTTTAAAAACATAACGAGTGTGGATGTGAGAGATACAGTTGATAGCTTAAAAAATAGTAAATCTATGGACCATTATGGGCTGTCCGTAGAAATAATTCAAAATATCAAATGGCTCATCATTAAACATCTAGCAAAAAATTTTAATAATTGCATAGAGGTTGGAGTATTTCCGGATACCCTAAAATCTTCAAAAATTGTGCCTATTTAAAAAAAAAGTGATAAAAAAGATGTTGAAAATTATCGGCCGATAACCTTACTTCCAATCATTTCTAAAATTTTTGAAAAATTATTGAAACAACAACTTTCCCAACACATGGAAGAACATGATATTTTTCATACTAGTCACCATGGCTTTAGGGTTGGAAAATCGATTACTTCGGCCTTACTAGCGTTAACTGATAAAATAATAGATGCTTTTGAAAAGGAAGAGTCTGTCTTCACCACATTCATAGACCTAAGCAAGGCCTTCGATTGTGTCTCTTACACTATTCTTATTCGTAAATTGTACGCGTATAATATATGTCCAAATAGCATTAAACTACTGTCTTCGTACTTATGTAATAGGAAACAATATGTAAATTATAATCATGTATCATCTGCAACTGTTATATCTAGTACGTGGGGGGTGCCACAGGGGTCAGTTCTTGGCCCCTTGTTGTTCCTCATATATATTAATGATTTTGCCAATTTTAATGAAGTAGGTCAAATTGTACAATATGCCGATGACACTACTATTAGTAATCGCAGCATAACAACTGAAGAAGGTACTGTTTTAAGCAAAACAGCACTACAAACTGCAGTAGAGTGGTTTCAAATTAATTCACTTTGTTAAAATGTTGAGAAAACCACTAAAATTCAATTTACCCGTAGACCTACAACTACAACAGACACAATAGTACCTAAGTCTCTTGGTCTACATTTAGCGAAGGACTTTACTGACAGGAACATGGGGAACAGGTTGCAAATAAGCTGAACAAAAATATATATCTATTAAGAAGCCTTGCTAACTGTGCTTCCATCCATATATTAAGGACTGTTTACTTTGCAATCTGTAACTCAGCGCTAATGTATGGCATCCTAGTCTGGGGTCATTCATCAATAAAGCACAGACTATTTTCATTACAAAGACGTGCAGTCAGAATTGTTGCCGGAGTAGAATACAAAGACTGCAAATCACTATTCCAAAACTAAAAAATACTAACATTACCATGTATGTTTATATTAGAATGTCTGCTGTTAGTGCATAAAACAATAAATTCTCGTACATTAAACAAGGATGTCCACCCATACAACACAAGGCGCAACAACGATTTGAGAAACTGTTTTAATAGGCTTGAGACAAGTAAAACTAGCACTCGATACTATGGTGTCACATTTTACAACAGATTACCAAATAATATTAAAAATTTAGAGTTGCCACAGTTCAAACGCAAATTAAAACAGTTTTTCTTAGAAAAATCATTTTATAATTACGAAGAATTTTTAAATTATAAGTTTCTACTTTAGCACTAGATTATATTTACTTACTGTACATGACTTACGTAAATACCTATGTATTCTAACATCAATCAATATATTATTATTATTATAGCTTAACTTGTTGCTTCGCAAATAACAGTTAATTTATAGTATACACCTAACCAAAAATCTAATCTGTCACAAAATGCTAAGTTTATTGAATCCATCGATTCGCAATTTACAGTTAATTCAAAGTACATACTTAAACTATATATCTAATATATCGCTTCGCGATTGATAACTATGTCTCAAAATATAAAGTTTATTAGCTCTGTAGCTTCGCAATTGACAGTTAAGTAACATTATGCACTCAAACTAATTTGTAGCTTCGCAATTAGAAATTATGACAGTTAAGTCACTTTATGAACTCAAACTAAAAAACTAATGTGTCACAAAATGTAAAGTTTAATGAATCTGTCGCTTCGCGATTTACATCTAAAAGTCTAATACATTAATCGTTTTCGATTAATAATTGTGTCACAGAATACATACCCAGTTTATTTAATCTGTCGCTTCGCCATTGACAATTAAGTTACTTTATGCACTCAAACTAATTCATCGCAAAGTTTACTAAATCTATCGCTTCGCGATTTGCATCTAAAAATATAATATATCGTTTCGCGATTAAATATTGTGTTACAGAATACAAAGTTTATTAAATCTGTCGCTTCAAGATTGACAGTTAATTCACGTTATGCACTCAAACTAAAAATCTAATATGTCGCTTCGCGATTAAAAATTGTGTCACAGAAAACAAAGTTTATGAAAACTGTCGCTTCGCGATTGACAGTTAGGTTACTTTATGCACTCAAACAAAAAATCTAATTTGTCGCTTCGCGATTAAAAACTGTGTCACAAAACCCAAAGTTTATTGAATCAGTCGCTTCGCAATTGACAGTTAAGTCACTTGGTGCACTCAAACTAATTTGTCGCTTTGCGATTAGAAATTGTGTCACAAATAGCAAAGTATAGTAAATCAGTCGCTTCGCAATTTACATCTGAAAACTTAATATATCACTTCGCAATTAATAATTGTGTCACAGAATACAAAGTTTATTAAATCTGTCGCTTCGCGATTTACAGTTAAGTCACTTTATGCACTCAAACTAAAAAACTAATCTGTCGCTTCGTGATTAAAAATTGTGTCACAAAATCCAAATTTCATAAACCTGTCGCTTCGCAACTGACAGGTAAGTTACTTTATACACTCAAACTATAAATCTAATTTGTCGCTTCGCGATTAAAATTTATGTCACAACATGCAAACTTTATTAAATCTGTCGCTTCACGATTGACAGGTAAGTCATGTTATGCACTCAAACTAAAAATCTAATCTGTCGCTTCGCAATTAGAAATTGTGTCACAAAATCCAAAGTTTATAAAATCTGTCGCTTTGCGATTGACAGTTGAGTCACTTTATGCACTCAAACTAAAAATCAAAATTGTGACATAAAATGCGCAAAGTTTATTGAATCTATCGCTTCGCGATTTGCAGTTAAAGAATTCATGATACATATTTCTAAAAATCTAATATATCGCTTCGCAATTAGAGATTGTGTCACAAAATCCAAAGTTTAATAAATCTGTCGCTTCGCGATTTACATCTAAAAATCTAATTTGTCGCTTCGCGATTAGAAATTGTTGTCACAGAATGCAAAGTTAATTGAATCTGTCGCTTCGCAAATGACAGTTAAGTTACTTTATACACACAAACTAAAAAACTAATCTGTCGCTTCGCAATTAGAAATTGTGACACAAAATAAAAAGTTTAATAAACCTAACCTAACCTAGCCTAACAGTTAAGTACTGGTTCATACCCAAGCTAAAAACTAAATTTGTCGCTTCACCATTAATATATGTGTGACTGGAAGCAAAATTTATTACATCGGTCGCTTCGTGATGTCAGTTAGGTCACAGTATGCACCTAACCTTAAAATCCAATCTGTCGCAATGCTATTAATTGTTGTAATTGTTGTAGCACAAATTGCACAGGTCCTTAAATCTATCGCTTTGCTATTAACGGTTAAGTAACTATGTATACCTAACCTAAAATTCTAATCTGTTATTATTATTAATAATTAAAAATTTACAGTTAGGCATGTAACCTAAAAATGTTACATCTAATCTGTAGCTTTGTGACTAAAAATGCAGTCACGGTATGCACCTAACCTAAAAATGTTACATCTAACCTATCACTTCACGATTGATAGTTGAGACACGATATGCACCTAATCTTTGTTTGTTATTAATAATTGTGTCATTAAATGCCAAATTTATTAAATCTGTCACTTCAGAATTGACAGTTAGGCATCTAACCTAAAAATGTTAAATCTAATCTATTGCTTTGTAACTAAAAATGCAGTCACGGTATGCACCTAACCTAAAAATGTTACAACTATTCTATCGCTTTGCGATTGACAGTTAAGACACGATAATGCACCTAATCTTTGTTTGTTATTAATAATCCTGTCATTAAATGCCAAATTTATTAAACCTGTCCCTTCAGAATTGACAGTTAAGCATCTACCTAAACATGTTACATCTAATCTGTGGCTTTGTGACTAATAATGCAATCACGGTATGCACCTTACCTAAAAATGTTACATCTAATTTATTGCTTCGCGATTGACAGTTAAAACACGATATGCACCTAACCTAAAAATATTACATCTAATCTGTCACTTCGTGATTGACAGTAAAAATTTTATCAGTCTCTTTTCGATTAATAATTGTGTCACAGAATGCTAAATTTATTGGATATGTCTCTTCGCAATTGATAGTTAATTTTTGAGTCACGGTTTGTACCTAACTGAAAAACGTTACTTGTAATATGTCACTTTGCAATTGACAGTTGAGTCACGGTATGCAACTAACCTAAAAATGTTACATCTAATTTGTCACTCCGCGATTGATAGTTTAGACACGGTACATACCTAACCTAACCTAAAACTTTAGTTTGTCGCTTCGCGATTGATAATTGTGTCACAAAATGCAAAACTTATTGCATATGTCGCTTCTCAAACCTAACCTAACTTAACCTAAAAAAGTTATATCTAATCTATTGCTTTGCCGAAATGCATAGTTCCTAAAATCTGTCAATGTACACCTAACCTAAAAATCTAATCTGTCCCTTTGTAATTAATATTACAAAATGTCAAATTTATTAAATCTGTCACTTCGCAATTGACAGTTAGATCACTGTGTAACCTAACCTAACCTAAAAATGTTGCAACTAATTACTTGCTAATAAGGTTAAGTCACGGTATACACTTCTAATCTCTTCAACCAATAGTTGTGTCACGGAATGCATTAGTTTAGTAAATCTTTCATTTTGAGTTTTGAGGTTAATGCACTTAGTCAAAAATTCATAATCTAATTGTGTCACGGTAAGCATTTATTGTTTTTTAATTTGTCGCTTTGCATTTGTTACCTTTTCGTATGCGTTTAACCTAAAAATATTATGTTTTCTCAATTGACAGTTGAGTCACGGTTTATACTTAACTGAAAAACGTTACTTCTATTCTGTCACTTTGCTATTGATTGTTGAGTCACGGTATATACTTAACCTAAAAATGTTGCATTTAGTTTGTAGCTTTTAAGGTTAAGTCACGGTATCCACTTAATCTAAAAATCTTATCTTTAGCTTTAAGGAATGAATGATTTTTTTGCGTTGCGTCTTAAGGTGTGTTTCAACCAAAAATTGTTAAATCTTATCTGTTGATTTGCAATTTATAGTAAAAATGTGTCACGGTATACATTACCGTTTTTAACTTGCTGCAATTGATGGTTAACTTTTGGTACTTAACCTAACCTAACCAAAAAACATAACATTTAATCTGTCGCTTCAAGATTGATAGACTCAAGTCTCGGTATGCATCTTACCAAAAATTCTAATCTGTAGCTTTGGTAAAGATAGTTGTGTCACGGAATGCATTAGTTTAGTAAATCTTTCATTTTGAGTTTTGAGGTTAATGCACTTAGTCAAAAATTCATAATCTAATTGTGTCACGGTAAGCATTTATTGTTTTTTAATTTGTCGCTTTGCATTTGTTACCTTTTCGTATGCGTTTAACCTAAAAATATTATGTTTTCTCAATTGACAGTTGAGTCACGGTTTATACTTAACTGAAAAACGTTACTTCTATTCTGTCACTTTGCTATTGATTGTTGAGTCACGGTATATACTTAACCTAAAAATGTTGCATTTAGTTTGTAGCTTTTAAGGTTAAGTCACGGTATCCACTTAATCTAAAAATCTTATCTTTAGCTTTAAGGAATGAATGATTTTTTTGCGTTGCGTCTTAAGGTGTGTTTCAACCAAAAATTGTTAAATCTTATCTGTTGATTTGCAATTTATAGTAAAAATGTGTCACGGTATACATTACCGTTTTTAACTTGCTGCAATTGATGGTTAACTTTTGGTACTTAACCTAACCTAACCAAAAAACATAACATTTAATCTGTCGCTTCAAGATTGATAGACTCAAGTCTCGGTATGCATCTTACCAAAAATTCTAATCTGTAGCTTTGGTAAAGATAATTGTGTCACAAAAACCATACTCAATTTAATCAATTACAGTTGAGTCACAATATGTATCTAGTAAGTCACGGTATGCATTTTTTATCATGTAATATATTGCTTAATGGCAGTTGAGTCACAGTATGCATCTAGTAACCTTAAAATGTTACATCTAAGTCGCTTGCAATTGATAAAACAATTGTGTCACGGTATGCATAATTTATTATTTAATTTATCGCTTTGCAATTAACAAATGAGACTCGGTATGCACCAAATAACCTAAAAAAGTTTTATCAAATGTGTCGTTTGCAATTGATAAAACAATTGTGTCACGGTATACATATTTTATTTATTTTGATTCAATCGGTAACTTTGCAATTGATAAATGAGACTCGGTATGCAGCAAGTTATCTAAAAATGTTACATCTAATGAGTCGTTTGCAATTGATAGAATAATTGTGTCACGGTATGCATAGTTTATATAATTTTTAATTTTGCAATTAATAACCGAGTCACGGTATGCACCTAATAACGACAAAATGTAGTTTTGACATTAAAACTTGTGTCACGGTTTGCATTTTTTTTTAATTCTCTAATCTATAGCTTAACAATTACGTCTCATTATTTACCTAACCTAAAAATATAACATTTAATATATCGCTCTGCAATTGTTAAAACATTTGTGTCACGGTATGCATACTTTATATATTTTCGTTTCATCATTAGTTTTGCAATTAATAATTGTGTCACGGTATGCACCTAACCTAACCTATCCTTAAAATGTCACATTTAATTTGTCGCTCTGCAATTGTAAAGAATTGTGTCACGGTACGCACCAAAATAACCCAAAAATGTTGTATCTAATATGTCGCTTTGCAATTGTGCAATTGATAGATATCAATTGTGTCACGGTATGCATATTTCATATAATCATTAGCTTTCTTATTGACAATTAAGTCACGGTAAGTATATTTTATTTTTTTGTTTAATATGTCGCTTAGCAATTGACAGTGGAGTCACGGTATGCACCTAACCTAAAAATACATGTCGTTTTGCATGTAATTTATAGATAACTATGTACCTAACCTAAAAACATTGCATCTAATATGTCACTTCGCAATTGATATTGCAATTGTGTCACAACTTAAACAAATAAAGTTTAAAAATGCTGCAGGTTATAGTAGTTTATTATATATCCGGCTTCATTCCGGTAAAATCGAACCAATATTCATTTCATCAATGTTTGAACAAATATGAAAACAAATCTCTATTCATATTTCAATATTTCGTCAAATTTGTCCCCGCCAAACAATTTACAGTTCCAATATCAATTACAACGTCAAATATACTTCGAAAAATAAATATTAACATAAATTATGACATAATTACAAAATTATTATTTGCGTGTTAGAAAAATATTTGCAAACCGTTACTTCGCGTGGACTTAATAACTATTTGATTAATCAAGTATCGATTGGGCGCGCATTACCACGGTAAACACTGCCTACATTAGCCAGGAAATATTTGATCAAATTGGAAATAACTTTGTTGGCATTTCACCTTCACGTGTTTGCTCTTTGTTTAACTCTTTAAATCATCAATCAATTTAATTATTACAAATAAATTTATTGCAACTAAAAGAGCATTATTAAATAATCGCGTGCTGAATGTGGGCGAGTCAACTCTCAACTCAACTTAGTGACATTTTGCCAAACGATATGTATATATTTATTATATATTTAAAAAAACCACATGCGACGCAATCACAGCAAATTAGCCAATTAAAGCCCGTGTATAATTAATACTTGCGGATGCATATTGATTGGACACAACGGGTCGAAATAAATAAATTAACGTCCCCATTCCCGCAGGGGTCGCGCTCTGATTACACTATATTTTCGAAACGCAAATAACAGAAAATGCGACAGGAAAATAAATGTTAATTATTATTTGCGCCGAAATGGCAAAAACAAACACCAGGCTTATTTGTTTTAATTGAAATATATTCGATGGTTTGGAAAATTTGGTGACAATATATAATTTTATTATGTTTCATATTCATTATGTTATAATAATAATAATTACTTTGAATAACCTTTAATGTTTAATCAAAGCGTATGCTATTAACAAACCTCGACGGGCCGGCAGATATTAGGTTCGTTATAACCGCGAATATTACAGTACTTTACAAAAAGAGTTGTTTGATATCAAATTTGTTATTAAATAAATTTGGTAAATAAAATGGTTTTTCTTGGAACAGAAATAATTTAATAATTTGTAATCAAGGCGTTGAAATATTTAAATTTTTACCAAGCGTTGATCGTTGTAGTTAGTCAATCTAGACGTGAAACTCACCTGAAACAAAAAAAGCAATTAGTTTAATGTTAAATTGTTAAGTTAGGTTAGGTTAGAAAATTTAGAATTTATATATTTTACTAACGTAAGTATTTAGTGTAATATTCTAACAATAATTAAAAAAATATTATCATTAAACTTTATAAAATGAGATCTTTGTAATCAAAGAAAGTAACAGAATTCAAGTTTTGCATAATCTTTGGAGAAGTCACCAAACGAGTCTGTCTACACATTAAAAAAATTAAAAAAATTCCTCTTTGCAAGCGTTAGAAGTCGTCTCTTCATCTAAGAAGGAACAAGTAAATTTGTAAATTTTATTTTTTATAGAAATTTCTATTATTTTGTAAATATTGGCAATTTTGTTGATTAAATTGAATTTCTGCAATAATCAAGAATTTTGGGATGCGGTTTAAAATTTTGGATTCAGCATAATAGAATTTGTTAAAAAATGTCTAGAAAATATTTTAGAAATTTTAATTTTTTATTGAAATTTTATTAACATTAAAATACTAGCAAATTTGTTGATTAAATTGAGTTTCTGCAATAACTAGCAGAAATTTTGCGATGCGATTTGAAATTTTAGATTCAGCATGCATGACTTTATTAGAAAATGTTTAAAAAATATTTTGAAAAATGTAATTTTTAATAGAAATTTTCATTGAATTGAAAATATTAGCAATTTTACTGATTAAATTGAGTTTTTGCAATAATCAACAGGAATATTAAGATGCGGATTAAAATTATGGATTCAGCATACATGACTGTGTTAGAAAATGTTTAAAAAATATTTTGGAAAATATAGTTTTTTAAAGAAATTTTCATTAAATTGAAATTTTTTTCAATTTTGCTGATTAAATTAAGTTTTATCAATAATCAGCAGGAATTTTGTAATGCGGATTGAAATTTTGGATTCAGCATACTTGAATTTGTTAAAAAATGTCTAAAAAAATTTTTAGAAATTTTAATTTTTATTAAAAATTCCATTAAATTAAAAATATTAGCAATTTTGTTGATTAAATTGAGTTTTTGCATTAACTAGCAGGAATTTTGCAAGGCAGTTTTAATTTTTAAATTCAACATACTTAAATTTGTTAGAGAATGTCTAAAAAATATTTTTGAAAATTTAATTTTTTATTGAAATTTCCATTAAATTGAGAATATTAGCAATTATGTTGATAAAATTAAGTTTTTGCAATAACTAGCAGGAATTTTGAGATGCGGTTTAAAATTTTGGATTCAGCATACTTAATTTTGTTAGAAAATGTCTAAAACATATTTTGGAAAACATAATTTTTTATAGAAATTTTTATTAAATTGAAAATATTAGCAATTTTGTTGATTAAATTGAGTTTTTGCAATAACCAGCAGGAATTTTGAGATGCGGTTTAAAATTTTTGATTCAGCATACTTGACTTTGTTAGAAACTGCCTAAAAAATATTTTCGAAAATTTTATTTTTCCTTGAAATTTCCATTAAATTGAAAATATTTGCAATTTTGTTGATTAAGTTGAGTTTTTGCATTAACTAGCAAGAAATTTGCGGTGAAGTTTTGTATTTTGAATTTTGCATACTTGAATTTGTTAAAAAAATTGTAGAAACTATTTTGGAAAATTTTATTATTTATAGAAATTTCCATTAAATTGAAAATATTAGCATTTTTGTTGATTAAATTGAGTTTTTGCAATAACTAGCAGGAATTTTGTGATGCAGTTTCAAATTTTGGATTCAGCATACTTAAATTTGTTAGAAAATTTGTAGAAACTATTTTGAATTTTTTTATTTGTTATAGAAATTTCCATTTAATTGAAAATATTAGTAATTTTGTTGCTTAAATTGAGTTTTTGCAATAACTAGCCGGAATTTTGCGATGCAGTTTTAAATTTTAGATTCAACATATATTTTGTTAAAAAATTTATAGAAACTATTTTAAATTTTTTTATTATTTAAAGAAATTTCCATTAAATTAAAAATATTATGATTAAATTGAGTTTTTGCAGTAATCAGCAGGAATTTTGAGATGCGGTTTAAAATTTTGGATTCAACATACTTGACTTTGTAGGAAAATTTGTAAAAAAAAATTTGGAAACTTTAATTTTTCTTAGAAATTTCCATTAAATTAAAAATAATAGCAATTTCGTTGATTAAATTGAGTTTTTACAATAATTAAGAAAAATTTTGAGATACGGTTTAAAATTTTGGATTCATCATACTTCAAGTTGTAAAAAAATTTGTAAACAATATTTTGGAAATTTTTATTTTTCTTAGAAATTTTTATTAAATTAAAAATAATAGCAGTTTTGTTGATTAAATTGAGTTTTTGCAATAACCAGCAGGAATTTTGCGATGCAATTTCAAATTTTAGATTCAGAATACTTAAATTTATTAGAAAATTTGTAAAAACTATTTTGGAAAATTTTATTATTTATAGAAATTTCCATTAAACTGAAAATATTAGCAATTTTGTTGATTAAATTGAATTTTTGTAATAATCAGCAGGAATTTTGGGATGCGGTTTGAAATTTTGGATTCAGCATACTTAAATTTGTTAGAAAATTTGTAGAAACTATTTTGAATTTTTTTATTATTTATAGATATATCCATTAAATTGATAATATTAGCAATTTTGTTGATTAAATTGAGTTTTTGCAATAACCAGCAGGAATTTTGAGATGCAGTTTTAAATTTTGGATTAAACATACTTAAATTTGTAAGAAAATTTGTAAAAACTATTTTGGAAAATGTTATTTTTTATAGAAATTTTCATTAAATTAAAAATATTAGCAATTTTGAAGATTAAATTGAATTTCTGCAATAACTAACAGAAATTTTGCGATGCAGTTTCAAATTTTGGATTTAGCATACTTAAAGTTGTTAAAAAATTTGTAGAAACTATTTCGGAAAATTTTATCATTTATAGAAATTTCCATTAAATTGAAAATATTAGCAATTTTGTTGATTAAGTTGAGTTTTTGCACTAACTAGCAGGAATTTTGCAATGAATTTTTAAATTTTGGATTCAGCATACTTAATTTTGTTAGAAAAATTGAAGAAACTATTTTGAAAATTTTTATTATTTATAGAAAGTTTCATTAAATTGAAAATATTAGCAATTTTGTTGATTAAATTGAGTTTTTGCAATAACTAGCAGGAATTTTGCGATGCAGTTTTAAATTTTAGATTCAACATATTAAACTTTGTTAAAAAATTTATAGAAACTTTTTAAAATTTTTTTATTATTTATAGAAATTTTCATTAAATTAAAAATATTAGCAATTTCGTTGATTAAATTGAGTTTTTGCAGTAATCAGCAGGAATTTTGAGATGCGGTTTAAAATTTTGGATTCAACATACTTGACTTTGTAGGAAAATTAGTAAAAAAAAATTTGGAAACTTTAATTTTTCTTAGAAATTTCCATTAAATTAAAAATATTAGCAATTTCGTTGATTAAATTGAGTTTTTACAATAATTAAGAGGAATTTTGAGATACCGTTTAAAATTTTGGATTCATCATACTTCAAGTTTTAAAAAAATTTGTGAACAATATTTTGGAAATTTTTATTTTTCTTAGAAATTTTTATTAAATTGAAAATAATAGCAGTTTTGTTGATTAAATTGAGTTTTTGCAATAACCAGCAGGAATTTTGCGATGCAATTTCAAATTTTAGATTCAGAAAATGTTCAATAGTATAAAAGAATAATCAAAAAATGTCAAAATTTTTCTTTAAACATTTTAAAGCGCAAAAAATTAACTTGAATTGTCAATAATCTTGCTGAGCTTTCAATAAACATTCTGAATGTTTTAAAAATGTTCATGAAATGTCAAAAATGTTCCTAAAATGTTCTAACTTATAAAACAATGTTCAAAAAATGTCAAAAATGTTCAAAAAATGTAAAAAAAGTACCTTCAATGTTTTAAAGTGCAAAAAATGTACTTAAACTGTCAATAATGTTCCTAAACTTTCAATAAACATCTTGAATGTTTTTAAAATGTTCCTAAAATGTCAAAAATGTTCCTAAAATGTTCTATAGTATAAAAGAATTTTCAAAAAATGTCAAAATTGTTCCGTTAATGTTTTAAAGTGCAAAAAATGTACTTGAACTGTCAATAATAATCCTGAGCTTTAAATAAGTTATCTGAATCTTTTTAAAATGTCAAAAATGTTCCTTAAAAGTTGTAAAATGCAAAAAATGTACTTCTACTGTCAATAATGTTTTTGAACTTTCAATAAATATTCTGAATGTTTTTAAAATGTTTCTGAAATGCAAACAACTTTCCTAAAATGTTCTTAAGCATAAAAAAATGTTCAAAAATGTTCCTAAATGTTTTAAAAAGCAAAAAATGTACTTAAACTGTCAATAATGTTCTTGAACTTTCAATAAATATTTTGAATGTTTCTAACATGTTTCTGAAATGTCAAGAATGTTCCTAAAATGTTCTTAAGTATAAAAGAATAATTGAAAAATGTCAAAACTGTTCCTTAAATGTTCTAAAGTGCAAAAAATTTACTTAAAGTGTCAATAATGTTCTTAAACTTTCAATAAATATTCTAAATGTTTTTAAAATGTTCCTAAAATGTCAAAAATGTTCCTAAAATGTTCGAAAGTATAAAAGAATGTTAAAAAAATGTCAAAATTGTTCCTTTAATGTTTTAAAGTGCAAAAAATGTACTTCTACTGTCAATAATGTTTTTGAGCTTTCACTAAATATTTTGAATGTTTTCAAAATGTTAAGTATAAAAAATGTTCAAAAAATCTTCAAAAAATGTCAAAATTGTTCCTTAAATGTTTTACAGTGCAAAAAATAAACTTAAACTGTCAATAATGTGTCTGAGCTTTCAATTAATCAATTAAATGTTTTTAAAATGTTTCTGAAATGTCAAAAATGTTTCTAAAACTTCTAAAGTATAAAATACTTAAACTGTCAATAATGTTCCGGAACTTTTAATAAATATTCTAAATGATTTTAAAATGTTCTTAAAAATTCAATAATGTACCTAAAATGTTCAAAAGAATAAAAGAATTTTTAAAAAATGTCAAAATTGTTCCTTTAATGTTTTAAAATGCAAAAAATGTACTTGAACTGTCAATAATGTTCCTGAGCTTTAAATAAGTTATCTGAATCTTTTTAAAATGTCAAATATGTTCCTAATATGTTCTGAAGTATGAAAAAATGTTCAAAAAATTTCAAAAATGTTCCTTAAAAGTTTTAAAATGCAAAAATGTACTTAAACTGTCAATAATGTTTTTGAGCTTTCAATAAATATTCTGAATGTTTTTAAAATGTTTCTGAAATGCAAAAAACTTTCCTAAAATGTTTTTAAGCATAAAAAAATGTTCAAAAAATGTCAAAAATGTTCCTAAATGTTTTAAAAAGCAAAAAATGTACTTAAACTGTCAATAATGTTCTTAAACTTTCAATAAATAATTTGAATGTTTCTAACATGTTTCTGAAAAGTCAAGAATGTTCCTAAAATGTTCTTAAGTATAAAAGAATGATCGAAAAATGTCAAAACTGTTCCATAAATGTTTTAAAGTGCAAAAAATTTACTTAAAGTGTCAATAATGTTCTTAAATTTTCAATAAATATTCTAAATGTTTTTAAAATGTTCCTAAAATGTCAAAAATGTTCCTAAAATGTTCTATAGTATAAAAGAATTTTCAAAAAATGTCAAAATTGTTCCCTTTAATGTTTTAAAGTGCAAAAAATGTACTTGAACTGTCAATAATGTTCCGGAACTTTTAATAGATATTCTAAATGTTTTTAAAATGTTCTTAAAAATTCAATAATGTTCCTAAAATGTTTGAAAGTATAAAAGAATGTTAAAAAAATGTTAAAAAAATGTCAAAAAAGTTCCTTAAATGTTTTAAAGTGCAAAAAATGTACTTGAACTGTCAATAATGTTCATGAGCTTTCAATAAATATTTTGAATGTTTTTAAAATGTTCTTGAAATGTCAAAAATGTTTCTAAAATGTTTTAAAGTATAAAAAAAATTCAAAAAACGTAAAAAAATGTTCCTTAAATGTTTTAAAGTGCAAAAAATTGAACTTAAGCTGTCAATAACGTTCCTGAGCTTTCAAAAAATATTTTGAATGTTTTTAAAACGTTCCTGAAATGTTAAAAAAGTCCTAAAATGTTCTTAAGTATAAAAGAATGTTAAAAAAAAGTCAAAAATGTTCCATAAATATTTTAAAGCGCAAAAAATGTACTTGAATTGTCAATAATGTTCCTGAGGTTTCAATAAATAATTTGATGGTTTTTAAAATGTTTCTGAAATGTCAAGAACGTTCCGAAAACGTTCTAAAGTATAAAAATTGTTCAAAAAATGTCAAAATTGTTCCATAAACTGTCAATAATGTGTCTGAGCTTTCAATTAATCAATTAAATGTTTTTAAAATGTTTCTGAAATGTCAAAAATGTTTCTAAAATGTTCTAAAGTATAAAAGAATGTTCAAAAAATTACTTTATTGTTCCTTAAACGTTTTAAAGTGCAAAAAATGTACTTAAACTGTCAATAATGTTCTTGAGCTTTCAATAAATATTTTGAATGATTTTAAAATGTTTCTGAAAAGTCAAAAATGTTCCTAAAACGTTCTAAAGTATAAAAATTGTTCAAAAAATGTTCTTTAATTGTTTTAAAATTCAAAAAATGTACTTGAAATGTCAATAATGTTCTTGAGCTTTCAATAAATATTCTAAATGTTTTAAAGATGTTCCTAAAATGTCAAAAATGTTCCTAAAATGTTCTTAAGTACAAAAGAATGTTCAAAAAATGTCAAAAAAGTTCCTTAAATGTTTTAAAATGCAAAAAATCTATAAGAACTGTCAATAATGTTCCTGAACATTTAATAAATATTCAAAAGGTTTTTAAAATGTTCTTGAAATGTCAATAATGTTCCTAAAATGTTCTAAAGTATAAAAGAAAGTTCAAAAAATGTCAAAACTGTTCTTTAAATGTTATAAAGTGCAAAAAATGTACTCAAACTGTCAATATTAGTCCTGAGCTTTCAATAAATATTCTGAATGTTTTTAAAATGTTTCTGAAACGTTCCTAAAATTTTCTAAAGTATCAAAAAATGTTTAAAAATGTCAAAATTGTTTCTTTAATGTTTTAAAGTACAAAAAATGTACTTAAACTGTCAATAATGTTCCTTAACTTTCAATAAACATTCTGAATGTTTTTAAAATGTTCCTAAAATGTCAAAAATGTTCCTAAAATGTTCTATAGTATAAAAAAATGTTCAAAAAATGTCAAAATTGTTCCTTTAATGTTTTAAAGTGCAAAAAATGTACTTGAACTGTTAATAATGTTTCTGAGCTTTTAATAAATATTCTGAATCTTTTTAAAATGTTCCTGAAATGTTAAATATGTTCCTAAAATGTTCGAAAGTATAAAAAATGTTAAAAAAATGTCAAAATTAATCCTTTAATTTTTTAAAGTGCTAAACATGTACATAAACTGTCAATAATGTTCCTAAACTTTCAATAAACATTTTGAATGTTTTTAAAATGTTCCTAAAATGTCAAAAATGTTCCTGAAATGTTCTAAAGTATAAAAAATGTTCAAAAAATGTCAAAATTTTTCCTTAATTGTTTTAAAGTGCAAAAAATGTAATTAATCTGTCAATAATGTTCTTGAGTTTTCAATAAATATATTGAATGTTTTTAAAATGTTCTTAAAATGTAAAAAAAAATTTCTTAAAATGTTCGAAATTATAAAAAAAAATTAAAAAATGTCAAAAAAAATTTCTTGAATGTTTTAAAGTATAAAAGAATTTTCAAAAAATGTCAAAAATGTTCTTTAAATGTTTTAAAGTGCAAAAAATAGACTTGAACTGTCAATAATGTTCCTAAACTTTTAATAAATATTTTGAATGTTTTTAAAATGTTTCTGAAAAATCAAAAATGTTCCTAAAATGTTCTAAAGTATAAAAAATGTTAAAAAAATGTCAAAATTAATCCTTTAATTTTTTAAAGTGCTAAACATGTACATAAACTGTCAATAATGTTCCTAAACTTTCAATAAACATTTTGAATGTTTTTAAAATGTTCCTAAAATGTCAAAAATGTTCCTGAAATGTTCTATAGTATAAAAGAATTTTCAAAAAATGTCTAAATTGTTCCATAAATGTTTTAAAGTGCAAAAAATGTACTTAACCTGTCAATAATGTTCTTGAGCTTACAATAAATATTTTAAATGTTTTTAAAATGTTCTTAAAATGTAAAAATTGATCCTAAAATGTACTAAATTATAAAAAAAAAATTAAAAAAATTAAATTTTTTTTTTTTATGTTTTAAAGTATAAAAGAATTTTCAAAAAATGTCAAAAATGTTCTTTAAATGTTTTAAAGTGCAAAAAATAGACTTGAACTGTCAATAATGTTCCTGAGCTTTTAATAAATATTTTGAAAAAATTTTAAAATATTTCTGAAATGTCAAAAATGTTCTAAAGTATAAAAAATGTTCAAAAAATGTCAAAATTGTTCCTTTAATGTTTTAAAGTGCAAAACATGTACTTAAACTGTCAATAATGTTCTTGAGCTTTCAATAAATATTTTGAATGTTTTTTAAATGTTCATATAATTCAATAATTGTTCCTAAAATGTTCTAAATTAAAAAAAAGTCCAAAAAATGTCAAAAGTGTTCCTAAAATGTTTTAAAGTGCAAAAAATGTACTTGAACTGTCAATATTTTTCCTGCGCTTTTAATATATAGTTTAAATGTTTTTAAAATTAATTCTGAAATTTCAAAAATGTTCCTAAAAAGTTCTAAACTATGAAAAAATGTCAAAAAATTTGCTTAAATGTTTTAAAGTGCAAAAAATGTACTTAAACTGTCAATAATGTTCCTGAGCTTTGAATAAATAATTTTAATGTTTTTAAAATGTTTCTGAAATGTCAATAATGTTCCTAAAATGTTCTGAAGTATGAAAGAATGTTCAAAAAATGTCAAAAATGCTCCTTAAACGTTTTAAAGTGCAAAAATGTACTTGAACTGTCAATATTGTTCCTGAGCTTTCAATAAATATTTTGAATGTTTTTAAAATGTTCCTAAAATGTCAACAATGTTCCTAAATTGTTCTAAAGTATAAAAGAATATTAAACAAATGTGAAAATTGTTCCTTAAATGTTCTAAAGTGCAAACATAGTACTTGAACTGTCAATAATGTTCCTGAGCTTTCAATAAATATTTTGAATGTTTATAAAATGTTCTTAAAAAGTCAAAAATGTTCCTAAAATGTTCTAAACTATAAAAGAATGTTAAAATAATGTCAAAAATGTTCATTAAAAGTTTTAAAGTGCAAAAAATGTACTTAAACTGTCAATAATGTCGTTGAGCTTATAATAAATATTCTAACGGTTTTTAAAATGTTGCTGAAATGTCAAAAATGTTCCTAAAACGTTCTAAAGTATAAAAGAATGTTCAAAAAACGTCAAAATTGTTCCTTAAATGTTTTAAAGTGCAAAAAATGTACTTGAACTGTCAATAAAGTTCCTAAAATGTTCTTAAGTGTAAAAAAATGTTAAAAAATATCAAAAATGTTCCTTAAATGTTTTAAAATGCAATAAAATGTACTTGAACTGTCAAAAATGTTCCTAAAATGTTCTAAAGTAGAAAAGAATGTTCAAAAAATGTCAAAAATGTTCCTTAAATGTTTAAAAGTATAAAAGAATGTTCAAAAAATGTCAAAGATGTTCCTTAAATGTTTTAAAGTGCAAAAACTGTACTTGAACTTTAAAAAATGTTCTTAAAATGTTCTAAAGTTTAAAAAAATGTTAAAAAAATGTGAAAAATGTTCCTTAAATGATTTAAAAAGCAAAAAATGAACTTGAACTGTCAAAAATGTTCCTAAAATGTTCTAAAATAAAAAAAAAATGTTCAAAAAAAGTCAAAAATGTTTCTTAAACGTTTTAAAATATAAAAGAAGCACTGTACCAGACCAATAGTGAAGTAACCCACCCACCCACAAAAGTGTTAATTATCATATAGTTAGATCACAACTTTCTCTTGTGATAAAATGGCTTCTATCGTCAGCACAAAAGAGAAAATACTCAGCATTTGAATTAGAGTGGGTGGGCGGGAACACTGTATTAAACCACTGGCAAAGTATTTATAAACTGTTTTTCCGCCCACCCGCCCAAGTGTTTGTTGTCATAAAAATTGTTATTGGACCCACGCCTGACGTAATAATGACAACTGTCATTCAATTTATCATATAAAAAACACCAGAAACCCAACAAGTTTAAAAATCAACAAATTTCTTGAGAACAAACACTTGGGCGGGTGAGCACAGTTTATATATTAGGCCAGTAGTTTATTAAACCACTAACCCAATATTTCTAAACTGTGTTATTTGATAGATCAACTATAATAAATAACTAGTTTGCGACAATAATTGTATTTTTTTAGCAGTTTTCGTCAACTCTTTACCAGTTTTTAATAAAGAATCTAAAATAAGTGCGTTTTTAAAATCATTTTAAATAAAATTATTGCAGCAAATGCGGTTTTCAAGTTATATTGAAGCAATTTACATTTAAATTGGTACAAAAATGTTAAAAAAACTCACCAAAAACAACTAAATAAAACTACTGATTATAAAACTATGCAGTTAATACAATATTTTGGTATAAATTTAACAAAACTAAATACATGTGACAACAAATATAATTTCCTGCTTTCACTTGTATTGTTCAAGTTGATCCAGATATAGAAGAAAGTCGCATGAATAGACATAATGCATTTCATCCTTATAAAGAGAATATCATTATATTTTTGCTCTTATTGTTATGCTGTGAAAATACAATAAAGATCAAATTAATTTGAATAAAACAATTAATTTCAAAATAACATCTTCAAGTGTTAATATTGTTGAAGGAAATCTGCTATATTAATTTTTAAGCGCAACTTCAAAAGGGATAGCAATTAATTTGATCCGAATTACAGGAAAGATTTTAATAAATTTCAAGTAGATCAGAATAATAAAATTGAAATCTGAATAAATTGCTGACCTAAATAGAATACTTCATATTATTTAGAGAAATACATAAATTTTTGATAGGATATGAGACAACTTGGATAGAGTATAAAGTTTGCTAACATAAGTTTCTATTCAATAACTATGTTTATTGAAACTTATTTATTTAAAAGGGTCGATATTTCCTGTCCTGTCTATTTGCCACGTAATAGATTCCGTTGAATATTTAACTAAGCCTAACGCACTACCAAATTTATTAAAGTAAACGCTTCAGACATTGACAAGGCTTATCCAATAACACGAATGAATTTTATTAAAATGGACAAAACAACTTTGTTACTAATCCTATACTTAGAATTGATTGATTAATCTTATCCAGAGAAACATGTTATACTACACGCATTGTAGGAAAGTGAAAGCGATATTTGATAATGTTTAAGCAATTTTTGTAGGGTTAGTTGATTTATGGCAATAGTACACCAACCATTGTTTTTGAGAACAATTTAATTGAATAGGGGTCCCACCATTCCACACTAAATGAGATATATACATACTTGAACCTTTCGCCCTCTTTCGAATTGTGTAAATGCTAATATTTCTTGTAGAAAAGCCTCTCCCGAAACTGCCGACTTAATTACACGCGGTAAAACCCTAATTATATGTAAATGCCTGGTCGACCCTGGCCGTACGAGGGGAATCAATTCGGAAACTAAATATAAATTAAGTCTCTGTCCGTCAGTCCCAATTAGAAGCGGGCATCAAATGTTTAATTGCGTAATTACGCGGGTGATAAATAAACGCGACCCGTCGCATGGGGAATATCGGAGAATAATTAGGAGGGGTTATTTATTGCGGTGCCCTCAGGTATTAATTAAAATTTTGCACGCCACAGAATTAAGTAATAAATATGTAAATGCGGATGGATTGCAGTGTGTGGGTGTAGGTGGAGATTTATTATGCGTTGGAAAATTCGGAAATTGTTTCCTATTTTTTTCTAGTTAAAGGCAGCGGTAAATTCGGCACGGTTTTCACAGCGTGGATTTAAAATTGGGTTATTATGGTAAATAGTCAGTTGATTGATGCAGACAGCTTAATCAAAGGTTGAGCAATGAACTTATTGTTGTATTTAGGTTTAATATTTCTGAATTTTATTTTATATTCAAGTTCTTTTCAAGGAATTTATATAATACATCTTTTATGAGTGTAAAATTTCACATCAATTGCTGGCCGTGCATCCGGACAGACTGGAATTTCTATGGCTGTTTGTGATTTTACCTCAAATCCTCGGTATTTGAAACATGTTCATAGATACAAGCAACAAAGTCTATTCTAACAGCAAGTTATTGTATTGGGCAATTTAAATCCAACAAAGTAGTCACATCCGACGAATAAATAACTGCAACACACAATTTCTATATCAAAAAAGGAACGCAAAAAAAAAATAGTTGATCGAACCAGAATGGCAATTCATTCCCATCTCGTCGTCGGAAAATCGGGGCCGATTCATCGCATTTATTATCAGCCCTCCTCCAACAAAATATTACAGTACATTTACTCCACTATGTAAAGTTGATGCCATTAAACTTTTCCGCGAACGTCGACTGCCATTAGATGCACATCCGGAGATGAGATAAAGCAAGAGATACAGGTCGATATGGAATTATTAAAATTCGAGAGTACGTTTGCGCTCCAACATTCTACGAGAGAATATTAAACATGCATGGGATAGCTCTGATCAAAATTGGAACATCGCATGTTGATCGGAATTTTAAATTTTTCTTTAATTAACCTCAAGAGACTTTTTAATTAATGTAATGTGCAATTATAACTTTAACTAAGTTGTACAATAGAAACTTCCGCATCGTTGAAATCTAATAAAATAATTAAGTTGGAATTGAATAATCGGATTCATATTCCATTAAGATTAAGCAAGGGATGATAATTTTTCTAATTAATGTTGGCTTTGTTGAAATTTTTGTCTGATATATAATATGACCTAGTTATGGTCGAATGTCCCCGTATTCATTTTGCTCCCGACAATGGGTTTTATATATATTTTCTGTGAAAACACGGTGCGCTTTGTGGAATTAACATTTTTATATTACGTTTTAGGATGTAGTAAAAGTTTTTTGTGTAAAAAAGTGCATGTTGTATGGATTTTTCCTGCTAGTTATATTCTCTAGGACTAAATCAGGATTGTGCATGCACGAACTGATTTAATTTAATTAAGTTATTTTAATGGAATTTGTTTATGTATAGCAGAAAATATTTTACGATTATTAAAATTCTCTTTGTATTGGAGCAATTTTTTTTTAATTCATAGATTTTTTTAGTAGGTTAATTTATAATTCAGCATTTTGTTAGGAAAAATTTGTAAGTTTTTAATTATATTTTTTTAGCAAAAATAGTGCGATGCTGAGAAATATTGAAATAATTAGAAAACATATTGCATACATATATTAAATTAGGTTATATTTTCGCAATTGTATTTGACAATTTTGAAAATTTTGACACAATTTTGTCAATAATTAATCAAAAATCAAACTACTTATGCTTTAATGAGAAAATTCAACTAAAATTGCACAAACGTGCCATTTATTGCATCAAATGCGTACAGAAAACCAAATCAAAATCCAATGTATGGTTTTAGAATTATTTATTAGAATTATTTAATTTTTTCTATATTAAGATCCGCTCAGAATAAATCTATTAAGTTGACTAAGTTTGAAGTTAATTGTCAAGTTAATCGTATTAAATTTGATACAATTTGAGCTGTTGGTAGTACTAATATTAAACTATATTTTTGCAAAATTGTATCAAAATCCAATGTATAGTTTTCGAATTATTCAACTTTTTCTATATTAAGATCCGATCAGAATAAATCTAGAAAGTTTACTAATTTTAAGGTTATGTCAAAATGATCGTATGAAATTTGATATACATATTTTATGCAGTTGCTAGTACTAATATTAAACTATATTTTTGCAAAATTGTATAATAATCCAATGTATGGTTTTAGAATTATTCAACTTTATCTTTATTAAGATCCGCTCAGAATAAATCTAGCAAGTTTACTAATTTTGAGGTTATGTCAAAATGATTATATAAAATTTGATATAATTTGTGCAGTTAGAAGTACTGATATTGAACTATATTTTTGCAAAATTGTATCAAAATCTAATGTATAGATTATTTTATAAACTTTATTAAAATCAGAAATTCCATTTATTGCATGAAATTTGCCCAAGAACCTATTTATAGCATAAAACTTGCTTTTAAAAAAAATTTTCATTCTGAAATGCATCTAAACTTACTAAAAAAATATAAATTCTTATGCAAAATTTAACAAAAATTGCTCACAAAGCCTAACTGTAACACAAAACTCAACAAAAATTGCACAAACCTGGCATTTATTGCATAAAATTTGCACAAAAATCAATTTTCCACTTCAAATTTGTTTATAATCGCGCAGAAAACTGATTGACAACATTAAAATCGCTTAAAAAATAAATGATATTTTGAAATTTATTTAAACTTTGTGTAAAACAGTAAAATATTTATGACTATCACAAAAAATCAGACCAAAAACTCAGTTTTTATTTCGAAATTAATCTAAAATCACGCACAGAGCTCAATTAAAACAAAATTCATCAAAAATTGCACAAAAATGTCATTCATTGCATAAAATTTACTTAAAAATCAAATTGTAATTTTTTGAAAATCGTCCAAAAAACCCAAATTTGTCTAATTTTTTTCACAAAGAGTAATCTGTCAAAAAATTTATTAAAATCGCATAAGATTCGCACAAAAAAACTATTTTTTGCATTATATTCATCCAAAAACGAGCAAAAAACCTATTTATTGCATAGAATTGTTAAAAAAATCTTTTTTCCATTAAAAATTATGTAAACTTGATAAAAAAACATTTCTTGCACAAAATATAATTGCTGAAATTGCTCATAAAACCAAATTGTAATATAAAATTCAACAAAAATTGCACAAAACTGCCATTTATTGTATGAAATTTGCACAAAAATTAATTTTTCTCATCAAATTTATCTATAATTGCGCAAAACAAAAATTAAGAACATTAAAATCGCTAAAAGATATTAATTGTTAAAAAAAAATTTACTAAAATTGTTCACAATGTCTAATTTGGCCACAAAGTTAATCAAATTCGCATAAAATTTGCACTGAAAAACTTATTTTTCCAATTATATTCATCCAAAAACGCAAAAAACAGCAACAAATTAACTAAAAAATAAAAAAAATATTTGAAATTGTTCACAAAGTTTAATTGTAACATAAAAATTACACCAAAATTTCATTTATTGCATAAAATTTGCACAAAAACCTATTTACATGTCCTATTTATTGCATACAATTCGCTTAAAAAACAATGTTTCTTCCTGAAATATATCTAAACTTGCTAAAAAACATAAATTGTTTTTCTAAAATTGCTCATAAATTCCAATTGTAACACAAAAATCAACAAAAATTGCACATTTATTACATTGAATTTGCACAAAAATCAATTTATTTGATCAAATTTATTCATAATCGCGCAAAAAATCAATTAATAGCATTAAATTGGCTTAAAAAACAAATGGTATTTTAAAATTTATTGAAAATTTGTGTAAAATGAAAGAAAATCTATAATTATCACAAAAAATCACACAAAAAACTCACTTTTCATTTCAAAATTAATCTAAAATCACTCACAAAGCTCAATTATAACACAAAATTGATCAAAAATCGCGCAGAAATGTAATTTTTGTTTAAAAATCAAATTAAAATTCATTTAAAATCGCTTAATTTTAATACAAAACGGTTCAAAAATTGCACAAAAATACAATTTATTGCATGAAATTTGCACAAAAAAACCTATTTATTGCAAAGAATTTGTTTTAAAAACAATTTTTCTTTCTGAAATAGATCTAAACTTGTTAAAAAATATGAATTGTTATACAAAATTTAACTATAATTGCTCACAAAGCCCAACTGTAATACAAAATTCAATAAAAATTGCACAAAATTGTCATTTATTACGTGAAATTTGCACAAAAAATATTCTAAAATCACACACAAAGCTCAATTTAAACACAAAAATCATAAAGAAATCGCAAAGAACAAATTTTCTTCTTGAAATTTATATGAAATCTATATGTAGTCCAAAATTTATCTAAAATTGCACAAAAATAACAATTATTGTAAGGAATTTGCAAAAATAAAATCATATATTGCATAAAATTTGTTTAAAAATAAAAAATTAATTTCAAATTTATTTAAAATTGCTCAAAAAGCTTATTTGAAACACAAAACTGTTCAAACATTGCACAAAAATACTATTTATTGCATGAAATTTGCTCAAAAAACCTCTATCTGTTCTATTTATTAAAACCATTGAAATTTATCTAAACTCGCCAAAAAACAATTCTTATACAAAATATAATTTAAATGTGTGCAAAAAACTAATTTATTGCATAAAATTTGATTAAAAAGCAATTTATCTTTCTGAAATAGATCTAAACTTGCTAAAAAATATAAATTGTTATACAAAATTCAACAAAAATTACTCACAGAGACCAATTAAAGCACAAAACTCAATTAAAATTGCACCAAACTGCCATTTATTGCATGAAATTTCCATAAAAATCTATTTTTCTTAACAAATTTATTTATAATCGCGCAGAAAACCAATTAACATCATTAAAATCGCTTAAAAAAACAAATAATATATTAAAATTTATCTGAACTTTGTGTAGAACAACAGAAAATCAATGAATTATCACAAAAAATCAAACAGAAAACTCAGTTTTCATTTTGAAATTAATCTAAAAGCTAAATTAAAACATAAAATTAATCAAAAATCGCGCAGAAATGTCATTTATTGCATGAAATTTGTTTAACATAACAAATTTTCCTCTTGAAATTTATATAAAATCTATCTATAGCACAAAATTTAACTAAAATTACACAAAAATAACATTTATTGTACAAAATTCGCACAAAAATATATAAAATTTGTTTAAAAATCGAATTTTCAATTTTAAATTTGTTTAAAATAGCTCACAAAATTTAATTGTTACAAAAACAGTTCAAAAATTGCACTAAAATACCAATTATTGAATAAAATTAGCACAAAAAACCTATTTATTGCATAACATTAGCTTTAAAAACATTTTTTTTAATGTATCTAAACTTTAAATTTAATTAATTTAACAACAATTGCTCACAAAGCTCAACTGTAACACAAAACTCAATAAAATTTGCACAAAAATAAATTTTTCTAAACAAATTTATTTATAATCACGCAGAAAACCAACTAACGTTAAATTCAGAAGACCTATATCTATAATTTCCAAAAAATTCATTCATCTAATATCACACAAAAAAATTACTTAAAACAAATTTTTCTTTGAAATTCATCAAAAATCACTTACAAAGCTCAATTGTAACACCAAAGTCATAAAAAATCGCACAGAATCATCATTTATTGCATAAAATTTGTTTAACTAACCAATTTTCCTTTTGAAATTTATATGAAATCTATATATAGCACAAAATTCAACTAAAATTGCACAAAAATGACATTTCTTGTATAAAATTCGCACAAAAAACTTACATAATCCATAAAATTGTTTAAAAACAAAAAATTCAATTTGAAATTTATTTAAAATCGCTCACAAAGCTTAATTGAGACACAAAACTAATCAGAAATTCTATTTATTTCATAAAATTTGCACAAAGAACCTATTTATTGCAAAAAACTTGCTTTTAAAACCAGTTTTCTTACTAAAATGCATCTAAACTTACTAAAAAAATATAAATTCTTAAACAAAATTTATTAAAAATTGCTTGCAAAGCCCAACTGTAACACAAAACTCAATAAAAATTGCACAAAACTGTCATTTATTGCAAGAAATTTGACCAAAAATCAATATTTCTCATTAAATTTATCTATAAACGAGCAGGAAAACCGATTAACAGCATTAAAATCGCATAAAACACAAATGATATTTTGAATTTTATCTGAATTTTGTGTAAAACAGCAAAAGACCTATGATTATCACAAAATTTATCTAAAATCCTTCAAAAAAATTCACTTATAAACAATTTTTTTCTTAAAATTTATCAACTTACAAAGCTCAATTATAACAAAAAATTCATCAAATCCCGCACAAAACTGTCATTTATTGCTTAAAATTTGTTTATCATAACAAATTTTCTTCTTGAAATCTATCTGTAGCACTAATTTGTTGTATAAAATTAGCACAAAAAACTCATAAAATGCATAAAATTTGTATAAAAATCAAATTTCAATTTCAAATTTATATAAAATCGCTCAAAAGTTTAATTGCAACACAAAACTGATCAAAAACTGCACTAAAATACTCTTTATTGCAAAAAAATTGTACAAAAATACCTATTTATTGCATAAAATTTGATTTAAAAACAATTGTAAACTTGCTAAAAAACACAAATTGTTATACAAAATTTGTCTGAAATGGCTCACAAAGCTCAATTGTAACACAAAACTCAATAAAAATTGCACAAAACTCTTAATTATTACATGAAATTTGCACAAAAAATCAATTTTTCTCAAAAAAATTATTCACGCGCAGGAAACCTTATGAAATTAAACAAAAAATTAAAATTTGACTAATTGTCTTCTAACCTTGCTAAACAAACCAATTCCTTCACAAAATTTGTCTAAAATTGTCCAACAAACTTAGTTTTTCCACAGAAAGTGATCTAAAATCGCACAAAAAATGCATTTATTACATGAAAATCGCCAAAAAAATTAATTTATTGTATATAATTTCTTCTTGATATACATCTAAATTTGTTAAATAATCAATTCCTACACAAAATTTGTCTTAGACTGCTCAAACAGCCTAATTTTACTATAAAATTGATCTAAAATTACATGGAAATCCTATATATTGTATAAAATTCAAATAAGAAGTCTATTTTTCTTCTGAAAATCGTTCAAAAAACCAATTTGTTACAAAAAATTGTTTAAATTTTTTTCACAAATTCTAATCTAACCGCAAAATTTATCAAAATTGCATCAAATATTTCATTATATTCATCCAACAACGCGCAAAAAACCTATTTGTTGCATAAAATTTGCTTAAAAAATCTTGCTTTTCACTTAAAACTTATCATAACTCGCTAAATACAATTCTTACACAAACTATGACTTAAAACAGCACAAAAAACTTATTTATTACAAGAAATTTGCTTTAAAATTAATTTTTCTTTTTGAAATGTATCTAAACTTGCTTAAAAATATAAATTGTTATAAAAAACAACAAAAATTGCACAAAAATCAATGTATTTCATCAAAGTGATGCAAAATCGCGCAGAAAATCGACTAACAGCATTAAATTTGCTTAAAAAACAAATATTATTTTGAAATTGATCTGAACTTTGTGTAAAACAGCAGAAAAACTATGATTAACGCAAAAACATCTAAAATCACACAAAAAACTCATTTATTGCATAAAAATCAGATTTTCTTTTGAAATTAATCCGAAATTCATCTAAAATCGCACAGAAATGTAATTTATTGCATAAAATTTGTTTATCATAACAAATTTTCCTTTTAAAATTTATATGAAATCTATCTGTGGCACAAAATTCAACTTAAATTGCAGAAAAATAACATTTATTGTATGAAATTTGCACAAAAATATCATATATTGCATACAATTTGAAAAATTAATTTTTAATTTTTCAAATTGAAATTTATTTAAAATTGCTCACAAAGCTTAATAGAAACACAAAACTTTTCAAAAACTGCACAAAAATCAACTTTATCTATAATCGCACAGAAAACTGAATACCAGCATTAAATTTGCTTAAAACACAATTGTTTTTAATCTAAAATCACATAAAAGTCCTATTTATTGTAACAAATATACTAAAAAACCTAACTTTTCTTCTGAAAATGGTTCAAAAATCCAATTTGGCTACAAAATTTATCAAATTTGCATAAAATTTGCACACAAGAAGCTATTTTTTCGCAAAAATCAGCATTAAATTCACTTAAAAAATAAATATTTATTTTGAACTGTATCTGAACTTTTTGTAAATTCAGCAGGAAACCTATAATTATCACAAAATTCATCTCAAATTACACAAAAAAACCTATTTATTGCAGAAACTAATTTTTATTGTAATCTTTTAAAACTTTTATTATTATATTTATATTATATTTATTAGTTTATAATATTATTATATTATTTCATTCTGTAATTGGCTGTAAGCTGCTGAGTAATAAATTTATTATTATTATTATTATTATTATTATTAAAATATTCACTTAAAAACAAATTTTCTTTTTGAAATTAATCTAAAACCACTCAATTGTAACACAAAATTCTTCAAAAATAGCACAAAACTGTTATTTATTGCATAAAATTTGGTAAAAAATTATAAACGATTATACAAAATTTAAGAAAAATTGCTCACAAAGCTCAATTGTAGCACAAAACTCATTACAAATTGCACTGAACTACATTAATTGCATTAAATCTACACAGAACTACCATTGATTGCATAAAATCTGCACAAAAATCAATTGTATTGTGTAAACCAAAATAAAATCTTTGATTATCACAAAAAAAACAAAAAAAACTTACTTTTCATTTCGAAATTAATCTAAAATCCTCACAAAGCTCAATTATGTCAGAAAATTCATCAAAAATCGCACCAAATCTCATTTATTGCATAAAATTTGTTTAATATAACAGATTATCTTCTTAAAATTTGAATAAAATTTGAATAAAATTTATCTGTAGCACAAAATTCAACTAAAATTGCAAAAAAATAACATTTATGTATGAAATTTGCACAAAAAACTCATATATTGCATAAAATTTGTTTAAAAATCAAATTATCAATTTGAAATTTATTTAAAATCTCTCACAAAGCTTAATAGTAACACAAAACTGTTCAAAAATTGCACAGAAATAGCATTTATTGCATAAAATTTGCACACAAAACCTATTTATTGCATAAAAATTGCTTTAAAAACAATTGCAAACTTGCTAAAAAACACAAATTGTTATACAAAATTGCTCATTTAACCCAACTTTAACAAAAAATTCAACTATAATTGCACAAAACTGCTATTTGTTGCATGAAATTTGCACAAAAATCGATTTTAGTCTTCAAATTTGTCTATAATCGCGCAAAAAACTGTTTACCAGCATTAAATTTGCTTAAAAAACAAATGTTTTAATCTAAAATCACATAAAAATCCTATTTATTGTATAAAATTTACAGAAAAACTTTATTTTTCTTCTGAAAATGTTCAAAAAATATAATTGTTACAGAAAATTGTCTAAAATTTTTCACAGAGCCCTATGTGACCACAAAATTAATAAAATTCGCATAAAATTTGCACAAAAAAAACTTATATTCCTCATTATACTCATCTTAAAACGCAAAAAACAACATTAATTAGCTTAAAAAACAATTGGTTATATTAAAATTTATCTAAACTTTGTGTAAAACAGCAGAAAATTTATGATTACCACAAAATTCATCTAAAATCACAAAGAAAGCACATTTATTACATAAAAATCACTTGAAAAAAATTAAATTAGTCTAAAATCACTCAATTGTAACGCAAAATTCATCAAAAATCGCATAGATATGTCATTTATTGCAAAAAATTAGTTAAAAAAACAAATTTTTCTCTTGAGATTTGTATAAAATTTATCTGTAACACAAAATTCAACTAAATAAACAAATAATATTTTAAAATTTATCTAAAATTTGTGTAAATCATATTCAAAGCTCAATTAAAACACAAAATTCATCAAAAATCGCGCAAAAATCTCATTTATTGCATAAAATTTGTTTAATATAACAAATTGCACAAAAATAACATTTATTGTATGAAATATATTTAAAATCGCTTACGGAGATTAATTGTAACACAAAACTGTTCAAAAGTTGCACAAAAACACCATTTATTGCATAAAATTTGTTTAAAAATCAAACTTTCAATTTAAAATTTATTTAAAATCGCTCACAAAGCTTAATCAAAACACAAAACTGTTCAGAAATTCCATTTATTGCATGAAATTTGCACAAAAAACTTATTTCTTGCATAAAACTTGCATTTATAACAATTTTTCTTTCTGAAATGCATCTAAACTTACTAAAAAAATATAAATTCTTATACAAATATCAACAAAAATTTCCTCACAAAGCCCAACTGTAACACAAAACTCAACAAAAATTGCACAAAACTGACATTTATTGCAAAAAATTTGCACAAAAATGAATTTTTCACTTCAAATATGTCTATAATCAACATTAAAATCGCTTAAAAATAAATGATATTTTATAATTTATTTAAACTTTGTGTAAAACAGTAAAATATTTTATTTCGAAATTAAAAATTGCACAAAAATGTCATTCATTGCATAAAATTTGCTTAAAATCAAATTTTCAATTTCAAAATTATTTAAAATCGCTCACAAAGCTTAATTGTAATAAAATGTTTAAAAACTGCACAAAAATACTATTTATTGCATAAAATTTGCACAAAAAAAAACTATTTATTGCATAAAATTTGCTTTAAACACATTTTTTCTTTCTAAAATAGATCTAAACTTGCTAAAAAATATAAATTCTTATACAAAATTCAACAAAACTTGCTCACAAAGCCCAATTATAGCACAAAACTCAATTAAAATTGCACCAAACTGCCATTTATTGCATGAAAATTGCATAAAAATCTATTTTTCGTAACAAATTTATTAATAATCGCGCAGAAAACCAATTAACAGCATTAAAATCGCTTAAAAGACAAATAATATTTTAAAATTTATCTGAACTTTGTGTAGAACAGCAAAAAATCTATGAATTATCACAAAAAATCAGACAGAAAACTCAGTTTTCATTTTGAAATTAATCTAAAAGCTAAATTAAAACTTAAAATTAATCAAAAATCGCGCAGAAATGTCATTTATTGCATAAAATTTGTTTAGCATAACAAATTTTCCTCTTGAAATTTATATAAAATCTATTTATAGCACAAAATTTAACTAAAATTACACACAAATAACATTTATTGTACAAAATTCGCGAGATTCAGACCGCCGTCCGTCTCTTGTTGCCCGGTGAGTTGGCCAAGCACGCCGTCAGTGAAGGTACCAAGGCCGTCACCAAGTACACCAGCTCCAAGTAAATCGTCGGTCGTCGATTCGACACCCGCACACAAAGACTGGCCAATATGTATATATTGCATAAAATTTGTTTAAAAATCGAATTTTCAATTTTAAATTTGTTTAAAATAGCTCACAAAGTTTAATTGTCACAAAAACAGTTCAAAAATTGCACTAAAATACCAATTATTGCATAAAATTTGCACAAAAAACCTATTTATTGCATAAAATTAGCTTTAAAAACTTTTTTTTTAAATGTATGTAAACTTTAAATTTAATTAATTTAACAAAAATTGCTCACAAATCTCAACTGTAACACAAAACTCAATAAAATTTGCACAGAACTGTCATTTATTATATGTAATTTGCACAAAAATCAATTTTTCTAAACAAATTTATTTATAATCACGCAAAAAACCAACTAACGTTAAATTCAGAAGACCTGTATCTATAATTTCCAAAAAATTCATCTAATATCACACAAAAAATTTACTTAAAACAAATTTTTCTTTGAAAATCATCAAAAATCACTCAAGAAGCTCAATTGTAACACAAAAGTCATCAAAAATTGCACAGAAATATCATTTATTGCATAACATTTGTTTAACTAAACCAATTTTTCTCTTAAAATTTTAATGAAATCTATCTATAGCACAAAATTTAACTAAAATTGCACAAAAATAATTATTTATTGCATGAAATTTGTACAGAAAACCCATTTACTTTATAAAATTAATCAAAAATTGCTCAAAATACCTGAAAAGACATAAAATTAGCTTAAACAAGAAATTCTTACACAAAACTTGTATAAAACTGCTCGCAAAGCTTACATGCAACACAAAATTTATCAAAAATCAAACAGAAATACCCTTTATTGCTCATAAAACTGCACAGCAAACCAAATAAGTCCATAAAATACGCATAAAAAGCAAATTTTCTTGTTTAAATTCATCTAACGTTGCTAAACAAACCAATTCTCATACAAAATTTGTGTTTATTGCTCAAAAAACTTAATGTTTCTACAAAATTGATCTAAAATCACACACCAATTCCATTTATTATATAAAAATAGCATTGAAAACAGATTTATTGTATATAATTTTTTCTTGATATACATCTGAATTCGTTAAGTAATCATTTCCTGTAAAAAAATTGTGCAAGCCCGCCCAGAAAGCCTAATTTGACAATAAAATTGTATAAAATTCTATTTTTCTTTTGAAATTTGTCCAAAAAACCTAAATTTTTTCACAAAGTCTAATCTGGCCGCAAAATTTATTAATATCGCACAAAAAAAAGCTATTTTTGCATTACATTCATCCAAAAACAAGCAAAAAACGTATTTATTGCATAGAATTGTTTAAAAAATCTATTTTTCCATTAAAACTTAATAAAAAACATTTCTTGCACAAAATATGATTGCTGAAATTGCTCATAAAGCCAAAATGTAACATAAAATTCAACAAAAAATGCACAAAACTGCCATTTATTGCATGAAATGTGCACAAAAATCAATTTTTCTCATTAAATTTATCTATAAACGCGCAAAAAACTATTTAACAAGATTAAAATCGCTAAAAGATATTAATTGTTAAACAAAATTTGTCCAAAATTGCTAAAAAAAGCCCAAGTGAAACGAAACATTCAACAAAAACTACACAAAACTGCCATTTATTGCATGGAATTTGCACAAAATTCAATTTTCTCAACAAGATTGTCTATAATCGCGCAGAAAACTTATTACTAGCATTAAATATGCTTAAAAAACAAATGATTTGATCTAAAATTACATAAAAATCCTGTTTATTGAATAAAATTTAGTTAAAAACTTTACTTTTCTTCAAAAAATCATTAAAAAAATCAATTTGTAACAAAAAATTGTCTAAAATTGTTCACAAAGCCAAGCCCAATTTGCCAAAAAAATTGATCAAATTTTGCACAAAAAAAAATTTCTCAGTTAATTCACCCAAAAACGCAAAAATCAAATTAAAATCGCTTAAAAATTTATCTGAACTTTGTGTAATACAGCAGGAAACCTATGATTATCACAAAATTCATCCATTTATTGCATAAAATTCACTTAAAAACAAATTTTCTTTTTAAAATCACTCAATTGTAACACAAAATTCTTCAAAAATCGCACAAAAATGTCATTGCATAAAATTTATTTAAAATAACAAATTTTTCTCTTGAGAATTGTATAAAATTTATTTATAGCACAAAATTTAACTAAAATTGATCAAAAATAACTAATATTCTATAAAATGCGCACAAAATACTCATATATTGCAACAAATTTGTTAAAAATCAAATTTTAAATTTCAAATTTACTTAAAATCGCCCACAAAGCTTAATTGTAGCACAAACCTGTTCAAAAATTGCACAAAAATACCATTTATTGCATAAAATTTGCACAAAAAAACTATTTATTGCATAAATTTTGTTAAAAAATCTTATTTTCAATTTGAAATTGATTTAATATCGCTCACAAAGCTCAATTATAACATAAAACTATTCAAAAATTGCACAAAAATACCATTTATTGCATAAAATTAGCACAAAAAACTCGGAATTGCGTAAAATTTGTTTAAATATCAAATTTTTAACTTAAAATTTATTTAAAACCGCCCACAAAGCTTATTTACAACACCAAACTGTTCAAAAATTGCACAAAAATACCATTATTGTATAAAATTTGCACAAAAATACCATTATTGCATAAAATTCGTACAAAAAACTCATATATTGCATAAAATTTGTTTAAAACCAATTTTTCAATTTGAAATTGATTTAAAATCGCTCACAAAACTTAATTGTAACACAAAACTATTCAAAAATGGCACAAAAATACCATTTATTGCAAAAAATTAGCACAAAAAACTCGGAATTGCGTAAAATTTGATTAAATATCAAATTTTTAATTTAAAAATTTATTTAAAACCGCTTACAAAGCTTAATTAAAACACAAAACTGTTCAAAAATTGCACAAAAATACCATTATTGCATGAAATTCACACAAAAAACGTTATAAAATTAATGAAAATATTAAAATTGCACAAAATGCCTGTTTGTCACCTAAAAAGTTTGTCTTAAACCGCTCATATAGCTCAATTGTTGCAAAAATTGCGCACAAAATCTTGCAGAAAACTCATTTATTGCATAAAATTTATCAAAATTAATAAAAAAACTGCACAATAAAAACCTTTATTGAGGTTCTTTAAATTAAAAACTATTAACTATGTTAAGTTGCAAAATAAAAATTATAAAATCTTTTTTTGCATCTGAGAACTTTGGCATCAATTACCTAGTAAGTAAGTATAGAATTGAAGTATATAGTCTAAAATTTTCTGCAGTTTATTTAAACTCGTTAGAGAATTAAGTGGGAAGATAACAAATGTATAAACTATTTTGCAAAAGTAGATTTAAAAATTCATTACTACTACTGATTGAATTTTATAATTCTTACAATGTAATAGTTTAAAGTTGAAGTGCATACTGTAAAATTCGTACAATTTATTTCAACCCCTTAAAGAATTGCATAAATTAATAACAACTTTTTAAGTTCAAACTTAGTTGAAGTAGATTTAAAAAATTATAATAGAACTGAGCAAATACATTTATTGATTTGTTATTCAATTACAAAGCTACCAAATAATAAATACTATACTTCATTAATTTAAAATAAAAATGCATTCAATATACAAAGTAATAAAACATGTGAGAATTTAAATGATATATAAATGCATATAATTTTATGGTCAATTAATAACATTCTTACAGCAATGTTGTTTAATGTCTGACCTATCCTTCCGTGTCATTTGAGTGTCACATATAAATTTTATAGCATATAAATAAATAACATTTATAGAATGCGAAATGTTAAAGGAAAATCAACCGGCTTCATAAATATACTCATAAAAATTGGAATTTATAATGTTTGGTGAGTAGGTAGTATTGTGCGTAACTTGAATACGATGGATTTTATTATAAAATGTATTGATTTTCATCCAACTTTCTAAAAAAAAAAACAAATTTGCAAATAATCGTAACAACTCGGAGATTCTATCACCTAACAAACCATATTACTGAATTATATATCACACCTCAGGCATCATTAAAAAAAAAAAAAAAATCTTTTTTTTTTTTTTTTTTTTTTTTTTAAATAAAGATTACAATTTCATTTACCTTATTTCAATGGTTAAAAGACTACGGTAGATAACCCTTTGTCCAAAACTTTTTTTTTTAATTCTATGTATTATCGTTGATTGAAAGAGTATATACTCTTTCAATCAACGGTATTATACTTGTTCAATAGTGTTGTAAATTATTGTGCAATAAAAATGTTATATATTGATTTTAATGAATTGTAAATAAAAAAACCGGAGCATCTCTATGCTTGACAAGGAAGCGGAATAAATAAGCATTCACTAGGAACAGATGTTGAGCCAGTCTTAAGTGTTATTATTATTAGAGTTCAAGGACACGACTCAATTTACATGCCGGCATTTATCTGTTCATTGACATTGCTAAACCGTATGATGTAAAATGCCAACCGGGTTGGAACCTCTTTACAATTTGCCTTTCTAATCGTTTTCAATATGTCAAGTTGAATACAATGGATGGATTTCTATAAAATACAAACATTTCAAGAACAATTACGTCAATTAAGGATTAATTAATTTGTCTGTTCAAAGAAAAAGTTTTGATAATTCGCAACTAATTTTTTATTAGCTTTTCAAAGTAATCATTACTTGAATAATTTAGTATCAAATTTCCATTATATCCTACTAATTATTTAAAGTTGAATTTAAATATATATATAAAACCTTAATGTTGAATGAATTAACTCAATATCAGAGTAATTATAATACCTTATTAATATAAGGTTGTTAGTGATGGAATAATTAATTGGAAACATTATACACCAAAAATGTTTTTGTGAAAATTGATATTTCTACTTTACTTTAGAAAGAAAATTGAATAAAAAATATAAATCGATAGTATAATAAATTATATTAATTATAGTATATTATTTGTATATTTCAATTGGTATAATTTTATATAAATAGATTCCATTAATGAATGCAATCGAGCAATACATGAAATATAAACTGTGGTTATAGTCCACTCATTATTAAAATTATTTCTATTTATAAACTCTTGAATAATATTTATATAATAATTATACATATCAAAATCGATTGATATATAATTATAGTTTGTTTATTGAATAACATGTAAAACAATGATTTAATATGAAAACCAGTGGGCAGACCGAAGGTATAGATAAAATATTAATAATTATGCTTCTAACTGTGTAAAACAAATCAGGAACAATATTGATCTAGTTTTTTGGAATATTATTTTATACTAAAAAATGTTTTATATTAAATCTAGTTTGTATTCAAGCTGCAAACGCATGTAAAAATATATAACACAAAATTTCATAGTAAAATACGTGAGGTATTGAATGAAAAAACTACGTAAACTAATATTACAGAAATAGAAACTTTTGTTGTAAAAAAAAAACTAATTAAAACAAAGCATTGCACATATTAAAATTGTATGCAACAGTAGTAATTAAAGAAATGTAAAAGATTAAATTTGTGAGTTTTTCTAATTCAAATTTATACATACGCTGAATACATTAAACTAAATTAAACATGTTTTTATAATGTAATTATTTAAGTTCGTTATCCTTCTTAAATATATGTAATTATATAATGTTAAGGTCAAACTTTTTAATATTATAATAGAACAGAAATTTGCCCAACCGTATAGCTGAACATTATTAAAAAAATTAATTAAAAATTGTCAAAAAAGCAAGAAATTAACTAAGGCTCAAAAACTTTATTATTAAACAAAATTGATCAAAAAGTGCACACAATTTGTTAAAAAAAGGTTAAAAAATTGTTTATAATAAAAAATTAATCAAAAATCATGAAATTTTGCAAAAAAATCACATAGAATTTTATCATAAATCGCTCAAAAAAACTTAACATAACAAAAAAATTATTAAAAATCGCTCAGAAAACGCATTTGTTGCAAAACTTGATCCATAACCATTTTATGATGTAAAATGTATCAAAAATCGCACAGAAAACATTTGTTAAACAGAACAAAACAAAAATTGCTTAAAATTAAAAAAAAAAACTATAAATGGAGTGAGTAACGCCCAATACTTGCATAAAATTTATTGAAAATTGCTACAAAAACCAATTTGTTGCACAAAATTAATCAAAATGTGAACAAAAAACAAAAAAATTTAAAATTTTAAAGTTTTTTTCTTTTTATTACAAAAAAGTTGATCAAAAGTCGCTCAAAAAATATTAATTATTTAATTATTGCAAAAAATTCGTGCAAAAACAACCGCAGATTCTACAAAAATCGCGCGTAGCACTCATTTGTTGCTTAAAATGTATAAAAAATCGCTCAAAAAATCTTTTTGATACACAAAAATGTTTGAAAAAATATTTTATCGCAAAAAATTGGAGTAAAAAACGAATTTGTTACACAAAATTCAAGTCATTTGTTACATAAAATGTATTAAAAATCGCTCAAAAACTTTATTATTAAATTTGTTACAAAAATTTATCATTTCAGATTTTAAATTTAAATTTTAGAACTTTGTTTTATTATCTATTGCACAAAACTCATTTAATTTTGCACAAAATCCGCTAAAAACCTTTTTAAGACAGAATTTGATCAAAAATCGCTCAAAAAAACTTTTTGTTGTAAGAAATCGACCAAAAATTGATCAAATATCGTGCATAAAAGCAATACAAACCAAAATTAACAAAAATTGTGCAAAATATATTACTCTCAATGTATTGAAAACCAACCATAAAACAAGTTTGATGAACAAAACCATGTACAATCTACAAAAAAGCAAAAAAATTTGCAAAAATTGCATATTGTTGCATACATTTTATGGAAAATGTATTAAAAATCGCTCAAAAACCCATTAATTAATCAAAAATTGCTTATAAAATCCATTTGTAGCATAACATTCATTAAAAATAGGTCAAAAAAATGTTTATTACAAAAAATTTATCAAAAATTGCTTATTCATTGCACAAAATTCATCCAAAACTCAGACAAATCTCATTTGTTGTTCAAAAATCGCCCACAATTCTTTTCTACAAAAAATTGATCAAAGATAACCATTTGTTGCACAAAACTCATTTAATTTTGCACAAAATCACGTAAAATTTTATCATAAATCAATCAAAAAAACTTTTTATGACAAGAAATTGATTAAAAATCGCTCTGAAAACGCATACGTTGCAAAATTTATTTTGAAAAATTGTTTAAATATCGTGCATAAAAGCAATACAAGCAAAATTATAAAAAAAATCGTTCATAAAATCAATTTGATGAACAAAATCATAAAAAATTGTATCGAAAATCAATCATAAAACAAATTTGATAGACAAAATCAACAAAAATTGTACAAAAAACCAAAAAAAATCTGCAAAAATTGCAATTTGTTGCATAAATTTGATGTAAAATGTATTAAAAATCGCCCAAAAACCCATTTATTAAACAAAATTAATCAAAAATTGCTCTTAAAATCCATTTGTAGCATAAAATTTATCAAAAAAAAAGACAAAATTCGTTAAAAATTGGTAAAAAACATGTTTATTTCAGAAAATTAATCAAAAATTGCTATTTTATTGTTTAAAAAAGCAAAAAAAATCTGCAAAAATTGCAATTTGTTGCATAAAATTTATGTAAAATTTATTAAAAATCGCTCAAAGCCCCATTTATTAAACAAAATTAATCAAGAATTGCTTATAAAATCCATTTGTAGCATTAAATTTATCAAAAAAAAGACAAAATTCGTTAAAAATGAGTCAAAAACATGTTTATTACAAAAAATTAAACACAAATTGCTATTTTGTTGAACAAAAAAATCAGCAAAAATTGCAATTTGTTGCATAATTTGATGTGAAATGTATTAAAAATCGCTCAAAAACCCATTTATTAAACAAAATTAATCAAAAACTGTTTATAAAATCCATTTGTAGCATAAAATTTATCAAAATTTCCACAAAATTCATTAAAAATTAATCAAAAATTGCTATTTTATTGTACAAAAGACAAAAAAATCTGCAAAAATTGCAATTTGTTGCATAAATTTGATGTAAAATGTATTAAAAATAGCTCAAAGCCCCAATTATTCAACAAAATTAATCAAAAATTGCTCATAAAATCCATTTGTAGAAAAAAAATTATCAAAAGTTGGACAAAATTTGTTAATAATAAGTCAAAAATATGTTTATTACAAAAAATTAATCAAAAATTGCTATTTTATTGTACAAAAAAGCAAAAAATCTGCAAAAATTGCAATTTGATGCATAATTTAATGTAAAATGTATTAAAAATCGCTCAAAACTCCATTTATTAAACAAAATTGATCAAAAATTGCTCATAAAATCCATTCGTAGCATAAAATTTATCAAAATCTGCACAAAATTCGTTAATTGCTGATTTATTGAACAAAACTCATTTAATTTTGCATAAAATCGCAAAAAATTTGCCATAAACCTCTCAAAAAACTTTTTATTGCAAGAAATTATTTAAAAATCGCTTAGAATACGCTTTTATTGCAAAATTGTTTAAACATCGTGCATAAAAGAAAAATTATTAAAAAAACAAGCAAAAACATCAAAAATTGTTAGTAAAATTGACAAACGACTCTAAAATTTTACAAAAAATTGCTTGAATTTAATCAAAATTTGCTCCAAAACCCATTTTATGATGTAAGAATGTATCAAAAATCGCTCAGAAAACCCATTTGCTAAACAGAATAAAACAAAAATTGCTTTAAATTAAAAAAACGCCCATTACTTGCATAAAATTGATTAAAAACCGCTCTAAAAACCAATTTGTTGCACAAAATTAACCTAAATGTGCATAAAAACAAGAAAATCTGCAAAGAAATATTTTTTTTTAAAGATTTTTTCTTTTTATTACATAAAATGTAGTATACATCGCAAAAACATGTTTTTATTACACATAAATTGATCAAAAATCGCTCAGAAAATATTTATTATTTAATTATAGCCGAAAAATTATGCAAAAACAACAGCAGATTAGACAAATATTGCAAGCAACATCCATTTGTTGCTTAAAATGTATGAAAAATCGCTTAAAAAATCTTTTTGGTAAACAAAAATGTATCATAATTCATAAATCTCTAAAAAATATTTAATTGCCAAAAAAATTAACCACACATTGCCCAAAAAACCGTAATTGTTACACAAAATTCATGTCATTTGTTACATAAAATATATTTAAAATTGCTTAAAACCTTTATTATAACACAAAAATTGGATAAAAAGCAAACATAGAACAAAGATCGCGTAAAACATATTAAATTTGTAACAAAAATTCATCATTTAATAAGTTAAATTTAAATTTTATGAGTTTGTTCTATTATCTATTGCACAAAACTCATTTAATTTTGCACAAAATCCTCAAAAAACCTTTTTACTACATAGAATTTGATCAAAAATCGCTCAAAAAACATTTTATTCTAAGAAATCAATCAAAAATTTGTCAAATATTGTGCATAAATGCAATACAAAGCAAAATTAACAAAAATTAAGCAAAATATATTACTCTAAATGTATTGAAAACCAATCCTAAAAAAAAATTTATAAAAAGCAAAAAAATCTGCAAAAATTGCGCATAAATTTTATCTAAAATGTATCAAAAATCGCTCAAAAACCGATTTATTAAACAAAATTAATCAAAAATTGCCTATAAAATCCATTTGTAGCATAAAATTCGTAAAAATAAGGTCAAAAATATGTTTATTACAGAAAATTTATCAAAAATTGCTTATTCATTGCACAAAATTTATCCAAAACTCAGACAAATCTCATTTGTTGTTCAAAAATCGACCACAATTTATTTCTACAAAAAACTGATCAAAGATAACCATTTGTTGCACAAAACTCATTTAATTTTGCACAAAATCACGTAAAATTTTATCATAAATCAATCTAAAAACTTTTTATGACAAGAAATTGATTAAAAATTGCTCAGAAAAAGCATACGTTGCAAAATTTATTTTGAAAAAGTTATCAAAAAATATCGTTCATAAAATCAATTTGATGAACAAAATCATAAAACATTGTACAAAATAATCTGTAAAATTGCACTAAATGTATTCAAAATCAATCATAAAACAAAGTTGATAAACAAAATCATCAAAAAATGTACAAAAAAGCAAAAAATCTGCAAAAATGCAAATTGTTGCATAAATTTTATGTAAAATGCATCAAAAATAGCTCAAAAACCTATTTATTAAACAAAGTTATTTAAAAATTGCTCATAAAATCCATTTGTAGCATAAAATTTATCAAAAATTGCAGAAAATTCATTAAAAATGGGTCAAAAACATGTTTATTACAAAAAATTAATCAAAAATTGCTTTTGTATTGAACAAAAAGGCAAAAAAATCTGCAAAAATTGCAATTCGTTGCATTATTTGATGTTAAATGTATTAAAAATCGCTCTAAGTCCCATTTATTAAACAAAATTAATCAAAAACTGCTCATAAAATCCATTTGTAACATAAAATTTATCAAAAAAAAAGACAAAATTCGTTAAAAATAGATTAAAAACATGTTTATTACAAAAAACTAAACAAAAATTGCTATTTTATTGTTTAAAAAAGCAATTTTTTGCATAATTTGATGTAAAATGTATTAAAAATCGCTTAAAGCCCCATTTATTGAACAAAATTAATCAAAAACTGTTCATAAAATCCATTCGTAGCATAAAATTTTTCAAAATTTGCACAAAATTCATAAAAAATTGGTCAAATAATTTTTTGTAATAAACATGTTTATTACAAAAAATTAATCAAAAATTACTATTTTATTGTAAAAAAGGCAAAAAAATATGCAAAAAAATGCAAATTGTTGCATAAATTTTAAGTGAAATGTATTAAAAATCGCTCAAAAACCCATTTATTAAACAAAGTTAATCAAACATTGCTCATAAAATCCAATTGTAGCAAACAAAATATCAATCAATTGTTTCAAACTCATTAAAATTAGGTCAAAAATATGTTTATTACAAATAATTAATCGAAAATTGCCATTTTATTGAACAAAAAAGCAAAAAAATCTGCAAAAAATTGCAATTTGTTGCATAAATTTGATGTTAAATGTATTAAAAATCGCTCAAAGCCCCATTTATTAAACAAAATTTATCAAAACTGCTCAAAAATCCATTCGTAGCATAAAATTTATTAAAATTTGCACAAAATTCGTTAATTGCTAATTTATTGCACAAAACTCATTTAATTTTGCATAAAATCGCAAAGAATTTACCATAAACCTCTCAAAAAACTTTTTATTGCAAGAAATTAATTAAAAATCGCTTAGAAAACGCTTTTATTGCAAAATTTATTTTAAAAAATTGTTTAAACATCGCGCATAAAAGCAAAATTATTAAAAAAACAAGCAAAAAATCGATTTTTTTTTGTAAAATCGACCAAAATCATCAAAAATTGTACAAAAAATCTGAAAAATTGCTTGAATTTGATCAGAATTTGTTCCAAAGCCCACAGAACAAAACAGAATAAAACAAAAATTGCTTAAAAATACCCATTACTTGCATAAAATTTATTAAAAATCGCTCCAAAAACCAATTTGTTGCACAAAATTAACCTAAATGTGCATAAAAACAAAAAAATCTGCCAAGAAATAAACATTTTAAAAGGTTTTTTCTTTTTATTACATAAAACGTAGTATAAATCGCTCAAAACATGTTTTTATTACACATAAGTTGATCAAAAATCGCTCAGAAAATATTTATTATTTAATTATAACAGAAAAATTATGCAAAAACAACAGCAGATTCGACAAATATTGCAAGTAACATCGATTTGTTGTTTAAAAATGTATGAAAAATCGCTCAAAAAATCTTTTTGGTGGACAAAAATGTATCATAATTCATAAATCTCAAGAAAATATTTTATTGCCAAAAAATTAACCACACATTACCCAAAAAAACGTAATTGTTACACAAAATTCATGTCATTTGTTACATAAAATGTAATAAAAATCGCTCAAAAACTTTATTATTACACAAAATTTATTAAAAATTGGATAAAAATCAAACATAAAACAAACTACACATATTAAATTTGTAACAATAATTTATCATTTATGAATTTAAATTTAAATTTTGAGTTTGTTCTATTATCTATTGCACAAAACTTATTTAATTTTGCACAAAATCCTCTAAAAACCTTTTTACTACATAGAATTTGATCATAAATCGCTCCAAAAAAAATTTATTCTAAGAAATCGATCAAAAATTGGTCATATCGTGCATAAAAGCAACACAAACCAAAATTGTACAAAACATATTACTCTCAATGTATCGAAAACCAACTATAAAACAAATTTGATGAACAAAATCATGTACAATCTACATAAAAGCAAAACTAATTGCAAAAATTGCATATTAATGCATACATTTTTTGGAAAATGTATTAAAAATCGCTCAAAAACCCATTTATTAATCAAAAATTGCACAAAATTCAAGCAAATCTCATTTGTTGTTCAAAAATTGCCCACAATTTTTTTCTACAAAAAATTGATCAAAGATAACCTATTGTACAAAATCACATAAAATTTGATCATAAATCAATCAAAAAACTTTTTATGACAAGAAATTGATTAAAAATCGATAAAAAACGCATACGTTACCACATTTATTTTAAAAAATTGTTTAAATATTGTGCATTAAAGCAATACAAGCAAAATTATTTTAAAAAATCGTTCATAAAATCAATTTAATGAACAAAATAAAAAAAAATTGTACAAAATAATCTGAAAAATTACTCTAAATGTATCGAAATTCAATCATAAAACAAATTTGATAGACAAAATAATCAAAAATTGTGTAAAAAAACAAAAAAAATCTGCAAAAATGCAAATTGTTGCATAAATTTAATGTAAAATGAATCAAAAATCGCTCAAAAGCCCATTTATTAAACAATGTTTATTACAAAAAATTAATACAAAATTGCTATTTTATTGTATAAAAAAATAAAAAAATCTGCAAAAATTGCAAATTGTTGCATAAATTTGATGTAAAATGTAATAAAAATCGCTCAAAAATCCATTTATTAAACAAAATTAATCAAAAATTGCCCATAAAATCCATTTGTAGCATAAAATTGGTCAAAAATGCACAAAATTTATTAAAAATATGTCAAAAACATGTTTATTACAAAAAAATAATAAAAAATTGCTATTTTATTGTACAAAAAAGCAAAAAAAATGCAATTTGTTACATAAATTTGATGTTAAATGTATTAAAATTCGCTCAAAGTCCCATTTATTAAACAAAATTAATCAAAAACTGCTCATAAAATCCATTTGTAGCTTAAAATTGGTCAAATATTGCACAAAATTTATTACAAATAAGTCAAAAACATGTTTATTACAAAAAAATTAATCAAAAATTGCTGTTTTATTGTACGAAAAGCTAAAAAATCTGCAAAAATTGCAATTTGTTGCATAATTTGATGTAAAATGTATTAAAAATCGATCAAAACCCCATTTATTAAACAAAATTAATCAAAAACTGCTCATAAAATCCATTCGTAGCATAAAATTTATCAAAAATTGGACAAAAATTCGTTAAAAATAGGTCAAAAATACGTTTATTACAAAAAATTAATCAAAAATTGATATTTTATTGTACAAAAAAGCAAAAAAATCTGCAAAAATTGCAAATTGTTGCATAAATTTGATGTAAAATGTATTAAAAATCGCTCAAAAACCCATTTATTAAACAAAATTAATCAAAAATTGCTCATAACTTCCATTTGTAGCTTAAAATTGGTCAAATATTGCACAAAATTTATTACAAATAAGTCAAAAACATGTTTATTACAAAAAAATTAATCAAAAATTGCTTTTTTATTGTACGAAAAGCTAAAAAATCTGCAAAAATTGCAATTTGTTGCATAATTTGATGTAAAATGTATTAAAAATCGATCAAAGCCCCATTTATTAAACAAAATTAATCAAAAACTGCTCATAAAATCCATTCGTAGCATAAAATTTATCAAAATTTGCACAAAATTCGTTAATTGTTGATTTATTGCACAAAACTCAATTAATTTTGCATAAAATAGCATAGAATTTACCATAAACCTCTCAAAAAACTTTTTATTGCAAGACATTTATTTTAAAAAATTGTGTAAATATCGTGCATAAAAGCAAAATGATCAAAAAAACAAGTAAAAACATCGAAAATTGTTCGTAAAATCTGAAAAATCGACAAAAATTGTACAAAACGTCTGAAAAATTGCTTGAATTTGATCAATTTTTTTTCCCAAAACCCATTTTATGATGTAAAAATGTATCAAAAATCGCTCATAAAACCCATTTGATAAACAAAATATAACAAAAATTGCTTAAAATGAAAAAAAAAACGCCCATTACTTGCATAAAATTTATTAAAAATCGCTCCAAAAACCAATTTGTTGCACAAAATTAACCTAAATGTGCATAAAAACAAGAAAATCTGCAAATAATTAAAAATTTTAAAAAGTTTTTTCTTTTTATTACATAAAATGTAGTATAAATCGCTAAAACATGTTTTTATTACACATAAATTTATCAAAAATCGCTCAGAAAATATTTATTATTTAATTATAGCCAAAAAATTATGCAAAAACAACAGCAGATTGGACAAATATTGCAAGCAACATCCATTTGTTGCGTAAAATGTATAAAAAATCGCTCAAAAAATCTATTTGGTGAACAAAAATGTATCATAATTCATAAATCTCTAAAAAATATGTTATAGCCAAAAAAATTATCCACGCATTGCCCTAAAAACGTAATTGTTACACAAAATTCATGTCATTTGTTACATAAAATGTAATAAAAATCGCTCAAAAACTTTATTATTACACAAAATTTATTAAAAATTGGATAAAAAACAAACAGAACACATATTAAATTTGTAACAAAAATTTATCGTTTAACAATTTAAATTTAATAAATTTGTTCTATTATCTATTGCACAAAACTCATTTAATTTTGCACAACACCCGCTAAAAACCTTTTTAATACATAGAATTGTATCATAAATCGCTCAAAAAAACTTTTTATTGTAAGAAATCGACCAAAATTTAATCAAATATCGTGCATAAATGCAATACAAACCAAAATTAACAAAAATTGTGCAAAACACATTACTCTCAATGTATCAAAAACCAACCATAAAACAAATTTGATGAACAAAAATCATGTACAATCTACATAAAAGCAAAAAAATCTGCAAAAATTGTATATTGTTGCATACATTTTATAGAAAATGTATTAAAAATCGCTCAAAAACCCATTTATTAATCAAAAATTGCTTATAAAATCCATTTGTAGCATAAAATTCGTTAAAAATAAGTCAAAAACATGTTTATTACAGAAATTTTATCAAAAAATTGCTTATTCATTGCACAAAATTCATCCAAAACTCAGACAAATCTCATTTGTTGTTCAAAAATCGACCACAATTTATTTCTACAAAAAACTGATCAAAGATAACCATTTGTTGCACAAAACTTATTTAATTTTGCATAAAATCACGTAAAATTTTATCATAAATCAATCTAAAAGCTTTTTATAACAAGAAATTGATTAAAAATCGCTCAGAAAACGCATACGTTGCAAAAATTATTTTGAAAAATTGTTTAAATATCGTGTATAAAAGCAATACAAGCAAAATTATTAAAAAAAATCGTTCATAAAATCAATTTGATGAACAAAATTGTACAAAATAATCTGCAAAATTACTCTTAATGTATCAAAAATTAAACATAAAACAAATTTGATAGATAAAATCATCAAAAATTGTACAAAAAAGCAAAAAAAAAACTGCAAAAATGCAAATTGTTGCATAAATTTTATGTAAAATCGCTCAAAAACCCATTTATTAAGCAAAGTTAATTAAAAATTGCTCATAAAACCCATTTGAAGCATAAAATTTATCAAAAATTGCAGAAAATTCATTAAAAATTGGAAAAAAACATTTTTTTATTTCAAAAAATTAATCAAAAATTGCTATTTTATTGTTTAAAAAAGCAAAAAAATCTGCTAAAATTGCAAATAGTAGCATAATTTGATGTAAAATGTATTAAAAATCGCTTAAAGCCCCATTTATTAAACAAAATTAATCAAAAACTTTATTCGTAGCATAAAATTTATCAAAATTTGCACAAAATTCGTTAAAAATAGGTCAAAAACATGTTTATTACAAAAAATTAATCAAAAATTGCTTTTTTACTGTACAAATAAGAAAAAAAATTTGCAAAAATTGCAATTTGTTGCATAAATTTTATGTAAAATATATTAAAAATCGCTCAAAAACCCATTTATTAAACAAAGTTAATCAAACATTGCTCATAAATTCCATTTGTAGCATAAAATTTATTAAAAATTGCAGAAAATTCATTAAAAATTGGTCAAAAGCATGTTTATTACAAAAAATTAATCAAAAATTGCTATTTTATTGTCCAAAAAAAACTGTAAAAATTGAAATTTGATGCATAAATTTGATGTTAACTGTATTAAAAATCGCTCAAAGCCGCAATTATTAAACAAAATTAATCAAAAACTGCTCAAAAAATCCATTCGTAGCATAAAATTTATCAAAATTTGCACAAAATTCGTTAAATGCTGATTTATTGCACAGACCGCATTTAATTTTGCATAAAATCGCAAAGAAATTGATTAAAAATCGCTTAGAAAACTCATTTTTGCAAAATTTATTTAATTCAAAAATTTAAACATCGTGCATAAAAGCAAAATTATCAGAAAAGCAGGCAAAAACATTGAAAATTGTTCGTAAAATCGACAAAATCATCAAAAATTGTACAAAAAATTGCTTGAATTTAATAAAAATTTGCTCCAAAACCTATTCTATGATGTAAAAATGTATCAAAAATCGCTCAAAAAACTCATTTGTTAAACAGAATAAAACAAAAATTGCTAAAAATTTAAAAAAACGCCCATTACTTGCATAAAATTTATTAAAAATCGCTCCAAAAACCAATTTGTTGCACAAAATTAACCTAAATGTGCATAAAAATAAAAAAATCTGCAAAGAAATAATTTTTTTTTAAAGTTTTTTCAATTTATTACATAAAATGTAGTATAAATAGCTAAAACATGTTTTTATTACACATAAGTTGATCAAAAATCGCTCAGAAAATAATTATTATTTAATTATAGCAGAAAAATTATTCAAAAACAACAGCAGATTGAACAAATATTGCAAGCAACATCCATTTGTTGCTTAAAATGTATGAAAAATTGCTCAAAAAATCTTTTTGGTAAACAAAAATGTATCATAATTCATGAATCTCTAAAAAATATTTTATTGCCAAAAAATTAACCACACATTGCCTAAAAAACGTATTTTTTACACAAAATTCATGTCATTAGTTTATAATTTATTAAAAATTGGATAAAAATTATCATTTAATAATTTAAATTTAAACTTTATTAGTTTGTTTGTCAATTATCCTTTAAAATCTTCTAAAAACCTTTTTACTACATAGAATTTGATCATAAATCGCTCAAAAAAAAAAAAATATTCTAAGAAATCGATCAAAAATTGGTCAAATATCGTGCATAAATGCAATACAAAGCAAAATTAACAAAAATCGAGCAAAATATATTACTCTAAATGTATTGAAAACCAATCATAAAAAAAATTGACAAAATCATCCAAAATTTTATAAAAAGCAAAAAAATCTGCAAAAATTGCGAATTGTTGCATAAATATTATGTAAAATGTATCAAAAATCGCTCAAAAACCGATTTATTAAACAAAATTAAGCAAAAATTGCTCATAAAATCCATTTGTAGCATAAAATTTATCAAAAATTAGACAAAATTTGTTAAAAATAAGTGAAACATATGTTTATTACAAAAAAATATCAAAAATTGCTATTTTATTGAAGAAGAAAGCAAAAAAATCTGCAAAAATTGCAATTTGTTGCATAAATTTGATGTTAAATGTATTAAACATCGCTCAAAGCCCCATTTATTGAACAAAATTAATCAAAAATTGCTCATAAAATCCATTTGTAGCATAAAATTTATCAAAAATTAGACAACATTTATTAAAAATAGTTCAAAATTATGTTTGTTACAGAAATTAATCAAAAATTCTATTTTATTGTACAAAAAAGCAAAAAAAAAAATGCAAAAATTGCAATTTGTTGCATAAATTTGATGTAAAATGTATTAAAAATTGCTCAAAACATTCATTTGTAGCATAAATATTATCAAAAATTGCAGAAAATTCAATAAAAATTGGTCAGAAGCATGTTTATTACAAAAAATTAATCAAAAATTGCTGTTTTATTGTACAAAAAAGCAAAAAAAATCAGCACAAATTGCAATTTCTTGCATAATTTTGATGTTAAATGTATTAAACATCGCTCAAAGCTTCATATATTGAACAAAATTAATCAAAAATTGCTCATAACCTCCATTTGTAGGATAAAATTTATCAAAATTTGCAAAACATTCTATAATTGCTAAAAACTTTTTTAATTGCAAGTAATTGATTAAAAATCGCTCAGAAAATTCATTTTGAAAAATTGTTTGAATCGTGCATAAAAGTAATACAAGCAAAATTACCAAAAAACATCGAAAATCGTACATAAAATCAATTTGTTGGACAAAATCATCAAAAATTGTACAAAAAAATCTGCAAAATTAACATTTATTGCTTAAATTTGTTCAAAAGTTGCTCCAAAAATTATTTTATGATGTAAAATGTATAAAAAACCGCTCAAAAAACCCATTTTTTAAACAAATAAATCAATACTTACTCAAAATAAAAAAAATTATAAATGTAGTGAGTCAATTACCTGCACAAAATTAATCAAAATGTGCACAAAAAACAAGAAAATTTCCAAAAAAAATTTTTTTTTAATTTTTATTGCATAAAATGTATTATAAATAGCTAAAATGATTTTATTACAAAAAAAACTTGATTAAAAATCGTTCAAAAAACGTATATATTGCAGAAAATTCATGCAAAAACAACAAATTTTACAAATATCGCGCTTAATGCTTATTTATTGCTTAAAATATATAAAAAATCGCTCAAAAACCTTATAGATGCACAAAATTGTAACATAAATCGCTCAAAAAAAAGTTTAAATTACAAAAAATTAAACACTCATCGCCCAATAAACATTAGTTGCATAAAATGTATTAAAAATCGCACATAAAAAGCAAAAAAATCGTCGTTAATGTGACTCTGAGTTTGGTATTTATTACCATGTACTTTTTTGGATTCATTTATTATTAAAGTCCGTACTGTAGGTTAACATACTTAATCTTTTTGTTTTACTTTTCGTTGCATTTGTATTTTTCTGTATCCTCATTATCTACTTGAATGAGAGTCTCATCTCGTGAATGTTTTGTTGTCTACAAGTTTATTACAGTATCATGGCAAATCTTATCAAAAATTCGTAGTCTATGAAAAATACCAATCTTGCTTCATGTGTAAGCTTCTCTGTGCAAATACGTTAAAACTGAATTGCGCTCTTGTACCAAAGCCTTTCCTAAAACCAAAGTGGGTAATACTGATATCCTCTCTAAGTTTATTGTAGATTCTCTTGTAAATAATTTTAATGAATACTTTTAGGATATGGCTCATTAAACTAATAGTTCTCTTGCTTTTAGTTTCTTTGACTGAGTTAGAAACATAGATTTTCACTCTTTATAAATCGATCTACAATAAGTTAATCTTTATCTATTGGTTTTAATAAAAGTTCACTTAGTACTTCATCTTGTCGGACTGCTTTTCCGCTTTTTAATGTTTTTATTGCATAAAAAACTCTTTCCTATATTATCTTTATAGAATTTTAATTAAATTTCGTATTTCTTAAGTTTTTATAATGGTTCTATTAAGATTTTGCCATTTTTATCTTTAATATTAAAGTGTTATCTTTTTCTGTTTGTTCCTGTCAGCACTTAAATTTCATCCATGTTCCAGAAACATCTTTTAAGCGTTTTATAGTAAGTATTAGTAATTAAGCTACTGTTTGATAGAATACTATAAGCTTGTCGCCTCTATCGCTTCGCTTTCCTATCGTTTATATCTGCTCTTCCTACATTTGGATGATACTATTTGAGTAAAAGACAAAACTGAATACAGATTTGTGTACGTTCTTATCGAGCACGATTGTAACTCCTTATTTATTCAATTTATCGGTGCTTCCAGAATAATACATAATACATTCATCCATGTAATGTACTCTATTCATTTGGTTTTAAGAAGTGCCTAAGTAAGCTTTAAATTAACCTCATAATTGAATTTCAGAAAATTCAAATAACAAAACTCATCAGTAATTTGGGATTTTTAAAGCAACCAATAGGTTTTTTTTAAAATTTGTAATCAGCACATTTGATTCTATAAGAAAACCTTATTTCAGACATTAATTTATTGCCTACATAAACGTAAATCAGCCTCAAAATCAAGTTTAAAAAAAATCTAAAAACAAAACTCTTCAGCAATTTGGTATTTCTATAGTAACTAATAGGAATTTTCATATGCGGTTTAAAAATTTAAAACCAGCATAGTTGACTCCATTAGATCCAAATATATAAAGTCTTCTATCGTTGCCTAATTGACTTTAAATTAACCTCAAAATTGAATTTGAAAAAATTCAAATAACAAAACTCTTCAGTAATTTGAGATTTTTAAAACAACCTCTAAGAATTTTCAAATGCGGTTTTAAAATTTAATATCAGCATAATTGATTCTATAAGAAAACCTTATATAAGACATTCGATTATAGCCTTATAGCCTACTTGGCCGTAAGTCAGCCTTAAAATTAAGTAGAAAAAAATTTAAAAAACAAAACTCTTTAGAAATTTGAAATTTCTTAAGCAACCAATGGGAATTTTTAGAAACGGTTTAAAAATTTAAAATTAACATACTTCGTTCTATAAGAAAACCTTATTTCAGATAATTATTTATCGCTTACTTAAACGTAAATCAGCCTCAAAATAAAATTTAAGAAAATTCCAAAAACTAAACTCTTTATAAATTTGAGATTTAAAAAAAAACCAATAGAAATTTTCATATGCAGTTTAAAAATTTGTAGCCTAATTAACTTTAAATTAACCTCAAAATAAATTTGAAAAAATTCAAATTACAAAACTCTTCAGTAATTTGAAATTTCTAAAGCAACCAAGTTTAAAAAGATTCCGGAAACACAACTCTTCGGAAATTTGGGATTTTTGAAACAACCAATAAAAATTTTCAAATGCGGTTTAAAAATTTGAAGCCACCTTACTTGATTCCATAAGATATTGATATATAAAGCCTTCTATTATTGCCAAATTGACTTTAAATTAACCTCAAAATTGAATTTGAGAAAATTCAAATAACAAAACTCTTCAGCAATTTGGGATTTCTGAAGCAACTAATGGGAATTTTTAGAAACGGTTTAAAAATTTAAAATTAGCATACTTGTTTCCATAAGAAAACCTTATTTCAGGCTTTAAATTATTGCCTACTTGAAAGTAAATCAGCCTCAAAATCAAATTTAAACAAATTCCAAAAATAAAACTCTTTAGAAACTTGCAATTTTTGAGGCAACCAATAAGAATTTTTTTAAACGGTTTAAAAATTTAAAATTAGCATACTTGATTCCATACGAATCCTTTATTTAAAGTCATCGAATATTACCTACTTGATTTTAAATTAGTCTTATAACAGAGTTTAAAAAAATTTCAAAAATAAAACATTTCAGTAATTTAATTTTTTTTAAACCAATAAAAAAATTTAAATACCGTTTAAAAATTTAACATGCAAACCCTATATTTAAAGTTTTCATTTATTACTTACTTGATTTTAAATTGGCCTCAAAAGTGAGTTTAAAAAAATTCATAAAACAAAACTCATCGATAATTTGGGATTGTAGAAGCAACCAATAAAAAAATTTAAAAACAATTTAATCATTTAAAATTAGCTTACTTTATTTCATAAGAAAACCTTATTTAAAAAATTCAATTATAGCCTACTTAACCATATATTAGCGTCAAAATCAAGTTTAAGAAAATTCTAAAAACAAAAGTCTTCAGTAATATGATATTTTTTAAGAAACCAATAAGAATTTTTAAAAACAATTCAAAAATTTAAAAACAGCATACTTGATTTCATCAAAACCCATTTATTTAAAATCATTAATTAATACCTACTTGATTTAAATCAGCCTCAAAATACAGTTTCTATGAATTCCAAAAACAAAATTCTTTAGTAATTTAAGATTTTTGAAGCATCCAATAAAAAATTTTAAATGCGGTTTTAAAATTTGAAATCAGCATACTAGATTCCATAAAAATAACCTTATTTAAAGTATTAAATCGTTGCCTACTTGGCCTTAAACTAAGCTCAAAATTAAACTTAAGAAAATTACAAAAATAAAACTCTTTAGTAATTTGAGATTTATGAAACAACCATTGAAAATTTTTAAAGATGGTTTAAAAACTTGAAATCAGCATACTTGGTTCCTTAAAAAAACATATTTAAAGTATTCAATTATTGCCTACTTGGCCTTAAATTAACCTCAAAAGTAAAAACAAAATTTAAAAAAATAAAAAAATCAAATTTTTCCAAAACTGAATTTGTGGATTTTTATAAAATTTATACATGTGGTACTAACAGTATTAAGGTATATTAATTAGTACTAATTTGTATCAATTTTTAAATAACCATTTAGAAACTATGATTTTTTTAATTGATTTCAGATAATCTGATCAAAATGAATAATTCGAATTTATTCAAAACTGGGTGTATAGATTTTTATAAATTTTATACATTAGGTACTAATCGTATTAAAGTATATTGGTACTAAATTGCATCAATTTTCAATAAACAATTTAAGAGTTATGATTTTGTAATTTTTTATTTTAAAAGGACTTGATATAGCTAGATGAGGCCGAATAATTGAGGTTATTTAAAACTGAGCGTATGGATTTTTATAAATTTTATACATGTAGTACTAATAGTAATAAGGTATATTTGTACCAAATTGCATCAATTTTTGATAAGAGATTCAAGAGCTATGATTTTGTTAGTTAGGTTGAAATAGATTTGATATAGTTTGATCAATTCGGATAATTCGAGTTTCTTCAAAACTGAGTATATAGATTTTTATAAATTTTATACATGTGGTACAAATAGTATTGAGGTAAATTGGTACGAAATTTCATCAATTTTCAATAAACAATTTAAGAGTTATAATTTTTTTAATTACTTTTATAAGGATTTGATATACCTTGATCAGGTCGAATAATTAAGGTTATTCAAAACTGAGCGTATGGATTTTTATAAATTTTATACATGTGGTACTAATAGTAATAAAATATATTTGTACCAAATTGCATCAATTTTTAATTAACCATTTGGAAGCAATGATTTGTTTAATTTAGTTGTAAGGGATTTGTTTAGGTTTGATCAAGTCGAATAATTTAAGTTTATTCAAACCTGAGCCTATGGATTATTATAAATTTTATGCATGTAGTACTAATAGTATTAAAGTATATTGATACCAATTTGCATCAATTTTCAATAAAGCATTTCAAAGTTATGAATTTTTCAATTATGTTGCAAAAGATTTGATAGAGTTTACTCAAGTCACTCAATTTGAGTTTATTCAAAACTGAGTGTATAGATTTTTATAAATTTTATACATGTGGTACTAATAGTACTAAGGTATATTAGTACCAAATTGCATCAATTTTTAATAAGCAATTTGAGAGCTATGGTTTTTTTAGTTATGATGAAATGGATTTGATATAGTTTGATCAAGTCGGATAATACCACTTTATTCAAAACTGAACGTATGGAGTTTTATAAATTATATACATTAGGTACTAATTGTATCAAGGTATATTGTTACTAAATTGCATCAATTTTCAATAAACGATTTAGGAGTTATGATTTTTTAAATTATTTTCAAAAAGATTTGATATAGCTTGATCAAGTCGAATAATTGAGTTTATTTAAAACTGACTGTATAGATTTTTATAAATTTTACACATGAGGTACTAATTGTATTGAAGTATATTAGTACCAATCTGCATCAATTTTTAATGAACCAGTTGAAAGATATGACTTTTTTAATTTAGTTGAAAAGGATTTGATATAGTTGGATCAGGTCAAATAATTCGAGTTTATTAAAAACTGGACGTATGAATTTTTATAAATTTTCTACATGTGTTACTAATAGTATTAATGTATATTAGTACCAAATTGCATCAATTTTTAATAAATCATTTAGAAGCTATGATTTTTTTAGTTATGTTGAAATAAATTTGATATAGTTTGATCAAGTCGGATAATTCGAGTTTATTCAAAACTGAGTATATGAATTTTTATAATTTTTTTACATGTGGTACTAATAGTATTAAGGTATATTAGTACCAAATTGCATCCATCAATTTTTAATAAACCATTTGGGAGCTATAATTTTTTAATTATGTCTAAAGGGATTTGATAGTTTGATCTGGTCGAATAATTCAAGTTTATTCAAAACTGGGTACATAGATTTTTATAAATTTTATACATTAAGTACTAATCGTATTAAGGTATGTTGGTATTAAATTGTACTAATGTTTAATAAACGATTTAGGAGTTATGATTTTTTTAAATAATTTTCAAAAGGATTTGATTTAGCAAGATCAGGTCGAATAATTGAGTTTATTCAAAACTGAGCACAGGGATTTTTATAAATTTTGCACATGTGGTACTAGTTGTATTGAACTATATTAGTACCAATCTGCATCAATTTTTAATTAACAATTTGGAAGCTATGATTTTTTTAATTTAGTTGAAAGGAATTTTATATAGTTGGATCAGGTCAAATAATTCAAGTTTATTCAAAACTGGACGTATAGATTTTTATAAATTTTATACATTAGGTACTAATAGTATTACGGTATGTTAGTACTAAATTGCATCAATTTTCAATAAACAATTTAAAAGTTATGATTTTTTTAATTATTTTCAAAGAGATTCGATTTAGCTTGATCAGTTCGAATAATTGAGTTTATTCAAAACTAGACGTATGGATTTTTATAAATTCTATACATTAGGTACTAATAGTATTAAAGTATATTGGTACTAAATTGAATCAATTTTCAATAAACAATTTAAAAGTTATGATTTTTTAAATTATTTTTAAAGGGATTTGATATAGCTTGATCAGGTCGAATAATTGAGTTTATTCAAAACTGAGCGTATGGATTTTTATTAATATTGTACATGTGGTACTACTAGTATTAAAGTATATTGGTACCAATCTGCAGTATTTTTTTAAAAACCATTTGATGGCTATGATTTTTTTAATTTAATTAAAAAAGATTTTATATAGTTGGATCAGGTTAAATAATTCGTGTTTATTCAAAACTGGACGTATAGATTTTTATAAATTTTGTACATGTGGTACTAATAGTATTGAGGTACATTAGTACCAAATTGCATCAATTTTCAATAAATGATTTTTTTAATTTAGTTTAATGAGATATTATATAGTTGGCTCAGGTCAAATAATTCGAGTTTATTCAAAACTGGACGTATAGATTTTTATAAATTTTATACAATGGGTACTAATAGTATTAAGGTATATTAGTACCAAATTTCATCAATTTTTAATAAACCATTTGAGAGTTATAATTTTTTTAATTATGTCTAACGAGATTTAAAGTTTGATCTGGTCGAATAATTCAAGTTTATTCAAAACTGGTTGTATAGATTTTATAAATTTTATACATTTGGTACCAATCGTATTAAGGTATATTGGTACTAAACTGCACCAATTTTCAATAAACAAATTAGGAGTTATAATTTCTTTGAATTATTTTCAAAAAGATTTGATTTAGCTTGATCAGGTCAAATAATTGATATTATTCAAAACTGAGCGTATGGATTTTTATAAACTTTACACATGTGGTACTAATTGTATTGAAGTATATTAGTACCAATCTGCATCAAATTTTAATTAACCATTTAGAAGCTATGATTTTTTTAATTTAGTTAAAAAGGATTTTATATAGTTGGATCAGGTCAAATAATTCGTGTTTATTCAAAACTGGACGTATAGACTTTTATAAATTTTATACATTAGGTACTAATAGTATTAAAGTATATTGGTACTAAATTGTATCAATTTTCAATAAACGATTTAAAAGTTATAATTTTTTTAATTATTTTTAAAGAGATTTGATTTAGCTTGATCAGTTCGAATAATTGAGTTTCTTGAAAACTGAGTAAATGGATTTTTATAAATTTCGCACATGTGGTACTACTAGTATTAAAGTATATTAGTACTAACTTGCATGAAATTTTAATAAACTATTTAGAAGCTATGATTTTTTTAATTTAGTTGAAAGGGATTTTATATAGTTGGATCAGGTCAAATAATTCGAGTTTATTCAAAACTGGGTACATGAATTTTTATAAATTTTCTACATGTGGTACTAATAATATTAAGGTATATTAGTACCAATTTGCATCAATTTTTAATTAATCATTTCAAAGTTATGAATTTTTCAATTATGTTGCAAAAGATTTGATAAAGTTTACCCAAGTCACTCAATTTGAGTTTATTCAAAACTGGATGTATGGATTTATATAAATTTTATACATGTGGTACTACTAGTATTAGAGTATGTTTGTACTAAATTGCATCAATTTCTAATAAGCGATTTGAGAACTATGATTTTTTTAGTTATATCAAAAGGGATTTGATAAGAGATTGATCAACTCGATCGTTGTTTGGCAATGACTTTAGTGCAATTTTTTAAACCTCTTTTAATTTTCACAAAATTGTGTTATAAAATCATTGCCAAATAACACATCAGTCTCAAACAAACAAAAATGAGCTTTAAATCATAAAAGAAAATACTTTTTGGCAATATTATTCTTCTTAAAACTTAGCCATGCTTGTATTGAAGCTGTGAGTGAACAATTTCTCTTAAATTTCATACAAAATTGAGTCATACATGCCTACAATCGTTTAAAAATAATGAATCAATCTCAAAATAATAATTTTTAACTGAAGAAACTTTAAATCACAACAAAAAATGCTTTGTAAGAAGATTATAATTTTCTTAAGCTTAAAACTGAGGAGAATATCTTCTAAAATCCACACAAAATTGTGCCATACATTGCTAAATAATGCATAAGACTCAAAATGTATTTTTTAAGAGCTTTAAATCATAAGAAGAAAAGCTTTATTATTTTTCTTAAAACTTAGACATGCTTTTATTGAAACTAAGGACAATTTCTTTTAATTTTCACATAAAAATGTGTCGTGCAATAATTTCAGAATAATAATTCAGTCTCATTACATTTTGTTTTTTGTAAATTAAAAGAATCTTTTGAAGAACCAAGATTGCCCATATTTTTAAATAAAATAGGTTTAGTGCAAGATTAGTAACCTTTTTTTTTTTTAAATTCCCATAATCATTGTTTAATAATGATTCAGTTTCTTTTTTTTTTTGTTATTTGAAGAACCTTTTTAAGAACCAAAGATGTACTCGTATACTTGTATACAATTTTTTTACTAATTTCATTGTTTGTATTACTGTGGCTAATAGTATTCACATATGCAGAAGCAAACATTACTAAAAATCGTAACTACAACCTTTCATTATACCGGAAAGTATAAGTACAAATTTTCCTAATATAAAAAATCCATTTAGCTTTCCTTTGAAATAATCCAAATTTACGAAACCGCAAATTAATACCATAATATTATAAGACGATTAGGGCTGAAATCATTAATTGGAGACATCCACATACACAAACAGGAGATGATATTTCTACTGAAATCTGACAAACACAGAGAGAGATTCAATTAAAATTTAATTTCATGGCAAATTGCTTGATAAAATTAAACGTAAACCTTATAAAATAACAAATTAAGAGAAACCGTATAACCACAGCAGGATATAATTTCAATTAAAGAAATATTTCATATTAAATTCTGTTTCGTGCCAATAAAGAGAATTTAATATGAGAAAATTGCATAAGTTATTCATCAATTGCATGGACATTTTCAATTCGTTTTAATGATTTATAATTTGCAATCCAATAAGATTTAAGAGAAAGTAAATAACATAAAAGAGAAAGAATCTAAATCGATACAAGATGCGGTTAATACATTACCCAGGAAGATGCGATTTGGAAGTAGGTTAGGAGGAAGAAGCAAATAAATATAAGTAAATAAATAAAAAATATATTTGTAAAATTTTAGCACAATAAATATTCCATCCAGCATAATACAACCGGTTTCTCGTTTAGTCTCGCTTACAACAGGGTAACGACCGGTATATTATAACATCATTTTAGCATGCTAATTGGGTCATTTTCACTTTCTTCTCACCTTATGCATGGGTGTACCCCAAAAGTCATTATAAAACACGTTGAGGAGAGGCGTGTGCGGCCTCAGATCTCTGTTATCTTTGATAGCACTGATATCGTCAAACACAAAACCGCAATAGCAACTGTTGTGGTAGCATACTACACACGTGAGCACCACAATGGTACCTAGGGCATGCTTTAGTGCCATTATTAAAAATTAAAAAAAATTTAACACGCACAAAATTCACAATTCATTTAAATAAAACACGCGCGACAATTCACATTTTATTTATTATTAGTGTATTGGTGTAATCCTGTACGTGTTGGAAGGTATGTAATACTCGTTTTAGTTGATTATATTAGAGGCACGTCTTCACGCCCGGTTATATTCGAGAATACTGAAACTGGTTCTGTGTCTGTGGTTCGGCCTCTGCCTAGAAATACCCCGCTGCCATACTGCGTCGGTGCCTCACGTGACCCTGTTTTGCTGTTGGACAGCGCTCAGGCGCAGAGGCGGATGGCGCCGCAACCACTCGATATCGCTACCTCTCTTCTCAACCCCCCCTCTCCCGACAAAACCCTTGCGCGCGGAATTCTCTTCTATGAGACCCCCTTCTGTGTTACTTTTAATTCGTGACGCCGACTTACTTTTATTTATTTCTTTTTTATTTATTTTTTCTACAGAAAACCACCCACAAGGTACTTGTTTTGTATATTATATGCTCGCAACAGGTATAATCATGCCATCAATAAAAAAAGATTAGGGTCATGTACGTACAACTAACCCCCAATTCTATTATATTTCTAGGACTAAAATACTTGTGGCATTATACTCCAATAAGAAGCATTTTTTTATCAATTTATTTTATATTTAAAGGAAGCCAATCATTATTATCAAATTATAGTAATGTATCACTGTAGAATAATAGAAAAAAACCTTATAGTTTAATAATAAAATTATACCTAATAATTTTGTAGATATTATAATAAACGATAAATAAGAATGTCTTTGAATATTATTTATTTCAAGTTTAAAAATGTAGTCAAAAGTTAAAGAAACAAAGCATTTTCCTAGTGCGTGAGTTAAAAGAGTTGAGTTTTTTTTAATATCTTAGTAAACTGTTTTAAATATGACTTTAAACTGCTACCAAACCGGAAATATATTAACTTAATTCTTGCAAACGTTAATATTTTTATTACACTTTTCAACAGTTTATGCCAAATTTTGTTTTTTTAACTCTAATTTTGATATACAAATTAAAACTGAATTTTTGAGATTTTATAAAAACTTACATTTTTTAAAAGTTTATTAACCATATTTTAATGTTTTCTACTAATTGTTTAAAATTTTAAACCCAGATTTAGCTATTTTTGACATTTTAAGAACAAAATTATGCAGTTTTTGGCCTGATTTTAGTTTTTTTAAACAATAGGTTTTTAATTTATGACCGGATTTTACTATTGACTTTTCAAATTTTGCAATTTTGGTTTGTGACCAAATTTTGGTGTTTTCTGACAATATATTTAACCTAGGCATGAAGGTTTTACTTTTTATGAGCAAAATATACTTTATTTTACTTTTTATGAATAGAGTTTTGCACTTTTAAACAGTTATTACCAAAATGTTGCCATTTTTAAATATAATTTTGCACTTTTTCTCAGATTAAACCCATTTCTAACAATATTTTTATATTTCATAAGTAAATTTTGCTATTTTTGATTTTTGATTAATAAAATTTTGCACTTTTTAACAGTTATTACCAAAACATTGCAGTTTTTAACAATATTTAAAAAAAATTGATAACTGGAATTTGCTATTTTTGACATTCCATAAATAGATTTTTTTATGTGTTAACAGTTTGTGATTGAAGTAGGATTATTTTAACAATTTATTGCTATTTTACGGCTAAATTTAACTGTTTTTGACATTTTACGAATAGATTTGTACATTTTTTAACAGTTTCTTGACCGGATTTAGTGCTTTCTAACACAATTTTGTTATTTTATTGCCTAATTGTCAACAGTTTGTATCTAAATTTTGAGGTTTCTAACAATATTTTAATGTTTTAAGATTGCATTTTGATATTTTTGTCCTTAAAAAAAATAAGTTGCACTTTTAATCTATTGTTAGCCGGATTTTAATTCTATCTAGTAGTATTTTAATCTTTATAAACGCAGTTAGTTAGATTGAGTTTTTATAAACAAAATTGTACATTTTCCAACAAAATATTAGTGATTTTTAACAAAATTTTATTGATTTAAGGCCGGATATTGCTATTTTGGACATTTTATGAGCAAAAAGTTACAATTTTAAACAGTTTATAATCAGGTTTTAATTTTGTTGACAATGTTTCTATATTTTATAGTTATTTTTGACATTTTATGGCCGGATTTTAATGTTTTCTTAAAATATTTCTATTTGTCTTAGCTGGTTTTAGCTATTTTTGTTTACTTTTTAACAGTTTTTGACCGTTTTTTTCCAAAACCCCTAGAGAGTCTTTTTTAACATTTTACGGAAAAGCCCAAAAATCTTGTCTACGCCACTGGAAAAGTAACAACTAGATTACTTTATAATGAATAGATAAAATAAATTGTTCTTGCAAATAGTGCCTTAAAATAATTCTTGTAAAATACTATTTAATGTAGACTACTGTGTTATTTATAGAAAAAGCCTCAGGTTAACTAAAAAGACAGTATAATAAAGCTTTTGTTTGCAGTGGCGTAGCTAAAATTTTTAGACTCTATTGCAAAATATTGAAAAACGCCAAATTTTTTTTTAAATTTTATTTTGCGTTTGTGTTTGAAATAAAATTGTTTTGCAAAGTAGCATACTGAAACTCTAATTTGTTGGATTATTTTGGAACGTTTTAATCAAAATTCTAGTCACACAAAAAACCAACAGTTAACATAAATGTACCTAAACAAACTAAGATTTTAAATAAATTGATAGTTAAGCTCACAAATGTGTTAGGTGTACTTTTTGTGGACAAGATTTTAACTGCGTTTTTAAACTCTCTTAGTATCATAGTCATAATTTTTTATGTTGTAAAATTTTGAACAATCCTCAATTGATGTTTAATGCTTTAAAAATACTTACTTAAATGTTTTTTAGCCAGCCTCTTCTAAAACTATCTGTTTCGGCCCTAAAATGCGAGTCAAAATAACGATATATATATATATAACGAATAACGATTTAAAGGCGCTTGGACCTTAAATTCTGGCAGTAGTAACAGATTATAAAAAACTTTACAATTTCTTGAAACAAAGTTATTTAGAGCAGGCAAACAGATATTGAATGTAACTTGTGTGAAAATGATTTTGCAGTCTTCACATTGTTTTGAAGATTGGTTTCAACGGATGCAAAAGTGTATAGCTTTTAAAGGAGAATATTTTGAAAAGGAATAAAGCGATTTACATAACGTAATTTGTGTTTTGCTTTACATTTTTTGTGAACTTTAGCAGTGTCCCTCAAAGACAGTATAACAAAACTTTTGTTTGCAGTGTCTTAGCTAGAATTTTTGGCAAAATATTAAAAAACGCCAAAAATTTTTTTAGAGGAGCTAAAATCAATTTTGTAAGAAACGTAAAATGATTCATTTTTTCCTTCTTGCAGATTTTACAACAATTGACGTTTGTGCTTAAAACAAAACTGTTGGTTGTTTAGCAAAGTAGCATAGTGGGACAAAAATTTTGAAATGTTTTCATCAAAAAATTTGTAAAGCACACAAAAAACCAACAGTTAACATACATGTACCTAATCAAACTATAATTTCAAATAAATTGATGGTTAAGCTTATAAATGTGTTAAGTGCACTTTTTGTTAAAAAAACTTTAACTACGTTTTCTAATTCGTTAGTACCATAGTCATAATTCCTAATGTTGTAAGTGTCCGATCACTAATAACGGCTCAAAGCCGTTGTTTGTTGTTTATTGTTAGACAAAATGAATAGTATGTACTTGCATGTTGTTAGCTGTCCTATGCTAATTCATTACAAAAAATTTTGCAAAATAATAATATTTATTGCCAAAATAGAACTGACAATACAAAAAATTTGAAGAAAACCCAAAAAATATAATTAAAAAAAGAGCTTACTTAAGTCAAAAACTTGTTCAATAATTTTATAAAAAACTCATTCGCTAAATAAAAAATAGATTAGAACACCAATTTATGGTATACATTTGTCAAAAATTGTATAAAGAATTTAGTTTAAGAAAATAAAATGACTAAAAACCAGTTTGTTTTATAAAAATTTATTAAGTATACTTTAAAATATAAATTTATTGTATAAAAAATTTATATGTAAAACAAAAGAAGACCAAAAAACAATTTAAAATTGATCAAAAACTGATCAAAATTTGTAAAAAATTGCCAACTTTTCTGCTGATCAATATATACTTTTTTTTTGGTAACTTTTAAATGTAATTATGATTAAACTAATAAATGCCACAATTACCTTAAATGTTTCACCAAAGCTGGGGTTTAAACGTGCGATAAATTATGCATTTTCTGAACATTTTATTTAAATTTAATTGCTTTATTTCTGGCAAATTTATTTATTATAATTAGGGGGTTGTGCTTATTTTAGAAATACGCACATCTACAAAAAGTTTTTATTTTTTAAACTTTTGTAATATTAAAACGCATTTTTGTTTTTAAAAATATTCAATCAGAATTAGTATATTAAATCTCAAAGACGTAAGACATTTTGAATTTTTCGAATCTCTTCTCAAACGTATTTTTTCTACTGTTCTGTAAGCATATGCGTTATTTTTTAGAATTTATTTCTGTGTTATCTATTTTTAACATGTTTATAGAAAATATTCTGGTTCTGATACAACTTATTTTAGGGTTTCTTATCAACCTTCTAAGATTTTTTAAAACTAACTTCAAAAGGCTTTAAAAATCATGTAGATTTTCAAGATTTATCATTCTTTATCTACAATTTAAAAACTAATAAGGGTTTTACAAAAATTATTGGTGGTGCCAGAATTTTTCTAATATAGATTTTTTATAACTTAATTAATTTTGATTATATGAGAGTAAGTCCACAACGCTTGAACTTAGTTGTTGTTCAATAAATTAAACACTTGGGTAAGTGGGCTACAGTAATCCAATTTACGCGTTCAAAACTTTTATACTTAGTTTCTGTCCACCCACCCAAGTGTTAGTGTTCAATAAATTGGACCACCAACACTTGGGCGGGTGGGTGGGCAACAGTAATTTAAATTAGACATCCACAACTTTTAATAAATTTAGTTTTCACCCATCTACCTAAGTACTGCTGTTCAATAAATTAGATCACTAACACTTGGGCGGGTGGGTGGTCAACAAAAATTAATATTACACGTCCACAACTTTTAAACTTAGTTCCTGCCCATCCACTCTATAAATTTGTACTAAAACTGCGTTCGGCTATTAATACGGAGTAAGAGTAGTGTTGGAGTAGATTTTTTGTCACGTGATCACGGTGATTTTAGAGTCAAACTAGCCGAACGGATTAAGGAGAATGTTAGTGTCACCTCTCAAATAACCAACAAAACAACAAACTATTTACATAATACTAAATACAGCAAAATTGTTAAATTTTGTTTTCTTTCCTGGTTGTTTGGAGTAATAATTAATATATTTCTTAAATTTTCATTCAATTTTGCTCAATATTAAAAATAATAATTTGATTTTTCTAGTATTTATACTAATATTTGATATTTAATGTATTTCTTTTACGAGAGAGATGAGTACAACTTTAAAATGTACATACAATTGAAACATATAAATGACACAAATCTATCTAATTTTATCTGAGTTTTTTATTGCCGCCTGATTATTGTTTCCCCATATTGATAGCAATTAGAATTTTATAAAAATTAATTTTATCTTTAAATATAAAATTCCCGTTTTTCCATGTCAATCATGATGCAATAATTTTAAACTACGCGCCTACTTCTGCTGCCGACTTCCATATCCACGCTAGTCGAGGTAGGGTAAATATAGTTGCTTTTTTTATTCCACTCCGTAATAGCCGAACGGCCAAAAAATGATTCCGTGCACTCCAAAAACAATACCCGCACGGTCGTAGAACAAAAAGAGTAAAAAGAGTGACTCGAGTAGGATAGCCAAACGCTGCTTAAATATAGGTCTTATAGTTAGGCTGCAAGTTGTACAGGGCCTTTATTAATGTCTGGAATTATGTAAACACTTTAAGTTTGCCGCCATTTTAAAATTGTGCACAAAATTATTTGCTTTGCTTTGACAAGTCAACTTCAACTGTCAAGCAAGGTTATAATATATTATTTACGCACACCAAACTTAAATTCACTATTTCACTAGAGTGGCACAAACGTACATTACATGGTTACATAATACCAAACTTTTATAATGACCCTGTATATAACATATATTTTAGTAAACTCTTTCTCAAAACTTATTTATTGTATCTATGTATAGATTCAATTATGAATAAAAGTATACAAAAACTTTTTGAAAAGAGATTAACAAAACAAATCTTATTAAATAAAATACAAATAATGACAGCGTGGACGATTAATTGAATTTGTGTATATTCTGTAATGATTTTTTTTTTAATTAATTTTCTCTGTTATTAAAGAGAAGAAAGATGTGAGTATAGAACCTAAATTTACATCTTAGCAAAGGCTTAAAAAAAATGGATTAGATGTATGACTTTTTTGTATCAACCAAAAGGTGGTAATAAAAAAATTAGGTTTATCTTCACGCGTATTATTTTGGAGATTGCGTCGGAGATGGGGATTTGTCTATGCTACCACTCAAGTAGTATCGTGTGGTCTTTTTTCTTCCTTTTTATATTTGGCTGTGTCTATGTCCAACTTTTGTTACTTAAAGTTTGTGTCTTCAGTTAATATTTTGATTGTTGAAAAAATATTTGAAAATATCAAAACAAATTTTCGTTTTTGACAATGCAAATTGCGTTTTTTGTCGGCGCTGTCAATTCCATATATAACAGTTCTGCCACTTTGTGTTTTACTGTGTCTACGTCGCGGTTGGTTACTTTACAACGTAGAATATCAGTCTGCTTTGTTGTCATATATTTTTAATGACCCAATCTGCCAAATAAGCTGTACACAACCTTTTTTGTCGTTTTGTCAATAAGTTTGTTTGGGACTTTAGGTTTTTATTTTTAAGTCGTTTTCTAAAGTGGCAAAGTGCTTTATGCAAGTAGTTCTTAGTACTAAAAGCCAAACCGCGTTTGCAATTAAGACTAAAGTCTCCAAGTGGCGTTACAATTTTCCAACTTTCTTGCCAGTTTTTATTTTTATTTTTTGGTTTTTGTATACAATCCATATGATGTGCAATGATGTTTTTTACATCGGTAGTAAGAAGTTGTGCAGAACAAACTTAGTCCATTGATTTGTAATTGTACAATTTTTTGTTTTTTTTCCTACTTTGGGATTGTATTAAACTAGCTCTTATAGTTTGATTTTGGATATCTTGGTTTATACATTATCCGCAACTGTGAGCGACCAAGATCATTGTAATATAGTTTATACAAATCTTTGTCCGGGTTTGCTTAATGTGTTTTTGTTGCGTTCAGGAGCAATAACTTTTTTTATGCTTAGAATGGATTGTAATTTTAAAAAGTTAATGCTTCCTGGTTTAGTAATTTGTAAAAAAAAAATTTTGACCATCATAAGTCTAAGGTGTCGGTGAGGTTGACCCCGGCAATATAGATATTACTTCTGCTATCACCAGGTATCATACAAGATGACAGGGTAGTTAATGTTAATGCAAGTCAAAACTTGGATAAAAGAGTTCCGTTGTTATTCTGTTGGGGACATGTAAAGAGCAATTGGCACTTGATACGGATAGTATTTTAAATAAAGTTTTAAAAGTATTTTTATCAAAAGCGGCGGTTACCAGAGTATCTATCAGTCACCGTTTTGTACAAATTTCATGCAATAAAAAACTTATCTGTGCAATTTTTAATACATTTCGTGTTATTATTGAGTTCAGTGAGTAATTTTTGATTAATTTCAAGAGAAAAAATGGTTATTAAGCAAATATTATGCAATAAATGGGTTTTCTGAATAATTTTGGATTAGATTTTGTAGCAATCTTAAGTTTTCTAAGCTGGATTTGACAAATTTCATGTAAGAATTATTTTTCTTTCTCAAATTCAGATAAATTAAAAAAAAATTAGGTTTTTTAAGCAATTTGAATGCAATTAATCAGATTTTTGAGCTATTTTACATAAATGTTAGAAGAAAAATTAATTTTGTAAAAATTTCATGCAATAAATGGCAGTTATGTGCAGTTTTTGTCAAATTTGTAAGCAATTTTAGAAAATTTTTGTAATAAAATTGATAATTTTTAGCAAGTTTAGATGAGATTTGAAAAGAAAAATTGTTTCTACAGCAAATTTTATGCAATAAATAATTTTTCATTGCAATTTTTGATTAATTTTATGAAAAAATTGTAATTTTTGTGCAAATTTTTTTCGTGTTACAATTGAGTTTTTCAAATTTTAAGCAATAAATGAGTTTTCTGTGTGATTTTAGATTAATTTTGTGGTCATCTTAGGTGGATTTCCTGTAAGAATTATTATTTTAGCAAGTTCAGATAAATTTCCTAATCAAAAATTTGCTTTTAAGCAAACTTAATCCAATTAATCAGTTTTCTAACCAATTTTACATCCATTTTATGAGAAAAATTGATTTGCGTGCACATTATATGCAATTTTTGTTAAAATTCGTAAGCGATTTTAGACAAATATTGAGTTACATTTAATATTGTTTATTAAATTTAGATAAGTTAAAAAAAATTTTTTTTGAAGCAAACTTTGTGCAATAATTAAGTTTGTAATGCAATTCAAGATCAAATTTAATGTAGAAATCAGTTTTTAGCAAGTTTAGATTAATTTCATGAAAAAAATAGTATTTCTAAGCAAGTTTTATGCAATCAATAAGTTTTCTGCGCGATTTTATTAAAAAAAAAATAGTTTTCTTGTGTAAATTTTATAAGAAAAGCTGATTCCATGCAATAAATTGTAGTTTTGTGCAATTTTTGGCAAATTTTGTGTTCAATTGATAATTTTTAGCAAGCTTAAAAAAGTTTCAAAAAGAAAATTTGTTTTTTAAGCTAATTTTATGCAATAAATAGGTTTTTTGTGAGATTTTCAGATTAATTTTATAAAAGAATTAATTTTTTGTGCAAATTTCATGCAATATATAGCATTTCTGTTCAAAATTTATGTAATAAATAAGATTTCTGTGCAATTCCGTATCATTTTTGTTAAATTTCGTGTTGTAATTGAGCTTTGTAAGCAATTTTAGACAATTAATATTTTTTAGCAAATTTTATGCAATAAAGAAGTTTTCTGTAAAATTTTATGTAAAAATCAATATATTTTTTAAAGTTTAGATCATTTCCATAAAAAAAACATGTTTTTTAAAGCAAATTTTATGGAATAAATAGGTTTTCTGTGCAATTTTAGATAAATTTTATGAGAAAAATATTTATTTGTGCATGAATGGCGTTGCTGTGCAAATTTCATGTGATAAATAAGATTTGTGAGCGATTTTACATATATTTTATAAGAAAAATTGATTTGTTTGCTAATTTCATGCAATAAATATCAGTTCTGTGCAATTCTTCGCTGATTTCTTGTTGCAATTGTGCTTTGTAAGCAATTTTAAACAAATTTTATGTTTAGTTGGTAATTTTTAGCAAGTTCAGAAAATTAAAAAAAAAACAAAGAATTATGCTTACCAAAAAATTGACGTTAAAAAGATAGACAAGAGAAGAACGTTTACAGAAACATTAGTATCAACCAAAATTTCACAGATAAGGAGAAGAAGAAAAAAACTGCTCAATCTCAGCAGTTTTAATTTGTAACAAAAGTAAATGATGAATATTAAAAGAATAAATTTATTCGGTATTAAGAATCTGATATTAATATCAATTGCTAAGTTTTATTACATATTACATACAACACACATACATGAAAATAAAAAATAAAAACACAGAATAATATTTAATCTTTTAATAAAAAAATACATTACTTTGTATAAAAATAAAATCAAATTAATTACTTTTTCTATACAAACAAAACAAAATCGATTGGGCCCCGCGGGGTCCAAAAATTTTCCACGTAATCAAGAACCGGAAATGACGTATCATTTTATTATTCTCAATTAGCGCTGTCGTCCGTTAAACATTTTTGCGATGCGCTCCACCATCAAATTTATTCACATTTTACTCTAAATACAAAATATTTATTTATAGCCAAAAATAATTAATTTATATATAAAATTAATTAAATTATTTCAATTAAGGCTTGCTTTGATTATAAAAAATTAATTAATAATTTTATAAATAATTGAATGTATTTTAAATAAATTTATTTTACTAAAATCAGTATTGATTAAGGGATGAAAAGGACTGTTTTTACCGCGTGTAATTTTATTTCAGGCCTCCTTTGAGAACAATTTTGTTGATACTTGGATGAATCTTATACGGTTTGGTGGCATCCCAACTCGAGTTTATGTAATCAGTCACATGAAAGTACTTCTGAAGGTTGTTAAAAATTCCATCCAATTATCAAAGCTTTTATATTTTACTATAAAGCGTTTATATTTCGATTTTATCACTTTCGACACCTACTTCAAAATTATTACAATCATTAAATTTATAGCTTCAATAAAATTTGAAAAGAATTAAAAATAGACAAATTAAGTAAAACTAATCAATGCGAAAAGGGTGGACGCTTGATTTTTATTGTGAAAACACGACCCTCTCCGATGCGAGATTTGTATCTATTCTAACCTACTGACCCATTTCACGTGCAAGCCCGAATTTAACACGCGTTTTACTGGGACGTGCACGATTATCGTGGCGCCCTTTAACGTCCCCACATATTGTTTTCTGAAATAACTTTATTAACAATCAGATAAGATAAATAAAATGTATAACTGCGTCATTTAATATTGTTTTACGACAATTGATTATGTACTTGTAGATTATTTGTTTTATAAAGCTTGTTGAGGATTAATTAGATAACATGTTATTGAGAAAATAATTTGTTATTGTTGTATGAAAAAATTTAAAGAGCCCAGAAGATTATTTTAATAAAAAATTGAAGGAAATTATCTTTAAATTATTAATAAAGTTTTTGTTTTGTTGTTTGTCTTTTATAAATTTAATTAAAATTCAATAATTTAGATGTTTTTGATAGCGTAAACAATCAACAAATTTTTTTTTATAAAGTTTTATTAAATTGAAAAAAAAAAAAAATTTGCATTTCAATTAAGTGCCAATATTTAATAGTTAAGCAGACTATGTCGTAGGCCGTGATGTGCTTCTTATAATTGGCGTAGCAAAGTACAATAAAATTATATTTTGACATGCCACTTCACGTTGTCTGCTACAATATCTAACAGAACAAGAGGCTATAAAAAATCTCTAGTACTGTTGGTTGTACTTTTTCAGCGGTTTTCACAAATTGCTGTTATTGGTGGCATATAGAATAGCTTGACATCTAACGATGATCTTAGAAGATCTTTTTAGTGAAAATTTCCAAAACTAAACAATTTCCAAACAATCTTAAATTCATTATTTCAAAAAAAATTAAATCTGCTGGTATTAGTGGGGGATAGAAGTGCAACAGTTTCCAAAAATAAACAATTTTTAAAAAAATATTAAAATTATTTTAATAAATTTCAAAAGATTTATAATTTTTATTTTACAAAAATTGCCATGAAAGTAATTTTCTGAAAATAAATTTAAAATTTCTTATACAAGTTGTCAATGAGTTGCTTAATCAATTTCTAAAACTAAGCAATTGTCAAAAAAAAAATTAAATTTATTTTAAAAACTTTCAAAAAATGTATAATTTTTATTTAAAAAAAGTGCTATTAAAAAAAAATCAAAAAACTAATTCAAATTTTTTTTCAGAGATTATTAACGAGTACATTTTAAATAAAATTTAAAAATGCAAAGCTTTCATTTTACAAAAAATTGCAACAAATTTCAAAAAAATAACTTATAATTTCTTTCAAAAATAATCAACCAATTACTTACTCAATTTCAAATTGGCATAAATTACAAAAAACCCTAAATACGTTCAAAAAAATTTAAATTTTTTTTTTTATTTTATATAAATTGCTATTAAAGCAAAAAATTCTTAAAAAATAATCTAAATTTTGTTACGAGATAAATTGCATAGTTTACAAAAAAATTTTGTTTTGTTTTCAGAAATTGCAAAATTTTTTTTTTACAAAAAATGACATTAAAGCAACAATTAAAAAAATTTAAAAGTTGTCAATGAGTTGTTTAATCAATTTCTAAAAATAAGCAATTTAAAAAAAAAAGTTATTTAAAAAATGTTCAAAAAATGTATAATTTTCATTTTACAAAAATTGAAATCAAAGCAACGTTTTGTAAAAAATTAAATTAATTTTTTTTTTCAAAAATTATTAATTAATTTCTTAATCAATTTTCCAAATTGCAAAGTTTGCAATAAAAAAATCTTAATTTTTTTTCAAAAATTGCATAATTTTAAATTTACTAATATTGCTACTTAAACAACCATTAAAACCAAAAAAATCTTAAATAAAAACTGCTATTATAGCAACAATTTTTGAAAAATTAATTCAAAATTTTGCACAAAAGTTGTCAATGAGTTGCTTGATCAATTTCTAAAATTAAACAATTTTCAAAAAATATTTGGTTTATTATAAAAAAAAATTAAAAAATTCATAATTTTCATTTTACTAAAATTGCTAATTTACTAATATTGCTACTAAATTTCTTACAAAAGTTGTCAATGAGCTGTTTGCTGAAATTTTAAAACTAAGCAATTTTTAATTTTTTTAAATTTATTTAAAAATTTCAAAAATTTAAAAAAAAAATTTAAAAAAAGTTTTATTTTACAAAAAAATTTAAAACAACAACTTTTAAAAAATTAATTTAATTTTTTTTATGCTGGTTGTCAATGAGTTGATTGTACAATTTAAAAAAAAAAATGAAGTTTATTTTAAATTTTTTAAAAATTGTTTGTCATTTTACAAAAATTGCTATCAAAGCAACAATTTAAAAAAAATTAATTCAAAGTTTCTCTTAGAGATAGTAAACAAATTGTTTAATCAATTTTAAAAATTGCAAAATTTACAAAAAATGCACAAATTACAGAAATTGCCATTAAAGCAATAGTTTTCTAAAAGTAAATTTAATTTTTTTGCAAAAGTTATGCTAATCAATTTTTAAAATTTAAAATTGTTTTAAAAATTAAAAAAAAAAAAAAAATATTATTTTACTAAACAACCATTAAAAAAAAAATTGATGTCAAGGAGTTGCTAACTTAAATATAATTTCAAAAAATTGCATTTTTTTTTACAAAAACTGTCATTAAAACAACAATTTAAAAAAATAAATTCAAAATGTCTCATACAAGTAGTTATTATATTGCTTTATCAATATCTAAAATTAAACAATTTTCAAAAAATCTTAAATTTGTTATAAAAATTTTCAAAAAAAAAAATTATTTTTAGTTTACTGGAATTGCTACTTAAGCAACAATTTTTAAAAAATCAATTTAAATTTTTTTATACAAGTTGTCGATGAGTTGTTTCAATTTCTAAAATTAAGCAAATTTAAAAAAAAAATTATTTTAAAAAATTTAAAAAAATGTATAATTTTTATTTTACAAAAATTGCTATTAAAATATTAATATATTTAAAATTTCTTTTAAAGATAGTCAACGAGTTGCTTCATCAATTTTCAAAAATGCATAAAAACAAAAAAAAAAATGTAAATACATTTAAAACATTTTGAAAAAAATGCACAATTTTTAAAAAAATAATTTAAAATTTTGCACAAAATTTGTCAATGAGTTGCTTGATCAATTTCTTAAGTTTAACAATTTTCAAAAAATCTTAAATTAATTTTAAAATTTTTCTAAAATATGTAAAATTTTATTTTACAAAATTGCTATTATGGCATCATTTAAAAAAAAAAATCAAAATTTTTTTCATATAGATAGTTAACAAGTTTTTTAATCAATTTTTAAAAATGCCTACTTAATAAAAAATTATAAATACTTTAAAAAAATTTAAAAAATGCATATATTTGGTTTTACAAAGCAACATTTTTTGAAAAAATAATTAAATTTTTTTTTCAGAAATAGTCAACGAGCTGCTAAACCAATTTTCAAAAATGCATAGTTATCAAAAAAGTTTTAAATACATTTAAAGAAATTAAAAAAAAAATGCTAAATTTTTGTGTTACAAAAAAATAATTTAAAAATTCATTTTTATTTTACTAAAAGTGCTTATTAACAATTTTCAAAAATACATTTAAAATATTGTATACAATTGCTTGAACAATTTATAAAATTTTCAAAAAAATTATAAAGAGTTAAAAAATTTATTAAAATACAATTTGAAAAATTAAAAAAAAATGCATAATTTTTATTTTACAAAAAATGCTATTAAAGCAACAAATTTCGAAACAATACGTCAAAATTGCTTTCAGAGATAGTCAACCAAATGCTTAATCAGTTTTTAAATTTGCATAATTTACAAAATAATTCTAAATTCATTTTTAGAAAAAAAAAACATAATTTTTTGTCTTACAAAAACTGCTATTATAGCAACAATTTTTGAAAATCTAATTCAAACGTTTTCACAAAAGTTGTCAATAAGTTGCTTCATCAATTTCTAAAGCAAAACAATTTAAAAAAAAATTAATTTTATTTTAAAAAAATTCAAAAAATGTATAATTTTTATTTTACAAAAATTGCTATTAAAGCAACAATTTTCAAAAAAATTTTTTTCTCAAAAATAGTCAACAAATTGCTTAATCAATTTTAAAAAATGTATAATTAAATACATTTAAAGAAATTTATAAAAATGCACAATTTTTATTTTACTAAAATTGCTACTTAAGCAACAATTTTTGAAAAATTAATACAAACTTTTTTACAAAAGTTGTCAATAAGTTGCTTAATCAATTTCTTTATTTAAGCATTTAAAAAAAAATTAAATTGTTTTAAAAAAGTTTAAAAAATGTATAATTTTCATTTTACAAAAATTGCTTTCAAAGCAACAACTTTTGAAAGATGTATTGAAATTTTTTTTCAAAAATAGTCTATGAATTGCTTAATCAATTTTCAAAAGTGTATAGTTTACAGAAAAAATCTAAATACGTTTTAGAAAATTTCAAAAAAAATGTTTGCAACAATTTTGGAAAAATAATTTTTTTATAATAGTTTTTAAAAAAATCATAATTTTTATTTTACTAAAATTACTACTTAAGCAATAGTTTCCAAAAAATAACTTCAAAGTTTCCTATACAATTTCTCAATGAGTTGCTTGACCAATTTCCAAAATTATGCAGTTTTCAAAAAATCTTAAATGTATTTTCAAAAATTGCAGAAATTTCATTTTACAAAAATTGTAGCAACAATTATTGAAAAATAATTTTAAAATTTCTTACACAGCGCTTATCAATAAGCTGTTTTATCAATTTCTAGAATTTGGTAATTTTCATAAAACCGTGAATGCATTTAAAGAAGTTTAAAAAAATACATAATTTTTGTTTTATAAAACTGCTATTATAGCAACAGTTAAAAAAAAAATAAAGTCAAAATTTCTCACACAAATTGTCAATGAGTTGCTTGTTCAAGTTCCAAAATAAAATAACTTTCAAAAAATTCAAAACTTATTTTTTTTTTCTAAAAACTTTTGTTTTACAAACACTGCTATTAAAGCAACAAAGCAACAATGCTGTCTTTGTTGGCGCAGTCGGTAGGACAATTATTTCATTTATTATTGGCGCAGTCCTTAAGATTAAAATCTAATTAAAAAAAAATATTTAAAAAAAGAAATATAAAACTAACTAAACAAGAAAATAATGAATTATGCCCAATCAGTAGAGGTAAAAACTATGGAATGACCAGTAAAATTTTATTACAAAATATTGACAGAATAGATTACAAATTGTAATAAAATTGTACATCAAAATATTTTCCGCAATAAGTAGGATTCTGTCAAAATTAACAGATGAAAAGTAAAATATTTAAATTAAAAGAAAACATTACATTTAACAAAAAACAGTGTGTAAAATATAATAAAAATGGCGCAGCCGGTAGGGTTTTATTAAAATTAACTTACCACGAGCAAAACATTCAAATTAAACGTTCTAATAAACTTTAAAAATTTAAAAAAAAATTGTTTAAAAAAAAAATAATAAATAATTTAATTTAAATATTGACATAAAAATGTTTTTTAGAATATAAATGGCGCAGTCAATAAAACTATTAAAATTAAGTTGGTATCATCAAAACATTTAATCTAAAAAAAAAAATCTTTCACTTAAAAAAATATTTTTTCAGTCATCAAAATATGAATATAACAAAAATGTTTTTTTTATAATAAAAATAGCGCAGTCGGTAGAATTAGATGTTTTTAATAAGCTTCAAATAATAAAAAAACTATTTTGTAAAAAAAAAGGTTTTTTCAGACATTAATAAAAATAGCGCAGTTGGTAGAATAATATTAAATTTATAAAATTCTCATATTACAAACTTAAAAAAATCGATTTTTGCAAACGTCCTTGCGGAATACCACTTTTAAAAATGTTTTTTACCAAAACAAGTTTAGAAGCATGTTTAAATTAGCAATAATTTGGTTATTAGTGCGCAGAACAAAAAAAAAATACTCCGGGCAGTATGGCATAGAGAACATGTAAAATTAACAGCGCTAACCAAAGTTGTCTCCAAAAAAGTGATGCAGAGCGTAGCATTCTTTCCAAATGGATGCCCAACACCTCAATTGCCTACCCTAAAAGGGAACAGCGTGATTAGGTATTTATTATTAATTTATAGTTATAAATATTAACATTTTAATACAAAATTGAAATAAATATATTATAATATTATTAAATTAAAAATCAAGTTATTAAATTAATCAAAATTTATTAATATTCAGCGCACCTAAATGGATTCGCATTCTGTTTGTTCCGGTATTGTTTGTTAGATATTAATTAAAAATGTATCAAATTACATTTCCCCATACCATTCACGCCACTCTCTTTCCATACACTTTGGGTCGGCCTTCATATAATGCAATCAAGTCTCTGCAATTATTAGCGTTATCTAAATGTGAAGACAGGGAACTGCATTAGCCTCATAATTTAATTAGGGGTTGCCATTCTATATGCTTCGTGCATTACACTTGGAGGGGTGCCATTACTAAGACAAAATAGATTGAATTTTGTTTTGTCTTGAGGCTTCATTAATAACAAAATTAGTTTAAAAATAATCAATTAATTAACAATAGTAAAACCTTGTAATTACAATTAATTGCTTAAAAGCTCAAACAACATTTTTTTGTTGTAATAAGTTTACTTTATTTGTTTGTGCCTCTAACGATTGCCCTTTACATGAACCAGGGCCCTCTAATTACAACCCCCTTGCCAACTAAACCAACTGTTCCTAATTTCCTTGCATTTGAAGTAGAAATATAACAATTAAAATCATAAAGTTTTATGCGACACTGGGAAAGGGGTTTCAAGCTCTGCTAAACACCCTCCCTCATTTCATATTTTTTTTCCAGCAAACATTTGTGACGACATGGGGGATCATTTCCATTCATTATTTTTTTTTTTTAATTTTATATATTATTTATCTGACCGTAAATGTCAAACGTTAATGTCGGATAACAATAAAGAATTGAATCTGCAGCAGATGAAAATTTTATCGCGTTGAATTATTTCGGCGCGTTTCCCTTGGAGAGAGGGCTGTTGCACTACCTGTTATTGTTCGGAAGGCCATTAATAGCCTCACAGCTTGACACTTTTCGGTTTACCCAACAATACAATTTAGGGCTAATTGATATAAATATTGGGTAAATGTGGAATACTCAGGAATGTTTTAAGCTGTAATTATATATCAAAGGTTGTATTGATTTTAATATTATTATTGTTTATGAATTTGCGTAATATGTTTATAAGTTAATTTATTTTATAATAGATTTGCCCTCTGGTACCAAATTCGAAGACAACAATAATTGTAATATTTTTTCTTTAGTTAGTCATAAACATTTTTGTCATGTTTCTAGAGTTGCATTAATATTAATTGAATATTTTAAAGCTCAGACAAATAATATGAGAGCTCTTGAAGTTCTTTAATAGATTCTTAATTAGAATATTATTTAAATTTAAAAATAAAAAATAAAAAATAAAAAAAACTTCTAAATTTATTAATTTTGGTCATTAAATTCTAAAAAAAAAGCAAAAAAAAACAAAATAAAAAATAATATTAATTGACTAATCTGGAAAAGAACTATCTGTTTTGCAGATTATTGTCAAAATAAGTTAACTGAAACCGCAACCCAGGAATAGGTTGAAGCAAAATTTACTTGCTTAAAAAGTTTGAAAAAATTATTACATTTTTTTTAAATTGATTTAGTTGAAACAAAAAACCCAAATTAGGCTGATTTATATGATGAGCATTTTTAAACAATTTTTAAATTTTTTTATAAAAAAATTGTTATGGTAATAAATAAATAAAAACATTTTGTAAGCGAATTTTAAAAGATTCTTTGCATTTTTTACAAAAAAGTGTTTTTAGAGCAATCAATTAACAATAATTGGGTTTTTTAAGAAATTGTTGTTAGATATTATACTAAAAATGTGTTTATTAAGCGATTCTTTCTATATAAAAAGTGATTCCAGAGCAATAAAATGATAATTGCGTTTTCTAAGCACGTTTTGATAGAAATTATACAAACATAATTTTTTTAAACAATTTAGTAATGTAGAAAGTCCAACTTAATCACTAATAAAAAATTAAACAAATTAATCAAAATAAATTTTAAAATATTTTTTATTTAATTTTCAAAATTTTAGTTTTTGAAAACTTTAAACTTTACATTTAATGCCTCTAATAGTGTATTTTTTAATATTTTAATTTCAAATTAGTTATATCAAATGTTCAACTCATTTACTATACAGGAAGATATTCAATTTTGACAAAATAATTTTCAAAAATGTTTATAAAATTTCCTAAATGTTTTTTGCAATTGCAAACTTCACATTTAATAAAAGTCCAACTTAATCACTAAACAGAAAATTATTAAAATTTGTCAAAATTAACTACAAAATGTTTTTTATTTTTTTTTTAAATTTTAGTTTTTTAAATATTGCAAACTTTACAATTAATGCCACGGATAGTAAAATTTAAAATATTTTTGTTTTAATTTAGTGATATTAAATGTTCAACTCATACACTAAACAAAAAATTAATCAATTTTGTAAAAAAAATTCAAATGTTTTTTATTTAGTTTTAAAAAGGTTTTTTAAAAACTGAAAACTTCACATTTAATGTCACAAAGTGCATTTTTAACTGATTTAATTTTAAAGTTGTGACATAAAAAGTTGAACTCAATAACTAAACAAAAATTTAATTAAATTTTCCAAATATTTCAGAATTTATTTTTAAATTTAGTTTTTTAAAAATTGCAAGTTTCACATTTAATGTTACTAAAAATGCATTTTTAAATATTTTATTTTTCAATTAATGACATAGAAAATTTATATTAGTTACTAATTAAAAAATTAATCAAATTAAGTAAATTTAAAAATATTTCATATTTAATTTTCAAAATTTTAATTTTTTGATTTTTGATTTTAAATTTGCAAACTTCACATTTAACGCCATTGAGTGTTTAATTAAAAAAAAAAATTCAAATTAGTAATGTAAAAGGTCTATTTCAATCACTAAACAAAAAAACTATTAAACTTGTCAAATTTTTTTTTATAAAATTATCAAAATTTTGATTTTTTGAAATTTGCAACGTTTACATATAATGCCACTTAGAGTGCATTTATTCAGGAAGGGCTATAGCACGACTGATCACTTGCAGACAATCCGAACGTTAATAGAAAAAAGCGTAGAATATAATGTATTACTCTACCTGGCATTCATTGATTACGAGAAAGCTTTCGACTTGGTAGAATCGATTCAAGATAAACAAACCTAATCAAGAACATATATAAAAATACGACTTCTTGTGTCAAATTAGATAAAGCTATTAAGACTAACCAAATAAAGATTAAAAAGATGCGTCCGGCAGAGTGACACGATGTCCCCTAAACTATTCTTCAAAGAACTAAATTGGGACAAAAGGGGTATAAACATAGAAGGCAAAAACATGACACACCTACGATTTGCAAATGATATTGTCTTTATCGGCAATAGCATTAAAGAAATACATACTATGCTACAAGAACTAAATAAAGCTTCTAAATAAGTCGGATTAAATATGAACCTGAACAAAACAAAGGTAACTAACAGATATCTATTTATAGTAATATCATAGAAATTGTCAACTAATACATATACTTAAGCAATCAAATTAAACTAGGCAAAGAATCAATTCAATGCATGTATACTGCCTGTAATGACCTACGGGCTAGAAACTACTACCTTGACAGAAAAGAGCGCCGAGAAACTAAGAAAAACCCAACAAATTATGGAACGTGCAATTCTTGGAATATGCTTGATTGACAAAGTCAAAAATGAAGTGGTACTCACTATATAAAACAGGCGTAACAGATGTAATACACCGAGTGGCAAACCTCAAGTGGAGCTGGGTAAGGCACGTCGCAAAGCAAGACTCAGACCGTTGGACAATTAAAGTTACACAGTAGAGACGACGCAAAACTAAGAGATGCGTAGGGATATCATAAAAAAGATCGGCAAAAGATGGCACCAAGAAGTCCAAGACAAAAAAAAATGAAATAAATTAGGGGAGACCTATGTCTAGCAGTGGACTTTAAAAGGTTTAAGAAAAAGAAGAATAAAAAAGTGCATTTTTAAATTTTTAGTGACATAAAAAGTTTAACTTAATCACTAAAAGATAAATTAAATCACAAAATTTACAACGTTTACATTTAATGTTACTGAAAGTGCGTTTTTAAGTATTGTATTTTCAAAATAGTAATATAGAAAGTTCAACTCAATCACTAAATAAAAATTAATCAAATTTGTTATTTTATTCAAAACAACGTGTATTCATAGCAGTTATTAAACAATAGTTGAATATTCTAAGCAAGTTTTATTAAATTTTATGAATTAAAACCATTTTGTGGAAGGTTTTTGGTCATATTTTTAAAATTTTCTTCAAAAACAAAGTGGTTCTAAAGCACTGAAATATTAATTGCGTTTTCTAAGCACTTTTTGATAAATATAGTACAAAAATTGAACAATTCTTTGACAATTTTGCACATTAAATGTTTTTTTATAAAGTTTTTTAATGGTTTTAAATAAATAAAAGCATTTTGTAAGCGATTTTTGAAGGTTTTATGCGTTTTATACAAAAAAGTATTTTTAGAGCAACAAATAACAATAATTGCGTTTTTTAAGAAATTTTTGCTGCAAATCATACTAAAAAAGTGTTTGTTGAGCAATTTTTTAAGAGTTTTACACAATAAATACGTTTAGAAAGCAATTTTTAATAAACTTTAGAACGTTTTGTGAGCGATATTTAAGGCTATTTGAAAGATATTATACAAAAAAAAAATAGTTTATAAGTGCGTTTTCTAAGAACTTATTGATAGATATCATCATGTATTTTTTAAACAAATTTTTAAACACTTTGCACATTAAATTCTATTTATAAAAAGTTTTTTATAGTTTTAAATAATTAAAAGCATTTTGTAAGCGATTTGTGATAAATTCCTTGCATTTTATTCAACAAAAGTGTTTTTAGAGCAATCAATTAACAATAACTGCGTTTTTTAAGAAATATTTTGTTACATTTTATGCTAAAAATATGTTTATTAGGCAATTATTTACATATAACAAGTGTTTCTAGAGCAATAAAATTATAGCAATTTTTGATGGATATCATACAAATCATTTTAAACAGTTTTTTGACAATTTGGCTCATTAAATGCTTTTAATAAATGTTTTTTATTGTTTTAAACAAATAAAAGCATTTTGTAAGCGATGAGATTTATACATTTTATATAAAAAAGTGTTTTTAGAGCAACAATTAACAATAATTGCGTTTTATAAAAAAAAATTGATTCATATCACATTAAAAAAGTGTTTGTTGAGTAATTTTTCAATAATTTTACACATTAAATACGTTTAAAAAGCAATTTTTAATGAATTTAAAAACATTTTGTGAGCGATTTTTAAAGATTCTTTGCCATTTGATTTTTGATGGATATCATACAAAACTGCATTTTTAAACAATTGTTTAAACATATCGCACGTAAATTTTTTTTATAAAAAGTTTTTTATGGTTTTAAACAAATAAAGCATTTTGTAAGCGTTTTTTGATAGATTCCTTGCGTATTACACAAAAAAAGTGTCACCAATTAACAATAATTGCGTTTTTAAGCACTTTTTGATGAATAGCATACAAAAATGCTATCTTTGAACAATTCTTTATTAATTTTGCACATTAAATTCCTTTTATAAGAAGTTTTTTTATATTTTTAAATGAATTAAAGCATTTTGTAAGCAAATTATAATGAATTTTATGCATTTTATACAAAAAAAGTGTTTTTATAGCAATACTAAAAACGTGTTTATTAAGCAAATCTTTACATATAACAATTAGTTCTAGAGCAGGGGTGGCCAACCCAAATGATCTTGCGGGCCACTTTAAAAATGCATCATAACTCGGCGGGCCGCATATAAAATTGTATATCCATATATTAGATTTAGACGAAGTAAAATATTGAAACAAAATATAATTTATCTGTTCTGCCCTATACTCTTTGCAACATTAATAGACGAGGCTATAAAGAAAAGTAAAAAAAGAGCCAAATACACAAGGATAGAATACAGAAAAATGGAACAAATTGGTATTCAAATCTTAATGTTTGCAGATGACATGATTTTAATAACAGACAAAGAAGAGAAACTACAAAGAAACAAAAGAATAAACAAAGAAAAACCAAAAAAGATAGGCATAGAAATAAACACAAGCAAAACAAAAGCGACAAATCCTAAGAAGCACAAGATAGAATTGGATCGACAAATAATTAAACCAGTAAAATATTACAACTACATTGGTACAATAATCGAAAAAACAAGAAAGACATGGAAAACGGTGCAAGAACTGGAGAAGGAAAAAGAATATTCAATGCACTCAAAAAACAATTCTTGGTTAAGAAAGACAATAACAAAGACAATAAAAACAGAAATACAAAATGTAGTAAGGCCAGCCCTAATATACTCAAGCGAATCTTGGACAACAACAGATAGAAATGAAAGCAAAATTAATGCAATGAAGATGAGATTTCTAATGATAATTAAAGAAATAACAAAAAAAGATTAAGTAAAGAGCTCGAAAGTGAGAAAAAAACTAAACCTATAGAAACATTAATAGAGGAAAGACAGCTAGAAAGGCTAGGACACATACACAGACTAGATACCAACAAAAAAAAAACAAATTAAGAATACAGGGAAATAACAAAGACCAGCTCCAAACAAGCTCACAAAGCAGGAAAAAAAAAGAAATAGAGTGGAGCGAGACAGCAAAAATGGTCCAAGATTTGAAAAAAAAAAAGAATAAAAGAAATATAAAATAATACAGTCCGACACACATATCTGTCATATATGAGCAAGAATATTAATTTTAAATCAAAGTTAATTTTTTGTCATAATTTCTATAGTTAATTTTTGAATATATGGATTTTTAATAAATTGATTTTAATTACTTTGGCCATTATTAAATAAATATATTTTGTAAAAGTGTTATAAATATTGAGGGGCCGCAAAAATGTTCTAGGCGAGCCGCATGCGGGTTGGCCACCCCTGTTCTAGAGCAATAAAATAATAATTGACAACAATTTTGCATACTTAATGCTTTTATAAAGAGTTTCTTAAAGTTTTAAATAAATTAAAGCAATTTTGCTCTTTTAACAAAAAAAAGGTGTTTTAGAGCAATTAATTAACATTGATTGCGTTTAAAAAAAAATTGATGCACATTATACTAAAAATGTGTTTATTGAGCAATTCTTTTCATATAACAAGTGTTTTTAGAGCAATAAAATGATATCTGCATTTTCTAGCACTTTTTGATATCATACAAAAACAGTTTTTTTTACAATTTTGCACATTAAATGCTTTTTATAAAAAGTTTTTTTTTATAGTTTCAAATAAATAAAATCATTTTGTGAGCAATTTTTGATGGATTTTATGCTTTTTATACATAAATGGTTTTTTTAGAGCAAACATTACCAATAATTAAGTTTTCTAATAGATTTTTGATGCATCACAATAAAAAAGTGATTGTTTAGCAAATCTTTGATAATTTTACGCAATATAGACAATTAAAAAGCAATTTTTGATGGATTTAAAAACATTAATTTTTGAAGATTTCATACAAAAAAGTGGTTTTGATTTAATAAAATTTTAATTGCGTTTTTTAAGCACTTTTTGATAAACATCATACAAAAATGCATTTTAAACAATTTTTTGATAATTTTGCAAATTAAATGCTATTAATAAGGAGTTTTTTATGGTTTTAAATGAATAAAAGCATATTGTGAGCAATTTTTATGCATTTCACGCAAAAAAATGGTATTTAATGCAGTTATTATTTTTTCTAAAAAAATTTTGACAAATATTATACTAAAAAAGTGTTTGTTGAGCAATTCGTTAATAATTTTATTTATTATTACCTAACCTAACCTAACTTAACTTAACCTAACCTAACCTAATTTAACTTAACCTAATTTAACTTAACCTAATCTAACCTAACTTAACTTAACTTAACTTAACTTAACCTAACCTAATCTAACCTAACCTAAACCTGGTCACTTTGTTCAACCTAACCTAACCTAACTTAACCTAACCTAACCTAAACCTGGTCACTTTGTTCAACGTGCTTGCCAGTGTAGGACTCTCACCCACTCAAATCTTCTTATCACTAGAAAAGATTAAAAAAGCTTAGCATCTAGCAATTGGGGCCTAGAGAGCAATTATTCAAGCTGTGCGATAGGCGGCAAGATCTTCTGTCTTGCTCTTTTTTTTGCTTCTTTTGGCTTCATAAAATTTCTGACGTACCTGTGTAGCAGGTTCCAGTTTGCCTTGCTTGATAGCATCACGTCTATAAAGTTTTCTACGTCTATATTTCAACCAATTTCTGTTTGACAATTCTTCTTTCCTCAGTTCATCGTTTACATTAAAAAAAAAAATGTGTTCCGGGGAATCTACTTGATCGCAGTACGCGCACTTGTCGTTTGCGGTTTTGCCAATTTTTAATGTATAAGTGCCAAAATTGCCCTAACTAGAAAGGAACTGAGATAGGTAATATTCTGTTTTTCTGTAATTGCACATGACTTATTTTTTTTAAATTGTAAACCAGTTTTTTTGTTCATTCTCACTTGTTGCTGTCTTTCCACGCCTTGTTCCATTTTTAGATGGCGTAAAAATCTTTTTGCCACCCCTCCTGCGGTTGGTATACAGATTGGTTCTTTCTTTGACAAACAAATCAATGGACAGCGTGCTGGCAATCACGCACAACGCTTGGTGCTGTGCGCGCTGACTACCCTTATAAATTTTTTTTTTTGTGTGGTCATCAACTTTATGCAGTGGTTTGCATGACCACTAGCACTATGCCATATGAAAGCACCATAACTTAGAATCAATCTCACTACCGAGTAGTAAACCGTTCTTCTTCGGCTAGTAAATACGTTTAGTAGTACTTTTGTTATATTTGAAATTCTTTCCTCAGTTTCTTTTGTTATGTTTTTGATGTGATTCCGAAAGATACCTAAATGATCAAACTTAATACCCAAGTACTTAACTGTCTTTTTTGGCTTGATGAGAACGTTTCCAAACTTGAAGACAATATTTTTTTTGACCGCGATTTTTTGTAGATCATTGCCTCAGTTTATTCAAAAGCAATATCCAGCAAGTTTTTGCTGATCTATATATCTATTTGTTTTAGGGTTTCGTTAATTCTCCTAGCAAGACTTACGCCGTGCTCAGTAGCGCCAAATCATTAGCATAGGTTATAGTAGAGCATCCATTTGGCAGGTTCAGTATTAAAGCAAAGTAGGGCTCCTAAAACTGAGCCTTGGGGAATCCCTTGTTTCAGTTTTTTATCACAATCTTTTATGCAGATGGTTCTGTTTTTGAGGAATTGTTCTATTATTTTATTATTATCTGTCTCAAGTTTCTCTGTATGTAGCTCCATTCGGCTGTATTGAATGCATATTTAACGTCAATCAATATCAAGGCCGTTAATTTGCTTTGTCCGTTTTTGATAATACTTTTCATCTTAACGCGGGATCTATTGTTGACAAACACCAGCTTTGCTCTTTTCCAGACAGTCGAGAAGGTAAGCTATGTTATTGTCTTGTTGAAATATTGAAGCATTTTTTAGGGAATCTCCGCAAACGCGAGTTTTGCAAATTCTGCCGTAATATATGGCACATTTCAGCTTGTCCATGCCAAAATTTGGGATTTCCGTCACGATGTTTGTGAGCTTCTCTTTTGTGTCATTACAATTAAAAAATAGTTCCTCTACAGTTTTTTTTTAAATTTTGTTCTCACCAAGAAACGTTTTTTTACTCCCTGCACATGATTTGATAACCCACTTCAAAGGGGTCTGTGTCTAGGTCGTCCAAAAGCTTCTTCTAGCACATATTTTTTGCCCTGTAGATTTCTTTCCTAAATATCCTTTTTGTTGTTCTACCAATAAATATCTTTTGCTTTTCCAGCATCTAATTTTTTATCATCTAAGTCGCTCATTATCAAAATTCTTTAGTAGCTCTGCGGTTTTCCTTTTGTCAATAATCCACATCACAATTGCATCACTTGTTCTTGTTTTAGTTTTGCCTACACTGAACGAGATATATCTGTGCAATCTGAGATATTCTTCATTCTCAAAGATTTTCCAATCGGCAAAATCTTTAAAACCATTTAAAGCAGCTCCTCTATTATCTTCACGGCTAGACCCCTATGCCGTAGATTTAGCGTTGAAGTTTCCGAACAGTAAAAAAAAATTAATAAATTAACCTAATCTAACCTAACATTACTTAATTTAACCTAACCTAATCTAACTTAACAAAACATAACCTAACCTATCTATACAGCAGAAGACTACCGGGAAGACCAAAGAAAAGATAGCTAAATAACCTATTAACTACAACAACAACAACAACAACAGAGACAGAATGAGAAGATGACAAACAAGAAAGCAATATTAAATTAGTAATTGTCCTTCTTAAGTGAAGATTTATAATAGATTTCATTTAAAATTTCTTTTAAATCTTTGTAAGCTAATAATAAAAGTACAGTGACTTTGTTCTGCTTAGTTAGTTTATAACTATTTGAGCCGACTACTAAACGGAAGCAACAATAGGAAAACTTTATTGTTGATCTCAGCTTTGAGATGAGACATACCTCACATATAACTTATTTTAATTAATCTTGATGACCATATTGCAGAAAAAAACTGTTGAGTATTGTTTGTGCTCTTAAACGCTGGAGGTTTTTTTATAGGAAAACAGTTTAGTATATATACCGATTTACTTGAAAAGTTGTCGATTACTGTTCCCTAGGATAGCCCGGTGGGTTCTTGCTTTGCAAAAATACCAATTTGTGGTACATTATATTCCCAAACAGCAAAATCTAGTACCCGATGTTCTTTCCAGAAACCCATCTTTTAGACTGCCGACGCCACAAGACCGTTGATTTTGAATAGCAGCAGCTATGACAAACACTAGTGCGGCATTAGGTTATTGCTTTGTAATACATGATCAATTACTTTACATTTATCATGCTTATTTTGGACATTTTGAAGTCTACAAAAGTTGGTGTACTATCCGAAGAGATCTGTGGTAGCCAGGTATGTTAAAAACAGTCAAAGCTTGTCTTAAAACGTGTCATGTTTGCCAAGTTGCAAAACAAGCTTGTCTTTCTAAACCGCAATTTGAACCTATAATTGCAACTGCTCCAAATGACCTAGTAGCAGTAGATTTATATGGGCTTCTGCCACGCCCATTAGGAGGAGTGGTATACATGTTTGTAGCTGTCGACACTTTTACTAAATTAGTCAATTTGTACCCACTTAAAAAATCCACTACGCAGGCTATTACCAACAGCCTTGCCAAAAAGTAGTTTCTTGAAGAAAGCATTTCATTAAGGATACTTAGTGATCATGACACTCAGTTCACATCTACATGCTTGCGCAATTTTTTGCATAATCATGCAGTTAAATCAGTGTTTTGTGCTGTACGCCACTTGCAAAGAAACTTAGCTAAACAAGTTATGCAAGAGTTAAGCCGGCTTTTCCAATCCTATTGTGCACAAACAAAAAAATCTGAGCAGAAAAAATCCTTTTTTTTTTTATGGATGTATTAAATACTGTCGTGGGTGATTCCACAAGCTACAGTGCTTTTAAACTACACTTCGGCATCTCACCTAAGTCTCCCATTTGGTCTTTGCTAAGCTTGCCTAAGAATGTGCAATTAGATGCGCATGTCAAACTATTTTATGCACGAACAAATTGTTTTTTTACGGAAACAAAAAGGCACGTCAAACTCCTGTAATTTCGTATACAAACTTTGTAGTTAATAATCTAGTCCTTCTTAAAGCAAATCCAGTCTCTTCTTCCCTTCAACAAAAAAAAAAACAAAAAAAAAAACAAAAAATTCTTACCTTTTTTTTAAAAGGCCATACGTTATTGCTATTATTATTGCTACTAAAACCTTTGTCCTGGCTATTCCGGGGTCAGAAATTGAACGAGGAATGTTCTAAGCATCACACCAAAAGCATTACTATTCGTTTGCTGTTTCCCAATCCTGTTCCACGTAAGCTAACGTTGTTTGCATACTTAAAATAAAGATAGATGTAGCAAAATATTATAATACATGATTGCGCGCAACACGGTATGGTAAGTAATATGAGTTTGGTTTGTGAGCGACTTGCGCGCACCTTTTCGTAACACGCGGAGCTGGTTTGGATATCCGCGGGATCATCCTAAAATGTCTTGCGGTCATCAACCGGCATTAATCACACGTTTACTCAACTTTATTAATATTAAAACAAAGTTGTATCCTGGCTAGACTTAACTTGTCTATTCGACTGTACAGAAGCCTGCATTTAGGTAAATGCTTCAATATGTGGATTTTTGTTAATTAGATATTTGAATTTAATGTTATTCTTTGTATGCTTTCATTTTTATTTTATCATCATAAGTTTAAGTTTTAATGTACTTTAAGTAATTAAAGGATTAATTACTAGTAAAATCATTATTTATTTTTATTACAATCTTCAAATTCTGCGCTCAACCCCTATTCCGGCACAATGGCATTAAATGTAAAGTACACAGTTTTTAAAAAACTAAAATTTTGAAAACTAACTAAAAATTATTTTAAAATTTCTTATAAAAAACTTGATTGGTTTCCTGTTTAGTGAATAAATTGGTCTTTCTACCTTACTAATTTAAAATTAAAACATTCATTTTTTTTTACAAGTTTAGTTAATTTACTGATTAGTAATTAAGTTAAACTTTCTACATCACTAATTTGAATTTAAAATATTCAAAAACGCACTTTCAGTGACATTAAATATGAAGTTTGCAATTTTCAATTAAATTTTTTTTTTTTAATTTTTAAAAAATATTTTTGAAATTTTTTTTTAGAAGTTTGGTTAATTTACTAATTAGCAATTAAGTTAAACTTTCTACATCACTAATTTGAATTTAAAATATTCAAAAACGCACTTTCAGTGACATTAAATATGAAGTTTGCAACTTTCAATTAAATTTTTTTTTTAATTTTTAAAAAATATTTTTGAATTTTTTTTTTTAGAAGTTTGGTTAATTTACTAATTATCAATTAAGTTTAACTTTCTACATCACTAATTTAAATTTAAAATATTCAAAAACGCACTTTTAGTAGCATTCAATATGAAGTTTGCAATTTTCAAAAAACTAAAATAAAAATTGTTTTGAAATTTATTTTGACACATTTTATTAATTTTCTGTTCAGTGTTTAAGTTAGACTTTTTACATTACTAATTTGAAATACTAATTTGAAATTAAAATATTCATAAACGTACCCTCAGTGGCATTAATTGTGAAATTTGCTATTTTCAAGAAACTAAAATTTTAAAAATTTTATAGAAAAAGTTTGAAAATTATTTTGATTACTTTTCCGTTTAGTGATTGAGTTGAACTTTTGATATCACTAACTTGAAATTAAAATATTCAAAAATGCACTCTCAGTGGCAATAATTGTAAAACATACTATTTTCAAAAATCTAAATAAAAATTATCTTGAAATTTATTTCTACAAGTTTGATTAATTTCTTGCTTATAAATTAAGTTAGACTTTCAAGAAACGTTACTAATTTAAAAACGTACTCTCAGTGGCACTAAATGTAAACTATGCTATATTTAAAAAGCTAAACTTTTAAAAATTAAATAAAAAATATTTTAAAATTTATTTTTTTATACAATACTTTTATTCAATAATAAAATAGTACATCACGCACAAACTGAATTTTATATTAAGCTAACCTAACCTACGCTCCCTTTCTAACAACAACTTACGAAAACAACTTGACGCTTACCACCAACCAGTTGTAGCAAAACTGCACACAATAAACGGCAGGTCCAGTCTAGGGTGGTTCAGCATGATTTCCTGTTTTAAAGCCGTTTTTATGTTTTGAAAAGATTCTTCTTGAGGTTGCCTATAAGACCAACAACAACTTTTTCTGAGTAATTGTGTAAACGGGGCTGTCATCAACAAAGTTGCGATTAAAGTTTGGCAGACTTAAAAATGATTGCAATTGGAAGGTATTAGTTGGTGCAAAAAAGTCACGTGTTGCTTGAACGTGATCTGAGTAAGCAAAGAGTAATGGCCTCTGAAAAATTACACCACAGAAAGTTTAAGCTTTTACAAAAACATAAAAACGGCTTTAGAACAAAAATAATAATATTTCGATGCACCACTGAGGGTGCGTTTTTAAATATTTCAATTTCAAATTAGTAATATAAAAAGTCCAACTTAATCTCTAAACGAAAATTTAATCAATTTTTTCAAAATAAATTTCAAATTACTTTTTTAAATTAATTTTAGTTTTTTGAAAATTGCAAATTTTACACTTAATGCCACTGAGGGTGCATTTTTTAAAAATTTAATTCTAATTAGTGATATAGAAATTTCAATTGAGTCATTAGTAAGAAATCTAATAAAAATTATCAAAATATTTTTTATAAAATTTTCAAAATTTCAGTTTTTTTAAAACTGCAATCTTTACATTTAATGCCACTGAGGGTGCGTTTTTAAATATTTTAATTTTAAATTAGTAAGAAAGTTTAACTAATTCACAAAATGAAAATTTAACCAAATTTTTCAAAATAAATTTTAAAGTATTTTTTGTATTTATTGATTTTAGTTTCTTTAAAATTGCAAATTTCACATTTAATTCTACTAAAGGTGTATTTTTAAATATTTTTAATTTCAATTAGTGATATAAAAAATTTAATTAAGTCGCCAATTAGAAAATTAATCAAATTTGTCAAAACAGTTTTCAAAATTTTTTTTTTATAATTTTCAAAATTTTAGTTTTTTTGAAAACTGCAAATTTTACAATAAATGCCACTAAGAGTGCAATTTTAAATAATTTAATTGCAAGTTTGTGATGTAGAAAGTTTAACCTAATTACTAACTAGGAAATTTAATAAAATTGTCAAAATAAATTTTTTAAATTTTAGTTTTTTGAAAATTACATTAACATTTAATGCCATTGAAGGTAAATTTTTAAATATTTTAGTTTTGCATTAATGATATAAAAAATTGATTTTATTCACTAAACAAAAAATTACTCAAATTTGTCAAAATACATTTTTATAAATTTTTCAAATTTTTAATTTCGTAAAAATTGCAAACTTCACATTTAATGCTACTAAGGATGCGTTATTTAATATTTTAATATGATATCAATAATGTAGAAAATTTAACTAAATCACTAAACAAAAATTCAATCAAATTTGTCAAAAAAAATTTTAGAATATGTTTATATTTTAAAATGATTAGTTTTTTGAAAATTGTAAAGTTTACATTTAATGCCACTAAAAGTGCAATTTTAATTATTTTAATTTCAAATTAAAGATATAAAAAGTTTAACTCAATCACTAAACAGAAAATTAATTTTTGAAAATTACAAACTTCACATTCACATTTATTGCCACTAAAAGTGCGATTTTTAATATTTTAATTTCAAATTAGTAAAGTAGAAAATCCAACTTAATCACTAAACATAAAATCAAACAAATTTGTCAAAATAAATTTCAAAATATTTTTATAATAATTTTTAATACAAAAAAGTTCTTTATAATTGCGATTCTTAAACATTTTTTTTTAATTTTAAATAAATAAAAGCATTTTGCAAGCAATTTTTGATACTTTTGATACAAAAAAACTGATTGCAATTTTTGAAGAGATTTTTGATAGATAATATACTAAAAATGTGTTTATTAAGCAATTCTATACATATAAAAAGTAGTGGTTCTAGAGCAATTAAATGATAATTGCGTTTTATAATGCGTATCTTGAACAATTTTTTGACAATTTTGCACATTAAATGCTTTTTATAAAAAAAAATTTATGGTTTAAATAAATAAAAGGATTTTGTAAGCAATTTTTGATGAATTTTATACATAAAATTTGTTTTTAGAGCAACTATTGACAATAATTGCGTTTTCTAAAAAATTTTTGATACATGTCATACTAAAAAAGTGTTTGTTGAGCGATTCTTTGATAATTTTGCACATTAAAAGCTTTTTATAAAAAGTTCTTTATGGTTTTAAATCAATAAAAGCATTTTGTGAACGATTTTTGATGAATTTTATACATTTTTTACAATAAAAGTGTTTTTAGAGCAACAAATAACAATAATTGCGTTTTTTAAGAAATTGTTGCTGCATATAACACTAAAAAAATTTTTGTTGGGCATTTCTTTGAAATTTTAACACATTTACAAAGCAATTTATAATCAACTTAAAACTATTTTTGAGCAATTTTTGAAAAACAAAAAAAGTGGTTCTAGATTAATAAAATTATAATTGCGTTTTTTGCACATTAAATCTCATTGACAAAATTTTTTTATGGTTTTAAATAAATAAGAAGCATTTTGTGAGCGATTTTTAATAGATTCCTTGCATTTTATACAAAAGAATGTTTTTAGAGCAATCAATTTACGTTTTTTAAGAAATTGTTTATAGATATTATATTAAAAATGTGTTTATTAAGCAATTCCTTACACATAAAAAGTGGTTTTAGAGCAAAGAAATGATAATTGAGCTTTCTAAGCACATTTTGTTGGATATTATACAAAAACACGTTTTTTAAACATTTTATTTAACAATTTTGCAATTTGAATTTTTTTATGGTTTTAAATAAATAGAAGCATTTTGTGAGCAATTTTGATATATTTATTTAATTTTATATAAAATAATATGTTTTTAGAACAACAATTAACGATAATTGCGTTTTCTATAAAAAAATTTGATGCATATCACACTAGAAAACTATTTTGTGAGCAATTTTTAAAAATTCCTTGCCATTTGAAAGATTTTATACTAAAAAGTGGCATATAATTGCGATTTTTAAACACTTTATACAATAATGCATTTTTTGAACAATTTTTTAAACATATTGCTCATTAAATCCATATTATAAAAAGTTTTTATAAATAAATCAATGCATTTTGTGAGCAATTTTTAATGGGTTTCTTGCATTTTATACAAAAAAGTGTTTTTAGAGCAATTAATTAACAATAATTACGTTCTTTAAAAGATTTTTGATATATATTATACTAAAAATGTGTTTATTAAGCGATTCTTTTTGAATGGTTCTAGAGCAATAAATTGATGATTTTTGATGGATATCATACAAAAATGTGTTTTTTGAACCATTATTTGACAATTCTTTGCTTTTTACAAGAATCTTTGTTTTTTCTAAAAGATTTTTGATAGAGCAAATCTTTAATAATTTTACTTATTAAACACATTTTGTAAAAGATTTTTGATGGATTCTTTACAATTTATTTGATAGATAGATTCCATATAAAGTTTCTTTTGTTAGCAATCTTTGTAAGCTAATAATAAAAGTACAGTGACTTTGTTCTGCTTAGTTGGTTTATAACTATTTGAGCCGACTACTAACCGGAAGCAACAATAGGAAAACTTTATTGTTGATCTCAGCTATGAGATGAGACATACCTCACAAACAACTTATATTAATTAATCTTGTTGATCATATTGTCAGCTTGTAATTAAATATTAAACAATTACATAAATTTACTGTTTCAATATACCATCTTATAGGATGGTGGATACAACTAGAACTGTATGTAACTAAATTTAATTGGTAAATCTTCTTAATAAGGTATTGTTGATATTATTTGATTGCAAATTGCATGAGTTGCACGTTGTGGATTAGCGCTTCCCTGCTGCAGGTGCGCAAATCTCTTTACACTCAACCAAGTTTAATTAATTAATTTCAGACTGAAGATTAAATTTATAATATTAATTACTAAACTGTTGATAAATACGGTTAGTTATAAATTGTTTTCATAAAAATAGAGCAAAGCATTAATATAGACATCATTGATTTGATTTAAAGGTCGCAAAAAATGAACACAAAAGCAAACTTAATATAAAATTCAGTTTGTGCGTGATGTACTATTTTTATTATTGAAGTTACTGCAGGAATTGATTTTTAACCCTTAGGTTATTTGCTACGTTGAGAAGAGATACAATATTCAGATTAAATTATTAAATCAAAACTTTTCAATTAGATTCAATTATTAATTCCATTTTCGGTTTGGAAGAATTTTTAAGTATATTAATGTGGGAATCAAAAATCCGTATCAAACATATAAATAATTTGAATGAATCTCAGCATCCGTTTTAGTGAGACGGAACTTTTCTCTTCAATATTAATGAGTGATTGGATTAATTATTACATAAAATATTTAACGTAGATTGCTAATTATACTTCGTTGCACGCCTTGAAAAATAAGTTCGTCGCCCACTCGAGTGGATCGATACCAATTAATTCCCCATCGTCAAATCGCGCTCTCATCAACATGCAAACAAGCTCTTCCAATTTGGAATTAATTTGAAATTAATCAATTTTTTTGCGTTTGAGAAAGAAGTTTTAATACACCTGCGAGATAATTAAAACATTTAATTTATTTAATTTGGAAGCTGCAGCTTGGTTCTGGTAGTAAAGTATGTATTCATCAATTAGATTTATGAACAAATTATTGACTCAATTCAAAGAAATTATTTTAATTATAATCGAGACAAAATCAAACATTTATTAGTATAATTTTTTGTTGTTAATAAATAGTTAATAAACGTATGTAACTTATTTATCTACAGTAAAAAGTTTTAGTTGGTCCTTCGAACAAAACAAAAATATCAACTCAATCCATACTGACCAAGTTGCACACAAGCAAAGCGCTATAAAATTACACTTAACCATAAACTTAAAAAAAAAATATCTTTATGATATGAATGAAATAACAATAGTTCTTATAGATGGCCTTCCACCGTGTCATTTCATCCTATTCAACCCTTATTAACCAGCAATTAGCAGATTTATCTAAATTGCCAACCAAGCCGCCCATTAAAAATCGCATAAAAATGGAAATTAACATCATTAACAGCAGTTATAAGGGTTGAAATTAACCCTTAATTACAATCAGCGACAATCAAAACTTTGCAACAATCGCCTTAATTAATAAAATCATTTAATTCATTCAATTACAATTTTTCTTTCGGCTATTTATGTAAATGAAAAAAACGCTTTAATACAAAAGGATACGAATTTCATAGATATAACGATGGGAATAATGCTTTCGACTTGAAATCTCCTTATTATAAACTGAATATAGAATCGGTCCCAATTATGCTGCCGCTTTAAGATCAGGATATAAGGGTCTCGAATGGATGAAAAAAAACATCAAAGGTGTCTTGAAATATTCAAATTGGCAGTGATGTTATAGATAAATAATTGGGGTTGCAATAAGCAAAATTAATAGTGAATGATGAAATCTCTCAATCATTTTATTTATTAGAATCTAAAGAAAATCTCCAGCATTCAATATTTATAATCAGCTTACCGATCCTTTGATGTCCATTGACTTTTAGAACCTTATTCAGATCAATTTAATAAAATTACATTGACCAATAATTAGGTTTTATAACTGTGAAACTAATTCAGTTTCCGTGTCCAGAACTCAAACGCCACGTCTACTGCTTTTAATCACAATAAAAAGTTTAATAACTTACCCCTTCCCTTCTCGTCTCAATATCCTCATTTCAAGCAAACCTAATTAAATTTAATTGGAAGTAAAATTCTCTTAATATGTTGCCGCAAAAAAATGTATATAAAAAGGAAGTAATGAATGAAAATAAATCCTTAACATTGCTATAAAAATTGTGGTATAAAAGCGGGGTGGAGAATCTAGTTACGTTAATGCGGCACTTAAATAATAATGATGAGTGCCAGTAAAAACGCCTAAAACCGATTCCTTGTCGTTTTCATTTAGTTACATATATATATTTTTATAGTGGGACCGTAGTATTTATTTTACGTCCTCCATTAAGAATATAAAATGTTTATACGCGTGAGTGGGTAAAATATTATGATTCGAGATGGATATAAGTGGTTTGGGTTGAATGAATTTTATTAATAATTAAAGAATTATTGGAATATCGCCACTTAAGGGACAGGTTAGAAAACTCATTCTAGTATTAATTTTTTGCTTGAACATTACAAAACAATGTTAATGGTAAGCGGCTAAGCACAAATTAGATTTAGGAATTGTTAAATGTATTGTTAAGTACAGAATTAAATTAGTCAGCGTCTACTAAAACTGTCTAGGTGTCTGACTGTCTAACTCAAAAGACACTGTTTCATTTTGCGTATGCTTTTAGTTTTGTTCTAGATTTTCTTAAAAATATAATTTTGCTTTTGTAAAAATTTGCGGTTATTGCCAAAAAAAAAGTTCAAAATTGTTAACACCAATCAAAATCACACGTCTACAACGTAGTAGATGCTTACCTACACAAATGTTAATGATTAAAAAATTGGATCACAAACACTTGGGAGAGTGGGTGGGCAACATTAATACATATTACACGTCTACAACTTTTAAACTTAGTGTCCGACCACTCACCCAAGTGTGGTGTTTAAAAAATTGAATCACCAATACTCGAGCATGTAGGTGGAGAGCACTAATCCAAACCACACCTACAAAACATTTGAACTTAGTTTTTGCCCACTCACTTAAGTAAAAAACAGTCAAGCGAGTAGATGATCAACAACAATCTAAACTACACGCTAACAACTTTTAAACTTAATCCAAATTACACGTTTATAACATTTAAACTTAATTTTTGCCCATCCACGTAAGTGTTAGTGATCAAAATATTGGTACACAAACTTTCGGGTAGGTGGGTGGGTCAACACTATTCCAAATTACACGTCCAGATAGTTTGCACTTAGTTCCCGCCCACCCACTTAAGTGTTGGTGTTTAAAAAATTAGATTACAAACGCTCGGACGGGTTGGTGGGCAACACTATTCCAAATCACACGTCCATAGTGTTTAAACTTAGTTCTTGCCCACCCACCCAAGTGTTAGTGTCAAAAAAATAGATTACAAACACTTAGGTAGGTAAGTGGGCAACACTATTTCAAATCATACGTCCAGAATGTTTGAACTTAGATCCCGCCCCCCTCTCCCCCACCCAAGTGTTGGTGTTTAAAAAACTGGATCACAAACACTCGGGCAGATGGGTGCTTAACATTATTCCAAATCACACGTCCAGAATGTTAAAAATTAGTTCACGCCCACCCACCCAAGTGTTGGTATTTAAATAACTAGATTACAAGCACTTGGGCGGGTGGGTGAAAAACACTATATCAAATCACACGTTCAGAGTATTTGAACTTAATTCCCGCCTACTCACCCAAGTGTTGGTGTTTAAAAAAATAGATCACAAACACTTGGGCGGGTGGGTGGGTAACACTATTTTAAACCACACGTTCAGATTGTTTGAACTTAGTTCCCGCCCACCCACCCAAATGTTGGTGTTTAAAAAAATGGATCACAAACACTTGGGCGGGTGGGTGGGCAACACTATTTTAAATCACACGTCCAGAATGTTTGAACTTAGTTACCGCTCCTCCCCACCTCACCCAACTGTTAGTGTTTAAAAAGTTAGAGTACAAACAGTTGGATGGGTGGGTGGGCAACACTGTTCCAAATCACACGTTCAGATTGTTTGAACTTAGTTCCCGCCCACCCACCTAAGTGTTGGTGTTTAAAAAATTGGATCACAAACACTTGGGCGGGTGAGTGGGTAACACTATTTCAAATCACACGTCCAGAATGTTTGAACTTAGTTACCGCTCCTCCCCACCTCACCCGACTGTTAGTGTTTAAAAAGTTAGAGTACAAACAGTTGGGTGGGTGGGTGGGCAACACTGTTTCAAATCACACGTTCAGATTGTTTGAACTTAGTTCCCGCCCACCCACCTAAGTGTTGGTGTTTAAAAATGTAGGTCACCAACACTCGAGCGGGTGGGTGAGTAACACTATTTTAAATCACACGTCCAGAATGTTTGAATTTAGTTCCCGCCCACCCACCCAAGTGTTGGTGTTTAAAAAATTGGATCACAAACACTTGGGCGGGTGAGCGTGTAACACTATTTCAAATCACACGTCCAAAATGTTTGAACTTAGTTCCCGCCCCCCACCCGACTGTTGGTGTTTAAAAAGTTGGATTACAAACAGTCGGGTGGGGGAGCGGGCAACACTATTCTAGATTGTTTAAATTAGTTTCCGCTCACCCACCCAAATTTTAGTGTTTGAAAAATTGGATCACAAACACTTGGGCGGGTGGGTGGGCAACACTATTTTAAATCACAAGTTCAGAATGTTTAAATTTAGTTCCCACTCATCCACCCAAGTGTTTGTGTTTAAAAAATTGGATTACAAACACTTGGGTAGGTAAGTGGGCAACACTATTCCAAATTACACGTCTAGATAGTTTAAACTTAGTTCCCGCCTACCACCTAAAGTGTTTGTGATTAAAAAATTGAATCACAAACACTTGGGCGGGTGGGTGGGTATCACTTACTCAAATTACACGTCTAGATAATTTGAATTTAGTTGTTATCTATTTTTAAAATATTCATATTCATATATAAATAAACTTACACAGAAACAGTCGCCTAACTTATTATCCCTTTATACCAGTCTGTTTTAAGAACCAAGTGTTTAGTGTGATAAATAGAAACAGTTATGGATGCAAGAAAAGTGTCACCCATAAATATGGAAAGAACTATCGCGGAAAATTAGAAGTTCTGGAAAAGTCGTTTTATCAATTATCTAGCGGCTACAGAATACGCAAAAAAAGGCGAAGAAACACAACACCACTTCATACCTAAAAGGAACAAAGAATATGAACGTTATAAATTATTCTCAAGAAAACAAAAAATAGGAGAGACAGTAAAACAGTATGCAACATTATTGTGCAACTTAAAAAGTTTAAAACATGAAATCATAAAAAGTGTCCTTACATGCGGCTTGGAAAAGGAAGAAATAAGACAGAGATTGTTAGAAAAGGAAAGATTATCATTGGATAAAGTGAAAAATGTGTGTCGTAGTATGGAAATTTCTAAAACAATTTCTTCTGCCGTTGCAGAAAAAGAAACAACGGAGATAGACATAATTAAAAAAATCTGAATTGAGGAGACAGCCGATATCAACATCAGCGTAGTACAGTTTCAAGGCACCGGGCGGATTCTTTTCAAGAACAGCGCCGACGCGACTTACAGCAAAGCAAGTGCGGCAAATGCGGATATACTCATGTGCAGTTTAAATGTCCGGCATTTAACAGATTTTGTAACAAGTGCAATAAAAAAGGACACTTTGCAACAATGTGCAAAGTCCATTATGTAGAAGTGCAGAGCAAAAGTAGTGAGTGTGATAGAAATCCAATATTCATCGGGAGCGTCGCACGTCAATTGAACACGGATTCAATAGGTATGAAATAAAATTCAAACTTGACACCGACGCGATGGCCAACCTTATACCTAAGCATTTTTTTGACAAATTAGGGATCAATATTACAAATAAATTAAGACATAGTTGTGCGCATCTTACCACATTTACAATTGATAAGATTCCTGTGCTAGGTGAATTAAATATTAGTTGCAAAAGTAATATTATAACAAAAAATATAAAATTTTATGTTGTAAACTCTACTCTGTCACCAGTAATTATTGACCTTGAAGCGTGCACTCAGTTTAATTTAATTCAACGAATTAATAACAAAAATAATAACTTTGTTTGCAATTATAGTGATATATTAAAGGTATTGGTTCTCTCCCTAGAACGTATAAAATTAAAATTGATAAGAATGTTACTCCTACAGTTAGCGCACTGCGTATAGTTCCATTAGCAATACATACATACATACACAAACTTAAGGTCTCCTGCTCAAATATTAATGTCAATGAGACTAAAAAGCTTAATACCTCTAAGTAAAACATTATTGCAAACAAACATTATTAACATAAAAGAAACTAAAGATAAACTAATTAAAATGCAATCTCAGTACAAAAAGTTCTATGACAGAGGAAGCAAACATCTTCCTGATTTTGGCCAAGGCGACAGAGTAGGAACACAGATTAAAAGAGAGTTGTTGTTAAAAATATTTGCCCACGCACTCATAAAGTACTTACAGATGAAGGAAAAATCCTAGATCGTAATAGAAGATTTCTAACAATAATTCCTGATCAAAACAAAGATGATGTAATTATTAGTGATAATGTTAATAATGATGATAAATATGATGATACAAATGAAACGTTTGGAATTTCTATGGATGAGACATTGGTGTATCAACCACCTACACATACAAGCAGTAGAAGGTTCATAAAAGTCCCAGACCGATACAAACCGTAAATGTAATTTATATTATTTTGTTTAAACATAATTGATAAGTTGTTAAAGGGAGATGTCATATGTTGTGAATTGTATTTATATTTATTTTATATTAATGTGATATTTATGTTATTGACAATGTCAAAGAAGAAATATTTTGTTATTTATTTTCAGGATATTCATATTTTAGCATTCAATAAACAACTACTACAAATCTTCTTACTTATCAGTCTGATCTGTTAGAAGCCTTGGATGATCAGTGTCAGGTTGATGCAATCTACACTGATTTTTCCAAGACTTTTGACAGCGTCAATCACGCTCTGTTAATTAATAAATTAAAAATAGTTGGTTTTAACACTATGATTATTAATTGGATTTCTAGTTTTTTGTCTTCACGAATTTAGCAAGTTCGGGTTAATAGCTGTCTCTCAAATCAAATACCGGTTATGTCTGGGGTCCCTCAAGGCTCTCACTTGAAGCCTTTACTTTTAAATATTTTTATTAATAATATTAGGAAATATATTCAAAATAGCAGATTTCTTCTTTATGCAGACGATCTTAAGTTGTATCGTGTTATTTAGACTGTTGATGATACTAAGCTATTAAAAGATGATGTACAAAGGATTGAGTCTTAGTGTGAGCAGAATAAGTTATATTTTAATGCAGGAATATGTTTTAGCATAAGCTTTTACAAAGGTAGACAAAAATTTAATAACATTTATGAAGTTAGTGGAACAACCATAGATTGTGTATCTCAAATTAAAAATTTGGAGCTATTATTTGAAAAAAATATCTTAGTTTTTTGACACACATCAACAATATTACTATTAAATCTCTAAGAATGTTAGGTTTTATTATGAGAATTGGTTGTAATTTTTTTGCTGTTACACTTAAATTTTTTTACTGTTCTTTGGTAAGACCAATTCTGGAGTACGCTTCTACTATTTGGTCTCCTTATCAGCAGTATTTGATTGATTTGCTTGAAAAAGTGCAAAATAAATTTTTACGTAATATTTACGCATTATACAAAACTTTCTAAATATGAAGACTTTAAACTCTAGACGGGATATGTCTACAATTCTTTCGATGATTCATTTATCATTTAGCGGACGTCATACACGAAATGCTCCTTTGTTTAGAATTCCATTTTATAAAACTAATTATTTATTTAATAGTCCCTTAAGCCGTCTAATGCGTTTAGGCAATAAGTTTAAAATAGATTTTTTTTTAATTTATTAAGTTTGTTTAAATTGTTATTACTAAGAATAGTTAAATAAATTGTATATTATATTATGTTTTGTTTTGAAATGAAAAGTTTTTATATTTGTAATACTTTACTCTAAATTATGTTAATTTTGCTTTAAATGGGTGTACAGGAATAAAATAAATAAATAAATAAACTTACACGGGAACAGTCGCCTAACTTATTATCCCTATATACCTTACGCTACAGGTGGGTGGGAAACACTATTCCAAATCACACGTCCAGAATGTTAGAACTTAGTTCCCGCCCACCCACCCAAGTGTTAGTGTTTAAAAAATTGAATCACAAACACTCGGGCGGGTGGGCGGATAACACTATTTCAAATCACACGTCTAGAATGTTAGTTTTCGCCTACCCACCCAAGTGTTGGTGTTTAATTTGATACTTTAAAGACCGGATTTATAGTTTTGCATACAGCAAAATTAACAGTTAGGCAGTTCAATTTAACATTTTAAAGACTAGATTTATACTTTTAAGTGCCTATATATAATTTAAAGGCTAGATTTACAGTTTTAAAAACCAGATTTATAGTTTAAAGGCCGGATTATTAGTTTGATATTAAAGTTTAACCCTTTGAAGACCGGATTTACAGTTTTAAAAGCCAAATTAACATTTTAACAGTAAAGTTTGATACTTTAAAAACTGGATTTATAGTTTGTATGCAGATATAACAGTTTGGTAGTTCAAAGACCGGATGTAGACTTGTAAACGGCTGTTTATTTTTAAAAGGCTGGATTTGCAGTTTCAAAAAACCGGATTTATATTTTAAAGACCGGATTATCAGTTTGACTGTAAAGTTAAATACTTTTAAGATCTGATTTAGAGTTTTAAAAGCCGGATTTGTAAAAGATATAGCAAAATACACAAAAATCAGTGTTAGCAAAAAAGTTTGGACTCAATCACAGAGAATAAAAGTCTATTGTCTGCCAAATTTGATTTTCATCTTTATCTCTAAAGCTTTGCGCAATAGACAAATCTCCATTCCAGTTATTCATGGAAAAAATGATCTAAAATACTCTATCAAAAGAAAGGCAATAGCATTTGGTGACAGTCTTAAAGTTTAACACGAATCTGGAGCATGTAAAAAAATTCATAAAAAGTTAATGATTTTTAAATGACCCTTAAACAGTTTTTGATTTTTTCATTTTAGAAAAATGATATCAAAACTAAAAACTCAGTCTACGCCAGGCCCTGACAGAATTCCAAACAGAACTTTTTTATAGTTTTTACTTAGTACATAGCTTGAATCTACATTTATTACGATTCCAAAAAAGTTAAATGCCCGAAAATGCAGTGACTACAGAACAATAAATCTTATGAGCCATACTTTGAAAGCATTCCTAAAAATAATACATAAAAAATTTTACACCAAACTTGAGCAAGATATTAGCGATACTCAACTTGGATTTAGAAACACTTAGGAACACGAAAAGCAATATTCAGCATTAACGTACTACTACAAAGATGTATGGATATGAATGTCGAGGTACATGCTTGTTTTATAGACTACAAAAAAGCGTTCAATAAAGTACGCCATAAACTACTTGTAACACTCCTAAAAAGCAAACGTATTGACTCCGAAGACATACAAATAATTGAAAACCTGTACTGGAACCAAACAGCGACGGTGAGAGTTGACAATGATTCTACAGAAAACATAAACATTGAACGGGGAGTGAGGCAAGGCTGTATCTATACTCAAAAGCTATATTCAAACAAGCCTTATCTGAAGAACTATGTGGGCTTGTTGTTAATGAGCAACGAGTTAACAACATTAGATACGCTGATGACACGGTGATAGTAGCAGACAACATTGTAGACCTGCAAAAAATGGTCAAACTCACAAAAAAAATTGTCAGTTCAAAATATGGATTAAATTTGAACCTCAAGAAAACAAAATACTTGATCATCTCAAAAGCACGTATACCACCTAACGCAAATCTTCTTATTGATAACACCTAGAGCTAGCTAGAGCTAGAGCTTCGTGTTAGAATGGTAAGATGCTACATATTTCTAATTATACTGTATGGTATGGAAACATGGACACTAAACTAAACACCTCAGCGACAAACTCCAAATTTTTGAGATGTGGACGTATTGGAGAATCCTAAAGATCTTATGGACGGACAAAACCCTGAATGCCAAGGTCCTCACCATAATGGGAAAAGACCTAGAAATCTTTTACATGATAAAGATCAGAAAGCTGAAATATTTGGGACATACCATGCGAGGGGATTAATATAATGTACTGCAACTGATTATGCAAGGAAAAATAGCAGGCAAAAGAAGTGTAAGAGAACGCAGAATGTCCTGGATGCGAAACTTATGAGACTGGTTTGGCTGCACCTCTAAAGATCTTTTCCGAGCTGCTGTTTTAAAGATCAAAATAGCCACGATGATAGCTAACCTCCAAGTAAGAGATGGCACGTGAAGAAGAAAAAGGACATGGCAAACAGCTTAAAAAATCTTGCAAGTAATAAACATTCCTAAACCTGGAAAAGATCAAATATTTCTTTATAACTTCCGGGTCTTGTATGCACGTAAATAAGGTCATAGAGAAGGTATTCTTAAAAATAAGCAAAAATCTACTACTCACCCATTAACATGGGTTTTGGCGAGAATACTATGTAGTCTATGCGTGACTGACCACATTGTCAAAGGTTTTAGACTTAAAGAACTACGGTGAGTAGTATATTTTGACGTTGAAAAGGCTTTCAAAAAAGTCTTACACAAAGGTTCACTTTTAAAACTGTATAGACTAAAATTTCTTCTGCGTCTTTATATTTAAACCGCAGCTAAATTCATAAATTACATTTCTACCTTACGGCAGAAGTTCCATACAGTGGATTTTGACAAAAAATTTTTTAGGTAGATTGGAACTATAGTCTAACCACCAACATCCAATACATAAACTTCTTTTCACCCGCACTAGTGTTTCTTATCCAAATGTCTTTCTGCAGTTTATTTAGAAATAAAAAACATAAATCATGTTTCTGACTTAAATTTTAAAGTTATTTGAAAAAAATGGATGATACAATTTTGTCTGAAGCACATTTTGGAGAAATGCCTTCCTAACAGCGTCTATTTTATCAAATAGAGAGAAGTCCATGAGATTATGCATCCAGTTTTTGAAAGACGCAGGATTCTTCAAATAAGTTTTTGTGTTGTCTTGTAATGATTTTGATGTAAATTTATTTGTTTAATTTTGTTAATGCACTGGCAACAGGGTTGTACAATAACTGGCAACCGTGCCTCGGCAATGCAGAACGACGCATCGGTGGTTCAGTGGAGAACAAGAGTTTGTATAGTCAACAACGCTCCCAATAATAAAAAACAAAAATAAAGTTTAGTTACGCCCAATTACAACAACATCATAAAAAAAATAATAAAATTGTTAACAGTGATCGTTATCATTGTTAATGACTAAAAACAAATTTTATTGATCAGTTTGTGTTGTTGAGTTGTTTAAAACATCGTAGTCTAGATATTAGGTTTAGTTAGTTTTTAAGGTCTGGCATCGAAGCATTTTACAGCTTTGATGTCATCTGTGATATTACGTTAGGTAAAGGTACTGGCATCAACGTCTTTTAAACTATGTTGTGATAGTAGATTCTGTGGATTTAAATTTAGTTATAACATTTTTAACATTAAAAAAACTAAATAATAAAACTTTAAAACATCAAAAGAAACTAAAAAACAATAAAAAAATCAACTTTTTTTTAATTGTCTGTATATTTGCTATATAATATGTATAATATATTAATTTGTTATCAAAAATAAACAAACGTTTTAAATTTTAAAACATTAAAAAAAAGCCAAACATGAATACAAACAAACAATAATTTGTAAGCAGTGACTATCTTTTGAACTTTTTTTAGTCTGGTTATTATAAACTATTAAAAAGTGCAAAACAATTTATAAAAAGATATCAAAATTAAAATGAAGTTATAAAACACTAAATTCAGTCATAAACTGTTAAAAAAATTTGGATATAAAATAATAAAATATTCTTGGAATAAACCAAAATCTGACCTTAAACTGTTAAAAAAATTAAAATTATGCTTAAAAAAACGTCAAAAACAGTAAAATTTTGTATAAAAGTTGAAAAACTGTTTAAAAGTGTAAAAAGAAATCATAAAATGCCAAAATAATGTAAAAATGTATCAAATACCAACCACAAACTGTTGTAAAAAATGTAAAAAATTACTCATAAAATGTCAAAAACCACAAAATTTGATAATTATAAATAAAGCGCTAAAAATAGCAAAATTTTGTCTTAAAACATTAAAATATTGTTATAAAAAACAAAAATTTGGCCATGAACTGTTAAAAAGTGTTAATAAAATGCCAAAAATAGTCAGATATGTCATGTCATGATATAATTAGCATAATCCGGTCATAAAAACATCAAAATATTGTTAAATTCAACAATAAAATTGTAAAATTATATCTATAAAATGTCAAAAACAACAAAACTTATCATCAAAATTAAAATTAATTTAGTCAAAAACAGTTAAAAAGTGCAAAAATCTAATAATCATAATTAAAAAAAAGCATAAAAGTAAACCGTTAAAATATGTCTAGTTATTTTTATAAAATGTTAAAAATAACACAATTTGGTATTAAAATTATGTCAAAAAAAGAAGAACTTAAATTGCGCAAAATTCTATTATTAAATTGTCAAAAATAGCTAAATCCAGTCTTAAAACATTAAATTAATGTTATAAAGCACCAACATTTAGCATTAAACTGTTAAAAAGTGTAAATAAAATGGCATAGTGCAATAACAACAAATTAGTGTAAAAATAAACTAAATTCCAACAATAAACTGTTAAAAAATGTAATATTTTACTTATAAAAATTAAATATTAGCATAATCTGGCCTGGAAACATCAAAATGTTGTTAAAAAACAATCAAATCCGGCTATAAAATTGTATAAATCTATTTATAAAATCCCAAAAACAATAAAATTTGATTATAAAATATTAAAACAATGTAAGAGAAGCATCAACATTTTGTTATAAACTATTAAGAACGCAAAATTCTTTACATAAATAGTCAAAAATTTAAAAAAATCAATCAGAGAAACGATTGAAAACTGCAAAATTTTGTTCATCAAAATTTAAAAGTTTATTTAAAAAGTGTAAAAAAAATCATAAAATTGTAAAAATAAATTCAGCTTTAAAATACCAAAAATATTTTAAGAAATAAGAAAAATCTAAGATTTGCTTTTAAAAAGTCTAAAATCCGGCCAATAAATTTTAAACAACTGTCAGAAAACACTATACACTCTTAAAAAGCTTTAAAGTTTTTATAAAATATTCAATCAAGCCTTAAACTATTAAAAATTTAAAATACTGCTTCAAACTGTTTAAAATTGTAAAAAAATTATAAAATGTTAAAATATTGTGAAAAAGGTAAATACACCAATCATAAACTGTTAAACTTTACTTAAAAAAATGTCAAAACTAGCAAAATCCCGCCTAAAAACATCAAAATATTGTTAAAAAACACTTAAATTTGGCCATAAAAGTGTAAAATTTTATTTATATGCATATATATTCAATAACCTCTTAATTTATAAAATGTTAAAAACAACAAAACCTGATAAAAAAATCTTAAAATTATGTAAAAAAAACAAAATTGAGAATTTTGAACTATTTTACAGTGATTGTAAAATAATTCAAAATTTTATCAATAAATTGTCAAAAATAGCTAAATTCGGTATTAAAACATGAAAATATTGTTATAAAACATTAACATTTGTCTTTAAACTATTAAAAAGTTTAAATAAATTGCTAAAAATAGCAAAGTTTAGTAATATTATATCAAAATATTGAAAAAAATTGTCAAATCTTGACTTATTTGTTAAAAAAATTAATATTCTACTTATAAAATGTCAAAACTAGCATATTCCGGCCAAGAAACATCAAAATATTGTTAATACACTAAAATCCGGCTATAAAAATGTATCATTTTATTTATAAAATAGCAAAACAACAAAATCGGGTCGTGAACTATTAAAACTAATTAAAAAGTACAAAAATCTATTAATAAAACATCTAAAATATTATATTGACATAAAGCCCCAAAATAAATTGTTAACAAGTGTATTTATTTTCATAAAATGACAAAAATAACAAAATAAGTTATAAAATATTGAAACTATGTCAACAAAAAAACAAAATAATGTAAAAAATTGTTAAATAGTGCAAAATTCTATTTACAAATTGCCAAAGATAGCTAAATCTGGTCTTAAAACATCAAAATATTGTTATAAAGCACCAAAATTTAAAATTGAATTGTTAAAAAGTGTAAATAAAATGCCAAAAATAGAAAAGTCCAGTAATAAAAAACCAAAATAAATTTACCAAACTTTAATCATAAACTATTAAAAATGTGATATTTACTTATAAAATGTCAAAATTAGCAAAAACCGGTTATGAAAACATCAAAATATTGTTTAATCCAGCCAAAAAGATGTAAAACTCTATTTATAAAGTGACAATAACAATAAAATCTAGTTGTAAAATATTAAAATTAATTTGTCCAAAAACAGTTAATATGTGCAATACCTATTATAAAAAAATTATTGATTGTCAGAAAACACCAAAAATAAACCGTTAAAAAATGTAAAATTATTTTTATAAAAATGTCAAAAATAATAAAATTAAGTAAAAAGCAAAGTGAGGCAAAAAATTGTTAAAAAGTGCAAAAATCTATTAATAAAATGTTAAAAACTGCAAAGTTTGATCTTGAAACATTAAAATATTTTTATAACGCATCAAAAATTGGTCAAAAATATTGTAAAAATAGCAAAAATTGATTAAAAACTGTTGAAAAGTAAAATTTTTTAAAAGTTTGTCATATCAAACTACTGGCGTAGATTTTTAAGCCATAAAATTTGCCGTCTTTCCGGGCTTCTTCTGCCCATCACTTTTTCTTCCAGAATCAGTTGGAACCTTCTCATTATTAATGTGCTCTTTCCATGATATATTCAAGATACGACAATATGTCCATAGTTCAAAGACCTCTAGTTTCTTCTCTGTATTCTTTGATAGGATCCAGGATTGAACGCCGTACATTAGTGTTGAGAAAACGTAGCAGCGCAACATTTTGATCTTAATTTGCATGCTCAAGTCTGGGCTGTTAAAAACTTTTCTTATCTGGATAAATTTCATTTTTGCTTTTTCTATCCTGCATTTGATTTCTACTAAATGATCCCAGAGTTTATTTACGTATGTGCCTAGATATGTGCATTTGTCTACTTGGTCTATAGTTTTGTTGTTGAGAAATATCGTCCGCTGTGATGGATTACTTTTACTTACAAGCATATACTCGTATTTGGTTTTTTTGAGATTGAGATTGATTTCGTACTTCTTGCTGACTAATCTGATCTTATACATCATCACCTGAAGTCCTTGAGCTGTACTTGCCAATATAACAGAGTCGTCGCATACTTTAAGATGTTAATTATCTTGCCGTTGATTGATATTCCTTCTTCCATTCCATTCTGCACCTTTTTAAATATTTCTAATCTAACCTAACCTAACCTAGCATAACCTAACTTAACATAACCTAACCTAACCTAATCCCACTTTTTTTTTTAACTTTCAAAAGATTTTTTTAAATTTATTTTTTGTGTCTATTTCCAAAATTATTACTGAAATACATTAAGGAAAAAGTTAAAATTTTTTGATTTTTGCAACTGTGATATTACTATTTAGTAATTATTTAACCATTTTAATGTGTTATTTTGTCTCTTCAGGTCTATAACCTGACGTTATTATTATTAAAATAAATAGTTACTAACCTTAGTAATCGACGTTAAAACACAAAAAAAAATACAAAAAAGAATTATTATTTGTCTACAAAAAATAAATTAGCTGAGGTTTAGCTTATCAGATATATGTGATGTCTGGTCTACCACTTCAACTATTTAAAAAAATAAAGTAAAAATAGTTTCTTCTACAAAGGAATCACTTTAAATTAAGATTTCCAACAAGTCCAATGAGTATTTTGTACATTTAAGCAATGAATTATCATTTGAACTTAATTGTAGTAGTTGCATTATTTTAAATCACAAGTCCAGAATGTTTAAACTTAGTGCCCGCCTACCCACCCAAGTGTTGGTGTATAAAAAATTAAATCACAAACACTCGGGCGGGTGGGTAGGTAACACTATTCTAAATCACACGTTCAGAATGTTTGAACTTAGTTCTAAATCACACGTCCAGATTGTTTGAATTTAGTTTTTGCCCCCCTCCCCCCCTCACCCGACTATTAGTGGGTAGTTGGGCAATCCAGTTTAAAATACCAACTAGTAATTATGTTTTGAAACGTCCTTACCACCCACCCAACTGTTGGTTATACAGAAAGTTGACGTAATAGGCAATTCTGTTCCTTGCGGCGCTTTTTACCGTGCAGCCAAAAGTAAAAACAATTGTCCCGCTCTAATAAGTCTTATAATTGCTAATGGCTTGACTGCCAGTTGGGAAAGCACCATGGACAAGCTAATACAAACCTGGTTTCATCCTAGCGCAATGCCCATACACGTGGCAACGCTCAGAACGTCAACGCCTTTCACTGTAAACAAGCTATCCGCAGCAGTGGCGGCAATGAAAATGGGTAAAACCGCTAGATGGAAAGGAATTACGGCACAAATTGCTAAAACCATTCACAAGGTCATGCCAATGTAGATGCTTCAACTGTTAAATAAGTGCCTGAAAGAAAAAAAAGATTAATAGCCTGGTGACCCTTCTCAAGTCATGTGACACGAGCAAGATTGACTCCAAGTCCTACAGGCCTATCTGCTTTCTGTCGGTTCTCGGAAAACTGCTGGAAAAGCTTATGGTCACCATGATTCAAGATCTACCGCAGTAGTCTATGTGCAGCAGCCAGTTTGGTTTAAAGACAAACTTATCTACAGAAGACGCGTGGTATCGGGTGAAAGTAACTGTGATCGGTTCAGCTTCAAAATATGTGCTCGGATTGTCGGTCAACTTCAAAAAAGCATTTGATAATCTAAAATAAAGCGCAATTGTTTGTTGGCTAAATGCTCTTAGATGTGAGGAGACGGAGTTTTGAGCAAACGAGCAACCAGCTCCCATAAGATTGTAAAGCGCAAGGTATGGCTGCCCACAGGGCTCAATTTGTGAACCAATCATATGAAATCTCATGATAGACCCCCTATTTAATAAACTTGAGAAAGCTGGCGTAAAGTGCGTGGCATACGCTGATGACCTCCTTCTACTAGTGGAGGCACAAAGTCGTAAAACACTAGAAACCCTGACGGAAGACCATCTCTGGCGGATTATGAATGGAGCCAGGAAGTAAGAGTCAAAATATTACAGCGTAGCAGGCCGCTATCCCATAGTAAAGCTTAACAAATCGATTATAATCTACCACAATGAAATAACTTATACGAGTTGGGGAGCAACTATCCTTCAGATGCCACTTCCTTATGTTGAGAAGTAAGGTAGCAAAAGCCATAAACAGCTTAAAGCAAGTAATTCGGTGTAAGTGCAAGTAATTTTGGTGCAATTTACAGAAGCTAATTAACTTCGGCAGCTCTCTACGGGGCAAATGCATGAGAAAATTGCGGTTAGTCTAGGCTGCGCAGCAAAACTCATTGACACATGTAAACGTGCGGGTATGTAGAACTGTCTCTACGCATGCAATGGAGTCAAAGTCAAGTGGCAGTCAAAGTGGTCAGCTAATACGGTGAGAACACTGACTAATTTCTTTATGCCAGATGTGCGATTTACGGCAAAATCAGAGTGATTCGACCTAGGGCTGTACCTTGGGTACTTTATAACCGGTCATGAAAACGTAAATGAATTTTTAATGAAGAGAGGACTGGCAGTGACCAACAAATGCTAGAGAACTTATTCCACATGCTAGTCGAGTGTGGCCAGCATGAGCAGATTAAACCAGAGTCTGTGGGCAACACTAAATCACACGTCCAGAATGTTTGAACTTGGTTTCCACCTATCCACCCAAGTGTTGGTGTTCAAAAATTAACCCAACTTTATCAAAAAAATTCAATAACTTTTTTATTATTGGTTGAAACATTATAAAATTTAGTTTTAAAATAACCTATAATGTTGTAACTGTAATGCTTTTACTAAATTTAAATTATTTTAAAAAATGTTAAAATGGTGTTTAAATTTTGAGTTTGAATAAAAACCAAACTTTATCAAAAAAGTTCTATAACTTTTTTATTATTGGTTTTAACATTATGAAATTTGGTTCTAAAATAACCTATAAATTTATTAATGTAATGTTGTTATTGGATTTTGATTATTTTAAAAAAATTTTAAAATAGTGTCTATATTTTGAGTTTGAATAAAAACCTAACTTAATCAAAAAAGTTGCATAACTTCTTTACTATTGGTTTAAACATTATGAAATTTGATTTAAAAATAACCTATAAATTTGTTAATGTAATGATTTTATTAAATTTTGATTATTTTAAAAAAAAGTTAAAATAGCGTCTATATTTTGAGTTTAAATAAAAACCTAACTTAATCAAAAAAGTTGCATAACTTCCTTAGTATTGGTTTAAAAATTATGAAATTTGGTTTTAAAATAACCTATAAATAAATAAATATAATTTTTTTATTGATTTTGAATTATTTTGAAAAATGTTAATGTAGCGCTTAAATTTCAAGTTTGAATAAAAACCTAACTTTATCAAAAAAGTTGCACAACTTCCTTACTTTTTGTTTAAACATTATGAAATTTGATTTTAAATTAACCTATAAATGAATTGATATAATTTTTTTAATGGTTATGAATAATTTTGAAAAATGTGAATGTAGCGCTTAATTTTTGAGTTTGAATAAAAACCTAACTTTATCAAAAAACTTTTATAACTTTTTTATTATTGGTTGGAACATTATGAAATTTGGTTTAAAAATAACCTATAAATGAATAAATATAATTTTTTTATTGTTTTTAAATTATTTTAAAAAATGTTAATGTAGCACTTAAATTTCGAGTTTGAATAAAAACCTAACTTTATCAAAAAAGTTGCATAACTTTCTTATTATTGGATTAAACATTATGAAATTTGGTTTTAAAATAACCTATAAATTTGTTAATGTAATGTTTTTATTGGATTTTGATTATTTTGAAAAATGTTAATGTAGCGTTTAAATTTCGAGTTTAAATAAAAACCTAACTTTATCAAAAAAGTTGCGTAACTTTCTTACTATTGATTTAAACATTATAAAAAATGGTTTTAAAATAACCTATAATTATGTAAATGTCTTGTTTTTATTGGATTTTGATTATTTTGAAATATGTTAAAATAGCGTCTATATTTTGAGTTTGAGTAAAAACCTCACTTATCAAAAAAGTTGCATAACTTACATACTATTGGTTTAAACATTATGAAATTTAATTTTAAAAGTTAGTTTAAATAACAATTGTAGAAACTTGTAGTAGTCATAAAAAGCACACTGATAAGGTTTGTAGAATAGAAACAACTGTCTGTGCTAAACTTTTACAAAAATGATTTAAATTGAGAAGCTTAAAATTATATTTTACTATTTCCATTTAATGCTTAACATATTTTAACATAAGGAAGCTCTATAATAATTATCTTCACTAAATTGCGCCAAGAATATGGGTAATTATAACTCCAGATTAAGATATCCATGAGGCATTTATCGTTATAGTTATAACATAAAGTGGGTTAATTAGTACCAGGCATAATTAACTCCTTTAATAAAATATGCATCGATTGGCACGACGTATTACAAATTATTAATGACTTAATAAGAAAATAAATAAATTTCATTGGAAAACTTAATTAAATTTTATACAGAAATTGTAATTTATTTCTAATTGTCTCTTTTGATAAAAAGAAAAATAAACAAGGGTCATCACTTCATTTAACCCAAGGCTAAATTAACTGCGTGTATTTGTACAGTCGCCTTTTTTCGACAAATAAACCATCCCCTTAATACCACACCCGTTTGACAAAAAAAAAATGAAGCAAACAATAAAATATCTTGTTTGACATTCTGTACACAATTACTTTAAAAAAAGAGAGATGTAAGCAAGAAGGGTGCGACTTTACAACTCCGTTCGCTTCATTGATAAAAATATAAGGGTGGTTCTATTGTGCACCACCCTTACTCATCCCTATTAGAAAAATAAATTAATTTCTCATCTCCCCTAAAAAAGAAATAAATCAATAAATGTATGCCATAATTACCAGCAAACAAAATTTAATCCAAATTTTCCTGAAAACAGTACAAAGGTGCTCGTTTACTTTGTCCGAGGGTTGAAACTTCCGTTAAAGTGCTGCTTTCAATTCTGCGGTTTAATAATTTAAGTTAAACTAAAACATTTCTGTATCTAAATGCTAAATTAATATGAGTCGCATATTTTAATGGAACCCTTTATTAATTTCTAAATTGATTCAAATTCGTATACACATTTTTATTAAAATTCTAAACAAATTATATTTGCTATAAATTAGTTTACTAATTACGGTTTTTAATGATTATTATGTATCCAATTTGTTGTAATCTGTTTAATGCATTATGCATATTAATAAATCACGGGATTATTAATGAATAAATTAATATTAATGGGATAAATATGCATGCTGATAGTTGTGGGTAAAATGTATTTTGTAATTCCATTTTTTAATTTGTAAAAATAGCTCGTAAATATTTTAGTATCTGTTGGCTACCATAATGTATTGTTATTAGAATTTGTTGTTGTACAGAGGCACAGTTGTTAATTACATTAAAATATTTAATTATTAATAATGTGCGGCTATTATTAAATCAAGCAACGGTTTTAATTATTAAAATCAATTGCATGATGTGTGCACTAATTAATTATTCTTATCAATCAATAAAATTTGTTTGTTTTTTTTAACAGTTATTGATATTATAATTATGATTTAAATGTTGACAAGAAAATTATCAATACCAACCTTGCATGTCTGAATTGAAAAGACGATTATAATTACAAATTCAATAATAATTACCAAACCATCTGTTACTTTTCCCAGATCTTATACGATTTGATTGCATCTCTAATGAGTTGTACTTTACTTTTTTGCTGTTAGGAGTGTAAAAATTTTCAACCGACCTAAGCGCTTTTCCTTGGTGAAAACCGTTTTGCATAAGTACACATAACAGCGGCCATTTCTTTCCCACTTCAACTCTGCTGCGACGCAAAAATAAAACATATTCCGCCACATGAAAAACCACCCATACTATCTTTTTGTATTTATAAAGTGGTAAATAAAATGGATTATATAGTTTTAAAATTTTATACGATGCAATAAAATTTGTTATTGCTGAAAAATTTCCAGATTTTTATGGTTTTAATTTTATGTTAAGATATGTATCGTTTCTACGATTAAGTTAATTTTAATTTTGAATAAATTAGTGTTGTTGCTAATTTTATACTTTATGCGTGATTAATGCGCTGTGTGATTAAGTTGAATAAGTCGTTTTATAACACGTATGGTTTGTGTACCATATTAAAAGCAAATTTGTTTTTGTTCAAATTGAAAGCAATATTTATTCTTTGTAATTTTTTAAGCTTATTTGTAGTTTGTTAAAAGAAGACTAGATTATATAAGCGCACATTTTTGTAATTATTTTCCAAAACCTAAAAATCATTTTTTTAATGTATAAATAAACACACAATAATAAATATTTCTTATAAAAACTGTACCCTAATTTATCTTTTTAAGTAAATTAGACAAAATATTTAAGCTCTAAGCTTCAGCTTCAGAAATACTAAAAATAACTTATACAAAAAGTTTATAGCTTACATTATGACTAAAAATATAAAAACTGATTAGCTTTTATGTATTATTTAAAAAAAAAGGATGCCAAAAAATAGTTTTTATAAAAAATTAAAAAAAATAAATAATTTTGGCTTAATACGGAAAAATTCTTTATTTTTTTTTTTTTCTTAATGTATCTAAGATATAATTTTTGAAAATCAATATAATAAATGCTAAATGTACTAAAAAAAAATAATGTTTATCAAAAATTGTAAGAAGAATCTTTTATTTGGCTTAGTTTGGGAGTACTCTTAGTACAACAAAATCATAGTTTTTGTTTTTTTTTATATTTAGACTCAAAAGACATTTGTTTTTAGGATTTTTAATTTTATTACTTTTGAAAATTAATGTAATAAATTATTCAAAAAAATTACAAAAAAAAAGTGTTCAATATTATGCAAAATAATGGAGAATTAAAAAAAAAATTGCAAAAATGAATCTCACAAACAGTAAGTCAATGTCTGGAATTTGCTAGTTTGATTTATATTTCAAAACTTAGAAGCCAAATTTTGCTATTTTTGACATTTTGTAAATAAAATTTTGCATTTTTTGACAGTTTATTGCAAAATTTTAATTTTTTTTAACAATTTTAATTGGATTTTGCTGTTTTTATACAGATTTTTTTAAGGATTAGTAAATTTACAATATTTTGATATTTTATTACTAAACTTTGTTAACTTTGACATTTTATTTAAGAGTTTAATGCCAAATGTTAGTGTTTTATAACATTATTTTGATGTTTCAAGACAAGTGCTAGTTATTTTTGATATTTTTATAATAAAATTTTGCGCTTTGTCGCTGTTTTTTTGTTTAGTTTTGCGTTTTTTGACAGAATTTTAATATTTTATGACAAAATTTTAGTGTTTTTTGACAATAAAATATTTTTGTTTTATTTAATAAATTTTTGTACTTTTTAATTGTTTTTGTTTAAATTAGTTTTAATAATTCACAACCAGATTTAGTTGTTTTGCCATTTTATATATAAATATATACACTTTTATGACCCGATTTAAGTGTTTTTTAACAAAATTTTGATGTTTGCTATTTTTGGTATTTTATACTTTTTACTTTTACTTTTTAACAATTCAAGGCCAATTGTTGGTGCTTTATAACATAATTTTAATAGTTCACCACCAGGTTTGTTTTTGTCTTTTTATAAATAAAATTTTACATTTATGGTCGGATTTGAATGTTTTTTAACAATGTTTTCATGTTTCCAGACCAAATTGCGCTAATTTTGACATTTTATAGATAAAATATTTTAATTTAGCTTAAATTATTATTATATAAAAGTTTTGCCTACGCTAAAACATTATAGCCAACACTAAAAAAATGCTGCAATAAGCAATGTCAATTCCAACTCCAAATAAGTTTACTACTAAATAACATTATCACAAAACTTTAATTGTAAAAAAATATACTTTTTGCAACGTAAAGCGTTGTAAAACGGTAACCAAAATAAATCAAATTACATAAACCTTTATGGGGCGCGTTTCCTATATCAAACCATACAGGTAATTAATGAATAAATAAATCATATAACCTCCAAAATATCAACTTTTTTTAGATTTAACATTTAAAGTACAAATTTTTTTTAAATTTATTTATAATAACTAGTTTTTTTTGTTGACAGTAAGATTAATATTGCATATTTTGACATCAGCTAAAATTTTGTAGCAAATTTAGTTGTGTCATGGATTCTTTTTTTAATTTTATTGAATATCCGGCTTTTTTGACATTTTATAAATATAATTTTACATTTTTGTTGTCGAATTTAACAATATTTTAATGTTTTTATGACCGGATTAAGTAGAATATTACATTTTTTAACAGTTTATGGTCAAGATTTAATAAGTTTTTACAATATTTTGATATTTTATTACTGGACTGGCAAGTTTGGCAGTTTATTTACACTTTTTAATAGTTCACGGCCAAATTTTGGTGCTTTATAACAGTACTTTGATGTTTCAAAACCGAATTTTGCTATTTTAAATGCTTTAGTAATAAAAGCTTGCACTTTTTAACAGTCTTTGTTCTAATTTTGTTATTTCTGACATGATTTTTTTATGTTTGTTTTGGTGTTTTTTTACAATAAAATATTTTTGCCTGTCTTTGACCAAATTAATTTTAATATTTTATGATCAGATTTTGTTGTTTTTAACATTTTATGATTAAAATTTTACATTTTCAACAGTTTTTGGTTAGTATTTGGTTTGATTGGTTATTTTGGTATTTTATAATTTCTTTTTACACTTTTAACAGTTTTTTAACTTTTATACAAAATTTTACTGTTTTTGGCAAATTTTTAACAGTTTATAGCCGGATTTTGATTTATTTCAAGAGTATTTAATATTTTATAGCCAAACGAAAATATATTTTTGTGTTGTTTATGACTAAATTTAATGTTTTTTAACAATATTTTAATGTTTTAAAGCTGATTTTTTATAAATAATTTTGCACTAATCTAAAAAAAAAGACAAAATTCTGTACGCTTTTCCCAAAAACGTAATGATTTACGGTAAAATTAAAAGGCTTCGCCACTTCTTACAAATTATTGTCTGTTTGTATTCATGTTTAGCTTGTATCTTAATGTTTTAAAATTTAACGTTATTCAAATTTGTCTTATGTGTTATACCTATACTATACTAAACAATTGTGTGTCTATTTTTGATAAAAAATTAATATATTATACATATTATATGGCAAATATACTAAAGAATACAATTAAAAAAAATTGTTAAGAGACAATTGAAAAACTGATGATTTTTTTATTGTTTTTTGGCGTTTCTTATGTTTCCACATTTCCAATTCTAAACAAACTGAGAATATAAATTTTGCTTAATAATAAAAAAAAAACAATGATTTTGACTAAAAATTAAAACAATTTTAATAGTTTTACTTTTTTCTTTAATGGTTTAGAGTTTTTAATGATCAAAAATTAAATTCGAGTTTTTGTAAAAAAAATATAGAAAATTATTTATACTAAAAATTATAAATTTTATTTTATTGTTTGGTTTTTCTTAACGTTTTAAAATCATACAATTTAATAATTAATTTATACTTTTCAAATTATTATTAGGAATTATTTAGAACGAAATTAATAGATTCTTTATAATTTTTTTGGCTTTTTTGATTATGTTGTAAAATCGTTCCAATTAAAAAAAAAAAAAAATATTATAAAAAATGATTAGATCTGAAATTATAAATTTTTACCTCCTTCAGTGAGAAACTTCACTCGTCCGTCTCAACACACAGCTAGTCTATGTAGTTGTTGTGTCGTACAACATTCCTCGAAAAGGATTTTTTTATGCTGGCCATGTCATAACATTAATTCTTTAAATAGACTTTCTTACATAGAACATCGCCGGGCAGGTACATGTTTGTTGCTCATAGTATGCATGTATTAAAAGTGCCTTATCAAAATTTTTGGTATAATTGTAATTTTTTTCTGGACAGTTTTAAGTAATAGTCTTTTTTACCTGTTCCAAACTTTGTTGCAAGTTTGATTTCACATAGTTGGAACATTTTGTACAGAATATGTTATTGGATTCATCCGGCATGCTCTTAACTTTACCAAAATACAGGTAATCTGTAATCTGTTGACGTACGTTTTAACATTTTATTGTTATTGTTTGTGTCATTATAAATTTTTAATATGGTATCATTGCTGATTGGTATTAAATCTCGGAATGATCGTAGATTTATAAATCTAAAATTCTTGTTTCTAATTGTTAATTGGTTCACTCACATAATCATTTGCTCGCTTACTTCTCAGATCAAGTTAAAAACTATTCAACTGTCAATATAATCTTAGATTCAAATAATTTGGTAACCACTCAAGATCAATTTTGGATTGTTTATTATTGTGTCAAATAATAGTTCTGACATTTGGTAACAGATTAGGTTCCAATTTATAATGAATTAAAAATAAATGTTGACTGAAATTGATAAATAATCAATGACAATTATGTTTTACATGTATAAACGAGCATAAGTATACTCCAAAAACTTTGATATAGTTCCAAAGAAACAAATCTAGGATTTATAAATCCCAGATCAATTTGAGATTTAATCTCTGATTATTAGTACAGGCATTATTGTAACAATGTTTAAAAAAGTTTGTTGTTGTTTAAAGATGTTTGTTGTAGAAAGTACTTATATGCAGTAAGTGTTATGCCGTTTTCAGTCAATGCAAATGTAGTACATTTGCAAATATATTTTTACATTGAATCTGATTCATTCCAGATCAGTAATCTGCATTGTTTTAAACTAATTGCCACCATCTTTGTCATAGTGTTGACAGATAATTTTTTGTTGCAATTTAAGTAATACAACTAACTGACTTTTTTTTGCTTTTTCTAATAGTACAAGTTTGTTATTTTTTAAATATTTTTATTTTTCAGCATTTTTTGTAGCCGTATAATGTAAGTGTAAGTTTGTTTGCAGATTAACTGCAACAATTTCATCTTTGTGAATAAAGTCTTAGCACTCAGTAGGTATATATTATCTTTACTACTTCTAAAGTAGCTATGCAAATTCTTTAAATTCTTTGTTCACTTTTTTTTGCAAAAAAAATACGTAAGAAAAATTAATTTTGTCACTAAAGTTGTGCTAACACAAAATTTAATGTTAAATTAAAATACATTTGCAACCTGGTCTAGGCCAGTGATAAAAAAGTAAGATGTTGAGTAACCTTGTTCTTCTAAAAATAACTTTAATAACATTTTTTCTTGCAACTAAATTATTGTCAACATAAATTTGCTACCAAACCTGTTTTGTTGAAAACTATCTATACTTCCATTGTTAAATTCAATAACGCTCTTAGATAATATGTTACGCAGATGCTGCAATTTAAAAGGCGTTGTAATGCACTCCAACGCTCATAATCACTTCATAAGCTGCTCAAGGTTTACGTTTACATATGCAGTTTGTGCGCTGCTGACAAAACTAAAACTGGTCAGCAATCACCTAATTATTACCAAAAATAAACCAATTTTTTTGATTGCTTATTAAAGTTATCAACGTTGTGCTTTAGCTTTTGAAGACTTTGAGAACATACTGAAATCTTGCCTACGCTAAAACATCATAACCGTAAAAATACTTTCAAATTTTCTAGTATTGTAAACTACTAAAAAACCTCACAAATCAAGCTAAGTGCAATTCTAGCTAACGTCGTAAATAATAAATAAAATAAATCAGACTACATAAACTCTTATGGCGTGTTTCCTATATCAAACTACTTATTCGAAGCCTACAGGTAAGTAATGTTTAATCTACGTTACGTCTTAAATATAACAAAAATACAAATGTACAGATTTTTCAAATTTATTTTATTTATAAACCAATTTTTTTTTGTTGCCAAAAAAAAATAGTATGCAATACTTTGACATCACCAGAAAATTAATGTTTTATATTAATTCTTTTGACTACAAGAAATATAGTTCATTTTTGAACCCACTTTCCTGCATCTTTTTTTTTTAAATTACAGCTAAAAAACCAATCCACGTTGTTTCTGCAGCTCTATCTTAGATATTACGGTTAAATTGTTTAAGTTTAAAACTACTACATTCATTCAGCATGTTATTATTGAAGATGATTTTATAGGCTAAAACAAGATTTGTCATTGAGTAGTGCTTTATTTTCAAGAACAACTTAGCTCTGGAACTGGAGACTACAACAATGCTAAAAAACACTAGTAACTTTGTTAATAAGTTGGTAGTAAATGTTAGATAATTTTTGTTGCTGGGTGTTGCACTTTTGTCAAAATTGGTGCAAAAACAAAGAAAGCTCAAAATAAGTTAATACTTTGCACTCTTAGTAAAAGTTACGTAAGACATCATAGACACAGAATTGTTTAAAACCGTCCAGATCAGTAAAAGAATGCATTGTATCTAAAATTGCAAATATTATAGAAATAAGGTAAAAAGCTTTTTCTTGGTCATTAAACCTTTTCACAAAATTGTCAAAAATGTTCTAAAAGTGTTTAGAACGTGTTCAACAATGTTTTCAAAATTATTAAAAATGTTCTGCAATTGTCAAAAATATTCTAAAATTGTTAGGAATGTTTCCTAAGTAGACATATATGTTCTCAAACTGTCAAAAAAGTTTTATAAATTAATAAAAACGTTATCAAGCTGTCAATAATGATCGAAAAGTCTTTAAAGCAGGTGTGGCCAGCCCAAATGATCTTGTGTTCCAATTTGGAAATGCATCATAACTCCGTGGGCCGCATATAAAATTATATATCCATATAGTAGATTTAAATTTACTATCGACATTTTTTTGCAGTAAAAAATTAAAACATAAAATATAATTTAATTATTCTGCAAACTGTAAGGCCCTATACTCTTTTCATTGGTATTCAAATTCTAATGTTTGGGAATGACACAATATTATTAACAGACAAAGAACAGAAACTACAACAAAACAAAAAAATATACAAAAATGAACTAAAAAAGGTAGGCATAAAAATAAACACAAGTAAAACAAAGACAATGGTAGTAGCGACATAACCTAAGAGACACAAGATAGAATTGGATTGACAAATAATTTAATAAGTAAAATATTACAACTACCTTGGTACAATAATAGAAAAAACAGGGAATATAGACATGGAAATAGATGCAAAAATTGGAAAACGAAAAAGAAAATTCAATGCACTCAAAAGACATTTTTTGGTTAAGAAAGAAATAACAAAGACAATAAAAACAGAAATACAAAAGATAGTAAGACCAGCCTTAATAAACTCGAGCAACTCTTAGACAACAAAAAAAAAATAAAATTAACGCAATGAAGATGAGATATCTAATAAAAATTAAAGGAATAACTAGAACAAATGAAGTGAAGAACTCGGAAGTAAGAAGTAAACTAAAAATTAAATCTATAGAATCAGTAATAGAAGAGAGACAGCTAAGAAGGCTAGGACACATACACAGACTGAATAAAACTAGAATAACAAAGAAAATACATGAATTAAGAATACAAGAGAAAACAATGAACTAGACTGAACAGACCCACAAAGCAGCAGAAAATAGAGGAATAGAGTAGAGCAAGATATCAAAAATAATCCAAAACAAGATTAGAAAAAAATTTATAAAAAAGTTATAAAATAATACAGTCCAACACCCAAAAAGGGCATTAAGGACTAAGGATAAATAATAATAATAATCTGCAAATTTATAACTGTAATACATAAATAAAACAGCCAAAATGAGCAAGAATATTATTTTAAAATCAAAGTTAATTTTTTCTCATAATTTCTGCAGATAATTTTTGTATATATGTATGAATGCACAAATAATGTATTTTTAAAATAAATTGATCTTTACTACTTTAGCTATTATAAAATAAATATATTTTGTAATAAAAGTGTTATAAATTTTGCAGGCCTCCAAAACTATTAAAAAAAAATTAAAGATAAAAAAGTAGTAAAGTATTTAGAATGTAGATAAACAAGTTTTTAAACTATTAAACTTGTTTTCCAAATTAATAAAAATGTTCTTAAATTGTCAAAAATGATTTACAAAATAATAAAAATATTTTGAATATGTCAAAAATGTTCTAAAATTGTTAAAAATGTTTAGCAAGTAGAAAAACATTTCTAAAATTGTTAAAAATGTTCTTTAAATAAATAAAAATGTCTTCAAATTGTCAAAAATGTTCTAAATTTTTTTAGAATGTTTTCCAAATAAATGAACTTTTTTTCAAATTGTCAAAAATGTTTTCAAATTTAATAAAAATGTTTTTCAGTTGCCAAAAATGTTTTAAAATTATTTAGAATAATTTTCAAATAGCATTTCAAATAGCATTTTCTTAGACTGTCAAAAGTGTTTTCAAAATTAATAAAAATGTTCTTAAGTTGTCAAACTTGTTCTAAAATTGTTTAGAATGTTTGCTAAGTAGATAAATATGTTTACAATCTGTCAAAAATGTTTTTTAATTTAATAAAAATGTTTTCAAAATCAATAAAATGTTCTCAAGTCGTCAAAAATGTTTTAAATGTATTTACCATGTTTTCAAAATAAATAAACATGTTTTCAAATTATCAAAAATGTTTTCAAAATTAATAAAATTGTTTTTAAATTGACAAAAATGTTCTAAAACTGTTTAGAATGTTTTTCAATTAGACAAACGTGTACTCAAACTGACAAAAATGTTATCCAAATTAATAAAAATGTTCACAAGTTGTCAAAAACGTTGTTAAATTATTAAGAATGTTTTTCTAGTAAATAAAAATGTCCTTAAAATGTATAAAATGTTTTAAAAATTATTTCAAACAAAACAAAATTGTTTAAAATGTTTTTAAGTAGATAAACATGTTTTCAAATTGTCAAAAGTGTTTTCAAAATTAATAAAAATGATCTCAAGTTGTCAAATATGTCTTAAAATTGTTTATAATGTTTTCTAAGTATTTAAACATATTCTCAAACTATCAAAAATTATTAAAAATAATCTCAAACTGTCAAAAATGTTTTAAAATTGTTTAAAATGTTTCTCAAATAAAAAAAACATTTTTTTTAAATTGACAAAAATGTTTTCAAATTTAAGAAAAATATTCTCAAGTTGTCAACAATGTGTAAAACTCTTTAGAATGCTTCTTAAGTAATTGAACATGTTCTCAAATTGCCAAAAATGTTTTCGAAATTTAATAAAAATGTTTTCAAGTTGTTTTTAACAACAATGTTCAAAAAGTATTTACATTGTTTCTCAAATAAATGAACATGTTTTTAATTTGTCAAAATTGTTTTTAAATATATTAAAAATGTTCTAAAATTGTTTAGATAGTTTTCCAAATATATAAACATTTTTTTAAATTATCAAAAATGTTTCCAAAATTAATTAAAATGTTCTCCAGTTGTCCAAAATATTTTAGAATTGTTTAGAATAATTTTTAAGTAAATGAATATAATTTTGTCAAAAATGTTTTCAAAATTTTTAAAGTTTTGATGTTGTCAAAAATGCTCCAACATTTTTTAGAATGTTTTCCAAGTTAATAAATTTTTTTTCAAGTTCTCAAAAATTAATAAAAATGCTCTAAAATTGTTTGGAATAGTTTCTAAGTAGATAAACTTGTTCACAAGCTGTCAAAAATGTTTTCCAAATTAATAAAAATAATCTCAAGTTGTTAAAAATGTTCTTAATTTAATTAAAAAATGTGCAAAATCCGGCAGTAAACTATAAAAGTTTGGTCAATAACTATAAAAAATTGGTTAAAAACAATAAAAAACCGGCTTAAAATATCTAAATGGCAACGAATTGTAAAAATCTGTTTTAAAACTATAAAAATGTGGCCCAAAACTTAAAAATGCTATATAATCCTACTATAAACTATGACAATCTAACCTGTTTTCTGTTTTATAGCTAATTACTCAAAAAATACCGCTTTTGAAAATTTCAAAAAATAATTAATCAAGAATATAATTCACATAAAATCAATTATTAGAATCAATTTTTTATTTGTATGCTTATATGCGTAATTATGTTCAAAGTATCTACTAAGCATGTTTGTTGTTAATGTATCCGAATATCAAAAATTAAATTCCCATCATATCATTTTCTCTTCCACTCAATCGATTTTCTAATTATCTTCACGCCCATCGCCGTCGTCATCATCAGCAGAAAAAGAATTATGGTGCGTGATACTCGTGCAGAAATGATACGCACATTAAACATGTATATTCAATAATGTCAGTCGTTAAAAAAAGCCGAGCGCGGAAATACTTTTTTAATGGCACTTTTCGGCGACATCGATTTTGCAATATCAGATACCAAGAAAACTCCTTTTTTGCTTGTTATTAAGGAAAAATTTACTTCAAGCAAAACACATGAAAACTAATTAATTCATGTGTTATCAAATGGTTTGCAATATGAAGCACAGTTTATTAATGTGATAGCGTTTATTGTCGTCTCAAATATTCAGACGTTTAATTAGTTTCAGGCTAAATAGTTTTGATCATCGTAAACGTTCTTCATTTTAATAGCGCGATATTAATTTAATTGTTGAGAAAGTTTTGTGCAGGGTGAAGGAAGGAAGGCGTTGTTGGCTCCGCTCTCACTATCCGAGACGATTGCTCAATTTTATTCCATCGTATTATATTTGGCTGTATAAAATTATTACTCTTAACTTTCATAATTGTGTTAAGAATGTATATTGCGGAATTTCATTTAGTCAAAACTATTACTACTTTTGCGGAATTGCTTGCGAAATAACATACAGCAAAAACAGCATTTTTATTGTGTTTCTTTACTAGCCACTGCAAACTTGCAATTTAATAAATGATATTTGTTAGGGACTGTAAAATGTTTGTTATTATTTGTGGTCTGCAAATAATTAGAGTTTTATTTTACCAACAATCACGTATTATACAACAAATAAATGTATATATAAAATGATTTGTGGATAGGACAATATAAATATTTTTTTCAATTCAAGAAAATACACATTTTATAATCTATAAATTACTAAAATTCGTTCTTCAATAAAGAAATAAATATAAAGAATATTCTTATTGAAATAATAATTATTTTTTTATAAAAACTGATATATTACTATTAATTCGACTTTCTACCCACAAAGTTAATTATCCTTCTGCATGAAATAAACCGCAGCAAATATGAAGTACAACTTAGGGGCTGGTTATTCCACCACTTAATCCTCCACCTCAAACTTGAATAGCAAACACTCGCTAAGGTGTTCTCGGTGGCGCGGCTCGAAATGTTTCAAACAAAGCCATATCAAAATTGAGGCTTTAGTTAACTTGCTCTTATCCTATTTAAATTTACTAAAAAATGTTAGGCTTAATTAAAATATGAAAAAAATATTTACTATATAATCGCTTCAAATTTCTGGTTCAATCCACACCGATTGAGGAAACGTGCTAGAAAAATTACTTTGTAAAACTTTTTCCCAGGGCTGCTTTAAAACAACAAAGGATCTCACCCCAATTCTAAAAAAACTTTCCTGACAAAGAGAATACAGCAAAAAGCGACTTTCATAAACTACAAGTTAATAAATATATAAAACAAACTCTGAATGTGGTTTGGAATATGAATTCAATTAGATAATTTTTTTATTACATTATATTTGCTTCAATATTGAAACAAACAAAAATGTTATTTTATTGTATATAATAAATTTGTGGCAATTTTCTTCTATGATAGGTCTGAAATGGGAATACATATTTATAGGTAGTTGGGTGTTTTCCAAGCAAAAGAAAACGCCTACTTATAAAACTTTCTTTTTAGTTGTGCCATCAACCGGAGATAGGTAATGTGAGTCTATTCCAGTAGGATAACGAAATAAAATTTATGTTTATAATATAAAGAAAGCTAATATAGAAAGGGGAAGAAATCACAATATAAAAAAATTCTACAGGGACTATCATATTGTGTATACTATATTTAAACTAAAATAAAATTTAATTGAAAAATTAACGTAAGTTATATCAAAAAGTATTATTTTAAAAAGGTTTATAAGTATGCTGTAATGTTGAGTTAATTTTTATATATTATACGAGTATAGGATAAAAATATTAATTGTGAAGATGCTAAGTCATATCAGTTGATTGATTAAAGTATTTTGCAAATATTACTTCAGCATTTTTACCAATCATAGTAAAAATATTGTAAAAATTAATGAGTTTTATTTAAATTTTATTTTTAAAAACTAAAAATAATTTTAAAAAATTTAACAAAAAATTTTAAATCATTTTATGTTGAGGTTACATATTTGCCAATGTTACTTCATAATTTTTAATAATTATAGTAAAAAAAATCATTATTGGCTTAACTCAAATTTTAAAAAATTCTAAATATTTTTTAATAATTTTTAAAAACTCAACAAATTTGGAGAACATTTTTGATAGTTTGAAAACATGTTCATCTATTTAAATAACATTTTAAACATTTTTAGAAAATTTTTGACAACTTTAAAAAAATTTTGACAATTGAAAAACACTTTTCTTAATTAAAGAAATATTTTATATAAAAATAGACTAAAAGAATTTGATAGATTTTTAACAAGTTTTGACAGTTTTTGTATCATTTGATAGATTTTCAAAAATATAACCAGAATAAGTATTATTGTTAAATAAAGTATCTTACTTTTAAATTTTTGTAAAAATATCAAGGTTTAACAAAAATAGTTGACAGTTTTTTTTTATTTAGTCAGTTCTTCAAACAATATTTGAAGATTAAACACCAAAATTAAAAAAATTTCAGAAAACATCTTAATATGTATCATGTCATGTGAGTATCAAGGGCAACAAGCTAGTTTATCTTCTTTGTAAGCGTTAGAAGTCTCCTTTTCCGACTTCAAATGCAATTTGAAAAATCTTAAATTACATTTAAAAAGAATAATAACTCAATACACGCAGAAACAGTTTGGAACACATAAAATGCAGTTGAAAATAATTTTGTTACATTTTGGAACACTTTAGAACAATTCCTAATACAAAAAAAACTTACGTAATTTGGAAACATAGAAACAGATTTATGTTAACCAAAAAAGCCTTAATATACCTAGAAACAACATGGAATGCTTCAGGCAAAGTCGTAATCAGTTTCAGTACGCTTTAGAACATTTATTAATTTATTAGATAAGTTTAGAATAATTAGAAATTGTTTGTTGACTTTGAAAATATTTTAAATCAGTTTTGAAAACACTTAAAAAAAACAAAAATTACATTAAAACAGGTTAATTTTAACTTAAAACAGCCTTTTACAGATGTAATAAGTTAAATGATTTAACTTATTACATCTCTAAAAAGCTCTAGTAGAGCCAAAGCTATTAATGTATTCGTACAAATAAATTTGTTATAAAAAACATAGTAAATTGTTTAATTGTTTTATAAACATGTATTATCACGTAGTAGAAGACACAACATCAATTATATTGATCGTATTTTTATAGAATATTACCAAAATTGTACAAACCCATCAAAGCTGAGACTAAATTTCTGTTTTTTTTTAGCAGTCATTAACCGTCTTCGACAAGTATTTGACCGTGACAATTGGCACCTAACGTGGAGCAATTTGCAATTCGAACAAAGCATATAATTACCTATATTGACAACCTGCACGACAAGAAAAAAAACTACATACGTTTTTTCTAACATGTAAGCAAGTGACCTTGCAGCAAAAAAAAAACTAATACCTATCTTTTGCACTGTCGGTTAGGTAGACAATATTTAATAACTTACAACCATAGTCGACACCCATAAACTCCAAACAAAATCCTGGGAAAGAATCCCTGGAAGATTACCTACATTAAAAACCTCTGAAATCCAGAAGACATTAGAGAGACAAACAGAGACTTGAGAGCTTTAAATCCTACATTCTAAGGATAAAAAAATGCCGTTTACGGTCAGTGAATCAGTAACCGCGTGCAAGCATCAGTGGGTCATTTACAACCAAATTTTAACATAACAATACCCGGAAGTAACATTTGGACTAAACACAACAGTGAGCAGAACTGAGCTCACCACTATTCTTGATTTTACCTAGATGTACATTCCCAAGAAGATTGATATTTTTATTATTTTCTAGAAAGTGGAAAAATTATAGTGCGTACTTTAAAAATCACACAACCTTCCGCAAATTTTTAAAAATGGCAACAGAGTCGCAAAAATAAGGGGGATTGTTGCAAGCACGTAACCGCAAAGAGCGTGGCCTAAGAGTTGAAAAATTTGCCAGACAGTTCCACCGAAACTTTTAGACCACAAACAACTTAAGAATACTGCAAAAATGCATCAATTGACCGCGATGGGTCATCCAAACTAAGACTACCTAAAAGTTGACTTAACAACTTCTACGAAGACCCAGCCACTATTGGCCGCAAAGAGATACTTTTCTGTACCTTTGCCAAGACCTTGTGGTACACTGTAGGGTTACCTGTCTTAATTCCAGTCTATATTTCTATAGACAGACAGCCCCAAAACATTGTACCACTCCTTGAAACTCTCATGAAGAATGAGCCACAAATTGCACTATTATTATATTTTTATCAACTAAAAAAGCTTACCACCTGCCCAGAACCGCCGTCATCAACAGCCTCGGAGAAGTATAAGACCGTGACATATAAACTATGTTTTTATAACCAAATTTTAGACAAAAAATGATAGTTTTAGCTATATTTTAATAATTTTTTTCTTGTATTTTTATAGTATATTGCCAAAATTTAACCAACTCATCAAGTTTGAGGTCAAATTTGTGTAGTTTTAGCTTAAGTTTAATATTGAGTTTAGCCCGTATTAATTTTTTTTAAATTTTTATATATTTTAATTAGTTTTTATTGGTTCAGTTTTTGTAGTTTATTGCCAAAACTATACATATTACTATACAGATTTTTTATTTTTGCTTGTATTTTGATAAAAATTCTGCAAATTTGATTGATTTCTGTCGAAATTATATTATATTATATGGGTTTTTGTAGGCCAAGCTTCTGTAGCATAAAGCCAGATTTGTATAATTATAATTTATAACAAATTTTTTTATAAATAATCATTATTGCATTTTACAACCTAATATTTGTGGTATATAGCACAATTAGTATAAATTTTATAAAGTGAACACAGAAATTTGTTTCAATTCTACAAAGCTTTAATTATTTCTGCTGATTTTTGCGGGATTTTTAAACTTTTTATAGTTTTTGAACGGATCGTGGTATAACATTTTAGTTTGCAATTGGACTTTTATTAGTTTTGACCAAAATTATATTATATTATTAAATTTTTTGTAATTTATGGCCAAATTATGGTGTTATTCTGCCGGACTATAATTTTGTTGCAACCAAATTGACCAAAATTTTCTAATGCAGTTCCTTAGTTATGACACACTGACAAGGTTTGTAAAACCAAACCAATTGTCTGAAGAGTCAACTTTTGGCTGCTGTAACAAAAAAAAGAGTCTCTTGTCAACTGTTTAAATACAGTGCCCTACAAAAATGTTTGTCATCAAATTGTTGTATAATATATTACTGATGATGATCCAGCAACTATGATATGTCTTAAAAAGTAGGAAAAGGAAGAACATCTTTATGATTAACACTTAAACAAGCAAAACACATTAGTAGAAGCTCAGTTTGTAGATCCTACAGCTTTTATGCTACGTTGGATCAAATCAATTTAATTAAGGTTATGTAAAACTGAGCGTATAGATTTTAATCAAATTTGTTGGGTTGGTACTAATAATAATAAAGTATATTGGTACTAATTTATTTAAAAATTCAATAAATTGTTCAAAAGTTAAAGCTCAACTTGTAAACTCTATTGTTTTCAAGTTTGGTTATATCAAACTAATTAAATTGAGGTTTTGTCAAATTAAGCGTATGGATTTTACTAAAATTTATTGAGTTTATACTTATAATAATAGAATATATTGACACAAATTTCCATCAATATTCAATGCACAGTTCAGGAATTAGAACTCATTTTATAGACTCTTTAACTTTTAGAGTATGTTATATCAAGATAGTTAAATTGAGGTTATGTAAAACTTGGCTTATGCATTTTAATCAAATTTATTGAGTTTATACTCATGATAATAAAATAAATTGGTACTAACTTTTATTTAAATCCAATGCATGGTTTAGTAATTATAGCTTACTTTATAAACTATACGGAACCTGCCCAAGTGTTTGTAATTAAATTGTTGAATAATTAATGTTAGATACATGTAAAAGAAAGAAAATAAACTAATTTCTTGATAACAATCACTTGTATAAAGTAATTTGTATAATTTTAAATAACTTTTTTTAAATTTTAATCTTTTGCGCATACAATTTCAATCAAATTTGCTAATTAATACCACAAAATGTAACTTAAAAGTTGCAAAAATTGAAACATTTCAACAGTTAAACAAAAAACTTATGTGTTATTATTTATTCAACAAAAACCAGTCAGGCGATATTAATTAAATTTGTTAAATAATAGCCCAAGATGTTGTTTAAAATAATAAGTTTACAGAAATTGTAATATGTTGCCAATTAAATAGTTTTTTTACTTCACAAAAATAAGTAATATTTTTGCGTAGTTGGTTATAAAACCAATATCAGTATAACAACTTACAAACAAAATAGTTATTGGTAGCACAGGAGTTACTTAAAAAAGAAATTTACATCATTTTTTTCATAACTTTTTAGTTTAAAGATGTCAAAACTCTTGCTTAAGCAGACAGTAAAAAGTGCAAATCAACTGTCCGTAGTTGTACTGTTTGTTTGTCCTGCTTTGTCGTTTAGCTTTGTTGAATACTTTTTCTATCATTTTTAATGAATAAAAAATTCAATTTTACATTTTATATTATTTATCATAAAATGTAATAAACCCAGCTGGACCCTTTGATAAAAGTTTCAATAATTGCCGCCTAGTTGCTTCCGTGATATATAACAAGATTTTTATTAAAAACACGAACTCACAAGTCATAAAAATAAAAAAAAATAAAATCCGGCCATTGTATCCAAAATATAATTGTAAATATTGTAACAAAGAAGAAAGGACAATTTAATATTATTTATCACCTTGTTGCGTTTAGGTGGTCGCCGCCGCCGCCAGTCAGTTCACTTTATAATATATTTACAATGGGAACATGGCGCACACGATAAATGGTTGGATGTTTGGAGAGGTTCTTGTTTACGAAGCTCCATTCAAGAACGAGGCCCCTCAACCGTGTCGTTGCTGATTATATTCCGCCCCGCAATACTGCACCCAGGCGATATTTATGCGAGATTCGCACACAACACGACCAAATATGTATATAGTACACTATAATTTGATTTATCCCAACTAAATATCAACTAATATATCTCATTAGAGTCGAGCCGTTTCAAACGGCAACAAACATCTACCTGATTTGTATCTAGAGTAATATGCCAATGCATTTGGGTTATGAACTGAACTGATGTGATTGTATGTGTGCGTATTAAGGGAACCAATTTACGGAGCATCGAATGCATTATTAATTAATCATTAACAATGGTAATGCAAATAGTGGTCAGGCTTCGGTAGAAAGGATCAAATACAATCTGGTTGTGTGTAGGTTTAGATTTTAATGTGGACTGACTCATTCCCCAGTTGCCGACTGGGTGTGTTTTGTTTCAAACACAAAGCAATATGTTTACAAATGATTGAATATCAATTACTTTGAACGTTATTGTTTTGCCGATACGTATCATGTAATCCAATATTGAATTTTTTTTTTAATTTTCAATAAATTGATTTTATTAAAATTGCTTTTTATTTTTTAGAAAATTGTGTAAAAATATTATATTAAAAAAAATTAATTGCAAAATTAATTAAAAAAATTGAATTTTTAAATTTTTAGAATCATTTTATGTTACCATTTAACAAATTTGAATCAAATTGGCCAAGTGGCTTTGGTTTTATAATAATTTACGTAAGAATTTGAACTAAAAATATACTAAAACAATTTATTTGTCAAAATATTACGATTTTTGTAAATCTAAAATATTAAGCAACATTTCGTGCTATTAATAAGCAATTCGATAAAAATTTAATGCTTTAGATTCTGTTTTATAACCAAACTGCGCCGTTTTATCATCTAAAAAACGTAATTGTCAAAATAATAAAATTTTTGTAATTATAGTACCTTAAACTACGGTTTGTGCTACTAATACTTGTGCAAAATTATACAAGTTTTATAAAAAAATTATTTTTGTCATACAAATACATTAACAACAAACATGCTTAATAGGATTTATACTATATAAATTAATCATTAGTCATAAAAAAAAATAATAATATTTTATTGGTCTCAAAAATTAAAACTAAACTCTTAATATACTTAGTATTGTTATTATGTTAACATAATTTAATAATTCAATAATAAATTAAAAGATTTTTTTCAATTATAATTAAGAGAATACACAAGTAAATCATTTAGTAATAAATTTCCGCCATTATTTCTTGAATAAATTACATTTCATACCTTTAAAACGTCGACTTCTTTCTATAACATACTTCCATCCATATATTTTAATCACTATGCACTAGTTTTTAATTATAAATTACTAATTATTATTATAAATAATGCACAAATATTTACTTAATAACCAAACACGTCTGTGATCAACGCAGGTGACTCATGGTACTGTGTGTGAGAAGGGTATAGCTGAGCGTCACCGCCTTGCGCACGAAGAATAAAGCCGAGATAAGACGCTTGGTAAAAAAACTGTTTATGCATAAAATGCGAGTTGAATATTTTTTTCTTATCTACTGATAAAGTGTTCTTTGGCTATTTATACATTAATCGAATTGTTCTAGAAGTTTCTAATAATATATTTAAATATTTTTATTGTAAATATATTTATTTCAATTAGAAACTAAATTTATTATTTTTATAATTAATTAAATTAGTAATACTGTCAAATTTTATTAATTTACGATTGTTAATAAAATTAAAATTATTAGGTAATTTGTAAAACTAATGAAACAAACTTTAAATTCATTTTCAAAAAATGATAAGAATTTTTATTCACTTTAGTATATACATCAGAGCAAACCTATTTTTAATAAATCTACTATAAACTTAAATTCAACATCAATTGACAATTGATTAAAAATAAAATTAAACTGTGCAAGCTACAAAACCAAATTGTGCACAAACTCTATTAAGATGTTGTAAAACTTTATTGTAAATCTGTTAAAATAATATTGTTACAATGCAAACAAAACAACAATAAATTAAATAAATATTGACAATTTTTTTATCTACAAACTGGCAAAATAGTGACTGTAAAGACGGTATAAAATGCTAGCAGACTAGTCACAATTGACAAACTACTACAATAAGAATAAACTGCCAACCTAATACTATTACAACAAACCGGAAAAATGTTGATTAACTGCTTATTTATAAACATATAAAAAACATTTAAAACTGTCACAATGTCTTAATTTATAAATTAACTTGCAAATTGTTAAGTTTTGAAAAGATAATAAAGCTGACAACGTTGCAATTGGTTACAATATTAACAGTTAGTTAACCAAATCTTAAAAATGTCTTTACAATACGTCAAAGCAATGGTTAATCTGTCATAAAGTCAACCAACTATCTAAAACTGTTTTGTTTAAAAATTAAATATATGAAAACATCAAAAATTATTTTTTTTTACAAATTCCTACAAATCCAGCTTTATGGTGCAAAACCCAGCCGTGAATTACAAAAAAACCTGACTATTATAATATAAATCTGGCATAAAAAACCGGCCAAAATTATTAGTTTTTATCAAAATCCGAACAAAAACTATACACAAATGTTTAAAACATAAGAAATTTGACCAACATTAACAAAAATTATAGAATTTAAGCTTAAACAACACAAATTTAGCGGCAAACTTAGAAAAATGTATAATGTTGGTGAAATACTACAAAAAATAATAAAAATTTGGTTTTAAACAACTATTTTTTATAAAAATTTAGCTAAAAATTATAAAAACAATGCTCAAAACTTTTAAAAAATAATCAAAATCAACAAAAAACTATTGAATATAAGTTTAACTTATACAATATTAGTCGCAAACTAATATTTGTTTTTATCAAGTTTTGGCTAAAAACTATGAAAACATAAAAAACCTTTTTTGAATTTAGATTAAAACAAAAAAATTTACAAAAATTTGGCTGTACATTAAATACTTTGTTCAATATATTATAAATCCGGCAATAAACTAAAAATCCGGCCAAAAATGTTAAAAATCCGGTTTAAATTATGTAAGATAAGGAAACAAATAAATTGTCATCAGGCGTTAATCATGTAAATTAACTAAAAAAAAAAATAAGAATATGTAACTGTTAACTAATCAAACTAGCTATACTAAATGATATAAAATTAACGTTGATTTAAGAATTACAGCTATAAACTATAAAAATTAAGCTTAAACTATGTAAACTAATAAAAAAAAATCCAATCGCAAACTGCAAAATTTTAATAACATTTAGACTTTCAACTATAACCAAAAAAGTGATGAAAAATCTATAAAAATCCGGCTTAAAACTAGAATATTGTATAAAATCAAGCAGCAAACTATAAAAATCTTGTCAACAACAACAAAAATCTGGTTTTAAACTATAAAAATCTAGCCTTAAGTATATAATTCAGAAAAAAACTATAAAAATTTTGCTCAAAACTATAAAATTCCGTCTTGAAATATGTAAATAAATTATTTAGCTAAAAAAATGTACAGAATACGGAAATAAACTATAAAAATTCAGTCAAAAACTACAAAAATCCGACTTAACACTATTAAAAAGTGTCCTAAAATACATAAACTTAAAAAATCTAACTAAAATTTAACAAAAAATATGTAAAACTTTTGCTAAAAGTATACTAGACCCCAGTTTTAATAGGTACAATCTCCACCGTAATCAATTTTTTATAAAAATCAAAAAATCTCACAATAATTCTTAAAACAGATTGATTTTGTGCGTTTTGAGTTAATTACAAAACATTTGTTAACTTTGTTATAAATTTAAATTAATTTGATTGAAAAATTATTAAAACAAATTGAATTACAGGTTGCATAATGTTTTTTTAAATTAAATCTTGCCAAAACCGTTACTTAAAAAAAAAATTAATTAAAAAAATAAATAAACAAAACTCAACTTTATTGTATTGTATAAAAAAAATAGTATCACGTTGTAGAGTTTGTAATTTGCTAAGATGACATCACTAACTCAATTACTTCAAAAAGTGGAAATTGTATCTTTTAAAACTTGGCCCCTCATTTGTACATTACAATTTTTTTTAATATAATATAAAGTTGGACAAAAATTGCAGCCATAAACTATAAAAATATAGCATAACAATTTTCTAAAAATTCAACTTTAAAACATAAAATGTATAAAACTAGGCTGTAAACTATAAATATCTGGTGAACAACATAAATTTACTTTGAACCGCAAAAATCCAGCTTAAAATATGTAAATTGAAAGAAACTAATCGGTTTAAAATATTCTAACAAGTTATGAAGCTAACAAAATTTGAAAAACTTTTGAAAAACTATATAAATCTAGTTAACAACTTCAAAAATTTAGCATGAATTTTTTCGATAAGACTATTTCTATAATAATCATATATCGTTTTCCAAGTTTTTACAAGCTTTTTAAGGTAATTATAAAAATTAAAAAAATGTTGTTAGAAGATTCTAATGTATGATTAAGTTTTTCATTTTCTAACTAAAAAGTTATCAACTTAAGCTAAAATTTTGCTAGTATTTTTAACCTTTTTTTAGTCCGTAACGCACAAACGGTACACCCAAATCATTAAGTGTACCTATCACCCTTTTAGTAACGGAATAAATGCAACCAGTACTAAACTACCCTGACACAGCACGTCTTAGAATTAAAAATTAAAAGACTACTTCTACCAACGCCTGATTTTGCCGCCTGAAAAACAAAGCTCAAATTTTTGAAAAGAAAAACAAGCGCAAACCGCAACCCTAATACAAGAAATGCAAAACTATCGCCATAGTTTATGTGGCCAGAAGCCTAATAGCAATCATGCATCAAGCAAAAGAGTTTTACACGCAGAGAAGCGGCATTGTACTATCGTATCTACTTTTGACCATTACTAAACAACTATGGCCAAAAGTCACTCTTGTTAAGTCTTAGATTAAACAGTTAATAGATACAAAAAAATTCAACTTGTTCAAAAAACTAGTTGAAGTAACGACTTGAATAGAAGTTGCTATAAAACATGCCAAAACATGGCGCTTTTTTGTTCAAATTAACAACCGTTCCAAACACCCTATATTCCGCATACCAGTCTTAATTGAGAGCAGAACAAACCGCAATTTTACCTAAAATTAAACTTTTTCAAAACAAAGTCCACTACCGGCAGCATTAAACAAGCAAATCCAAACACGGTTTTAAGCAAAAGTTACCATTGATAACTAGCAAGAAAAAAAATTATTTCTTGCTCCTAATCTAGGCTAACAAAAAATAAGGTCATTGTGAATTATACACAAAAGTGTTTGCACTTTGACAACCACTTTCTAAGCTATTGCTTATTAAAAACAAGAAAACCAAGGACTCTAGCTCAAACCAAACAATACTAAAATAATACTTCTGTCGTCCAATCAATAGCAGACAATATTCAAACTTTTTTGTCGGTTTTTATTAATGACCCAAAGTCCGCTAGAACGTAGACCAAGACTTACAAGACAGATTTAATTAATACTACACCGTACAGTGCTTAAAAAAAAATTTTTTAGCTGATCAAAGAATTACTAGCGCCCGGTATAATAAATTGCAAATCTAGCAAATCATCATGAAAAAAAAATAGTTTACCCCAATTCTATATTAACTACTGGCAGCTTAATAAAGCTAGCAAAGATAAGGTGACCCTGCTACTTAACATCACGTCAAAGATTTTGAAGAAGTTTTTACAAAGAAAAATGAATCTCATCACAAGATATTGGCAAATACTAATGCACAAACATCTAACCACTTTTGTGGCTCCTAACGACGCCAACTTAAAGTAATGCCGTTTAGTTTAAAATTGCACCGGCTAAATTTTAGAAAGTAAAATTGCAGGTTCTGGCTTGCTTACTTTGCAAATGCGTTTTGGTTTACTTGGATGATACCACAATATACTCTAACAATAAATGAAAGACTATCAACAATTAGTCTTTAAAAAACTCTAAAAACACTGGATATGCTGCAACTTAACAAAATGCAAATTTGGAAATAACGAGATAGAAAACCTGGGTCACTGTATCACAAAAAACAGCAACAAACTTTTAAAACATTATTTAAAGTTAGTTTGCAACTACTTCAAACCTAATACAAAAAAACAACGGCAAAGCTTCTTTGGTCTATGCACCTGTCTAAAAAAATACTTGCTAAAGTTTGCAAAAATGATCGGCATTACCGAGGCTTTTAACTAATTTAAAGTAACAAGTAAGCTATATATCAGCCCTTTAAACTTACAAGGCTACAGCATGGCATACGCTTTGCCTTTCAAACTGATGATTGCAACACAGGCATTGAAAGCTTTGCTACCACTAAAACAAACTATAAAATAACCATAAAATTTATCAAAGTGTCCTTACTATTTAAAAAAATTTACAATCTTGGAATGATAAACCTGCTGCTAAAATAAAATACAAATTTAAATATACACTATAAAAATTCAACAAAAAATAATATTAAATTAGCTTTAAACAACTATTTTTTAGCAAAATTTAGCTAAAAATTATTAAAAAATGCTCAAAACTTTAAAAATATAATCAAAATCAACAGAAAATTATTGAATATAAGCTAAAATTATACAAATTTAGCCGCAAACTAATATTTGTTTTTATCAAAATTTGGCTAAAAACTATAAAAACATAAAAAATCTTACAAAAATCTTTAAATTTAAATTTCAATCACATTTTCTCAACAAAAAATTTAGTTATATTCTACAAAAATTTGGCTGCACATTACAAGTTTTGTTCAATATATTATTAATCCAGCAATCAAATCTTGTCAAAACTGTTTCCGATTTAAATCATGTAAAATAATTAAACGAATAAACTATCATCTGGCGTTAATCATGTAAATTAACTAAACCTAATATAAAATTATAATATATATATACTGATAGAAAATTAGCGTTGATTAAAAGATTACTGCTATAAACTATAAAAATTAAGCTTAAACTATGTAAACTATTTAAAAAAAATTAAAATAAATTGTAAACTGCAAAAATTTTGTTAAAAAACGTAACATTTTGACTTGTAACTATTGAAATGCAACTTAAAACTATGAAATTGTATAAAATCAAGATGTAAATTATAAAAATCTAGTCAACAACAACAAAAATCTAGTTTTAAACTAAAAAACTTAAGCCTGAAAAATGTAAATTAAAAAAAACTATAAAAATTTGGTTTAAAACTATAAAAATCTACCCCGAAATATGTGAATAAGTTACTTAGTTAAAAAAATGTACAAAATTCAGCAGTAAACTACAATATTTAGTTAACAACTACAAAAATCCGGCTTATTTAAATAAATAAATAAAAGCTGTAAACTATAAAAAAGCAGTAAACTATTACACAACCTAGGCTTAAATTTTATTGTTAGTTTAAACTATAAAAATCTGGCTTAAAACTATAATGTAAATAAATTAAATTGCTAAAAACGTACAAAATCTGGCAATAAACTACAACAACTACAAAAAGTCTATTTAAAACTATAAAAATGTGCTTTAAAATACATAAATTGACAAAAACTATAAAAAAATTAGTCGTAAACGTATTAAAAAACCAGTCAACAACTTAAAATATTTAACTAAAATTTAAATAAAAACTATAAAATTTTACTTATTTGGCCACACACAAAATATCCATATAAAAAATTACTATTTTTTATTAAATTTCGGTCAGAACTATAAAAACAATTAAAACCTTAAAAATTGGCAATAATTAACAAAACATTATAGAATTTGGGCTAAAAAGTGTATAATTTTATTAATTTATTACAGAAATCTAACAAAGAAAATACTAATTTAAATCACAATTTGACCTCAATGAACTATTTTTACTAAAAACTTTAAAAAAAGTTTAAACTTTTGCAATACGACCAAAAGCTATGCAAACATGGGAAAACATTACAAGAATTACTGTTTGCTTGATGGGTTTGTGTAATTTTAGCAATAAACTACAAAACTGCAACCAATAAATAAATAATTCAAAAATAATAAATTGCAAACCATAAAAATCCGATTATAAACTATTATTTTTTTACCAAAATTAGGCAAAAAACTAAAAAAAACATAACCAAACTTCTTAAAAACTTTGTTAAATCATTAAATCAACAGTTTTCCTACTACAACAAAACAATATTTACAAAAATTTGATTGAAAATTTAAAAAATTTGTCCAATGTTTTATAAAACTAAAATTAACTCTAAAAATGTGGCCAAAACTAATAAAAATTGGAAAAAGTAAAACATAGGTTTTAATAATAATAATGATTTATTAACAAAATACATCTTCTGTTTTAATATAATTGATTACTATAATAAATATAAATGTATAAGGTCATGTATGAGTCAAGTGTACGGAATCAATTTTTTTTTGCTCAAACCACCAAAAATGCTTTTCTCTACAATCCTGATTATGTGATTTTTTTTAGTGAGCCTTTTCCTTGTAATGTGCAATTAAAATTTGAAAAAACTTATTTTGTTTGTTACTTCCGAGGATTGCATTTTCTTCAAAATTGTTCAAAAACTAAGTTTTCACTGCAATTTTTTTTTCTTAAATTTTAAAAATTTTGCAGAACTTTAAAAGACAGTTTTTTTTAAAGAAAATGTTTTTTTTTTCTCAAATATAAATAAAAACATGCTTTTATATGTGCAAAAAATAATTCCGTGTACTACGCTCCGAAGTATCTTAGAATGTATTAAAAAAAAAACTATTGAATTTTTGCACTAACAAAACTAATTTGGCCGCAATAATACAAACTTCATCTAAATAACAAGAGCAAGCTATATACTGCAAAAATTTGGCTATAAAATATACAAACCCAACTAACATAATTTAAATTCATGTACAAACTAACATTTTAAACAAAATTTAGCCAAATACTACAAAATTTCAAAAATCCGGTTAATATTAGAATATTTTGGCAATTACTATAAAAGTTAGGTAAAAAATGTATTTAATAAAATATAAACCTAGCAGTTAATTATAAAAACATGGTTAAAATACCATTTTATACAAAAGTTTGGTAATAAACGTGACAATAAAATTGACAAAGTTTATTAAATGTCTGCAAAAAAATATAAAATTCCGGTAAAACAAACAAACATTTTGCCGTAACTAACAAAACTTAATAGCAATAAACTAAAAAAATCCGGTTAAAAATAATCAAAATCAATAAAAATGCAACCAACAATTATTTTTTATATATATATTTTCTGTGAAAACACGGTGCGCTTTGTGGAATTAACATTTTTATATTACGTTTTAGGATGTAGTAAAATTTTTTTGTGTAAAAAAGTGCATGTTGTGTGGATTTTTTACGCTAGTTATATTCTCTAGGACTAAATCAGGATTGTGCATGCACGAACTGATTTAATTTAATTAAGTTATTTTAATGGAATTTATTTATGTATAGCAGAAAATATTTTACGTTTATTAAAATTCTTTTTATATTGCCGCAAATTTAAAATTTCATAGATTTTTTTTATGTTAATTTGTAATTCAGCTTTGCTTATTCTCAGACTTTAAACTAAGAGTTTGTGTTTGTTTCAAATTTGCTTCCTTTCACGCATGTTGCATTTCTGCTGTTTTTTATATGACAGATTGAATGACAGTTATTATTAATACCTTTAAGGTAGGTACAATAAAACATTTCTTGATAAGTTACACTTGGTTACACAGTTTATAAATATTGAGTCAGTGGATTGATTTAGTGTTTTTTCCCACGCCCAAGTGTGTGTTATCAAGAAATTTGCTTATTCTCAACTTTGTAGCGATGGTGGGTTACCTCATTTCAAACTATTGGCCTGGTACGAGGCTATGGAATATCCCACATCAAAGAATTAAATGTTTATCACAAGATCTAACCTTTTGATTACTAACACTTGGGTGGGTGGGCGGATTACTCTATTCCAAACAATTGGCCTGGTACAATGCTATGGAGTATCCCACTCATCTATCCAAGTGTTTGTTTGATGGTGGAATTGAATGTTTTCTCTTCTATTCTGGCGATAAAAGTCATTTTATCAGAAGAGAAAGTGTTATCTAACTTTTTGGTAACTAACACTTGGGTGGGTGAGCTACTCTATTTTAAATTATTGTCTTGTTACATTACTAAGGAGAAGTGAATGTTTTCTTTTCTATACTAATGGTAGACGTCAATAAATCACAAAAGAAGGTCGTGATCTAACCCATAAATAACCAACAATTGGGTGGGTGGGTGGGCTACTCTAATCCAAATTATTAGCGCGTCACCAAGCTCTGAATTGTCCCATCCACCCACCTATATGTTTGTCAATAAGGAATTGAATATTTTCTCTTCTACTCTGACGATAGAAGTCATTTTATCACAAGAGAAAGTCGGGATCTAACTTTTTGATAACTAACACTTGGGTGGGTATGTTACTTAACTATTGGCCTGGTACAATGTTTCTTTTATACTTTAAAACATTTAAGGAACATTTTTTGAACATTCTTTAATATTTTAGAATATTTTAGAAACATTATTGACAGTTCAAGTACATTTTTTTGCACTTTAACACATTTTAGGAACATTTTTGACATTTCTGGAACATTTTAAAAACATTCAGAATATTTATTGAAAGCCAAGGAACATTATTGACAGTTCGAGTACATTTTTTGCACTTTAACACATTTTAGGAACATTTTTGACATTTTAGGAACATTTTAAAAAGATTTAAAACATTTATTGAAAGCTCAGTAACATTATTGGCAGTTCAAGTACATTTTTTGCATTTTAAAACATATAAGAAACATCTTTGACATTTTTTGAACATTCTTTTATACATAAGAACATTTTAAGAACATTTTTTGACATTTTTGGAACATTTTAAAAACATTCAGAATATTTATTGAATGCTAAGGAAGATTATTGACAGTTTGAGTACATTTTTTGCACTTTATTATATTTTAGGAACATTTTTGACATTTCTGGAACATTTTAAAAACATTCAGAATATTTATTGAAAGCTAAGGAACATTATTGACAGTTCGAGTACATTTTTTGCACTTTAACACATTTTTGAAACATTTTTGACAATTTAAAAACCTTTTAAAATCATTTTAAAAACATTTCAAAAACATTTTAAAAACATTCAAAATATTTATTAAAAGGTAAGGAACATTATTGACAGTTCGAGTACTGTTTTGCACTTTAAAACACTTATGGAACAATTTTGACATTTTTTGAACACTCTTCTATACTTAAAACATAAAACATTTAAGGAATATTTTTGATATTTTTTGATAAAAAGTTGTAATAAAACTGCTTTAGATTTTTAGACTGAGTCTAATAAGCACAAATAGTCTAAAGAATAAGTTTTTACAAACATTTATTTAACCCTAAAAATTTTAGGAAGTGCCGTGCGCTACGCTTCGAGATATCTTACAATGTATCTACAAAAATACTTAAAATTAACAAAAATGGCTTTACATTTTTAGGGCATCTTTTGCACATATAAAAGCACATTTTTATCCATATTTAAGAAAAAAAAGAAAATACTCGTCATCTTATTTAAAAAAAACTGTCTACTAAATTTCAGCAAATTTTTAAAATATTAAAAAAAAATTTTGTTATAAAAACTTATTTTTTGGAAATTTTTGAAAAAAAGTCTTTTATAATTTTTTTCTAAAAATGCAATCTTGTAAAGTTACAAACGATCAAAAAATAAAAAAAGCCCAAATTTCAAATGTTTAAGTATTTCTGTAGATACACGTTCAAAACTTTTGTATGAAAAAAAAAGTTTTATATAAGCTTTTCCTAAAAACGGTACAGTCTTGAGAAGTTACAAACAATCAAAAAAAGTAAACAAACGTAAAAAAACTTTATTTTTTCAAATTTTAATTGCATATTACTTGCAAATGGCTCTCTGAAATATTTGAAAAAATCACATAATTAGGATTTATGTAGAAAAAAGTGGATAAAAGTTGTTAACAACGCTAAAAAATAGCAAACATCTTAAGATATCAAAAAACATAAGCCAGGTAGGTTTAAGAATAAACATCGCCAACGGATTAACTAAAATTGAGCCAATACAACGCTTGTTTTTAGACACTGTAAAAGTAGGGGTAGCCTAAAAAGCTAATCTTTTATTTTGTATATCCGTTTAGATCAACAGCATAAACAATAAAATCTTAATTGACAGCGGAGCCAGCCAAAATTTTACCTGGTTAAAACTTCTTTTGGCAAAATTCACAACAAGCAGCTTCAAACAAGTTTTAAACTACAGCTTAAACAAAAGTTATTATCGGTGACAACTAGCAGGAGACTGAGTTCTTTATTGCTCCCAGTTTAGGTAAAAACGTAATTGTCGGACCAATTGCACTTTGGCAACGATCTCCAAACAACCGTCTATTAAAAACAAAAAAGCCAAAAACTCTGGCTCAATTCAAACAATACTAAAATGGAACTTTAGCCGCCTAACTTGCAACGTTTTCTAAACATTATTTAAGCTATTTTTGTTGACCTTTAGTAATGACGTAAAGCTTGCCAGCACTCAAAGAATTCATCTGGCAGATACTACGCTGTACAACGCCTTTAAAAAGACCTTAGCAAATACTGCATGCTCGTCTTAATTAACAAACAAAATAAATTACTCCAATTCTGTATACTACTGGCAATAAAGCAACCAAAAATAATTCTGCTACTTTAAATTATAGAGATCTTTGAAGGTTTTCTAAAAGCATACCATCATAAGCTATTGGCAGATACTTTAGTTGCTTTTAGAGGGGCACTTAAGAATTTAAAGTAATTCTGTTTGGCTTAAAAAACGCACCAACTACCTTTCAAAAAATAATGTTATAAGTTCTGGCTTGCTTACTTTGCTAATACGTTTTGGTCTACTTAAATAATTTTATAATATACTCCAACAATAAATAATAGTCCTTAAAAAGCTTTATAAACACGAGTTGCGTTGCAACTTAACAAAATGCAAGTTTGGAAATGGCAAGATAAAATACTTGGGTCACCCTATCCCAAAAAACAGCAATAATTTTTGAACTAGCAAAACTACAGCATAGCACGCTATGTCTTTTAAACTCTACCAAAACCAAACTCAAAAGGCAGATAATAATCTACATTAGCGCAAAGCTGACAAATCAACAGACCTGCTACTATTCTAACTAATTTGAATGCACGGTAATAATCTGAGCCATCAAAAGATACTTCAAAGATAAAGTTTTCACTTTAGAAACTGATAATAAAACGCTTGTGTGACTACAAACTTCTACTAACAGAAAGTTCACCGGGTAGTCCTTGCTACTCAAAAAGTTTAACCGTCAAGCAAACCTTTGGAGTAATCAACTTGCTACCAGACGCCTTATCTAGGCACCCAAAAAACAAACTGATAAAAAAAAGAAGAGAATATTGATCAGGGCTCATGCTTCCAGAAAACTTCCAGTTAGTAAAGAATAACAGTTATATATGAATAGCTATAATTGACAACACAACCAAAAAAAGAAACAAATCAACCTTTTGATAGTCACGCGTGCACTACGCAAGTGCTTTTAGGCACAAACCATTAGTAAATACTACCATTTGATTGCTGAATAAGAAAAATCTTTGCCAATATAGACTTGAAATAGAAAATAGGTCAAAACGGTAAATTCATACAAACAAAAAGCGGCCAGAAAAAGCAACTCAGAGACTTTCTTATATTTGATACGACGAGCCACAAAAGACAAGATAAAACAGCAACTTTTTTTATTTGACACAGCAACTGGCCGGAGGTTCAAAAAACGTACGCATTTTTGCGCATGTTTTGTCGTAGTCGCACTAAAACCAGCGCACAACAGACAATAGTTCTGCTAAAATTACAAGCGGCAAAAAGATTTTGGGAAAAAATAGCTATAAATTACATCGGCCTCAATGTCGTGATTTCTAATAAGAATAAAATGGTTTTTACAACGATGAACGTGCGGAAACTACGATTTACTTGTTTAAAAATAAATCTTTTACCAATTTGGAAATTTTAAAGTAATCCTGTCCAACAACAAACCACAACTCACTGGTCAACATTTTGAAAACGTGGTCGACATTAGAGATTTGCTTATCACACTACGGCCATCTATCTCTCGCAAGCAAACTCAGTAGAACGCCAGCACGCCAAGCTTAAAAATGCTTTTAGACTATTGCCGAACAATACATTAGGTGCGCCTAGGACAAATTATTATTGTTAGCAGTCAATCAATAATTGCAATCACAAGTAAAAGTTTAAACCAACTGCTGTAAAAGCATAATTTTTACTAACTAATAAAAACCCAGCTAACCAAGAACTGTGCAAGCCGCCAACTCCAACAAGTCATACACTAGTAAGCGACATAATAAATAGCCTCAAACTCATAATAACGGATAACAAAGGCACTAATTTAAAAAAAAAACTGAAACAAATCCAGCTTAATGTCCAACGCCTAAAAAAGAGGGGTAAACTGTATCGACCGTCATACGATGCCAAGTAATAAGCTTCTTACTTGTACACACCCAATAACTAAGGCTTAGATAGGTATAAAAACATTTAAATCACAATTTTATTTATTCCGAATTAAGCTCTAGACAAAGACACATCAACTGACTTAGAAATACGCAATCAAACATAAACTATTGACCGTTCAAGCCACTTTTATGGCAACCTTTGACTATTTTTACAATAACTTCCTAGACACCAAAGCCTGCATTGGGAGCATACCACTCGGTCCCGGTTACACAAAAAGAGTACACTACGCTGGACAAAACATGGCGTTATTTTTCAAGCGTCGTTGCACCGGAACTTTACCCACGCAAACCAATATCTGATAGCTACTTTCTGACAAAAACCTATACAACCCTTACTAACAATACTAATTTCATATTTTATAAAATAATTGGTGATTAATTAGATTAAGTAAAGTTCAACCACCAAGACTTTTTTTTAGTTTTTTAGTAATTTACTTAATATTAGTTTAAAAATTTAAATATAATTGACGCTGAAAACACAGAAATTAAAAATTGACTTCTAAAATGCAATAATTACTTATAAATATTACAACTAAAATAAGAGGCCCAATTTTTAATTTTTTGTGCAAATTTTCAGATAAGACTCTGCTTAAAAAAATATTTATTAAAATAAGTTAATTTAATCAAAAATAATAGATTATATTAAATTATTATTTCAAAACTAATGATTAATTAATAAAAAAAACAATTAAAAATCCTACCGTTCAAGAAGCTCAATAATTTCACTCATAATGTTCGAACACCAACATCTGCACCAATCCCGTTATCCATAGCATCAAGTTCATCACTTTATTAAAGTCTTTTCACAATTTCCCGATTCACACAGCAAACATTTACACTGATTTTGTCTATATTTATATCACCCAAGCCTGATAGATAATCAGCTGAAAGAAGTTGTCAAATTACTAACAAATTCAGTGTTGCCAACGCGTGATAAATTAAATAAATAATTTATCAATTTGTAAAACTATTACTGAACAGATTTGAAAATAAAATTAATATTGTTATTGTAAAATTGATCTACATTCATTTTTAAAATCAGTTTTGATTGAATAGACCTATTTTCAATATTCATATTGAGTGCACTTGCACCTAGTCAGCTGACTGATTTATTGATCCGAATTAGTAAAAATTAATAATTATAGTGATACATTTAGCAATTAATCAATAACAGTTTAATTGTATAATTAATTGCTTGACCATTATGGACAAATTGCTTTGTGCAGTATTGAACCCGTATGTGAATCTTTTACCGCATTAAATTATATAATTAAATGAATCTGCTAATATTTATTTGTAAACAAAGTTGGTTGTATATTGGGCAACCCAACTAGCATTTGACAGTTCTTGACGGTTATCTGGACGATCCGACATCTGACTAAGAGTTTGCTTGTGTTATGATATAAGTGTTAATAACAGTGCAATTTGTGAAATCAATTATGGTGCTGGGTATGCAAGCCATTGGATACCCTCAAGGTAGAATTTATTATTGTTCATTTGTTGATAATAATTAATGCTGGGTTGATTACATTTTACATTATAAAGCGTTAATTAGGTTTGTCTGCAGGGTTATTTTAGTCAAAATAATTGGGAATATATTATATTAATAGTTCATTCACCTCCATAATTTACAATATTCTGAATATATTATGATCCATAATTCTGTCATATTTAGACTTAATATTGTTAATAAGTTAATGAGAATTAATTCATAATGTAGATTACAATGGAATACAAAATTAATGCTTCTGAATATACGTTTGATGATACATGTGAAAGGATATGTCTGTTAATTGCCTATAATTTTAGATTAAATATAATCTACTTAATTAGAATAAATAATTAAAAAAAAAGCTTTTATTTAATTGAAACTATTAATGCTTTGATTTTAATGTATTATGCAGTTTTTTTTTTTTTGGTGTCTATGTTTGCATGATTTAATTATCAAGTTTGAGTTTAAATAGTGCCATAAGCTCAAATATAAAGTCGGCTGCTTATATATAATCCATGATTACTTCCGCATTCTGTTTTAGGTAGCTAGCAAGCTTACAATTATTTCAATTCAACTATAACTTTTATAGGATTAAACGCAAACTGCAATGCACGATTTTAATCTTATGAAATGTATTACAACAGTTAATATGTTTGGGTTTCCTATGTGACGACGACTTTCAGAGAATGAAATAATTGTATAGTGCATTAACATCCAGTTTTAATTATGTTTTCCGCGGATTTAAACTTTTATTTTCTAATTACAAGTTTGGTTTTAATGATAAATTCAAAACGTACCAGATTAATCCACCATTTCTAATTAAACAAAACGTAATTAAAATACCGTACCCGGATGGCAAATTAACAATAAATCATGCGGGACAGAAATGTATATGCACGCGGCTGACAAATTATACTAATATAAATATAACTTTTCTGTGAAAATAATAATAATATAAAAATAAAAATGTAGGTCGAACAGATAATTCCCCATCGCGTTTTCTACAATGAAGTGTTATTAATCGAAAAATATTTTAATTTCCAAGGCGGCTTGGTACGGTGCTGTACGGTTTTGCCACGCCATTAAAAGAAAAAAAGGTATAAATTGCAATTTTCCGACTTGTCATACATCCATTTCCGCCGACGAACCGCAACGACATCAAGGGGAGAAAAGTTTTCTTAATTCTGAGCTTTTAATTTTTATGGAAACCCCCTAAGGACGGAATGAAATACCCCCGCTTAAAATTAATTACATGTGACAAAATCGTAAGTAATATTATCCTTGCAAGAGGGAAATCTACCTAAATGGGCTTACAACACGCGATATAGTCTCAAGCCTAACTACTCAAATATAAATATGTTTTATTTATTTAAAGCATGCTTTCAATGTTATATGAGATGAGAACAAAAATTGCAACTATTCCCAGAGACATTTAATTAGTGCCCGGGAAGGGTTTTAGGAGCCAGCAAAGCTCATATTAAGCGAAGTTTCAGTCTATTCAGTCACTTGGTCACTTGATCCGCGACCTCTTCAACGAATATCCGCCCTCAGGGGAAATTATAGCGTGCGGTTCCGAGATGTTGTGTCTTGTGCCATGTCGGAGGATTCCATTTTAATGGGACAATGTTGCGCTATCTTAATATTTGAGGTGGGAAAATCCTTTTATTATCTTTTGCTTAAAAATGACTAGTTTGTGAAAGGCATCTGTGGGATAATTCTCGCTTCTGTTTAAACTTAAAGAAACTGCACTTTGAATTGGAGATAAGCTTATTATTCTCGGTTGGAATACATAGTTGCTTTTCGTTGATAAGAAAATAGTTACATTGCTGAATAAGTTGGTTTGAATTTTAAAACTTTTTTGAAATGTTTACATATTTTAAGTTTTTATAATGTTGAAGCTGGTTTAATTGGTAGAATTATTTTAAAATGTTGGCATACAATGAAAAGTTGTTTTAAATACTTTTCAGAGTAAACACAAAATAATAATTATTGATTTAAATAATGGTTGTGGCTTCAACTAGTGCAAATGCGGTTTTTTTATAATTGATTTGTTCACTTTAAGGATTTAATAATCATAATTCTTGATAAACTTTGTTTGGCGAAATATATTTTATATTACTGGCATATTTTATTGACAGATAATTCCAGTGAAATAACAGCTTTTTCTGTTCAAGATCTTTGGTTGTTTTATTTTAAAAAATTGCCGTTTGGTTTACACAACAGTCCCGCAATGTTTTAGAGATTTATGGACATGATACTTGGCCCTGAATTGGAACCATATGTCGACGATATCATTGTGGTTACGTCGGATTTTGAGACTTACGTTTAGGTACTAGCAGACATTCGTAATCTTCTTCATGTTGCTGGACTAACTTTGAACCGGAATTAATGCCATTTTTGGTGCTCAGAAGTAAAATATTTAGGTTAGGTTAGGTTAGGTTAGGTTAGGTTAGGTTAGGTTAGGTTAGGTTAGGTTAGGTTAGGTTAGGTTATCTAGTAAATAAGGGATTATGAGTTGATCTAAAAAAGTTTTTTTTAAATTTTGCAAACTTCCTCAATTGGTGAAAGATATTTGTAGATTCTTAGGAATTGCTAGTTGGTATGGCAGGTTTATTATAAACTTTGCAACTCAAGCAGATCTTTTGACAAAACTAACTCGTAAAAGTTAACCGTGGAACTGGTTCCCAGAACAACAAAAAGCTTTTACGGATTTAAAAACCTGTTTAGTTTTGTTGCCTCTGATTGGAACAAACCTTTTTTTTTAGAATACGATGCTAGCGCATTGGGTTTAGGCTGTGTACTAAGTCAGCGTACCAATGAAAAAGATTATGTGATAGGCTATGCTAGCTGATCGCCTACCCTTTAAGAAAATTAATACATCGCGACCAAACTGGAGTGCCTAGCATTTATTTTTCCAATTGAAAATTTTAGGAATATATTGAGGCTTCGCAATTTACTGTAATCACAGATCATGCTGCTCTTAAATCATTATGGCATCTTAAGAATCCTTCAAGTAGACTTTTACTGTAGTTGATAAAGCTACAACAATATTCATTTGATATTATCTATAGAGCTGGCACAAACCATCAAGTACCGGACGTTCTTTCGCATTTTTTCCATACATCTCATAGATGCTAAGCCAACGGATTGCAATCGATGGTATAATAAAATATTAAGATTGGTGGGACGGGGTCCTTTGAGTTACACGTCTTTTTGCATTGTTGATGGTAGGCTTTAAAAATTAACGAGAGAAAGTTGGAGTTAATTAAATCTTAATGATTCTTAAAAATGGGTGGTAGCAAGGTTCAAATAAACTGAGGTGTTACAAGAATGCTATAATGACGTTACTGCGACAAAATGCTTACTGGCCTCGCATTCACGCGGATATCATTCACTATTGTAAGTGCTTATTAGGTTAGGTTAAGTTAGGTTAGGTTAGGTTAGGTTAGGTTAGGTTAGGTTAGGTTAGGTTAGGTTAGGTTAGGTTAGGTTAGGTTAGGTTAGGTTAGGTTAGGATAGGTTCACAAATACGGAACTGGATGGTATCTGATGATGAAAATCTTTGCAAGCACCAAAACATCTACTTTACTCTGGAACTGAGCAAAACAAACACAGCGAAAAAGAATAAAAGCAAGGCGGATGGTACATCGACCTTAAAAAATCGGACTTAAAAATGTACAAAAAGAATTCGAAAAAGTGAAAAACCCCACTGCAGAAAAAATCATAAAGGCCACAATTGCAGCCTGCATTTAAACATTTAGCTTAAAAAAAAATACGGACAGAAACCCAGTATATTGGTAGAAACCAGAGATTAACGAAGCTAGAAAGGAAGGACACAGTGCTAGAAGGCAGCTGACAAGAGCCAGAGGAAATACAAAAGCAGACCAACAAACAATGGAAAATGTAGAAAACCTGTACAGACAGAAAAAAAGAGCCTTAAAACTAGTAATACTGAAAGCCAAAGAAGAATGCAGGAACAAAATAATAAACGAAATAGACACTAACTCTTGGAGACAAGGATACAAGATTGTTAATAGGAAATTTCGATTGCAACAGACAATTGAACCAAAGGATGAAGAGGTTAGTAGCATAGTCGATGAGTTATTCCCAAACGTACCAATTACGCAAAGGACAATACTAACTTGCGGAAAACCACCGATATTCACTAAAGAAGAACTGGAACAAGCGGTAAAAAAATTAAAAAACAAAAAGGCTCCAGATCCAGACAAAATCCCGGCAGAAATTTTAAAAATTGGAGTTATGGTTAACCCTCAAAAATACTTAGATACAATGAATGATATACTTATTGATGCAAAAATCCCAAAGGAATGAAAGACGGCTCAGCTAATATTGATAGAAAAACCACCTACAGATAAATCCGAGGAGACCAAATACAGGCCACTATGCCTGATAGACAGTACTGGAAAACTGCTTGAACAACTGCTAGTTAGCCATCTAACGGAAGACCTTACCACGGAAGGAGAACTGGCTCCAATGACAAGAAAAAATATAGAGCCGTACCTCAGAAATATTATTGGCAACTACCTAGAAGACAGGCATCTAATAGTAGGTAAAAGCAACACTAGGCAAGTAACGTGCGGTGTTCCACAGGGGTCGGTCCTCGGACCACTGCTGTGGAATATCTTGTACGACGACGTTATTAGAATGAAAATGCCAAAAGAAGTAAAGCTGGTCGGGTATGCAGATGATACTGCTATTATTGTCACTGCCAAAACAAAAACATTACTACAGGAAATAGCACAAACAGCGGTGGAAAAAACCATACAAAAAATAGAAGAGCTAGGATTGGCAATTGCCCCACATAAGACAGAAGCGGTAATACTTTACGGAGGTTACAAGTTAAAGGAAATGCAAATAACTGTAAAAGACCAAATAATAAAGACCAAGAAAACCATTAAATATCTAGGTATTAAATTAGGGAAAAACAATAGTATGAAAACCCACCTTGAAGATACCGCCGCCAAAGCAGAAAAAAATGCCATGTGCATGGCCAGGATAATGCCCAACTTAAAAGGACCAAAATTCCAAACCAGGAAATTCTTAAGTTCAGTGACACATTCGGCACTACTGTATGGGGCTCCAATCTGGTGGGAATCGATAAAAGTCACTAAATACAGACAAATAGTGGACAAAGCACAGAGGAGAGTACTCATAAGAGTCGGACAGGCTTACAGAACTAAATCTACTAAAGCAATACAAGTCATCACTGGCATACCGCCTATAGAACTACAGGCATCAGAGAGAAGACTAGCATATGAGAAGAAACAAGAGGTCCCCTACAAAGAACGGCGCCGCAAGACTCTGCAGGAATAGGCCAAAAAATGGAGTACACTTACAGGAACAGCAAACTGGACAAAGAGGCTCATAACTAATATTGAGACATGGACCGCACGTAAACATGGCGACATTGACTATTACCTGTGTCAGTTTCTTAGTGGACACGGAACGTTTGGTTCATACCTAAAAAGATTTTATATAAGGGATGAAGACAGCTGTACCTACTGTGGAAAGGAAGACACCTCAGAACATGCCTTCTTCAAATGCGACAGATGGGATGGAGCAAGAAATGACATCAAGAGAGCCATAAACACACTAATAAAACCTAAAAATATTATTCAATTTATGCTTGAATCGCAAGAAACTTGGAGTAAGTTGCATAACTAGATCAAACTAGTGATCACAGAAAAAGAAAAAAAGAGAGATTAAGGAAAGAGGACGATAAGTAGAATCAGGGGTGAAGATATGCAAGTGCGCAGTTCCGCCCGAAAGATAATCAAAGATACGGGGAGGAGGAGGTTTAGTCGGTAGGCAGCTACAGGATTAGTCTGAATCCGGCACGCCCATAGAACATGGGTGTCTTGTAAAGATTACTCCTCCTTCAGGTTAAAAAAAAAAAAAGGTTAGGTTAGGTTAGGTTAGGTTAGGTTAGGTTAGGTTAAGTTAGGTTAGGTTAGGTTAGGTTAGGTTAAGTTAGGTTAGGTTAGGTTAGGTTACAACACTTACAATAGCGAGTGATATCCGCGTGCTTGCGAGGCCAGTAAGCATTTTGTGGCAGTAACGTCATTATAGTATTCTTGTAACACTTTAGCTTTTTTAGATCATTGTAAAGAAATCATAATAATAAAAAGGTTAGGGCAAGGGTTTTTCCAAATATCTGCTGAATATCATCAGTAGTTATTTGTGGGACAAGGTTTTGTTAGTGGGAGATAGTGGGAAAAGAGAGGAGGTAATTTTAACTAGGGAGGTACTACAGGGATCAGTTCTGGGCCTCACAATGTGAAACGTGTTGTATGACGACGTAGTAAGCTTAGAGCTGTCTCTAGAGGTGAAAAGGGTGGTTTATATGGACGACCAGGCGGTCATTGTTACATGGGAGAACTAGAAAAGACGGAGAACTGCGCTCTTGCCTTCAAAGAGCGGATAATTACTGAACTAGGGTTAGAATTGGCCCCAGAAAAGACGGAACTTGTAGTTCTCTTCTGAACAAGAGAAGTACCGCAAGTAGAACTGACCGTCTCAAGGATAAGCGTCAGGTATTAAACGTTTTGTTAAAGACAAACTTAGAGTGGAGTATGGATGTAAGAGAAGTGTGTGAAAAAGCGGAGAAGGCGGCTCGTTCCTTAGCAGTGCTAATGCCAAACCTGAGGAGAGCAAGATCTTCCACTAGGCGCCTGATGTGCTTGGTAGTCTTTTTCATAGTGTTCTTTGGGGCCAAAGTATGGAGGAATGCCGTGTGCAACAACAAAAAGCACAGGGAATTAGTTCTGCAAACTCCGAGGAAGTGTTGCTAAGAGTCTGCACGAAGCCGTTAGATCTTGTGGTGCAAGTGAAGACGGCGGTGTCAAATTTATGTAAACAGCGATTGCGTCTAAAGACTGGCGCGCGGAAACCTACACCTTGTCAAAATTCTTGCAATTCCGAGGTGGAGAACGATCGTTTTTAAAATAAAATTTAAAAAAAATATAAATTGTTGTGTTTTTATTCAGTAAGAATCTGACACTACTTCTTGGAGTGTCTTATGAAAGATTTTCCACCTCCTCAAAAAAAAAGGTTAGGTTAGATTAGGTTAGGTGGCTTATTAGGTTAGGTACGCACGTTGTTGATAGACTATACTAAATGTTGTCAATTTATAAACGCGTAGAAATAGATTTATTCTAGTACTCGTATAAAGTGCGGAGTTTTTCTATCTCCCTTAAAAAAGGAGCAGCAGGAGTCCGGGCAATCAATCCCAGGATGCGCTAATTGGCCCGGCAGCTGCACAAGCCGCAGTAAATACCACAAATTAAACCCAGGCTCGTGAGTTACAAAAGTCTCAAAAAACACTTTTTTTACTGTTTTCAATTACCGAAAGAAAACTTTTCGAATTACAAACTTCCAGTTTGCAGCAACATCTGCCGGGGTCTAGTGACTTGCTACAGGAGCATTCGTGTCCCTTCCCTTTACCGTTTTGTGCCTTTTTTGCCTTTTAAAACGGAAAAAACATGTTTTTGGTGGTTATGGTAAAATTGACAGAAAAATGCCTAGAACATCGGAGTTTGACTCTTAAAATCGTAATCAAGAGTCAATTTTACTTCAAGGATTGCAAAAAACAATTTTTTTTTAAAGTTGAAAAAATTCTAAAAAAACTTAAAAATACCTTCGGTAAAAGAAACTATCCGCTCACATTTTAATCTTAGTTTCTGCCTACCTACCCAAGCGTTAGTTATTAAAAGATTTATTGTGAAACAGTTTTCTGATATCTTAGTGCAACCACACAAGAGGTGATACACATAAAAGATCCTACAATGACTAACACTTGGGTGGGTGGGTGAGTCACACTAATAGAAGCTACCCGCTTAATTTTTAAACTTGATACCCGCCCATATTTTAAGCTTGGATCTTTCCCAACCACTCAAGCGTTAGTTATCAAAAGATTTATTGTTAAACAATTTTCTGATATCAAAGTGTGTTGCTGAGTTCACAGTTGTCTAAGTAGTCCGTTTTAACAAACTTCACAAATGTTTCAAAACTGTTTATTTTCAAAATATGAAAACGTTATAACAATTAATTTGATTTAATAAATGTATTGTGTGGATTCTTATATCAATCATTTTTAGTACTTGTTGTTAATACAAAAATTTAACTTACATATGTTTGAAAGATTTCTTGTTGTTGCCTTTCCTTTTCTTAGTGTGGAATAGCTGCTACTTATTTGTTATTTAAAAATGGTTATTGCATTCTGATTGGTAGATAAGGAATCTTGGGTGTGCTACAATACTTCTTGGATATGTTTTATGATATTATCCTGTTGTTTTAAAAAGATGCAAAATATATAAATTATTCATTAAAGTTTTATAATCGTTAACATTATTGAAATTAAGTCGTTGACCTTGCAGGGTACTTTTTTAGGGTTTATCTGGACACTAATAAAAAAAATTATAATTGCACCTAACACAGCGGGAGAGTGCTTGTTGTCGAGACATCGATATTCCGACGACTTTGAAAGATTTTTTTTTATATAACAGAAAGTGGTCAAAGTCTTGTAACTAGTTTTTTATAAAACTCATCTCTAGACTAACCGGTTGCTACTTAGATAATTCCATTTAAGCCAGAGAGAACTTCTGTAATTTGCTCTCTTCTCTAATTAATGGTGAAAGGTTATTTCCTTTGATTATTACTAGATTACCCGCTACTACTTTTTTATTTGGTCTTTATTTGAAGGATTTTTAATTACTCCTTGCTCTAACGGGCCCAAAAATGTTGGCTAAGTTGTTCTATTCTTTGGTATCAAAAAAGTTTATTTATCAACCTAAATAGACTTGTAGATTTGAATATACTGATGCAGTAAGGGCATCTCCAATTAGAAAATGTCCAGGAGTTAGAATTTTCTAATCAACGGTCGTAAATTCAGTATAGCTTCAGTTTGTGTTAATATAGTTGTTAGTTCTTTTAATGTGATTGACGCGTTGCTCAATATATTTACAGCCGCTTTTTACAATCTTCCAAAAGTTGGTGCTCATGGTGGGATAAAATGACAATTTATTCTACATTGTTCAAATTTAGAATGAATAATTTTTTGTGTAGCTGTTGACTCATATATTGTTTTAAGTTTCTTTACTCTGCGTTTGCTCTCACAATTTTTTTTGAATTATTGGATTACATATTGACTACGTTGCCTTAACGTAAGACAAATTGCTTCATTGCCGCTATAAAAGTTTTAGTCAACATGTCTGAAACTGGTTCTATAGGCACTGCTTTTGTGCTTATGCACACAAAAAATTTACTATTTTCTTGCTTCTTTTATAACCTTTGTTTATGAGAATAAAACCACACAGATTGACTTTAGTGTTGAGAAATGGTTTTGCTAGTTTTGTTCTGTATTCTGGAACATCTCCCATTTTGGAGTTAATGTTTTTGGTGCGATTTTGTAGCATATTACATATTTTTGTATACAATTGTTTATGGTTTGTTTTCTACTTAGGGTCTAATATGTGCATCTTATTGCAGCTTGTGTTGCTTATAGCTTGCAATGAAAGTTGATTTTATAATTGTGTTCAATTACCAATGTTTTGCAGGTAAAACTATAGGAAATTTTTGTGCATATGGTACTGAGAAGTGACGTAAATGTTTGCTTACTTGAATTATGCCATCTTTATCTAAGAAAGGATCTAGAGAATAAAGTTTGCTGTGTTTGTAACTAAATCAGGTAGGGTTGCAAGTTCTTTTTGAAATGCCGCTTTTTAAACTAATTTTGCAAGTGATGTTGTTGTTATAGACAGTTTATTTGTTGTTAGAACGCTACTTGTTTAATTTGCTGCTTGGCAGTTTTTTTTAAACCTGTGCATGTATGCTACAACGTTAGTTAGTTTTCTTAATTTGGAATACCTTTCAAATAAGCTTTGATTTGTTGTATTTGTAGTTTTGTCTATTATTGTTGTTGTTTTATCTTCTGGAAGATTATCATTTAGCAATAGTGGTTGATTTGGCCAAAGTGATAAAGATTTTAATAACCAGAAAGGCTCATTTTGCCATAGTGTTGTCTGCATAAAATCTTTGCATGACTTGCCGCGTGAAATAATGTCAGCTGGGTTGTCTTCAGGTACTACATAAAACCATTGACTCGACTTGCGTATTTTATTTACGCGATTACTAATAAATGGTTTTAATTGTTTGTTGGTTGCCCTAATCTAAGATAGCACAATACAAAATCTCTAATAATATATGTGGGTTGGTTTGATGTATAAGGGTGAAAGTGGGGATGCTACTAGTCTTGCTAATAGTAAAGCTCCACAAAGCTCTAGTCGCAGTATTGTTGACAATTTTAGAGGTGCAACTCTAGAGCTTAACAATTGTGATGAATATTGAATGCTATTACAATACCTTGTTAAGTCTTGTGCAATTTTTGATATTTTTGTGCAATTAAAACGTTTTTTTTATGATATTTAATTAATTTTGTTTAACTAACTGACCAATTTAAGATAAATTTTGTTCAGTTAAAAGGTATTCTTAACGGTAATAGCTTATTTTTCTAAAATAAATTGTTTTAAAAAATATATATATATATATTTTGTGCAGTTTTTGATCCTTTTTGTGCATAGCTTTTTTATAAAATTTGATTTGATTAATTTTGCGCAATATATAAAATTTTAATTAATTTTTGATAAAATCGAAAAGTTGTCTGTCCAATTTTTGATCATTTTTCAAGTTTTCTTAACATTATTTGATTATTTTTGTACAATAAGATAATTTGTTATACAATTTTTGATAAATTTTGTGCAATTAAGAATAATTCGAACAATTTTGATAAATATCTTGCAACAAAAAAGTTTTTATGCAAATTTTAATCATTTTTGTGCAATTAAAAGCTTTTTTAAAAATAATTTTGTACGATAAAATGATTTTCTGAACAATTTTTAATTTTTTGATCAAATTTGTACATTAAAATAATTTTCTGTGCAATTTTTGTACAATATAAAGGTTTTATGAGCAATTCTTGTGCAATTAAAAGGTTTTCTTAACAATAATTCATTAAGTTTTTACAATTAAAAAAAAACTTTTGTGCAATTTTTGATACATATTTTGGAACTAAAAGACGTTTTGTGCATTAAATAAATTTTTTGGATAATAATTGATTGATTTTGTAAAATATAAAAGTTTTATGAGCAATTTTTAATAATTCTTGTAATAAAAAAAATTCAGTACAATTTTTAATTAATATCTTGCAATAAAAAGGTTTTATTGTGCAATTTTTGATAATTTTTGATACAAATATTGCATTAAAAGGTTTTTAGTGCAATTTTATAAAATAAATAAAATACTAACAACTAGTTTTTTAATCATTTTTGCTTATTCGCACAATTTTTATTTTTTTAAATAACTACATAAACACAAAAAATAAGAGAAGTTTAGTTTGCCTATAGATATAGTGTCTTTACGACATGCCCTTAAATTATCTCAGCGGATTACTTCATTACCAATCGCCTTGAGAAAGCAATTATGTTTGTATTATATACCATAAATAGCTTATAACACCTCGCTTTTCAAGGGAGAAAATATTATATAAATATACAATATGTTCACCCTTGAATACTACCTCGGGTTCAATGTATATAATACAATCATAATTGGTTGTTAATGAATTAATCCGTTGAGATAATTTAAGCCCATATTGTAAAGACACTATATTTATGGGCATACTATAATAGATTCTTTATCTCATTTTTTATTTAATAATAATATTATGCATCAAAGTAGAATATTTTTATTAAATAAAAAAAAATATAAATAATTTCTACAAAATAAATAAAGAAAATATTAATTAGATTCTTTAATAATTAACATCTTAGTAAGTCATAGTAGAAAAAGCTATCAGCGCACAATTTCAATTAGGTGTTATCAAAGGATTTAGTGTTAAACAAGTCGTTCATGTCTAAATGACATTTGACATTTATTGTCTTGTACAAAATGACTACAAAACACATGAGGTAGGAGAAGTAATAGATAGAAGGTGAGTCATAGTAAAAAATGATACCCGGCCACAATTTTAACTTAGTGCCCGCCCACACACCCAAGCGTTACTTATTAAGAGATTTATAGATTTTTTATAACTAACATTTAGGTGAGTGGGTGAGTAGGTGAGTCCTAGTAGAAAAAGCTCACAATTTCAACTTCAAGTGCTCACCCACTCAACAAAACGTTTATCTAGCGATTTAATGTTACAATTCTTTAATATTAAAGTGACATCTGACATTCTTTGTCTTGTACGTAATAACTTAGAAAACACAAAAAGTGGGAGAAGAAGTAGATTTTTTGATTACTAACAGTTGAGTAGGTGAGTAGGTCATAGTAAATAAAGCTACTCGCCCACAATTTTAACATGGTTAACATTTAGTGTAAAACAATTCTCTGATATTTAAGTGACATTTGACATTCATTGTCTTGTACAAAATAATTACAAAAACAAAAAAATAAAGAAAGCAATAGATTCTTGAACATTTGGATGGATAGGTAGGTCAAAGTAAAAAAAAACTACCCGTCTACAATTTCAAATTCAATTTGATTTATTTAATTCTATGTCTTGTACGTAACTTGAAGAACACAAAAGGTGGAAGACGTAATAAACCCTTTGATGACTATCACTTAGGTGGATGAAACTTTAATTTGGTTTAATATTAAGCAATTATCTGATGTCTAAGTGACATTTGACATTCATTGTCTTGTATTAAATAACTACTAAAACACAAGATGTGGAAGAAATAATGCAATATTTGATGACTAACACTTAGGTAGGTGGATATATCATAGTAAAAGAAGTTACCCGTCAACAACTTTAACTAGATTTAATGTTAAACAATTCTCTGATATTTAAGTGACATCTGATATTTTTTCTCTTGTATTTAATAACTTAAGAACACAAAAGGTGGGAGAAGTAGTAGATCTTTTAATGACTAACATTAAGGTGGGTGGTGGGTCACAGTAGAAATAGGCGTCTATAATTTTAACTTGGTGCTTGCCCATCTAATCAAGCGTTACATATCAAGGGTTTTAGTGTTAAACAGTTCTTTGATATTTAAGTGACCCACCCAAGCGTTACTTATAAAATGATTTAATGTTGAACAATTCTGATGTTCTGATTCTTTTTGTGTAAATAAAAAGGTTTTTTATTGGTATTTGATCAATTTTGTATAATAAAATAATTTTCTGACAAATTTTTGATAACTTTTATACAATGAAAAAGATTTAAGATTATTTTTAAATAATTATTATTTTGTGATTAAATTTTTTTTTTATCATTTTTGTGCAATTAATAAATTTTCTTAACGATAATTGATTAATTTTGAACAATAAAAAGCAACTTTTTATAAATTTTTGTAATATAAATTTTTTTTGGCAGTTTTTAATAAATATTTTGTAACTTAAAAGTTTTTTGTACAATGTTTGATCATTTTTGTAAAATAATAAAACTGTTTCAACGGAATTTGATCAGTTTTCTACAATAAAATATTGTTTTAAGCAATTTTGGATAATTTTTAATAAACATCTTGCAATAAAAAAGTTGTTTGTGCAATTTTTGTTTATTTTGTGCAGTTAAAAGGTTTATTGACGGTATTAGATTATATTTGTACAATAAATTGATTTTTTGGACAATAATTGATCGGTTTTGTACAATAAAAAATTACTTACAATGAAAAACTTTTACAAGCAATTTTAAAATAATCATTTTTGTTCAACCAATTTTTTTTTTTAATTTAATTGTATAATTTTATACAATAAAAAAAACTGGACAATTTTTGATACATATGTATCTTGCAGTTAAATTTTTTTTAGCGCATTCTTTATTATTTTTATGCAGCAAACAAGTTTTTTGAACAATAGTAGTAGTAGTAAATAAATTTAAGCAGACAAATAATTAGATATATTACACTATAACAATGGTTGGTTTGAATATAAAAAACTATTCAACAAGATATTTTTGCACTAATTATAAATTAAATAATTTTGAGCAATAAAATGAAAATTAAGAGAGTGAGAATTTTTTGATAATTATTTTGCAATAAAAAGCTTTTTATTACAATTTTTTATAATTATTGTGTTTTTTTAAATATTTTTGCTCACTCTCAATTTTTTTTAAATTTTTTTGAGCAATTTTAAATTAATATATTTTAATAAAAAGGTTAAATGAACTATAGTTAATCAATTTTGTACAATAAAATAAGTTTTGTGCAATATAAAAAATACTGAACAATTTTGATAAAAATATTGCAAAAAAAACTTTTTTATAGTACAGTCTACAATTTCAACCTACCCAAGCGGTACTTATCAAGAGATTTATAGTTAAACAATTCTCTGATATCTAAGTGACATTTGACATTTATTGTCTTGTACGTAATAACTTAAAAAACTCACAAGGTGGGAAAAGTAATAGATCCTTTGATGACTAACACTTGGATGGGTAGGTGGACCATACTAAAAAAACCTACCCACCTACAAATTTAACTTGGTGCCCGCCCACCCACCCAAGCGTTAATTATTTAATGAGTAAGTGACATTTGACATTCATTGTCTTGTGCAAAATAACTAACAAAAACACAAAAGTTAAAAAAATAATAGATTCTTTAATGACTAACACCTTGGTGGGTAGGTGGGTCAAAGTAGAAAACATTACCGCGTAACAATTTTAATTTGATGCCCACCCGCTTACCCACCCAAGCGTTAGTTATCAAAGGATTTAATGTTAAACAATTTTTTGATATTTAAGGGACATCTGATAATTTTTTGTTTTGTACGTAACAACTTAAAGAGCAAAAGAGGTAAAAAAAGTAGTAGATCCTTTAATAATAAACAATTGAGTGGTCAAAGAAAAAGAAGAAAAAGTTACTTGCCTACATTTTTAACTTGGCATTCGACCACCTACCCAAGCGTTACTTATTAAGAAATATATTGTGAAATTTTTCTCTAATTATTTTAGTGTACATATAAAAGTTTTTTTTCGGTATTTGATCAATTTTGCACAATAAAATAATCTTCTGAGCAGTTTTTGATCACTTTTAGGCAATGAAAAGGTTTTATGAGCAATTTGACAAATTGTAAATTTTTTAAAATAATTTTTGTGCAATTAATAGGTTTTTTTGCAGCATAAGCAATTTTTAATAATTTTTTTGTAACTAGAAAGTTTTTTGTGCAATGTTCAAACAGTTTTGTACAATAAAAAAATATTTTAATAAAATTTGATTCATTTTCTACAATAAAATAATGTTTTGAGCAGTTTTTAATTTGTGCAATATAACAAATATTGGTTGATTTTTAATAATTTTGTTGTGCAATTTTTAGTTATTTTTGTGCAATTAAAAAGTTTTCTCAACAGTACTCTATTAATTTTGGTGCAATAAAAAAAATTCTGTAAGTTTTTGTTATTGTTATCTTCTTACAAAAAAGTTTTTTTTTGCAATTTTGTGCAACCAAAAGGTTTTTTAACAATATTAAGTTATATTTAAATCATAAATTGATTTTCTGAACAATTTTTGACAATAATTTTGTTAAGTCTTGTGCAATTTTTGATATTTTTTGTGCAATTTAAAGGTTTTTTTATAATATATCAATTTTGAACAATTTTTAAAATTTTAATCAATCTTTTATCAAAATATTGCAACAGAAAAGTTTTTTGAACAATCATTTTTGTGCAACTAACAAGACTTATTAATGGCATTTGATCATTTTTAGATAAATTTTGTACAATTTAAAAGTATTCTTAACGGTATAAAATATATAAAGAAGAGACGCAATGTCCTCAAATGAGACAGTTGTAAAAGCAATAATTTCGAATAAAGCCTAGTTAAATAGGTAAATTTATACGAATACCACAACGACATATGTAGCGCTCGTTACTATTTGTTCAATCGGACAACCCAATAATAACATTAAAAAATTAAATTTATGAAAAAATATTCTAAACAGAATATTTTTTCATAAATTAAATTTTTTAATTCTTAACGGAATTTGTTATTTTTTTTAATAAATTAATTTTATAAGCAACTTTGTAAAACATAAAAAAAACAAATTTTTTTTTGATAAATATCTTGTGCAATTTTTAATACTTATTGTAATAATTTTTTTTTTTATTTAGATTTTCTTTTAAGTAAATTTTTTTAATAGATTTTTCAGAATCAAACCAGATTTTTGCAAAACCTGGTGTACGCTACTATACTTTCATTTCAACTGATTCTTGTATAAATTTCAACAACGCGTATATGTAAGAACTAAAAAATAAACACAAATACTAATGTAAATAATATCACACACCCTAAAACACATCTTGACATTATCCCCCAGCAGCAAAGCAGCTGCTACGAGTTGGTTATTTACGGCCGGCCATGCTCACCCACATATTTCCTTTTTAAAACACATGATTAAGATTAAAGATCGTTATTATTTTTAACTTACATGCAAAATACTGCATTATATATTCAAGATAACCGCGATTTATGCTTCGTGCCACAGTTGAACTCCTGCGGAAAGTATTCCCGCCACCGTATCGCATGCACTTGCGTGAAATTAAATTTTTATATAAATACATTATAAAATATAAATGACTTTTATTTTTATCTCGGGATAATTTATTCTTGTTGTTATCAAGGTGAATAAAAGTAAAAGGAAAGTTGTATATATTGTGAAATGTATTGATAAGGCGCAAATCCGTTTCTGAGATTCGAATCGAAGTGTAAAGAGATGAAGATAGATCGAATGCGAGCATTGAGATTTTGATACGTTATGTGTGAGTGTGTTGGGGATGAAATTTTTAAAGGTGAATATTTTTCATGTATGTGTGCTAGTGCACGCTTCAATTGAAATCGACGACAAATATTATGTATGTAGTTTTCTGATGGAGCGAATTTTCTATTATGTGGAAATAAACATATTTTTGCAACAACTCAAAACGATATCTTGCTGGAAATAATACAAATTTTATATTATAAACCATTTTTTTAAATGAAAAGGATTTGATTTCTGACACTTGTGTTATGAATGATGAATAAAATATGAAAATGAAGCTCTTAAAATATGTAGGAGTCTGATAAAAGTTTCCGGATAATAAATTCCAGCAACAAAAGGTAATATAATTTATAGGTTAAATTGAATAAACGTTTCGCAGTGTGTAATCCGAACTGAAACATGAGTTACGATTTGAAATGCGGAAGGAGGCAAGAGGTAAGAACCCTCAAGAACAATAGAAACGAAGCATAAATCAAATAAGTAAAACTGTGTTATCTGAGCCCTTACTAGAAACTATCCCCTTAACAAATTGTGCAACTTTGAAAGCCGGTCGCATGTCGATATACTCATTGTTTGGAGAAGGCACTTAGTAGGACTAGGGGTGGAGAAACTTGGATAAATAAGGGACGCAATTAAAGGAGGTAACATTTGTGCTATTATTTATGGCTGTAATATAATTACAGCCAAAATTTATATCTTGATCATGCATGCTAAACTGTTTACCTCCGTAGAGACTACTACTCTTGCATAATTTTAAATATTACACTTAACAACCCCGTCCTTTAACATTTGAATATACACAAGTCAGCCGGGTATTGTTCCTAAAAGCACACTACAGACATTTATACACTTTCAGCAAACAGTTCTGCGTATTTAATAAGCCGCTTCATAATTCACAAAATGTATATAACTCAGCAAAATATTTAATCCTCGGCTTGCTACTGAACTCGACGGTCGGGGATGTCAAATGTTTTATTATTTCTTTTTTACTCTTTATTATTTCATGTAATCGGGCTGGCTATAATACTGTGCAACGGACAGCCGCTTAAGCGACGTTTAATAATGCAATTTCTACAATATTACAATTATTATTATATTATATGGAACATGGCTACTTTTACAGCAAACTTTTTACTATCAAAATACAATGAACTATCGTATTCTTTATATTTTCATATATAAAAGGTATTATGAGATTTAAGTGTGTAACAAAATTGTAAATAAATTTTCATAAAATAAAAGCTTCTTTGTGCATATGTGATTAATACCATCACACGATATAATCCACTACATTTCAAAAACAAATTTCCACAAATTTAATTAACTTCTGTGTATAGATAGATTCCATAGCTTATAAAAATGTTGCGTCGATACAAGCGACGAGACAAAAATAAATCAAACCCGGAAGTTGTTTGCACTGATAAAAATGTCCCTGTGCTGACGAAAAAAAAGGAGCGTAAAAATTGGTCGGTTTTAAACGATCAAAGGATAAATTGGCGCTATGCGATTTGCGTTGACAACGTAATGGCAGAGTATAAAACCGCAGCGAGTTTTATTTTATTTTTTTCCGTCTCTATAATGTATAACGCGTTGGGAAAACGTAAAAAGGCTAGTTGTGCATATTTATCGGTGTCACATTAGACTTAAGGGGGTGCGGAACCATTGATTCCGCCATTTGCGGGGTTTCCTATTATTCGAACGAATTTAACCCGCGTGGTTTTCCCTTCTAAAGTGCTTCCAGTTGAGTAATGTAACCATAGAAAAAACAATTTAAAAAACTATTCCTTAATTGCTTTAATTGAAGTTAATATAAATAATCCGTTAAAGTTGTTGCGAATTTTATATTCGCAAAGCACGGTAATTGGATTAAATTTGTTTTAGCAAAACACTCTAAGAAAATGAAATATTTATATTTTTCTCATGTTGGTATCTGCATTATTTTAGTAAAATTTACAAACGTGAAAAAGCTAATAGAGCGTGTATTAAAAGCCAACGTCGGCTCGGAATGTATGAAATATTAGTCGGCAAATGGCGTACATTATAATTTAGAGCCGGATCCGACCAAAAACAAGGCATTAATATTATTAATGAAAACCCGCAACAATTTAGCCCTGCAACTACTGCATAACTGTGTAACGATTTGTCATGTAAACATATAAGTCGCGTCGAAAATAACACTTCCGGATTCCATTATTTCATCCCTTTAACGAAACCCCATGAACATATTTCATACGTAATATGTTTGTTGGAAAATTTGGAATGACATTGATATTTTATTCAACGTATTATAAATATATTAATATTAAAGTGTTAGTTAATCAATTATCTTTATGAAAGCTAAGAGACAGCATTTTGCCACATTAGTATATTGTTGAATTATTAGTTTGTATTTGCAACCATCTTGAAGCAACTCTATAATCCTCGAGCTGCTGAGAATTATTAAATCTTTGTTTATAATACTGACTTTTAAATTATATAATTATTTACTCACATGTGCAATATAAATAGCATAAAAATAAACTTGCGTAAAATAAAAAAAAAGTTATTTTTTTTTTTATTTATTTTAAATTAATAAAATTTATTTTAAAATAGTTTATATGCTCGTGCTAACAGACTAAAATTTGCAATTGTGTTTGTAATTTTTTTTTATTTTTCTAATAAAAGCGGTTTTTTCGGAGCATTTTAAAAACTGAATTATGTAAAACAACTTTTACTTTTAGCCGGCGGAGAAAGACGCGGATGCTCCTATGGCAATCCACCAGATCCCGGCAAATGCTGCTGTTAACCGGAAGTCAAAGAGTTTTCTTTTGGTGACTGAAAGAAGTGAAATGTGGAAAATGAGCAAGTAACTTCTTATACTATGACCCACTCACCTACCCAAGTGTTAGTCATCAAATAATCTATTACTTGAACTCTTGTGTTTTTGTAGTTATTTTGTACAAGACAATGAATCTCAATTGTCACTTATATATCAGAGAACTGTTTAACACTAAATCCCTTAATAAGTTACGCTTGGGTAGGTGGGCGGCTTCTTCTACAGTAATTATCAAAAAATGCATTATTTTTTTATTTTTTTTGTTGTTGCACAAAATTTATTAATAATTGTTTAGTATTTTTTTTTTATTTTACAATATTAATCAAATATTGTTTAGGCCAGAAAAACTTTTGATGAAATCCTTTATCATATTTAAAACAATTATTGTTATAATGTAATATATATATGTATATATAATTATTTGTCTCAATAATATGAAACAAATTTATTTACTTTAAACAATTTGTTTGCTGCACAAAAATAATAAAAAATGCTCTAATATTTTTTTAAGTTTAAGATATGTACCAAAATTGGCCAGATTTTTTTTATTGTACAAAATTAATCAATAATATAATAATAATAAAATAATATAATAAATAATTTGGTTTTTATTGCAAAATTTTAGCAAAAACTGCTTATTTTTTTTTTTTAATTGTACTAAACAAATTAATTATTGTTTAAAAAACCTTTTTATTGTAAAATTAAATAAAATTTGCACTAAAAACTGTACAGACTTTTATTATTGCACACACATTGTTCAGAAATCAAAAATAGTACTAAAAAGCTTTTTATTGCAAGATAATTATCAAATATTGCAAATTTTATTGCACAAAATTTATTAATAATTGTTTAGTAAACTTTTTTATTTTACAAAGTTTAATACAGTTATATATTACCTATAAACAATTTGGGAAAAAATTTCTCTATTATTTAGAGAATCTATACATTCTACCAATTATGAATTCAATAATCCAATTGATAGAATGTGTAGAATTGCAAATAGTTTCTCTAATAATATTGATTTATGTTGTTGAGTTGTTTAAAGCATCGTAGTCTTTTACAAATTCGGTGCAATCTGTGATATTAGGTTTAGTTAGTTTTTAGGGTCTGGCATCGAAGCATTTTACAGCTTCGATGTCATCTGTGACATTAAGTTAAGTTGTGATATTAGGTTAAATTGTGATATTAGGTTAAGTTATTTTAGTTTTTAGGTTTTGGCATCGTAGCCTTTTACAGCTTCGGTGTCATCTGTGATATTAGGTTAGGTTAATGGATAGGTACTGGCATCAAAGTTTTTTACAATTTTGTTGTCATTTGTGATAGTTGGTTTTGTGATATTAGTTTTAAATTTAGTTTTTAATTTTAACAACTGTGATAATAGATTTAGTATTTATCTATTTATTTATTTATTTAACCATTTTAATGTGTTGTTTTGTCTTCCTCAGGTCTATAACCTGAGGTTATTATTCTTTAAACAAAATAAATAGCTAATGAATAAAAAAATATTGATTTATTTTGTGTTTTAAAATGTACTTTTAAGAGTCAATTAAAATGTGTTGAATAGTTTTTTTTTGTGTTTATTATTCAATATTTGTTTGTATATTTTTATAAATTTGTAATATGTATAATCTTGTCATTTACATCTACATAAACAATGATGTTTTACAATACAAAAATAAAGAATACAAAAAATAACATTCATAGAAGCGCACATATTAAACATTAGTCAGCGTGACTAGAGACACAAAATACATTAATATCAGTTGGTATATTATTTGCTAATCTACACATTCTACCGAGTGGATTGTTAAAACCATAATTAGTAGAATGGGTAGACTCACGGTATAAAGAAGAATGCCTGCTATATCTATTATTAGGTGCTACATAGAATGAAAGAGTACCAAGTAGCTCCGGACAATCAATCTCAGACATAATTAAATTACGCAAGAACGACAAATCAGCCTTTTTGCGGCGAATCTTCAATGGCGGTAGGTTGTACAATGAAGCAATGTAGCAGTAATCATAATTTACTGATAATATGCCCAATTTATAAAACAATAAACGACAAAACTTTTTTTGAATTTGTTCAATACTACGGTTATGAATTTCATAAACAGGACTCCAAACTGACGGAGCATACTCTAAATGCGAACGCACCAAAGCACAATATAAAAGTTTTAGTGTACTGGCTGATAAATCCGCGGACATTCTATATACAAATCCTAACATTTTTATGGCACGATTGCACATAATGTTTAACAAATGTAGGTTTATAATCAAAAATAACGCCTAAATCTTTTATTTGTGTGACTTTGTTTAACACTTTAGTGTCAATTATATAGTTAAAAGAAATGTTACTTAAAGTTCTCAAAAAACTTATTGAAAAACATTTATCAGAAATAAATAATAATTTAATAATAAAACACTAAGTATTTATATAATCCAAGTCTAGTTGTAAAAGATGGCAGTCATTGAGAGTTGATATTTATCTATACATTTTCAAATCATCCGCAAATAAAAGAAATGACGATGAATTGATATACTGTGGGATATCATTTATGAAAAGCAAAAATAAATTTGGTCCACAATGAGATCCTTGAGAAACACCAGATGAAACAAGAATAGGCTGTGACAAAAAGTTATTAATTTTTACACACGCGTGCGATTTTTCAAAAAGCTGAATAACCAGAAAGTCACATCATGATGAAATCCCAGAGCACTGAGCTTGGCAATCAAAATATTGTGACTTACACGATCAAAACGGCTTTGAAAAATTGGTGTAGATTGAGTCAACTTGTACTTTAGATTCAAATGAATTTAAAATACCATTTTCATAACAGAGTAAATTAGTAAATGTGAAACGCCTTTCACGAAATCCATGCTGCTCTTCTATTAAGATGCTTTTGCACATCCATTGCAACTGACCAGTTACAATTTTATCGAACAATTTAGGTATAGCAGATTGAATGCAAATGCCTTTATAGTTAGTGATACTCTCTTTGGCTTCAGATTTAAACAAAGGCGTAATATAGCTTTGTTTCCATATTTGAGGAAATTTAGTTTTATTCAATGAAGCAATGAAAAGTAAGAGCAATAGCTTTGCAATAGAATAAATGCACTTTTTTAACAGTAAAGAAGGAATGCCGTCGGGTCCAACGCTTAAATTACATTTAAGGTTTTCAATTCCCTTAAATACATCCAACAAACTAATAGAAAATTTTGAATGTATTACGTTATTATTAAAATTAAACAATGGAGTTGGATGAGTTTCGTTATCATAGACTAACGGAAAAAAATCTGCAAAATTAGTTACAAAGTTGATCCCATTATTACAAGTTTGATCTTTATAATGCATTGTGGCTAGAAAACCATTAGTTTTTTTGTTCTCATTAACAAATCTCTAAAAATGTTTTGGATTATTTTGAATTTTACTTTCAGTTTGTAAATTATATTGCTCGTATTGATGTGCACTGAGATTTTTGCACGTAGTACAAATAGATTGGAATTCATCCGACAATAGTTTTGAAGATTTATAACGTTTGTGTACAATTTTCTTGAGTTTAGTAAGTGATATCAATTCTTTGTTGAACCAAATACAGTAGTATCACATTTTATAGTTAGCAAGTACGCAGTCTGATGTTGGCTTAAATTAAAAAAAACATCTACAGCTTCGATCACAGAAATATCACGATCGTTAGTAAAATATAAATCTAAAAACACACCTTCACTATTAGGAATAGAAATGCATTATACGCAGTTTAAGAACCCAAATGAATTAGCTATTAAATGAGCAGGGTAACTATCATTACAAAATTACCCCTATACCTAAATTATCGTTAACCCAAGACGCTGCAGGTAGATTGTAATTGCCCAATAAAACTAGTTTACTGCTTGGAAACTCGTCGGCAATAGATTCGACGGAATAACAATGGTCAAGATATTTGTCACTAGTTGAATTAGGTGGTAAATATACCTCACAAATTATATAAGACACAAGAATAAACTTAACAACTACAAACAAATGTTCAACACTAATAAACGTGGAGTAAAGTAATACAGATTTGAGGTGAGTTTTGATTGCAATTAAAACAACACTTCCGCTTTGTTTAGGGCTTGTAAGAGCCGAGCGATCACACCTAAATAAATAAGCCTTTTAGATTTAATTCAGAATCACTGATGTCTGGAGAAAGTCAGGTTTCAGTAAAAACAATCACATCGTAGTCTGATACGGCTACAGCTAGCTAGTTTAATTGCTCAAAAAATATCAAAAATTGCACAAGATATTTTTCAAAATTTGTTTAAAAATTTTTATGTTTTACAAAATTTATCAAAATAAGCTCAGAAAATTAATTTATTATACAAATATAATTTAATACCGTTAAAAAACATTTAATTTTTACAAAATAAACAAAAATTACATTAAAAATCTTTTTTGTAAGAGGATATCAATAAAAAATTGTCTAGATTTTTTTTATGTTGCTCAAAAATTACCAAAAAAATATTTTTATGCACAAAATTGATAGAATACTATTGGGAAAACTTGTTACTTGCACAAAACTAACTAAAAATAGCACAGAAATTTTATTAACAAAAATTTTTTATATTGTAATAATTAAAAATTGCTTAAAACGTTATTTTTATTTTTAAAATGGTTTAAATTTTGTTGAAACATTTTTATTACTGTACAAAAATGATCAAACATTGCACAAAAAACTTTTAAGTTACATAATATTTATCAAAAATTGCCTAAAAGCTTATATATTATTAAAAAAATGTTTCAAAAATTGCTCATGCTGTTTCAAATTGTTTAAAAATTATTGTTAAGAACTTAATTGCTCAAAAATTATCAAAATAAATTTAGTCACAAAATAACTGTTTATAAAACTTTTTTATTGTCTAAAAGTTATAAAAAATTGCTCAGAAAATTATTTTAGTGTATAAAATTGATCAAACACCAATTAAAAACTTTTTTATGTACACTAAAATAATCAGAAAATTGTTTAACATTAAATCCTTTAATAAAAAACGCCTGGGTGGGATGGTGGTCACCAAGTTTAAATTGTAGGCTGGTAGTTTTTTCTACTGTGACCCACCCAAGTGTTAGTTATTAAATAATCTATTACTTCTCCTACCTCTTGTGTTTTTATAGCTATTTTGTACATGACAATTAATGTCATTTGTCACTTACACATCAAAAAATGGTTTAATACTAATTCCTTAAATAAGTAACGCTTAAGTGGGTGTTTGGAACTAAAGTTGAAATTGTAGACGGGTAGCTTTTTTGACTGTAACCCACTCACCTACCTAAGTGCTAGTCATCAAAAGATTTACTACTTCTTTCACTTCTTGTGTTTTTTAAATTATTACATACAACACAAAGAATGTCAGATGTCACTTAAATATTAGATAATTGTTTAAAGTATTTGTTTTTGATTATTGCACAGTTTAAAATATTTGAGGTTAGGGTATTTTAATAAAATTTATATATACTTTATTGTGCTCATTTTAATTTTAATTTTTATTAAGACCGGTTTTGGCTGTTAGGCCATCATCAGTTCTAAAAATATTACATAAATTATAAATATATATGTGTTACATAGATGATTTTACTAACAAAACTTACTTTTTTTTTTCAGGTGTTGTTGTGTGTTGCGAGTGGTGTGAATTTGTTGTGGTTACTGTTACATTGATCGGTTATTGTGTAGTGTGGTTAATGTTGTTGAGTGATTAACTGTAGTGTGGTTATTGTTTTTTAAAAATGTATAGATATGTTGGTATGGGTTATTGATTTGTTCGTTTAGGCATCTGTAGTTTTTATTGTTTTTTAATTTGTCTATTTCATATGATTCTAGTATTGTCATTTTTAAGCTTTTTTACATTGGTGTAAGAGTTTTATATTATTTTTGTTTTTGATATTGAAAGTGTGTTTGTGTATTTGTAAGTGTTTGGAAAAAATGGAGTTGTGATTTTTGTGTGTGTGTTTTTTGAGTCTGTATTTAAGTGCTCTACCAGTTTGTCCTATATATGAAGCTGTGCAATCTTGACAATTGATTTGGTATATTCTTAGTTTAGTCAGTTTGTCTGATGTATGTTTTTGATTGCAAATGTTATTTTTGATGATGTTATGGTTAGATAGTGAAGTTTTAAGATCGTGTTTGTACAATAGTTTTTGTATTTTTTTACTGGTGTTGTTGTAATATGTTAACTTTCTGTATTGGGTGTTTTTGGTGTTGGGTGTAAGTAGTGTTATGTTGTTAAATAATGTTTTTTGTGTATGTTTTTTAATTATTTTGTCTATTGTGCTGAGGGGAAATTGATTATTTATAGCTAGCTGTTTTATTGTATTATATTCAAGCTGTAGATGTGTAGATGATAGTGGAAGTAATAGTGCCTTATGTATTAGGGAGTGAATAGCTGCAAATTTGTTGTTGAAACTATGATTTGAGTTGAAAGGGATTATGATGCCTGAATTGGTTGGTTTTCTGTAAATTTTGAAGTCTAGTTTGTTTGAATTGTTTTTGATTATTATCAGATTAAGAAAATTTATTAGGTTGTTACTTTCTATTTCTATTGTAAATTGTATGTTTTTAGTTGAGTTATTAATATATGAATGTAAATTATTTATGTCATTTGGTTGCCTTCTAAATATACAAAATATGTCATCTATATATCTACACCATAAAAATATGTTGTTGTGTAGTGGGCTGTTGTTAGTTAGTATTTTTTCTTAGATTGTATTAAGAAAAATGTTTGCTAGAATAGTTGAGCTTGATGCTCCCATTAGTAGTCCATCGGTTAACCTATATGTTTTTTCATTATATGTGCAAATTGTTTCTGAAGTGAGAAATTTTGCAATTTCTATTATGTTCTTTATTTCTTCAGTGTCTATGTTTAGTGTTAATAATGTATTTTGTAATGCAGAAATAGTTTCAGGTATAGGTATGTTTGTGTACAAGTTAGTGATGTCGAAGAAGATCATCGTATCGTTAGGTTCTATTTTAATGTTTTTTAGAGTGTTTGTTAGTTCTATAGAGTTGATAGTAGTGTGTTTAGGTGTAATTTGTAAGTTTTTTGTTAATATATTAGTAAATAATTTATCCAGTTTTTATGTTGGTGAATCGGTTGTAGATACTATGGGTCTTATGGGGATGTTTGGTTTGTGTAGGTTGGGAAGGCCATATAATTTAGGTAACTGAGGGTTCATTGGAATTAAAGTGTTGTATTTGGGTTTATATTTGTTAATTGTTATTATAGTGTTTTTTATTGTGTCTTTAGTGCGTTTTATTAATTTGTTGAAGGTTGTGTTGGTGTTGATGTCAATTTCTGTAAAAAACTGGTATTAATAAAAATTTAAATTAAAATCAGCACAATAAAGTATATATAAATTTTATTAAAATACCCAAACCTCAAATAATTGTTTAACAATAAATTCCTTGATAACTAACGCTTGGGTGGATGGGTAGGCACTTAGTTCAAACTGTGAGCAAGTAGTTTTTTTTACTATGACCTACCTACCCACTCCAAGTTGAAATTGTGGACGGGTAGTTCTTTTTGCTATGGCCCATTTATCCACCAAGATGTTAGTCATTGAAGAATTTATTACTTTTTTTACATCTTGTGTTTTTGTAGTTATTTTGTACAAGACAGGTCAATCATTTTTGTTCTTATATGTATCAAAATTTGTGCAGAATTTTTTAATGTTGAAAATTATTTTATAATTATCTAAAAAATAGCACAAAAACCTTTTTATTGCAAAATTAATATAACAATTTTAGCTCATAAAACATTTTATTACACAAATTTGGCAAAAATTACTTTAAAAACTTTTTAATTGTACCAAACGGATCTACTATTGTTTAAAAAACCTTTTTATTGTACAAAATTAAATTAAATAGATATTTATAAAAAAAAAAAATAATTAAAAATTGTTCGGAATTGAAAAAATTGTACTTAAAAGCTTTTTATTGCAAAGTAATTATCAAAAATTTATAAATAATTGTTTAGTAATTTTTTTATTTTACAAAATTAATCAATTATTGTTCAGCAAGTTTGTTTAATGCAGTTATATGTATATTATTTAGTTTTGTAATGTAAATAAACTGATTATAATCATTATTAAAACATATATTAATAGTAGGATATGTATCAAAAATTGCACAAAAGTTTTTTTTATCATACCAAATTAATGACTTATCGTAAAAAAAAACCATTTTATTGCCTAATAGTTATTAAAAATTGTACAGAAAACATTTTTTCTATTGCACAAAAATAAATAAAAATTGCACAATTTTTTTTTTTTTTAATATTTATTAAAAAGTGCTTAAAATTGTTTGTACTGCACAAACTTTATCAAAAATTGCTTAAAAAATATTTAATCAATTAACGTTAGGATAAATTATTTAAAACTGAACAAAAAACTTTTTATTGCAAAATATATCCTAAAAATTGTTTACAAAATAATAATTACATGCACAAAAAACTTAATTTGTTAAAACATTTTTTCAAAAATTGCCCAAAGTTTTTTTATTTAAAAAAATTGATCAAAAATTAATCTAAATACTTTTTGGTTGTACAAAATTGATAAATTTTTGTTTGAAAAAAAGTTTTTTTTAAACATTTATCAAAAACTGCACAGATTTTTTTTATATTGTACAAAACTAATAAAAAATTGCTCAGAAAACCTTTTTATTTTACAAAATTTATCATATATCTTTCATAAAAAAATTTAAATTCTAAAAAATAATAAAAACTTGCACAACAAACTTTTTAATTGCTAAAGTTTACCAAAATCACACAGAAAACTTTGTTATTGTAAAATATGTATCAAAAATTGCTTAGAAAATTATTTTATTGTACCACGCTTGCGCAAGCGTTTGTCATCAAGAAATTTGTTGTAAACTAATTATCTGTTGTATTGCTAGCAACGGTGAGTAGAATAATAATACTTTTGATTACCAAAACACTTGGGTGGATGGGTGGGCTACAATAGAAAAAGGCGTTTGCTCACAATTTTAACTTGGTTCCCCCCTCCCACCCAAGCGTTTGTTATCAAAAAACTTGTTGGAAGCTAATCGTCTATTATATTGCTAGCAACTTACATAAACGGTGGAAGAAACAAAAAATCTTTTGATTACCAATACAAGGTCGGGTGGGAAGGCCCTAGAAGAAGCTACCCGCTCACAACTTAAACTTGGTTCTCTCCCGTTTACCCAAGCGTTTGTTTTTAAGAAACTATAACAGAAAAAGACAAAAAATTTAAAAAAAGTTTGGTTATGTTTAAAAAAAAAAAAAAAAAAAATTTAAAAAAAAAACAGCTTCAGTACTAATGATTTTAGTAAAAACTTTTATTTTTAGAAACAAAAAAATAATTTATCAGTAAAATTTAGGTATGGAAACAATTTGATAAACTGATAGTAGTCTACTTAACAACCCAGAATATTATTTTCTACTTTTTTAAAGCATTTGCTTTTTTTATTAATTTTATTTACTATGTATAGTAGCGCTTTAAAGATACAAACTCTGTCAATCACAACTCCACGCATTACAAATTATAATAAAATAAAAAAATCAATTGAGCCTATAAAGCAACTACAGCAACAAAATAAAAAGTAAAACTCTAATATTGGCTATCAAGAACTACTAACCGTACTAGTTTAGTTATATTTTTATCTGTAACATGGATAACACACCAAAGTTTTGATAGAAACAATTTCTAATATTAAATCAAAATATACTATTCTTTAACATTAAATAAAACGACTCTAGAGAGTCCAACTACCTATCTTAATAATAAAAAAATTATTTAAAAACTAAACAAGAACAAGAAAATAGACTAAATAGTACCACTTCAACTGCATATAAAAACAGCTTTTTTAGTTTTCAAAAATCCCGACTAACGGAGTCTATACTAAAACAAAAAACCTTTACCAAAGCAACCAGAAGTTGCCAAAAAAATTGCGGAGCTATTACTAAATGTTCTTCAAAGAATATTAAGAAAAAAACATTTATTCAACCAATGCAGAAAGTAGACAAAAACCAAAATTCTTAAATCATAAGAAAACAAAATTTAACAATATTTTTTTGATAAACTCATAATTTTTGACAGATTTAGAAAATTCAAATAATTCAATTCAGATTTGAAATATAAATTTATACATTTTATATAGTTGGCGACAATCTTTATACATTTGTCTATGTGTAAATAATTACTTTAATATGCAGTATTTATTATAATACTTGTAAACGATGCTAATACAATTAAAAAGTTTTCAATTTAGCATTAATGGTGAATGCGCCGGGTACAAGCTTTCACAAATATTTTAAATATTTATTTATAATAAATTCATGTTTTCATTCCATTTAACAAATAAAATTAAACCAAATTAAGCTCAGTATCCCATAAATAAATTTAAATAATAAATTAAAACAATTTTATTGTAATTTAAACACATCAGCATTATTACATTTTAGCCTAATTGGGATGTGTTAAAATATGACATTTGTGCAAAAATCACAAATTTTATCGATAGTAAAACTAGAAAGACCATAAACAGCAGTAGGAGTGAACCGTTAAACATATTATTAGCATTGTTATGGATGGAATGTGCATAAACTATGTGGAAAACTTCCGGCCGCGGACTAAAGGAAATAAAAGCCGCCCACTCCCCACTTTACCGCAGCATGTAAAATTGCCCGCCGGCGGACGAAAATAAAATTATTTTACGGTCGAATTTTTGTTTTGCTTTTTTTGTTGTTGTTTTGATGTGAATCCGATTCTGGTTTTAATTAAGCGCATAAATGCAATTTTTATTTAGTAAAAAATACAAAGTTGAAGGCTTCATTAAAACCAATCAATTCAAATAAAATATGACTTTTCCGCCACATTTTGGTTGTTTTATATTTATACACGTTTTATTTATGGGCGCGTGTAAAAGTTCCAGACAAGTTCCGGACGAGAAATTGAAAAACTGCGAAAAGTTTGATGTAGCCGCACACATCTCGTGTTGTTAAATTGCAAAAAAGTTTTGTCTTCGGGTATTAATAAATAACATAGTCTCGTCTCAGAAAATCCACCCAAGTTTTTTTCTTTTAAGATGTCCATTAAATGTTATATTTTATCAATTGCAACTTATATTTGAGACTGCAAATATATATAAAGGGCACGGATATTAAATAAATCATAAAGTTCAACAGTTGTAAACGAAATGAAAATAGAATGCAAATTAAGCAGTAAAAAGGCATTACCTCTTTTTTTTTCTCTTGTTCTCTCGTGTCTCTAGCCGACATGAAACCCGTGCACGGACTTTTATTTGATCCGATGTAAATACAGGCGAATAAAAAAAATATAAATAAATAGTTGGGCGGAAATGACATAAAAAGTGTGTGTGAGCGAGAGAAAGAAGCGTGATGTAGTTGAATGGGCACGATTTGCTGCGAGTAAAATGGGACGAAATGTTTATATTGCTGAATAAATAATGGGTTATTTATTTTTTTGCTTGTTGGTATAACATGTACGTTAATAATGCTGAATGTGCGGGATTAAAATAAAAGGATTATATTATTTAAAATTTGTACTCTTCCATAATAATTATATTTTCAGTCACATAGTAGAGGTATTACGTACATTTTAGCTATGTTTCACAATGCTTTACAATTTAATCTTATTTTTCATAAAAAATTTACATTTTCTAGCTTAATGTTCATTTAGATATTTATTGTTTGTTTCTGCATTGAGTTTATTTTTTTTAGCTTGTTTTTGTATATAATGTTTATACTAAGTTTACTTACAGTTTTAACTTATGTCTAGAGAAATTTTGTAATCTCTTCTGAGTTAAATTAATTAGAAAACTAAATTTTTTATAAATTTACTCAATGTGCAGAAGAACCTGATTGCAAATTAGTAGTAGATTTTTTTATTTTAAAAACGTGTTTGATTTGAATTTTTTTAAGTAGTGCTTACTGGTAAATTTTGTTTTAGCGTTAGACGACTGATTAGCTAAACAAGGGCCTCATGTGTTTCTAAAATAAATTTAATAATAATAATAAATTTATTAGCCATAAAAAATTAAAAATTGCAATGATCAAAGAGTCATATATCAGTAAAAATATCGGAAAATGATCAATTATTGAACTGATTCAATTTCTTGATCACAAACACTTGGAAGGGTGAGCGGGAACTAAGTACAAATTTAGTGGGCGTGTGGTTTGGATTGTGTGGTCCACCCATTTATTTGCCCAAGTCTTTCAAATCTTCAATTTTTTTAAGTACAAACTCTTGAGTGAGTGGGCAGGAACTAAGTTTAAACTTAGTAGGCGTGTGGTTTGGATTGTGTGACCTATCAACCCGCCCAATAGTTTCAGATCTTTTATTTTAATTACAAACACTTGAGTGGGTGGGCGGAAATTAAGTTCAAACTTAGTGGGCGTGTGGTTTGGATTGCGTAGACCACCTACCCGCTTAAGTGTTTAAAATTTATTTTTTTAGTTGCAAACACTTGGGTAGGTGGCCGAGAACTAAGTTCAAACTTAGTGGGAGTGTGGTTTGGATTGTGTGACCCACCCACCCGTCCAAATGTTTTGGATTTTTTTTAAATTACAAATGTTTGTGTGGGTGGCCGGAAATTAAGTTTAAATTTAGTGGGCGTTTAGTTTGGATTTGTGTTGGCCGCCCATCCACCTAAGTGTGCGTGTTTTAATTTATTAATCACAAACTTTTAAGTTGGCGTGAACTAAGTATAAAATTAGTAGTGGATTTGCGTTGCTCAAACACACGCCTATATGTTTGTAATCCAAATTTTTAATCACAAACACTTAGATGGTTGGGCAAAAACTAAGTTTAAATTTAATTGTTGTGTAGTTTAGATTTGTGTTTCTAGATCACAAACATTTGGGCGCAAACTAAGTTTAATTTTTGTAGGCATGTGGTTTATATTGGTCATTACCGCCCACCCAAACATGTGTTTTCAATCTAATTTCTGGAAAGTGGAAGTATGGTTTGGATTTGTGTTGCATACCCTTCCACCCAAGTGTTTGTGTTTTATCTTCTTGATTACAAACACTAGGGTAGGTGAGGGAAAATTAAATTACAATTTTATGGTTTGAATTTGTGTTGCTTTTCCAACTGCCTAAATGTTAGCTATTTATTTTTTTAATTACAACACATTTGGGTGGGTGGACTTAAGCTAAGTTTAAATGTAGTCGGCACGTGGTTTGGATTTGCGTTACCCACACATCCGCCCAACTGTTTGTAATCTAATTTTTTTTTCACCACACTTGGGTGGGTAAGCGGGAACTAAGTTTAAATTTACTGGGCGTGTGATTTGGAAGTGTGTTGCCTACTAACCTGTCAAACTGTTTATAATCCAATTTTTTGATCAATAACCTTTAGGTGGGTGCGCGGAAACTAAGTTTAAATTTAATGATCGTTTGGTTTGAAAGTGTGTTGCCCATCCAGCCTTCCAAATGTTTGTGATCTAATTTTTTGATCACCAACACTTGAGTGGGACGGCAAAAACTAAATTTAAATTTACTGATATGTGGTTTGAAAGTGTGTTGCTCACCCACCCGATCATGTGTTTGCGGTTTAATTTTTTGATTACAAACTCTTGGATGGGTGAGCGTAAACTAAGTTTAATTTGAATGGGCGTGTGGTTTAGATTTGTTTTGCTCATCTAAAGTTTAAACTTAGTAAGAGAGTTTTGATTTGTGTTGTCCGCTTACTTGCCTAAGTATTTGTAATTTTTTTTTAACTCCAAACATTTGGACGGGAACTAAGTTCAAATTGAGTAGGTATGTGGTTAAGAATTGCGTTGCTCACCCATCTGCCCAAGTGATATGATTTATTTTTTAAAACTAATTTGTTGATGATCATCCATTTAGTTGGGTAGGATTTGTTTTATAATAAAAGTCATTTTTTGGCATTGTTGACCGTAGTTGGCTAATATCTCTTAAAGTTACATGTTTCCAAAAAATATTTTTTTACAGTTGTAGAGTATCTAAATAAAAAAAAAGTAACGTTTTTATTTTCATTTTTACTTTTGCGATTTTGGTAATGTTTAGATGTAATTTATGTGCATGGGATACAAGTGACAAATTATGGAAAAAATTGATCAAATTGAGTCAAGGAACATTTTTATGTCAATGAGAGCGTTTCTGGTCAAACCGTTGATCTTGACCTAAATTTTTAGAAGTTTTTTCGTGTTTTTAATCACCTATTATAGTCTTGGTTGAGGTCATTTACATACGTCAGAAAACTGTGATCAGTTTTACGTAATTTTGTATGTTTGCTGGATAAATTTGTGGAGGATCAATAATACTTTTTTTTAATTATCTACGGTATCAATGAAGGCAGTTCTGTTTTAGTTTTGATCTTGACTTCAATACTTGGCAGTTTTTTGGTATCTTTTAGGATACTTACATAAGCAAGGAAAGTAGAATCTTTTAAGCCGTGTTGGTTGAGGTTTGTTTTGGTATTATTTTATTCTTGTTTTGACTTTTTTTGCTAAACTACGTTGTCAAATAATAACAGTAAATCGTTGTCTAGAGATGTTTTTTTAATTAAATTCAATAGCAAATTATTTATTAGTAAACGTGTACCGAGACCTTGTTGGTTCTTGGCACTAATATACTCGCTTTGGACGTATGCCTGCCGCTTGTCACGGTATTCGGCGGCTGCGGTACCACTTTGTAAATTTTTCTAATACCATTTACTTACCGCGACGACGTATTGGCAAAAATAGCTTGCATGGAAGCTTGGGGTGTAGTCAAGCGGTGTAAAACTCCTTTTTGCAACCCACTAATGGCTACCGTCAAAAGGGATGGTTCAGTCAGAGTTTGTTTGGATGCAAGGCGTTTAAATTAGGTACTAAAATCCGACACCGAAATGTCAAGACCAATAGAGGATGTAATATGTTTTCTTGCTGGAGTACGTTACATGACGTATTTAGATTTAACTGCATTTTACTGGCACCTGCCAATTGTTTCGGAACACCAAAAATTTACAAGATTTAAAGTGAGTACCCGTTCTTATTGTTTCAACGTCTTACCATTTGGTCTTAAGACGGCAGTTTCGTCATTTACAAGATGTATGGACTAATTATTTGGATCCTTGTACAATCAATTTTTTTATCCTTATATAGATAAATTCTAAATGCAAATTTTTTAGTTCATTGCTAAATTTTTTAGGCTACATCTTAGATAACCAGGGTTTTATACCAGATCCATCTCAAATTTAATGCTTACAGAAGTTTTCAAAAACAATTAATATTAAATAGTTGCAAGCATTTCTAGGACTGGCTGACTTTGACTTAGTGTATGTATCAAATTTTTCTACTTTTACAGCTGAATTTTTTTCCTACAAGACTTCATATTTAGTATTTGCCTAGAAAATAAAATTTTGTAGCAGATGCATTATTTCAGAACCCCCCTCTTTTATTACATACGCCCCACAATAAACATGTTTGCATTGCTAGATGCAAAGTAGGGATGTCAGCTACAAAAGTTCTAAAAGGGGTTCTGCAAACTCTTACCTTAGATCCCTATTTTTCAAAAATATTTATTCAAACTAGACAAGGTATGTATAAAAGATGTGTGCTATATCAAGGTTTGTTGTATTTTAAACAAAACGATGACATTTCATTACTATTATGCTTTGGTTGGTGATTTTACGCGTCTGTATCACAAATATTACGGCCACTTTGGCATCTATGAGACTTGGTGTGCTATTTGCCAAGATTTATGGTAAAAAACTATGTTTCAATCTATTAAACAAATATTAAAGAATGTTTGGTTTGTCAAGTCTTTAAAACTTTTATAGCACTTTCCCCTAAGCCAGAATTTATTATTGCTCATGGTCCGAACGATTGGTGGCGTAGCTTACATATTTCTTTTAGTTGATGTATTCAGCAAACATGTTGTCTTGTATCCACTTAAGCGTGCCAGTAAAATAGCAGCAACCAATCGATTGGCCAAATTCTACTTTTCTACCGTAGGTATTCATTCCCGTATATTAAGCAACCATGGGACTCAATTTACTAGTCTTTGTTGGCGCAATTTTTTGGAAGGCTATAAAATCCCGCTAAGAAAATAATGAAAGAACTAAGTAAGTTGTTTCAAACATATTGTTCTGCCCGTCATACAACTTGGACCAAGGAAATACTTTTACGACTTTTCTAAATAGCGTAGTCCACGAGTCCACTGGTAACGTTCCGTGCAAACTTTATTTTGGGACGCTTCCACCTTTTCCAGTAAAATCTCTGCTAAGAAATGCTGAACCTCTACGGTTTGACAGGCAAGCTTTTTTTATGCTCACCAAACATTTAAAAGTAAGATCTAATCTTGTTAAGTTAACGGCAGAGATTTTATTTTCTAAAACTGGCAAATCTAGGACTACCAAAGGAAACACATTTAATAAAACTACACAAAATATTTATGTAAAAAAAAAAATATATGACAAAGAAGATGTTAATAAAGACATAAAAAACTAAGGAAATACTTAAAGACAAAGCAAATATGTAAGCTGAGTAACGGAAAAATGGGAAAAAGGAGATGTAAATGTTAGTGTAAAAAGTAAAACAGAAAACGAGGGTATAGGGAGAGATGGGCAAATCATGTAAATTCTGGAAGACCAAATCTAGCCCATCTCAAATAAGTACCATATTAGTGACGATGAAAAAAAACAAATTAACTACAGAACTAACGCGGAAAAGAAAAATGTGCGCTAGTCCTTCTCAATACTGTTCAAAAAAATTGGATTGATGGTTTCAAATTGTGTTTCCGCTCACCCACTCAAGTGTTTGTTATCAAGAAATTGTTTACGTCATCACTCTCTTGTAAAAAAATTGCAGTTACTACTACCTGCCGTGTTCTTGCAGCTAAAAAAACCTAACAGAAGGTTTGACAAAAGTTGTTAAGGTACAAGAAAGTGATGACATAAACAATTTTTTAATAACAAACACTTGGGCGAGCGGGCACAAAAACAGTTCAGAAGAATGGTTTTAAATTGTGTTCCCGCCCACCCGCCCAAGTGTTTGTCATAAAGAAATTGCCAGTTACTATTACCTGCCATGTTACTGCATCTAAAAAACCTAACCTAACCTAACCTAACCTAACCTAACCTAACCTAACCTGACCTAACCTAACCTAACCTAACCTAACCTAACCTAACCTAACCTAACAGAAGGACTGTCAAAAGTTGTTAAGGTACAATAAAGTGATGACGTAAAAAAAACTTTTTCAGTATCAAATATCAAGCAGTAATTTTATTAATCAATCAAAAGGACAGGGACCAGCCAATCACAAAGGTTTTTAACGATTTTAGAAAGCTGTATTTTTACTGCTATTTAAGCAACCAATTTTTTGACTGAAGCTTTATTAAACCTGTTTTTATTGTTTTTTTCTTGTTAAAGAATGAGCACTGCTTTGGCATTATCTGTATTATGATGCTATTGTCACATTTTATTAAATAAATCTTTGAAACCTAAAGTTTTAATTATGAATTTATTTTTAGTTATCAAAAAAACTATTTTTCTTTTCTTAGTCGTGGTCTCTACTGGCAATATTTTTATTTAAATCTTGAATTAAATATAATAAATTTATGAATAGGCAAGTAGAATATTCAGCAACTAATAAGCTTATTTAATTAAATTCAAGTTGACTACGCTATAATAATAATTTCAAAGCCTTGATTACATCTGAGAGACATCATATTTCTTATTTATTTACCTGTATGCGCAGTTCGGTTGAAATATTTTTAATATAGTTCCCAGGGAGTAATTTGCTTTTGATGAAAGATGTGTGTAGTATGCAAAAGGAACATAACGGCTACGGATATTAAACTTTGAAAATAGTTAAAAGTAAAATACGAATCCAATTTCACACCATCTTGTTGAGAGGGATTTATTTATTTGCTTGTAAATCCAATCAGAGACGAAGATTTTAATAAAGAAGGAAATTATGTAGCCTGCTTCAAAACGTATTTCCTATCAGGTTTGATTTTAATGGGCAAAAATGAAGGGATTGGATTGGAGTATCAATGTAAATGAGTTCTATATATAGGGTTTCGGGTAGTAATGCATTTTCTTAATGCTATTTTGGGCAATCTACCAGAAATGAAATTTCCTCTCGACGTGACATAGCTTTGGAATGATAACAGACGGAAATTCAGGCATTTATTTTGTTTTTGATATTTATGTTGTGGATTGGTCTTACATAAATAATGTTTGAGTATTTTCATGAAATTTTTGTTAATAAAATGCGTTTTATCAATTTATAATATTTGCACTAAAAATATTGTTTTTATTTTTACAATTATTATTTGTAAATATATTGTTTATGTTTATATATTATTATTTTATATCCAATTTAAAACTAAAAATTGTTGTATTTATTTCAATTTTTTGTTTCTATTTATCTTGTAAAACATAATATATCAAAATAATCTACCATAGATCACATTCGTGGTCGTATAGGATTTGTTGTCTTCATAAATCCTCTCAAATACTTATAGAAAATTGAAAAGTTTTAAATCATTTATTTAATGAATCATAAAAAATATACAAACATTATAAATTACAAACTAAAGTAAACAATGAAAATTGACAAAATTAATTGATGAAAGCAACTTAACTAAAAATGGACAATTAATAATATAAACTACATTCTACTACAAATATGTTAAATATGAATTAGGAATTTATTTAATATATTAGTTTCTGTAATTCTCCACAACTTCACCTTCTTTTTTCAATGCCTTCATCAGCACAACTGACAATACGACGTTGATAACCTGAAAACAAAATATTGAATTAGTTAAATATACAGTTATTTTTGCGCAGCAACTATTTTTATTCTTCCCATTAACGCAGCGCAAAATATAGTAGCAGTAAACTAACCTCATGACTTTGACCTGATTACTCTCCAACGCTAAGATTAAGTGCTCATAAATACTTCGCAAAGCTCAGAGACGAAAATATCGCCTCCCGGAATCGATAAACAACGACTGATTATTGCACCCACTAATGCATTTACTGCATAGCTTTTTACCCGGACAAAGGCAACCGAATCACTCAATGCACCGGAAATAAATAAATCTTTATAGAATGGAATGGGAACAAATAAATCAACGCCTGTTCTCTTGTTTTTTATTTCAATTTTATTCAATACAATTTGAATAACATTTTGGGAATGTAATACAAAGGAAATTAACTCTTAATGGAGACCCTAATGTTATAATTAGAGGTTTGCGTCCATTCTTATAATTATTAAACTAATTTAATCTGTTTTAAAATTTGAAAAGTAATTTAATTGTGTCGCAACATAAATGAGAAATCAACAATGAAGGTTTCAATTTAATTCTGCCTGAAGGGTGGGGCGCAGTTGTGTAAACGATTTGTACGGTTGCACATTTGGTTGTGAAAATGTTTCTGAAAATACATACGAGCCCTTGTATGGTTTTTTTTTGTAAGCCTCGAATTCATTTGTATTTGTATATTAATTAATTGGATTTTATTGCGCGATAATAAAATGTAATGTTTTGACTTTATGAATTTTGAAATGTGCTGTTTGAAATGAATTGAATTGACGGATTTAGTTCGTTAATTGGATTTTATATTTATGAATAAATAATTATATAAATTAAATTTTTATTTAAATATATATGTAATTAGTTTTTAAAAATTATAAATATAAAGTTTTCATAAAAATTGTTCTAAGTTTTGAAAAATAATTTTAATATTTTGTCTACATACAAAAAAGACAATTGCTGATTACATTTTAAAGACACAATTAAATTTAAAAATATATATTTTTTGTTTAAAATGTTTATAATGAGTTTTTTGTGCATTTTTTACAAATTTAATATATGTTATTCAATAATTATTGAAGAAAATAAATTTTCTGCAAGATTTTATATTATAAAAAACAGTTTTTGTACAATTTTTTGAATATTTTTGTAAAATTTTTGTACTACTATATGTTATAAATAGTTTTTTTTGTTGAAATGTATGCACTACTTTAGATGATAGATAGATAGATAGATGGATAGATAGATTGATTAAATATTATGTGAATTTTGTACTAGTTTATGTGATAAAAAAGTTTATTGCGTATTTTTTGTTAATTGTTGTACTAAAAACGTTATTTTTGCACAATTTTTAGACTATATTTAGGTTATTTGTGCGGTTTTTGGTTAATTTTATGCAATTATATGCATTTTCTGCTAATACTTGGTGCAATTTATAAAACAAATGGAAAGTTCAATTTTTGCAAAATTTTCGATTTGAAGATTTATACCAAAAACTGTTTTTCTGCGCAATATTAAGTTATTTTAGTATTTTTCGTTTTTAGCTTTAGTATAATAAATGATTTTTTTGCATAGTTTTTGATAAATTTTAGACTAAAATAAGTCTTCTGAGTAACTTTGAAACTACTTTATGTAATAAATGGACTTACGGTGCAATTTTTCTTCTTATTCATTAAGATAAATGGAGTTTATGCATGATTTTTGCGTAATTTTATGTATTGGATAGGTTTTGTGCTAAATTTCTGATAAATTTTATATCATAATTGGTTTATAACTTTTAAGCTACTTTATCAATAAATTAATGTTTTTTTGTATAATTTTATGGATATTCTGTAATACTTTATGCAATAACTGATTTTTCTGCTTAATTTTCTATAAATTCTAAACCTTAAACTAGGTTTCTACGCATTTTTTGTTATAGTTTATGCAGCAACAGATTTTTTTACGCAATATTTTATAAATGAACTTTAAACAAGATTTCTACGGGACTTACTACTTTATGTAATCAATGAATTTGTTTTGCACTTTGTTAATTAATTTATTGAGATAAATGAGGTTTATGAGCAATTTTTGCACAAATTTGTACAGTTTTTTGCATAATGTATATTACAAACAAATTTTGCTCAATTTTTAGACTTTTTTATACAATAAATGAGTTATCTGTGCAATTATAGTTGAGTTTTGCGCAATTTTTGATACTCTAAGATGAGCAATTTTTAGGCTATTTGCAATAAATGTTTTTTTTTTGTTATTAATAAATTGATACCATAAAAAAAAGGATTTTTAAAAATACTTTATGCAAAAATAGGTTGTTTCTGTAATTTTTGTTTAAGTTTTATGCAATAAACGGATTTTCTAAGCAATTTTCAAATTACTTTATGTAATAAACAGATTTGCTGATTTTAATAATTTAAAATGGGGTTTATGTGCAATTTTTGCACAATTTTTTTTATTTGATATTAATTTAAAAGTTTTATGCACAATTACTGATAAATTTTAAACTATAAACAGTTTTTTGCTTTAGGATAAAGAGTGGTTGACACTTTTATTATGTGGTAATCTATAATAGTAATAAAATAAAACAGAAACTAAGTTTTTACATAGTCCATTGTACAAAATAAAAATTTGATTTAGCTCAAACTACTGAAAATGCTTTCCCCTACATGAATCTTAATTATGTAAAATTTTTCAGATTTTTTTTAGTAAACACTATTTCCGAGTAATAAACAAACAAAATTTGAAAAAATTGAGGTTTTTAATTTTTTTTACATTTTTTGATCATTTGTAACTTCTCAGGATTGCATTTTTAGGAAAAAATTATAAGATTTTTTTTTCAAAACTGTCCAAAGAATAAGTTTTTACAGACAAAAATTTTATTTTTTTGAATTTTTGAAAATTTTGCAAGACAGTTTTTCTTAAAAAAAAAATGATAGATTTTCTTTTTTGATAAATAAGTTTTTTTGGTATTTTTCAATTTTATTTACAATTTTTCTGCACTATTCTCAAACTACTTTATAATATAAATTTTTTTTTAAACAATATTTTGCTTTGTTTTGTGTAATAAATTTAATTTTATTCTATTTTTAATTAAGTTTATGTAATAAATAAGTTTTCTGTGCAATTACTAATAAATTATTTACTTTAAACATTTTTTTTGGCAAATTTTAAGCAATTTTGTACAATAATTGGGTTTTGAAGTGCAATTTTTATTGAATTTATTGCAATATTATTTTTTTCAAAAAATTTTTAGTAAATTTACCTTAACAAATAAAGTTTATGCGCAATTTTAAAATTATTTGAATAAAAAAAACTAATTTTCTACGCAATTTTGATTAATTTATAAATATTTCTATAGTTTTTTTTAATACCCAATTATTTTGCGCAACTTTTTAACTATTTTATGCAATAAGTAGCTTTTTTGTGCAATTTTTGATCAATTTTAAGCAATTTTTGCATTTTAGTTTTGTAGATTTTTTTTAAACCATATACAAACTTTCTGCACAAATTTATGTAATATTTAAATTTCCTTTACTTTATGCAATAAATAAATTTCTTGTGCAACTTTTGTTAAATTTCTATTAATTTATGATTTATTTTAGTTGATTTAAGTTACGCATTTTTTAATAAATTTGATACTATAAAATGATTTTCTGCACAATTTTTGATACCGTTAACGTTTTTTGTTGAATTTTATGTGATTTATGCACTTTCTTAAGCAATAAATAGTTTTTTTTTTAAACTATTACCATAAACGTTTTTTTAGTACAATTTTCAGAGCACTTTGTGCAGTAAATAGTTTTTTTTTTAGCTAGTTTTTACAAAATTTGTTTTTTTATGTGTTTTTAATAAATTATGCAGCAATTGTTGTATTACTTTATGTAATAGATAAGTATTTTGCAAAGTTTTTGTTTTAGTCTAATTTTAGTCTAAATTTTGGTATTTTTTATACTATAAACAATTTTTTTTAAGTAATTTTTTGACTCTTTGTGTAATAAATGATTGTCTTCTTCAATTTTTAATATCATTAAAGTTGATCTGTTTAAGTTTTGGACTAGTATATAAAATAAGTAGGTTTTTGTGAGATTTTTTTAAATTTCTAACTTTACAAAACTTTAAACCATAACATTTTTTTACGCAATTTTTATTAATTTTATGCGTTTTTTGTTCAAATTTTATGAAAATTATTTTTGTACAATTTTTATGTAATAAATAATTTTTTGTGCAATTTTTTATAATTTTTATGCAATTTTTGCATTTAATTTATGTAATAAACTAGTTTTTGCGCAATTTTTAATATTTTTTAAACATACACAACAAAGAAGTTTAAAACATTTTATGTAATATACAGGGTTAGTCAAAATTACCGAAATACAAAAATAATTCTCCTACCAAAAAAACTCAAAAAAAGTTTTAAATAAACTATTGATTAAACATATTTTTATTTTATTGTGAAAATTTGATAAACGTTTTTTTAAACCATGTATATTTTTAATTTTTTTTAAATTTTAAGTATTTTTTGTAAACTGATTTTTTTATTAAATTCATCATTTTTGACATATACATTTATTTTAACTAAACAAATAAAAAAACTTATAACAAAACAATCATTAAATCATTAAAAAATGTAAAATATACATTATTATTCTAAGCAATATTTAATTTTTTGCAGATTTTGTTAGATTTTTTGTGGGTTTTGCGTTTGTTTATGCTACATATATTTTGTTTGATAAGTTTGAACTATTAACGGGTTTGCTGTGCAACTTTTGGATTACTTTGTGCAAAAAAAGGTTTATTGTGCATTTTTTTACAAATTTTCAGTACTAAATGCTTTTTTTTATAATCATTTTATTAAGCTCTTACGCATATATTTTTGACATACTTTATGTAATATGTTTAATTTTCAATCTATTATTTCTTTTTTTCAATTTTTGATGTATAATAAATGCTTTTTTTACAATTGTTGATAAACTTACCAAACCAAGTAAAGTGAAGATTCTTGTACTACTTTATTTAAAATTTTGGGTTTTTGTAAAAAAATTGATAAATTCTTTACTATAAACAAGTTTTATGCGCAATTATTTTTACTTTATACAATAAATAGTTCTTTTTGTGCAGTTTTTGATTGATTTATTAAAACTCATAGGTTTTTTGCACAATTTTTGTTCTAATTTATGTAATGTAATATATGGGTTTTTTGTTCAATTTTTGATAATTTTTTACATATCAAAAACAGGTTTTTTGCGCAATTTTTAATACAATAATTTTTTTTTGTAATTTTATACAATAAATAGTTTTTAAAAATTAAATAGAATTTTATACAATTTTTGCACTATTTTACGTAAAAAATAGTTTTTTTGGGCAATTTTTAATTAATTTTGTAAAAATTTTGCTTCTAGTTTATAGAACAATTGTGTTTTCTCTGCAATTTTATGTTAATAAATGGGCTTTAGTAAATTTTGTTTACTTTTTTTTGTGATATTTTAAGACTTCTTTAACACATAAAATGGTTTATTGTGCAATTTTTTATTAATACAAAAAATTGCTTTTTCTATACAATTTTTTATTCAGTTAAATAAAACAATTAAGGCCTATGTGCAATTTTTGCCATGCTTTAAATGTATAAAAAATTAAATTTTATGCAGTTTTTGCATTAATTTATGCAATAAATGATTTGTATTAATGTGTATGTTATGTGATAATGTGGTTTTTAGACAATTTTTACATATTAAATTCAATAGTTGGGTTTTCTGTACTATTTTAGACTTCTTTTACTTGTCCTTTTCTTATCGGAGGTTAGACACCATCATAACAATTTTAATATTGATTACTGCCACCCTGAACAATTCAACACTGTTGCAGTCAAACCAATAACGCAATTTCTTTAGCCAGGAGACTCGACGCCTACCAATACTTTCTCTGCATAATGAGCCTCAAAAGTTCATATTAGCAGCCTCTTATGACGTGATCTAGATATTCAAGTTTTCTTTTCTTTAGAGATGGCACTTTGCAATCTTTTTTCATCTTGCAAAGGACTTTGATGTTGGTAATTTTATGTGTCCAGGGAATTCGCCACATTCTACAATAGCACCATATCTCAAAATCCTCCAGTCTCTTTAGCTCTAATTGTTTTAGAGTTTAGGTTTTAACTCCGTACAGCAGGTTGGAAAAGACGTAGCTGCGCAGCATTCTTGTTTTGAATTTTATACTGGCATCTCTCCAACACAAAAACTTTCTTATTTTCATAAAAGCCGCTCTTGCTATCTCTATTTTAGACTACTTTATCTAATAAATAGTTTTTGATTAATCATAAACAGGTTTTTATGTGCAATTTGAAGACTATTTTATGCAATAAATGTAATTTTTAAGCAAATTTTTATTAAATTCATGCAAAAAATGCTTAATGTTAATTTTTGATTAATTTACTGGAGTAAATGGGAGTATGCCCAATTTTTACACTTATTTAATGTAATAAATTAAGTTTTTTGATAAATTTTTTATATCATAAACAAGTTTTGTGCTCTAAAAATACTACTTTATGTTATAAATCAATTTTCTGTCTATTTTCTGTTAAACTTGATGCAATTTTTGCATTTGTTTAAGTAATAATTAATTTTTCTGCGCGGTTTTTGATCAATTTTGACATTTTTTTAAATGTTTTAAAGTAAATAGGGATATGCTCAATTTTTACACTTTTTTAATGTAATAATAAAAAAAATTAATATATTGTTTATATTATAAACAAGTTTTGTGCGCTAAAAAAGCTATTTTATCTTGTAAATAAGTTTTCTGTCTATTTTCTGTTAAACTATATGCAATTTCTGCATTGGTTTATGTAATAATCAGTTTTTCTGCGCGGTTTATTTACAATTTTTGCATTATTTTATGTAAAACATTTAGTTTAGACAATTTTTGCATAAATTTTTTGTAATAAATGGATTTTTCGCGCAATTTTAAACTATTTTATGCAATAAATGCGTTTTCTATGCAATTTTATATAATTTTTGCATTATTGTATATGAGAAAATGGATTTTCGGTGCGATTTCATATATATTTTAATATATTAAAACGGTTTTTTTTCAGTGCAATGTCTTTGAATAAATAAGGTTTTGTGCAATTTTTGTCAAAGTAAAATATTTTTTTTTTGTATTATTTTATGTAATACATTAAATTTTATTCAATGTTTGCATATAGTTTATGTAAAATGAGTTTTCTGTTAAATTTTTGATAAATTTTTTTTCCAATAACTGAAATTCTTGCGTAATTTTTGTTAAAAAAAAAGATACCATAAACTCTATGCTTTTGTTTTTGCATTTTGTGCAATTTTTGTGTAATTTTTGCATTTAATTTATGTATACTTTATATATAAATTTTCTGAGCAATTTTTGGATTTCTTTATGTAATAAATACGTTTTTTATGCAATTTATACATTATATTAGGTGATAAGTAGATTTTTTACGCAATGTTTGGTAATTCTAATACTATAAACTGTTTTTTGCTTAATTTGTAGACTAATTTATACAATAAATTAATTTTACACATAAACTACCTACTTTATTGCACAATTTTTAGACTCTGTGCAATTTTTGTTCAATTTTATGCGGTTTTTGCTTGATTTTACATAAAATAATTTTTTGCGCAATTTCAAAAATATAAGCAATTTTTTATCTAGTTTTTCAATTAAAATACGCAACAATTTGCTAGAGGTGCAATTTTTTTTTGAATTTTTTTGAATTATTTATTTATTGGTACAATTTTTAAACTACTTTTGTAATAAATTGCTTTTATATGCAGTTTTTCATAAATTTTATACTTTTCGAATAATTTTATGCAGTTTTTTCTTACATTTATACCAATAACAAGTGTATTGCGTGTTTTTTTGGTAAATTTTAAATATATTTTATATTGTAAACGTTTTTCTGGGCAGCTTTTAAGATACTTTATGCAATAAACGGGTTTTTGTGCATTTTTGTTGAATTTTATGCGTTTTATGCACTATTTTAAGCAATAATAAAGTTTTTGGGCAATTTTTCATAAAATTATTTATATAAACAGTATTTTTGTTAAATTTATAGACCATTTTATGCAATAAATGAGTTATTTGTACATTTTTTTATGTTTTTTTTATACTATAAACAGTTTTTCTGCGCAATTTTCGGATAACATGCAATAATTGGTGGTTTTTATAATTTTTGATAATTTTTTTTAATAAATTACATGTTTTTTGTTTAATTTTCATGCAGTTTTTAATCATATTTTTACTAACACGATTTTTTATTACGTATAAGATTTCTGTGCAATTTTTGATTAATTTTTGCAAATAACATTTTTATACTATACCCGGTTACTTAGGCAATGTTTTTTAATTTATTTTTTATTAATTTTTATCAAATAAAATTTTTGTATGCAATTTTTTGCATTAAATAGTTTTTTTCTGCAACTTTTGTTGAATTTCATGCAAAAAAAATTTTTTCAATACCTTATTATGATAAAATTACTTTAACAAATAAAGTTTATGCACAATTTTAAAACTATTTTATTAAAGAAACTTAATTTTTTGAGCGATTTTATACAAATTTTCAACCTTAAACAATGTTTTGGTGTATTTTTGCAAAACATTTGCTTTAATTTAATTAATAAATAAGCTTTTTGCCTCATTTTTAAACTATATTATGTAATAAATTAATTTATTTTGCAATGTTTTATTAAATTTTATGCATTTTATGCAATAATTTTGATAAAAATAAATCTATTGATTAGTTTTTAATAAACTTTATAAAGTTAGTTTTAAAAAATTATAATTATAGTTTTTCTATAAAAATTGTTGTAATGTAGACATACTGCAGGTACAACTTTGACACTACTTTATGTATTAAATGGACTTGCGGTGCAATTTGTTTACTTATTCATTAAGATAAATGGAATTTATGCGTGATTTTTGCGTAGTTTTCTGCTCAATTTTTAATACGTTTTAATTTTTATGGTTTTCTACATAATTTTTAAGCTAGTTTATGCAATAAATTGTTTTTTGTATAATTTTATGCATTTTTTATAATATTTTATGCAATTACTGATTTTTTGTAAAAGTTTTAATAATCAATAGATTTGCTTTGCATTTTTTTAATTAATTTATTTAGATAAATAAAGTTTATGCGCATTTTTTGCACAATTTGATCTATTTTTAAGTTTTTTTGCATAATTTCTAATAAACTTTATATTACAAACGTATTTTTTGCAATTTTTAGATTTTTTTGTACAATAAATAAGTTTTCTATGCAATTCTTATTGCATTTTGCGCAATTTTTAAAATTTAAAACTATTTTTTGAAAAATTTTTAGGCTAATTCATGCAATAAATAGTTTTTTGGTGCAATTTTTAATCAGTTTTATACAATAAGTCCTATTTTGTATAATTTTTAAACTCCTTTATGCAATAAATAAGTATTTTCTGTGATTTTTGTTAAGTTTTATAAAATTTTTGTACTAATTTATTAATAAATGATTTTTTTGAACAATTTTATTCAATTTGATAATCATAAACGGATTTTCTGAGCAACTTTCAAACTACTTAATGTAATAATCAGATTTACTGTTTTTACTAAATTAAAATAGGGTTTATGCTCAGTTTTTTGCACAATTGTTAATAAGTTTCAAACTATAACTTTTAAGCTACTTTTTACAGTAAATGGGTATTTTGTAAAATTTTTGTATAACTTTATGCATTTTTTGTAATAATTTATGTCATAAATTAAATTATATGCAGTTTTTTCATTTAACTTATGTAATGGTAATTGTGTTTACTGAGCAATTTCTTAATCTTATACTTTTACTGCCGTTATATACTACTTTAGGTAATAAATAAGTTTTTTTTGTATTTTAAATTTTATCAACAGTTTTTCTGAGCTATTTTTAGGCTACTTTTTATACAATAAATTGTTTTTTGTACAATATTTGCTCTGCTTTGGGTAATAAATTAAATTTATGCTATTTTTGCATTAAACTGATATAAATGCGGAATTTTTGATAATTTTTATACTATAAACAAGTGTTTTGCAATTTTTTTGTTTTAGTAGGGCAATAAATGGGTTTTATGATTAATTTTTAACTTTATAATTTAATTAACTGATTTAAGTGCTATTATTATTAAATATTATCTATTTATGGATTTACTTTAAGTAATAGATAGGTTTTTTGTTCATTTTTTAGGCTATTTAATGCAATAAATGTTATTTTGCACAATTTTTTATCGTTGTTTTAAACACAAAAAAAAAAATATATTTTTTTTTAAATTTATTAAAACAATTAAGGTTTATACGCAGTTTTTGTTTTACTTTATTATAATATTTTATAATAAATAGGTTTTCTGTACAATTGTTGATGTCCTAAACAATGCAATAAATGATGTTTTTGCTATTTTTGTTGAATTTTGTGTATTAAATACTTTTTTTGAACAATTTTTGATAAACTTACTACAACAAATAAAATTTATAAGGCTATTGTATTAATTTATGTAATAAACTGTTTTTTTTGTAATTTTTTTGAGCCATTTTTAAACTACTTTTTGCAATAAATAGTTTTTTTTGTGCTAAGTTTATAGATTTTTATGCGTTTTTTGTTTTAAACACGTTTTTTTGTTCTACTAACTTTTAGGTTATTTTATGCATTAGGTTTATTGTGACATTTTTTTAATTAATGTTATTAATAAATAGTTTTTTTGTGCAATTTTTGATTGATTTATTAGAACAAATGGAGTTTATGCAGGGTTTTTGCACTATTTTATGTAAAGTAATGTTTTTTGTGCAATTCTTGTTAATTTTTTCATAAGTAAAAATTGATCTAGGCAATTTTTGGACTAGTTAAAATTATTATTGTGTTAAAAAAATTAAACTATTTTATGCAATAAATAGATTTTTTGTGCAATTTTCTTAAAATTTATGTATTATTTAACAAAATAAATAGTTTTTTGAGCTATTTTTGAATATTTTATTATCATAAACAAGTTTTATGTGCAATTTTTAGACTATTTTATGCATTAATAGGTATTTTTGTGCGATTTTTGTTAAATTTTATACTATAAAAGTTTTATTTGAGCAATTTTTGATAATGATCATGCTATAAATAGGTGCTTTGTTCGGTTTTTGATCAATTTTATGCAATAAAATAGAGTTTCTGTACTGTTTATGCGATATTTTTTACCACTTAATATATTTAATGTTTTTTTAAATTTTATAACATAAATGATTTTTGCGCAGTTTTTGGGCTACTTTATGCATTTTTTTTTTTAATTGTATAAGATTACTACTTACCTATTTATGCAATAATAGTTTTTTCTGTGCAATTTATGATAATTTTATACCTTAAACAGTTTGTCTGCACGAATTGTTGACCACTTTGTACAAATTGTTATTGCGCAAAGTAGTCAAATGAGATTTTTGTGCAATTTTTATTGAATTTTACGCAAGAAATGCCTCTTTTGTACATTTTTGACCAATTTTATTTTTCTAGAAGTGGTAATTTATTTGTTTATGTGATAAATATTTTTTGTGTACAATTTTTGATAAATTTAAAACTATCTACTAAGTTTTTTGTACAAAACTACTCTATGCAATAAAAAAATTTTGTGTAATTTTTTTGCTAAAGATTTGCAATACAAATTTTTTTTATATTCTATATTCTCGATTAACTTAGTTTTTTTTGCAATTTTTTGTAACAATAACCTTGTCGGTTTGTGCGGTTCTTAAAATTTTTAAATTATAAACAGGTTTTTTGTGCAATTTTTGATGTAATAAATGTTTTGTATGCATTTTTTACCATTTTTATGCTGTTAATGCTTTGTTATATAATTTTTAATTATTTTGTTAGGACGTACGCAATTTTTTATTACTTTATGTAATAAATTAAATTTAAACAGTTTTTACATAAAGTTTATGCAATAAATAGGTTTTCTGAGCAATTTTTGATAAATTGTTAACCTTAAACGGTGTTTGTGCACAAATTTTGGACAACTTTATAAAATTAATAGGATTTCTTTAACTAAATTTTATGTAATAATTATTTTTATTATTATTATCAACAAATGCACTTTATGAGCAATTTTTGAACTATTTTGACTATTTTATACAATAAATACGGGTTCTTTGCAATTTTTGTTAAATTTTATGCAATAAATGCTTTTTTCTGCAGTTTTTGCATTTTTGCATCTTTATATTCATTATTATATTTTGCTCTCTAACCTATTTTATCTAATAAAAAAGTTTTTTGTGCAAATTTTGTTAAATTTTATCCGTTTTTGCTCTAGCTTTTGCAATAAATGATTGCTACAACTTTTTTTGATGTATTTTTGACAACAGACATTCATTCTGTTTTGTACAATAGCTGCAGGAACAAAAGAAATAAAATAAACTAAATTTGTCTTGACAATTAACAACTAGTTCATGTATTGAATGAGGTTTTGCTCAGTTTTAGACTATTAATAGGTTTTTTTATGTATTCTGTATTAAACTTTTTGCAATAGTTTATGTAAAAATTTATTGTTACAACCGTTTCTAATGTATTTTTGACACTCATTTTTATATTTGATATAAAACATATAAAATTGCACAATTTATAAACTGGTTTTCTGCTCAACTTTTGCATTACTTTATGCAATAAAAAGGTGTATTTAACAGTTTTTTATCAATTTTTGTACTAAATATTTTTTCTATATAATTTTTATTCAATTTATTAAAACAATTATGGTCTATGCACAAATTTTGCAATAAGTTAATTTTATGCCATTTTCTATATAATTTACGTTATAAATGAAGTTTCTGTACAATTTTTGATCTATCATTTGCATTAAATTTTGTTGTTGCTATTTTTGTTGTGTAATTAAGGTTTTTTCTCACAATTATTGATATACTTACTTAAACAAGTAAATTGAAGTTTATGCAATTCTTGTACTATTTTATTTAATAAATTAGGTTTTGTAAAAAAATTTATAAACTCTATACTACAAACAAGTTTTCTGCATAATTTTTGGATGAAAAAACAATTTACATAAATTACATCATTTATTAATTTTAAATGATAAATTTGTTTGAGTCATCTGATTCAAATAAAACGCGCCTAAAATGCCGTTGCCTGTCCGTGTAAGGATTTAACTGTATTACAGTCTTTTTCACACACAAACAGTTCAAAGTTTCTTCTAATTTTTTTTGCGTCAACACCTTCAACTTTTAGATTATTATATGCAATAAATCAGCTTTTTGTGCAATTTTTAATTGATTTGTTTGGACAAATAAAATGCACAATTTTTGAACTTTTTTATGTAGTTGGATAAATGAGTTTTTGAACATTTTTTTGATAATTTTTACATATTTAATGCAATAATTGGGTTTTCTGTACAATTTCAGACTACTTTATCTAATAAATAGTTTTTGATTAATTAATTATTATAAACAGGTTTTCTGTGCTGTGCTTTTCTGTTTTTTTATGCATTTTTTTTACTAAATTTATGCAATAAATGCTCAATGTGTACAATGTTTGATTAAATTTCTGATGTAAATAAAGGTATTCTTAATTTTTAATGTAATAAAAGGTTTTTTTGATATATTTTTTTATATTATAAACAAGCTATTTTTATACTACTTTATTTCATAAATAAATTTTCTGTGTTGAATTTATTACTAATTTTTTTTGATGGCTTTAAATAAATTTTATACTATAAACAGGTTTGCTGCACAATTTTTGTAATATTTTATGTAATAAATAAGTTTTTTGTGCGGTTTTTGTATTACTTTATGTAAAAAATTAAACGTTATTTTTTGACTTGACGATTTTTGAACTATTTTATGCATTATATTGGTCTATACTACAATTAATGTTTGCTCAAAATACTAAAAATCTTGTGAATTTTTTTAGATTTTTTTAATAAGCCATTTTTAAGTAATAAACAATCAAAATTTGAAAAAAAAAATTTTTTTTGCATTTTTTTACATTTTTTGATCGTTTGTAATTTCTCCGGGCTTATTGAAAAAATCTAAAAATATTCACAAGATTTTCAGTAGTTTGAGCAAAATCAATTTTTTGTTTGGTACACTTAACCCAGACATGGTCATAAATAAGTTTTTTCTGTAGTTTTTGTTAAATTTTATGCGAAAAAATTACTAATTTAATAAAATAGTATGCACTATTTGCGTTTTCTGCATTACTTTGTGTAACAAATTTAATTTGATTCAGTTGTGGAACTGAACGTATTTTTCTGTACGATTTTTGTTAAACTCACTACAACTAAAAGAGTTCATATGCAATTTTTGCACTAGCTTATTACAGAAAATGGATTTTTTGCATAATTTTTTATATATTTTATTTCTCTTATAATCATTTTTAAATTATTTTGTAGAATTAATAAAGTTTTTGTTTAATTTATGTTGAAATTTATGCAATAAATGTTATTTTGAACAATTTAGTTTATACTATATGAATTTTTTTGAAAAATTTCTGTACATTATTTAAAAAGTAATTTGTGCAATTTATTATCAATTTTATATAATCAATGTTTTTTTTTTAACAGTTTTTAATTGATTAAGACACATTTTTGATAAATTTTAAATATTTAACAAATTTTTGGACTATTTTATGCAATTATTAAGTTTTCTATGCAATTTTTGATATAATTCATACCATATTCAACTTCTTTATGCAATTAATGATATTTTTTTGTAATTTTTGTTAATTTTTTTGCAATTTGTGCATTAGTTTATAAATAATAAGTCTTTATTTTATACACTATAAAAACTTTTTTGTCTAATTTTTGATATATTTATTATGACATACGTTCATACTCAATTTGTGCATTATTTTATGTATTGAACTTAATTTATAATTTATTTTTATATTATTTATTGACAGTTTATGTAATAAATGGGTTTTCTGCGCATTTTTTAATACATTTTATACCTTAAAGGAGGAGAATAGTTGCGCCTGAATATAATTGAATAAAACTTTAACACATTGTAGAAGAAAAACTAATCTTTGTCCTCAAATTTGTATAAATTTGATGCAATAAGTTGTTTCTCCGCAATTATTTTTTAAATAGTGACGTTTTTAATTAGTTTTGTATTAATTTTTTACTTGTTAAATATAACAAATCTTTAATCAAAAAAAATAAAGACATAGAATATTGTATGTAGTATTGTAATCTTATCGTTTAGATATTAAGTTGGTTAGCGTATTGTTCCATAAAAACCAATTTTAATTTAAAAACGGCGCTGTACGTGTCAATATTATTCTAGAAAAAAAGGTTCACCGATATTCTCGTAGATCCGATAGGATTTAATATTTTTTTATAACAATACTACTAGTAGCACTACAACTGAATGGGGCAACTAAACCCGGCAATTCTCTAGCATTAAACAGTTTTTTTTAAACAATTAAGTGTTTTCTATGCAGTTTTTGTTAAATTGTATAAAATTTTTGAATCTGGTTTATGTAATAAATGAGTCTTTGGTGCAATTTTAAATTACTTTTATACTATAAACAAGTTTTCTGGATAAATTTGTTACCAGAAAAGTTTTTTTGTGCGATTTTTTTACTACATTTTTGCAATAATTGTTTCAGTTTCAGACTACATTATGCAAATGTTCAAAATATTCCTAAAAAGGGAGACAAATTTGATTTTTCAAATTATAAATATATAAATTTTAAAAAATATATTAATTTTTACCAGTCAAGTTCTAAGAACAAAATAACTTCATTTCAGATACTCAACATAAATTTGGACAGATCTTTTGTTTTATGTTAGTTACAAATTTAATTCTACTTTAGACAAACAAGGGAGAAAACTTGCAGTAGTTCTAGACATTTTAAAAGCGTTTGATTGGGTTATGCATTTTAATTTTGTCAAGAAGCTCCATTGTATAGGTCTTGATAAAAATTCTGTAAGCTTTATTAATAATTTTTTTGACAATAGAAAATTTATAGCTAGAATTGATGAAGTTATAAGTGCTGGTGTTCTTCAAGGTTCTGTTTTTTTGCCAAATTTATTTTTGATTTACAATAATGAACTTCCTCAAATAATTAAAAGTATTCATAGTTTTGCAGATGATACCCTTTTATATTTAATACATTTTAAAGACCATATTGACAAATATAGCAGAGCGTCTTGAATCTTTTAGGTTAGAATTTGAAGCATCTATAAACAAATACCTCAAAATAATGTTTGAACAACTTGGACTCAACTTTTAACTGTTTCAAAATCAAAATCATCAGTACCAAATATTAAACTAAACAACAAATCCATATCTAAATTTTCCTCAATTTGTGTTTTTGCAATTTTTGATGATATTTTTGCAATAAAATAGGGTTTCTGTATGCAAGTTAGTGGCAGATTATCACATTTTAAATTTTATAAATAAATTTTTTTGTTTAAACAATTTTTGCATTACTTTAGGTAATAAATATGCATTTTGCGCATTTTTTTTAATTTTTTAAACTAACTTATGTAATGAATAAGTTTTGTTGGACTTTTTATCTTAATATGTAATTTTCTGTAAAATGTTTGATAAGTTTTATATTTCATGCATGCATGCATACATGCATTATATAATTTTTGTTGCAATTTTTGTTGAGTTTTATGCGATTTATGCATCATTTTAGCAATAAATAGGTGTTTTGTGCACTTTTTAATGAATTGATTATCATAAACAAATTTTTTGTACATTTTGTAGACTGCTTTATGCAATAAATATGATTTTGTGCAATTTTTGATTTTATACCATAAACAGTTTTTCTGACTACTATATGCAATAATTTTTGCACTTTTGTATGTCATACATTTTTTGCAGTTTTTGATAATGTCACAATCACAATTTTTATGTTTAATTATTAATCAATTTTATGCAGTTTTTGCATATAGTTTATCAATAAAATGGTTGTTTGCTTATTTTTTGATATTTTTATATTATAAATATCTTTTCTACTCAATTTTTAGACTACTTTATGTAATAAATGGATTTTCTTTACTGTATTTTGATAAATTTTTAATCATACACTTTTTTTGAGCAATTTATGAACTATTTTATATTTTAAGTATGTTTTTTTTTTAATGTTATACAATTTTATGTGATAACTATATTTTTGGATATCATATATCAATCTTTAGACTATTCTGTACAATAAATTAGTTTATAATGCAATTTTATGCACATGTTTTTTTGTACAATATTTAATTAATTTTAAGCTGGAAACGGTTTCCTGTATATTTTTGATAAATTTACTAAAACAAATGAGTTTTATGCATAATTTTTGCAAAACTTTATGTAATAAATTAATCTTTTGCTCAACTTTTAATTAATTTTACACCATAAACAATTTTTTTTAATTAAATTAAGTTAAAAAACTACAAAAAAACTAAAAAAAAAATTTTTTTTTTTTAAGATTTAGACTCTCATGAACCGATTAAAAATCTACTAATAAGTTACACAAATAGAAAATAATACTAACTACAAATTTCTCAATTTACCCTTTTGCTCTGGTCTGTTTGAAATGAAATTGCCCGCATATGTATAATATTAGTTTTTAGCTTTTTTTTGGTTTTAACTTTTTTTTTAATAAAATTTAGTGTAACATATGTTCATCATATCAATCATACTGAAAAATTTAACTCAAAATGTTATAAAAAAAATTTAAAATCTTATTTTTTTTTTTAATTGTTTGATTTTTTTTGTTGTTTTTATAATTTTTACGCTTTAAAAATTAGTATAATATGTGTTAACTAGTAGAAAACATAATTTTGTTCAACAATTTAAAAAAAAAAATTTTACAAATGATTTAGAATAAAAATTGTATTTTTTTTTTGTTTTTTTTTTCTTATTAAATTTAGTGTAATAATTTGAAAAAAATAAACATTACTAATTACTAACAGCTGATTTTTCTTAAAACTACATTTTAACAAAAAATAATCTAGAAAATAACGCATTAATACAATCAGGCTTATAAAACATTTTTATTTTATTTGTGTTAGAATTAAAATACATTTTGAGATATTTTATCTAATCATTCCAATAAAATTTAAAATAATGTAATTTAAATTGTTTGCATACAAACCAAACTATAATTCAAATCAAAATTAAAGAAACCTAATATTACAGAACGTTAAATAAACAATAAAGTGATTTGAGCATTAATCATTAAATATAAATTTGCATTAGTGTAATGGGATATAATTTCCACTGTATACACAACAATGACAAACTTTGTATCAAATATAGAATCGAATAGCATAATTGTTATTGTAACTCCATAATGGGTAATAATTTGATATATTAGGTTAATGTGGCGATAGCCAAGAGCCATAATAATGATTAATTTAACCTCAAATAAAGGAAGGTTGTAACTATGACCTCTTAATTTCTAAAATGTCCCATATTCCCTTTTTTTTATATGGGTGAAATTTTATAGTCATCATAAAACAGTAATGGGGAAACATTTGTGTACATCAAATTAATGTGTTATATCGACTAATAAAAGTGTTGTAATAATAGCTTGAAATAGACAATAGTGACCTATTAAATGAAGTGGTCTGGTATTAGTTGAAATGGTATAATATTTACTAAAGATATTGGGGGGAAAACAGAGACATTTTCTGTTGATTATAGCAAGCTATCACAAGAATTGGCCGAGCGTGTCCCGTAATGTATATCCTTTACGTGCTTTAATCAAGGGATTTCTACAGCGGATATTACCTCTTGTTGGAGATACTAAATCAATATCGATTAATAAAATTATTTGAACGGAGTAATTAGGGTTGTAAATATATTATGCAAGGCCACTTAGTAGGTGTAATGAAATAGAGTAATAAGTTACGACTTATTGACGTTTATAGTAAGTTAATGAAGACATAAACCCTCAAATGTGTTCTCAAATTCTCTCACAATTTCCCACGGGAATAGCGTATCTGTCTCGAAGTTAAGGCTGAGCCGTCCTGGGTTCAGTCTGGCGCAGGTGTTGTTAATATAAATGTATAGTGTCAACTCGCGTTCCTCCTGCGACGTCAAGTGTCGCTGAAATTCACGCCCGGGGGCAGAAAGGAAAAAAAAAATAACAAACCTGCTAGGGATGTCGCGCTTCATCAAGCCAATCTTGTTGTTTTCATTTCCACGCTTTGTAATTATTATTTGCAATGTAATTATTTATATGACAATAAAAAAAATTGATAAAAAGCTGACAATGTAGCAACCGACTGCATAGCGATATCTTGCTAATTATCCCTCATTCAGAATTTATAGCCTTTCTCTATCTCTCTCCTTCCTTCTTCCTCATCACTTTGCATGTATTGTTCGAAATTATGAGCATAATTTCATTTCATGCGAATACATCTCGAGATTATTTCCTGACATATAAGCGTCTACTTGAGCGCTAACTTTAAATCAGATGTACTTGTTCTCCTTCATCATTTCTGCTTTATTACACGAAATATATTTTTCAATTACAATTCTTTACTAATTGTAATTTTATGTAAATTATGTTTTCAATTGAAAGAACATTTTAATTTAATTTAAAATGATTTAACACTTTATTGATAACATCTTGAAAACTCCCCCTTTTAAATCGGTTTCAATTAAGGAGTATTTTTTTCCAATCCCTTGCCATTAAATAATGATTCCCCGCAAACTGCGACATGCTTTACAATAAATCCAAGCTCTTGATGGTCCCCGTAAATGAAGACAGCACGGAATAATAGCGTAGGTGCCTAGCAACCCCCGAAGTCGCAACATTCTTACACCCATTAAAATTAATGTACTGTAGTAGACCGCGGAATTAATGCGGGCTATTTATAACCCTAACATTTTTCTTTTCTATCTTTCTCTCAATTTAATTTGCAGAATAATTATATATGTGGTGAAAAGGATGATGATGAAAAAAAAGGACTAAAAGTCTCTCATCAATCATTAAATGTTGAGCTAGTGCCGGAGCAGTTAGTCAGATGATCGCGGCGGGTGTATTTCACATCCCCTCGTAAATATACTTTTTCTTTCTCATTCTAGCGGCGCGTTCCTAGCTAGGGGTTTCTAACAAAAGCACGACTCGTTTTCAACGTTAACAAAAGAAGATGTACATTAGTTTTACATCGAGTTTTACGAGTGATGTTTAATTCTAATTGTGGTGCAACTGTTAAAACAATGCTGGTAAAAACTATTAAGTGTAACTAATATTGTTTAAATTTTATTGGTCCAGTAGTAAATAACACGTGTTGTAGTCGAATTTTGTGTGTTTTACTTTATTTAAGTTTTATGAGCTTCATAAAATTCTCATCAAAACAAATATTCATTTTGCAACATTTTTAAAGCTTTGGCAGTATTCAAAAAAGTTAAATTTTTTATAAAATGTTTTGGAGATTTAAAGTTTTATCATGAAAACTTTGAAATCAATATGAAATATCTACCTTCAATCCATGTGTAATTATTTTATGAATAAATTTTTGCACTATTTATTCTGGAGCTTAAAGTATTTATGCGAACCTTTTTTAGACAACAAAAATAATTATGATTATTAAGCTGAATAAAGTTTTTTCAAAATTTTTATAAAACATTGCAGTTTTAAGAAACTATTGACAATAAAAGCAATTTTTAGTCTTATTTTTTTTTTTACTTAAATAAGTAAACATTATTTCTAGTTTTAAAAAGTGATTGTTGATTGAAGTGGTAGTCTTATAAAAACAAAACTTAAAAAAATTTGCAGTTTCTATAAGGCACCTTAAAAAGTTATTGACAATTTATCAAGTTATAAACAATTTTAAGAAATGATTAAGAATCTAAAAATAGTTTATTTAAGTACATTAAGGTATTATTAGTATTAATGCTAAAATTCTGATTTAACAAAACATTTAAATTAAAATAATGTCATGACTTCAAATTACGTTCAAATTACAAATTATTTTTGTTATGATTAAATCATTGCTGAGTTAGCTCTTGAAACTACAAATCATTTGGATTAACTATAATTTACTTTTAGTTTCATTTTGAGAGATCAATTTTTAGAATTATAATTTATTTTTATTATATTATTATTGTTAATTACTTATCAGATATAGAAATGATTTTAAATTTTTTTTGAGTTATTAAATTATTTTCTGTTACTTTTAATTCATTTTTGAAATTATAAATTATTTCCAAAAATTCTCAATAACGTTTTAAAATTTAAAATTTTGTATTAAGACTTTCAATTGTATTTAGAAATTATGAATAACTTTTTAAAACATTAAATTAATTTCTGAAATTATCAATCAGTTTTTAAAACCAAAAACTGTTTGCAAAAATGCTTAGTTAACTCTAATATTATTGTTAAAATTTATTAATCATTTTATAAAACTATTAATAACTCTTTGAAACATAAATTTTTTTTTTCAAAATTTACAATCAAATTTTTTTTTCAAAAATGCAAATTATATTTTAAGACTCATATTTTTTTGAGATTCATTATAAAAAAGTTATGTCTTTGAGTGCCTCATTACCAAGAACAGGTAGATCCTAAGCAACATCATTTGCAGTACTAGATTCAGATATTGTGTATGTTCATGCGTATGAATGTCATTCTCACTTATTCAACCGAGTTTTGTGATTTCAGTTATTGCTAAAGGTGTTTTCATGATAGTTTTGGGGATACTTTTAAAAACCTTTAATGCAGGGTATTCCGTAGTCTTTTACATCCTCGTCCGTTATTTTTTTCAATTCATTAACTTTTAAGAATAATTTCTTTATCTTAGGACACGAATGCTTTTGCTTTTACTGATTTATCCGCCCAAATCCGTTGATCAGCAAATACTTGAAGTCTTGTTAGTTCTCTAACAGGGTGCATCGAGTACAAAATGCAAACCAACTATCGGAAAAATCAATTTATGATGCAAATTTCGTCTTTGTGTCTTGGTTTTTCTAGATCCACAACAAACTTTTTGAGTAAAATGTAAAAAACTATCAAAGAAAAGCATTTATAACGCTTGTATGTTTTGTACGAAAATTAAATATTGTTGCAAATTAAAATTAGTCACAAAAAATGTAGCATTTTATGTAGATTTACGTACTTTGCTTGGTTTATATAACTTTAATACAAAGTTTTTGAATACGATTTGAAAAACTATTAATAAACGCATTTTTGTTTTTGTGTCTCTCTTACACAAACCAAATATTGTCGGAGCAAGTTAAAACTCAACAGATTCAAAATTATGTATTTACGTATTTAGTTTGGTAAGCATAAAATTTCAAAAATCCTAAATGTATTTAAATATGTTAGGTAATGTTTGCAAAAAAATTGTAAAAAGTTTTATAATAAAACCTCAAAAACTCTGCAAAATATTTAAATATTTTCAAAATTTGATTAGGTAATCGTTTTTTTAATTCTATTTGTTTTCAAATATGTTAGGTAATATTTTAGAAATATTTAAAAAAAATTCATACTAAATTTTCAAAAATTCAAAAAGTTACTTAAACATTTAAGTTTAATCGGTTTTTTGAAAAACTAAAACTAAAAAAAAAATTCAAATTTTTTTTAAATAAATGTTTGTAAAACAAGTTTAAAAAATTTCATAACAAAATTTCAAAAACTCTGGGAGATATTTGAATATTATCAAAACTTGTTAGTCGGTTTTTTGAAAAATTGTTGTAAAATGATTGAAATTTTTAAAAAACTCTAAACGTTTTTAGATATGTTTAGTAAAGATTGTAGAAAATTTGTAAAAAGTTTCATAACAAAATTTCCAAATTTTTGGGAGATATTTAAATATTTCCAAAATTTGTTTATTCAGTATTTTGAAATATTGTTGTAAGCTGTTTGATTTTTTTGAAAAATTCAAAATGTCTTTAAATATGCTAGAAAATGCTTGCAGAAAAATTCTAAAAAGTTTCATATTAAAATTTCAAAAATTCTGGAAAATATTTAAATATCTTCAAAATTTGTGTGTTCAGTTTTTTTGGAAAACTACTAAAAACTATTTGAAACTTCTGAAAAATTCAAAATGTTTTTAATTATGTTAAGTAATAATTGTAGAATAAGTTTAAAAAGTTTCATAACAAAATTTCAAAATTTCTGGGAGATATTTAAATATTTTCAAAATTTATTTATTCGGTTTTTTGAAAAATTGCTTGAATTTTTTTTAATAATTTTTTAAGCTTTAAATTATTTTTTAAATCTAAAATCTAATGTTTGAAACTACAAATCAATGTACAATTATGTTTCAAAATAAAAATCATTTTTTAAGAAAAATTATTAATTTTTTCTTGAGACTTTAAATCACTTGTTGAGACATTAAACTATTTTTTGAAACTATTATTTATTTTTTAAAACTTTATGTTATTTTCAAAAATTATCATTTAGGTTTTAAATTTACAAGTTATGTACTTTAAATTATTGTTAGAAATTATGAACCATTTTTTAATTATTTTTTAAAACATTAAATTATTTTAAAATAAAGTCAATCTGGTTTTAAATTTAAAAATATTTTTTTGAGACTCTGAAACTATTTGATAGTTTCTAGAAATCATTACAAAAATTGTCAATTATGTTTTAAAATTGCAATAATTTTTTAATTTTTTTAATTACTTCTTTAAACATTAATTTATTTTCTAAAACAATTAGTTTTTGAAACAACAAGTTATTTCCAAAATATGTCAATTACGTTTCAAATTACAACATATTTGAGATTCCGTAAATTTTTTAAAATTTTTTGGACTTTTAATTTTTTCTTTAAACATTATTTTAATACAATTTTGTTTTAGATAAGATTAATTTTTTTTTACTTTTGATAATTACTCTTAAAGACATCAAAATATTAATTAGTTTTCAATTATTTCTTGAAACATCAAATTGTTTTCTAAAACTATCTAATCAGTTTTTAACAAATCATTTCTAAAAATAATCAGTTAAGTTAGTCACACAACTCTATAATTTGGCTATATATGATTGAAAATTCAAATTTGGCGTCATAAAAACCGATCGGTGCACTTGGCTTTTGTAGACCTCAATAAGGCATACAACACGACCCCACAAAATAGACTATGGCAGGCAATGAAGAACTTAAAAATCCAAACAAGCTTAATAAATGCGGTAATAAATTTATATAATGCAAACAAAATAGCCTTAGAAGTGAAATATACTAACAACTACTTTTGAAACATCAAATGGATTATTCCAGGGATGCTGTACGTCCCCAACGCTCTTTTAGATATATTTAAAAAAAACCTTAAAATTATGGAAAAAGAAATGTCAAAGGATGGGACTACCTATTCGAAACGAACACCTATTCATCTTATGTTTTGCCGATGACCAAGTAATCATCGCACAGAATGAAGAAAATCTAAGCTATATTTTAAGAAAATTGATAGAAGAATACCAGAAAGCCGGAATGGAGATAAACTATAGTAAAACGGGCAGCAACGTGATACAAAATCTAACCATCGACGATAACATCGAGATAAAAGAGACGTCAAAGTTCAAATACTTGAGCGTCACCATAAGAAGAAACGCAAGCAATAACAAAGAAATAAAAAACAGACTAAGACAAACGAGAACATGCATAAAAAAGTTACATCCCATTATATGAAATAGGCACATGTATAAGGAAACAAAACATAAAATATACTACACACTAATCAGGAGCATAATGACGTTTGGGGCAAAAATCTGGTTAACATATAAAAAGATTAGAGACAAAATACGTACAGTGTAAATGAAATACTGGAGAAGATGCTGTGAAGTAACAAGGATGGACAAAATAATTAACAAAGGGCGTAGAATCCAACATAATGAATTACATAGAGGTAAAGAGATTAATGTAGTAAGGACACCCAAGTAGATCATGGAAAAATAAAGTAGATGAAGCGATGGAAACAAGAGACTTACGGGATAGAGACTGGAAAAACCGACAGAAATGAACAATCTGGCTAAAAGAAGGAAAGCAGTGATACACTGTAATATTCTAATAACAAAATAAAAATGTTAAATGCTTAAATTGTACACACAGTTTAACATTTCTTCTAACAGGATTTATACAATTTTGAAAACTTATAGTGAGTTAATAAATATAATCAATATGAAAATCAAGAGGATTCAGAAATTAAAATATCTGAAACAAAATGCTAAATTCCAGCCAAAAATTAAATCTGGTTACAAAATTTTATAATTCGGCTAAAAATATTAAAATCCGGCTGTTAATTATAAATATCAAAATTAAAATATTTTGTGTAAAAAATACTAAAATCATTTTAATGAAAATTTAGTTACAAAACTATTAAAAAAACATCAAAATCTAGTGCCAAAATTACAAAATCCGTCATAGAATATAAAACATACTTAAATCTGCCTTAAAGATGTCGTTATTATTAAAATCTAATTTCAAAATTTTTGTTTGAAATTTTAAATTATTTAAATCCAACTAGTAATTTCATTATCAAAAATATAAAAATTTAGCTTCAAAAACAAAGATGTAATAAAAAATGTTTTAAGATAATAAACTTTATAATAATAATAATCAAATAAAAAAAAGTAAAAATTTGATAATAAAATGTCAAGAAGCTCAAATCTGGCTATAGGATATCATTTATACTAATATTCAGTATATTAATATCAAAATAAACTAATAATTATTATTAAAATCCGGCTATAAAATGTTAAAAATATTTAAATTTGGCCATAAAACTTCAATTATACTAAAAGCTAGATTTAAAATTTTAGCTTAAAAATATATATTTTAACTAAAAAAAATTAACGTTGAAACTGAAATGTAACACAAAATGTTAAATACGTCTACAACACGTCAAACATATTTAAATTGAGCTATAAGATATTATTAATAGTAATAACTAGTAAAAAAAATTTAAAAATTGTTTTTAAAATAATAAAGTTTAGCTAAAAATTATTAAAAAAATAAAAATTTATTATTAAAAACTAATCCGGCTCTAAAAAGTCAAAATTTGTTAAATTCATAATAATTATATTAAAATGTTGGTTTACAATTTTGAATATTTGGCTTTAAAATATCAAAATTTAGCTGAAAATGATAAAAAAATATAAAATTTTGTTAATATCTCTGTAAAGTAAAAAATCCGGCGTTAAAAACTAAAACGTATAACACAATATGCAAACATTATAATTAAAAACAAATAAAAAAAAAATTCAATTAAATCAATCAAATCTGTTTTTAAAACTCCAAATCATTGTTAACATTTATGAAGTACTTTTTGATACTTGATCACTTCTTAATATAATAAAATATTTTCTAAAACTAATAACTAATTTTTTAAACTACAAGTTATTTTAAAAATTTTAGAATAAAAATTTAGAAACGATAATTTATTTTTTTAAATTCAGATCATTCTTTAAGACAGAAATTGTAAATTACGTTTAAAAACTAAAATAACTTTTTGAAATTATTTAAAAAAAATATAAATCATTTTTTGAGACTTCCATTCACTTGCTTACACCACATATGATGTTCAAAAATTGTCAATCAAGTTTAAAAATTTTTCTATAAATAAATGCTAGAAATTATTATTTACTTTTTATAATTTTTAAGCCTCACTTAAAACATTTTTTGAAAGTGTCACCAAATTATACAATTTTTTTTTTTACTTTTTTAAAATTATCATTCACCCACTGAAACATTAAATATTTTTTAAAACTCTAAATTGTTACTATAAATTATGATTTTTTTTTAAATTTTAAATTACTTTTTTAAAGACTTCAAATCTTATTTTTTTAACTGTCAATTAATTTTTAAAGTTACAAATTATTTTTGTTTGTTTTTTTAATTTAAAATTACACTAAAAATTATGATTTATTTTTTTAATTTTTTTCCTAAATCAGTCAATTAATTTAAAAAAAATATATATATTTAATTAACTTCAAATTTTTTTATAAATTTTCAAATCATTGTTGTAAATTATAAATATTTTTTTAAGACTTTCAATCAATTTTTGAGAATTTAGTAAAAAATCAGTATTTACAATTACAAATCACGTTTTGAAACAAATTGTTTAAAAAAATATAAATCATTTATGGGCAATATTCCATTTCAAACGGATCAGACCAGAAGAGGGAAGTGCTTTAAAAACGTGCTTTAGTATTTTTTTCTGTTTTTATATCTTATCAAAAAAATCTATAAATTTTGAAATATTTTACTAGTGAAATTTTTTGTTGGATCCATTTTAAGACTATACCCAGTCTATAAGCAACAAATGCCATAAAACCATTTTTTGTTCTTAGTGAATTTAGTTCTCTGCGCAAAAAGGATTATTTTTGTTTTTTTTTTAACTGCCAAAGTTAAAGTATATTATTTGATGTAAGTTTGTTTAAAAATATAAATTTGTTTCGTGTAATTGGGTTTTAAGGTTTGAGTTTTTGACCAAAAATTAAAAAAACTGCCAAAATATGTTAAAAATGCCTATTTTTCAATATTAATTCTTACAGATACACATTTTTACCGCAACCAATGAAACTCATTTTATATTTAATTTATACTATAAACGATTTTTTGCAATTTTTTTTACTACACTTTGCAAATATCTTCTGCGATTTTTGATAAATTTTGTAATAAATAGTGTAACTCCTAAACAATGCATTAGATTCTCCAACAACTTAGTACAAATTTACTCTATTATTTTAAATACTAACTGTAAATTTTGTTTACAAATTGATACGGTGTTTTTTTGCAAACTGATTTTTTTTTTTTTAGTTTATGTTCAACAACAAAGAAGCTACTACAATTAATTAAAATGTGTAACTTTTAAACGGTACATTAGAATTTTCTACAATTTGGTACTAATTTACGTCAATATTATAAGTACCAACTGTAAAATTTGCTTACAAATTGATACGCTAAATTTTGAATAAACTCATTTTTTTTTTTTTTTTTTTTTTTTTTTTTGAGTTTATGTTTTTTTTTTTTTTTATTTATTGTCATATAAATGATAAATAATCATATAAATTATAAATAATAAATTGTTAAGTAAATTTTTTTTTTTTTTTTTCTCTCCCCACTTGCTGCTTTGCATCTTTCCATGTATGGTCGGCTGCAGAGCTTCGTATTCGGGGCACCATTTATCTTCTTTTTTTAATTAATTTGTTTTTTTTAGTCTTGTTATTATGTAGTGTTCTTTTATTTTTGTTTTAAATTCTTTAAAAGTTTTCGTTTTTTTTATATTTTCAGGTAGTTGATTGTACGTGATTAGTCCATTTCCTAGTATTGTTTTTTTCGCTTTTTCTGTTCTTGTTGTGTGTACATATATATTACTTCTTCTTCTCGTGTTATGTCCGTGAATTTCTTTGTTTAATATTATTTGTATATTTGTTTTAATTTCTTTATTTTTAACTTTATATATTAGTTTGCATTTTTCTATTTTTATTTTTTCGTTAATGTTTGTTTCGTTAATTATTTTGTATATTTCTTCTGTTGGTGTTAGCTTTGAAAGTTTATGTATTATTTTAAGTATTTTGTTTTGTTGTCTTTGGATTTTTTGTATATTTGTTTTTGTTGTTTCACCCCATATATTTATTAAATAGTTAATTTTTGCTAAATAAAGTGAGTGGTATATACTTATTGCTGTTTCTTTTAGTATGCATTTTCTGGCTCTATAGACAGCTCCTATTGTTGCTGCGCTTTCTTTTAATAATTTGTTAATATGTGCATCCCAGGTGAGTTTCTCGGTTAATATTATTCCTAAGTATTTTGTCTGTTTTGTTCTAGTAATTGGTATGTTATTTATTACAATTTTTATGTCAATATCTTTTGTGTTTTTTTGTCTTATTACCATAAAAGTTGTAACACAAAGAAGAGAATAATACAATTAATTAAAATGTGTAACTTCTAAATAATGCATTTGAATTTTCTACAATTTAGTACGAATGTACTTTATTGTTTTAGGTACCAACTGTAAAATTTTTTTACAAATTGATGCGCTAAATTTTGCACAAACTCAATTTTTTTGAGTTCATTTTTAACAATGAAAAGGCTAGTACATTTAATTAAAATGTGTAATTTTTAAACGGTACATTAGAATTTCCTACAATTTGGTACCAATTTACTTTAACTTTATAGGTACCAACTGTAAAATTGGCTTTCAAATTAATACGCAAAATTTTAAATAAACTCAATTTTTTTGAGTTCATCTAGTACAAGGAAAAGACTTGTACAATTAATTAAAATGTGTAACTTCTAAACAGTGCATTAGAATTTCCTACAATTTAGTAACAATTTACTTTAATATTATAGGTACCAACTGTAAAATTTGCTTACAAATTGATACGCAAAATTATAAATAAGCTCAATTTTTTTGATTTTATCTAGTACAAGGAAGAGACTAGTACAATTAATTAAATTGTGTAACTTTTAAACGGGGCATTAGAATTTCGTACAATTTGATTCCAATATACTATATTGTTATAGGTACCAACTGTAAAATTTGCTTACAAATTGGTACGCTAAATTTTTTACAAATTAAATATTATTTAAGTTCATGTTCAACAACGAAGAGGCTAGTACAATTAAGTAGAATGAGTAACTTCTAAACGGTGCATTTAATTTGTTACACAAATTGGTTCTAATATACTTTATTATTATATGTACTAATTGTAAAATTTGCTTACATTTTGGTACGCTAATTTTTTTGCAAACTCAATTTTGTTTGAGTTTAAGGTAAATAACAATGAGGCTAGTACAATTAATTAAAACGTGTAACTTCCAAACGGTGCATTTAATTTTGCTACATTTTAGTACCAATTTACTCTAATATTAAAGGTACCGACTGTAAAATTTGCTTACAAATTGGTACGCTAAATTTTTTGCAAATTTATTTTTTTAAGCTCATGTTTAACAACAAAAAGGCTAGTACAATTAATTGAAATGTGTAACTTCTTAACAATGCATTTAAATTTCTTACAAGTTGGTACCAATATACTCTAATATTTTAGGTACCAGCTGTAATTTTCTTACAATTTGATACGCTAAATTTTGCACAATTTAAATTTTTTTGAGTTTATGTTTAAAAACAAAGAAACAGGTACAATTTATTAAAAAGTGTAACTTCTAAACGGTGCATTTGAATTTCTCACAAGTTGGTACCAATATACTTTATTATTATAGGTACCAATTGTAAAATTTGCTTACAAATTGATACACTAAACTTTGCGCAAACTCAATTTTTTTGAGTTTACGTTGAACAACAAGGAAGCTAGTACAGTTAGTTTAAATGTGTAACTTCTAAACGGTGCGTTTGATTTTATTACAATTTAGTTCCAATATACTCTAATATTATAGGTACTAACTGTAAAATTTGCATACAAATTGATACGCTAAATTTTGAATAAGCTCAATTTTTTTGAGTTTATCTTGTACAAGGAAAAAGCTAGTACAATTAATTAAAATGTGTAACTTCTAAACGGTGCATTTGAAATTTCTACATGTCTGTACCAATTTACTGTAATATTATAAGTACCAACTGTAAAATTTGCTTACAAATTGATACGCTAAATTTTAAATAAACTCAATTTTTTTGAATTTATCTAGTACAAAGAAGAGACTAGTTCAATTAATTAAATTGTGTAACTTTTAAACGGTATATTAAAAATACCTACACTTCTGTACCAATTGACTGTAGTATTATAGGTACCAACTGTTAAAACTGCTTACAAATTGATACGCTTAATTTTAAATAAACTCAATTTTTTTGAGTTTATCTAGTACAAGAAAAAGACTAGTACAATTAATCAAAATGTGTAACTTCTAAACGGTGCATTTGATTTTGATACAAATTGGTACCAATATACTTTAATAATATAGGTACTAACTGTAAAATTTGGTTACAAATTAATTCGCAAAATTTTGCGCAAACTCAATTTATTTTAGTTTATGATACAGAACAAAAAGGCTAGTACAATTAATTAAAATGTGTAACTTTTAAACGGTGCATTTGATTTTGATACAAATTGGTACTAATCTACTTTAATATTATAGGTACAAATTGTAAAATTTGCTTAGAAATTGGTACGCTAAATTTTGCGCAAACTCAATTTTTTGTTTGTTTATAGTACACAACAAAGAGGCTAGTACAATTAATTAAAATGAGTAACTACCAAACGGTGCATTTGATTTTGCTATAATTTGGTACCAATATATTTTAATATCATATGTACCAACTGTAAACTTTGCTTATAAATTGATATGCTAAATTTTGAATAAATCAATTTTTTTGAGTTTATCTAGTACAAGAAAGAGACTAGTACAATTAATTAAAATGTGTAACTTTTAAAAGGGGCATTAGAATTTCCTACAAATTGGTACTAATATACTATATTGTTATAGGTACCAACTGTAAAATTTGCTTACATATTGGTACGCTAAACTTTTTGCTTTAATAATTTTTAAGTTCATGTTCAACAACGAAGAGGCTAGTACAATTAATTAAAATGTGTAACTTCTAATCGGTTCATTTGATTTTGATACAAATTGGTACCAATATACTTTAAGATTATATGTAACAATTGTAAAATTTGAATACAAATTGATACGCTGAATTTTGAATAAGCTCAATTTTTTTGAGTTTATCTTGTACAAGGAAGAAGCTAGTACAATTAATTAAAATGTGTAACTTCTAAACGGTGCATTGGAATTTTCTACCATTTAATACCAATATACTTTAATAATATAGGTACCAACTGTAAAATCTACTTACAAATTGATACGCTAAATTTTGCACAAACTCAATTTTTTTGAGTTCATGTTTTACAAGAAAAGGCTAGTACAATTAATTTAAATGTTTAAGTTCGAAACGGTGCATTTGACTTTGATACAATTTAGTACTAATCTACTTTAATATTATAGGTACCAACTGTAAAATTTGCTTACAAATTGATACGCTAAATTTTGAATAAACTCAATTTTTTTGAGTTTATCTAGTACAAGGAAATGACTATTACAATTAAAATGTGTAACTTTTAAACGGTGCATTAGAAATTCCTACAAATTCCTACAAATTGTTACTAATTTATTTTAATATTATAAATACCAACTGTACAAGGAAGAGACTAGTACAATTAATTAAAATGTGTTACTTCTAAACGGTGCATTAGAATTTCCTACAATTTGGTACCAATTTACTTTAATATTATAGGTACTATCTGTTAAATTTGCTTATAAATTGATACGCTAAATTTTGATTAAGCTCAATTTTTTGAGTATATCTAGTACAAGGAAGAGACTAGTACAATTAATTAAAATGTGTAACTTCTAAACGGTGCATTAAAATTTTCTACAAATTGGTACCAATATACTTTATTGTTATAAGTACCAACTGTAAAATTTGCTTACAAATTGGTACGCTAAATTTTTTGCAAATTTAATATTTTTTAAGTTCATGTTCAACAACGAAGAGGCTAGTACAATTAATTAGAACGTGTAACTTCTAAACGGTGCATTTGATTTTGATACAAATTGGTACTAATATATTTTATTATTATATGTACTAATTGTAAATTTTGCTTACATTTTGATACGCTAATTTTTTTGCAAACTTAATTTTGTTTGAGTTTAAGGTAAATAACAATGAGGCTAGTACAATTAATTAAAATGTGTAACTTCCAACCGGCGCATTGATTTTGCTATAATTTGGTACTAATATACTCTAATATTATAGGTACCAACTGTGAAATTTTCTTACAAATTAATACGCTAAATTTTGCGCAAACTAAACTTTTTTGACTTCATGTTTATCAACGGAAACTGTTACATTATTAAAATGTGTAACTTCTAAACGGTGCATTTGAATTTCCTAAAATTTGGTACTAATATACTCTAATATTAAAGGTACTAACTGTAAAATTTGTTTACAAATTGATACGCTAATTTTTGAATAAACTAAATTTTTTTGAGTTTATCTAGTACAAGGAAGAGACTAGTACAATTAATTAAAATGTGTAACTTTTAAACGGTGCATTAAAATTTCCTACATTTTGTTACTAATTCAATTCAATATTACAAGTACCAACTGTAAAATTTGCTTACAAATTGATACACTAAATTTTGAATAAACTCATTTTTTTTTAGTATATTTAGAACAAGGAATAGACTAGTACAATTAATTAAAATGTTAAACTTCTAAACGGTGCATTAGAATCTCCTACAATTTGGTACCAATTTACTATAATATTACAGGTACCATCTGTAAAAATTGCTTACAAATTGATACCTAAATTTTGCACAAACTCAATTTTTTTGAGTTTATCAAGTACAAGGAAGAGAATAGTACAATTAATTAAAATTTGTAACTTCTAAACGGTGCATTAGAATCTCCTACAATTTGTTATAAATTTACTTGAATATTATAGGTATTAACTGAAAAATTTGCTTACAAATTGATACGCTAAATTTTGAATAAGCTCATTTTTTTTTAGTTAATCTAGTACAAGGAAGAAACTAGTACAATTAATTAAAACGTGTAACTTCTAAACGGTGCATTAAAATTTTCTACAAATTGGTACCAATATACTTTATTGTTATAGGTATTAACTGTAAAATTTGCTTACAAATTTGTACGCTAAATTTTTTACAAATTTAATATTTTTTAAGTTCATGTTCAAGAACGAAGAGGCTAGTACAATTAATTAAAATATGTAACTTCTAATCAGTTCATTTGATTTTGATACAAATTGGTACCAATATATTTTAATAATATATGTACTAATTGTGAAATTTGCTTACATTTTGATACGCTAATTTATTTGCAAACTCAATTTTGTTTGCGTTTAAGGTAAATAACAATGAGGCTAGTACAATTAGTTAAAATGTGTAAAATTTTCTTACAAATTAATACACTAAATTTTGAATAAACTAAATTTTTTTGAGTTTATCTAGTACAAGAAAAAGGCTAGAACAATTAATTAAAATGTGTAACTTTTAAACGGAGCGTTTTATTTTGATACAATTTAGTACCAATATACTGAAATATTATAGATACAAACTCTAAAATTTGCTTACAATTTTATAAGTTAAATTTTGAGCAAATTCAATTTTTTATAGTTTATGGTACACAACAAAGAAGCTAGTACAATTAATTAAAATGTGTAACTTCTAAACGGTGCATTAGAATTTCTTACAATTTGGAACCAATTTACTTTAATATTATAGATACCAACTGTAAAATTTGCTTACAAATTGATACTCTAAATTTTAAATAAGCTCAATTTTTTTGACTTTATCTAGTTTAAGGAAGAAGCTAGTACAATTAATTAAAATGTGTAACTTTTAAACGGGGCATTAGAATTTTCTACAAATTGGTACTAATATACTTTATTGTTAAAGGTACCAATTGTAAAATTTGCTTACATATGGGCACGCTAAACTTTTTGCAAATTTAATAATTTTTAAGTTCATGTTCAACAACGAAGAGGCTAGTACAATTAATTAAAATGTGTAACTTCTAATAGGTGCATTTGATTTTGATACAAATTGGTACCAATATACTTTAATATAATATGTACCAATTGTAAAATTTGCTTACATTTTAATACGCTAATTTTTTTGCAAACTTAGTTTTGTTTGAGTTTATGGTAAATAACAATTAGGCTAGAACAATTAATTAAAATGTGTAATTTCCAAACAGTGCATTTAATTTTGCTACAATTTAGTACCAATTTACTCAAATATTAAAGGTACCGACTGTAAAATTTGCTTACAAATTAGTACGCTAAATTTTTTGCAAATTTAATTTTTTAAGCTCATGTTTACCAACAAAAAGGCTAGTACAATTAATTAAAATGTGTAACTTCTTAACAATGCATTTAAATTTCCTACAAGTTGGTACCAATATACTCTAATATTTTAGGTACCAACTGTAAAATTTTCTTACAATTTGATACGCTAAATTTTGCGCAATTTAAATTTTTTTGAGTTTATATTTAAAAACAAAGAAACAGGTACAATTTATTAAAAAGTGTAACTTCTAAACGGTGCATTTGAATTTCTCACAATTTGGTACCAATATACTTTATTATTATAGGTACCAATTGTAAAATTTTCTTACAAATTGATACGCTAAACTTTGCGCAAACTCAATTTTTTTGAGTTTACGTTTAACAACAAGGAAGCTAGTACAATTAATTTAAATGTGAAACTTTTCGGTGCATTCGATTTAGTACTATTATACTCTAATATTCTATATACTAACTGTAAAATTTGCATACAAATTGATACGTTGAATTTTGAATAAGCTCAATTTATTTGAGTTTATCTTGTACAAGGAAGAAGCTAGTACAATTAATTAAAATGTGTAACTTCTAAACGGTGTATTGGAATTTTCTACAATTTAGTACCAATATACTTTAATAATATCGGTACCAACTGTGAAATCTACTTACAAATTGATACGCTAAATTTTGCAAAAACCCAATTTTTTTGAGTTCATGTTTAACAACAAAGAAGCTAGTACAGTTAATTAATATGTGTAAGTTCTAAACGATGCATTTGATTTTGCTAAAATTTTTATACCAATATACTCCAATATTATAAGTACCAACTGTAAAATTTGCTTACAAATTGATACACAAAATATTGCGCAAATTTAATTTTTTTGAGTTTAATTATAACTACAAATAGGCTAGTACAATTATTTAAAAAGTGTAACTTCTAAACGTTGCTTTTGATTTTGCTACAATTTGGTAACAATACATTCTAATATTATAGGTACTAACTGTAAATTTTGCTTTTAAATTGATACGTTAATTTTTTTACGCAAACTCAATTTTTTTGAGTTAAGGTTTAACAACAAAGAAACTGGTACAATTTATTAAAATGTGTAACTTCTAAACGGTGCATTTGAATTTTTCACAATTTGATACAAATATACTTTATTATTATTAAGTACCAACTGTAAAATTTGCTTACAAAATGTCACGCTAAATTTTGAATAAACTCAATTTTTTTGAATTTATCTAGTACATAGAAGAGACTAGTACAATTAATTAAAATGTTTAATTTTTATGCAATGCATTAGAAGTTACTACAATTTAGTACCAATATACTTTAATATTATAGGTACTAACTGTAAAGTTTGTTTACAAATTGATACGCTTAATTTAGCGCAAATTTTGTTTTTTCTTAGTTCATGGTAAACAACAAAGAGGCTAGTACAATTAATTAAAATCTGTAACTTTTAAACGGTGCATTTGAATTTCTTATAATTTGGTACCAATATACTATAATATTATAGGTTCTAACTGCAAAACTTGCTTACAAATTGATACGCTAAATTTTGAATGAACTCAATTTTTTTGAGTTTATCTAGTACAAGGAAGAGACTAGTTCAATTAATTAAAATGTGTAACTTCTAAACGGTGCATTAGAATTTCCTACAATTTGGTACCAATATACTCTAATATTATAGGTACCAACTGTAAAATTTGCTTACAAATTAATATGTTAAATTTTTTGCAAATTCATTTATTTTGAGTTGTTGTTCAACAACAAAGAGGCTAGTATAATTAATAAAAATGTTTAACTTCTAAACGGTGCATTTCATGTTTTTACAATTTAGTACCAATATACTTTAATATTATAAGTACCAACTGTAAAATTTGCTTACTATTTGATACGCTAATTTTTGCGCAAACTCATTTTTTTTTTAGTTTATGTTTAACAACAAAGAAACTAGTACAATTAATTAAAATGTGTAACTTCTAAACGGTGCGTTTGATTTTGCTACAATTTACTCTATTAATATTCTCCATAATATAATAACCAGTCAATAGTTTAGATTGATAATTATTTTGAGCTGTGTATTATTAGACATTCTTGACAATGATTGAAATAAATAACATGAAAACAGCGCACACATTTATTACTTAAAAAAAATATCACAAAATTTTTTGTTTCTTTATTAATTTCTAAGTAATTGTTGTGCTTTATAGAATGAACTTAATGAAAACGCAATTTGTAAAGCTTGTTTTTTCATTAATTTTCTTAACAAAGTTATTATAAATCACTTAATTGCTTGTTGGAAGAGATTAGAGCATAATTACTACCAATTCCTACCCTAACGAGAATTTTTTTCTCCAGCACTTGGAAACTTACTAATTGTATTCTAGGCGCCGCCACTGGCTCGCACTATCCCAGAATAGTTTTCAGGACAATTCTTAATCCTCACCAATTAATCACTGCAAAGTATATAAAGTTTTGCCGGGGGGATTGTGTAGCTTAAAGATAAAGGCGGACATAAATCCGGCGACTAACAAAGAAATCAAGGAAGTGGCGGCGACATTTTTTTTAAACCCAATCGATTTACGTTCACAAACACAATACTCACGTTCATGAAGCAGAGGGTCATTGTTAGTCCGCACACCCAGGTGGTTTTCTCCTGGAAGAACCAACCTAGTTCAGGTACGCATCCGTGGAAGAACATGTTACCGGTTACTGTGTCTCTGCATTGACTCGGAATTGGTTGATGTAGACGGGAATAGTCGATTGCACCATCAGCTCCGCAACAACCAATCTGGGAAATAAAATATAAAGTAATAATTCTTTTATTATTATCAAAAAAATAAGAACAAAATGTTATAATTCCCTAAGGATAAAATGTTTTTGTGTTTCTTCATTAGCTTTAATGGAGTTCACGCACTTAATTCACTAAGGAATACAAATATTTATGATCATATTATTATAAAAATGTAATGTAAACTTTATCTTTAAATTTGCTGAAAACTAGTAAAAATATTTCACTCAAACAATAGCAATTCTCGAATTTCTCAATGTACTTATATCCTCCTGTTACTTGCCAGTAATGGTAACATACGATCTGATGTATTGATTTACAAATGGATCCGTAATGGACACCCCATTTTACACGTGAGTGCTTTACAAAATGTTTTATTTCACCCCCTTTTTTATAAATGTTTTGTTTAAAATGTAAAATATTAAAATTTTCTTTATCAATAGCAATTAATCTTGCGTGGGGTTGTTTGTGAATAAAGAGACGCATGGTGGGGTTGTGAGGATGTGAGTCATTAGGATTTTCAACAATAATAAATCCCTAAGGGAAATTACAGATTGATACCGAAATATTTATTTTTGCAGGGTTTTAAGATCATATCGAGTTTTGTAATAATTGCTTTTGAGATATTTTAAATGCTTTTTGAATGTAAATTAATACAAGCAACATTATGTGAAAGAAATTAATTCAAAATATGTTCTATTATATCAAAAATGTCGCTCCTATATCAAATTTAATATTAATTACCGGACTTATGTGTTGCGGATCCTATTATTTAAATCAAAGCCATGATTGGAAATTGTGTCAGGTGAAACAAACCTAATGCGGCTTCTGTCAGGTGTAAATTCAATAATACTGTAATATGATATTACTGCACTAAAGGTAATATGGAACACGTCACTTTGTCACATTCGGATGGAGCCATTAGTTTGTCTGTTAGGACCCCATTAAAATTTAACACTGAAGCAACAATGCGTCTCTTTCAGCTAAAGTCATTAAATTAAGATTTAGGATTGACGCGTCCCCGAGAGAAAATTTAGTTAACCGACCGTGTACTAGCATTAAGTGTCTAATTCTACTTATGCGATAAACAGAACTACCGAAAATGTTATGTTACCCAAATTGATTTCTATTTTCCATAAAAACTTTGTTTTTTATTACCTTTAAGAACAGAGGGTGATTTTAGTAAATTGCAGGAATTGCGAACAGGCGCCGTTATTTTTATTCGGGGTCTGCCATTCTTACATGAAAAATATGACGAAAATAATGGGGCCGATTTCTGATGGGGGAGCCGTTGTTTCTGCTGGTGCAAGTTATATAAACTAGCGCAGACATTGTTTTTCTGAGTGAAAAGTTTCCAATGAGAACAGACGGAATGACCACAATAAATGGCCGGTTGTAAAAAATATTGAGAGTAAAAAAATATATGTATTGTTCTAAAGGGAGTTGTGGATAGGAAAAATGTAATAAAAAATATGTTTGTTGGACGTCGTTTATATTTTACTATATTGCCAACAGTTAGAATATATTTATATAATAATAAACTATTTAAGTCTCTGAAGAAATACTTAAATATTATACTAGTTTAATAATTTACTCTAATTTAAATTAGCCATAAATAATTATATTATTGATTTGAATGTGAATATTCAAATTTTGGCTTTAAAGTTTAAAAGTGATTTGAAAATTAATGTGTAGTGTAAGAATTAAAATAGCAAAATAGTTACATTAATTTTTATTATAGTATGTTGCAACAAAACTATGTAAAAACTGTCATCAAAAAGTTGTCAAAACTATGTTAAAAATGCAATAACTATGTCATAACTGTCAATACTATTAAAAATTATCAGCATAATTACTGCAATTGTCAAAACTATGCCAAATTTATTAACAAAAGGCAATAACCGCTGTCAAAACTGTGCTGAAATTGTGAAAACTGTCATTACAATGGTAAAACTGTCAAAAAGTCATTGCAACTGACAAAACTATGGAAAAACTTTTAAAACTTTGTTAAAACTATGTAAAAACTGTCAACAAAAAAACACTTCTACCGCCAAAAGTAAGTTAAAGCTGTCGAAACTATGTTAAAGTTGTGTTGAAATTGTCAAAACTATGTTGAAACTCCAAAACTTTAAAAAAATATATTACATATTAACATAATTAGTGCAATTGTCAAAACTATGTAAAAAATACCAACAAAAATAACAGTAACTGTAAAAGCTGTGTTAAAATTGTCTAAAATATGTTGAAATTCTTAATACATTGTTAAAACTGTGAAGAAAAATTCACCAAAATTGTCAGAAATTTCTAAAAAGTGTCAATAATTTACTGCCACTGCCCAGATATTGATAAAACTGTTAAAACTATGTTTAAACTATGATGAAACCTTACAAAATATGTAAAAAAAATCTCTAACAAAATGGACCAACAACAATAAAACTAAACTCAATAAAAATGAAGGTAGTAGCTACATAGAAAAGTTTACTTCTAGCTGTAGAGATTCAAATATTTTTTGAAATTGCATAAGTATACTTCATTTTAATCTGAGACAATTGGTGTTTTTTTTAGCTGCCAAATATAAAAGTTTGTACTATTTTGAATTACTTTATATCTATGTAAAACCTGTCAACAAAAGTTACTACCACTGTCAAAACTTAAAATTGTCAAAACTATGTTACAACTATTAAAACTGTCAAAACAACATAACAAATAGTTATAACAACTGTCAAAATTGTGTTAAAATTATCCAACTTTTGAAAATACTAAAACTATGCTTAGATTGTCAAAACTATGTTAAATTAAACTATTAAAACCATGTGAAAACTGTTAACAAAAAGTCAATAATCTTGCCAAAACTATCAGATTTATGAGAAATTGTCAAAAAGTTACTGCAACTGTCAGAACCATGGTAAAACTACACTAAAACTATGTTTAGATTGTCAAAACTTTGTTAAAATTGTGTTAAAACTGTAAAAAACTATGTGAAAACTGTCATCAAAAAGTTACTACCTTTGCCAAAAATGTGTTAAACTATCAAAACTATGAGAAACTGTCAAAAGTATGTAAAAACCGTTTATAAAAAGTCACCAAAACTGCCAAAAATATGTTTAATCAGTTAAAATTATTTAAAATTGTGCTGAAACTATCAAATTGATTTGAAAACTGTTAATAGTTACTAAGTTTGCCAAAAATATGTTCAAACTATCAGAACTAAAAAAAAGTGTAAAATTTATTACCAAAAATTACCAAAGATGTTTTAAAACTGTCAAAACTATGTGGAGATTAAAAGTCTGTCAACATATTTACTGTAATTTTCAAAACTATGTAAAAACTGTTAATAAAAAGTCACTGGTACTGCTAAAAATATATTTAGTTTGTTAAAATTATTTAAAACTGTGCTAAAATTGTCCAAACTAAGTAAAAACTGTTTGTGTTTGCTAAAAATATGTTGAAAGTGTCAGAACATTAAAAAACTGTAAAAACTATCAACAAAATGTAACAGTAATTATCAAACTTCTTCTAAAACTAATAAAACTATGTTAAAATTGCAAATTTAATTACCCCCAACTGCCAAAATGATTAAAAAAACTGCCAAAACGTTGTTACAACAGTCAAAACCAAAACTGCCAAAAAAGTTATTGCAACAGTAAAAAATGTATTAAAACTATCAACATTGTCACTACAACTGTCAAAAATATGTTAAATTTGTCAAAATTATGTAGAAATTATTGAAATTAGGTTAAAACTGTCAAAAAACTAAATAAAAACTGTCTAATAAAAAGTTATTGCTAGTGTCAAAACTATGTTAATAGTCAAAAGTTTGTTAAAATTTTAAAGAAAATCACTTGTCAAAAAAATGTTAACTAGATAATGCTTTCAAAGAAATTTGTATTGCAACTGTAAATAAAATTATGTAAAAATTGACAATTATAATAAAACTGTCAAAACTATGAAAAAAAAACCACCGTAACTGTTGAAAGTATGTTAACTGTAAAATCTATGTAATAACTATGTTTAAATTGTCAAAATTATGTAAAAACTGTTAAATTAATGATTACCAAAACTGTCAAAGTATGTTAACACTCAAAACTATGTAAAAACTATGTTTAAATTGTCAAAATTATGTTGAATTTCTCAAAATTATGTAAAAACTGTTGAATAAACGGTCATCGTAACTGTCGAAGTATGTTAACAGTCAAAACAATATAAAAACTATGTTTAAATTGTCAAAATTATGATGAGATTGTCAAAATTATGTTGAATTTGTGAAAATTATGTAAAAACTGGTAAATAAAATGTCATCGTAACTGTCAAAGTATGTTATCAGTCAAAACAATGTAAAAACTATGTTTAAATTGTAAAAATTATGTAAAAACTGTTAAATTAAAGATTACCGGAACTGTCAAAGTATGTCAACGGTCAAAACTATGTAAAAACTATGTTAAAATTATCAAAATTATTAAAAACTGTTAAATTAAAGATTACCGGAACTGATAAAATATGTTAACAGTCAAAACTATGTAAAAAACTTCGTTTAAATAGTCAAAATTATGTAAAAACTGTTAAATTAAAAATTACCGGAACTGTCAAATTATGTTAACGATCAAAACTAAGTTAAAACTATGTTTAAATTGTCAAAGTTATGTTGAATTTGTCAAAATTATGTAAAAACTGGTAAATAAAATGTCATCGTAACTGTCAAAGTATGTTATCAGTCAAAACAATATAAAAACTATGTTTAAATTGTCAAAATTATGTAAAAACTGTTAAATTAAAGATTACCGAAACTGTCAAAGTATGTCAACGGTCAAAACTATGTAAAAACTATGTTAAAATTATCAAAATTATTAAAAACTTTAAAATTAAAGATTACCGGAACTGATAAAATATGTTAACAGTCAAAACTATGTAAAAAACTATGTTTAAATAGTCAAAATTATGTAAAAACTGTTAAATTAAAAATTACCGGAACTGTCAAATTATGTTAACGATCAAAACTAAGTTAAAACTATGTTTAAATTGTCAAAGTTATGTTGAATTTGTCAAAATTATGTAAAAACTGGTAAATAAAATGTCATCGTAACTGTCAAAGTATGTTATCAGTCAAAACAATATAAAAACTATGTTTAAATTGTCAAAATTATGTAAAAACTGTTAAATTAAAGATTACCGAAACTGTCAAAGTTTGTTAACGGTCAAAACTATGTAAAAACTATGTTTAAATTATCAAAATTATGTTGAATTTGTCAAAATTATGTACAAATTGTTAAATAAAAGGTCATTGTAACGGTCGAAGTATGTTAACAGTCAAAACAATGTAATAACTATGTTTAAATTGTCAAAATTATGTAAAAACTGTTAAACTAATAATTACCGGAACTGTCAAAGTATGTTAACAGTTAAAACTAAGTAAAAACAATGTTTAAATTGTCAAAATTATGTTGAATTTGTCAAAATTTTGTAAAAACTGTTAAATAAAAGGTCATCGTATCTGTCAAAGTATGTTAACGGTCAAAACTATGTAAAAACTATGTTTAAATTGTCAAAATTATGTTGAATTTATCAAAATTATGTAAAAACTGTTGAATAAAAGGTCATCGTAACTGTCAAAGTATGTTAACGGTCAAAACTATGTAAAAACTATGTTTAAATTGTCAAAATTATGTAAAAACTGTTAAATAAAAGGTCATTGTAACTGTCAAAGTATGTTAACAGTCAAAACTATGTAAAAACTATGTTTAAAACGTCAAAATTATGTAAAAACTGTTAAATAAAAGGTCATTGTAACTGTCAAAGTATGTTAACAGTCAAAACTATGTAAAAACTATGTTTAAATTGTCAAAATTATGTAAAAACTGTTAAATTAATGATTACCAAAACTGTCAAAGTATGTTAACACTCAAAACTATGTAAAAACTATGTTTAAATTGTCAAAATTATGTTGAATTTCTCAAAATTATGTAAAAACTGTTGAATAAACGGTCATCGTAACTGTCGAAGTATGTTAACAGTCAAAACAATATAAAAACTATGTTTAAATTGTCAAAATTATGTAAAAACTGTTAAACGAATGATTACCGAAACTGTCAAAGTATGTTAAAAGTTAAAACTAAGTAAAAATGATGTATAAATTGTCAAAATTATGTTGAATTTGTCAAAATTATGTTAAAACTGTGCTGAAACTGTCAAAAATATGTAAAAGCCGTTTATAAAAAGTCACCAAAACTACCAAAAATATGTTTAATCTGTTAAAATTATTTAAAATTGTGCTGAAACTATCAAAATTATTTAAAAACTGTTAATAGATAAAAAGTTACAGAGTTTGCCAAAAATATGTTAAAACTATCAAAACTTTAAAAAAGTGTAAAAATTATTAACAAAAAGGAGCGGAATGTTTTAAAACTGTCAAAACTATGTTAAGACTTTTAAAACTGTCAGCATATTTACTGTAATTATTAAAACTATGTAAAAACTGTTAATAAAAAGTCACTGGTACTGCCAGAAATATGTTTAGACAGTTGAAATTATTTAAAACTGTGCTAAAGTTAAACTATCAACAAAAAGTATCAGTAATTATCAAACTTGTTTTAAAACTAATAAAATTATGTTAAAACTGCAAATTTAATGTTAATTTTGTTTCTCTTAACTGCCAAAATTGGCAGTTCTATTGTTACAACAGAAACAACAACAAAACAAAAACTGCCTAAAATAAAAAAGTTATTGCAACAGTCAAAAGTGTATTAAAACTATCAACAATGTCACTACAACTGTCAAAAATATGTTAAAATTGTCAAAATTATGTAGAAATTATCAAAATTAGTTTAAAACTGTTAAAGCTAAATAAAAACTGATTAATAAAAAGTTGTGTCAAAACTATATCAAAAGTTTTGTTAAAACTTTAAACAAAATCATTTGTCAAAAATATGTTAACGTTATGTAGAATTAGTTAAAATGTTGGAACTGTGGAAACTATATAAAGCTCTCAAAGAAATATGTATTTGCAACTGTAAAAATTATGTAAAAATTGACAATTATATTGAAACTGCCAAAGCTATAAAAAAAACTTAAAGAAAAGGTCACCGTAACTGTCATGTTAACAGTCAAAACTATGTAAAAACTTTCAACAACTGCAACTGCAGCTGTCAAAAATATGTTAAAACGGTCAACTATAGACACTAATCTTATATTGAACTAATATCCTGAATTAATAAATGCCATAATTTCATTAATTTTTTTTGCCGTAGCTGGGATTTGCACTTGCAACAAATTATGCGCCGAGGTTTGAGTTAGGCGCTTCACTTAATTGATCCACTCTCCGGTTATGAAAATACGTATATTTCAGTGACAATATATGAAAACATAAAAATAAACCAAATACTTGTAATGAGAAGGGTACGACAAGAGAACACATATTAACAAAACTATTTACAACAGTCCAAGAAGAGATTAATAAAAACCTAAACCTTCGATTCTAATCAGGATTTAAAATTGATATTTATGATGAAGTTTACATAAACGACCTAAATTTGTAAACTTATTTTGTCTTTACAAACAACACAATAAAGGAACTGATGATTATGCTAAAAGGATTTTATTAGGCATCTTTACAAATTGAACCTTAACAAAACAAAAAAAATAAATCCCAAAAATTTGCAGATAACTATTAAGAACAAGTTAATTAAAAACGTCAGCAAGTATGTTTATTTGGGCCATCAAATACAGATAGATAAAGAATATAAAGTTTTGAAAATTTGTTGCATTTGAAAAATTAGGATTTATACTTAAATTCCAAGCAATTCTATAGATCTGAAAGAAAAGGTATACAATTTATGCATATTACCAGTCCTCACATATGGCTTATAGACTATGTCACTAACCCACAAACAACAAAAAAACTTTAAAATACACAACAGGCATTTTAGTAGCCTTTAAAAAATGTAAAAAACCTGAGAAGAAATTAGGTTTTTTAAACTTCTAAAATGGCAATGAGCTAGCCACATAACAAGACAAGATTTAGCCAAGTGAAGCAACAAGTTGATGAACTGACAATAAGAAAGAGCAAAAAAGCATCAAAAGATGTCAAAAAGATGGCGGTACAATATTAAAAAAATTGCAAATTAGATCCAAATTGCTTTAAATAGAAAAACATGGAAAAATTTGAAAGAAACTTACATCTAGAAATGGACAAATAAATACTTAAACGAAGAAGAAGAAGTTGTTTAAGAAGAGTTGCCTTTCAATGCTTAGAAATTGTGCCTTCTTTTGCATGTTGTAGTTCAGATAGATTTTTTGTCAATACTATATCAAATTTTTTCTTCTGATCTGGTGCAAACAGAATGTTTTTATTTGTTTAGAAGTTGGTTGTTTCTTTTATAAATTCAGTTGTAGAAAATGGCAGTAGTTTCTAATGCCAAAAACATCAATTATCAGAGTTTCTTTATCAGACCGGACTGCTGCAAGTGTGTTCAAGCTTTGCCCTTATAAACAAATAAGCATTTTATGATGTATTATTAAAAAAATTTGAATTTTTTTGTAACTTTCCAGAGTATTTTATGTTTTTTTTTTTTTAATTAAAATTTATTATTTTAACATTGAACATATCTCATAAACTGATTTGTTTCATCTTTTTAAAGTTTAAAAGTTTAAAAAAAAAATTGATCAAATAAATTTTTTTTGTTAAAAGCTTACAAATTGTTAAAATGTGTTTTTGTCAACAAATCTACAAATTGTCAAAACGTTTTTAATTTGATAAAATGTCAACAAATTTATAAAATTGTCAAATTGTATAAGATTAAGACAATTTTATTGAATTATTTACAAAACGTTAACACTGTGCTGAAATTGTTAAAACTAATTAAGAACTATCAACATAAAATAACAACACCGTTGAAAACTAGATTAAAACTGTCAAAACGATGTAAAAACTGTCAACAAAATGTTACTGCCAGTACCGAGAATATGTTTAAACTGTCAAAATTATTTTAAAACTTTGCTGAAACAGTTAAAATTATGTAAAAACTGTCGTCAAAAAGTTCCCAAAACTACCAAAAATATGTTTAATTTGTCAAAACTATTTTTATTATTACACTAATAAAACTATGAATAAACTATAGGTTATGTGGTGTTTATGATTATACTTTTATATGCTGTGCATTTTTTAATTTATTATGTACAGACTGGTTTTGGCTGTAAGCCATCTTTGGTGTACTACAAAAAAGTTTTGATTATATAAATATAAAAAAAAAGGATAGAAAAACTTGCATTGTGATTACATATATTGGATGTTATAATATATTATGAGTAATGGGAGGTGTTATTCAGGTTGCATAGTTGGTTGTTGAAGTTACTATTGTATGTGTTAGAGGTTATTGGCTTGTGTATTTTTATGTGGTTTGAGGAAGGTGTATATGTGTTGAAAAATATTGTTTAGTCAACTCTTACTACAGCAACAATTACAAATTTGCAGCCTTTCATTCACTCACACATAGAGCACTTAACTTACTTCTCTCTCCTACTAATCAGCAACATGAACTACACATCATCAAACAAATAGCCATAACAAACCATTTCCCTATAACAACAATCAACAAAATAATCAACACAAACATAAAATAGAATTAAATAACAACACACAATAACAAACACACAACAATACAATACAGAATTCTCACATACTATAACAATAGCAACAAAGTTGAAAAAAAAACTACTCTATAAATATGACATCAAAAGATCTTTCTCCACCACCAATACTGTCTAAAACATATTATGTAACAACAAACAAATAACAGATATTTTAATGAAATCTGAAGTATATAAAATAGATTGCCAAGACTGCAAAAAACATGTTTTTAGAAATTTTAAGAGTTTTTCATATAACATTGATAAACTAACAAAAAATGTCTAATGATAATATTAATCCCATTTATTTAAAAAAAAAATTTTGTTTACGGCTGATAAGTTATAAGTCACGTATTGACTTAAAATTGAATTTTGGTTAGGTTAGGCTAGGTAAGGTTAGGTTAGGTTAGGTTAAAATAATAATTTTTATTGTAAATTAAAAATTATCTGTAACTATTAACTTTTGTTTGATATTTTTCTATAAGAATTAAAAGTATATTTTTTTCTGTAAACTAAAAACCATTTGTAACACGTAACTTTTGAGTTAAAATTTAAATGTTGGTAAACTTTTGTTTAAAATTTTTTTTTAAATTGAATAATACTAGTTTTGTAAATTAAAAATTATTTGTAATTTGTAACTTTTAGAAAAAAAAAATAATGTCACATATCAACTTTTCAGTTAAAACTTGAATTTATAATATAAACTGATTTGTGTTATTTTTTTTAAATATTTTTTATAAACCTGAAATTTGTAAAAAATTAAAATGTTTATAAACGGTTTAGTTAACAAACTGTTAAACTGTTGAAAAATTGTCACAAACTGTCAAATTATTTTTAAACTGTTATATACTGTCAAAATATTTATAAAATATTTACAAAACTGCAAAAATATATAAATTTTTTTATAAATTGTCTAATTATTTACAAACTGTCATGACTTGTAAAAGTATATAAATTGTTAAAATGATTATAAAACGTCAAGTTACATACAAACTGTCAAAATTATGTTAACACTGTTCTAAAACTGTCAAAACTGTTAACAAAAAGTAATAGCAGCTGTGAGAACTATGTTAAAACTGTCAATATATTGCTAAAACTATTAACAAAAAATCACCGCAACTGTTAAAACTATATAAGAACTGTCAACTAAAAGTCACTGCCACTGTGAAAAATATGTCAAACATTGTTAAAACTGTGCAGAAACTGTAAAAATATGTTAAAACTGTCAACATTGAGAAACTGTCAACATAATTACTGCTTTTGTTAAAACTATGTAAAAACCAACAAAAAGTTACACTAACTGTCAAAACTGTTAAAACTATGTTGAAACTGTCAACTTATTGTTAAAATTGTAAATAAAAAATTACCACAACTTCCATCACAAAATTACAAAGAATTTGTCAAAAAAATTACAGCAATTGTAAAAAATGTAATAAAACTATTAATAAAGTCACTGTCAAAAATGTATATATATATAGTCAAAACTATCTTGCAATTGTCAAAATGATGTAAAAACTGTTAAATAAAAAGTCACAAATACTGTCAAAAGTATGGTAACAGTCAAAAGTGTGTTAAAACTATCAACAAACTGCCAAAACTATGTTAAAATTTTCAAAATTATGTTAAAATAGTCAAAACTATATAAAAACTGTAAGAAATTCTTATTGCAACTATCAAAATCTTGTTAACAATTAAAAGTATGTTAAATAAAATGTCAAAATTATGTTGAAACTATTAAACCTATAAAAACTTTCAAAAAAAAGTTATTGCAACTGTGAAAAGTATGTTATCAGTCAAAACTATGTAAATACGATTAAAATATTTGTCAAAAATATTTTAAAATAGTCAAAACTATGTTGAAATTGTCAACATGATGTTGAAACTGTGAGAGCTATGTGAAAACTGTCAAATAAATAGTCACCGCAGTTGTAAAAAGTTATGTACTATCAAAACCTCTTTTTAATTTATTTTCAATTTCTATATCAAAAAGTGAATTTCCAGAATTTTGGAAACAATCCTATATTACGCCAATTTTTAAATCCGGCAATAGAAATGATATTACTAACTACAGGGGTGTGTGAAACCAATCTGCTATGCCTAAGTTACCCGATTCCTTAATTGCCGACCAATTAAAATGGATGTGTAAAAACATTATTACTGAAAATCAACATGGTTTTATGAAAGAACGATCGACTTCAACAAATCTTATGATCTATCAATCTAAGATAATTGAGGCATTTGAAAACAAAGCGCAAGTCCACGCAATTTACACAGACTTTGCAAAAGCATTTGATCGGGTAGATCATGGTACCTTGATTAGAAAATTGTTGGCAATGGGATTTGGTAAACGTGTGATAAATTGGTTACATAGTTTTTTGATTGGCCGAACACAGTGTGTTAAAATTAAAAATCATATTTCCAAAATTGTAAATGTTACGTCAGGTGTACCACAAGGTTCACACTGTGGTCCTATTCTATTTATATTATTTGTAAACGATTTATGTGATGTGATTGTAAATTCAAGTTGTCTCCTATATGCAGATGATTTAAAAGTATTTAGAAAAGTAAGCTCAATAGTGGATTGTATTGCCATTCAACAAGATTTAGATAACATTGGTAAATGGTGTAAAGTTAATAATTTGTTTTTAAACCAATCCAAGTGTTATGCAATGTCATTTAGTAGAATAAATAATCCATTAACTCATTGCTACTCTATTAATAATACGTCTTTAAAAAGTGTGAACGAGATATCTGATTTGGAAGTCATATTTGATTCAAAATTAAATTTTAATACCCACATAAACAGCATGTGTTCAAAGGCTAGGAAGATGATGGGTTTTCTAAAGAGATCATCATGGGAGTTGCATAGTGATGCTTGCATAACACTTTACAGGTCCTTGGTACGCCCAATACTTGAGTATGGAACATCAATTTGGTCACCTTATCAAATAGGCAATATGGACAAAATAGAAAAAGTACAAAGAAACTTTCTGAAATTTTTCTCATACAAATTGGGCATGAATAGAGAAAATATAAATTATGAAATGATATTAGAAACCCACAATCTAAAATCTTTGGCAGATATACGATTTATAGGTGATATAAATTGTGTTCATAAATTAATAAACAATTTCTTAGATTGCCCGGAACTTCTAAGCAATCTAAATTTTAATTTTAATCAACTAAGAATTACGCGCAACATAAATATATTTAGATGCAACATCCATGCAACAAACTACGGACATTTTAATCCAGTGTCACGTATGATGAGAACATGTAACCTGCTTAAATTAGACAAGCATTTTAATTTATTTGAAGCATCACATACATCGTTTAAAAATCAGTGCCGTAAAATTAATTTAAAAAGATATATGTAAACGTGTTTTTGTTAGTTATGTAAATTATGTATTTATTTATTGTATTAAGCAATATGCACAAATGTAAAAGTAATTATGTAACTTTAAAAGCGCTGCCGTAAATAAATTTATTATTATTATTAAAAAAAAAAAACTACTTCCTCACTAGCATATCCATTCTTGTTAAAATATTTTACTACGCATGTTCTCGTTTTTCTGCATTTCCCTGTATTTTCTCTTTCAGGCACTCGTGTAATATTTTACATTCATTTCTTTCCTTTACTCTTTTTTTATACCTAATTGCACGTTTTTCTGTTTCTACTCTTAATTTATCTGTTTTAACTTCTTTTATTACAATGTATGCTGGGGCCTCTTTGTTTACTCCTAATACCCATCTCCAGTATTTTGTTTAGATAGTCTCTAATTTTTCTTGCTTTTTCTATCCCCAAATTTCCGTTTCGTACAATAACATACTTTTTACTAAACTATCAAACATCATACTTTTTATTCTCATACATTCAAATTTTCGTTCACCTTTCCTTGTCCTACCGATTTATTTGCTTTTCTTGTAATATTTTTTATGTGTTCATTTTTATTATTGGTTGTACAAAAAACATATACTAAGTATTTAAATGTTTTAACTTTATCAATTTTTTTTCCATCCCATTTCCAATTTTTTACTTTACGTCTGTCTTCCTTCCCCCTTTCTAAAAGTCTTCATTTTTGTTTTATTTACATTCACTTTCAACTTTTTTTTTTCTAAAATGTTTATTCAGGCATCTAATTATTTTGTTCATTTCATTTGCATGTTTTGCTACTATCACCATGTTGTCTACATAAGCTAGCGACCACACTTTCTCTCTGCTCACTACTTCTTCCATTTTTTTTACTAGATGCTATTCTTTTTTTTTTCTCAAATACATCCACAATTTCTCTCTACTCACACTGTCAAATGCCGCTTACATATCAACTTTTGTAAGTATAAATTTGAACTTATAACATAAACTGATTTGTTTAATGTTTTAAAGTTTTTTCTATAAACTTGACTTTTTGTAAAAATTAGATCAAAATACAATTTATCTGTCAAATGTTTACAAATTGTTAAAATGTTTATAAACTGTCAACAAGTTTGCAAACTATCAAAATGTAGAAAAATTGTGACAAACCATCAAATTATTTTCAACTAATATATATTGTCAAAATGTTTTATGAAATGTCAACAAATCTACAAAACTGTTAAACCTTATAAAATTGTTAAAAAATGTTAAATTATTTAGAAACTGCTATTAAATGTGTATAAATTGTTAAAAAGATTATGAAACATAAAATGACCTACAAACTGTTAAAATTTGGTAAATACTAAATTATGTATAAACTTTTTACAAAAAAGACTGAAACTGTCAAAACTATTTTTAAATTGTCAAAACAATGTGAAAATTATCAGTAAAAACTGCACAAATTATTGTCAAAACAATTTAAAAACTTTTAAGGAAAAAAAACTGTCAACTATCAAAACTGTAAAACTATAGTAAAACTGCCAAAACTTTATAAAATCTATTAAAGAAAAGATTAATGCAACTGTCAACAGTGTGTTAACGCCTAAAAGTGTGTTAAATCTTTTAAAAAAGTCAATGCAACTGTCAAAAATATGTTAAAGTTTACCGCAACGGTAAATTTATATTAACAGTGAAATGTTTGTTGAAACTATCAACAAAGTCACTGCAACTGTCAAAATTTTGTTGAAATTGTCAAAGTTATGTTAAAACTGTCAAAATAATGTTAAAACTACCAAAACTATGTAAAAGCTGTTGCAGAAAAAGTTACTGCAACTGCCAAAACAATGTTAACAGTTAACGGTTTGGTAAAACTATCAACAAAGTTACTGCAACTGTCAAAAACATGATAAAATGGTCAAAATTATGTTAAAATTGTTAAAATTAAAACTGTCAATACTGTAAATAATTTTTTTTTTGCAAGAATAAAATCTATGTTAATGGTTAAAAGTGTGTTAAAAATATGAACTGCAACTGTCACAAATATGTTAAATTTGTCAAAATTATGTTTAATTTATTAAAATTGTCAAAAGTATGTTATCAGTCAAAACTATAAAAAAAATCTATGCAACGGTCAAAACTATGTTAAAATTGTCAAAACTATCAAAACCATTTAAAAGGTGTTGTAGAAAAGGTTACTGCAATTGTTCTAAATATGTTAACAGTAAACGATTTGTTAAAACTATCAACAAAGTTACAACTGTCAAAAATATAATAAAGTTGTCAAAATTACGATGAATTTGTTAAAATTATGTTAAAACAGTCAAGACTATAAAAAAACCGTAAAAGAAAACGTTATCAAATCAATTGTAACAGTTAAACGTATGTTAAACCTGTAGATTGCAACTGTCAGAAATATGTTAAAATTGTCAAAATTATGTTGAAGTTATTAAAACTATATAAAAACTATTAAAAAAAGATTGCAGTCAAAACAGTCAAAAATATGTAAAAATGATTAACAAAGTTACTGCTGTCAAAAATATTTTTAAATTGTCAAAACTATGTTAGAATTGCTAAAATAATGTTAAAACTGTAAAAACTATGTAAATACTGTCTATATTCATTGCAATTGTGAAAAATGTATTAAAATTATGAACAAAGTCGCTACTACTTTAAAACATTTTCAAAATTATGTAGAATTTGTCAAAATTTTGTTGAAACTGTCAAAACTAAGTTCAAAACTAAAAGTTTAAACAATTTTTGAAATGATCTGTAACTAATAACTAAAAAAAATATTAATTGATTTTACATATTTAATCTTTAAATTATTTGTGTAACCTTTGAGTTAAAATTTACATTTAACAGTTAAGAATTGATTATTTAAAATGGCGTGTATGACCATAGTGGATTCTGTTGTTGTAGAACTCAAAGTTCTAAAGTGGTAAAGCTTAGTTGCTCTTATAAGTAAGTAAGCGTATTGCAAAAAAATAAGTTAAAGCTGTAAAAACTGTCAACAAAAAGTAACAGTAACTGTCAAAACTGTGTTGAAACTGTCAAAATTATGTTAAAATTGCCAATAAAAAATTACAACAACTGCCAAAACTATAGTAAAGTATGTCAAAAATATGTTAAAATTGTCAAAGTTATGTCAAAACTGTCAAAACAATGTAAAAGCTTTTAAAGAAAAAGTCATCACAATTGTCCAAGTTATGTTAACAGTCAAATTTGTGTCAACAGTCAAATCTAGAAATTTTACAAAAAACTCAAAAAACTTGCTTTAAATATTTTGATAAATACAGTTAGAATAGTGTCATAGAAAATTTTGTTGTCTACAAACTTTAATTGAAACTATTTTCAAAATTTATAAACGTTTTTGATTTATTTTGATAAAACTTAAAAATTTTACAAAAAACTCAAAAAACTTGCTAATTTTTTTAAATTTTGCTAAATAGTATTAGGGTAATTTCATAGAAAATTTTGTTGTCAACACATTTTAATAAAAACTTTTTTTTTAAATCCTAATTGTTTTCGATTTATTTTGGAAAAATCTAAAAGTTTTACAAAAATTTTGATAAGTACTATAAGAATAATTCTATAGAAAATTTTGTTGTCTACAAATTTTATTTGAAACTTTTTTTCAATACTTATAACCGTTTTTGATTAATTTTAGAAAAATCTGGAAATTTTACAAAAACTCAAAAACTTGGTTATTTTAAAAAAAATTAATAAATTTGATTGAAATTAGAGCAATTTGATAAAAAAAATTCTTATCCACAAACTTTAATTGAAACTATTTTTAAAAATCATAACCGTTTTTGATTAATTTTGAAAAAATCTGGATATTTTACAAAAAACTCGAAAAACTTGCTTTTATTTTAAAATTTTGATAAATACTATCTAAATAATAATATAGAAAATTTTGTTGTCTTCAAACTTTAATTGAAACTATTTTTAAAAATTTAACCGTTTTTGATATATTTTAGAAATATCTGGAAATTTTACAAAATACTCAAAAAACTTTTTTATTTTTTAAAATTTTTATAAACACTATTTTAGTAATTCTATAGAAAATTTTGTTGTTTACAAATTTTATTTAAAACTATTATCAACAAAGTCTGTTAAATTGTTTTTTGTAATTTCTTGTAGCTTTTCAAAGACTTTATGTTTTTTCTTTGAATTAAAATCTAAACTCTTTGTTAAATTAATTGTTAAAATAAATAAGTCAATATAAATTTAAATTATAGATCAGATTTTCATCATTAATTAATTTATAAAATTCTGAATATTCTGTATTATATCTTTTTAAACTAATTGAAGAGAGTGGTTTGAATATATAAATTGAATTAAATTTGTTCCGCAAATTCCTATCTTCCATTACATTTAATCAACATTACCGAACGCAAAAATATTTTCCAACTACTTTCCCTACCACATCAACACATAAAGAGAAAATAAAACGAACGTGTTTTTCCAATTTATTATTCATCCGAACCTATTAACCTCCGGATATGCATTCGATGCAGTAACACGATTTTAACAATATTATTAGTCCCCGACTGGAAGTTTTGATTGAAATTGGAATGAAATTAAAGTGCGAGAGAATCAAGAGAACGAGGGGGATGACGCGCAAATTACCGGAAAATCTAATTGGTAATTACAGGTTTGCTAACCAGTCAACAAAAATTGATTGTTTTGTCGTGTTTTTAATTAGCAATTTAGGAAAGAATCTTTATTAGTCTTATTAGTTATTGCTGACTGAAGTTAAAATAAGATATGTTAGAAATAAAAAGACATATTTTATTAATTATAGTTGTGCGAATTAAATGATGAAACGATCTCAAAAAATGCCGACTCGCATAATTCTCATGGAAGAGAAGAAAAAGCAAATATGAGCTAAGAAAAGAAAAGCGGCCGATCTAGAAATGCTTATTGAAAGAGGCTTAAATTTATTAAGGGAGGGTAAGAATTTAGCGATTTTTACGAGCATCGAATGCCTGCCCTCCATTCACCGGAACTAATGACTCACATACTTTTCCCGATCGACCCCCGCATCATTTTTTTTATATGTTGAAGATCCTTTCATACACGCGAGAGATGTGAGTAATTCCTTCCTATGCGCTTTCCCTTTTTTTACCCTCGCGTATGGATCATTACTGATTCAATGGATATAAAAGTGTCTTAAGTTTATTCTGGCCCTGATAAAATATACGACATATATTGAAATTACACTTGCTTTATATTTTTGTGTAGGGATGGTTGTCGCCTTTTATGGAGCACTTCTTAAGTAATTTATGATTTTTAGGGGATGCGATGCTTTCTAAGCAATTGTTGTAAAAAATAATTTTACATTTAACTCAACATATTTCCAATTATATTAGTTAGATTAGTTTTCAGCTTTTAAATTGGCTCTCGCTTAATTCGCAGATGCATTTCGCCGTTCTGATAATTGCATCTCGTTTCCACCACTCGAATTCTAATTAGCATGTCTGCATAGTTTAAGTATGTGCGATTTGTAGGAATCCGTTTACCTTTCTTCGCACATAGATAGATAGATGGATGGATGCCCTTTAATCACTAAGTATTTACTTACGCTTTCCTGAATCATGGCCAATGTTTGCTGTGATTCCGTGTGTTGAGCGTTCATGATCAAACGCCTCATACTCTCTCTAATCATTGGTTGTATTTGTGAGTTCTGTGTGCTGTACTCGAGAATTACTGCTGATCCTGATAAGCCCAATATAAAGCAGAGAACTTGACTGCCGATGAACTGGAATAGAAATAAATTAAATTATTCAAGCGTTTTATCAAATTTAAAGCAATTTATTTATGAGTTTGTTTGATTAAGTTTGTAAGATTAAGTAGTAAAACACTCTAAAGTTTTCTTTTTTGTGTATTTGTAACTTGCATAGTAGAGTAATAATTATTTTAATTAAAAAATAAAAAAAAAATATTTGTTTATTTTTTTTGCAGATTTTTACGGTTCACAGTTTAGATAAATGTTTTAAACAGTAGGTTTTTGGATTTTGTGCTGTAAAAAAACAGTTCTGGTTAGAATAATTTTTGTTGTGACTTGTTGCCACTAAACTCAATAAAAGTTTTACCAAAAAAGGTCTTACAACCAAAAGGTTTTACTTAGTCATCGGAGCAAATTTGATTTTTTCATGCTTTCAATAACAAATTAAAAAATTGCAAAAACGGATTTGATATTTTTTTTTAAATTGAATTTTTTGTGTAAGTTTATAAAAATACATTTTTTTTCATATTTTTTGCCAAAAAAACACAGAAAATTTGCAATTTGCATTTTTCTAAGTATAGTTGGTTTTTGGTTTTGGTTTCGTTAATTTTTCTCTAATATTTTAACTGTTTATTAAAAAAACATTAAAAAAAAGGTTTTTTTGGCTTATTTGTGGCCAAGTACAAACAAATTTACTTACGGTCGAGAGAAGAAGCATTGATAAGTGCTCTGCTAAAGCAAAAGTTTAAGGACAAAGTCCACTTCCAGCAATGTAGAGCTGTGCTACGCACAGTATCTAAGTGCTTACTTGTAAGTAAACACCAAGCCACGTACATTCTGTAACTCAACGATGGAAGATATTCTGACTATAAAAATATACAAACTAACGTAGAGAAACTAAAAAACTTAGTGTTTTTACATTTCCAACTAGTCCCAATGATGTAAAAATGCAATTAGATGGAGATTGTGAACCGAATCAGCAAAAAAAAGTAACCTTAAGCTAGCTGAAAATTACAAACATTCAGCTTATCCACGCTATAAACCAAAGACTTTTGGCGTTGTTCATCAATAACAACTTTACAATGTATTGCTTATAAATATCTAAGACTAAACTGCATTTTTTTTTTTAAAGTTGCAAATCCTGTCACGCAATTAAAGGTGTTGTAACCTATACTAACTTGAACCATTTTACTTTAGCTGCAAGCTTTATAAACATTGCTTTTTTGTTGGAAGTTGGAACAAGACTTTGTTTAGAACCAGATATGGAGCATCTGGTTCTAAACAAAGTATTGCACACTGTTGCATTTTGATACATAACTTAGGAGGACAAAGCACATTAAAACAGTTTGTCGACCTTCCGATGACTATAAAACACTTCAAATTTCAGAAATCTTTAAAATTTGTTTTGAGGCGTTATAACAGTTTATCTGCATATCACTAAAAACTAAATATTGTGTCAATACGGTGGTAGCTTGATTGATGGACACATTAACACCAAACCAATACAACTTTCTAATTTGTAGACAATGCTTTTTATTGGATATAATCATAAAACCTAGGTATTTTTGTCCAAAAGTGGCACTTTTAAATCAAATCCTTTGTCTATTTTATAAATTATCAAATAAAAGTTTAGAAATCCAAAACTAGCTTCAGAAATGTGCAATTTAAAGTAATTTTAAAGTTTTAAGCCAAAAACTGTAAAAAAGTAGCATTTCCAAGATGACCGTCTAGAATTGTCTCTGTATGTTTGCATTTAACGCAATTTTGTTTGTTTGTTTGTTAAATTACTAAATAAAACTGTAAAGAATTAAATTAAGTTTTAGAAAATGCACAATTTAATGTAGATTTAAGTTGTTGATTTGGTTTATATTGGTTTAGTACAAATTTTTGGAGTAAAATGCAAAAAATTTTCAAAAAGTGACACTTTAAATGCAATTTTTGTGTTTTATTTTTTGTTAAATCCTCAAATGACTATGTAGAAAGTTAAATTTAGTTTAAGAAACTGCGCAAATTAATATAGAGTTAAGTGGTTGATTTGATTTATATTGGTTTAGTACAAAATTTCTGAGTAAAATGCAATAAACTGACTAAAAGTGGCACTTTTAATACAATTTTTGTGTCTAATTTCTTGTTAAATCATCAAATTACTATGTAGAAAAGTAAATTAAATTTTAGAAAAAGCAAAATTTAATGTAATTTTAAGTGATTGACTTGGTTTATAGTGGTCTAGTACAATTTTTGTGAGAAAAATGCAAAAAACTGTCTGAAAATGGCATGGGTTTTTTATTTCTCTTTAAATCATCAAATGACTAAGTAGAAAACTAAATTTAGTTTTAGAAAACAAAAAATTTAATGTAGATTTAAGTGGTTGACTTGGTTAATATTAGTTTAGTGCAAAATTTTTAAGTAAAATGCAAAAAACTCCAAAAAAGTGATATTTTTAATCTTTTAAAGCAATTTTTGTGTTTTATTTCTTTGTTAAATCATTAAATGACTATGTAAAAAGTTTAATTTAGTTTCAAAAAATTTAAAAATCAATGTAGATTTAGGTGATTGACTTGATTTATATTGGCCTAATACAAAATTTTTGAATAAAATATAAAAAATTGTCAAAAAGTGACACTTTTAATGCAAATTTTGTGTTTTATTTCTTGTTAAATCATAAAATAACTATGTAAAAAGTTGATTTTAGTTACAAAATTTAAGTAGTTGACTTGGTTTATATTAGTTTAGCACAAAAAAATTGAGAAGAATGCAAAAAACTGTCAAAAAGTGACACTTTTAATCTTTTAAAACAATTTTTGTGCATTATTTCTTGTTAAATCATCAAATACTATGTAAAAAAGTAAATTTATTTTTGGAAAATGTTTAATTTATTGTATATTTAAGTGATTGACTTGGTTTATATTATTCTAGTACAAATTTGTTGAGTAAAATGCTAAAAACTGTCAAAAAGTGACACTTTTAATGCAAATTTTGTGTTTTATTTCTTGTTAAATCATAAAATAACTATGTAAAAAGTTAATTTTAGTTACAAGATTTAAGTAGTTGACTTGGTTTATATTAGTTTAGTACAAAAAAATTGAGAAGAATGCAAAAAACTGTCAAAAAGTGACACTTTTAATCTTTTAAAGCTATTTTTGTGTTTTATTTCTTGTTAAATCATCAAATACTATGTAAAAAGTTAAATTTATTTTTGGAAAATGTTTAATTTATTGTATATTTAAGTGATTGACTTGGTTTATATTATTCTAGTACAAATTTGTTGAGTAAAATGCTTAAAACTGTCAAAAAGTGGCACTTTTAATGCAATTGTGGTGTTTAATTTTTTGTTAAATTATCAAATGACTATATAAAAAGTTAAAATTTATTTTAGAAAAACCAAAATTCAATGTAGATTTGAGTGGTTGACTAGGTTTATAGTGGTTTAGTACAATTTTTTTGAGTAAAATGCAAAAAACTGTTTGAAATTGGCACTTTCAATACAATTTTTTTGCTTTATTTGTTGTTAAATCATCAAATGACTATAAAGAAAGTTAAATTTAATTTTTAAAATGCAAAATTTAATGTAGATTTAAGTGGTTCATTTGGTTTATATTGATTTAGTACAAAATTTTTGAGTAAAATGCAATAAACTGTCTAAAAGTGGCACTTTTAAGGCAATTTTTGTGTTTTATTTCTTGTTAAATCATCAAATATCTATGTAAAAAGTTAAATTTATTTTTAGAGAAAGCAAAAATTATTGTAGATTTAAGTGGTTGACTTGGTTTATAGTGGTTTAGTACAAATTTTTTTAGTAAAATGCAATAAACTATCTAAAAGTGGCAATATTAATCAATTTTTGTGTTTATTTTTAAGTTAAATCATCGAATGACTATAAAGAAAATTAAATTTAGTTTTTAAAAATGCAACATTTAATGTAGATTTGAGTGGTTGACTTGATTTATAGTGATCTAGTACACATTTTTTGAGTAAAATCCAAAAAACTGTCTGAAAGTGGCACTTTTAATAAAAATGTTGTGTTTTATTTCTTGTTAAAACATCAAATGACTATGTAAAAAGTTCAATTTAGTTTTAGAAAATGCAAAATTTAATGAAGATTTAAGTGGTTGACTTGGTTTATATTGGTCTTGTACAAAAAAATTTTGTGAAATATAAAAAAAATGTCAAAAAGTGACACTTTTAATGCAATTTTTGTATTTTATTTCTTCTTAAATCATCAAATGACTATGTAAAAAATTAAATTTAGTTTCAAAAAATGCAAAATTCAATGTAGATTTAAATGGTTGACTTGGTTTATATTAGTTTAGCGCAAAAAATTTGAGAAGAATGCAAAAAACTGTCAAAAACTGGCATTTTTAATCTTTTAAAGCAATTTTTGTGTTTTATTTCTTGTTAAATCATTTTAATTTATTTTCAGAAAATGTTTAATTTAATGTAGATTTAAGTGATTGTTTTAAATTGGACTACTACAATATTTTTGAGTAAAATACTAAAAAAAAAGTGGCACTTTTAATCAACTTTTGAGTTAAAATTTTTGTTAAATCATTAAATCTCTATGTAAAATGTTAAATTTAATTTTAGAAAAAACAAAATTTAATGTATATTTGAGTGGTTGACTTGGTTTATAGTGGTCTAGTACAAATTTTTTGAGCAAAATGCATAATACTGTTTGAAAGTGGCACATTTAATACAATTTTTGTGCTTTATTTCTTGTTAAATCATTAAATGACTATGTAGAAAGTTAAATTAAAATTCAAAAAAAGTTTAATTTAAGTGTTTGACTTGGTTTAAATTTGTCTAGTACAAAATTTTTGATTAAACTGCTAAAAACTGTAAAAAAGTGGCACTTTTAATCAATTTTTGTGTTTAATTTCTTGTTAAATCATCAAATAACTATGTAGAAAGTTAAATTTTATTTTAGAAAATGCAAAATTTAATAAATATTTAAGTGGTAGACTTGGTTTATATTAGTTTAGTAAAAAAAAATGCAAAAAACTGTCAAAAAATGACATTTAATGCAAAGTTTGTGTTTTATTTCTCGTTAAATCATCAAATGATTATGTAGAAAGTTAAATTTAGTTTCAAAAATTGCAAAATTTAATGTAGATTTAAGTGGTTAAGTTGTTATTTATTGGTCTAGTACAAAATTTTTGAGTAAAATGCAAAAAACTGTCAAAAGTGGCATTTTATTTTTGTTTGTAAAATTATCAAATAAAAGCATTTAAAGTTAAAATTAGTTTTAAAGGATGCTATTTATTGTAAATTTACGTAGTTATTTTAATTTATATTTATAGGCTTAGTAGAAATGTTACAAAGCTGCACAAAACAAAGAAAAATAGAAAATTAAATGACGAGGCTTACGTTTAGAAGTGGACTTACAAATGCTGTTAAAGAAACATAAAAAACAGACTTAGTACAAAGGTCTTGAGTTAAACTCTAAAAACTGTCAAAGAGAAGGACTCAATATAAATTTCGTGTTCTTTTTTTTTTGTTAAATTATCAAATAATACTGTAGCAAGGTAAAGTTAGTTCTTATTTTTTTAAAAGCCGGCGGAGAAGAAGCAACATGAACTTTTTGGTTTCAGAACTGCAGGTGTTTGAAGGTGTTAATGTAAAAATATGGTTTTAACAAAATGGGGCCACTTATCACACCTAAAACCAATCACTTGAAGTTGTTAATAAACTTTTTTGTGATCTTTTGTCGAGGCACTATCAACTGGCCTCCAATAAACCCTGATCTTACACCCGTTATTTTTTATTGGAGTACCTTAAAGAGAAAGTTTATAAAAACAAACCACAAACTGCAATTGAATTACAACATCTGCACCAAAGTAGCCGCCGTTTTCATAAAAATGTGCCAACGCGTGACCGCTAACTTTTGATTTTGGTTAGAAGAATGCCAGCTGCACAAAAGTCAACATTTGGACAACATAATCTTTGGCACTTAATTTTTTAAAACATTGTCTAAAATTTTTTTTTTTTTAATTTTTGATTTGTATTTTTGTTTTTATTAAATTTACAATTACCCCTACTTTTTCTGGACACACTGTAGATTTACGGGTTTATTTTGATTTACCAATACAAAAAAAAAAAAAAAGTATATGGCCGGATTTTGATTCTATCTAAGAATTTTTTAATGTTTTATGACCAGATTTAGCCATTTTTGACAACATTTTCATACTTTATGGCCGGATTTTGCTTTTTTAACCGTTTTTGGCCGGATTTTATGTCATTTTTAACTTTTTATAAATAGAACGTTGTATATTTTATCAGTTTATGGTCAATTTTATTACATTATGGCCGGATTTAGCTACTTTTGATATTTTATAAATAGAATTTTAAACTTTTTGACAGTTTAAGGCCGGATTTTTGAACTTGACAATAATTTGATGTTTTAAGGCCGGATTTTATTGATGTTTTGTGACCAAACTTACCTATTTATGACATTTAAAAAAAAAATTGCATGTTTCAACAGTTTATGCCATATTTTTGTTGTTTCTAACATTTATGATATTTTGTAGCTTGATTTTAGAATTTGTTTTAAAAATATTTACACTTTTTTAACAGTTTACGGCCAGATTTTAGAGCTTATTGATAATTATTTGGAATTTCAACGTCGAAATTTGCTGTTTTTGACATTTTATAGACAAAGTTTTGCACTTTCCAATCGTTTTTTGTCGGATTTTAGTTCAATTTGAAAACATGTTGATAGAATGTTGCATTTCTAATAGTTTATGGTAAATGTTGGTATTTTCTGACAATATTTTTATGCTTTATGACTGGATTTAGCTATTTTTTGACGTTTAATTAATAGAAGTTTACACTTTTTGACAGTTTATGATTGGACTTTAATTATTTTTCAATCAATTTGTGTTTAAGTGCAAAGAAATTTATTTGCAATTGAGAGGAGAAAACGTGATTAGTGCTTTGTCAAAGCGGAAATTAATTTAGTTTATATAAGGCCAGAACAAAGTTTTTGAATTAAATGCCGAAAACTTTCACAAAAAACCAAATTATTTTCAAAATATCCACGATTGGAAATGGCATTTTTTGTGAAAAAATTGTTTTGTAAAATCATTAAATAATACCGTTTAAATAGGCCTAGTACAAAGTTTTTAGGTAACATTCTAAAAACTATCAAAAAGTACCGCTTTTAATGTAATTATTTATCAAATATTAGCGTAGAGCATAAAGTTTTTGACTAAAATGTTAAGAACTGTTGGAATATATCAGCTTTTGCAATTGTTTGTACACTTTTAACAAAAAATTATTTGTATTTTTTAGATTTTAAAAAGCAAAAAAGCAGTTATTAGGAAGACAATTAGCCAAAATTGTTTCTACGGTTAATCACTAGTAAACACTCTTCTAAAGTGGAAGTCTACTGGCCAAGAGATGAGTACTTAGCTTGTAGGTAGTAACACCGGTTTAATCACATAACCAAAAACAATAACTTTAATTGGAATGTGATGCCGCTCTTGTGTGCTTGGATTTTGATATGAGAAAATTGTTTAAATCTAAAAACAAAGTTTAGATTGTGGACAACTTAAATTCTTTATTGTAACTCACCCAACCGCTTAAGTGTTAATTATTAAAAGATCTATTGTTTGTCGCAGCTCTTGTGTGCTTGGATTTAGATATAAGAGAATTGTTTAACAATAAATCTTATGATAACTAACATTTGGGTGGGTAAGTAGAAACAAAGTTTAAATTGTGAGCAAGTTGTTTTTTTCACTGTGACCCACTTATTTGCCCAAGGATCCATTGTTCGTCTTACTTTTTGTATGCATTAATTTAGATGTGAAAGAATTGTTTAACAATAAATCTCTTGATAATTAACACTTGGGTGGGTGGGTGGGAACAAAGTTTAATTTGTTGGCGAGTTACTACTTCTACTGTGACTTATCCATCCGCCCAAGTGTTAGTCATTAAAAGATCCATTGTTTGTTCCAGTTTTTGTGTGCTTGAATTTACATATGAGAAAATTGTTTAACAGTAAATCTTTTGGTAACTAACGCTTGGGTGGGAATAAAGTTTTATTTGTAAGCAAGTTATTTTGTCTACTGTAACCCACTCACCCGCTCAAATGTTAGTCATAAAAGGATCCATTGTTTGTTTCACCATTTGTGTGCAAGTTATTTCTTCTATTGTGACCTACTCACTTTTATCTTAAACTAATAAATTCTTTTCACTATGCTTGCATGGTAAACGGCAAACAAAAATTGTATATATGAGAGTAAGAAGCCTTAAATTTAAAAGAATGAAAACAGTAAATAAGTGCTTTTGATTAGTGTTGGCGCAGTTCTCATAAAACACAAGAAGTAATTAGATTGTTACGTTTAAAGAACTGCTTAAATATAACAAAAAACTCTAGTACAGTGCAATAAACGCGCTGTAAAACGCACAAACGTACCTCAACAAGGTGTTTTGCTAGAAACCGACAAGGAACTTTTTAGGCTAAATAATTTACCAAAGATTATCTTTTTCATCTTTTAAGCCTTTTAATTTGTCCATTATTGGATATAAGCCTCTTTCATTTGCTTCTATGATTTTCTGTTGATTGCCAGTCGCATTCATTGTTTTCTTGCTACGGTCTTAATATTGTTGATATATTTTATTTGGGGTGCTTCTTTTAGTTTCCCTTTGTTTCCAGAAGGTTACTTTCTGTGACCACCAATCTGAGTTTTGTCTTGCAACGTAGCCCACCCATTTCCAGTTGAGGTTTGCAATGCGTTCTATAATAATAGTTATTTTGGTTTTTCTTTAAATTTTGCTATTACGCACTTTGTCTTTGAGGATGATACCTAACATTGCGCATTCTATAGCTCTTTGAGTTGTTTTGATAATTGTTTAGTTATTGCCATGGTTTCTAATACGTAGGTCGCAACGGGGAGGATGCAGCTGTTGTATACTTTACGTTTTAAGTACAGTACAGTTTTTGTCTTTAAATTTTGATAGTACAATAAAAAATTATTCAGAACATGTAGTAATAGTTGCAGGCTATGAAGATGGTCATAAAGAACAACAAATAAATTTTAACAAAACTATAAATGCATTTAGAAACAAGTCCTGCAATATAGTGTTAACTGCAAGTACGTACTGGAACAATAATTCAAAATATAATGACACAATATATAAAAATAATAAAATACTTTGTAATATTTCCCAAAAACTTGAAAACTGTACTTTTATACCAACTAACTCAATTCTTACATCTAATAATGATTTCAACCAAAGAGGAAATGAGTACTCGAAATTAGGAAAAACAAAACTAATGGAGCATATTAAACATATAATAATAGAAAATCAATCCAAACATATTATTAATAAAGTTTCATTGACAATAGAGCACCAAACAAATTATGCTATTGAAGCAAAAAGTAATAATCAACAAATAAAAAATAATTCTACCAATAAACAGATTAAACCATTAAACAACTGTAATTTATCTCAACAATTATCAATTTTAGAAAATAATGACTACTTTTTTATAAATGCTGTAGAAAATAAAGAAACTCCTGACATATTTTGCATAACAGAGATCTGGACATCTAAAAATAATATCAATTACGTAGCATTTAATAACTATAGTTTATCAGCGTATTACAATAGACCAAATAGAATTCATGGTGGAGTTGCAATATTTATGGACAAAAATCTATCTGCCAAGGAAATTCCAATTATAAAAGCCAAGTCTATCGAGTATTTCACTATAAAAATGGAAATATATCTCGCACGGGAATTGATTATATTGTGACTAACTTATTTATTTGTTCTGTGATAATGTTGCACATGTCAGACCATTATGCTCAAGAAATTATTTTTAAGTATGCTTGCAATAGAACTTGTTCAAATAATGAAAAATACTCCTACAGAGTTATTGACGAAAATACATTAGAAAACTTGAATAATTTGCTTCAGTCAAATATGCGTAATTTTAAAATATCTACTAATCTAAATAAATCATTTGACAATTTTATTACTATTTTTTTAGACAATTTTAATAACGTTTGTCCAATTAAAATTAAATAAAAGAATCAAAGAAAATCTAAAAGCAAGTTAAAATGGTTGACTCCAGCAGTTTTAAAATCGAGCAACAACTTAAAAAAGCTTTTTTTTAACAATGAAAAAAATCTATTTTATAGAAAATCTAAAAGGGATCATCGAAAGTTAGTCAACAATGCAAAATTTCGATACTACAAATTACAATTAGAAGCATCTAACAATCGAACAAAAGATGTTTGGAGAAATGTTAATAAAGATCTGAATAGGGTAAAAAAAAAAATAAAGTTAGTAAATGAAGATGTAGTTTTAAAAAACCCAGAAGAAGTTGCAAATCATTTTGCTAACTATTTTTCAAATATTCCATCAGAGAAAATTGAGCAACATTTTGGAGCTAACATTTCATTGAATTGTACCGTTTCACAAAGCCAAGTTCAATCTATGGGAATGTGTGAAATGTCAAAATCAGAGATTCAATCAATAGTACAAAATCTGAAAAACACAAATGCAGTAGGAACCGATGGAATTTCTACTAAAGTTTTAAAATTTGTTTGTAACACTATATTGAGACCTTTAACCAATTTGATTAATCTTGCTCTTACGGAAGGTGAATATCCAAGAGCTTTAAAAGTTGCGAGAGTTATACCTGTATATAAAAAAGGATGTTTAAATGCTGTCGAAAACTACAGACCAATATCAATATTAAACATCCTATCAAAAGTATTTGAAAAAGTTATATACAACCAAATTTGGAATCACCTTACAAAATTTGATTTATGAGTAACTACCAAAATGGGTTTGTAAAGGAAAAATCCACAGAAACTGCAACTTTTGATTTCATTGAACATATACACAAATAAAAATAAATAAAAATCGTTACATCGTTGGATTATTCTTTGATTTATTTAGCGCATAAATTTTATAGAAAAAAAACTGAGGAGTATTGGAATTAGGGAGCGTGTTTTAAAGTTAGTTGTGTCGTTTTTATCTCAAAGGAAAATGTCTGTAAATATAGGTAATACATGATGTATTATTAGGCGTAGCACAAGGTTCAGTTCTTGGACCTTTGATTTTTTTAATTTATATCAATGATTTATCAAGCTGTGTTTCTTCCGATTATATTATAAATTTTGCAGACGATATATCCGTCATTGTTGATGCAGAGTCAGAAGAAACCTTACAAATAAAAGCAGCAACTGTAATGGTAGACATCCAAACTTGGTGTAATAAAAATAATTTAATTATAAATACTGATAAAACAGTCAGTGTTCAGTTTTATAACAACAAAATTTGAAATATAAATATCAGATTTAGTGCTAACCATACTAAATTCTTAGGATGCTATATTGACTGCAATCTTAAATGGAATATTCATATCGATCATGTGGCCAACAAATTGAACAGCGTATACTATGCTATTTTAAAACTTAAAAAAACAATATCTCAAAACTATTTGATACAAGTTTATTTTGCTCTAGCATATTCTCATATGTCATATAAATAAATATAAATAGCGCAAAAGAGAATATTACGACTAATCTTTGGTCTGAAGCGCATTGAATCATGTAGAGAGTTATTTAGAACTCACAAAATATTATTTTTTGCATCAATATATATTTACAAATGTGCTACTTATTCGTATGTGAAAATAGATTGTTTTGAGAAAAATTCAACTAACCACCAATATGATACTAGGCACGGCCAGGAACTAAGGACTCCCCGACACCATACGTCAACATACAAAAAATCACAAAATTTATCATGCATCACCATCTTCAACAAACTGCCACTGATATAAAATACGTCAAAAAGTTAAATTTATTTAAATGTAAACTAAAATCATTTCTCATTGACGGGTGTTTTTATACTCTTGATGAATATTTTAATACTTAATTTTTGTTTAGTGACTATTTATCCAATGTTATTTATGTTTTTTAGGTATTATATAATAGGTCTGTTCCAACCTACGATTTGGACAGTTTGCAAACCGTCCACTGTGCACACACACAAATATTTGTCATCCTTAGGCAATCTTTTATACACAGTAATTGTTTGTGTGCATAGTTCCTGACGGTCCCAAACCGCGTTTGGTGTCGGTTGGAAAAGTAAATAATTTGGGAGAGATTGCCGTAAACCTTTATCAAGTGATATTTTATTGGTGTCTATTTTAATGTGTAAGGTCGTATTTTTGTATAAATCCTTTATTAACGTGAAGTACCTCGAGTCAATTCTTGCTTCTTCTATGGCTGTCAGGAATGACAAAGTCTCAATACTATCGAACGTTTTCGGATAGTATATGAAGGCTATATGTATGGGAATAGTATATTCTTTTGTTTTTTCTATGATTGTTTTAATGGTTTGCAGATGGTTCTTTGTTCCAAACCCTTTTTGAAACCCCGTTTGTTTCATCGGTTAGTAGGAATCCATTTTTGATGTTACTCTGTTGTTGATAGTTTTACTCGTTAGCTTGTATAGGTGTGATAGAAAACTTATTGGGCGTTAGTTGCCTATATTTGTGTAGTTTCCTTTTTTGTGTATAATAATGAGTTTTGCGTTTTCCCATAGTTTTGGTATTTTTTCTTCTTGTAGACATTTATTTAATTGTACCTTCAGGGTTTGAAGTAGAGGGTTGTCCGTTATTTTACGCATCTCCGTTGTTATTTGGTCTTCTCCTGGGGCCTTCTGGTTTTTTATTTGCTATAGTGTATGTTTAATTTTGGGTATAGTAATTTGCGGTTGGTTTATTAAGCCAAAATTTAATATGTACTTCTTTGAGTCTTCTGTCGGGCTAGGTATAGATGCAGTATACAAGTTTTTGTAAAAATTTTGTATTGCCAAGTTGATTTCTGCTTTACTATAAACTATAATTCCTTTGTGGTTTTTTATTTTTATTTTTTCCGTTAGAAAGATTTAATTTAAGTACTTTTATGTTTTTGTTTAGCTCTATTGTTTTAAGGGTCTTTGCTACGGTCTTTCCAGTTTCTTAAAGGGGCGCCCGTAAGGGGAAAGAGCGTTTGAGGCGTGATGTTTAGAAAAATATTATGCTACATTATTGGTTAAAAATTTAAATACCCCAGCATTGTCCGAACGGAAGTAAGTTTTGTCTATTTAAGCGTCTTTTCTGCCTGATTTGATGACTTTGAAGTATTCTGATATATGCACATTTTCAACTACATATTGAATTTATCACAATACAATTTAAACGAAATATGATATTATATAAATTTATTTTAATTAAGTTTTATCAATGGAGTATTTCATTTTTCTATTTGAATTGCTGCCGTGTAAATTTGGCAAAATATATTTGTTCATTTTTATGTGATGACGTGATTTCAAAGAAGTTAACTTTTGTAAAATATTCAGAATCTTTGTATACAAAGAATAGATAAGTAAGAGATAGATATAAAAAAAATTGTTTCAATATAAAACTTTAATTCCCTGTACATACTTAAATTATGTTTTGCTACACAGAATCTATAGGCAGAATATAGAAAATAAATATAATTATAATTATAATATTGACAGTAAAATAAATGACATTGACAATATTAATTAATTATGACGCACAATAATTAAATATATAACAATAAATTTTAATTCATTTTTAATTAATTAAAATTTTAATTTTTGGTCTTTTTTTATTTTTATAATTTATATCAGACCTGTTTCGATATATTTGTACCATTTTCAATTTATGTTATTGAAAATGATATAAATATGTATAGGGTTTTCCAATAAGAGGTTTTATTTTAATATTTAAAGAAAACGGATATTTTTTAAGAGATATCAATAAATGCTTATTTCATTGTAAAGAGGAAAGTATGCCATTAATATTTGAAAACGATATCAGTCAAATGGCCGCCACAATTACGGTTGCAGTACCACATTCTCTTCATAAAATTTTTCAAGACCAATTTGCACATTTGCGGCTGTATGTCCTCGATAACTTCACGAATTCCATCTATAAGGTCTTGAATCGATTGTGGAGCATTGGCATAGACCTTATCTTTCACGTGGCCCCAAAAAAAAAGTCTAAAGGTGTTAAATCACAAGATTTTGGTGACCAATTGTGATCATCTCTTCAAAAAATAACACGGTCAGGAAAGTTTTCTTGCACAATTGCGATTGTTTCGTTGCTTGTGTGGCACGTAGCGCCGTTTTGCTGAAAATAAACGTCGTCCACATCAATATCTTCAAATTCTGGCCATAAAAAATCCTTAATCACAGCTCGGTAGCGCCATCCATTCAACGTAACAGTTGCACCAGCTTCATTTAAAAAAAAATAGAGTTCAAACACACCGCCAGCCCAAAAACCGCACCAAACAGAGACACGTTGATAATGCAAAGACTTTTCAACTATCATTTTTGGATTTTCTGAGCTCCAAATGCGACAATTCTGCTTATTAACGTAGACTCTGAGGTAAAATTGGGCCTCATCACTGAAGATGATTTTTTGATGAACATCCGGATCATTTTGATGCACTTGAAGAACCCAATTAGCAAAGATACAACGTTTATGATGATCGACCGGCTTGAGTTCTTGTGTTAACTGAACTTTAAAAGCCCTGAGACTTAAGTCTTTATGCAAAATTCGGTCTAATGTTGTTTGTGGATTGTCTATTTCTAAAGATCACAAGGAATCGACAAACTTGGGTTTTCTTCAACACTACGGGCTGCATCAGCAATACTCTGATGTGTTCTTGAGCAATGCACACGGTTTTGATTCTTCACATTACAAACTTGTCCTAACAGCTGTCCAAAAAGTGCTTTAGTTTTGCGAGCTGTGACTGAAATTTTTTTACCATTTTTGTAGTGAATTTTAATAATTTCAATGCGTTGTTGAAGCGTGTATTGTTCCATTTTTAATAATGGCGTAGTTTTTACTTGTCAAATGTCAAAAGATAATAGTCTACTATTTAAAATGAAAGTTCTTATTGGAAAACTCTTTATATCGAAACCGGTCTGATGTAAATTATAAAAATAAAAAAAACCAAAGAGTTTAGTTTCTAGACGGATTACGTATAGTTAAACTTCGGCAATGCCTCGGATCTAATATTTCTGGAAGCAAACATCTTTCATAAAATATAGTCAACTTTTTAATAAATTCTTCGCAAAATAGCTCATCTTTTACAACTTCAATAATTTCAATTCCAATTTGTGTGTATATTACAAAATAACATAAATTACGCCCCATGATGTGCATTTGCCCTTGTACTTGATAATAATATGGATGATTCTTTTTTAAAATTATGGTATCATTATCTATTTTTGCAAATCTAATTTTTTTTGTAAAATACCTTCTTTTGGCGATAAATTTCGAGCACTAAATGGACATTTTATCTCAACGACTATATCCGTATCAATTAAACCATCTGGACTAGCAGCTAGAAATGGATGACATTGATCCACAAATAAACCACATTCTCTTACCGTCTTATGAATTGTATAATCTAGTGCCTTGATAGCTGCAGGTTCGTGAGTTATACCATATGCCGTTCCAATACTACCTTTAAAATTTCCATACAAAAGTGCTTATGTACACTTTGGCAAAATCCTTCTGCAATGATATCTGTTTCCATAGCAGTACTACTTTTATTATAATTTTTGAAACATTTGTGTTCCGGAATTTCGTTGCCCTGGTGTTTTTAACAAAATGAACAATATTTGTTTTTTATGCCAATAAATAGAGGTTTCTTCGTAACAGCCCCCATAATACAGGCAACTCCCGATGAGGATTGTAGTTAGAAATATATGAACGTTTAATCCAAGCACCGTCTGCAATAACTGATATTTCAGGAATCCCGTCTGTGTCAATATTGCCTGCTTGTATGGCCAAAGCATGTTCTTCTTTGCAGTTTTGTTTTAAACGATCCCATAAATTTGAATGTACATCATCTGCAACTTTTTTGGAACATGTATTATATGTATTTTGGGACATATTTGGGATATTAAGGTGCCCTAAAATTTCATTCAACTGCGAAAAACCGCATCTAGATGATACAATACCAATAACTGCTGCATTATTTGTATTTTGTGATTATCAAGGTCAATTTCAATTTTTCGACAACACATTTGACATTCAAACATAACCACACTTCTGAGACCCAACTGGCATTCTTTAATAAATATGCAATTTTGCCATCCACAATCAAATGGCTTATGAACGGAAACCTGCAGTAATTGTTTAAATAAACCGCCAATATCAACAATTCTACGTCCAGACAAAATCGGTGAATTTAAGTTAGACATCATATCTGCTATTAATTGCTGCATTTGTTGAAGGTGTGGGCAAATTTGGATAATCTTCCTCTAAGAAGGTTTCCGAGATTTGAATATCGCTTCTTTCCACGGCCTGGCTAAAAGTGGATTCTGCATTTGATATGTCCATATTATCGGCATTGGATGTATTGGCATCGTTTAACCTTTTGAGTTTTAGTACTGCGGACACCCTGCAATGTTTATTCTACTTTTATCATTCATTTATCAATTTTATTTGTAGAAAACCTTCATAACCTTAGTCCCAGTGCCCTCATCTACTAAAGCAATTAATTTATCCCACAACAAATATATATAAAAATAAAAAAATCCATAATTATGTCTTGAATTATATATATATATGGGTAATTCCATTACATTTCGACTAATTTAATAAAAGTCGACCTCTTTGATTTTGCTCAAATTTTCAGGGATCAAAATATGGATGAAAAAAATGAGATTCCCAAAATTTTGGACCTTAGAATATTGCCTGTTTAAAAAGACACACATTTGAAGGTCAGAATTTTTACAATAAATCGTCTTTTTTAGCTTATTTTGTATCTCAATTTTTGGGCTTCTGGAAATATATAAAGTAGTCCACGATGACTCAAATTATTTCTTATTACATGTACTTTAAAACCCATGTTTTAATGTTTAATATCATGGCAGTCATTTTGATATATTAAGCTTCAAACATTTTTTCAAAAAAACCCGTAAATTTAGCAGAATCGCAAAATTTTGCTTTCTTTAAACCGTTCTAACTTTGTCAAATTTTAACAAAATTTTGTGTTTAATCTTCTTTTTAAGTGATCACACAATACTTATAGAATCAATACGTATACACCATTATTTTGATGCAGAAAGTTGCACATGTTTATGCGATTTTCAAAACTTGTAATTTTCAGGTCCCAAAGAAGCGCTGTCACAATATGTCGACATAAGGTGACAGCGTTTTTTCGGGACCTATAAATTACAAGTTTAAAAGATCGCAAAAACATGTGCAATTTCCTGCATCAAAATAGTGGTGAATATGTAATAATTCAATAAGTTTTGTGTAATCACTTTAAAGAAAGATTGAACACAAAGAAATTTAGACCTTGTAGATCAAATATCTTGAAAATTTGACAAAGTTAGAACTGTTTAAGCAAAGCAAATAATTTTACAGTTTTGTAAATTAAAGTATACGTATTAATTCTATAAGTCTTGTGTGATCATTTTAAAAAAGATTAAACACGAGGAAATCTAGACATTGTGGATCAAATTTTGTTAAGATTTGACAAAGTTAGAATGGTTTAAAGAAAGCAAAGTTTTGCAATTCTGCTAAATTTACATTTTTTTTTTGGAATAATATTTGAAGCTTAATATATCAAATTGACTGCCACGACATTAAACATATAAATATGGGTTTTAAAGTAATAAGAAATAATTTGAGCCAGCGTGGACCTTTTTATCTTTTTCCAGAAGCCCAAAAATCGAGATACAAAATAAGCTAAAAAAGAAGTTTTATTGTGAAATTTCTGACCTTTAAATGTGTGTCATTTTAAACAGGCAATATTCTAAAGTCCAAAATTTTGGGACTCTCAATCATCCCTGAAAATTTGATCAAAATCAAAATAGTCGACTTTTTCAAATTAGTCGAAAAGTAATGGACCCACATATAATTATAGATCAGACCATTTACGTGTGTAAAACGCACAAACTATCAAAGCTACAATTATATTTTGAAAAATTAGACCATGTTCTAATTTTCCATCTATAATCGACGCGAACGTGATGTGCGCATATCATTTTGTAATTTATTATATTTTTTTAATTTTACCACTGCAGCTCCACATATAGCAATTGCTACTACTTTTTTAATTTGTTCTGTTTCCATTTTTCATTAATTTCATTAATTGTATAACTAGCTGTAGCAATAATCAATTCAAAATAAATGACATAACCTGCAAAGTGTAGTAAACATTGAAACTTGATTTGACAAAGCATAATTATAGACAGTATCAAACGGATTTTAGAATAAAGTACTAAGGTTATGTTTTCATATCTAAAAATTACGACACATACCTCTTCATCTTATTTCGGACACTAAGATTGCGAGATTTATAACGCGGCATAGTTGATATCAAAAATAATAAAATCACAAGATTTACAGTAACTAGGAACAATGCGAGACGCAGGGTTGCCAGTATAGGTAATATATCGCAAATTGGGCGATGTAAAAAAGGGGTTTTAGGGAATTTTTAAACATTTTACTTTATAAACAACTTTTTAAGAACTTTAAATTATATTATTATATATAGAATGATTTTATTTAACAAAAACGAAAAACAGCATAAATAAAGGCCGCAGTTTTTGTGCCTATTTTGCTGGGTTTGTCACGATCAAGCCGAGCGCTTACATACGAAACGCTACTTGAGGGTACGTGTAAGAGAAAAGAGATAAATTAATATAAATTTTACCCCCAAAAATTTATATTCAATTTACAAATTGGGTGATTTGGGCGATATCTAGTGATGTTTTTCTTTTTGATTAGATTGCTAAAGCATGCCGACATATGCATAATGTGACATATTTTACTTCTTATATGATAGTAATTTCAGTAACAAAATATACAATGAATTTATAAGAGTATAAATACAAAATTAATTTATAATTAAATTGGTAAATAAAATCTTTTGGGTTGCTGGTATAACCGTTGTGGTATTCCCTGTTTTTAGCTTTGCATCTCCTTTCAATAGTAAATATAATAAATCTGTTATTGTTGAACGACATCGTGAGCGAAATGCAGACGGGTAGTGCGTGGACACGTAAAATATCAAAACTTACTTCCAACTAGGCAGAGACAAATTTTTAATTTTATTATTATACGGAAGAGGCAGCACCTGCTTGTCGTTCAATTTTAATTAAAAGAAAGTCAAATTACTCAGTTAATTTAAAACATAAAGTTATTAATTTTTGCATATGGACTAATTTATCTATTGTCTAGGTATACTCGGTCGAAAATTTTAAATTAAGATTATAATATGACAAATCTGGAGAGGTAGCCCAAACAGTACACAAATTAATTATTAACGCAAAAACAAAAAACAAAATTGCAAAACTCGATCGTATTGACTTTACTAAATGTTTAAGGAATCTATGTTTTAAATTTCAAAATTATATGTTTATTAGCAGCAGAGTAAAATGATTTTATGTTAACATGGAGTTTCATATGTGCTATAGGAACTATCAAACCGCCTTAAGGATGAGTTTGGTTTCATATGCACTTATGTCTATGCGAATTTTCCTCTTTACTGTGTTGTTTAGTGTTTTATTTATATTTTATTGCATTGATATTGGTTTTTCTTCTCTCTTGTATTAGTTTTAGTGTATTTGTTGTCAGTTTTGTAACATTCTGGTTTTTTTATAATGCTGCAGATTTTTTTTGTTTATTATGATATTATCTATATTCATTTCCTGCATTGATATTTCTGTTTTCTACCTTCTTTAGATTGTATTCCGTTTGGACCAAAGATTATAGGCAAGTTTATAACAAATAATAACAAATAAAATTCAAAAATTTACTTTTATTTTTTAACATTAATCACAGAGCATGGCCAAGTCGTAAAATGGCAATCTCTTCATAAAGATTGCTATGGTATTATGAAGTACTTACACTAGTCTACTACTAAATATGAAAATCTGATGTGGCAAATTAATTATTAATTTTTTTACATCCGGTTAACACACAAAAAAACGGATTAATATTTATTAGAAACAAAAGCTGAAGTGTTGGTTGACGGTTTTAAACTTGAATGCACACACAATTTAAAAAATGACACATTTAGAACATACTGAAATTTTTTTAAATTTTTTTAGGGTAGAGCATACAAGACTAAATTTTAGTAAACCAAAAAAATTTGCACTTACACTTCAATAATCTATCTGCAATCTACGTTTGCATTGCTGGTTTAGAGTACAGCTGCTACTTCATATTTTATAAAAATTGAAGTTTTCTAAAGTTTAACTTAATGTTGCTTTGTTAAAACGTTATGGTAAGTCCAACCAAAACCACTTACGAGAACATTGGAATTTTGTTTGTTAGCAAATACATAAAAAATTGGTTATCAAGTACTTTGAGAAACTTGTAATTTATGGTTGTTGTGATGTCCTAGCCAGAGCTAAATTATTTAAAAATTAATTGTCTACAAGAAACAGTATTTTAAATTTTCATTTACACATTAGTTAGAGTTTACCAGTGCGCGTTTTTTTTTTTAATAGTTTTTTTATAAACATTCCTTAAACATGCTACAAAAGACGTGAGAATGGAGTAGTAAAATCTCATAAAGCATTTGATTGCAATTAACCATTTCTCTTTTCATATATTATGCAAATAATTAAACTCAATTTTTGCAACTAACTGTGCTCTAATACTGGACAATGGATCTACACTTGACGTTCAATGAATGATCTCAATCTTTAGACTTGTGGGGATTTACAACGCGTATAAAATGACTACTAATTTGTCACGGACTACACCAATCTGCTATAAGGCTTAACAAACTTGCAGTTTGCTACTAAAAGTAATTACACCAAGTTTGCAGCTACGTATATTTGGTAATTTGGTGTTTGAGATTGTTCAGTGTTTGACCTCAAAGAAATACAAATCAAATACGTATCAAATAGTAAACTATAGACACCTTATTATACTAACACACAAAATTCCAAAAAAAAAAATGTTACGCCAGTCTATCTGCATCCACTGTTTTGCACTTTTTTCACTATGTTGTATAGAAACAATTAGTCAAGTTCTAACTAAGCACCTACGTACATCTAAAGATTAGAATTGTGTCCAAAAACTAAGCAAATATGGCCTATCAACTTAACACAACATTTTACAACAAAGATGTTACAACAACCACAGCTACAAACAAAAATTAAAACACTAAACTGACTTCTAAATTTGATACTGATGCAATGACCAAAAACTTGCAATGGTTTCTTATCTACTACTAACAGCTTTACACTTCCAACACGGTCATTATCTACATAATCATTGCACAAAAACCGCAACACTAACAAAGTTATTAATTCAGATAGCATTTAAGCCTAAACTACATCTTGCAATAGTACAAAAATTTCTTAGATCATTTGAAGTTCCACCTTTACTTATTAATTTTTATAAATAATAATAAAGTAAATTTGTAAGAAAATGCATTATTATCTAACAAACCGTTTGGGAGTTATACATTTTAAATTAACCAGTAAGCTTTGTTAAAAAGAAAAATAATGTTTTAAAATTTAAATTGAGGTTATGTTTGTATCATTTTTTATAAATTTTGGGCAGTTTATGTTTATGCTAATTAATCATATTGGTACTGAGTTTTATCAATATCTAAGAAATTGTTTCAAAGTTATAAATTTTTGATTTATTCTGTGAACATATTGCACTGATAAGATGAAGTCAATAAAAGTAAGGTTATGTAAAATTGAGCGTATAAATTTTTATAAATTTTATGCAATTAAAATTTATGTTAATGAAGTAAATTAGTACTAAACTTGATCAAAATCCAATGATCCGTTTAGAAGTTATGTGTTTTTAATTTGTTTTCTAAACATTTGGTTTTAATAACATAGAATTGAGGTTATGTAAAATTCAGCGTGTACATTTTTACAAATTTTTTGCATTTAGTACTGCTAATTAAGTATTTTTTTACTTAATTTAATTATTATCCAAAAAAAAGTTTAGAAGTTATCAATTTTTAATTTGTTTTTTAAACATCTCAATAAAATTGAGGTTATGTAAAATTGAGCGGATCAATTTTTATAAATTTCAAGCAGTTGATTGTTATGATAGTTGAATTCTTTAGTATTTAATTTTATTAATATTTAAGAAACCAGTTGAGAGTTATTAATTTTTAAGTTGTTTTTTAAACATTTCAGGTTGATAGAATTCAGTCAGTAAAATTGAGGTTATGTAAAATTGAACGGATCAATTTTTATAAATTTTATGCTAATTAAGTATATTAATACCAAATTTAATTAATATTAACTAAAACGTTTTGGAGAATATCAATTTTTAAATTGTTCTTTAAACATCTCAGATAGCACGAAGTCAATAAAATTGAGGTTATGTAAAATTGACCGTATTAATTTTTATAAGTTTTATGCAGTTGGTTGTTATGATAATTAAGTTTATTAGTACTAAAATTTATCAATATCCAAAAAACCAATTAGGAGATATTAATTTTTAAATTGATTTATAATTATCTCAGATTGATAGCATCAAGTCATTAAAATTGAGGTTATGTAAAAATGAGCGTATCAATTTATATAAATTTTATTTAGTTGGTACTAATTTTATTTAAGTTTAATTAATATTTAATGAAACGTTTAGGAATCAATTTTTAACTTGTTCTTTAAACATCTCAGTCTGTTGGCATAAAGTTAATAAAATTGAGGTTATGTAAAATTGAGCGGATCAACTTCTATAAATTTTATGCAGTTGAATGTTATGATAATTAAGTTTATTAGTACAAAATTTTATTACTATCCAAAGAACCAATTAGAAGTAACTAAATTTTAAATTGCTTTTTAAACATCTCAGATTGATAGCATGAAGTCAGTAAAACTCCGGTTATGTAAAATTGAGCGTATCAATTTATTTAATTTTTATTCAATTGGTACTTATACTAACTGAGTATATTCGTACTAAATTTAATTAATATTCAATAAATCGTTTAGAAATTATCATTTTTTAACTTGTTCTTTAAACATCTCAGATTGCTGGCATGAAGTCATTAAAATTTAGGTTATGTAAAATTGAGCGGATTAATTTTTATAAATTTCATGCAGTTGGTACTTATGTTAATTGAGTATATTAGTACCAAATTTGAAGAATATCTAATAAAACGTTTGGAAGTTATCAATTTTTAATTTGTTTTTTAAACATCTCAAATCGATAGCATGAAGTCAGTAAAATTGAGGTTATGTAAATTTGATCGAATTAATTTTTATAAATTTTATGCAGTTGGTACTTATACTAATTGAGTATATTAATACCAAATTTGATTAATATCTAATGAAACGTTTGCAAATTATTAATTTTTATTTTGTTCTTTAACCATTTTGGAATGATAAAAGGAAGTCAGTAAAATTGAGGTTATGTAAAATTGAACGGATCAATTTTTATAAATTTTGTGCAGTTAGTACTTATGTTAATTGAAAATATTTGTACTTAATTTTATCAATATCTAAATAAGCGTTTGAAAGTTATCAATTTTTAATTTGTTTCTTGAACTTCTTAGATTGATTAAGTCAATAAAATTGAAGTTATGTAAAATTGAGCGGATCAATTTTTATAATTTTTATGCAGTTGGTACTTATGTTAATTGAGTATATTTGTACTTAATTTGATCAATATCTATAGAAGAGTTTAGAAATTACAAATTTTTAATTTGTTTCTTGAACATCTCAGATTGATCAAATCAATAAAATTGAGGTTATGTAAAATTGAGCGGATCAATTGTTATAAGTTTTATGCAGTTGGTACTTATGTTAATTGAGTATATTTGTACTTAATTTTATCAATATCTAAAAAAGCGTTTGGAAGTTATCAATTTTTAATTTGCTTTTTGAACATCTCAGATTGGTTAAGTCAATAAAATTGAGGTTATGTAAAATTGAGCGGATAAATTTTTTTAATTTTTATGCAGTTGTTACTTATGTTATTTGAGTATATTTGTACTTAATTTGATCAATATCTAAAGAAGGGTTTGGAAGTTATCAATTTTTAATTTGTTTCTTGAACATCTCAGATTGATTAAGTCAATAAAATTGAGGTTATGTAAAATTGAGCGGATACATTTTCTTAATTTTTATGCAGTTGGTACTTATGTTAATTGAGTATATTTGTACTTAATTATATCAATATCTAAATAAGCGTTTGGAAGTTATCAATTTTTAATTTGTTTTTTAAACATCTCAGATTGATTAAGTCAATAAAATTGAGGTTATGTAAAATTGAGCAAATCAATTTTTATAATTTTTATGCAGTTGGTACTTATGTTAATTAAGTATATTTGTACTTAATTTGATTAATATCTAAAAAAGAGTTTAGAAGTTATAAATTTTTAATATATTTCTTGAACATCTCAGATTGATTAACTCAATAAAATTGAGGTTATGTAAAATTGAGCAGATAAATTTTTATAAATTTTATGCAGTTGGTACTTATATTAATTGAAAATAGTTGTACTTAATTTTATCAATATCTAAATAAGCGTTTGAAAATTATCAATTTTTAATTTGTTTCTTGAACTTCTCAGATTGATTAAGTCAATAAAATTGAGGTTATGTAAAATTGAGCAAATCAATTTTTATAAATTTTATGCAGTTGGTACTTATGTTAATTGAGTATATTTGTACTTAATTTGATCAATATCTAAAGAAGAGTTTAGAAGTTATAAATTTTTAATATATTTCTTGAACATCTCAGATTGATTAAGTCAATAAAATTGAGGTTATGTAAAATTGAGCAGATAAATTTTTATAAATTTTATGCAGTTGGTACTTATATTAATTGAAAATAGTTGTACTTAATTTTATCAATATCTAAATAAGCGTTTGAAAATTATCAATTTTTAATTTGTTTCTTGAACTTCTCAGATTGATTAAGTCAATAAAATTGAGGTTATGTAAAATTGAGCAGATAAATTTTTATAAATTTTATGCAGTTGGTACTTATATTAATTGAGTAAAATTGTACTTAATTTGATCAATATCTAAACAAAAATTTAAAAGTTATAAATTTTTAATTTGTTTCTTGAACTCCTTTGATTGATTAAGTCAATAAAATTAAAGTTATGTAAAATTGAGCGGATCAATTTTTATAAATTTTATGCAGTTGGTACTTATGTTAATTGAGTATAATTGTACTTAATTTGATCAATATCTAAAAAAGAATTTAGAAGTTATAAACTTTTAATTTGTTTCTTGAACATCTCAGATTGATTAAGTCAATAAAATTGAGGTTATGTAAAATTGAGCGGATAAATTTTTATGCAGTTGGTACTTATATTAATTGAGTATAATTGTACTTAATTTGATCAATATCTAAAAAAGAATTTAGAAGTTATAAATTTTTAATTTGTTTCTTGAACATCTCAGATTGATTAAATCAATAAAATTGAGGTTATGTAAAATTGAGCTAATCAGTTTTTATAATTTTTATGCAGTTGGTACTTATGTTAATTGAGTATATTTGTACTTAATTTGATCAATATCTAAAGAAGAGTTTAGAAGTTATAAATTTTTAATTTGTTTCTTGATCACCTCATTTTAATGAAATAAAAAAAAACTGAAGTTATGTAAAATTAAGCGGACTAATTTTTATAAATTTTATGCATTTGGTACTTATGCTAATTGAGTATATAAGTACCAAATTTGAATAATGTCTAATAAAACGTTTGCTAATTATTAATTTTTAATTTGTTTTTTAACCAATTTGGATTAATAGAAGAAAGTCTGTAAAATTGAGGTTATGTAAAATTAAGCGTATCAATTTATATAAATATAATGCAGTTGGTACTTAAGCTAATTGAGTATAATAGTACCAAATTTTATTAATTTTCAAAGAAGCGTTTAGAAGTTATCAGTTTTTAATTTGTTTTTAAACATCTCCAGATTGATTAAGTCAATAAAATTAAGGTTATGTTAAATTGAACGGATCAATTTTTATAAATTTTATGGTAATTGATTAAATTTAAATAATATTTAATAAAACGTTTGCAAATTATTAATTTTTAATTTTTTCTTAAATTATTTTAAATTGATAAAAGACAGAAAAATTGAGGTTATGTAAAATTATCATTTTATACAAATTTTCTGTAGTTGGTACTTATGTTAATTGAGTATATTAGTACCAAATTTTATTATTATTTAAAGAATCTTTTAGAAGTTATTAATTTTTGATTTGTTCTTTAAACATTTTAGATTGACAGCTTGAGGTCAATAAAACTGAGATTATGAAAATTTGAGCGTATGAATTTTTATAAATTTTATGCATTTGTTTGTTATGCTAATCAAGTTTATTAGTACCAAATTTTATCATTATCCAAGGAACCAGTTAGAAGTTATTAAATTTTAAATTTTATTTTAAACATTTCAGATTGATAGCATGAAGTCAGTTAAATTGAGGTTATGTAAAATTGAGCGTATCAATTTTTTTAAATTTTATACAGTTGATTGTTATAATAATTTAGTTTATTAGCATACAATTTTATCAATATCCAAAAAACCAGTTGGAAGTTATTAAGTTTTTTGTCCAAAATGAGCTACATAACTACCAAATTAAATTTTTTAACTTATTTTGTTTAAAATTTGCAAAATACAAAGTGGTCATTGTTGAGTGTATTCAGAATATGTGTGACTTCTTGTTGTAGTTGTTGGCCTACATGGGACGTAAATGTAAACAGGTAGAAAGTTTTTCTTAAACTGCAATAACGTTAGTTAAAGCAATCAAGTTTTATGTAAAGTACATAAATGTAGCATTCATTTTTATGTTTATGGTTTTAGATAGTTTTTTTTCTGTAGTTACTTAATAGTTTTTAAAGAATGCTTTATTTGATATATACAGTTTTAGAGGACATTTGTAGGCAGTACAGTCAAGTATTTGTCATTAAAGGATTTGATGTCACTATCACCTTCTTTAACATGAAGACTTTTAAAGCTTGCAAAAAGTTTTTTTTTGATTATTAACACTTTGGTGGGTGAATTTAAGTACTTATGCTAGAGTGACTCACCCACCTGCTCAAGTGCAAACATAAATTAACCTTAAAAATGATGTTTGCTTTGTTGCACTTTCTTTTTGCGCGTTGTAGAAATTTTCCCATTTAGCTAAGCTTAATTAGATTTTGTAGCTCTGGACACCAGTGACATTTAAATAGCAAAGCGGTACAGAAAACTGAACTTTGAACAAGACTGAAACGCTGTTTAATAAAATCCACAATTGAAATTTTTTTTATTAAACATTTTTACTTCATCTTCTTTAAAATTTATTTCATTAAACCTCTTCCTGCAGTTTTGATTTTATAATCGCATTTTACCTAACAAATCCGCGCCATCCACTTCTATTTTCCAGACAATGACGCTTTTTTGTGTTTCACTCTCAGCTTTAAATATCCTTATAATCTGAAACTTTCTGCAAGTTTCGTAGTCAGCAACAATACGCTAAATGCATGCGCGAGGGGATTGCTCTAATGAATAAATTAGGGATTGCGAAAGAATAAAAAAAAAAGTTGTATTCTGCTGACAAATACAAGCGCACTAAAGCCGAATTTATTATGAGAGCAACTTTTTTGCCCGAGATAAAAACTCGCGGAAAATAATATTTTCATGGAAAACACGACCCTTCAATTTCTTTAAAAAGGTTCGAGGGAAATACGGTCTCGCATAAATAGAGATGCATTATATGACTCGCTCGCTCTCACATATTTATCCTTTTGCTGCTTCCCTTTTTTTTTTAACTTGTGTGTGTGGAAGAGAAAAAGTTTCATCCGGCGTGAAAGTAAGCAGACAAGTAAATGCATATATTCATATACGGTAGATAAAACCATGTCATACATTTTGACAGGAATGCATGCGCACAAAGTAAGGAAACACTGGGTGCAGTCTACTTTTGTTGGCATTGTCAAGTGGAGACTTCCCCTTTTTGATATAATTAATTTACGGTGAGCGCTTTCATCATTTTACGGAGTGATGAACATTTTTCATCTTACTGTTATTGTTACTGTTGTTAATTATATATTTTTATCTTTCTGAGCGACAGTGGAGGCTTCAATTATGAATAAAATACTTGAACCATTAGGAAGAAAAATTCCAAGATAATTATCCGAGTAAATGCGTGTTTACTCCATCCGCACAAACAAAGCCAATTTATAAATAATAAAAATTGCAATTTCAACAACCAACTACAAACAGAATTAAAAGATTAATACGTGATTACAAACAATCCTTTTTTAGGTCTGAATTGTTATTGTTATTATAAATAATAATAGTATTTTTTGTTTTAATAGTTATTTACATTTAGTATTTCGAATGAAAGTGAATGTTGTAGTTACTTAGATAAAAATCGAATCTAAATGTTTGCTTAATGGTGGATTTCGGGTATTTTCCACGCAAAAAATTCGACTTTTACGAACTTTTATGGCTGATTGAAGGAAAATTGGATGAGAAAAAAACTATAAGAAAAGAAAACAAGGGATTTAAAATGAAATTGTGAGATTAGAGTAAAAAGTTATATTATCAAACTTAATTAATTTCCTTAATGTTGGTTTTGAAACCTTTTGTCTGTATGGTTGCTCACGGTTTGGCTTATTAAACAAATTTTGTAAGTTATGTTAATTTAATCAATAACGTTTGTTTGTATTGGTTGTGACTTTACAGGTGAAATTAATTCGGTCCATTGTGTCGGGAATAGAATGAAGGGGGATGCTGTAGAACGCTATCGAATAGACTAAACATATTCTGTAGGACATTTGTCCTCGTAACGTGTGTAAAGGGCGGATGCATGCTCACACGGCCGTCCCTGAATGCCCCCGGGCTGCTTTTGACAATTGTTATATAAATGTGAACATACCAAAGATAGATGGACATTTGGACCATCGATCATTCAAGTTGATCTGGGTCTGATCGGACCCAGGATGGTTCCCCTATATGATTTATACGTTTGTACTAAACTCAACTCACAAGAAGGGAATGCATACAACATGCATACATTTAGCAAACATTATAATTAATAATTTATTCAAACTCAATCAAATTTTGGTTCTATAAACCTCATTTTATTATTGAAAATATTATAATCATTGTCAACATCTTCTAATGTAATTGGATTGTGGTCTACTGCAACCACATTCATTTAGAATAATTTTACCTGCTAACCTGGATATCGGGATACATTATTGTCTCCGAATCCCTAAGGGTTCTCAAGCCTTTACTGCCGAATGAAAACACACACACTCCAAAGCACACACAGGAAACCCCAATCGCTGTTCACGTGTTGTTTTAAAATAGGTTACGTGTAATTAAGTGTGAAACTCATTTACATTTCAATCCAAATTAAAGATAAGCCTTTATTGCATCTCAATTAATTGCAAATGGTTATTATTATCATTCCCAACTAAAAGTTGTAATAAATTGTTGTTGTTTAAATTTAAATCTGCAAATAAATCATTTAGGGGAGGGACAAGTGTGCAGAATAGCATCAGATGCCGCGCCGAAAAACAGATACAAATTCCCCCCCGACTCTTGACACGCGTACAAATGCTTAAGCATCTTTCCTAACAAAGGCAAAAGAAGACACAACACGACAGAATTAATGTAGCAACCAGAATTACGTAATATATTTGTATCTGTTTGCTTTAAGCTAGTTTTATATTTAAAGTTGTATTGCGCGGTTATTGTTGAGTGTTCAAAGTGTTCATTCAGTTTACGTTTCCGCAAAGTGGGTGCAATTATTTGTGGAATTATATAAACCACATACCTGTAAACTAATAACGCAACTAATAAAATTGCTCGGAATATGTAATTCAAAGTTTACAACATGTTTTGATCAGTTTGTTTTAATCTGTCAGGTACGAAATTGTTAATTTGTATTAGTTTCATAGTTTATGGTTTAATTTAATTAGAGGGATATGTAAAGTTTTATTTGATGCAAATTTGATATAATTTTAAAATTGCATGTTAGGTTCTCTTGGGTGGAGATACTTTGACTTTTATTTGAGATTAGTAAAAAAATAATTTTTGATTTATTGTTTTTTTTTTCTTAGACTAACCGTAAACATTGTAAACAAACTATAGTGGTCTCTTATTAACTTAAAAGTCAACAACCTGCAAATCTTGATCCGTATGAGTTTTTTTTTTTTAAATATGTAATTTAGGTTTTTTTCAGAAAAGTAATTTTTTTAGTATTTAAGTATTCAAATATATTTGAACATTGAAACCGTCTTTTTCAAATGGTTTAAGTCTGGTGTGGTGTAATGGTTGCACATTTAAATGCTTTTGTGTCACTAAATGTTTAAAACAAATTAATAAGTTGCACTGAAATTTTGAGATTTGGAAATGGATCACTAATTTTTACTACAAACTTTAATATTAACTGATAGTTGACTTGTTAAAATTGTGTTGTGTGACATTTGCTACCAAATTGTGATATGTCAAATAAGTTTTCTGCACATTTTATATATATTTTATACTAAAAACTGTTTTTTGTCCACATTTTAGACTATTTTAAGCAATAAATGGCATTTTCATACATTTTTTTGCAAACTTTATGCAATTATTGCATCAATTTATGTAATAAATGTGTTTATAATTCAAAATTAAAAAAAAAAAATGCGCAAAACACATATAATACAAAAAATGATGCAATAATCGCATAAAGTTTGAAAAAAATTGTATTGAAATGCCATTTATTTGCACAAAGTTTGCAATACATAAAAAATAAACTTACTTGTATGCAATTTTTGTATCTAGTTTATGCAAAAAATGTTTTTTTGCGCAATTTTTGATAAATTTTGTACCAAAAATCACCACTTTAATAAACTTGTATAAATTTATTATAAATTTATACAATTTTTGCATTTAGATTTTAATTTTTTAATCATATTTAAACTATAACGTAGTTTTTGCATAATTTTTAGACTATTTTATAAAATTAGTTTTTTGTGCGATTTTTGGGAAAATTTATGTGTCTTTAATTTTCTAAATAATTTTTCTGCTTAATTTTTGATTAATTTTAAACCAGAAACAAGTTTCTGCGAGATTTTTGTACTATTTCGTTTAATAAATTCAATTTTACGCAATTTTTGTATTTAGTTTATGCAATAAATTGGTTTTTTGCACAATTTTTAATAATTTTTTTTTCTTAAAATGCTTTATATGGTTTGTGCCCAGTTTTAAGAATATTCGATGCAATAAATGGGTTTTATAAGCAGTTTTTATTGAATTTTGTATGATTTTTGCTCAATTTGTACACTACTTTATGCAATAAATTATATTTTATTAAATATTTGGCTTTAGTTTACGTAATAAATGAGTTTTTTGATAAATTTGGTACTATAGTGCTGTGTTTTTGTGCAATTTTTCTAATTTTTATGCGTACGTTTTTGAAGTACTTTTTTATGCAAAAATATTTATTTTGTGTGATTTTTGATTAATTTTAAGAGATTTATGCACTTTTTTAGGTGATAAATAAGTTTTTTGATCAATTTAATACTATAAACCGTTTATTGTGCAACTTTTAGACTGGATTTGTGCAACAATTGTGTAGTACTTTAAGTAATAAATAAGTTTTTGCTCAATTTTTTGTCATGATTTTTATGTAATTTATGCAATAAATGGTTTTTCTGAACAGTTTTTGATAATTTATATAACTAAGACAGGTTCTCTGCGCAGTTTTTAAAGTACATTATTGTATAATCAGATTTTCTTCAATTATTGTAAAATTTTATGCAATTTTTGTACAAATTTTATACTATAAACAGTTTTTTTTAGTAAATTTTGAACTAGATTATATATGGTTTTCCATTAAGAAGTTTTATTTTGAATAGCAGGCTATTTAGGCAACTTTGAAGCTATTATCTTGGAACAATATACGCTTCAACAACGCATTGAAATGATTAAAATTCACTACAAAAATGATGAAAGTTTTTCAGTCTTAATCCACAAATCTAAATCACTTATTGGTCGTCGTAAAGCACTTTTTCAGTCGGCAATAAACCTGGTGGAAAAATTTTAGCTGTTGGGACAAGTTTGTGATGTGAAGAATCAAAACTGGGTGCATTGCTCAAGAACATATGAGAATATTGCTGATGTAGCTCGTAGTATGTTTGGCAAAGTAAATGTCAGATTGATGACATTTTAGCTATTTTAAATTAAAGTAAACTGATGCAGTCCAAGTTTATTTTGAAAATTGAAGGTTAATTGGAAGAGCAGTGCTATAACTGAACTTTGCCATTTCCTATATGTAACATATCAGAAATAAAGACAAGATTATTATTATTAATATTATTATTAGTGTTGAAGAAAACCTAGATTTGTCAATTCCTCGTCGATCTTTCGAATTAGACATTTTAAAGTTCAGTTAACACACAAACTCAAGCCGGTCAATCATAAACGTTGCATTTTTGCTGATTGGGTCCTTCAAAAGCATCAAAATGATCCGGAGTTTTATCAAAAAAATATCTTCAGTGATGATTCAGTCTATTTTCACCTTGGAAGCTACGTTAATAAGCAGAATTCTCGCATTTGAAGCTCAGAAAATCCAAGAATAATTGTTGAAAAGTCTTTGCATCCTCGACGTGTCACTGTTTGGTGCGGTTTCTGGCGCTACCGAGCTATGATTATTGATTTTTTATGGCAGGAATTAGAAGAAATTGATGGACAACGTTTATTTTTAACAAAACGGCGCTACGTGCCACACAAGCAACAAAACAATCGGAATTTTGCAAGTGATCACAATTGGCCCCTAAGTTCTTGTGATTTAACACCTTTAGACTATTTTCTTTGAAGCCACGTGAAAGATAAGGGTTATGCCAATGCTCCACAATCAATTCCCAACCTTAAAGATAGAATTCGTAAAGTTATCGAGGACATACAGCCGCAAATGTGCAAATTTCACGAAAAGAATATAGTACTGCAACCGTAACCGTGGCGGCCCTTCCTCTTTACAATGAAATAAACATTTATTGATTTTTATTAAAAAATATCCGTTTCTTTTAAATATCAAAATAAAACCTCTTATAGTAAAACAATTAATGGCAAATATTATGCCAACTTATTGGGTCAATTTAAGATTTGAAAAAAAAAAAACGACCGCATTTGGCCAAGAAAGCAGTTCTTTTCCACCAGGACAATGCAAGATTGCACACATGTGCAGTTTTTATAGCAAAAATTTATGAATTTTAGGCTCTCGGACTATCTCAAGACGTGAAAGATTTAATCCGTAGACGAAATGCCGCCAGGCACCTTTGGCAGCGGCACCGCGACCCCTTAGATTGCATGACATTAAACTCTCTTCATGGTGAGGTGAGAAAAGCCATAAGGCCCCACAAAGAATTGTGTTGAAAAAATAGCTTGGAATCCTACACGAAGGACGATCATCCAATGTGGAGGGTCTCGAAGTCCTTAAGAAACAGGCCGGTCCCCATTCCAGCCATTCATGGCGAAAATGGGGTACAATACTCGCTTGAGGGAAAGGCCAAAGCATTTGCTGACAGCCTGGAACTCCAATGCTCTCCGAACAATTGTTTGGACACAAAGCACGTCAAAAAGATTAAAAGGGTGGTAAGGAGAGCCCTGAATGCTGCTGACGACGACGCGCCGCTGCAAAGCGTAAGAACGTCTCGAATACGAGAAATTATTAATAGTTGTTTTGCCCAAAGAAGATGATTCTAACCTAACTCCTGATCAAACTTCTCAACTTTATGGTTTAATTAACAGGTTGTATCAATGTTATCCAGCATCATATTGATGTAGAAAAGGCTTTACCTTTTAAACAAAGATACTAATCAGTGTTCCCAGCAATGCAAAAAGTGATAAATGGACAAGATGTTGGAGTTAGATGTGATTGAATCCAGTTCCATGGTCATCACCAGTAGTGATAATAAAGAAAATCATTGGTAATTATCGCTTTTGTATTGATTTTAGACAAATAAATTTAGTTACAAAACGCTTTCTTATATGACGACAATTCTTGATAGGATTCGTTTGGCAAAATATATTTCATCGTTGGATATAGAAAATGCTTACTGGCAAATTTCATTGACAGATGATTCTAGGGAGATAACGGCCTTTCCTGTTCTAGAACGTGGGTTGTTCTATTTAAAAAAAATTGCCGTTTGGTTTACACAACAGTGCCGCGACGTTTCAGAAACTTATAGACATGATACTTGGCCCTAAATTGAAACCAAATGTCTTTAAGTATCAGAACAATATCATTGTGGATACGTCAGATTTTGAAACTCAAGTTCGGATATTAGCAGAAGTTCTCAAACGTCTTCATGCTGCTGGACTAACCATGAATCAAAATAAATGTCATTTTTGACGCTCAGAAGTAAAATATTTAAGCTATGTAATAAATAAGAAAGGATTATTAGTTTATTTAGAAAAGGTGTATTCAATTTTGCAAATTTTACTTTCTCAATCGGTAAAAGATATTTGTAGATTCTTAGAAATTGCTAGTTAGTATCGCAAGAATATTTCAAATTTTGCAACTTGAGCAGAACTTTTGACAAAACTGACTTGTAAAAGTCAATCGTGGAACTAGTTCTCAGAACAACAAAAAGCTTTTTTGGATTTAAAAACTTGTTTAATTTCCGGTTTAAGCTATGTACTAAGTCAGCGTACTAATTGGAGAAATTATGTGATAGCTTGTGCTAGCCAATCGCTTACCCTTCAAGAAAATAAATATAACAAGATAGAATTTGAGTGCCTAGCGGTTCTCTTTGCAATTGAAAAATTTTGGGGATGTATTGAGGCTACACATTTCCCTACAATCACAGATCATGCTGCTCTTAAATTATTATGGCATCTCCAGGTGGTTGATAAAGCTACAACAATAAATATTTTATATCCATCCATCCATAAAGCTGGCACAAACCATCACGTACCGGACGCTCTTTCGCTCATAATATTATTTCTTTCATAGATCTGATAGATGCTATGCCAACGGATCGCAACCGATAGTATTATAAAATATTAAGATTGGTGGGAAAGGATTCTCAGAGTTACAAGTCTTTTTGCATTATTAATGGTAAGCTTCAAAAACTAACAAAAGAAAGTCGGATTTATTCTTAAAAATAATTGGTACCAAGTTCTGAGAAAGCTGAGGTGTTACAAGAATGTCATAATGACGTTACTGCCGGTCACTTAAGTATAGCTAAAACATGTTAACGTGTGTCACAAAATTATTACTTGCCTCGCATGCACGCGTATATCACTCGCTATTGTAGGTGCTGTAAGATTTGTTTGGCTCATAAAGTCAGCCAACAAAAACCGGGTGGCTTATTAGGTACACACGTCGTTGATGACCACACCAAAAGTTGTCGATCGACTTAATGGGACCATTTCCATTATCAACAGGCAAAAATAGGTTTATTCTAGTAGTATGTGATTTGTTTAGAAAAAATGTATTTTTATGTGCATTTAGGATACAAAGTCAGGAAAGATAGTTTACATAGTTGAAGATATCTTTATGATGTACAGAATGCTACAAATTATTTTTAGCAATAATGGCAAACATTTCATTTCAGGAAAATGTCGGCAATTGTGTAATAGTAGAGTAAAGTAGGTTACCTTAAGTATAGGTTATGGCTACATTAGGTTAGGTTAGGTTAGGTTTGGTTAGGTACCTTAAGTATAGGTTATGGCTACATTAGGTTAGTTTATATAAATTTAAAAAAAATGTTTGCATCTTTTTTTTTTGTTGGAGAAAGAGGGGAAATTTGTACCGTACTAAATGCGTAACATAAGCGACTCTTGTAACAAAACCTAAAAAGCAAAAAGTCAAAACGGCACGTGTGAGCAAATACTATATACTTTTTAGTGTTTAAAAAATGTACAATAAATATAGTATAAGTGCAAAGTTTCTCTTAACTCTCTTAAAAAATAAATGTGGCGCCAGGGTAATGGAGCAGCAAGAGACCGATCAACCAAACTTTGCAGATTAAATTAGCCGGCCCGGCAGCAGCAGAATCCGCCGTAAATACCACGAGTTGAGCCTATGAATTACACTCTTGATAAGTACCGCTTGGGTAGGCAGGCGGTAACCAAGTTTAAAATGTATGCGGATAACAACTTTTACTGTGGCCCACCTACTCACCAAAATGTTAATCATTAAAGGATCTATTATTTGCACCACATCTTAGATATCAAAAAATTGTTTAACAATAACTGTCTTGATACCTAACACTTGAGTGGGTGGGCGGGAACCAAATTTAAAATCTAAACGGGTAATTATTTTTACCAAATACCTTTACGTATTTGGAATCGTCGAAGGTTAGACTGAGGCATGGTACTTTGATTTTTGCAAAAAAATTATTATACCACTCTCAAGTCGACACTTCCGAGCTAGTCTCTCTTGAATCTAATGCGATAATGGTTAATGTGTCCAAAAAATTTTTACAAAACAATTGATGCAAAAAAAACAAACGAAACTAGTGCTCCCATTGTTCTGACCGGACAGTTGAGTTGATTTGGTTGGTTTGGTTGGCTTGCAATCGTGCAAACCAGAAAACGTATAAAACGTTTACCTTATACAAGTTGTTGGTGGTATGTAAAGTATTATTTATCTGCGTTGGATAGCGCTGATAGCTATCAATTAATATTACCATTTAACAAAAAATAAAAGAAAATCAAGATTGCAATAGCAGAAAATTCTTGGACGTCATATAGTTATGTATTAGCGCCCGTGTCGAGACGCTATATTGACAAGCGCAAAATTTAAATCAAATTATAACTGAATAGGTTTTAATCAGCTCTATTAGTCATTAAATTGCCATTTTAGTTTTAGTGCCCGGTCTCGGAACCGAATAATTAAATCAAAACGGCGGATTTCATTAAGGTTTTAACAAACCCTCTCCTCACAATCATTGCTGGCGATCTTAACTGTAAACACCCGGCGTGAAACAGTTTACAGACAAATGCCAAAGATAGGGCGTTGCTCGACTATGTATAGCAAAGAGGATTACAAGTAGTGGGTGCTGAGAAACCCTCCTTCTATCATAGCGCAGGGCACCAAAGAGACGTTTTTAGTGCGGTTGTTTTTAAGGACGTCAACTTTGACCACTCCATTTAAGTAGTCAACAATATGAGTTTTAACCACCTCCCGGTTTTGCTGGAGCTCATCGAAAGAGAGTCTCCTAGCGACAAAGAAAAATTTGTTGTTTAGACGGATTAGTCTTTCTTCTCACAATCCCTAGAAAAGAGCATAGATTGCATGAAAGCCTCTAAAACCCATCAGGTTTGCGTTGATAATCCTCTTGGGTTACTTTGGTACGTAAAAGAATTAATTTGCAGACGTAATGTCACCAGGCACTTTTGGCAGCGGCACCGCGACCCATTAGATCCTCTGACATTAAACTTCTTTCAAGGTAAAGTGAAGAATGCCATAAGGTCAACCAAAAGTTTGTGCTAAAAAAATACTTTGGAATCTTTCACGTAGGATGACCATCTAATGTAGAGGATCTCCAAAACTTTATGGAACAGGCCGGTCCCTATTTCAGCCATTCATGGCAAAAATGAAGTACAGTATACAATTGAGGGAAAGACTAAAGCGTTTGCTAATAGCCTAGAACCACAATGTTCCCCGAACAAAGATTCAAATTTGGAGCACTTCAAAAGGGTTAATAAAACCCTAAAAACTGCTAACAACGTCGCGCCGTTGCAAAGCGCTAGACCGTCTCGAATTTAAGAGATAATTAAAAAACAAAAAACCTGGTCTGCTCTTGGTTCTAACGGAATCCCTAATACAGCGCTCAAATGGTTCTCGCACAAAGCAATAATGGTTCCTACCAATATTGCCAATGCAATCCTTTGTACTTTGCATTTTACGGTTTAAAAAAATTCAATAGTTATCAATATTCTAAAACCTGGAAAGGACCGGCGGTTTCATCAAAACTACCGGCCCATTAATTTACTATGCATCTTGACTAAGGTCATAGAAAAAAGACATATTAGATATATTTTAGGACAATCTACTTCCTTTTTATCAAAAACATTCAGTTCATTAGTTAAATCGAGTCACCGACACTATTGTTAAGAGCTTTAGGTTTAAAAAGACCACTGAGATAGTCCTTTTTGATGTGGAAAAAGCCTTTGACAAAGGTTTTCTATACAAACTCTACAGTCAAAAGTTTCTTCTACATTTTATAAGGCTGATAGCCACATATCTAAAGAGTAAAACTTTGGTTGTAAAAACTCAAAATTACATTTTTTCTACTAGGGATATTACGGTAGGGGTCTTCAAGGCTCCATTCTCTCTCCGGTCTTTTTTAATCTTTTCGTTGCTGACATGCCTTCGGGATCGAAGCACGGGGTTAAAATGGCTCAATACGCAGACGATACTGCACTTTTGTACTTGTCAAGGTCATCTCTAGTGATCACCTCTAGGCTACAAAAAGCCACCGACGATCTGGAATGCTGGTTAGATGACTGGGTCAATCCGGAGAAAAGCATAGTTTTCTTCACTCGGCAACGGAACGCACCTCATGATAACGTCTGTCTTGACAACGTTCCCATACCTTGGTCCGATTTTGCTAAGTATCTAGGGATTACCTTTGCACGTGCAGTCAATACTCGATAAGGCTAAATTAGCTAAAAATCTTCTGGTTCTGATGCTGCGGCAGAACAGTGGTCTCTCTCTTCGGAATAAAGTCTGGTTATACACGTCTACCATCAGACCCATGATGACGAACGCGTGCCCCGTCTGGGGAACCGCCGCAAATACGCATCTAGATAGGTAAGAATCGTTCTAAGGCAAGACCTTGCGGTGGCTCACTGGAGCTCCATGGTTTGTCCAAAATTGCAATATTCAAAGCAATCTCGGGATTCCACCACTACGCAGACATATCAAAGCTTTGGCCGCAAAGCACTTCGACAATCTCGCGGATCACTCCAATCCTGATCTGGCCCGACTCGCCAAGCCAGATAAGGAAGTTTCGTAACACAAGCGCCCGGTTAATCAATCGATTAACATTTCCTAAAATTCCTATCCCCTTCTCTCAGCCTATAAGGCGCATATGTCCCTTTTTTTTCAACACTGTCTTGTCTTGTTACTATCAACGGAAGGTTTATGAGCTTAAGGTCTCGAATTTCCTGGTATATCACCGGGGGGGAGTTTAGTCGGTAGGCGCCTGCTTCTTGTGGGTGAATCCGACACTTTCAGTCTTTAGAAGATTCTCCTCCCAAGCCACAAAAAAAAAATTAGGCTACAAATTGCTTCCTCATTCTTCGGATTTAGCTCCGAGTGATTATTTCTTGTTTCCAAGCCTAAAGAACGACTCGAACGATAAAACCATCTCACAAACAAATACTTATTTTTAAATGCTTTTTTTCAACAATATTTTGCCTTATTTTATGCAATTTATAGATTTTTTTGCGCAACTTTTGATAATTTTTATTAAAAAATTAAAAAAAAAAAAATTACTTTATAGAATAATTAAGTTTTTGTTTAATTTTGCATAAACTTTATATTATAAACTTTATTTTGTTCAAATTTTGGACTAATTTGTTTATTGAAATAGATGCTTCAGCAATTTTAGTTGAATTAGTTGCAATTCATGCATTACTTAAGTTGATAAGTAGATTTTTTGGTAAATTTAATACTATAAATGATTTAAGATTACTTTATGCAATAAATAAGTTTTTGTGCAGTTTTCATTAAATTTTATTCAATTTTTGGACCACTTTCTGTGATAAATATGGCACAAAAACGCAATTTTATACTGCATTCTGCAATAAATGGATGTTTTGTGCGGATCCTGATCAATTTTATGCAATTTTTGCTATGCAACAAAATTCTATTTGTTTAATTTTTGCATTTAGTATATGCAGTAAATATTTGTTTTATAAATTTTATGCAATAAATACTTTTTTTGTACATTTTTTAATAAACTTATTGCAAGAAATATAGTTTATATGCAATTTTTGCACTATTTCATGCAATAAATAAAATTATGCGCATTTTGGTTTTTATTTTATGCAAATATATTTTCTGTGCAATTTTATAAATGATAAATAAACTGACTTTAAATTAGTTTTAACAAAAAATTTGAAAATGTGATTAAACTATTATTAATACAAAATGTAAAAAAGTTTAAATTTTAAAATTTCTTAAATTACAAAATAAATGCTATAATAAACCGACCGATAAAGAAAAAATAGGAATTTTTTGATAAATAGAATGCACATTTTTAAAATAATTTAAAATTTCTACAATAAACACATAATTTGTTCAAATTTTTATTAAAACGATAAAATCAAATAAAATATTTTAAAAGTAAATATTGGTTGATTGTTATATTGTTTGTTCTTCTTCGACTTCAAGTAATTATGAAATTAATAAAATATTAACGAAAAATATAAAAAGCAAATATTTTACTTTTTTAATTAAAATTAAAGCTAAAAATAAACATTCTAATCTTAAAGAACATTCTTTATACAAAGTATATATTTATATTTCCACCCGGTTCATTAAAAAACATAAAATACACCAAGTTTTACGATATTGGCGTGCCAGATATCACAACTCCTAATCTCCCGATAACAGGAACAAACAATGTTGTATGTGTGTGTGTGTGTGTCACAACACATTCGTCCTAATGATAAATTAATTCTTGACTTTACGACCGAACTGATAATAAGTAGAGTATACTAAATATATAAAAGTAAGTAATGGAATGTATATAGCCAAGTGGGGGGCAACAGATAGGCGCTCCTTATCTAGGTGCGCCCTATGACATATCGCACATTGCGACTTTAATTAATGGGGCGGCGCGGGTGGTTTTTTTTGCCTCTCGCTTTCTACCTTTCTTTAATTACGGTTTGTCAGGAAATAGCGCGTTTTATATCTAACTCCCGGTATTTATGTATTTCCGCCCGGCACTGGAAATAAATATGTTTTATTGCTCCCTACAGGAGTCTCCCCTTAAAAAAAATACAATTTTCTTACGCGATAAGGATTGATAATAGTAATCCTGTTAATGGTTTTAATTTGCTATTTATGGTAATTAATCTTTTAGGCGGTACATATTTATGGCCACTAAAACAAAATGTTGGATACTAAATCTTCGCGATATGAACTCGTGTGTTGTTTGTTACAGCAGGGATACATTATGTCCGATACGGTTATTAATTAGTTCTAATAATATACATTAATTAATTTTATGCTAATTGTAACTATATATTAATGTTTTCAATATTTAATTTGTACAGACTATTTCTTAACTGCATGCAAAAGTCCAAAATTGCAAAAAAAATTGTTGATTGGATTGGAAAGTACTGCTTTGTGAACCTAGAGCAAGAATAGTATATTCTAGAATTGGCACGTAATGATATTAATTTCTTGCAAGTATAAACGTTATTGCACAAACTTTTGGCAATTTATAAGAGCAAAATAAACATTACATATAAGTTGTACACTATACTTTTACGTTGGATTATATCAAACACTTTTGCCTTAGTATAAAAAAATTGTACTGGGTTTAAAGTTAGTTAAAAAAAAATAGTAAAATTGAATAATGAAATAGAAGAATTTTAGTGGGTGACGAACAAACATTGTCTATTTAGAACATGAAAAAAAAAGTAGTAGAGTATACAAAATAACCCACAAAAGACAATGGAGAATTGTTGAATATTTAAAAGTTAAGTTAGGGAATGATTGATAATGCTGTCTATCAGAATATGGCTGAATCCAATATTTAAGAAAAAACGCAATTTTATTTTTTAAGTGTTACTTCCAGTTATTAAAATTTATTTTTTATATATAACTGACACAACAAACGTTAATCCTCCCATCCACCACGCCGTGCGTTTAATAAATAATTAAACACTGATTTGCTGCATACATTTGCTAATATATTTTGTAAAATTAGCAAAAAAAATTTCGCTAGCATAAGACGCAATAGGTTGTAATGCTAGAAACACTATCAACTACACCAATGTAGTCTGAATTCATTCTACTAAGACTTAAGATAATGATAAATCTTATTTATAAAAAAATATTTCAAAATAATCTAATGATGTAAAACAATTAAAATAAAATATAATATATTCTAAAATACTTTCCAGTAAATGAATATAAATCCTTCAGACTGCATTAATCCACAAAAGCTGTTCAAAATTTATGCATTACACAATTACAGAGCCATTATATCTCTTTTAATTGCAATGACAAATTGAATAAAATCCCGATTGGCATTCTACTTAATATATCTCCCTCATACTATAACGCAATAAAACGTTTGAAATGAACAACGCAAAGTAACTGACCGTAACATGATTTGATTACGTCAAAATTACTTTCCTTGTTTTTTGCCTGATGAAACCGAAAAGACTCAAAAAAATAACTAAAGGATTCAACCCTTAAATAAAAAGTACCATAAATAAAATATATCAAGCAGATATATAAATAACGTATAGGGCGAGGGTGAAATATAGTTATTTTTTTATATTATCGGATGTGCTTGGCGGATGCGTAAAATAAATAAGGGGATGAAAAGTTTATATAATACCACAAAAAATTTTATATGCATCGGTATTAAATTTGTATATAAATTAAGCCGGATTTGCATATAGAGCTTTAATATGCAGTAATTGTTTCTGAAATTTAAAGGATTTACTACTAAAGCTTATTACTGGCTGCGTGTAGGGATTCAATTTAGATTATTAAATTAATTTCTTATAATTTTATGAATAAATCCAATAACAGCATTTTTTAGTGAATGTGATTTATGCGATGCGAATTGTAGACGTAGGCAAATACTGGCCCACTTGGAAATGTGCTGAATGGTACCGGAGCTTATCTATTTGCGCATCAAATTAGCGTTATCGTCTGAAAATTAACTAAGCGTGACGCCTCGCCTCTCGGCTGCAGAAAATTTCATAAAAAAATCCTTTTCGAAAAGAAAAAAAAAAAATAATATACAAAACGTTTTTAAAATCCCTTAATGTTATTTTTCAAGAATCGTAAAAGTCTGTGAAATTAGATTATTGGTTGAACGAGTAGGGGTTGTAGGTGGGTGGTTGGTGATGACGACGACGAGACGAGGATGGATGATTACTCTATTGACATGCCATAATACCGTGCCACAAGTTAATTATATGAGCGTCCGACACGAGAGAGCCTCCATCACTCATATATTGTTGCATCCTGATGAGGGATCCGATAGGGAAATTGTAGCGAAATATTAATTGCCGCCAGTATTAATAACAAAATGTAATGTGCACGATACATTACCGGTGGGATACTTTATTGATTTTGTTTAATAAATAGAGAATAGAAGCATTAGCATCATATATACACAAAATTGAAATTGTAAATTAAATTGATTAGATGAAACGCTGTTTAAAACGCTTATATAGCGTTGGAACATCTACCAAATTTTTTTCTTAATACTTAATTTTATTAAGCGAGTGACTCTATGATTGATGCATAATTTTTTTGAATTTTAATATTCTTCAAACCAAATTTTACAGTATCAGAAGAGCTGATCTTGCGACATAAGTATATGTAAATCAAACTTAAGCAAAAAAACTGGGCCGTTATTAGGGTACTGTAGATGCAAGCACTACAATAGGGGCCCCAAAAATAATAAAAACTGAATCTAAAACTTTTTAGTAGTAAAGTTATAGCATACTAAGTTTAAAAATGTTTCAATGTTTAGTTTAGAAGACATGATGAATTGTAATTGCAATAATAGACTGAACAACAAAACTTGTATTTTGAAAAACTTAATAGAAAAATTGAGTCAATAAAAATGACTAAAATTAGTAGCATTTGTTGTGGTTAAAGAGCATACTTAGTGGCTAAATTTTCAAAATGTTTCAATAATAGGTTTAGAAAAAATGATGAATTGTACTGAGTTGCAATAATAGAGACTAAACTACAAAACTTGTATTTTGAAAATATTTTAAGCAAAATTAGGCTTATAAAAATTACTTAAATTATTAGCATTTTTAGTAGTTAAACAGCATACTATGTAGTTAAATTTTAAAAGTGTTCAAATGTTTAGTTTAGAAAATAGGATAAATTGTACTGAGTCGCAATAATAAAGGCTAAACTGCCAAACTTTTTTTTTAAGAAATTGTATAGCAAAATTGAGATTAACAAAATTACAAAATCTAATAGCTTTTGTAGTAGTTAAACAGCATACTAAGTAGCTAAATTTTCAAAATGTTCCAATGTTTGGAATAAAAAATATAATAAATTGTACTGAGTCGGAATAATAGAAACTAAACTAAAAAATTTGTATATAAAAAAATTCTAAATTAAAATTGAGCTTATGAAAAATACTGAAATAAGTAGCATTTGTAGTAGTTAAAATGCATAATAAGTAGCTAAATTTTCAAAATGTTCCAACGTTTGGTTTACAAAATATTATAAATTGTACTGAGTCGCAAAAATAGAGACCAAACTACAAAATTTGTATTTAAAAAAATTCTAAATTAAAATAGGGCCTATGAAAAATACTGTAATTATTAGCATTTGTAGTAGTTAAACAGCATAATAAGTACCTAAATTTTCAAAATGTTTCAATGTTTGGTTTAAAAAAAATAATAAATTGTACTGAGTCGGAATAATAGAAACTAAACTAAAAAATTTGTATATAAAAAAATTCTAAATTAAAATTGAGCTTATGAAAAATACTGAAATAAGTAGCATTTGTAGTAGTTAAAAAACATAATAAGTAGCAAAATTTTTAAAATGTTCCAACGTTTGGCTTAGAAAATATGATAAATTGTACTAAGTTGTAATAATAGAAACTGAACTACAAAACTTGTAATTTGAAAAATTCTATAGCAAAAATGAGCTGATAAAAATAACTTAAATTTGTATCATTTATAGAAGTTAAACTACATACTATGTAGCTAAATTTTCAAAATGTTCCAATGTTTGTTTTAGATAATATGATGAATTGTACTAAATTGCAATAATAGAGACTAAACTACAAAAATTGTATTTTAAAAAATTGTATAGCAAAATAAGGTTTATGGAAATTACTTAAATTAGTAACATTTGTTCTAGTAAAATAGCATATTAAGTAACTAAATTTTCAAAATGTTCCAATGTTTGGTTTAAACTATATAATGAATTGTACTGAGTCGCAATAATAGAGACCATACTACAAAATTTGTATTTAAAATTTTTTTAAATCAAAATTGGGCCTATGGAAATTACTGAAATTAGTAGCATTTGTAGTAGTTAATCAGCATAATAAGTAACAAAATTTTCAAAATGTTTCAATGTTTGGTTTAGAAAATATGATGAATTGTACTAAATTTCAATAATAGTGACTAATCTACAGAAATTGTCTTTAAAAAAATTCTATAGCAAAATTGGGCTTATGAAAATTACTAAAATTATTAGCATTTGTAGTAGTAAAATAGCATATTAAGTAACTAAATTTTCAAAAAGTTCCAATGTTTGGTTTAAACTATATAATGAATTGTACTGAGTCGCAATAATAGAGACCATACTACAAAATTTGTATTTAAAAATTGTTTTAAATCAAAATTGGGCCTATGGAAATTACTGAAATTAGTAGCATTTGTAGTAGTTAAACAGCATAATAAGTAGCAAAATTTTCAAAATGTTCCAATGTTTGGTTTAGAAAATATGATGAATTGTAATAAATTTTAATAATAGTGACTAAACTACAGAAATTGTATTTAAAAAAATTCTATAGCAAAATTGGGCTTATGAAAATTACTAAAATTATTAGCATTTGTAGTAGTAAAATAGCATATTAAGTAACTAAATTTTCAAAATGTTCCAATGTTTGGTTTAAACTATATAATGAATTGTACTGAGTCGCAATAATAGAGACCATACTACAAAATTTGTATTTAAAAAAATTTTAAATCAAAATTGGGCCTATGGAAAATACTGAAATTAGTAGCATTTGTAGTAGTTAAACAGCATAATAAGTAACAAAATTTTCAAAATGTTTCAATAATTGGTTTAGAAGATATGATGAATTGTACTAAATTTCAATAATAGTGACTAAACTACAGAAATTGTATTTAAAAAAATTCTATAGCAAAATTGGGCTTATGAAAATTACTAAAATTATTAGCATTTGTAGTAGTAAAGTAGCATATTAAGTAACTAAATTTTCAAAATGTTCCAATGTTTGGTTTAAACTATATAATGAATTGTACTGAGTCTCAATAATAGAGACCATACTACAAAATTTGTATTTGAAAATTTTTTTAAATCAAAATTGGGCCTATAAAAGTTACTGAAATAAGTAGCATTTGTAGTAGTTAAACAGCATAATAAGTAGCAAAATTTTCAAAATCTTCCAATGTTTGGTTTAGAAAATATGATGAATTGTACTAAATTTCAATAATAGTGACTGAACTACAGAAATTCTATTTAAAAAAATTTTATAGCAAAATTGGGCTTATGAAAATTACTAAAATTATCAGCATTTGTAGTAGTAAAATAGCATATTAAGTAACTAAATTTTCAAAATAGTCCAATGTTTGGTTTAAAAAATATAATAAATTGTACTGAGTAGGAATAATAAAAACTAAACTACAAAATTTGTATATAAAAAAATTCTAAATTAAATTTGATCCTTTGAAAAATACTAAAATAAGTAGCATTTGTAGTAGTTAAAAAACATAATAAGTAACAAAATTTTCAAAATGTTCCAACGTTTGGTTTAAAAAATATTGTAAATTGTACTGAGTCGCAATAATAGAGACCAAACTACAAAATTTGTATTTAAAAAAATTCTAAATCAAAATTGGGCCTATGAAAATTACTGAAATTAGTAGGATTTGTAGTAGTTAAACAGCATATTAAGTAGCAAAATTTTCAAAATGTTTCAACGTTTGGTTTAAAAAATATTGTGAATTGTACTGAGTCGCAATAATAGAGACTAAACTACAATACATGTATTTAAAAAAATTCTATATCAAAATTAGGCCTATGAAAATATTCAATATTAGCAGCATTTGTAGTAAATAAACAGCATACCAAGTAACTAAATTTTTAATATGTTCCAATGTTTGGCTTAGAAAATATGATGAGTTGTACTAAGTTGCAATAATAGAGACTGAACTACAAAACTTGAATTTTGAAAAGTTTTATAGCAAAATTGGGCCTATGAAAAATATTAAAATCAAAAACATTTTGTAGTAGTTAAACAGAATACTAAATAAATAATTTTTCAAAATGTTTTAATGTTTGGTTTAGAAAATATGATGAATTGTACTGAGTTCCAATAATTGAGACCAAACTACAAAATTTGTATTTAAAAAAATTTAAATCAAAATTGGGCTTATAAAAATTACTGAAATTAGTAGCATTTGTAGTAGTTAAACAGCATAATAAGCAGCTAAATTTTCAAAATGTTCTAATGTTTGGTTTAGAAAATATGATGAATTGTACTAAGTCGGAGTAATAGAAACTGAACTACAAAACTTGTATATTAAAAAATTCTTTACCAAAATTATGCCTATGAAAATCACTTAAATTAGAAGCATTTGTAGTAGTTAAACAGCATAATAAGTAACTAAATTTTTAAATTGTTCTAATGTTTGGTTTAGAAAATATGATGAATTGTACTAAGTCGCAATAGTAGAGATTGAACTACTAAACTTTTATTTTGAAAAAATGTATAGCAAAATTAGATTTATAAAATTTAATAATTTAGTAGCTAATTAACATACTAAGTTGCAAAGTATTCAAAATGTTTTAATGTTTAGTTTAGAAAGTTTGATGAATTGTACTGAGTCGCAATAGTAGAGACTAAACTACAAAACTCGAAATTTGAAATTTTTTATAGCAAAATTGGGCTTATGAAATTAACTAAAAATAGTAGCATTTGTAGTAGCTAATTAGCATACCAAGTTGCTAAAATTTCAAAATGTTTCAATGTTTGGTTTAGAAAATATGATAAATTGTACTAAATTGTAATAATAGAAGCTAAACCAATAAACTTGTATTTTGAAAATTTTTATAGCAAAATTGGTTTTATAAAAATCACTAAAATTAGTAGCTATTGTAGTAGTTAAACATCATAATAAATAACTAAAGTTTCAAAATGTTCCAATGTTTGGTTTAGAAAATATGATGAATTGTATTAAATTGCAATAATAGAGACTGAACTACAGAAATTGTATTTAAAAAAATTCTATAGCAAAATTGGGCTTATGAAAATTACTAAAATTAGTAGCATTTGTAGAGGTAAAATAGCAAATTAAGTAACTAAATTTTTATAATGTTTCAATGTTTGGTTTAAAAAATATGATAAATTGAATTGAGTCGCAATAGTATAGACTGAAGTACAAAATTTTTAAATTTTAAAATTCTATAGCAAAATTGGGCCTTAAAAAATTATTAAAAATAGTAGCATTTGTAGTAGTTAATTAGCATACCAAGTTGCTAAATTTTCAAAATGTTCTAATGTTTGGTTTAGTTAATATGATAAATTGTACTGAGTAGGAATAATAGATACTAATCGACAAAATTTGTAATTTGATCAATTCTGTACCAAAACTGGGCTTATGAAATTTAATAAAATTAGTAGAATTTATAAAAAGTAAATAGTATACTAAATAGCCAAATGTTTAAAATAAATTAAAAAATATTTGTTAAATACAACGTTCAAGCACGGTGTGGTGGTTTGGAGGTTTAGCGTACGCTGCGTCAGTTATATATATAAAATAACATTGTATAACTGAGCGTAACACTTATTTTTTTAAACTTATATAAAAATATTTAGTTTCATTACATACATTTCTACATTATTTTGCTTTAGTTTACTTTTGATTTTTTTTTATTTTTTAAATATTTTTATTAGTTTTATCCAATGAACTTAACATATATTGTTTAAATTTAATATACTATAAGATGTTAGATTATTAAACCAATGCAACAAGCTTCACTCAGATGCTTCAGGCATGCATGGCATTGCAGAATTTACTAGTTATAACGATAATACTACTTGAGGCACTTTGCAATTATCTGAATCATCTTTAACAAAGATAGCTTAATACAATTGAAAATTTGTAGTGAAATACAGAGATTATATTTTGTTTACTATTCTGTTAATCCGGAATGCTAGCTAGCAAAATGATAAATTAATTCAATTAAAATAGCAATTTCCATATAAATGCGTCTGAATTAATTATTGTCCAAACAATGCCATAAGAGATGACTATTTCGCTATTATTCAACCGGACATTATGCAGAATATATTAACACCTTGCGGATGTCGAAATTTATAACTAGTCTACAATTAATACCTTAAAACTCGCAACAATTCAGATATTTCTGTTCTGAGGAACTCGTGCAAGAGGGAAAGTTTTTAGATGCTCATTTGGGAACCGCCATCGCTCGATAGAGCGAACCGGAGTTGTCGAGAAAAGTGTATTGTTCTGTCGTCGTGGGAAGAGAAGGCGGTATGAGGGGGTTTCGAACCCCATCCGTTTGCCCCTATCTCACCCATCGCGCTACAACGAATCCCACTCAGCCGCGGCCGCGACTACCCCGTATAAACTCCCGAACACATTTCAAACCCTTCTCTCCGCTTCGTCTTAGGATGTTTTAATAGAGCCACCAGCCGAATAAATTAGCCCGGATTACATCTGTCTCGAATCGGCGGACTTTCCATTTCCTGCTAATGTTAAGCGTAATATTATAGTTTTTAATTTTTTTAATGAAGACAAATTAAAGCTTAACTATTTAGTTTGATCTATGCACGTTTTGTTCTTTAATATTATCAAATTTATTAAGGTTAAAATTATAATTTCTAATAACTTCACCAAAAATTTAGGAGTTATAAACTTTTGACTGAATAAAAGTCTTCTAATTAAGCTTATATCACCATCAAACAAGCCACATCATCACGGCATTACTTCAAAACATTACCATTGTACCCTACGTATGAAATTAGTTTGTAAACTTGGTTGGTGGTATCCGATTTGCAGCAATTAATTTTTGTACTAAATAAAAATATCTTTTATTACACCTACCAACTATGGTCTAAAAAAAACCTTAAAAGAATGTACTCGACTTCATCAAGGCTGATGTATTGCAAGTTGAGTTTGTTGCTCAGGGGTACAATCCTACTACTACGGAAAAACGTTTCCACTGCTATATGAGATCAAAAATTAAGAGTTAACTGCAACAGCCAGTCCTATGGTAAAGCATCTGCTTTTTGTCAGCAGACTTTTCTTGCAAAAAAAAATTATAAGTGCAAGCAACGAGATCAACGCAAAGCAATGTTACACTCGTGCCCAAACTTTAGGGAAGGATTTGGTGGTGTCAATTAGTAGGTGTTTGTAAGAGTAAATCCGATTCTTGAAAAAAAAAAATTACTAGCCTTTTTGGATCAAATAAAATTTAGTTGAGTTGATTAATTTTAGTTTATATTAAATTGAACGTATAATTTTAGATTATTTTTGTATAGTATCGTATTGAGATATGTGTGAATTTTATAGAATAGATCCTTTAAGCAATAATCCATTGTTAAGACAGGTCAAATTATAAACACATGTTATATGATAGACGAGGTGTAGTTAATTAATGTATTCTACAATTTATTGCTACAATTTACTAAAAAGTTTTATAATTATTATTTAACTCAACAACTAACTTTAAAAACTGTTTGTCGACAAAGGATTGAAACAGTTTTACATTCCACACCAATAAAATATAATCCTTTTAGTATAAACTTAACAATGGAGTTTCAAGTGTTGATTATTGTAATAAAAATCAATTTAGTTGAAAATGCAATACAAAGCACAGGAGCATAAAACCGCACCACTATAAAAAATATGTTAATTTCCCTTAAATTCAATTTAAATTTTTGTGCGCGTTAAGTACCGTCTGCACGTGGCGGACCCGTTCCATTATTAATTCCCATAAGAAACGTTTTTAATTAAGGTGGCCGCTACCACAAAAACCAACCCGAAATAAAAATTAATGTTAAGAGCCGTTATCTTTATGAGTTGTATTATTATATAATATTTTTTCTCCAACCTCATAATGTATAATTTGAATTATCTTTTATCACGAGAAGAAGAAAAAACATATAATTTCTTTTAAAATGTGGTCCTGCAGATAAGGGAGAAGTTGTAATTAATAAGGGATGAATAATTCCGCGCAATTAAGGAAGTTGCCGGAGTAAATGGGTGAAAACTACTCGTTTCAAGAGTTTTTAAAGGAGTTTTTGTCCAAGTGGGGTTTCTAATAGAGTGGAGGAAATTTTAAGATTAGTATCCAATTCTTATTCTAGTTGAATGCGTTTCTTAATTTAAATTAAATATTGCAATCAAAAATATTAATATAACAAATCTGTGCGTTTAATTAAATCCAAGAAGTAGCGGAAGGGATATAGTAAGAGAAATAAAATCACAGCTGTTGCATTGTATGAAAAAAAAAACAAGAACTTATTTATTAACGCGCATTAAATTTCTTCCGAGGCGCAAAACCTCCCATAAAGTGTAACATATTAAAGTTCAGCAATCATTTAAAATTCTGTGTGTGACGCTGAACAAACAATAATTAATTAGTGTCATGCAGTTTGTGCCAAAGGCACTCCGCACATAATACGAGTGGCTGCTAATATGGATCATTATTTTGAGAGGATATGATAGCGCAACAGAAGCTTCATACTACTAAAACACACAAAACATTCTTTCAATTTATGTAATCACTAGTAATTTTGCGCGGAAGAAGATCGTTGGATGTAAGAGGGTGGTTGGGGGAAGTAACTCAAGGTAATGGTGTAACGGTATGGCGACACTAACTGTCTTGTAGTTATAGTGAAATGTGAAAACTGCAAGCTAATGGAAAGCTCTTGGAGTCACTCATGCGGAAAATAACACACAGGATAACTATTATTCGGCTCCGACAGACATAAAACCAACGTTTTGTCTCTCCATTGCTACAGATTGTCTTTAAGTAATTGCATTTTACTAAATTATATAAAGTTTAGATGATTATTATCAACTCTTAGTTTAAATAAAATGTACTTTTAATTGCGTATCAATTATTTTATAAAATTTCATTTTTTATGAGGCTAATACTAATTAAAAATTATTTAAAGATATTGTTATTTATTTCTTTTTTGCCGAAAACATTTTTTTTAGTGACGTATCAACAATGTATCTTAACCTACCAATCAATGATAGTCAGGACCGCATTAAACAATTAGAGCACAAAAGGACTGCTTATTGTAGTTCAAGAAACACTGTTGGAGAACAATGGACAGGACTAAAACATGTAAAAAAAAGTTAAATTTGTGGAAAAGTTACATCTACAAACAATAGATCTTAAATATTTATTTGCACGTCTTTTCTGCTGTAATTAGGTTTTTGATTTCAATTTTAATAGTTTTCATTTGGTATACGTAATTTTTAAGAAAATTTGTTGTTGTTTGTGTTAATTTTGATATATTTTATTATGTAAACGTAATTTTAGAGCTAACTTTAAGGTTCTTTGAACGTGTTACTTGCTGCAAGTAGGTTTTCTGCATTAATTTTATTAAACTTTATGTAATAAACATGATTTTAGAGTAATTTTTTTTCTAAAAACAAGTAGTTTGTGCGTTTTTTATGCTGTAAATCAATTTTCTGCATCAATTTTATATAGTAACGTAATTTTAGAATAAATTTTATCAAAACAAGTTTTTTGTGTTGATTTATTTTAAGTAGTAATAGTTATTCTGAGTGAATGTTATGCCAAACCTAAACTTTATATTTCATTTGATATTTTGCGGCCGGATTTTGCTATTTTTGTTTTTGTTTTTTTTAATTTTGCATTTTTGAACAGTTTATGATCATTCTATGGATGGAATTTTGCATTTTTTGACAGTATGTGAACGGATTTTGATTTTTTTGACAGTTTTTTAATCATACATTGCTGGATTTAGCTGTTTTTGAAGTTTTATAAGTAAAATTTTTCACTTTTTGGCAGTTTGTGAGCGATTTTTGAATCTTTTTTTAACTTTTTATGAATAGAATTTTGCATTTTTTAACTTTTTATGACTAAAAGTTGGTGCTTTTTGGCAATATTTTTATACTTTTTGACCGGGTTTTACTATTTTTGGCATTTTATGTTTAGAATTTTGCACTTTTTGACAGTTTAAGAGCGGATTTTGAACAAATCTGAAAATATTTTGTGATTTAATTTTGCTAGTTTTGACTTTTATGTACAGAATTTAGCACCGTTTTGTACGAATTTTACAGTTTTTTACGTTTTATTAAAATAATTTGCATTTTTTAACTGTTTATGATCAAAATTTGGTCGTTTTTGACAATAGTTTTATACTTTATGGTCAGATTTTATTATTTTTGACGTTGTATATTGTGGAACTTTGCATTTTTTTACAATTTATCAGTTTTTTGATCATTTTTTTTTAAATTACATTGCTGGATTTTATTGTTTTTGACATTTAATAAGTAAAAATTGGCATTTTATGAGCGAATTTTTAATGTTTGTGACAATATTTTGATATTTTATGGCTGCATTTGGCTATTTTTGACTTTTTATGTTTAAATTTTTTTGCTGGAATCAGCAATTTTTTACTTTTGCATTTTTTAAAGTTTTGACCAAATTGTAGTGCTTTCTAACATTATTTTTAGACTTTATGGTCGGTTTATAAGCAAATTCTAACTATATTTTAATGTTTTATGGACGGATTTAATTAGTTTTGACATTTTATAAATAGAATTTTGCACTTTTCAACAATTTAGAGCCTAGTATGGTACTTTCTGATAATATTTTAATATTTTATAGCCGGATTTAACTATTTTTAATTGTGTTTTCTGACAATATTTTGATATTTATGGCCGGATTTTGCGGTTTTCAACATTTCATAAATAGAATTTTTTACTTCAAGGAATAATAACGTGCCAATAATTTGGATTAGAGTACCCCACTCACCCACCCAAGTGTTCATTATTAAGAAATTCAATAATTATCTTCTATGCTGACGTCGAGAAGACATATTGTTGCAAGAGAAAGTTGTGATCTAACCTGTTGATATCTATAACTTGAGTCGGTGAGTAGACTATTCCAAGGCATAATAACGCGCTAATAATTTAGATTAGAATGACCCACCCACCTAAGTGTTTTTTATCAAAATTCAATAATTGTCTTCTATGCGGACGTCAAAAGTTATTTTGTCACAAGAGAAGATCGTGTTCTAACCTTATGATAACTACAATTTGGATAGGTGAGCGGGAATCTACAAAGCATAGTAACGCACCAATAATTTGGATTGAAATGGCCCACCCACACACCCAAATGTTGTTGCTTATAAAGTAAACATAATTTTAGAACAAACTTTCTGTTAAAATAAGTTTTTTGTGAATTTTGTATGCTATAATTGTGTTTTTTGCTTCAGTTTAGATACATATCATGTGGTAAACGTGATTTTAGAACAAATTTTATGCTTAAAATAAGTTTTGCTTGCTACAGATAGGTTTTTGATTTTAGTTTTGATAAATGTCATGTATCAAACATAATTTTTAAACAAAATTTATGCTAAAAATAAGTTCTATGCATAGTTTTCATTAATTTCAGTTAGTCAATGTTTGTTTCAGCAAATTTTATGCTTAAATTTAGCTTTTTGTTTAATTTTGAAACAATTTTTATGCAAAAATAAGCATATTTGCACGTTTTTTATTATGTAAATTAGTTTTTGGCTTTATTTTAATAATTTCTATTTAGTAAACGTAAGTTTCAAGCTAATTTTATGCTTAAAATGAGCATTCAGTGCGTTTTTTATACTATAAATAATTTTTGTGTGTAAATTTTGATAAATTTTATGTAGTAAACATGAATTTCAAGCTATTTTTTGCGCGTTTTTTATGCAATTTATGTTTTTTTGCATGACTTTTGACCACTTTTATGTGGTAAACGTAACTTTACAATTAATTTCATGCTGTAATTAACGTTTCATTGCGTTTTTTGTTCTGTAAATTGGTTTACTGCATTAATTTTGATTAGTTTTAAGTAGTCAACGTAATTTTGAAGCAACTTTTATGTTAAAAATAATTTTTTGTGTTATTTTTGATATATTTTATTAAGTAAACATTATTCTAAATCAAATTTTATGCTGAAAATAGGTTTTCTGCGCGTTTTTTTTTTAAATTTTATAAAATACGGGTAATTTCAGAACAAATTTTATGCTAGAAACAAGTTTTTTGCGATTTTTTCATAATGTAAATTAGTTTTTTACATTAATTTAGATACATTTTTTATGGTAGACGTTATCTAAGTACAAATTATGCTATACGTTATATTTTATGTAATAATCGTAACTTTCAAACAAAATTTAATGTGTTAGTAAGTTTTCTTCGCGTTTTTGAAGTAAGTTTTATAATATAATATAAAACTAAGTTTTCTGTGCGTTTTCATAACTGTTTATCTGTTTTCTGCGTCAGTTTTGACTAATTTTTTAAAGTAGTTTTGCACCAAAACTGAAATATATATTTCAGATATTCCAGATTTTGATGGGTTATTAAAAAAAATGTTACTGAGGTTAGTTGTATCAACCCTAAATCCAATTACGTTGTTTTTGGTTTAAAACCGCAAGAAATTTTCCTAATTTTTTTTTTTAATTAAGTAAACTTTACAACTAAGTTTACCATAACAATAATCTAATTAAAAAAATTGCTCAATTTTAAACCATAAAAGCCACAAACACTACACTTACAAACCTAAGCCAATTCAGAACTACTCAAAGACAATATGATACTTATATTACAAACTAAGTTTACAAACTTTAGGCAAATATTTTTTTCTAGTGTAACCCGAACACCGGCTTAAGTGTTAGTTATCAAAAGATCCATAATTATTCTTAACTTTTGTGTTCTTGCAGTTAATGTGTACAAGATATTAATTTTGAATTGTCACTTAAATATTAAAAAATGATTGAATATTAAATCCCTTGATCACTATCGCTTGGGTGGGCGGGCGGAAACTAAGTTTAATTTGTAGACAAACAGCTTTTATTTATTTTGACGCACCTACCCACTTTAGTTTTAGTCATTAAGGAATCCTTAATATCTTCCACCTTTTGTATACTTGCAGCTATTGCATTACACCATTTAGATTCCGCGAAGGACTAAGCACAAGATAGGTGCTCTTTGGCATTAACATTCTTTTCCAGCGTTGGCTAGTTATGAATAAAGAGGTATATGCGTGTTACATCGATTTTGAAAAGATCTTTGATAAAATGGAACTTGATAAGTTACATCAACTACTCATCAGAAAAGACATTGACTTGGATGACGCTAGAATAATCATCAATTGGGGCTAAATGGCTAGTGCTAATGTTGAAAACCAATACACGGAGGAAATGAAGATCCGTCGTGGCGTAAGGCAAAAGTGCATTCTATCGCCACAACTATTCAACCTTTATAGTAAAGAATTTTTTACCGAAACCTTAGAGGAATAATCAGCAGGTATAGTTATAAATGGAAAAGTGGTCAATAACATGAGATATGTCGATGACACCGTCCTACTCACATGCTATTTTAATATCTTCTACAAAAACTTAATGATCGATGTAATAAATCTTAATAAAATTAAGCTAATGATAATAATTACAAAGTCTCCACATAATCATAATCATATAAATTTGAAAATAGTGAACACCGTTGTAGAAAATATACAGACCTAGAGATACATAGGAACATGAATAGAAAAATCGAGTGATCAAAGGAAAGAGATACGAGCACGAATTAAAATTGACACTTATAAAAATAAAAAAGCTATTCACTAGTAGGGACATTAATATAGAACTTAGAATGTGGATGCTGCGGATTTATGTATTTTTCACACTGATGTATAGAGGTGAAACAAGGACCCTTAAGAAAAACCACATAGACAAATTTGAAACATTTGAAATGTGGTGCTACCTCAGGATGTGGCGTATTCCCTAGACAGATAGGATCACTAATATCGAAATGCTAACTAGATTGCAGAAAAGAGCAGAGGTTATTGATACCATAAAAAAGAGGTCTAAAATATAGACTTCTTTAGTTGATCGTGCAGAAAAAGATTATTGGAACAAAAAAAATTGGAAGACACCGCTATCGTAGCTTCAAAATCTTAGATACTGGTTTGATTGCAGCAACATTCAACTCTTCAGAGCTGCAGTCAATAAGGTGCAAATAACTACAATGATAGCAAACTGATAAGAGATGCACTAAAAAAATAAAAAGATATTGCAAAAAAATATAAAATGTATTCCTTAAAAACTAACTATTGAGTGCGTTAGCAAAAATCAAGTTTAAAATGTAGCAATAACTTTTTAAAAGTAACTTTTTTTACGGTATAAAATTTAAAAACAAAAAACACCAATATAACATAAAATATGTTAAATTTTTTTACAAAAACACAAAGATTTTATTAAGTTTTTGCAACTTTATTAAAAAAAAAAATTGTGCATAAACTACAAATTTTGTGTTAAATTTGACCAAAAAATTTATTTATTGTATTAAACATATTAAAAATTGTTTGTAATACACATATTTTGTACAAAATTGATTAAATATTGCTTACAAAACAATTTTATTTAAAAACATTGATCCAAAATTGCTAAACATAAATTTGTAAATGAGCTTTTTAAGTAAATTGATCTATTTTAAAATAAGTTTTTTGCCTAATTTTTGATATATTTTATGTAGTAAACGTAAATGTTGAGCAAAGTTTATAATAAAAATAAGTTTTTTATGGGTTTCATGCTGTAAATGATTTTTTTGCGTTTATATTAATCAATTTCATGTGGTAAACGTAGTTTTAAAGCAAATTTTATGTTAAAAATATTTTTTTGGGCATTTTTTATGCTTTAGATAAGTTTTAAGCGTAAATTTTAATTAATTTCAGTCAATAAATGTAATTTAAAAGCAAATTTCTTGCTTAAACTATATTTTTTGCGTAATTTTAAATATATTTTGTAAAGTAAACGTAAATTTCAATCAATTAATAAACTTTTTTTACGTTTTTGTGTTGTAAATTAGTTTTCGGCTTTAATTTTGATAAATTTTAATAGTAAACGTAAGTTCCAAGCAAAGTTTTTGCAAAATATAAGATTTCTGCGCGTTTTCTGTGTGAGTTTTGTTAAATTTTGAAACAAATAAAAAAAAAATTAATAAATTTTTTAAAGTAAACAAGAATTTTAAGCAAGTTTTATGATAAAAATAACATTTTTGCACGTTTTCAATGCTGTAAATGGGTTTTTTGCAAATTTTTTTGTAACAAACGTAATATTGAAGCAACTTTTATGTTAAAAATAATTTGTTGTGTTATTTTTAATATATTTTATTGAGTAAACATAATCTTAAAGCAAATTTTATGCTGGAAATAGGTTTTTTGGGCGCTTTTCTTACTACAAATGATTTTTTTGAAACAAATTTATATTATAAACGTGATTTTAAAGCAAACTTCATGCTAAAAACAAGTTTTTTATGTTATAAATTGGTTATCTGCATTAATTTAGATACATTTTTTATTGTAGACGTAATTTAAGTGTAAATGTTATGCTTTTGTATCAATTTTGATATATTTTATGTAATAATCGAGATTTCCAAACGAAATTGACTCTAAAAATATATATTTGGCGCGTTTTTGTTGCTGTATTTTGGTAAATTTTAGATTGTAAACAAAATTTTGAAGCAAATTTTGTTATGTAATTTTTAGTACATGTTATATAGTTTAAGTAAAAAATTTAAGTTTTTTTGCATGAGTTTTGACAAATTCCTTGAAGTAAACGTAGGTTTGGACCAAATGGTATGATAAAAACAATTTTCTGCGCTTTTTTCTATGCTTTGAATAAGTTATCTATGTCAATTTTGATATATTTTAAGTAATTTCCGAGCATTTTTTTGCAATTTTTAGTTTTTTTTGCATGTTTAATGCTGCAAATAAGTTTTTTGCTTTATTTTGATAAAAGCTATGAGATATATTTTGAGTTTTTTACGTCAATATTCATAAATTCCATTTAGTGAACGTGTTTTTGAAGCAAAATTTATGTTTAAAATCAGTTTAATGTATTTATTATGATATATTTTATATAGTAGATGTAATTACAAACAATTTTTATGCAAAATAAAGTTTTCTGCACGTTTTTTATGCTAAAAACAGGATTTTGGCTTCACTTTTCATAAATGGTATGTTATAAACGTGGTTTAGAAACAAATTTTATTCTAAAATCAAGTTTTTTGTTTTTTTTTGCTGTAAGTATGTATCTGCGTAAATTGTTATATATTTTGGGTGATTTTAGAAAAAAAAAATTGCTTTAATATTTTTTTTTTGTATTAATATTGATATATTTATGAAATTGTTTTTTTTTTATAAAAAAAATTAGTTTTTTGCAAGTTTTTCTTACTGTAAATGGGTTTTAAAATGTTGACTAATTTCAAATAAGTTTTTTGCGTCTATTATGATATTATATTTTATGCATTAATTGTGATTTTTGAACAAAATGCTCTAAATAAGTTTTTAATTAAATGATAAACGTAATTTTAGAAAAAACATATTTTGTATTATTTTTAATGTATTTTATGTAGTAATCTAAATTTGGATTAAATTTTATGATAAAAATAAGTTTTATGCATGTTTTCATATAAAAAATCTAATTTTTGAACAAATGTATTGCTTAAAATTGAGTTTGCTGTATCAATTATAATGTATTTTATAAAATAAACGTCACTGCCAAGCAAATTTTATTCTAAAAAAAAGTGTTTTGCACATTTTCTATGCTGTAAATAAATTTTAACCGTTAATTTAAATTGATTTCAGTTAGTAAGCGTAATTTTAAAGCAAATTTCATGCATAAACTTAATTTTTTGTTGAATTTTAGATATATTTTATGTAGTAAACGTAACTTTGAAACTATTTTTATGCAAAAATAAGCATATTTGCACGTTTTTGATGATGTAAATTAGTTTTTGGGTTAAATTTTGATAATTTCTAAGCAAATTTTATTCTTAAAGTGAGTATTTTGCGCGTTTTTATACTATAAATAAGTTTTTTGTATTTATTTCATGTAGTAAACATGAATTTCAAGCAATTTTCCTTGCGTTTTTTAAACTGCAAATGTTTTTTTGCATAAATTTTAGCCAATTTTGTGTAGTAACCGTAGTTTTACAGTTAATTTTATGCAAAAAATAAGCTTTCTGTGCGTTTTTCATGCTGTAAGTAAGTTTACTGCATTAATTTTTACTAGTTTTATGTAATAAATGTAATTTTGATTCAACATTTATGTTAAAAATTATTTGGTGTGTTATTTTTGATATATTTTATTAGGTAAACATGATTCGAAAGCAAATTTTATGTGCGGTTTTAATTTTTTTTTAAATTTTATAAAATAGAGGTGATTTTAGAGGAAACTTTATGCTAGAAACAACTTTTTTGCACTTTCTTTATGTTGTAAATTAGTTTTCTGCATTAATTTATATATATGTTTTGTGGTAGCTTACTTTAAGTACTAATGTTATGTTATATGCTATATTTTATGTGATAACTGTGACTTTAAAACAAAATTTTGATAAATTTCAGATTGTAAACGTAATTTTAAAGCAAATTTTTTAATTATATAATTTATAAAAAGTTTTTGTGTTATTTTTAGTACATTTTATGTATGTATTTAGTATAAGTAAAAAATATGAGTTTTATAATTAAAATATTTTTTCTGCGTCAGTTTTTACTAATTTCTTGAGGTAAACGTAGATTTGGACTAAATGTTATAATAAAAACAAGAAAAGATCCGAAGAAGAACTTGTGTGACAGACATTATGGCGCAAATTGCAGAACTCAAGTAGAACTGGGCACGTTGCCAGACAAGACTATTGTCGATGGACAAATTGTATTACTTTCTGACGACCAAGGAAAACAAAATGAGATATTGCAAGACCACATTGCCTAGCCCAAAATAAAATATAGTGAAAAAAATTAAATAAGGCCTACGTTTAGAAGTGGACAACAGTGACTAAAAGATAAAAAAAGAAGAAATAGAAGAAGAAGATGAAGTTATTTAAGTAAATTTTGATATATTTTTAAAGTAAACCTTTTATTTAAAAAATTGAAAATATATTTTAGATATTGCAGATTTTGATGAGTTACTTGAAAAAAATAAAAAAATAAAAATTACTGAGGTTAGTTGAATCAAACCTAAAACCAATAACATAGTTCTTGATTTTAAACCACAATAGTTAGTGTCTAACTTGCAGTAAAGACGCCCAAACTTTACAAGAGAATTTTCTAAAAAATGTTTGTTAAAAAATTGAGTAAACTTTACAACCAAGTTTACCATGACAATAATCTAACTAAATTTTTTCTCAATTTTAAACCCTAACAAGCCACAAACACGACACAAACTTAAGCCGATTCAGAACAATTCAAAGATATTATGATACTTAGATTGTAATCCAAGGCAAATAATTTTTTTAGTGTTACTTAAACACCCGTATTAGTTATCAAAAGATTCATATTTTTTCTTAACATTTGTGTTTTTGCAGCTATTGTATGCAAGATAATAATTGTGAATTGTTACTAAGATATTAGAAAATTGTTTAATATTAAATCTTTTCATCACTATCGCTTGGGTAGGCGGGCGGGAACCAAGTTTAATTTTCTACAGTGACTCAACTAGTTAAGTTTTAGTCATTAAAGGATTCTTAGTTTTCTTGCAGCTATTGCAAAAAAATATTTATAGTTAAGTCAACTATACTCGAATAATGATCTCTCCTCTAAAAAAAGTTTTGAGACTTTGTACACTAATTTATATTTACTTAATAAAGAGTATACTAAAAGGCTTGACAAATATGACACAAATTTTAGCGGCAATGACTAAAAGCAGGGCAATTTTCTTTGGTTATTTGTTAATATCTCAAAAACTGTAAGTAAGAAGTAAAAGTTGATTATATACATAATGAAAGCAGATTAAATTTGCAATAAAAATGATAATAAACATTTTTTTTGAATTCCCAGCGGTTACAAAGTTATAGGGCGCTAAAGAATAAAAAAAAGTTTTTTGTATTGTTACGAGCTTTTTTGAGTTTTTTTTGTTTTTTTGTCTTAACGGAGATTTTGACGGTTCTTCCCTTTTTCTCCAACTACTTGCCCTTCTTTTTACATAGCGTTTACAATACGTGGGGATTTGCACCAAATTGTAGTGTTAGTGCGTTTTTTTTTTAACTTTATTTGTTTATGAAGAAAGTGGTAACTAACCCTTTAACGATAACTATCAACAAGCAGAGTGATGAGGATTTAAACAACTATTTATAGCATAAGCTTGCTCCTTATCTTTTATATATATTTGAAGAAACAGGAATGCGGAAAACTAACAAATTTTATCAGCTTTGATCTCCTACTCACAATTCTTGAGATATTAAACAAAAAAAAGAAAAAAATGCCTTGTTTTTGGTGATTTAAGATTTCATTAGATATCTATAAATCATTGTAAAAAGTTTCAAAACTTTTAAATTTTTTCAGAGGTGATAAGCTACTTTGACTAGACTATAAGCAATGTAATCCTTATAAACAAACAATTGAGTGTGTATGCGAAAATTAAATTTAAAATGTAACTTTTTAAAAGTAACTTCTTTTACGGTATAAAATTTAAAAACAAAAAAACACAAATATGTTAAAAATTGTCACAAAAACACAAGGATTTCATTCAATTTTTGCAGAAGCTAGCAAAAAATTTTATTTTTGCATAAACTTTAGCAGAAATTGTGCATAAAATACAAATTTTGTATAAAATTTGACCAGAAAGATTAATTATTGTATTAAAGATGTTAAAAATTGTTTGTAATACACATAATTTATACAAAATTGATTAAATATTGCTCATAAAACAATTTTATTTAAAAACTTTTATCCAAAATTGCTAAACGTAAATTTGTAAATGAGCTTTTTACGTAAATTGTTTTATTTTAAAAAAAGTTTTTTGCCTAATTTTTGATATATTTAATGTAGTAAAAGTAAATTTTGAACAAACTTTATGATAAGATTAATTTTTTTATGGGTTTAATGCTGTAAATAATTTTTTTGCGTTCATATTGATCAATTTCATGTGGTAAACGTAGTTTTAGAGCAAATTTTATGCTAATAATCATTTTTTGCGCATTTTTTAAGCTGTAGATTAGTTTTAGAGCTGTCTGACACGAGACTGACTTTAATACAAGTGTCAGTACAATAATTTTGCGCGCCAATTTTTCAAATATTTAGCAAGCTTATAAGAAAGAATTTAGAACAGGTTCTAATTTCTTGTATGAAATCTTACTAAATAATTTACACATAAATCCGTCAATGTATATATATGTCGCCAAGATCACTGGATTATAAAACTAATTTTTTAAATAATTGGCGCGCAAAATTATTGTACTGACACTTGTATTAAAATCAGTCTCGTGTAAGATGGCTCTTAAACAAAAATTTTAATTAATTTTAGTCAATAAATGTAATTTTAAAGCAAATTTCTTGCTTAAACTATGTTTTTTGCGTAATTTTTAAATATATTTTTTAAGGTAAACGTAATTTTCAATCAATTTTTATGCTAAAAATAAGTTCTTGCACAATTTTATGTTGTAAATTAGTTTTTGGCTTTAATTTTAATACATTTTATGTAATAAACGTAAGTTCCAAGCAAATTTTATGCTAAAAATAAGTTTTCTGTGCGTTTTCTGTGCGAGTTTAGTTAAATTTTAAAACAAAAAAAAAAAGTTTTGATAAATTTTATAAAGTAAACAAGAATTTCAAGCAAATTTTTAGATAAAAATAAAAATTTTGCTCGTTTTCTATGCTTTAAATGGGTTTTTTGCAAAAACTTCTTGTAACAAGCGTGATTTTGAAGCAACTTTTATGTTAAAAATAATTTGTAGTGTTATTTTTGATATATTTTATTGAGTAAACATAATCTTAAAGCAAATTTTATGCTTGAAATAGGTTTTTTGGGCGCTTTTCTTACTACAAATAGTTTTTTTGAATTAAATTTATATTATAATTGTGATTTTAAAGTAAATTTTATGCTAAGAACAAGTTTTTTATGTTGTAAATTGGTTTTCTGCACTAATTTAGATACATTTTTTTATTGTAGACGTAATTTAAGTGCAAATGTTATGCTATAGTATCAATTTTGATGTATTTTATGTAATAATTGTGAATTCCAAACAAAATACGCGTTTTTTATGCTGTAATTTTATAATTTATAAGTTTTTTGTGTAATTTTTAGTAGATTTTATGTAGTTTATGTAAAAAATATGAGTTTTTCTGCGTTAATTTTGATTAATTTCTTTAAGTAAACGTAGGTTTGGGCCAAATAGTATAATAAAAACAATTTTTTTATATCCTAAATAAGTTATATATGTGAATTTTAATATATTTTCTGTAATTTCCGACCAAATTTTATGCAATCTTTAGATTTTGGCGTATGTTTAAGGCTGCTAATAAGTTTTCTGCTTTAATTTTAATAAAAGTCATGTGAAATTTTGATATTTTTTGAGTTTTTTAGCAAAATTTATGATTAAAATCAGTTTAATGTATTAATTTTAATATATTTAAATGTTATTTTAGCTTCATTTTTGATAAATGGTATGTGATATACGTGGTTTACAAACAAATTCTATTCTAAAAATTAGTTTTTTGCTTATTTTGCCTGCTTTAAGTAATGTATCTGCGTAAATAGTTATACATTTTAGGATATAAACGTGATTTTAAAGAAAATTGTATGCTTTAAACTACACTTTTTATTTTTTAAGTTTTTCTTACTGTAAATGGGTTTTAATAATTGATTAATTTCAAATAATTATGAATGAGTAAGATATTATATTTTATGCATTAAATGTGATTTTTGAGCAAGTTTTTACTCTAAAAATAAAAATTTTGTGCATTTTTTAAACTGTAAATTAGTTTTCTGCTAGTTAAAAGTGATTTTAGAGCAAATAATACATATTTTAGTTTATTTTTAAAGTATTTTATGTAGTAATCTAAATTTGGATTAAATTTTATGAAAAAAATAAGTTTTATGCAAGTTTTTTTTAATCTAAAGTTTTTTGCTTAGATTTTGATCAGTTTCATGTAGTAAATCTAATTTTTGAACAAATTTATTGCTTGAAATTGAGTATTTTGAATCAATTATGATTTATTTTATAAAGTTAAAGTAAATTTCAAGCAAATTTTATTCTAAAAATAAGTTTTTTCATTTTGTTAATAAGTTTTTTGTGTAAATTTTGATAGCTAACAAGTGGTAAACGTTAATTTTGACAAATTTTATGTAGCAATCATGATTTTAATGCAAATTTTATTTCAAAAATGAGTATTTTGTGTAAAATTTATAAGGTAATCGTAAGTTTCAAACAAATTTTGTTGTAAAAATAAGTTTTTTTAGCGTTTTTATGCTGTAAATAAGTTTTCTAATTGAATTTAAAAAAAATTGTAGGTAATAACCGTGGTTTTATAGCAAATTTTAAAATTAAAATAATTTTTTTGAACATTTTTAATACATTTTATGTTGTAAACGTAAAATATAAGCAAATTTTAAGCGTTTTCTCTATTTGCTAGATTTACCGCGTCAATTTTTAAACAATTTCATTTAGAAAACGTCTTTTTAGAGCAAGTTTTATGTTAAAAATAAGTGTTTTAAGTCAATCTAAATATATTTTATGTAGCAAACGTGATTTGGGAACCAGCTTTAAGCTAAAATTAAATTTTCTAAGCATTTTGTATACTGTTACTAAGTTTTCTGCATCAATTTTATGATTTTATAACAAATTTTATGCTTAAAACATGTTTTTGTTATTAATTTTGATTTATTTCACAAAGTAATCGTAAATTGCAAGCAAATTTTATTGTAAACATATGCTTTTCATCCTGTAAAAAAGTTTTATGCCTAAATTTTGATACATTTTAGGTGGTAATCATAGTTTTAGAGCAAATTTCTGATTTATAAAAAGTTTCTTGAATTATTTTTATTTTTTTTTTTGTAGTATACGTAAATTGTAAGCACATTTTTTAATAAAATAAAATTTTCTGCGCGTTTTTCTTACTATAAATGAAATTTTTGCGTAAAATTTGTCCAATTTGATGTAAAAAACGTAATTTTGCAGCAAATTTTATATTAAAAATAAGTTTTTGTGTTAATGTTAGTATATTTTATGTAGAATACTTATTTTTTGAGCAAATTTTATGCAAAAAATATTTTTTTTTGCAGTAATTAAGTTTTCTTTGTTAATTTCAACAAACTTTATGTAGAAAACGTGATTTTCCAGAAATTTGATAATAAAAATAACTTTTCTGTGTCAGGTTTTAACAATTTTTTGTAGCAAACTTAAATTTGAAGCAATTTTTATTTTAATAACAATTTTTTTTGCAATTTTAATATGTTTTAAGTAATAAATGTGATTTTGAAGCAATTTTTTTGTTAAAAATAATTTTATCTTGCTGCAAATGAGGTTTCTGCGTCAATTTTACGTTGTTATTGTAATTTTAGAGCAAATTATAAATTAAAAACAAGTTTATTGGTCGTCGTATTAAGCAAAAAAAGAAACAAAACCTAGCAGCAATTTGACTAAAATAAAATTTAGAATAGATAGTTACAAAAATTTATAAACAGCAAATTTTATGCGTTTATATTATTGCTTTTTTTAAGTACATTTGAATTTCAATATTTTATTAATAAAAGAGTGCAGCAACAATAAAAGCACGTAAAAGATGAAAGGCTTTATTAAATGGAGTGTTCTTCATACTTCAATTAATTAGATGCAGAACGAATATTTTATCATCAGACGATTGATCCTCCATCCCTCTTGATCGCAGACAGACCCTCTCTACTTAAAACTAAAGCAATCTCAATACAAATTTTACGACGCTCGCTCGCTATCAGGATTTAAGTATTTCATAAAATCGCATTAATACGCAATTGATATCCTCCGAATAGTTTCATCAGTCTATTAAAAATGAAAAAAAAATCCGATATTAAATTCTTCCTTAAAGGAATTGCAGCAAATGTTTCCCCGCAGCACATGTGCAAAGTGGTTGTGCGCTATAACCATTAATCAGAATCATATTCATGACATTTAATGCTAACTAATTTGTGTAACGCGTATTACTCTCTAATTCTGAAATGTACAAATGACGTGATATATGATATGGAATGGCGCCGCCCTCGAACAGATTTATTTTAATGCCAGTGTTTACATTGATATATTTTAATTATGATTATTAAAATTAATACGAATTAATTTCAATTATTTATTGCGCAACTTATAGTCCATTAAAAGAGTTTCTAAATTATTCATTAACTCTTGCAACGTTTGAAATTAACAAAAGTTCAAATTAAGCAATTCCTTAAGTTTTATATATACATACAGTAGTGAGAGAGAGGACGGGCCATTATTCTTCGGCAAAAAGTTCAAGCACCGAGGGATATTCCGCGAAATTATACTGCCTTCCACCAAAAAGGAAAGTTTTTTTTAAGCCCGACCACTGAAATAAACTAATTTAATCAAGTATTTTACGGCATCCGCAGGTTTTATATTTTATAACCGAAAGTTTTGTCCTTAACGGATAAAAACTAACGAAACAGTTTTAACTTAAATATTTTTATTAAAAGGAAACAAATTGCAATAACTGTAAAAGCTTTATGGATTTTTGGCGGTAGGTAAACTGTTAGAATTTTCATATAAATAAAGTTTTTGTATAATGTTCGATTGGTAGAATTGAAAACGCTAGTGTAACTTTGTTATTTGTAACCAGAATGCAGTAAAAGCGTATTTCAAAGGAATTCCTCGTGAATTAAAACTGCTGCTGTCAGCTGCAGTCCAACTTAAATCGTAATAGATTGTAGTCAATTGCGTCTCAAGTTGGCTTGGCTGTTGTGACTGAAAATCCATGAGCATATTTACGACCAAAACAATGTTTTTATATTAGTTTTGCTAACCTTCACGTAGGTTTAAGTGGCGAGGCGTCGGGAGTAATCGATTAAGCTGAAATGTTTTTCTCTTTGAAGTTTGAGACGCTTTGAAAACGGCGGTCGCAATTAAATGCTGAAATCCGCGGCGTAAAGGCTAAGGTTTCTACCGCGCCGTATCTATCCGGGTGGACTGGAAAACCAACCCTTTCGGCCTAAAACCGATCTAACACACGCGTGCATATTCATCTAAGCCGCTTTTCACGTTTAATCATTTTAATGCCCTTTAATTATAATTTAATATTAAAGGTGAAATCAATTTTCGCTAAACTACGGTAACCAAATTTCGCGATGTAATTTCGTTGGGCGAGGGCGACGACGGGGATTATTAATATCTGGAAGCTCTGTATTGTGATGAACGTTGTAATCGCGAGAAATAATAAATTCAATGAGGAATTCAAGCAATTGGAAGCAACGGTGATAAAATTAACGTTTCATATTTTATTATCAATTGGATGCTACAATTTTAATAACATTTTCTACACAATAAGGTATTTTATTAAATTTTTTTCAGCAAAATATTAATTTTATAAAACATTTAAAAATACATACATAAGGCCATATCGGTGATTTAAGCAAAAAGAAATTTTTATTCCGTACACTTGACTCATACACGGCCATAAATAAGTTAAATTTTGTTATTTTTAAGATTTTACGATTTAGAATTTTGAACAGTTTTTAGCCGGATTTTAGTACTTTTAAGCAATAGTACGATGTTTTAAGGCCAGATTTTGCTACTTTGTGAAAAGAATTTGGTATTTTTTTAGCTGAATTCTTACATTTTTTGTTTCTGACCCGATTTTGGTATTTTCTTACAATTTTTAAGTTTATGCCAAGTTTGTTTAGTGTTTTCTAACAATATTATTGATAATTCAAAGCTAAATTGCACATTTTTTGAAATTTTGTTGCTTTCTGACAATTGGTTAAAATTTCATAGTCAGATTTTGTTGTTTTTGATATTTTATTAACAGAATTTTTGCAGTTTTTAACAGTTTATGCACAAGTTTTTTACTATTTATAATTTTTTTAAACTGGCTAAGTTTTCGGTTTTTTGACAATATTTTTTAGTCAATTTAGCTTTATAAAAAAATACGCTTAACAGTTTTAGGTTAGGTTAGGTTAGGTTAGGTTAGGTTAGGTTAGGTTAGGTTAGGTTAGGTTAGGTTAGGTTAGGTTAGGTTAGGTCAGGTTAGGTTAGGTTAGGTTAGGTTAGGTTAGGTTAGGTTAGGTTAGGTTAGGTTAGGATATGGTAGTGCTTTCTGACTATTGTTACAAATTTTAAGGTCGGATTTTGCTACTTTTTACAGTATTTTAGGCCTAAATTGTACTAGTCCAATATATTATGAACGGATTTTACTATTTTTAAGTTTTATAACTAAAATGTTGCATTTTTTATTAGTTATTGACATTAATTGTTATACTGATATCTTTGAGAAACTACGAATAGAATATTACATTTTTTGATTTTTTACCTTTTATGTTTTTTAGCTGGATTTTGCAGTTTTTGAGTTTTTTTGAACATTTTTGTAACTGTTTATGCATTTTTGATCATTTTTTTAAATTGTCAAGGCCGAATTTTTTAATTTTTGACATTTATTGAATAGAATTTTGTTGTTTTATTACCGGATTTTGCCATTTTTAACTTTTTATAGTTAGAATTTTGCACTTTTTAAAAGTTTATGGCCAGATTATGTTCAAACAATATTTTGATATTTTGCTGTTTTTGAAGTTTATGGAAGTGTTTTTGGTGCTTTTTAACAATAATAATAAGCGTATTTTGCTAATTTTGACTTTTCTAATAAAACTTTACACTTCTAACAGTTTTATAACTGGATTTTGGTGTTTTTAACAATACTTTTATATTTTATAGAAAAACTTTATGACATTTTTGAACAGTTTTCAACTGATACTATCTAGCAATAGTATAATGTTTCAAGGTCGGATTTTGCTATTTTGTAAACAGAATTTGGCACTTTTTAACAGTTTTTACTATTTTTTTTTAGGAATCTTGTTTTTTTTTATCAGTTAATGACTACATCTTGATTTTTTGATAATATTTTCAAAATTTTTGGCAATTTTTTCCTATTTGGACATTCTATGAATAAAATTTTGCTTTTTTGACATTTTTGGGCTAGGTATTGGTTCTTTCTAATAATATTTTTGCTACTTTTAGAATAGAATTTGACACTTTTCAACAGTTTATAGCTGGACGTTAGTTTTCCTTTGATTTTTTTATTTTTAAGTTGAAATTTGCTGTTTTAGAAGTTTACGAAAAATTTTTACATTTTTCTCACAAACTTTTACAGTATATTCTAAATTTTAGTATTTTTTTTTTTTGATATTCTTAAACTTAAATTTTTTTTTTGTAACTTTATAAAAATATTTACACTTTTTAAGCTTCTGGCCGGATTTTGTTGTTTTCTAACAATTGTTTAACACTATAGAGCCAAGTGTTGTAATTTTTAAAAGTTTATGAATAGATCTTTTGCACTTTCCAAAAGTTTTTAATAAATTCAATTTTTTTAAAATAGAATTTTGTTTTTTTTATCAGTTAATGACCACATCTGGGTTTTTTGCTAATATTTTCATACTTTTTGGCTAAATTTTGCTATTTTTGACATTCTATGAACACAATTTTGCATCTTTTGACAGTTTTAGGCTAGATATTGGTTTTTTCTAATAATATTTTTGCTGTTTTGTAAACTTTTTAAATAAATCTTTTGCATTTTTCAACAGTTTTTACCAATTTTAGTTTTTTTATATTATAATTTTGCTTTTTTTATCAGTTAATGACCACATTTAAGTTTTTTGATAATAATTTTATACTTTTTGGCCAGATTTTACTATTTTTGACATTTTATGATAACAATTTTGCATTTTTTGACAATTTTAAACTAAATATTGGTTCTTTTTAATAATGTTTTTGTTATTTTGTGAATAGATTTTTACACTTTTCAACAGTTGATAGTTTGACGTTATTTTTTTTAAATATTTTGCTTATTTTCTAGCAGAATTTTGCTGTTTTAAAAGTTTCCTAAAGATTCTTACATGTTTTTAAGTGTTTATGGCCGTATTATGGTGTTTTATTACAAATTTTCAACAACTTATGCTAAATTTTAATCTTTTCTTTTTGATATTTTAAAGTTAAATTTTATTTTTTTGCAATTTGAAAAAGTTATTTACATTTTTTAACAGTTTTTGGCCAGATTTTGTTGCTTTTGGACAAGTATTTAACATTTTATAGGCTGATTTTGCTATTTTTGATATATTAATAACAGAACTTTTGCACTTTTTAACAGTTTTTACTATTCTCAATTCTTTTAAAATAGAGTTTTGCATTTTTTATTAGTTATTGATCAAATTTGAGTGTTTTTACAATATAATCATACTTTATAGCTACATTTTGCTGTTTATGACATTCTATAAATAAGATTTTGCAGCTTTTGATAGTTTTTAATTAGATTTTAATTCTTTTTAATAATATGTTTGCTATTTTGTCAATAAAATTTAGCATTTTTAACAGCTTATGGCTAGCCGTTAGTTTAATTAAATATTTTTTATATTTTTTAGATAAATTTTGTAACAATTTTTACATTTTTTAAATGGCTTTAGCCGGATTTTAATGTTTTTTAATAATATTTTTGATATTTTAAAACTAGATTTTACTTCTTTTGCAATTTTAAGAAAATATTTACACTTTTTAACAGTTTCTGGCCGGATTTTCTTGCTTTCTGACAATTCTGTTAAAATTATATGACCCGGTTTAGCCGTTTTTGATATTTTATAAATAAAACTTTTGCACTTTTTAACAATTTAGTAGTAATTGTGATTTTTTTAAAATAGAACTTTAGAACTTAGATTTTTTTTATCAATTAATGACCACATCTGGGTATTTTAAATATAAATTCATACTTTTTGATCAGATTCTGCTATTTTTGACTTTCTATAAATACAATTTTGCATTTTTTGACAGTTTTGGGCCAGATATTGGTTCTTTTAAATACATTTTTTGCTCATTTGTGAATAATGTTGGACACTTTTTAGCAGTTTATATCTGGACATCAGTTTTTTTTTAATATTAGCTGGATTTTGCAATTTTAGAGATTTACACATAAACATTATATTTTCATACTTTTTCGCCAAATTTTGCTATTTTTGACATTCTATGAGTACACTTTTGCATCTTTTGACAGTTTTGGGTTAGATATTGGTTCTTCCTAATAATATTTATGCTATTTTGTAAATCAAGTTGGACACTTTTTAACAGTTTATGGCTGGACGTTAGTTTTTTTAACTATTTTTTCTTATTTTCTAGCTTGATTTTGCTGTTTTAAAGGTAAACTAAAAATTCTTTCATTTTTTAAGAGTTTTTTTACAAGTTTTTACATTTTATGCTGAATTTTAGTCTTTATATTTAATTTTATAAAAATATTTACGGTTTTTAACAGTTCCTGGCCGGATTTTCTTGCTTTTCACAACTTAGTAATAATTTTGATTTTTGACATTCTATAAATACAATTTTGTATTTTTTGACAGTTTTGGGCTAGATATTGGTTATTTTTAATAAAATTTTTGCTATTTTGTGAATAGAATTTTACACTTTTCAACAGTTTATGGCTGGACGTTATTTTTTTAAATATTTTTCTTATTTTCTACCTGAACTTTGCTGTTTTAGAGCTTTACTAAAATTTCTTACATTTTTTAATTGTTTTCTTACAAATTTTTACAGTTTATGCTAAGTTTTAGACTTTTTTTTTAATATGCTAAAGCTACATTTTTTTTTTGTAATGTTATGAAAGTATTAAAACTTTTTAACTGTTTCTGGCCGAACTTTGTTGCTTTCTAACAATTATTTGAAATATAATAGGCAGATTTAGCTATTCTTGATATTTTATCTACAGAATTGTAGGACTTTTTAACATTTTTTGCATTTTTTATTAGTTATTAACCAAATTTGGATTTTTTACAATATAATTATATTTTATAGCTACATTTTGCTGTTTTTGACATTTTATGAATAAAATTTAGCTATATCCATCAGCATACAAAGCTTTCTCAAAGTTTATTTTAAAATCTAGCAAAGCAATTTTTGCTATTTTTGTTAATTTGTATATAGAAATCAGCTTTTTTCGACAGTTTAAGGCCAGATATTGTTTTTTACAGCAGTTTTTTTAAATTTTATAGCTGAAACTTAATGGCCGGGTTTTGCATTTCTCAACAGTTAATGATTTTTGTTCTTTCTAACAATATTTTTAATAATAAATAAGTTGAATTTTGTTATTTTTGAAATTGTATGACATTTTTCAACAGTTTTTAGCCAGATTTTGCTACTTTCTATCAATAGTATAATGTTTTAAGACCGGATTTTGCTATTTTCTATATAAAATTTGGCACTTTTTAACAGTTTATGGCTAGACTTTAGTTTTTTTTTACTTTTTTTTGCTGTTTTGGAAGTTTCATAAAGATTCTTAAACTGTTTTAAGTGTTTCTGGCCAGTTTTTGGTGTTTTCTCGCAATTTTTGTTTTCCTAACAATACTTTTGATAATTTAAAGCTATAAATTTACACTTTTTAACAGTTTCTGGCCGGATTTTGTTGCTTTCTGATAATTGTTTACAATTATATGGTTCGGTTTTGCTAATTTTAACAGTTTTTACTATTTTTAGTTTTTTTAAAGTGAAATTTTGCATTACTTAATAGTAAAAAAAAAAAAAATTTACAATATTTTTATTCTTTATAACATTGTTTTAATTAAATTTATGCTAAAATAGGATTCTTGTCTTTTGATGGGCAAATATTATTAGTTTCTGAACAATTTTTGGTTTGTAGTGCACATTTTTGATAAATTTTATATGAAAAATACTAATATTTTGCTAATTTATTCTAAACTAACTTGTTATTATGCTATGGAGTAAACCACCTACCTACCCTAGAATCCGTAATGAAGAGATTTGATGTTAATGTCTTTTGCCTTTTATGCGAGCAGAAAAATTTATTTCACATCCAACTTTTTAATAACTAACAGTTAGATGGGTAGGTAAGCCACTCTAATCCAAACTACTGACTTGTTATTACGCTGTAGAGTGTGGAGTTTTCTTTTTTAGCCTGTATTTGTCTAACTTTGGACATAGGCTTCTTTCATTTTTTTCTATTTTGATCTGTTCTGCGCCAAACGCTTCTAGAGGAATTCTGCTGTTCTTTTTAGATTGTTGCCCCATTTTATCATCCGCGTCTTTGTTTGCCAAGGCAAAGTCTTCATTGTTCCATCTATCGTCGGTGTGTTTTGCATTGTATCTAGCGTAGCTTCACTTATGCTTTACTACTTGTTTTGCAACATCTACAGCCTTGTTTTTTGCTTAATCCAAGTGTTTCTTGTTTGGTCTCTAAGAACGATTGAGATTGAGATTGAGCGTTCCATTGCTTTTTGGGTTTTTACTAATTTGTCTATGTTATTTTTTGTTAGAGTTTATGTTTGGGCGCCATATGTCATTACTGGCAGTACGCATTAGTTGAAAACTTTAGTCTTAAAGTATTGAGGTATCTACTTGTTTTTTAATACGTAACTCAATTTTTAAAATGCTACTCATAATTTTTTTTTCCATGAATATCTGCTTTTTGATTTTTTTTTCCATTTTAATTATTTGGTTTAAGTAGATGTAATGGAAAACTGTTATATTTCTGTCATCATCAGTGTTGTTCACCGTTTTTGTTTTGAACATATTTATCTTTAAGCATATTTTCTCAGAGGCTTCTGCAAGTTTATTTATTATTACCTAAAGGTCTTCATGGTTATCTGTCACTAGGAAAATGTCGTCAGCAAATCTTAAGTTGTTGAGTCTTTTTCCGTTAATATTTAGATTTTTTTCTATTTAGTAGAGAGATTTGAAAACGTCTTTCAGTGCCAGGAGGAAGAACTTTGGTGATATAGCGTCTCCCTGTCTCACTCCGCAATCTATACGAATTGATTCTGTGTTGTTTGCTAGATTTATTTTTATTGTGGCGTGTCTGTATACGTTGTGTATCATTTGCTTGTACCGATGCTTTATTCTGCAGTTGTTCATTGCTTTCTCCACTGCCCATAGCTCCACAGTATTGAACGCTTTTTTATAGTCAAAAAACGTTATGCAAAGCGGAATATGGTATTTTTTAGCTTTTTCAATTAAAGATCTCACTGTTAAGAAGTGGTCCGCTGTGCTTTGCCTATTGCAGAACCCTGTTTGTTTGACTGAATGGCATGCACCGAATTTGTTTGTGAGTCTGCTCGTGATTATCTTCATGAACATTTTGTATAGTTGGGACAACAATGAAATTGGTTTGTAGTTTTTCAGATTTAGCTTATCACCTTTTTTGTGGAGTAGTATGGTGGTTGCTTTGTTCCAGTTATTTAGAATGCGTTCTGTGTCCTTCTTTTAGCATTTTTGTTAAAAACCAACATATGTAATATTTGACTTCTCTGCAAGCGATAGAAGTAACTTTGTTACAAGAAAAGATTGTGGGAGGGTTACTCCAATTTAAACTACTGACCCTATATTATGCTGTGGAATGCCCCATTTACCGACTCAAATGTTTGTCATCAACAGATTTAATATTTGACCTCTCTGCAAGCGACAGAAATAACTTTATCACAAGAGAAGATGTAATGCAAGTTCTTAAAGTCAATCACTTAAGTAGGCAGGTGAACCACTCTAATCCAAATTACTGAAATGTTGTTATGCTAAAAAGCGACCAACCTATCCACTTAAGTGCTTGTGATCAAAAGATCTCTGCAAGCGCTAAAAGTAACTTTGTCACAAAAAAATTGTAATCCAAGCTCTTAAAGTCAAACACTTTGGTATGTGAATAGGCCACTCCAATCTGAATTACTGACTTGTTATTAAGCTATAGAGAGACCCACTCAACCACCCAAGTGTTCTTGATTAAAATATTTAATATGTAACTTTTCTGCAAACGTTAGAAGTAATTGTGTCACAAGAAAAGATTGTGATCTCAAAATGTTTGCACATTTTATAGTTTTTTGCCAAATTTTACTATTTGTAGCTTTTTATAAATAAAATTTTAGTGTTTGTTGATAATATTTTTTTACTTTTACTTACTACTATTATTGACATTTTATGACTAAATTTTTGTGCTTTTTTACAATATTTTTAATATTTTGTAGCTAAATTTGGTTTAGATTTTTTAACAGTTTTTGCTTTTAAGCGTTGCATAATATTTTATAACTAGGTTTTGCTATTTTTAAAATTGTATTAATAAAATTTTAGACTATTTAAAAGATTTATGACATTATTTTGGTACTTTTTACCAAATATTAGTGTTGTTGGCTAGATTTTGATTCTATCTGAAAATACTTTAATGCTTTAAAGCAAAATTTTACATTTTTTATTCAATTATTCTTATTTGTTTTTTTTTTAACAATATATATATATATATATTTTAACAAGTTTTTTACAATTTTTAACAGTTTATGATTGGATGTTGATGCTTTTTTTACAATTTTGTTATTTTATACATTTTATAAACAGAATTTTTATATTTTTTATAGCTTATGGCCAAATTTTACTGTTTTATCATTTCATTACAGTATTTTACTATTTTTGACTTTTTATAAATAGATTTTTGCATTTTTTAACAGTTGTAGGCCAAATTTGGATTTTTTGACAATATTTTTATACTTCATGGTCAAATTTTGATATTTTTGACATTTAAAATAAAATGCACTTTTTGACAGTTTTTGGCAAAATTTTGTTTTTTTTTAGATATTTTTGAGCTAGATTTGACTAATTATTAAAATAATTTACACTTTTTAAGTTAATAATAGCTTAAGGTTGGTGCTTTCTGACAATTATTTAAAATTCTAATGCAGGATTTTGCTGTTTTTGACAATTTATTGACAGCATTTTTGCACTTTTTATAGGTTTTGGCCAAACTTTACAATTTTTAACATTTTATAAGTATAATTTTGGTGTTAATATTTTATTATTTCATAGTCAGAAGTCAGATTTTGCCGTTATTGACATTTTATGACCTTTTTTTATTGCATTCTTACAATATTTTTGACATTTTATAGCTGGGTTTTGCTATTTTGCTACTTTTGATATTGTTTGAATAATATTTTATATTTTTTAACAGTTTTACCGCCTTTAAAACCTTTCAAGCAATATTTTGATGTTAAAGACCAGATTTTGCTGCTGTTGATGGCCGGAATTTGATTCTATCTGAAAGTATTTTTTAATGTTTTGTAGCCGAATTTTACATTTTTTTATAGATTATGCCGGATTTTGTTTTTTTGACAGTTTTTTTAATATTTTAATGCTGGATTTTGCTACTTTTAAGATTTTATAGTTTTTTTTCACTTTTTAACAATTCATGATTGAGTTTTGCTGCTTTGTTTAAAACTTAAAGATCAAATTTTATTATTTTTGACATTTTATGAAAACTTTTTTGTATCTTTTAATAGTTTATGACCAAATTTTACTGTTCTATTACAGTATTTTACTATTTTTGATTTTTCATAAATAGAATTTTGCATCTTTTAACAGTTGATGACTAAATTTGTTTATTTTTTTGACAATATTTTCATATTTCATGGTCAAATTTTGCTATGTTCAAAATTCTGTAAAAAAAAAATGCATTTTTTGGCAACTTGTGGCTAAATTTTGGTTTTTTAATGTTATTTTTAATATTTTAGAGTTAGATTTTGCTATTTTTGCTGTTTTTGACCATTTATTAACAGAATTTTTGCACTTTTTATAGGTTTTGGCCAAATTTTACTATTTTTAACTTATTATAAGTAGAATTTTGGTGTTAATATTTTAATACTTCTTAGTCAGAGGTCAGATTTTATCGTTATTGACTGATACTTTCGTGCTTTTTTACAATATTTTTAACATTTCATAGCTTGATTATGCTATTTTGCTACTTTTGAGGAAGTATGAATAGGATTTTACATTTTTTAACAATTTTATGATTGTTTTTAAGACCTTTCTAGCAAAATTCTGATGTTAAAAACCAGATTTTGCTGTTGTTGGTGGGACTTTGATTCTATCTGAAAGTATCTTTTAATGTTTTATAGCCGGATTTTACACTTTTTGTTAGATTATACCGGATTTTGTTTTTTTCTTAACTTTAAACTATTTTTTTTAATATTTCAAAATAATGTTTAACAATTTATGGTCGTATTTTATTATTTTTTGCAATCTATGACTAAATTTTGGTGTTTTTTGACAATATTTTTATACTTTACGGCCAGATTTTGCTATTTTTGCCATTTTATGAATAAAATTTTGCATCACTTGGCAGTTTTTAGCAGGATTTTTGTGCTTTCGTACTATATTTTTTTTAATTTTTATAGCTGGGTTTGGCTATTATTATAATTTTATAAAGATTTTTAGACTTTTAACAGTTTATAGCAGGATTTTGGACAATTATGTTATTTTTGATATTTTTTTGATAAAATTTTGACAAATTAGAATAATATTTTACTATTTTATGGCCGGATTTGATTATTTTAAACTTCTTATAAACAGTATTTTGCATTTTTTAACAGTTAATGACAAAATTTTAGAGTTTTTTCACAATATTTTTATATTTTATAGCAAAAATTGATATTTTATGAATATAATTTGACACCTTTTAACAGTTTAAGACTAAGTGAAGCAAATTTTTTCTAAAAGTGTCAATCTTTTTATTTCAAAATGTTTTTTACAAATTCAAAAGAAGTTTAAGAAACTTAGAAACTTAGATAATACAAAAGACAGTAATAGAACTACAATACATTATAATTGAAGTAATCAAGTTGAGTTGCTTTCCAGATTGTTGTAAAATGGTTTACGTAATGCTTTTACACAAATCTGGATAAACTTTGTTTTTTTTTTGCAAAAATTTAGACGTTTTATGTAAAAATTATATTTTTTAATCAAAATTTATGTTAAAAATTTTCTGAGCAATTTTTATGTTAACATGTGCAATTATAAGGTTTTTGAAGCAAGTTTTATGTTTTTTTTTAAGACGTTGTAAGGTGTTGGTCCTTTGTCATTGTCACTAATTTGGTACTAGTTTGATGTGGGCTGGTTTTGGCTTTGTTCATCTCTCTCTACCTTTTTTTCTTATCTATTTCTTATATCGACATCCAGATATTTGCTTTGTTCTTAGGCATCTTCTTAGTTTTTTCAATATCTCCTTTAACTTCTTCCTCGTCGTATCTTCTTTTTTTCATAAATGTTTTGTGTAGCTCTATTAACTGTATCCCTTTTGGTAGTCCTAGGTTAGCTAGTTTTACTTCTAGGGAAATTTTAGAATCTTTGTTTAAAATTGTTTCTATGTGTAGGATTGCCGGATATACTCAGACAATTTCAAAAATTGCATTGTTTGTCAACGTATGAAAATTGCTTAGTCTATTTATTCAGTTTGCTTTCCTTATACAGTTTTTTTTCTTTTTCTTCTTATCTCTGCAATTTTAGTTGGTTAGTACTAATGTTTTAGTAAATGTTTTTCCACTCTACTAGCGTATGTTCTGCGTCGTTATGTGTGTCTTCTTAACAGAATATACACCTTTCATTATAAGTTTTATGTTATAAATGACTTTATTTTGTCAAAATATTTAGATTTTTTTGCGTTTTTGGTGGAAAACGTGACTTTCAAGCAAAATTTATATTAAAAATAAGTTTTTTATGAGCAATTTTGAATCTTTTTAAGCAAGTTTTGTTATAAATGTGTTATTTTTGATCAATTTTATGTTACAGTGATTTTCAAGCAAATTTTTAGCTTAAAATGATTTTTTTTTTCAATTTTTGTATTAAATTGATTATAATTTTTGAACCAATTATTACAACATTACCGTACATATCAACTGTATAGATATAATCAAAAACTTTGATTCTAACTAATTTCAGTCGCATTGAATAATATTCTAACAAATTGAATTTATTTATAGAAATGACAAAGATCAATTACATTATCCCACTTTGAAGTAGGTTTCTGTATTTTATGCTGAAACGTCTTCAACAATTTACAATATTATACGCTCTTCGAGCCTCGTGCTTTCTGCAAACTCAGCTACTGTTCTTAGCTTCAGGGGGTTCGCGAAATGTGCGTGTCGCGAATTGTACGTAGTGCAGGACGTATCTGCCGAATTTATCTCGCACACGCCCCAGGATTATTTTATTATTTGCATCTGAAGCGTGATCGTTTAGAGTAAAAGGGAATGTTTTGGGGGGTAGTGTAAAAGGGAGGGAGTTATACGCTTCCGGCTACTTTACGAGCAGAGTTGCAAGCGGTCGCATAAACAACTACCGACACAATGTTATTTCCTACTTAATTAACCGACACCGCTAATTACTACGAGAGAGCACATTGTTCGTGTTCTCGGTAAACTGGAAGAATTTTCATTCAAGTTGAATTTAATGCTGCACTGAACTTGTTTAAAGTTATAATTGAAATATATTAATTTTTGTTTACTTACAATAAAGAAGAACATTTGGTTTTCGGTAGCAGCACTGAGACAACCCAGGAAGGGTGTGATTAACATGAACAAAGAGGCTACAATTAATACGTAGGCTCCAATGTAGAAACTTTCCAGTTGTAGTTTAGTGATCCATTCGCCTAATCCGGGCTCAAAACGGAGCCAAATGCAGAGGCCAAATATTGCCGCACCGAGAATCTGTAACATTGAAATAGCATAAATAAACAGTAATTATAGCTTACTTGAATTGATATACAATAGTGGATTATGTTAATATAAATTAATTTTCCGCAGCTGAGTTCACGCCCATTAAATTGAACACAAACGTCAATAGTGACAATCAAATTTTGATCAGACAAAATGAAGAAAATTAATTTAGACATTATATTAAAAGTAGTTGAAATAATATTAATGGTATGTGTATTACCATGGATAGTTTATCTTCAATTATTAACAAAAGTACCTACATATCGTATAGTTAATGACAAGTTTGAACTTAAAATGGTATTTGTTACTCATAAAATCAAGAATAACAAGTATGAGATTGTCTACGTACGAGACCTTATGCATTACTATGTAGCAATGTATGGAACGTATTTAATTATTTCTGGAGCCATAATAATTATCATAATTGAAGGGAAAAATAAAAAATATTTATTGTATAATATAATTGCAACCGCTATTGGATCTTTTTTTTTTATAATTTTTGGAATTCTACAAATAGCAGAATATAAAAATATTGATGTGCTAATTGGTGTTATAACATTAGTTTGTGGCATTGTTATGGTAGTTGATGCTATTATTGAATCAAAAAAACGCAAAAAAATGAAGAAAGAAGATGAAAATAGCCAATCAACTAAGGAATAATTAATATGAAATTATTAAAAATAAGTTATAAATAGTAAAATGAAATTTATTAATTAATTAATTGTCACTTTGATATATATCAATGCCTAGAATAGCATCAGTTTTTTTAAATTTTGAATTTCAATTTAAATTGGCCGAGTTTATAATAACAGTGATAGAACTTGTACTTGTATCTAGAATTTACCACAATGAACAATACAAAACAGAAGGTATTATACCTATTAATATTAATCAATATGTCCCGTCACATAATTTCTATATAACCAGTTATGTATCATACAGCTTTTATATATTTCTGTGTGTATTATTTATTATTTTACTAGAAGATTTTTTCTCGTGTTTTAATATAATTGTAATGATTTTTGTTGCAATATTATTTATTATATGTTCAGGCTTCCAAATTAGTTATTATAGTGAAACTTATAAGATTATTGGAGCTGTAACTTTGATATGTGCGTTTATAATTATTGGTGATTTATTGATGGAAGTTATAAATTGGGCAAATGTAACAGATGAAGAAGCGAGACATTAATTTTTGTTATTAATAATTTATTTGTATTAATTTGTAAAATTAAATAATGTTTTCAGGAATTTAGTTTTTGAATTTTTTTAAAACTTGATTTTGTGGTTGATTTATATAATAAATAAATATCTAAAATAAAACTTTTTTATATAACCAAGTGTGCTGTTTTCAAATTTTAAAACTGCATTTAAAAATTCCCACAGAGTGCTTCAAAAATCCCAAATTACTGAAGAACTTTGTTATTTGAATTTTCTCAAACTTAATTTTGAGATTAAATTAAAGTCAATAAAGTAACTATAAAAAACTTTATGAATAAGTATTTTATGGAAATAAATATGCTGGTTTCAAATTTTTAAACCGCTTAAGAAAATTCCCATTTGTTGCTTCAAAAATCCCAAATTGCTGAAGAGTTTTGTTTTTGGAATTCTTTTAAATTTGATTTTAAAGCTAATTTACGGATAAGTAAGCAATAAATAAACGCTTTAATTAAATTTTCTTATAAAAAAAAGTATGCTGTATTCAAATTTTAGAACCGCTTTTAAAAAATTCCAGAGGTTGCTTCAAAAATCCCAAATTGCTGTTGAGTTTGGATTTTGGTATTTTTTTAAACTTAATTTTGAGGTTAATTTAAAGTCAATTAGGCAAAATTAAAAAACTGTATGTATCAGTATTTAATGGAATTAAGTATGCTGGTTCCAAATTTTTAAACCGCATATAAAAATTCCCATTGGTTGCATCAAAAATCCCAAATTGCTTAAGACTTAATTTTTTGAATTTTTTTTAAACTTGATTTTGAGGCTGATTTACGGTTAAGTAAGCAATAAATAAATGTCTTTAATAAAGTTTTCTTATAGAAACAACTATGCTAATTTCAAATTTTTAAACCACTTTTAAAAATTCTTATTGGTTGCTTCAGAAATTGTAAATTTCTAAAAAGTTTTATTTTAGGAATTTACTTAAACTTGATTTTAAAGTTGATTAACAACTAAGTAAGCAAAAAATGAATTTTTTTAATAAGGTTTTCTTATAGAATTAGTTATGCTGATTTCAAATTTTTAAACCGCTTTTGAAAATTCCCAGATATTTCTTAAAAAATCCCAAATTACTGAAGAATTTTGGTATTTGAATTTTTTCTAATTTAATTTTGAGGTTATTTTAAAGTCAATCAGGTAACTATAGAAAACTTTATATATAGTATCTTATGAAATAAAGTATGCTGGTTTCAAATTTTTAAACCGCTTTTGAAAATTCCCAGATGTTTCTTCAAAAATCCCAAATTACTAAAGAATTTTGATATTTGAATTTTCTCTAATTTAATTTTGAGGTTATTTTAAAGTCAATTAGATAACTATAGAAAACTTTATATATTAGTATCTTATGAAATGAAGTATGCTGGTTTCAAATTTTTGAACCGCTTTTGAACATTCCCAGATGTTTCTTCAAAAATCCCAATTTACTGAAGAATTTTGATATTTGAATTTTTTCTAATTTAATTATGAGGATATTTTAAGGTCAATTAAGTAACTATAGAAAACTTTATATATTAGTATCTTAAGAAATGAAGTATGCTGGTTTCAAATTTTTAAACCGCGTTTGAAAATTCTCATTGGTTGCTATAGAAATACCAAATTGCTTAAGAGTTTTGTTTTTGAATTTTCTTAAAATTTGATTTTAAAGCCGATTTACGGGTAAGTAAGCAATAAATAAATGCTTAAATTAGGGTTCTCTTATAGAAACAAGTATGCTATTTTTAAAATTTCAACCGTTTTTAAAAATTCCTGTGGTTGCTTTAGAAATATTAATTTTCTAAAAAGTTTTGTTTTTGGAATTTGCTTAAACTTGATTTTGAATCTGATTTACGGGTAAATAAGCAATAAATAAATGTTTTAAGTAAAGTTTTTTTAATGGAAACAAATATGTTAAATTCAAATTTTAAAACCACTTTTAAAAATTCTTATTGGTTGCTTCAGAAATCTTAAATTTCTAAAAAGTTTTGTTTTTGGATTTTACTAAAACTTGATTTTAAGGCTGATTTACAACTAAGTAGGCAATAATTAAATGTTTTAAATAAGGTTTTCTTATAGAATTAATTATGCTGATTTTAAATTTTAAAACCGCATTTGAAAACTCCCAAAGGTTGCTTCAAAAATCCCAAATTGCTAAAGAGTCTGTTTTTTGGTTTTTTCTTAAACTAAATTTTGAGGTTAATTTAAAGTTAATTAAGATACTATAGAAGATTTTATATTTCTGTATCTTATAGAATCAAGTATGCTGGTTTCAAATTTTTAAACCGCATATGAAAATTCCCATTGGTTGCTTCAAAAACCCTAAACTGCGAAAGAGTTTTGTTTTTGGATTTTTTTTAAACTTGATTTTGAGGCTGATTTACGACCAATTAGGCAATAATTGAATATTTCAAATAAGGTTTTCTATTAGAAACAAGTGTGTTTATTTCAAATTTTTTAAATTATTTTTTATTTTTTTTATTAGTTGCTTCAGAAATCTTAAATTTCTAAAGAATTTTGTTTTTGAAATTTACTTAAACTTGATTTAAAGGCCGATTTACATCTAAGTAGGCAATAATTGTATGTCTTAGATAAGGTTTTTTTATAGAAATAATTATGCTAATTTCAAATTTTAAAACCGCATTTGAAAATTCCAAGAGGTTGCTTTAAAAATCCCAAATTGCTGAAAAGTTTGGTTTTTAGAATTTTCCTAAACTAAATTTTGAAGTTATTTTAAAGTCAATTAGGTAGCTATAGAAGACGTTATATATTAATTTCTTATAAAATCAAGTATGTTGGTTTTAAGTTTTTAAACCGCATATAAAAATGTCTATTGGTTGCTATAAAAATACGAAATTGTTAAAGAGTTTTGTTTTTGGAACTTTTTTAAAATTGATTTTGAGGCTGATTTATGTTAAAGTAAGCAATAATTAAATGTTTAAATTAAAGTTTTTTTATGAAAAAAAGTATGCTTATTTCAAATTTTAAAACCACTTTTAAAAATTCTTATTGGTTGTTTCAGAAAACTTCAATTTCTAAAAAGTTTTGTTTTTGAAAGTTTCTGAAACTTGATTTTAAAGCTGATTTACAACCAAGTAATCAATAATTGAATATTTTAAATAAAGTTTTTTATAGAACTAATTATGGTGATTTTAAATTTTTAAACCGCATTTGAAAATTCCCAAAGATTACTTCAAAAATTCCAAATTGCTAAAGAATTTGGATTTTGGTATTTTCTAAAACTAAACTTTGAGGTTAATTTAAAGACAATTTGGTAACTATAGAATACTTTAAATATTAGCATCTTATGGAATTAAGTATGTTGGTTTTAAATTTTTGAACCCCATCCAAAAATTCCTATTGGTTGCTATAAAAATATAAAATTGCTGAGGAACTTTGTTTTTGAAATTTTTTTAAACTTAATTTTGAGGCTGATTTATGTAAATGTAGGCAATAATTAAATGCCTAAAATTAAGTTTTTTTTATGGAAAAAGGTAAGTTCAAATTTTAAAACCATTTTTAAATTTTTTTATTGGTTGCGTAGAAATCTCAAATTTCTAAAGTTTTGTTTTTGAATTTTACTTAAATTTAAGACTGATTTATTACCAAGTCGGCTATAATTGATTATCTTAAATAAAGTTTTCTTATAGAAATAATTATGCTGATTTCAAATTTTAAAACCGCATTTAAAAATTTCCAAAAGTTGCTTCACAAATCCCAAATTGCTGAAGAGTTTTGTTTTTAGTATTTTCTTAAACTAAATTTTCAGGTTAATTTAAAGTAAATTAGGCAACAATAGAAGATTTTTTATATAAAAATCTTATGAAACGAAGTATTTTGGTTTAAATTTTTTAAATTTTATTAAAAATTCCCCATTATTTCCCATCAAAATATCAAATTGCTGAAGAATTTTGTTTTTGGAATTTTTTAAATTTCATTTTGAGGCTGATTTACGGCTAAGTAAGCAATAAATAAAAGCTTTAAATAAGGTTTTTCAGTGGAAACAAGTATGCTAAACTCAAATTTTGAAACCACTTTTAAAAATTCTTAATTGTTGCTTCAGAAATCTTAAATTTTAAAAGAGTTTTTGGAATTTACTAAAACTTGATTTTAAGGCTGATTTACAACTAAGTAGGCATTAATTGAATAATTTAAATAAAAGTTTTTTTTATAGATTTAATTATGCTGATTTCAAATTTTAAAACCGCATTTGGAAATTCCTAGAGGTTGCTTCAAAAATCTTAAATTGCTGAAGAGTTTGGTTTTTGGAATTTTTCTGAACTAAATTTTGAGGTTAATTTAGAGTCAATTAGGAAACGATAGAAGACTTTATACATTAACAACTTATGAAATCAAGTATGCTGATTTTAAGTTTTCAAACCGCAAATAAAAATTCTTATTAGTTGCTTTAGAAATCTTAAATTTTTAAAAAGTTTAGTTTTTGGAATTTTTTTAAACTTGGTTTTGAAGCTGATTTACAAGTAAGTAAGCAATAAATAAATGCTTTAAATAAGGTTTTATAATGGAAACAAGTAAACTAAATTTAAATTTTAAAACCACTTTTAAAAATTCTTATTGGTTTCTTTAGAAATCTTAAATTTCTAAAGAGTTTTGTTTTTGAATTTTTCTAAAACTTGATTTTAAGGCTGGTTTACAACTAGGGAGGCAATAATTAAATGTTTTAAATAAGGTTTTTTTATAGAATTAATTATGCTGAATTTAAATTTTAAAACCGTATTTAAAAATTCCCAAAAGTTGCTTTAAAAATTCCAAATTGCTAAAATGTCTGTTTTTTTGGTTTTTTTCTTAAACTAAATTTTGAGGTTAATTTAAAGTTAATTAAAATAAGGTTTCGTGTAATTTGTGATATATTTTAAGTAGTAAATGTGGATTTTAAGCATTTTTTTGTAGTAAACGTGTTTTAAGCAAATTTTATATTTAAAATAATTTTATTTTATTGATTTTACTATATTTAGTAAACGTAATTTCCAAGCAAATTTTATTCTAGAATTACATTTTTTGCAGGATATTTATGTTGTAAATGGTTTTTTTAGCTTCAATTAAAATAAATGTCATGTCAATCATACTGTAACTAAAGTATCTGCGTAAATTTTTATACATTTCAGGTAGTAAACGTGATTTTAAGGCAAAATTCAGGTTTTTGGTGTCATTTTTGGTATATTTTATGTAGTATTACGCAAATTTGTTAATGAAAACAAATTTTAAGCGCGTTTTTCATGTTATAACTAGGTTTTATGCATTAATTTTAATCAATTTTATCTAATAAATGTGAAAAAAAAAGATTAAAAATAATTTTTTGTGTCAATTTAAAAATAGTTAATAAAATAAACGTAATTTTATAACAAATTTAGTCATTTTTATGCAAAAATAAGTTTTCTGTACGTTTTGCATGCTATAAATAAGTTTTTGATTTTAATTTTGATAATTATCATGTGGCAGATATGATTTTCAAGCAAAATTTATGCTAAAAATAAGCTTTCTGCGCATTTTTTATGCTGTAAATAAGTTTTAAACATAAATTTCAATTAATTTCAGTTAATAAACGTAAATTTAAAGCAAAATTCTTGCTTAAACTATATTTTTTGGCGTAATTTTTAATATATTTTTTTAAGTAAACGTATTTTTTAATCAATTTTTATGCATTTAAATAAACTTCTTGCACGTTTTTATGTTGTAAGTTAGTTTTTGGCTTTAATTTTGATAAACCTCATCTAGTAAACGTAAGTTTCAAGCAAAATTTATGCTAAATATAAGTTTTCTGCGCTTTTTTATTCTGTAAGTAAGTTTTTCGTGCAAGTTTTGTTAAATTTCTAGTCGTAAACGTGATTTTAAAGCTGAAACTAATTTTTGTGTGTAATTTTTGATACATTTTATGAAGTCAATTTCAACGCAAATTTTTTACTGTAAATAGGTTTTTTGCACCAGTTTCATGTGATTTTGAAGCAGCTTTTATGTTAAAAATATTTTTTGTGTGTTATTTTTGATATAATTTATTAAGTAAACATGATCTTAAAGCAAAATTTATGCTAGAAATTGGTTTTTTGGGCGCTTTTCTGACTACAAATAATTTTTTTGAAACAGATTTATATAATAAACGTGAATTAAAAGCAAATTTCATGCTAAAAACAAGTTTTTTATGTTGTAAATCGGTTTTCTGCATTAATTTAGATACATATTTTGTTGTAGACGTAATTTAAGTGCAAATGTTATGTTTTAGTATCAATTTTGATATATTTTATGTAACAATCGTAATTTCCAAACAAAATTGATTCTAAAATTATTTTTTACGCGTTTTTGATGCAGTATTTTAATAAACTTTAGATAGTAAACGTAATTTTGAAGCAAATTTGATGATAAATAAGTTTTTTGTGTAATTTTTAGTACGTATTATGTAGTTTGAGTAAAAAATATGAGTTTTTTGCGTCAAGTTTGACTAATTTCCTAAAGTAAACGTAGGTTTGAATTAAATGGTATGATAAAAACAATTTTTTGCGCTTTTTTCATGCTCTAATTGAGTTATTTATGTCAATTTTGATATATTTTATGTAGTGAACGTAATTTCTGAGCCAATTTTATGCTGTAAATGAGTTTTTTGTTTTAATTTTGATATATTTTGAGTTATTTACGTCAAAATTAATAAATTTCATACAGTAAACGTGTTTTTAACTCAAATTTTACGTTTAAATCAGTTAAATGTATTAATTAGAAAATATTTTATATAGTAGACATAATTTCAAATAATTTTTATGCAAAATAAAGTTTTCAGCACGTTTTCCATGTTGTAAATGAGTTTTTGGCTTCATTTTTGATAAATGTTATGTGATAATCGTGATTTACAACCAAATTTTAATTTAAAAAAAGTTTTTTGCTTATTTTTTTTTTGCTGTAAGTAATGTATCTGTGTAAATTGTTATACATTACAGGTGGTAAACGTGATTTTTAGAGGAAAATTTATACTTTTTAAACACCTTTATTTTATAATAAAAATAAGTTTATTTAAAGTTTTTCTTACTGTAAATGGGTTTTAAATTTTGACTAATTTCAAATAACCTTTTTTGTGTTATTTATGATTTAAGCAGTAAATGTGATTTCCGAGCAAATTTTTACTCTAAAAATAAGTTTTCTGCGTAATCTTATAAAAATTTTAAGAGTTTGTATTATTTTTTAAGCATTTTATGTAGTAACCTAAATTTGGACTAAATTTATTATTAGATTATATAAATGAGTTTTCTGCAACTTTTTTTCTACTCTAAATAAGTTTTTTGCATAGATTTTGATCAGTTTCATATAGTGAATGTAATTTTTTGTCAAATTTATTGCTTAAAATTGAGTTTTCTGTGTCAGTATGATATATTTTATAAAGTAAACGTAACTTCTAAGCAAATTTTATTTTAAAAATAAGTTTTTTCATTCTGTTAATAAGTTTTTTGTGTAAATTTTGATAGTTAGCAGGTGGTAAACGTCAATTTTGACAAATTTTATGTAGCAAACGTGAATTTAAAGCAAATTTTAAGTCAAAAATAAGTATTTTGTATCAATATTTTATGAGATAATTGTGATTTTCAAACAAATGTTATTGTAAAATTAAGTTTTTTTTGCTGTAAATAAGTTTTATAATTAAATTTTGAAAAATATCAGTGATTTTATAGCAAATTTTAAAATTGAAATATTTTTTTTGTAACATTTTTGATACATTTTATGTAGTAAACGTCAAATATAAGCAAATTTTTTTATAACAAATCATTTTCTAAGCATTTTCTTTATTGGATAGATTTACTGCGTTAATTTTTAAACAATTTTATGTGGCAAACGTGTTTTTAGTGCAATTTTCATGTAAAAATAAGTTTTTTATGTTAAATTTAATATATTTTATGAAGCAAATTTATGCAAAAAATAAATTTTTGCGCGTTTTTATTACAACAAATATTTTTTTGCAACAAATTTATCAAACTTTATGTAGAATCGTAAATTTAAAACAATTTTTATTATCAATTTTAATTTATCACGTGAATTGTAAGCAAATTTTATTCTAAACATATTTTTTGCTTGCTTTTCATCCTGCAACTAAGTTTTATGCGTACATTTTGGTGAACTTTAGGATATAATCGTGATTTTAAAGCAAATTTTACGTTTAAAATTTTTTTTGTGTGTTATTTTTGATACAATTTATGTAGTAAACGTAAATTATGAGCAGATTTTATAATAAAATTAAATTTTTTGCTCGTTTTCTTTTCTGCAGATAGGTTTTTTGCGTAAACTTTGATGTAGCAAATGATTTGGAGCTAATTTTACATTGAAAATAAGTGTTTTGTAGGAATGTAGAAAAAAATTTATGCTAAAAATAAGTTTTGCACAATTTTATATGCTGTAATTAAGTTTTTTTTGACAACTTCAACCATATTTAGGTAATAAAACGTGATTTGGTAGCAAATTTTATAATAAAAATACAACGTGTATTTTTCTATGCTCTAAATAGATTTTCTGGGTCAATTTTGACCAATTTTATGTAGCAAACGTGGTTTTGGATCTAATTTTATGCTAAAAATAAGTTTTTTGCGTTTTTTTGTTGCTAATGTGTGTTTTTATGCTGTAAATCAGTTTTTTGCTTGTGTTTGTCTGTTTTTTATGCTGTAAATAAGTTAATTTGCATAAATTTTGATAAAAATTAGGTGCTAAACGATATTTTAATGCCAACTTTATGCTTAAAACAGGTATTTTGTGTCATTTTTGATACATTTTATGTAATAAACGTAAATTAAACGCATATTTTATAATGAAAATAAGTTTTTTCGCGTTTTTTTTTTAATATAAAATTACTTCCAACACAAAATTGAAATTTTTATTTTTGTCAATATTAAAAGTACTTACTAATGAGTTTAAAAAAAATTATTAATACTCATTGATTGGTTTTTGTTTTATAGACAAATTATTAAAGTAATTTGAAAAAATTAAATTTAATAATTTCAAAAATTTGAAAAAATACTTTTGGTACAAAGATAAAAATTCAAGTTTTGTTAATATACTAAGTACTTACTGAAAAATTTAAAAAAAATATTTATTAATATTCATCGATTGGTTTTTGTTTATAGACAAATTATTGAGTTAATTTCAAAAATCATATAACTGGCAGAATCAAAAATTTGCAAAAAATACTTCCGGCACAAATTTGAAATTTTTATTATTGTCAATATTCAAAATACTTAGTAAAAAGTAAAAAAAATATTTTTATTCATTTTTATCAATTGGGTTTTGTATTATGGACAATTTATTAAAATAATTTAAAAAAAATCATAATTAAGAATTTCAAAAATTTGCAAAAAATACTTCCGGCACAAAACTGAATTGTTTGATTTTGTCAATATTAAAAATACTTAACAAAAAGTAAAAAAAAAATAATTTATTAAAATTCATTTATTGGTTTTTGTTTTATGGTTAAATTATTGAAGTAATTTAAAAAAAGAATTATTAAAAGTTAAAAAATAAAAAAAAATACTTAAGTACAAAATTAAAATTTTAAGTTTTGCTAATATATCAAGCACTTACTAGAGATTTAAAAAAAAAAATTTATTAATGTTCATCGATTGGTTTTTGATTTATAGACAAATTATTAAAGTAGATTAAAAAAATCATAATTAAAACTTTCAAAAATTTGCAAAAAATACTTTCGGCACAAAATTAATTATATTATTTTAGTCAGAATTCAAAGTACTTAAAAAAAAAAAAATAAATTTCATCAATTGGTTTTTGTTTTATGAACAAATTAATAAAATAATTAAAAGAAAAAATCATAATTAAAAGTTTAAAAAATTTGCAAAAAGTTTTTTATTTTTGTCAATATTAAAAGTACTTACTACAGAGTTTTCCAGAAAATATTTATTAATGTTCATTAATTGGTTTTTGTTTTATGGACAAATAATTAAAGTAATTTAGAAAAAATCATAATTAAGAGTTTCAAAAATTTAAAAAAATTAGTTTTTGTACAAATTTAAAACATTAAGTTTCATTAATATATAAAGTACTTACTAAAAAATTTAAAAAAAAATATTTTTTTAATATTCATCAATTCGTTTTTGTTTTATGGACAAATTATTGAGTTAATTTCAAAAAAGTTATAACTAGCAGTTTAAAAAATTTTCAACAAATATTTCCGGCACAAAATTAATTTTATTGATTCTGTCTACATTTAAAGTAATTATTGAAGAGTTTATAAGCAAATATTTGTTAATATTCATCAATTGGTTTTTGTTTTATAGACAAATAATTAATGTAAATAAAAAAAATCATAATTAAGAGTTTCAAAAATTTGCAAAAATTACTTTTGGTACAAAATTTAAATTTTCAATCTTGTGATTATTTAAAGTACTTACTTGAAAATAAAAAAAATATATAAATTAACATTCATTGATTGGTTTTTGTTTTATAGAAAAAATTTTGAATTAATTAAAAAAAAAATTTTAAAAATTTGCAAAAAATGTTTTTGGCACAAATTTGAAATTTTTATTATTAAAAATACTTACTAAAAAATTAAAAATTATTTTTTTTATTATTTTTCATCAACTGGTTTTTGTTTTAGGGTCAATTTATTAAAATAGTTAAAAAAAAAAATATAATTAAAAGTTTCAAAAATTTGCAAAAACACTTTCGGCACAAAATTATTTTTTTTAGTATTGTCTACATTTAAAATAATAATTAAAAAAATTAAAAAAAACATATTTATTAATTTTCTTTAATTGGTTTTTGTTTTATGGACAAATAATTAAAGTAATTAAAAAAAATCATAATTAAGAGTTACAAAAATGTGTAACAATTACTTTTGGTACAAAATTTAAATTTTCAATTTTGCGATTATTTAAAATACTTACTTAAAAATTTAAAAAAAAATATTTATTAACATTCATCGATTGGTTTTTGTTTTATGGACAAATTTCTGAATTAGTTTAAAAAAAATTTCAAAAGTTTCAAAAGTTTGAAAAAAATGTTTCCGGCACAAATTTTAAGTTTTTATTATTGTTAATATTAAAAGTACTTACTAAAAAGTTTAAAATATTTTTTTTAATTAATTTTCATCAATTGGTTTATGTTTTATGGTCAAATTATTAAAATAATTTTAAAAAAATCATAATTAAGAGTTTCAAAAATTTGCCAAAAAATACATCCGGCACAAAATTTATTTTTTTAATTTTTTTTTTATTAAAAATACTTACTAATAAGTTAAAATAATAATTTATTAAAATTCATTAATTGGTTTTTGTTTTATGAACCAATTATTAAAGTAATTAAAAAAAATTTATTAAGAGTTGAAAAATAAAAAAAAAATACTTTTAGTACAAAATTAAAATTTTAAGTTTTGTTAATATATATAGTACCTACTAAAAAATAAAAAAAAAAAAATTAATAACTTTCATCTATTGGTTTTTGTTTTATGAACAAATTAATATAGTAATTAAATAAAAAAATCATAATTAAAAGTTAAAAAATTTACAAAAAATACTAAATTGTATTTTTCAAATTTGTCAATATTAAAAATATTTACTAAAAAAATTTTCAAAAAATATTTATCAATATTCATTTATTGGTTTTTGTTTTATGGACAAATAATTAAAGTAATTTAAAAAAAATCATAATTAAGAGTTTCGAAAATTTGAAAAAATTAGTTTTGGTAAAAATTTAAAATTTTAAGTTTTATTAATATATTAAGTACTTACTAAAAAATTCAAAAAAAAATATTTTTTTAATATTTATCGATTCGTTTTTGTTTTATTTACTAATTATTGAGTTAATTTCAAAAAAGTTATAACTGGCAGTTTCAAAAATTTTCAAAAATTATTTTTGGTACAAAATTAAACTTTTCAAGTATGTTAAGATATAAAATACTTACAGAAAAATTTAAAAAAAATATTTTATTAGTATTTGAGCCAAGTATGGGCCAGAGAATGCTAAAGATAATTATAGATAAATTTTTCTTTAAATTATGAAATTTTGTGTCTATGATGCTCGTGCATACAAGCATGCTGGTCAAATTGTAATTTTAATTGAGACCAATTATGCTTTAATTAAACACTGCTTAAAATAATTCTAAACTCAGAATTAATTTTGAATATTTTAAAACTTTTTTTCTGGATTTTAAAAAAAAATTTGAAATAATTTATAAATGATTCTGAGGTTACAATTATTAAAATTTGATTTCAATATTTAGATCAAGCATGTTTTAAACATTGCTTAAAATGATTTTAGTCTCAAAAATAATGTTAAAATTTTTGAAATAATTTATAAATCATTTCTGTGCAAAATATTGTCTCAATTTGCTTTAAACGATTGCGTAGTACTAATTTTGACTATTTGAAAATATTTTTTGAAAACAATAAAATGATTTATTAATGATGCCACGTTCAAAAATTTTTTTTTTTAAAAGAATTGTTAAATTAATCTCAATGTGTGGTTTATTGCCTTAGATGCTTTGATACTCAAAATAAAATTTAAAAAATTTAAGAAATAATTAATAAATTATAAAATATGGTCTTTATATTAAAGCCTGTAATCTAAGCATTGCTTCAAATGGTTCTAAATTTAAAATTAATTTTTTGAAATTATAATCATTTATTTGTATTTTTTTATTAATTGTTTGTATGATTAATTTATTTTGTGCATATAAACACAAATGTCAAAATAATGTTTTAATATATTATAAATATTCTAGACTCAAAATTCACAATTGTCCAAATATGGTTTCAATATTGATCCAGATAAAAGGAACTGAACCACTAAACCACCTTGGCGGTCAAGTTAAAAAAACAACACAAAATTCAATAAAACAAAATAAGATTTTTATTATTTTGATAATGATAACAATAATTTTATTATTGTAAATTTAAGAAATTTCGCTTGCAGTATCTTTTTCATTTTTAAATCTTAATGCTTCGATAATAAAATCAGCGCACATAATGAGTGCAACTAACAATGATAACATTCCTACAATTTTATATTTTCCAGAATAATAACTAAATTGCACTCCTAAACATGTAAAGTATATCAGTACACCGAAAGACGTCACAATAATATTATAAACTGAAAATCGACCACCGTCTTCTGTTAGTAGATGCAATATAAACCCTATACACAAAAGCATATAAGGACAGTATAATACAAATGATACTATAAAAACAGTTTGTCCATAATCAATATCATCATTATCCTCAAGCCATGAGATCCTTTTCTTTTTTTTATAGTGAACATTGGTATCATAGCCTGGGTTGGGATAATGTTTCGGCAAAACCATGGCACTGGTTGAATTAGAATCCCCATAATAAACATTGGCAGGGTGCCGGTCGTTTTTTTTTGGCATAAAAGCTTCTTCATTTAAAGTGTACTGGAAATAGAAAACTAGTATAAGTGCAACACTGGTTATTGATAACTCAGTCAATTTAAATACAAATCCAAAATCGGAACAAAGTGCTTTTACTTTACGCATTTTAACAAAATTTTAAACTGACATTTATAATAATAACAACTTTATATGTCATTAATCAAATGTTTAAGGCAATTTAATAAACAAAAAAATATGATTGATACATTTTCATGGTTTAAGCTGCTTGATATTTATTACATTGATTATGATTACAAATAAATGCTACGTTTCATTTGAATTTTTACACTTTACAGTTTCCATAATAAAATCAGCACTCATTAACAATGCAATAAAAAGTGTTAAAGCTCCAACAACTTTAAATTTTCCAGTATATAAACCAAATTGCATACCTACGATAACAAAGTAACAAATTGCACCAAAAGCCGTCACAATTATATTGAATTTTGAAAAACGATCTTCTTCTGATACTAATAGTATTATAAAGGCTACACACAAAATTATGTAAGGACAGTAAAATACATATGATACTATAAAAACATTTTTTGCATCATCCCAGTTATCATACTTGTCTTCTGGACCTTTTTTATTATAAATTTTGATATACTTGTGCGGATCTAGGAAGCAGTAAAAGAGAGTTACTAATGATATTCCTAAGACGGTTGTTAATAACTCGATTAATTTAAATATAAAACCAAAATCGGTAAAAATTTCTTTTGTTGCACGCATTTTAACGACATTTGACATTTACATAACCTTGTGTGTAAATTTATTTTAATAATTTGTGTTTTACATTTTTTTCTTAATAAATTATGTAATTTGAATCCAAATTTATTATCAGCAATTTAAAATTCCTGCTATTTAATGCGCAATTTTGAAATGATTAATTGAATCATGCAATTTAGGTCATTTTAGTACCATTTCAAATCAATTTATTCAAATTAGTTTAAACCTATTTTTAAACAATTTATGTTATTTAAATTGAAATTTTATTATCAGCATTTTGAAATTCCTGCTGGTTACTACGAAATTTTGAGTTTATTAACAAAATCAATCAATTTGGGTAATTGAGACCATCTCTGTTTCAAATCAATTTATATAAATAAGTTTTAAACATTTTTTTAATTAATTTATGTATTTTGAATCTAAATTTTTTATTAGAAATTTGATTTTCCTGCTAGTTACTGCGCAAGTTTGAATTTATTAACAAAATCATACAATTTGTTTCAATTTAGGACCATTTTTGCTTTATATCATTTAATATAAATTTGTTTTAAACTTTTTTCTTATCAAATTATGTGCTTTGAGACCAAATTTATTAATAGCATTTTAATATTTTTGCTGGTTACTGCGCAATATTAAAATTATTAACAAATTCATGCAATTTAGGTCATTTTAGAACTATTTCTGCTTCAAATCAAAATATATAAATTTGTTTTTACCATTTTTTTTATAAAATTATGTAATTTAAAAACAAATTTATTATCAGCAGTTTAAAATTCCTGCTGGTTGCTGCTCAATTTTAAAATTATTAACAAAACCATACAATTTGAGTCATTTTGGAGATATTTCTGCTTTAAATCAGTTTAAGTTAAATAATATCAAACCTTTTTTTTATAAATTTATGTCATTTAAATCCTAATTTGTTATCAGCAATTTTAAATTCTTGCTGGTTACTGCGCAATTGTGCATTTAATAACAAAATCATGCAATTTTGCTCATTTTAAGACCATTTCTGCTTCAAATAATTTTATACAAAAAAATTTTAATTTTTTTTAATTAATTTATGTATTTTGAATCTAAATTTATTATCAACAATTTGAAATTCCTACTGATTATTGCGCAATTTTTAATTTAATAACAAAATTATGCAGTTTGGGTCATTTTAGGACCATTTCTGCTTCAAATTACCTTATATTAAACAGTTTTATTTTATTTTTTTACAACTTATGTAATTTAAATTAAAAATTTATCATTAACATTTTAAAATTCCTGCTGGGTACTGCGCTATTTTAAGTTTATTTGCAAAATCAAGCAATTTAGGTCATTAAAACCATTTCTGTTTTAAATCAGTCTATAAAAAATAGATTTAATTAATAAATTTACGTATTTTAAATCTCAATTTATTATCAGCAATCTGAAGTTTCTGCTGGTTACTGCGCAATTTTGAAATTATTAACAAAATCATACAATTTTGGTCATTTTGGGACTATTTATGTTTTAAATCAGATTATATAAATAAGTTTAAATTTTTTTTAATTAATTTATGTAATTTAAATCTTTATTTATTATCAGCATTTTGAAATTCCTGCTGATTAATGCGCAATTTTAAATTTATTAACAAAATCATTCAATTTTGGTCATCTAAGGACCATTTCTGCTTTAAATAATTTATATAATTTTGTTTTAAACTATTTTCTTATTAATTTTTGTATTTTAAATCCATATTTATTATCAGCAATATAAAACACTTTCTGGTTGCTGCTCAATTTTAAAGCTATTAACAAAATCATAAAATTTGGGTCATTTTAAAATCTTTTATGCTTCAAAACAAATTTTAATTTTTTTTTTTTTTTTTTATATCTTCATGTAATTTCAATTTAATTTTATTATCAGCAATTTAAAATTCCTGTTGGTTACTGCGCAATTTTGAATTTCTTAACAAAATCATGCAATTTGGGTCATTTTGAAACTATTTAGGCTTTAAATCAGTACATATATAATTGAATTTTAAATTTTTTTCTATTAATTTATGTAATTTGAATCTAAATTTAGTATCAGCATTTTGAAACTCCTGTTTGTTACTGCGCAATTTTGAATTTTTTAACAAAATCTTGCAACTTTTGTCATTTTGGAAGTATTTCTGCTATAAATCAGTTTATATAAACTAGTTTTAATTTAAAAAGTCGCACCACGACCGTGCCACAGTGCAGATTGCTACGACAGTAAAAGTGAATAACAACTGAATAAGTTTTTTTTTTTATTCAGAAATAATAAAATATTCTACTATATAATTATTTTTTAATGGCAAACATGTTTCGCAAAATGATTTGCATTTTCAATGCCATATTTATGATTAATAAATTATTTAAAATTTGTTTTTTCCCGCTACCCAGATTTCCTGTTTTAAATTTAAATTTGTTTTATAATATGGCATTGAAAATGCAAATCATTTTGCGAAACATGTTTGCCATTAAAAAAAAAAAAAAAAAAAAAAAAAAAAAAAAAAATAATTATATAGTAGAATATTTTATTATTTCTGAATAAAAAATGTTAAATATAAAAAATTTCTACAAAATAAAAGAAGAAAATATTAATTAACTGAATAAGTGATTCTATAAAGACAGTGAAATAAACATATTAATAGTTAAAAACAATAAGTGAAAAGTGAAGTGCAAAAAACAAAACGTAATAGTTCATTGCGGGCGGCACAAAGCACCCGCAGTAAATAACGGCTCCAACATGGGCGACAATGATGATGAGAACGAGAATAGAAACCTGATTGACGACTCTCCGGAAAAACAACATAAGGTACTGAAACAAAAAATTGACACAAATACACTGAATTTATATGCAAAAATCAAAGAAAATGCATACAATATCCTAGCATTAAATGCTGCAAATGAATCCTTCCAAGCAGAAATAAATGCTGGATTTAATAAACTTACAAATTAAAGTTTTGCTTGAACAAAATTGCAACCGTAATGAAAATCAGAAAGTGCACAAAGAAAATAGCTAACAAAAAAGCTAAAAATAAAAAGATAAGAATAGACACCTCCCGCATACAAGGTGACATATGGAAGAAAAACCCCTTTTCCCCACTCACCCCAATGATTGTTGAAGAAACTGACAACAACTCCAACGAAAACTTACAAATTACACAAGAAGATCAAATAAACAATACATCCGAATGGATAGACCCCTACGATACGAAAAATAAAGAAAAAAAAGGACTACTATCAACAAGCAGCAGTGATAATGACTCAGAAAATGAAAATAACACACAAACACAAACACAGACACAAACAACAACACCTAAACAAAACATGCCACCCGCAATTATTGTCAAAGGAAATACTGCATGGAGAAACATACAAAAAGACTTAAAAGACCTTCAAATTGAGGCTGAAATAAAATGATTCCAATCATCTACCAAAATAAGCCCCAAAACACCAAAAGATCATAGACAAACCAAAACCTATTTAGACTAAAAAGGACATCACTCGCACACCTACGAACTAGCGGAAGACAAAACCTTTAAAATTATCATCCGATACATTCCGGAAGATGTTTCAACAGAAGAAATAGCTAAAGCCATAGAAGAACTAGGCTTTAAAGTTAATTCGGTCAGCAGATTACATAATAAAGAAAAATACTACTCAATAATGTACGTACAATTAGAACAAGATACAAAAGAAATCATGCAATTGACACACATATTAGGACTGAAAGTAAAAGTCAAAGAAAAACTCAAATCTGGAGACCCAGCACATTGCCATAGGTGCCAGGCGTACGGTAACTCGCAAAAAATGTGCACCAACAAATTTGTGTGCGTCAGATGTGCACAAAATCACGCATCTGCGCACTGCAAACTAACGCAAGCGGTCTGTGCTAACTGCAAAGGGAACCATCCAGCTAGCTACAAAGGATGCCACGAATATCAGAAGCAAAAGGTCAAAATGAACAAATCAGCGCCAAAAAACGAGACCACAAAAAACAGAACCTCTAAAGCCACGTCCACAAATGACAACATACGCAAAAGCTGTACAACCAAATGAAGATAAAAAACTAGACGCAACCGCAGTCGTACCTATAAAAGCCAAAATATTAAAGACAGTCAACACTTCCAAAAATGACAAAGAGATATTAAAACAAATACTCATGATCGCGTTGATGAACATGAATCCATAATGGCAGCACACCAAAACATATTAAACATAAGCTTCTGGAACTGAAACAGTCTCCTAAACAAAACAGAAGAACTCAAAGACTACTTATTTGAACATCAAATAGACATAATGTTACTATCGGAAGCATGCCTTAAAACCAAGAACAAAGCAAAATTTCCAAAAAAAAAGGAGGCACTGCTATGCTAATTAAAAGATCGATCCAACATGCAGTAATTGACCTACCCAAAATGACAAACCTCGAATCAACTGGGGCAATTCTCAAAGTCAAACCCATAGGAAAAATCAAAGTTATAGCAGCATATCATTCACCATTTAAGCCACTCCTTTACTCGGATCTAAACTTAGCACTACAAGAAAACATTCCAAGAATTCTAGCCGGCGACATAAACGCTAAACATCAAGCTTGGAACTGCAACACCAACAATGTCAGAGAAAAATCACTACTAAAATACATCAAAAGAAGGCAAATAATCGTACACAGACCAGATGCACCAACATTCTACAGTACCCAAAGCCATACTCCAGACATCTTAGACATAGCCATAACCAAGAAAATCAACAACATCATCACATTAACAGTTATCGTTGAGCTAGAATTGGACCACCTACCAGTCAAACTACAACTAGCAAACGTCCATAATCTAAAAAATAACAACAACCAAAAACAAACAAATTGGAACAACTTTAACAACTACATACAAGAAGAACTTGGCTCCTTTCCAGAAATAAGAACAAATCAATCATAATCAAACATAATGCAGTACAAACACTAACATCAAAAATACAATCTGCAATGCATAAATCGACTTTCAAACTCACTAAAAGATCCGCTAAGTCTACCATCATACCTAAAAGATCTAATCAAAAAGAAAAACAAAGCCAAACAAAAGTTCAGACAAACCAAAACCGCAAAAAACAAAAAAGAAGCCAACCACCTCCAACAAAATGTTAAAGAACAAATCAAACCGTTCAAAAATTAACAATGGCATCAAATGTTTGAAGAAAGCTCCAACGACATTCCTGAAATTTGGAAAATATCAAATAGACTCAGAAGTAAACACAGCCCAATTTCTGCACTTTACGGCCGCAACGGCATCTCACACACCGACATGGAAAAAGCAGAAGCCATTGCCCTAACAATGGAAGACCAATTCAGCCCAGCGTTCGACATTCTCGACACAAAAATAATAGAAGCAGTAGAAGATGAACTTGAACAAATCCTACAATTAACCCTCGATCAATCACAACAACACACAACGCCAAAAAAAGTGGCAAAAATAATAAAACAAGTTGATGCCAAAAAAGCTTCTGGAATTGACAACATATCATACAAAGCCTTAAAAAGCCTTCCCAAAAAAGTCATCGTATACCTAACCAACATTATCAGTGCTATGCTAAGAAATGGACACTTTCCGGAAGCATGGAAGACCGCAATAATAATAGTTTTCTCAAAACCAACATTTTCGGAAAATTACAGACCAATAAGTCTGCTCAGTTCTCTCAGCAAAATAGCTAAAAGAGTTATCTTATCTATAATAAATCATCACAACAAAGAACACGACAACATAATTCCAAAACACCAGTACAGATTCCGAAAAGGCCACTCAACCACTCACCAACTGGCAAAGGTAACCGACTACATAAGCAGAGGAGCCATATTTTTCAACATTGAAAAAGCGTTTGATAAGGTATGGCACAAAGGACTAATTGTCAAACTCAACAGAATTGGCTACAACAAACATCTATGCAAACTAATAAACTCCTTCCTAAACAAAAGACACTTCCAAATACGAATAAACAAAACATTATCAAACAGAAGAGCCATAAAGAGCATAAAAATAAACCCCAACAAAAGATAAGCAATCCTCATTACCAAAAGAAGAAAGATCCCATACGACAACATCAAAATTGATAATATTCCCATACCATGGACCAAAGAAGCAAAATACCTTGGAATCACCATGAACAGACTACAGAGCTGGAAAGCCCATACAGAAAATATTAAAAACATAAGCATCGGAACAACAATGAAACTATACCCATTGCTAACCAATAAAAGCATGACCTTAAAAAACAAAATGCTGCTTTACAAAAGCACTATAAGACTACAATTAACATACGCAGCAACAGTATGGGGAACAACCACAAAAAGCTACATGAAAACACTGGAATCAAGACAGTCCCGCTGCCTAAGACTCATCACAAACGCTCCATGGTATATTAGAAACGTGGACCTAAGAAAAGACCTAAAGATAACAACATTGATAGACCACATCAAAACGACTGCCAAAGCATTCTTTAAGAAGGCAGAAACACACAGCAACGACGAAATAAAAAACACCACCAAAAAACAAATCTACATGAGGAAACACTACAAACGACCAATAGACATAACAATCACAAAATATTAAAAAAAAAAAACAATGACAAACGCAATAGAAAACTACCTGCACCAAAGTTAACAAGGGCAACCAAAAGCCAGCAAGGCAATATGGGAAAATCCCAAAACTTGCGACATCAAGAGATAGAGCAAAATTTTAATTTTTTTCATCAAACTTTGTTTTTTAAAACTAAATTTTTTATCAACAATTTGAAACTCTTGCTGATTTTTGCGCAATTTTGAATTTTTTAACAAAATTAAAAAATTTGGGTCATTTTAGGACCATTCCTGCTTCAAATCAATTAATATAAATTATTTTTAGTTTTTTTTATTTATTTGCGTGTTTAAACACCAATTTTATTATCAGCAATCTAAAATTTCTGCTGGTTACTGCGCAATTTTGAAATTATTAACAAAATTATACAATTTGAGTCATATTGGAAGTATTTTTGCTTTAAATAATTTATATAATTTTGTTTCAAACTTTTTTCTTATAAATTTATGTATTTTGAATCTAAATTTGTTATTAGCAATTTTAAAATCTTGCTGGCTACTGTGCAATTTCAAATTTCTTAATAAAATTATGCAATTTGGGTCATTTTAGGAGTATTTATGTTTTAATTAGTTAAAGTTGAAAGTTTTTAAACATTTTTTTTATCAATTTATGTATTTTAAATCTAAATTTATTATCAGCAATTTGAAATTTTTGTTGGTTACGGCGCAATTTCGAATTTATTAACAAATTTATATAGTTTTTTGTCATTTTAGAACTAATTATGCTTCAAATCAATTTATATAAATTAGTTGTTAACGTTTCTCCTTTTTAATAATGTATTTTGAATTTAAAATTATTATCAGCTTTTTGAAATTTTTGCTGATTATTGCGCAATTTTAAAGTTATTAACAAAATCATACAATTTGGGTCATTTTAGGACCATTTCTGCTTCAATACAATTTATTTAAATTTTCTTTAATCTTTTTTTAATCAATTTATGTAAATTAAATTAAAATTTTCTTATCAGCATTTTGAAATTCCTGCTGGTTACTGCGCAATTTTGAAAATATTAACAAAATTATACAATTTGGGTCATTTTGGAAGTATTTTTGCTTCAAATAGTTTATAATAAATTGTTTCAACTTTTTTTCTTATAAAAGTTTGTATTTTAAATCTAACTTTGTTAGCAGCACTTTCAAATACCTGCTGGTTACTGCACAATTTTGAATTTATTCATAAAATTATGCAATTTGAGTAATTTTTGAAATATTTATGCTTTAAACGAATTTACATAAATTAGTTTTAAACTTTTTTCTTTTTAATTTTTGCATTTTGAATCCAAAATTACAATTAGCAATTTGAAATTCCTGCTGGTTTTTGCGCAATTTTAAAATTAATAACAAAATCATACAATTTGGGTCAATTTAGGACCATTTTTGCTTTAAATCATTAAATATAAACGTGTTTTAAAATATTTTCTTATTAATTTATGTATTTTGAATCTAAATTTATTATCAGCAATTTGAAATTCCTTCTGGGGAAATTATTCACAAATTCATGACGTCTGGATCGTTTTAGAACTATTTCTGCTTCAAATTAAATTATATAAATTTGTTTCAAACTTTTTCTTATGAAATGATGTATTTTAAATCTAAATTTGTTATCAGCAATTTCAAATTCCTGCTGGTTACTGCACAATTTTGAATGTATTTATAAAATTATGCAATTTGAGTCACTTTTGGAGTATTTATGCTTTAAATCAATTTATATAAATTAATTTTAAACTTTTGTTCTATCAATTTATGTATTTTAAATCTAAAATTATTATCAGAAATTTTTGCTGGTTACTGCGCAATTTTGAATTTATTAACAATTTATGTTTAGTGTGCAATCACGTATACAACCAAAAAATCGAAATTAGAAACGTCAGTTAAAATTTAAGAGCACGATTATTGCCAGTTAGTTTAATGACAGATTTATTGCATGATTAAATTTAACAAGCTTTTATAATACAAAAATTTCCAGTTAAATTAGTTTAGTAGTATAGTAAGTTTTAATCATAGATTGTATAAAAAACTTGTCAACATTCACATGTGAGAGTGCAAAAATAGTGTTTATTCTGTTTATATACAACATATATACTCTGGAGTTAGTATTAAAGTGTATTGTGCTATAGTATATCTGTAGAATTATATTTTACATGGTAGAAGTGTTTATGTTATTAATTAGCTATATTTTATTGAAATAATCTCACTTATTTATTCTTATTTACATTTATTATTAAATAAATTATATTTATTTAATATTATAAAGTACGTTTCAACTTGGCTCTTATAACTCTGCTGGTCTATTGACTTAGAGCGTTGGCTTTAGCATAGAAAGTTGCTGGTTTGAATCCTGACAGTGACTTCATTTTTTATATGTATATTTTATTCTTTTTTTAATTTATTATTTTATACAAATTTTATTTTAAATTAGTAGATTTATTACCTACTTATTTTTTTCTTTTTTAACATTACCTTATCCGTGGTCTTCACTACGAATGACCCGCAATACCTTACTTTTTAAGCAAAAAGTTTATAGGACTAATTATAGCTATCAATAGTTCGTTGTTTTGATTAACAAGTCAATGTAATTTATTTAAAGATAATGTGCATTTTAATTTATTTGTTGTGTCAACACAATCTTTTAAATGTCATTGTAGCCATATTAATTTTGATATGTACAATTTGTATGCGTGTTTGTATTTGTAATTTACATTTAAATATATCTATATTATTATTGTAATTTAAAGAATATTATTTCCGTAAAATAAAGGATTATAATTATTATTATTAAATTTATGTAGTTTGGGTCATTTTAGGAAACTTCATGTTTTAAATCAATTCATATAATTTAGTTTTAAACTTTTTTTTTCATTTTTATGTTTTTTAAATCCAAATTTCTGATCAGCATTTTTAAATTCCTGTTGGTTACTGCGCAATTTTGAAATTATTTTCAAAATCATACAGTTTGGATCATTTTAGGACCATTTCGTCTTCAAATGAATTTATATAAATTAGTTTTAATCTATTTTTAAACAATTTATGTAATTTAAGTTAAAATTTATTATCAGCAAACTAAAATGTTTGCAGGTTACTGCGCAATTTTAAGTTTATTAACAAAGTCAAGCAATTTCGGTCATCTGTTTTAAATCAATTTATATGAATCAGTTTTAAACTTTTTTCTTATTATTTACGTATTTTAAATCCAAATTTTTTATTAGCAATCTAAAATTCCTGCTGGTTACTGCGCAATTTTAAAATTATTAACAAAATCAAGCAATTTGAGTCATTTTGAGACCATTTGTGCTATGAATCAATTTGTATAAATTAGTTTCAAAATTTTTCTTTTATTGATTTATGTATTTTAAATCCAAATTTGTTATCAGTTTGAAATTTTTGCTAGTTACTGCGCAATTTTGGATTTATTAACAAACTACAATTTGGGTCATTTTAAGACCATTTCTGCTTCAAATCAATTTATTTAAAATAGTTTTAATTTATTTTTTAACGATTTATGTAATTTGAATTAAAATTTTATTATCAGCGTTTTGAAATTCCTGCTGGGTACTGCGCAATTTTAAGTTTATTAACAAAATTTATTAAGGCCATTTCTAATTTAAATCTGTCTATAAAAATTAGTTTTTTTTAATTTATTTACTTATTCTGAATCTAAATTTATTATCAGCAATCTGAAATTTCAGCTGGTTACTGCGCAATTTTAAATTTAATAACAAAATTATGCAATTTGAGTCATTTTGCGAATATTTATGCTTAAAATTAATTTATTTAATTTAGTTTAAATTTTTTTTTCTTATTAATTTAAGTATTTTAAAACCAAATTTATTATCAGCAATTTAAATTTCTTGCTGGTTACTGCGCAATTTTGAATTTATTAAAAAAATCTTGCAAATTGGATCATTTTGGGAGTAATTCTGCTTTAAATCAGTTTAAATAAATAAGTTTTGAATTTTTTTCATATTAATATATGTAAATTGAATCTAAATTTATTATCAGCATTTTGAAATTCCTGCTGGTTACTGCGCAATTTATTAAAATCTTGCAATTTGGGTCATTTTGGAAGTATTTTTGTTTTAAATCAGTTTATATAAATTAGTTTTAATTTTTTTTATCAAACTTTGTTTTTTAAAACTTAATTTTTTATCAGCTATTTGAAATTTTTGCTGATTATTGCGTAATTTGGAATTTATTAACAAAATCATTCAATTTGGGTCATTTTAAGATCATTTCTGCTTCAAATCAATTTACATAAATTAGTTTTTAACTTTTTTTTTATTAATTTTCGTATTTTAGCATCTAAATTTTTTATCAGCAATCTGAAATTCTTGCTGGTTACTGCGCAATTTTGAATTGATTAACATAATCATATAATTTGGGTCATTTTGAGAGTATTTCTGCTTCAAATAATTTATATAATTTTGTTTTCAATTTTTTTCTTTTGAAAATATGTTATATGATTCAAAATTTTTCATCAGATTTTTAAAATTTTTGTTTGTTACTACGCAATTTTGAAGTTATTAACAAAATCATACGATTTGGGTCATTTTGAGACTATTTGTGCTTAAAATCAATTTATATAAATTAATTTAAAATTTTTTTCTAATAATTTTTGTTTTTTAAATCTAAATTTTTTAACAACAATTTAAAATTCATGCTGGTTACTGCGCAATTTTGAAATTATTATTAAAATCATACATTTTGAGCCATTTTGAGATCATTTTAACTTAAAATTAATTTAAAAAAATGGTTTCGAATTTTTTCTTATAAAAATATGTAATTTATTTGAATCTAAATTTATTATCAGCAATTTGAAGTTTTAGCTGATTACTGCTCAATTATGAATTTATTAACAAATTAATGCAATTTTGCTCATTTTAAGACCATTTCTGCTTTAAATCATTTTATGTAAAATTGTTTTAAATTTTTCTTGAATCAATTTATGTATTTTGTTCCCAAATTTATTATTAACAATTTGAAATTCCTGCTGGTTACAGCGCAATTTTAAAATTATTAACAAAATCAAGCAACTTAGACTATTAAGACTATTTCGGTTTTAAATCAATTTATATAATTAAGTTTTAAACTATTTTTTATTAATTTACGTATTTTGAATCCAAATTTATTGTCAGCAATCTGAAATTCCTGCTGGTTATAGCGCAATGCGATCCCAATAAACTGAAACATATGATGACTTAGCTACAGAAAGCTTCTAAACAGGTTGGACTAAAAATGAACTTAAATAAGACTAAAATTATGAGTAACAAAAAATTACATATAACTATCGATCTTGATCATTTTGTCAAACTTGGTAAAGATAATCAGACTGCTGAGATCACCAAGAGAATACGAATGAAATGGGCTGCATGCGGGAAACTGGGGCATATCCTAAAAGATGTAAATATACCTATTAATCTTAAGAGAAAGGTATATATGATGCCCGTGTTTTGCCAGTGGCTACTTATGGTTTGGAAACTGCAACCCAAACACAGAAACGTGCAGAACGCCTTAGAACAACGCAGAAGACAATCCATGCTTGGAATAAGCTTCCGAGATAAAATACGCAATACAAATATAAGAAGACGGATAAAGGTGAAAGACATCATCAAGCGAGTAGCTGAGCTAAAGTGGTAATGGGTGGGACATGTTGCAAAGCAAGATCCCAACAAATGGACAATCCGCATTATTAAATGGCGGCCACAACAATTAAAACGGAGCGTAGGAAAACTTCAAAAGAGATGGCTTGATGATATAAAACAACTTACGAGCAGAAACTGGCATCAAATCGCCCAAGACAGAATTGCATGAAAAAATATGAAAGAGGCTTATATTCAGAAGTGCATGAGCACAGGCTGAGAAGAAGAAAAAGAAAATAGTGCATTTTTGAAATTATTAACAAAATAAAGCAATTTGGGTCATTTTAAGACTAATTTTGCTTTAAATCAATTTTTATAAATTTGTTCAAAACTTCTTCTTATTTATTTATGTAATTTGAATCTAAATTTATTATCAGCATTTTCAAATTCCTGCTGGTTACCGCACATTTTATATAAAATTGTTTTAATTTTTTTTTAATTAATTTATCAATATTAAATCAAAAATTATAATCAACAGTTTGAAATTCCTGCTGGTTACTGCGCAATTTTAAAATTAATAACAAAATCATACAATTTGGGTCAATTTAGAATTTTTGCTTCAAATCATTTTATATAAATTTGCTTTAAACTTTTTTCTTATCAAATTATGTATTTTGAATCCAAATTTATTAATAGCAATTTAAAATTTTTGCTTGTTACTGCGCAATATTGAAATTATAAAGAAAATCATACAATTTGGGCAATTTAGGATCATTTTTGCTTTAATTTAAATTATATTAATTTGTATTTAACTATTTTTTCATAAAATTATGTAAATTTAATTTAAATTTTTTTTTTTTAATTTTCGTTTCAAATCATTTTATATAAATTTGTTTTAAATTTTTTTTTATCATTTTTTGTATTTTTAATCTAATTTTATTTTTTGCAATTTAAAATTTTTGCTAGTTACATAGCAAACTTGAATTTAGCAACAAAATCAATCAGTTTGAGTAATTTTGGAATTATTTTTTATTCAAATCAATTTATATAAAACAGTTTAAAAATGTTAAAATATAAATTTCAAAATTTGATTATAAACTATATTTATAATGAGTAACAAAAGCTTAAACTAATGGTGTTACATTAGCACCCTTGCAGTATATTTAAACATAAAATTAAAAGTCCCCTTTAAATAAATATTGCTTATTTTAATTAAAATCTCTTATTAAATGCTGCGGAGAAGAACAAAAAAAAATTAATTGTGTCAGAAAAGAAATAATCACGTTAATCCCGAACATAACTGGTGTAAATTTGTCGAAAAGTGGAGCACAGTGTTAATGAAATACTAGAAGGTTAAGTGTCTCCGTGCAAGTGGCACTTGTAGCCCTCCGTCTCTTCGTCCATGCGGCGTTATTATCCCACGAGCCCTGAAACACGCGAATTCCTAAATTAACTTTCCACAACGTATTAGCGAACAAAACGCGTGGGAAATTGAAAATTCGAGCTACCCCTTTTCAACGAGGCTGGATAAAACCCCCTTCTCTTCCCAACAACGACGACATAATTAAATCCTTGCCACGTGATGCGTACTGATTGACCCGTGCGATTAAAAATTAACGGATAACAAGGGAAAACAGCTTTTAATGCTATAGCTAAAAATTTAAATGAAAAATATAATAGTTGTACATAACAATATAACTTTTAAATTAATTAATCTCCAATTGAAACCGCTAGATTATTTAATTAAATCGACTGAAGAGGGAAATAAAGTTCTAAGGCAGTTTGTATCGGTTAAACAGCGCAGAAGAGCTTCCGATTTTTTATCAGCCCCAGCAGTCCTGCAAGTTACCCTCTTACACTATTATGTACTTTGCCGACTCTAATGGCTCGGTTATTTCAGTGAGTGTAACCCCGTTCCGTCTGTAGGGGTCGCAAACCCTCCCACACACACACACACAACGGGTGTTGGCCTTGTTCCGTATTTCCTACTATATCTTAATTCCTTCCTCCCTGCCTCCATTCCTTCTCATTAAGTCCGCTACGTCGCCCGGTCGTGTCGCATTAGCCCGAAGGTGCGACGCAGACCCCATTGGGACATGAATGTTTGTCTTTTTATTTTCCATTATATTTTTTGTAAATTCAAATTTATCTACGCAAACATAAATAAAAATATTCATTTAAAAATGACGTTTTCAATTTCAACTGATATAAATCATTCTGCGGGTTAATTAACAAATCGCGTCCGTCTTAATAAACTTTATTTATAGCGGATGTCATTTTTTCTGAAGATACAAACAGTTTTAAACGGATTCTGGACGCGCCGGAATCCTTAATGGGGTACGTGTTGGCATTTTTTCGTTTTCTTTAACATTAGTATGAATATCTCTTAGTCTTTCGCAGCACACGAGGAGGAATTATACTTCATTTTAATGTGCATTAATACATCACGTTAATTTATATTTCCGCGCTTGTTTTACAGACATTCTTCGTAATTTTCAGACGTAATCTTACAGGGGGGACTTTTTTATTATCTCCATTGCCATTTTTTGCTTCTCTTCTCTTTTTTATGTGAATAATAAAGGAGGAAATTAAAGGAATCTTAATTTATAATGCACATTAAGAATTAGTAGGTACTTAAAACCATAATTTTTGATTAATTTATAACCTCTACTGGTTTGCTAAAATGAAATCTTTCTTAATTTTTTTTTCCAAATAATTATGGATATAGTTACACTTAACAAATTCTGATATTGTAAATCATACATTAGATTTAAGATATGGTAAATAAAAATAAACTTCATTAGTATCAGTATAAATTGTATCAATTTTATTAAATTTCATACGCTCAATTTGACAAAACCTCAAACAATTTGACCTCTTCATACTTTTAACTGATTTTTGAAGTGACACTAAAACAATTATAACTTTTAAGTCGCACATTGGATTTAACATATTTTAAGTGATAATATACTTCATTACTATCAGTACTAATAATATTAATTTCATTAAATTTTCTTCGCCTAAATTGACATAACCTCAATCAATTTGATCTCATCTTACTTTTACCTGATTATTGAAGTGATACTAAAACAGTTATAACTTTTAAGTCGCACATTAGATTTAAATTATTTTTAGTGATAATATATTTCATTAGTATCAGTACTAATAGTATTAGTTTCATTGAATTTCATACGCTCAAATTGACATAACCTCAATCAATTTGACCTCTTCTTACTTTTACCTGATTATTGAAGTGATACTAAAACAGTAATAACTTTTATGTCGCACATTGAATTTAGAGTATTATTTGTAATAATATACTTCATTACTATCAGTACTAATAATATTAATTTCATTAAATTTTCTACGCCTAAATTGACATAACCTCAATCAATTTGATCTCAACTTACTTTTACCTGATTATTGAAGTGACACTAAAACATTTATAACTTTTAAATTATGCATTGAATTTAAATTCTGTTTTGTGATAATATACTTCATTAGTATTAGTATTAAATGTATTAATTTTATTAAATTTGATACGCTCAAATTGACATAACCTCAATTAGTTTAATTTCATCTTACTTTTACCTGATTATTGAAGTGATACTAAAACAGTTATAACTTTTAAGTTAAGCATTGGATTTAAATTCTTTTAGGTGATAATAAACTTCATTAGTATCAGTACTAAATGTCTTAATTTTAATAAATTTGATACGCTCAGTATGACATAACCTCAATTAATATAATCTCATCTTACTTTTACCTGATTATTGAAGTAATACTAAAACATTTATAACTTTTAAGTTATGCATTGGATTTAAATTTTTTTTTGTGATATTATACTTCATTAGTATTTGTACTAATTAACTTAATTTTATTAAATTTTATACGCTTAGTTTGACATAACCTCAATCAATTTGATCTCATCTTACTTTTACCTGATTATTGAAGTGATACTAAAGCAGTAATAACTTTTAGGTAATGCATTGGATTTAAATTCTTTTTTGTGATAATATTTTTCGTTAGTATTAGTACTAATTGTATCAATTTTATTAACTTTGATACGCTCAATTTGACATAACCTCAATCAATTTGATCTCATTTTACTTTTACCTGATTAATGAAGTGATACTAAAACAGTTAAAACTTTTAAGTTATGCATTGGATTTTAATTCTTTTTAGTGATAATTCACTTTATTAGTATCAGTACTAATTATGTAAATTTTATTAAAATTCATACGCTCAGTTTGACATGACCTCAATCAATTTGATCTTATATTACTTTTACCTGATTATTGAAGTAATACTAAAACAGTTATAACTTTTAATCTATGCATTGGATTTAAATTCTATTTTGTAATACTTTACTTCATTAGTAGCACTACTAATTGTAATAACTTTTTATAATTTGATAAGCTCAGTTTGACATAACTTCAATCAATTTGATCTCATCTTACTTTTACCTGATTATTGAAGTGATACTAAAACAGTTATAACTTTTAGGTTATGCATTGGATTTGAATTCTTATTAGTGATAATATTCTACATTAGTATTAGTACTAATTGTATTATTTTTATTGAATTTTATACGCTCAGTTTGACATAACCTCAATCAATTTGATCTCATCGTACTATTGAAGTGATACTAAAATAGTTATAACTTTTAAGTTATGGATTGGATTTAAATTCTTTTTAGTGATACTATAATTTACTAGTATCAATACTAATTGTATTAATTTTATTAAATTTCCAAAGCTCAATTTGACATAACCTCAATCAATTTGATCACACTTTACTTTTACCTGATTATTGAAGTAATACTAAAACCGTTATAACTTTTAAGTTACGCATTGGATTTAAATTATTTTTAGTGATAATATACTTCATTAGTATAAGTACTAATTGTATTAATTTAATTGAATTTGATACGCTCGGTTTGACATAACCTCAATCAATTTGATCTCAACTTATTTTTACCTGATTATTAAAGTGATACTAAAACATTTATAACTTTTAAGTTATGCATTGGATTTAATTTTTTTTTAGTGATTATATACTTCATTAGTATCAGTACTAATTGTATCAATTTTATTGAATTTGATACGCTCAGTTTGACATAACCTCAATCAATTTGATCTTATCTCACTATTGAAGTGATACTAAAACAAATATAACTTTTAAGTTATGCATTGGATTTAAATTTTTTTTAGTGATAATATACTTCATTAGTATCAGTACTAATTAAATTATTTTATTAAATTTGATACGCTCAGTTTGACATAACCTCAATCAATTTGATCTTATTTTACTTTTACCTGATTAGTAAAGTGATACTAAAACAGTTATAACTTTTAAGTTGTTTATTGAATTTAAATTTTTTTTAGTGATACTATACTTCATTAGTATCAATACTGATTGTATTAATTTTATTAAATTTGATGCGCTCAAATAGACGTAACCTCAATCAATTTGATCTCATCTTACTTTTATCTGATTATTGAAGTGATACTAAAACAGTTATAACTTTTAAGCTATGCATTAGATTTAAATTTTTTTTGGGGATATTATACTTCATTATTATCAGTACTAACTGTATTAATTTTATTGAATTTGATACGCTCAGTTTGACATAACCTCAATCAATTTGATCTCATCTTACTTTCACCTGATTATTGAAGTGACACTAAAACAGTTATAACTTTTAAGTCATACAATGGATTTAAACTGTTTTTAGTAAAAATAAACATTATTAGTGTCAGTACTAATTGTATTAATTAAGCTAAATTTCATACGCATAAGTTGACATAACCTCAATCAATTTGACCTCATCTCACTTTTACCTGATTATTGATGTGACACTAAAACAGTTATAACTTTTAAGTTATACATAGCAATTAAGTTATTTTTTGTAATAATAAACTTTATTAGTTCTAGTACTAATTGTATTAATTTCATAAAATTTCATACGCCTAACTTGACATAACCTTTATCGATTTAATCTCATCTTACTTTTACTAGATAACTCTAGTGATACTAAATTATTCAACATTTTTAATCAATACTTATTTATATCAACTGTGTAAACTTTATATATGACAATTAAATAAGAAAATGCAATACACAAATTATGATATTTCTATTAAAAAAATACAAGAGAATCGCAGACATCTAAATTCCACGGATTGGTAAATTTATGGCTTGCTCGCGTTCGGTTAACGCGGGGTCATCACTTCTCGCACACGAGCAGACAGAGAATGTCAACCCCCGTGGGGTGGTAGCCGAAATAGACGCAAGATAAATCGTATACGTCGTCGTTGACATATGACAATGGCGGTCGCTCATCGTGCACGTTGCAGGAACTGGTCTGCTTCTATTCTATATGTGTGTGCGTGAGCGTGGGGATTTCACTGTGATAAGGTTACGCTGATTGCCGAAGGATTCTGTACGGGCGCCGGAGGAATTTCACTCTTCGACCTTACGACTTTTCCGCTCATTTCTCCTCACACACGTCCTCCTATCCTATTTTAAACATGCCAAACAAACACCAAGCTCTATTGTTATTTCACGTTTTCTTCCATTTGAAATCGATAACACATTTGAAGCTAATTAAGCTTCTTGTATTAAATTGCAACCCTTATTATCTCCGCCACTGGTTAAAACAGTCGGGACGGAATGGTGTGGGCTGATTGTCGACCGACCCCCTGGAAAATTCGATATGTGCCAACCGATAACCGGGTCTGAGTCTGATGGATACTGCGGATATTCCTACTACTCCGACTCTCCACGTCTCGCCTGATGTCGCGATAGCTCGCCTCATTTACTCCCGATGACCGCACTTTATTACGGCCAACAGTAATTACAGCAGTAATCGGTCCATTCGACCCAACAATTCCACCCAACAATCTCCTACCCAGACCACACTTCGTTTTATCTTGAATTCATCGACTATTCTATAGTCATTCCCAAATAAAAAGAAGTTAATGAGATTAATTTAAGAAGCTGTGGGATTTTGTTTTTGAGGTCAAACCATCAATTAACTAGGTTTTGACTTATTATTATAAATTAGTTTTTTATTTTTTATTAGTAAAACGAACAATAAAATATATGAACATTAAGAAAGCTTATTAATTTTTTAAGAAGCTTTACAAGTTTTCAAAAAAGTTTAAAAAATTTTTTTTGAATTTAAAAAGAGTTAACTTTAAAAAAGATTTATTATACATTTTTAAAAAAACTTCAATTTTATCAAAAATGTTTTTTTAAATACAAACTTTAGAAGCTTTGTACAGTTTTTAAACAATTTTTTAATTTTTAATTTTTTTTTATTGCTAAAAGTATGTTTTCTTTAAAAGCTTTACAAACTTTAGTAATTTTGTACAGTTTTTAAACAATTTTTTATATTATTATTATATTTATATTTTTCAAATTAACATTAAAAAAAAATTACAATCATAAAAAAGTTTTAATTTTTTTTTAAGTTAAAAATTTTTTTGCGGTCTTTTAAAGAAAGTTTTACTTTACAAAACAATAGAGACAATAGAGATAAAAAATACAAATAAAAAACTTTAAAGTTTACAACATTTTTTTAAAATTCTAAAAAAAGTCTAAGTTTTTGATTTTTAAACACAGTTTTAATTTTACATTTTTTGTAAACATGTTTTTTAAACTTTTTATCAAGTTATACTATATATATATATATATATATATATATATAAAGTTTAAAAAAGCTTATTAAAATGTTGAAAAAACTTTACAAATTAAAAAAAAATATTTTTTTTAAAGATCTAAACAAGCAAAGATTTTAAAACTTATTTTTTAAAATTTATTTCTATTATAGTTTTAGACCTAAAAAAAATAAATAAAAATTTTGCAAAAAAACTTAATAAAGCTTTACACAACTTTAAAAATTTATAAACTTTAAAAAACGTTTTTGGTGATTTAAATAAGCTTTGAAGGCTAATCAACTGTTTTAAAAAAAATTTTGCTAACATTAAGATCCACAAATTAACTTTATTAAACTTAAATAAAAATACAAAAAGTTTGTTTTGTTTTTACAAAAAAATTTGAATTAAAAAAATTTAGCAAAAAAATTTTGTTGACTCAAAAAAGCTGAAAACATTAAAAGAAAGTTAACTAATATTTTCAAAGTTTTTTTAATTTTTAAACATTTTTTTTGGTTTTTCAACAAATTTAGATTTCTAACAAGTGGGTGGGTAAGTGAGAAACTTGATGATATGAGTACCAGTCGGTAATTTGAATTGGAGTACCCACCCACCCGCCCAAGTGATGGTGATTTAGAAATTAGAATTTCTCCTGCTTGCTAGCGTTAGAAGTCTCTATATAAGAGGAGGCAATGGTGAACAAATTTCTTGATAACTAACAGTTGGGTGGGTGAGTGGGACACTCTATAACATGAGTACCAGCCGGTAGTTTAAACTGGAGTGCCTACCCATCCGTCCATGTGTTGGTAATTCAGAAATTGGAGTTTTTCCTCTTTGCTTGCGTTAGAAGTTTTTATGTCAGAGAAGACAATGAAGATAGAAATTTTTAATTAACCAACAATTGGGTGGGTGGGTGGAATACTCCATAATATGAGTACCAGTCAGTAGTTAGAATTGGAGTGCTTACTCACCCTTCCAAGTGTTAGTGATTCAGAAATTAGAGTTTTTCCTTTCTGTTAGCGTTAAAAGTTTTTATGTCAGATGAGGCAATAAAGATATATGTTTCTGGATAGTCTACAGTTGGGTGGGTAGGTGGGACATTCCATATTATAAGTACTAATTGGTAATTTGAACTGGAGTGTTGACCTATCTACTTAAGTGTTGGTGATTCAAAAACTGGAGTTTCTCTTTTATGCTAGAGTTGAAAGTCTTTATGTCAGAGAAAGCAATAAAAATAAAAAAATTTGGATAACTAAAAGTTGGGTAATATAAAATAAGTACTAACCAATAGTTTGAACTGGAATGCCCACCCAACACTTGGGGTTGGTAATTTAGGAATTTATGTTTTTACTTTCTGCTAGCGTTGGAAGCCTTTATGTAAGAGGAGGCAATAGACAAAAAAATTTTAGATAACCAACAGTTGGGTGGGTGAGTGGGACACTCTATAACATGAGTACCAACTGGTAGTTTAAACTGGAGTGCCTATCCACCCGTCCAAGTGTTGGTAATTCAGAAATTGGAGTTTTTCCTCTTTGCTTGCGTTAGAAGTTTTTATGTCAGAGAAGGCAATGAAGATAGACATTTTTAAATAACCTACAATTGGGTGGGTGGGTGGAATACTCCATAATATGAGTACCAGTCAGTAGTTAGAATTGGAGAGCTTACCCACCCGTCCAAGTGTTGGTGATTCAAAAATTAGAGTTTTTCCTTTATGCTAGCGTTAAAAGTCTTTATGTCAGATGAGCTAATAAAGATATAAATTTCTGGATAACCAACAGTTGGGTGGGTAGGTAAGACCTTTTATATTATGAGTACTAATTTGTAGTCTAAACTGAAGTGCCCACTCACGCTCTCAAGTGTTAGTGATTCAAAAACTGGAGTATCTCCTTTATGCTAGAGTTGAAAGTTTTTATGTCAGAGGAAGCAATAAAAATAAAAAAAATTGAATAAGTAAAAGTTAAGTAACATAATATAAATACTAGCCGGTAGTTTGAATTGGAATGCCCACCTACCCGCCCAAGTGTTGGTGATTTAGAAATTGATGTTTTTTCTTTCTGCTAGCGTTGGAACCCTTTATGTAAAAGGAGGCAATAGACATAAAATTTTCTGGATAACTAACAGTTGGGTGGGTGAGTGGGATACTTTATAATATAAATACTAGCTGGCGGTTTGAACTGAAGTGCTCTCCCACCCGGTCAATTGTTTGTAATTTAGAAATTGAAGTTTCTCCTTTCTGCTAGCGTTAAAAGCTTTTATGTCAAAGAAGGCAATAGAAATTTAAAATTCTGAATAACCACCAGTTGGGTGGGTGGGTGGGACACTCTATAACATAATTATATAATACTGGAGTATGCACCCACCCGCCCAAGTGTTGGAAATTCAAAAATTAAAGTTTTTATGTCAAAGGAGGCATTAAAAATATAAATTTCTGAATATCTAACAATTGGGTGAGTGTGTGGGACACTTTATAACATAATTATTACTTGGTAGTTTAGGCTGGAGTGCGCACCTATCCACGCAAGTGTTGGTAATTCAAAAATTAGAGTTTTTTCTTTCTGCTAGCGTTGAAAGTCTTTATGTCAGAGAAGTCAATGGAGATACAAATTTTTAGATAACTACCAGTTGTGTGGGTAGATGGGACACTTTATAATATAAGTACTAGTCGGTAGTTTAAACTAAAAAAATCACCCACCCGCCCAAGTCTTAATTTAAAATTTGAAGTTTTTTATTTTCTGCTAGCATTGAAATCTTTATGTCAGAAGAGTCTATAGAAAAACAAATTTCTGGATAACTAAAAGTTGGGTGGGTAAGTAAGACATTTCATAATTTAAGTACCAGCCGGTAGTTTGAACTAGAGTGCCTACTCATCCGCCTAAGGGTTGTTAATTTAAAAATTATTTTTTTTTGCTAATCTTGAAAATTTCTGGATAATTAACAGTTGGGTGAGCGGATGGGACACTCTATAATATGAGTAGTAACTAGTAGTTTAAACTGGAGTGCCCACCCACCCGCCCAAGTGTTAGTGATCCAGAAATTTAATTTTTTCCTCCTTGCTATCGTTGGAAGTCTCTATATCAGAGGAAGCAATGTACATACAAAATTCTTGATAATTTACAGCTGGGTGGGTAGGTGGAACACTCCATAACATAAATACTAGTTTGTAGTTAAAACTAGAGTTTAAATTAGAGAATTTTTTCTGCTAACGTTGGAAGTCTTTATGTCAGAGGAAGCAATAAAAGTATAATTTTTTTTTAATAAGTAACAATTGGGTGGGTGGGTAGGATACTCTATAATATGAGTACCAATTGGTAGTTTAAACTGAAGTGTTCACCCACCCGCCCAAGTGTTGTAATTCGAAAATTAAAGTTTTTATTTTTTGCTGGCGTTAGAAGACTTTATGTCAGAAAAGGCAATAAAGATATAAATTTCTGAATAACCAACAGTTGGGTGAGTGGGTGGGATACTCTATAAATGAGTACCAGTCGGTAGTTTGAACTGCAATGCCCACCTACCCGCTCAAGTGTTGGAGATTCAAAATATAAAGTTTTTTTTTCTGCAGGCGTTGTAAGTCTTTATATCAAAAGAGGCAATGGAGATAATAATTTCTGGATAACCATCAGTTGTGTGGGACACTTCATAATATTTTTTTTTTTTTTTTTTTTTTTTTTTTTTTTTATTTATGCTTTTTACGGCTATTTTTCATCGCCACAGTAAGTCTACGACTTGTTTGAAGTGGGTTGATGGGACCAACAGCTTAATACGTGACTTCCGAACCACGCTGGTGGATAAAGAGCAAGTTATCATTTCAGCCATATTTCGGGGATCGAACCCGGGACTGCTCGCATGATATGCAAGTGCTCTACCATTGAGCTATCACACCAGTTGGTAGTTTAAACTGTAGTGCCCACCCGCTTTAAGTGTTGGTGATCTAGAAATTAGAGGTTTTTTTTCTCTGACAGCGTTTAAAGTCTTTATGTTAGAAGAGGCAATAGAGGTACAAATTTCTTAATAACCAAAAAATTTGGGCAAGTGGGTGGGACATTCCAAAGCAAAAAACCAGTCGGTAGTTTGAAATCTTAATTTGTTAGTCTTTGTGAGGTTTTTGCTTTCTTTAATACTAAAAATGCTTTGTAAACTTTAAAATAGCTTTACAAACTTTAAGAAAGTTTTTCTAGCACATCTGCCAGTGTTAAAAAAAGCTTTACAAACTTAAAAAAAAAAAAATTACAAAAAAATTTTAAAAACTTAAAAAAAAATTGATACATAAAAAAAATCTATACAAACTTTAAAAATGTTTTATAAAATGTTAACAACAACATTTTAAAACAGTTTCTAAACTTTATTTTATTTTTTTATTTTTGACAAAATCTGGGTTTTAAAATTAATTTGCAAATTATATTAATGTAATTTAAAAATTTTGTTAATTTTAAAAATTAAAATTTCTTTAAAGATAAAAAAAAAATCAAAATAATTCTGAAAAATCTTCATATATTTAAAATACAGTTTTAACTTTAAAATGCTTAGTGAAATTTTCTAATAAAAAAAAAAAAAATTTTTTTGCAAACGTTAAAATGGTTTTTTAAGTTTTTAAAAAAACTTGCAAATTTTCAAAAAAGTTTTACATTTACAATTTTTGTTTGCATTTTTAAAAAAGCTTTGTAACCTTAAAAATACCAACATTTTTAAAAAAGTTTTTTAAAACTTGCAAATTTTAAAAATACTTTAAAAACTTAGAGTTGGTCTTAAGAAAAAAACTTTAAATAAAAAAAAAACTTCATAAACTTAAAAAACTTTACACATTTTTAAACATTTTACAAACTTTAAAAACTCTAAAAAAACGCATTAAAAACGTTTACAAACTTTTTCTTTTTATTTAAAAAAACAAATTAAAAAAAAAAATGTAAATTTAATAAAGCTTTACACGTTTAAAACAAATAACTTTAAACTTTAATTTGCTTTGTAAAATTTATTAAATTCTTAAGTAACTTTTGTGCTCTTAAAAATTTTTTATTATTTAAAAAAATGCTTGTTTAATTTTTTTAGCAAATTTCCATACAATTAAAAAAAAACAAAAAAAAGTAAAAAAAACCTCTTTTTAAAATTTTTCAATTTTTTTTTTCACAATTTTTAAAACTTTATAAATAAAAAAAAATAAAATGTTAAAAAAGTTTTATGAACTTTGAAAAAGTTTTTATTTATAGTCTGCAGGTTTTAAGAAGTTTTTTTAATTAAAAAAAAATTTTTGCATACTTAAAAAAAAATAAACACACTTTAAAAATGTTTTTTTATACTTTTTTGGTTTTTAATTAAGCTTTGCAGACTAAAAACATTTTTAAAAGTACTTTTTACAAGTTTGCAAACGTTAAAACAACAAATTTGAAAAAAACTTTAAAAAAATATTAGGTTAGGTAAGAGTTTATAATCTGTAAATAAAAAAAATTGAATGAAAAAATACTTTTTTTGAATTTTAAATTTCAAAAAACTTTTTAAATTTAAAAAAAACTGTAAATTTATTAAAACTGTTTATATCTTTAAAAAATGTTTTTAAACTTTAATAAACACTAACATTTTTTTGATTTTTAAATAAACTTTATTCTTTTCAAAAACTCAAAAAAGATAAATTTTGAGTTATTAAAAATGTTTAATATTTATTTATAAAAAATGTTTAAAAATGATCCACTTATTAAAAAGAAGATCTACACAATTCTAAAAATGTTTTAAAAGTTTTACAAATTTTAATTTTTAAGCTTTTTTTAAATGTTTTGTATGGTTTTTATTTTTTTTTTTTTATTTTGTTTATAAAAGTATTTTTTAGTTTTACATGATATTTTTTTTTTAATTTAAAAAAAATTATAATTTTTTAACAAAACTAACAGAGCTTAAATAATAGAATTTTAAAAAATATTTTAACTTTTATAAAAAAACAAAAATTAAAAAAAATTAAAATGTTTTAAAAAGCTCCAAAAACGTTGTAAAATATTAAAAAAGTTTTTTAATTATAATAATTTAAAAAAAAACTATCTTAACTTAAAAAATGCTTTTTAAAGTATTAAAATAGCTTTACAAAATTTAAAAAAGTATTCTGGACCTTTTGCGGGCTCAGAAAAACATTTTTAAAACAGTTTTGTATTATTTAAAAAAAAAATATTTTTGAACATATAAAACTTGTTAAAAAACTAAAAAATTAAATAAAACTCTGTGAAAAATTTAAAACTTAAAAAAAATTAAAAAAAGTTTCAACATTTTTAAAAAAGTTTTCAAAACTTTGAAAACAATTACAATAATTTTATTTATTTTTATTTATTTAAAAAAAAATGTTTTATAGATGAAAAACAATTAAAAAGATCCGCAAATAAAAAAAAGTTATATAGAGTTAATAAAAAAATTTATATTATAAAAAAAGAGTTTACGTACTTATACAATTTAAAAAAAAATGATTTATAAATAAGCTTTTTAGATTCTTAACAAATATTACAAGTTTAAAATATACATTTTAGAAACTTTCACAAAAGCTTTTAAAGCTTCCCAAAAACTAAATTTAAAGTTTTTTTATGTTTTATGAAACTGGTTGGGTCAAAAAGAATTTGGTAAACTCTAACAAAAATCCACATACGTAAAAATGTTTTTTAAAATATTGAGAAAACTAACAACTAAAATAAATTTAAATATTCTGCGGGTTTGATCTATAAATCTTTTTTAAAAAAACTTTTTAGATTCTAAAAACTTTTTCAAAACATTTTTGATATTTATATACAAACAAACTCTTAAAAACTTTAACAAACTCTAAAAAAGATTTTATAATATAATCAAAAAAAAAATATAAAAAGATTTAAAAAGATTCTAAAAAAAAAACTGTATTCTCAATTTTTTTTTATTTTTTAAATTGTTGAAACAATTTTACAAATAAAAATAAATATAAATTTGTTGCAGATTTTATAAACTCTAGAAACTTTTAAATTAAAAAAAAAAATTGGACAAAAATAAAATACACAAAATTGTGATTTCATTTTTTTAAATTACTGCATTTTCAAAAAAATTGTAAAATTGTTGAATTTTTTTTATCTTAGTCTGCAAGACTATATAAAACTATTTTTTAATTTTTGTACATTTAAAAAAGCTGAACAATTTTTTTTTTTTTTTTTTTTTTATTTTGGACAATAGTTTTTATTTTTTATTTTTAAACAACGTTATTAATTTCTAAATAAGTTTTTTTTACATTTTTTTTGTAAACTTTTATACAACATTTTAATTAAAAACAAAAACTAAATCTAATTGTTATAATTAGATATTTATTTTATTTAATTTTTTTTTTCAAATTTTATGTTTCTATAATAATTCTTTACATTTCTAATAAAATAATTGAAACCACAATTATTTTTTTAGAAATGTAAAAAAATTAAAAAGATTGACATTTTTTGAAAAAAAAATTAAATTAAAAAAGCTTTAAAAAAATGTAAATTTTTTAAATCAATTTTTATGAAAAAAGCAATAAAACCGCAAAAATTAAAAATAAATATCAAGTAGAACATCAGCTTTAACCACAACAGCCGGAACTAACAAAAAAAAAACAAAATAAACTGGCAAAGCAACTAGTCAGCAAGAACAAATTTAAACTAAAAAGAAACGTTTCCACACGGATGACAAACTATTAGAAGAATATTCAACCTTCCTTTTATACAGTTTTATTAATCTATTGTAAAGATTCAATGCTTTACGTCGTATTCGAAAATCTTAAAACAAAAACAAACAACTCCCCCACTGAAACGTTTATCCTTAAGATAAATTTCCATAAACACTTGGTGTTGTCTCACCCTCAAAACCATAACAAAGCAAAAAAAACGGACATCATTTTATATTCCGAGGCGATTGTTGAGACGAATTCCCGGCTGATAAACACCCCCTCAGGGTTAACATATACCCGCCATAATTCCACAGTCAAACTGTTGGATTGCGTGAGATGAAAACTATAACAAAATTGAATTAGGAAAGTTAGACTACAACTGGGAATAGTTTTCTCCAAACACAATGTTGTTTGGGGTGATACGACTAGACGTATTTATCGATACACAATTTACATTTAATACGATTAATTATTAACTTTTAAAGTCATTCGATTCCTTTGTTCAATTTGATATCGCTTTGAGAGAATAGAAAAGGCGTTTAGAGAGAAAAAAATGTTGACGTGCGATGAAAAGGTTTTTCCAATATTGAACTGTTCGAATATTTCTGAAGGGGGCGGGGGTGGATTTTTTTTATTTCGAATATATGCGGAGTTCACGCCCGGATCTCCTGATAAAATCAGTTCCAGGTGAGACTTGTGAGACTGGTATTAACGGCGAACGGTTCATGTAACACGTCAGCTCCCTGCTCCTCTGCTGTTTGCAGTGTGATGTGTATTATTACAGCGGCGGCGTGTTTGGGAAACCAAACACTTCCTGAAGCCGCTCCCGCTTTGCACACATACATGTACGCGTTTTCTTTATTCTTATTCTTTTATTTGGATATTGATTCAACAATGGAAAGATAGTTGGGAAATTAATTAATAACTTGTAAGTTGTTAAACATACAACGGGTTAAATAATTACAAACTAAAAAGACTCAAAAATCTAAGAAAAAAATAAAAAACACAAAAATACACAAATCTTAAAATAAATTAAGAAATTTTAACAAAGTCTTAGAAGTCTCAAAAACATTAAAATCTTAAAAAAAAAAATTAAGATTAAAATTTTTTTCAAAAATCTGTTATGGTTTATTTTAATTTATTTTAATTTTTTGAGTTTTTTTAGGTTTTTAATCGTTTTTTATTCTAAAAATTTTTTTTTTGTGTTTTGAATTTTTCTTAAAACTTTTTTTTTTTAAATTTTTTAAAAATGTTTGAGTTTTTTTGAATCTTATATATCTTTTTATTAATACTTTTAAGTAGTTTTAGTCTTTTGCAAGTTTTTTTTAGTTTTAAAATTGTTTTTTTTTGAGTTTTTTGAGTTTTCTTTTTCTTTTTTTGGGTTTTCCGAAAACTGTTTATATTATTTTTTTTAAATTATTAAGTTTTTTTAAGTCCTTCTGAGAGTCTTTCTAGGTTTTACATTTTTTTTTTTGACATTAAGAGTTTTATGGTACCATAGTTTGTAAAGACTCAAACAAAATCCAATTCATGTTTTAAGACTTAACGTCAATAGTCGATTTAGTTTATAATTTATGGTTTGAATAAATTTCAAAATTGTATACAAAAAAATTGATCGTATTAATTTGATTCAAATTTGCAATAAGTTTAGAACCAAATTAGTACCACAATTTGTAAAAATGTCAACAGAATCTAATGCGTGGTTTAAGACTTATGGCATTTAACATCAATAATCAATTTGGTTTATAATTTGTGGCTAATTTAGTTTTCAAAAATTAATTCAAAAACATTGATTTTGTCAATTTGATTCAAATTTGCAACAAATTTAGTAACATATAAATACCATAATTTGTAAAAATTAAAACAAAATCTAAAGCGTGATTTAGTATTTATAGCACTTAACGTTAAAAGTTGATTTGGTTCATAATTTGTAATTTAAATAATTTTCAAAATTTGATACAAAATTAATTGTGCTAATTTAATTCAAATTTGCAAAAAAATTTGTACAATATGAGTACTCTAATTTGCAAAAAATTCAACAAAATCCAATGCGTGATTAAGGACTTACAGCACTTAATGACAATAGTGCGTATAGTTTATAATTTGTTTATTATATATTTTTAAAATTTGATACAAAAAAATTGATTGTATCAGTTTGATTCAAATTTGCAATAAATTTAGTACCATACTAGTATCATGATTTTTTTAAATATCAACAAAATCCAATGCATAATTTAGGACTTATAGCACTTGATAGTGATAGTCAAATTAGTTCATAATTTGTGATTTAAATAATTTAAAAATTTGATAGAAAAAAATTGATTGTATCAAATTGATTCAAATTTGCAATAAATTTAGTACAATAATAGTACCATGATTGTAAAAATAACAACAAAATCCAATGAATAATTTAGAACTTATAGTACTTAATAGTGATAGTCAATTTAGTTCATAATTTGTGATTTAAATAATTTAAAAATTTGATAGAACAAAATTGATTGTATCAATTTTATTCAAATTTGCAATAAATTTAGTACCATATTAGTACCATGATTTGTAAAAATATCAACAAATTCCAATGCATAATTTGGGACTTATAGCACTTAATAGTGATAGTTGAATTAGCTCATAATTTGTGATTTAAATAATTTAAAAATTTGATAGAACAAATTTGATTGTATCAAATTGATTCAAATTTGCAATAAATTTAGTACCTTATTAGTACCATAAATTCTAAAAATATCAACAAAATCCAATGCATAATTTAGGACTTATAGCATTTAAAAGTGATAGTAGAATTAGTTCATAATTTGTGATTTAAATAATTTAAAAATTTGACAGAACAAAATTAATTGTATCAATTTGATTCAAATTTGCAATAAATTTAATACCATACTAGTACCATAAATTGTAAAAATATCAACAAAATACAATGAATAATTTAGGGCTTATAGCACTTAATAATGATAGCAGAATTAGTTCATAATTTGTGGTTTAAATAATTTTCAAAATTTGATACAAAAAAATTAATTGTATCAATTTGATTCAAATTTTCAATAAATTAAGTACCATACTAGTACCATAATTTGTAAAAATATTAACAAAATCTAATGCAAATTTAGGACTTATAGCACTTAATAGTGATAGTAGAATTAGTTCATAATTTGTAATTTAAACAATTTAAAAATTTAATAGAACAAAATTGATTGTATCAATTTGATTCAAATTTGCAAAAAGTTTAGTACCATAATTTGTAAAAATGTCAACAAAACCTAATGTGTAGTTTAAGACTTACGTCATCTAATTATTAATAGTTGACTAGGTTTTTAGTTATTTATTAAATTATAAAATTTGATACAAAAAAATTTATCGTGTCATTTTGATTCAAATTTGCAATAAATTTAGTACCATTTTAGTATTATAATTTGTAAGATTGATAACAAAATCTAATACGTGATTTAGAATTTATAGCACTTAATGGCAATAGTGCGTAAAGTTTATAATTTGTTATTTATATATTTTTAAGATTTGATACAAAAATATTGATTGTATCAATTTGATTCAAATTTGCAATAAATTTAGTACCATACTAGTACCATGATTTGTAAAAATATCAACAAAATCTAATGCATAATTTAGGACTTATAGCACTTAATAATGATAATAGAATTAGTTCATATATTGATTATAAGTATTTTAAAAATTTGATAGAACAGAATTGATTGTATCAATTTGACTCAAATTTGTAATAACTTTAGTACCAAACTAGTACCATAATTTGTAAAAATGTCAACAAAACCTAATGTGTAGTTTAAGACTTACGTCATCTAATTATTAATAGTTGACTAGGTTTTTAGTTATTTATTAAATTATAAAATTTGATACAAAAAAAATTATCGTGTCATTTTGATTCAAATTTGCAATAAATTTAGTACCATTTTAGTATTATAACTTGTAAGATTGATAACAAAATCTAATACGTGATTTAGAATTTATAGCACTAAATGGCAATAGTGCGTAAAGTTTATAATTTGTTATTTATATATTTTTAAGATTTGATACAAAAAAATTGATTGTATCAATTTGATTCAAATTTGCAATAAATTTAGTACCATACTAGTACCATGTTTGGTAAAAATATCAACAAAATCCAATGCATAATTTAAGACTTATAGCACTTAATAATGATAATAGAATTAGTTCATAATTTGATTATAAGTATTTTAAAAATTTGATAGAACAGAATTGATTGTATCAATTTGACTCAAATTTGTAATAACTTTAGTACCAAACTAGTACCATAATTTGTAAAAATATCAACAAAATCCAATGCATAATTTAGGACTTATAGCACTTAATAGTGATAGTAGAATTAGTTCATAATTTGTGGTTTAAATAATTTAAAAATTTGATAGATCAAAATTGATTGTATCAATTTGATTTAAATTTGCAATAAATTTAGTACCATACTAGTACCATGATTTGTAAAAATATCAACAAAATCCAATGCATAATTTAGGACTTATAACACCTAATAGTGATAGTAGAACTAGTTCATAATTTGTAATTTAAATAATTTAAAAATTTGATAGCACAAAATTGATTGTATCAATTTGATTCAAATTTGCAAAAAGTTTAGTACCATAATTTATAAAATTATCAACAAAATCCAATGTGTAGTTTAAGACTTACGTCACCTACTTATTAATAGTTGTTTAGGTTAATAGTTATTTATTTAATTATAAAATTTGATACAAAAAAATTGATTGTGTCAATTTGATTCAAATTTGCAATAAATTTAGTACCATTTAAATATTATAATTTGTAAGATTGAAAACAAAATCTAATGCGTGATTTAGAACTTATAGCACTTAATGGCAATAGTGCGTATAGTTTTTAATTTGTTATTTATATATTTTTAAGATTTGATACAAAAAAATTGATTGTATCAATTTGATTCAAATTTGCAATAAATTTAGTACTTTACTAGTACTATAATTTGTAAAAATATCAACAAAATCCAATGTATAATTTAGAACTTATAGCACTTAATAGTGATAGTCAAATTAGTTCATAATTTGTGATTTAAATAATTTAAAAATTTGATAGAAAAAATTGATTGTATCAAATTGATTCAAATTTGCAATAAATTTAGCTCTATATAAGTACCATACTTTTTAAAAATATAAACAAAATCCAGTGCGTGGTTTAGTACTTATGGTACTTAACGTTCATAATTTAGGATTTAAACAATTTTTAAAAATTGATAGAAAAAAATTGATTGTATCAATTTGATTCAAATTTGCAATAAATTAAGTATTATATAAGTAACAAACTTTTTGAAAATATAAACAAAATTCAATGCGTGGTTTAGTACTTATGGTACTTAACGTTCATAATTTGGGATTTAAATAATTTTTAAAATTTGATAGAAAAAAATTGATTGTATCAATTTGATTCAAATTTGCAATACATTTAGTACTATATAAGAACCATACTTTTTTAAAATATAAACTTAATCCAATGCGTGGTTTAGTACTTATGATACTTAACGTTCATAATTTGGGATTTAAATAATTTGTAAAATTTGATAAAAAAAACTGATTGTATCAATTTGATTCAAAAATGCAAAAAATTAAGTACTATATAAGTACCATACTTTTTTGAAAGATAAACTTAATCCAATGCGTGGTTTAGTACTTATGGTTCTTAACGTTCATAATTTGGGATTTAAATTATTTTTAAAATTTGATAGAAAAAAAATTGATTGTATCAATTTGATTCAAATTTGCAATAAATTTAGTACTATATAAGTACCATACTTTTTGAAAATTTAGACAAAATCCAATGCGTGGTTTAGTACTTATGATACTTAACGTTCATAATTTGGGATTTAAATAATTTTTATAATTTGATAGAAAAAACTGATTGTATCAATTTGATTCAAAATTGAAATAAATTTAGTACTATAAATGAACCATATTTTTGAAAATATAAATAAAATCCAATGCGTGGTTTAGTACTTATGGTACTTAACGTTCATAATTTGGGATTTAAATATTTTTTTAAATTTGATAGAAAAAAATTGAGTGTATCAATTTGATATTACTTTGCAATATATTTAGTACTATATAAGTACAATACTTTTTGAAAATATAAACAAATTCCAATCCGTAATTTAGTATTTATGGTACTTAACGTTCATAATTTAGGATTTAAATAAATTTTAAAATTTGATAGAAAAAAATTGATTGTATCAATTTTATTCAAATTTGCAATAAATTTAGTACTATATAAGTACCATTCATTTTGAAATCATAAACAAAATCCAATGCGTGGTTTAGTACTGATAGTACTTAACGTTCATAATTTGGGATTTAAATAATTTTTAAAATTTGATAGAAAAAACTGATTGTATCAATTTGATTTAAATTTGCAATAAATTTAGTACTATATAAGTACCATACTTTTTAAAAATATAAACAAAATCCAATGCGTGGTTTAGTACTTATGCTACTTAACGTTCATAATTTGGGATTTTAATAATTTTTAAATTTTGATAGAAAAAAATTGAGTGTATCAATTTGATTTAACTTTGCAATAAATTTAGTACTATATAAGCACCATACTTTTTGAAAATATAAACAAAATCCAATGCGTGGTTTAGTACTTATGGTACTTTACGTTCATAATTTGGGATTTAAATAATTTTTAAAATTTGATAGAAAAAAATTGATTGTATCAATTTGATTCAAATTTGCAATAAATTTAGTACTATATAAGTACCATACTTTTTAAAAATATAAACAAAAACCAATGCGTAGTTTAGTACTTATGATACTTAACGTTCATAATTTGGGATTTAAATAATTTTTAAAATTTGTTAAAAAAAACTGATTGTATCAATTTGATTTAAAATTGCAATAAATTTAGTATTTTTTAAGTACCATATTTTTAGAAATATAAACAAAATCCAATGCGTGGTTTAGTACTTGTTCATAATTTGGGATTTAACTAATTTTTAAAATTTGATAGAAAAAAATTAATTGTATCAAATTGAATCAAATTTGCAATAAATTTAGTACTATATATGTACCACACTTTTTAAAAATATGAACAAAATCCAATGCGTGGTTTAGTACTTATGATACTTAACGTTCATAATTTGGGATTTAAATAATTTTTAAAATTTGATAGAAACAATTTGATAGTATCAATTTGATTCAAATTTGCAATTAATTTAGTACTATATAAGTACGATACTTTTTGAAAATATAAACAAAATTCAATGCGTGGTTTAGTACTTATGGTAATTAACGTTCATAATTTGGGATTTAAATCATTTTTAAAGTTTGATAGAAAAAAACTGATTGTATCAATTTGATTCAAAATTGCAATAATATTAGTACTATATAAGTACCATACTTTTTTAAAAATATAAACAAAATCCAATGCGTGGTTTAGTACTTATGCTACTTGACGTTCATAAATTGGGATTTAAATAATTTTTAAAATTTGATAGAAAAAAACTGATTGTATCAATTCGATTCAAATTTGCAATAATTTTAGTACTATATAAGTACCATACTTTTTAAAAATATAAACAAAATCCAATGCGTGTTTTAGTACTTATGATACATAACGTTCATAATTTGGAATTTAAATAATTTTTAAAATTTGATAGATAAAATTGATTGTATTAATTTGATTTAAATTTGCAATAAGTTTAAGACTATATAAGTACCATACTTTTTGAAAATATAAACAAAATCCAATGCGTGGTTTAGTACTTATGATACTTAACGTTCATAATTTGGGATTTAAATAATTTTTATAATTTGATAGAAAAAACTGATTGTATCAATTTGATTCAAATTTGCAATAAATTAAGTACTATATAAGTACAATAAATTGTGAAAATATAAACAAAATGTAATGCGTGATTTAGTACTTATGGTACTTAAAGAAAAACGTTTTTGTCAAATTTGATTAAACTCCAATAAGTAGATTTCAAATTGTGGTTTACAAACAAATTAAACTTAAGTGTTTTTAGGTTACAAATCTAACAAACCAAAATCGGTTAAATTTGATTAATTGATTGGACCATAGCATTTTTTTAATGTTTGTTAAATTGAAGTAAGAGATGGAGATTCAGAAATAACCAAACCTCCAAGAAGATATACACAAATTGAAGTTGTAGAAAAACATATTCACAAATTGAACTGCCAGATGATGATTAAGCGCAAGAAATAAATTAGATTACAAAAAAATATGCAAAACTTGAAATTATAAAAGAAACAAGTCGGTCCCAAGTTGAAGTAATCAGTGATGAACAAGTGGTTTATGAAGGAAATTAAATAACAAATGTATTTAAAATTAATTGGAAAATACTCAAGTTGGTGGCTTTTTATTTATAAACAGCATATTATGTATGTAGATACAAAAAAATAAATAAATGTTTTTTTAACTTTAAGCAAACATTTAAGTAAATTGATGTACTTGTTTGGGTTCATTCACCTTTGGGAATCCTTGCTCTAGAAGCTATTGTATATATTAAGGATTGGGTTAGTAAATGTGATTAAAGTATATCTGTAGTAATGCAATTTTTAATTCATACATTGTATAGACTTTATAGGTCCCAACGGATACCAACCCCATATAATATTATTCTCACAAAGTGGGATGGGTCTGGCTATCAGCACACCACTCGAATTAAATGTTCAGGGAGGGGTTGGATCAAATGGAACTGTACATTATACACACGTCAAATCCTCGCAAATGACGGTTCTGATATATACACACGCGCTAATCCATCCATCCCGCTTCCCCTAACGAGCCAACACACATACACCCTCCGATCATTTCCTAGTCTTTCAAACCATTTTAAATAAGTGATGATTAGAGGAAACGGATTTCCATTTTACGAGCCGACAAATAATTTGAAGCGAATCGTAAAAGAAAAATTATACAGAAAAATGATTCTATTCCACCTGTCCAGATATATTAAGAATTAGTAGCCCGTATTCTCCCTTCTGTATAAATACGAACGTCGCTAGGAGAAGGGATTTCTAATAAATTGATTTCGGATTCTCGATGATTTGTTTGCAGCTGGAAAACTTTCATGCAATTACTTTGACTTGTTTATATTATCCGTTTTGTGGAAAGGGACCTTTATGAAAGAGATGAAGCACTCCGGCAGATTAAAAACCGTTCTTATATTAGCGGTGCTTTCAATATATTTTTATAAATATTAATTGAATTGAATTGGTATGCAAACACCTTAACATAAAAGGGTCAACTCAATTTGAATTTATCGAGTGGTGATTGATGCGTTGAGAGTTGTCCCTCAGGCGTTACCAAAAAACAATAATTTTTCATGTTGATAAGCGGGAGGAGACGAAGAAGTCGAATGTTTTTGAGAAGGGTAACATAATGTATTAAATGCAGAATAAAATATGGAGTTTTCGGCGTCGTGACTTGGGAGTCGCGTGTGCTAGGATTAAAAAAGTTCGTCCACTCAATCTTTTCGGGGTAAAAAGAGGGCCGACGTCAGCGCCGCCACAGCGATATTGGATGGACCGGCTCTTTTAGTCTTCTTTTTTTTAGTTTCCAAATGAAATCTTTTATGATTGATAGACAGTCCGGTCCTTCCATGTCCACCCATATATTGGGGCGGCGCATTCGCTGCAGTTTATCGTCCGCGTATATTCTCTCGATCCATTGATAACGCCGGAAACGCTTTGTTAAATTCCAATGTATTTTATGCCCCTACATCCCGTCTTTTGTCCCTAATCTACTGCGATTTATTAGATTCAAGGAAATATCAGCCGCGCAAAACAATCTCTATAGAGTTGAGGGGGACGGATGAAAAAATACGGTGATGTATTTATAAGTGGCGTTGTCGCATGACAGCAGACGCCGGCGTCGCAGCAATTAAAGAAGCATCAAGCCTAATGTGCTATCTGGCTGCCATCAAACTGCACTCGAGTATAGCACAACTCCCCTCTTGATAATAAGTCGATGTTTGTTTATGAGCCACCAGCACATTTTCCTTTTTGATGGCAGACATCAAGGGGGAGGATATATTTTATTTTATGCTGCCATTTTTATCTCGCAAATATCTACTAAAACATTGTTACAACACATGCTCTTTACTTAGTTACACAACTGTATTAGCTGAGTGTATATGCAATAGAATGAAGCGTTATTGAGGTTGGTAATAAAGTTACAAAAAAATAAATATTGTATTCATTTACGGAAGAAAATTATTTTAAACTTTAATTAAAAAATCATGGTATTTTTAGAAATTTATGAAAGATTCTAAAGAGTCCAAGCATCATTTTATATATTTGGTCAAAAATTTAATTTCAAAAATTAAAAATAATTTTTATAAATTTTCAAAATGTTGAATTTTAGTAGAAATCACAATTTTGCAAGGATTTAAGCTGTTGAAATAATAACAATTTATAATAAAACATAACTTTCTACTCAAAAATTCTGTAAAATAAATTTTACGAATTTTGACCACGTAAATTTGCGTTAAATTACGCTTATTTAAGACTAGTTTCCACGGTATGATATTAATAAAGAGAGAGAAGAACAAACAAATTACTCAAAAAACCATGTTTACAGCATTAAATCTGTAGTAAAAGCCGCAAAAACACTCTTCTGCTGCATAAAATTAAACAAAAATGCAAGAAAACTTTTCCACATAAAAAATTGCTTTGAATGCCAATTTATTAAGTAAAACTCGCACAAAAAAACATGTTAACGGCATTAAATCTGTAACAAAACGCGCAAAAACACCCATTTTTGCATAAAATTGATAAAAAAGGCAAAAAATTAAAAAAAAAAACTATTTGACAAATAAAATATAATAAAAATTGCTCAGAATACAAATTTAGTAAGTAGAATTTATCTAAATTAACTCAAAAAATCATGTTTTAGGCATTAAATCTTAAAAAAAAAGCACAAAAACCTTCTTTTGCTGCAACAAAACTACTTGCCTCATAAAAAATCGCTTGGAATACTAATTTATTAAGTAAAATTTATACAAACTCGCACAAAAAACCACGTTTACAGCAATAAATTTGTTTTATTAAACGTTCAAAAATCCACATTTGTTACATTAAATTGATTAAAAACTAAATAAACGCTGTTTTTTAACTTTGCTTTGCGCATGAGCAACATTTGTTACGCGCATGAGCAGAATGCATAATTTATACGTTTTTGCAATAATTTAAAAATTATGACAATCATGGCAATCAAACCACGCGTTTACTTTTTAAAAGTTTAAAAACATTTTAGAATACCAATAACAATTCAGTATTTTTTTTGGCACTTTAGAAACATTTTTGACTGTTCAGGATAGTTTTATGTCACAAGTGACAACATTTTTGACAAATTAAAAACGTTCACAAACATTTTAGGAAATCAGTATTAGTTCAAGATTATTTTAGACACGTTAAAAACATTGTTGCCGGTTTAAAATTGCTTTATAACATAAGTGGCAGCTGAAGAACATGTTTGACAGATTAAAAACATTTTTAACTGTTCACGAATGTTTTGAAAACCTTTGAAAACATTTTTGACAGTTTAAGATTGCTGTATGATATAATGACAACAATTTTTTGGAACATTTTTTAAACATTTTTGAACATACGTAATAGTTTGGGAATATTTTTGACATTTTAAGAATATTTTTGACAGATCACAAACGTTTTATGACTTTATTAGACAGTTCAGCAACTTTTTTTATACATTATTAAGCATTTAGGAACATTCTATGACATCAGTAAAAGCATAGAAATATTTTTGGCACTTTTTTGTTCAGTTTAGGATAGGTTTAGACATAAATGACAACCCAAAAACATTTCAGGACATCACTAATAGTTCAGAAATATTTATTACACATAAACAATAAGTAAAGAACATTATCTACAGATTAAGAACATTTTTGACAATGTTCACAAAGATTTTAGAACATATAGCACCCAATATTTCTAAAAAAATTCAAATTACTCAAAAATCTGAAACGTCTTTTGCAAAAGGAAATAGTATCATTGCATAAAACCTAAAAGCTCTTAACAATAAAGATAAAATAGAATTTATGAAAGTCAAAAAAACAGTGTTAATCCGATGTCACGCACATTCGGAAAAGTTCAACAAGCTATATATAAAATAATAACCAGTAGAGTTGTGGCCGTGTAAGTAGATTGCGTATCGCAGCTACATATCACAGTCAAGCACATCGGAATAGCAACTTAAAAAGTTGTAAATTGAAGCACTAATAGAAAAACGTTAAAAACCTAGCTAGCCTATAAACTTTTTTTTAATACAGAAACAAGACGTTTTTATTTGCATTAAAAGTGAGACGTTACGATTTGACTCAAAAAGACAATATTTATGAAACATGGAAAGAAAAAGACTTGCGACAAACATTTGGGTGAGTGGGTGGGATACACCATAGCATAATGACGAGTTGATAGTTTGGATTGGAGTGACCCACTTACCCGCCAAACTGTTAGTTGTATCAAAAAGTTAAACTACAATCTTCTCTTGTGAGAAAGTAACTTCTTACGCTTGCCGAGAAGTAAAATACTATTTTTATTAATAACAAACACTTGGGTGGGTGGGTGGAATACTCCATAGCATGATGACAAGTCGGTATTTTAGTTTGCAGTGGCTCAACCACGCTCACAACTGTTAGTTATAAAGAGGTTGGATTACAACTCTCTCTTGAAACAAAGTCTTCAGACGCTCGCCAAAAGGTCAAACATTATATCTTTTAATGACAAACACTTGGGTGGGTGGTTGAGATTCTCTATAACATGATGACAAGTCGGTAGTTTGAATTGAATTGACTCACCCACCCGCTCAACTGTTAGTTGTATCAAAAGGTTAGATCACAACCTTCTCTTGTAACAAAGTAACTTTTGATGCTCGTCAAAAAATTAAACATTAAATCTCTTGATGACGAACAGTTGGGTGGGTAAGTGGTCCTAATTTATAGCATGATAACAAGTTGGTAGTTAAGATTGGAGTGAAAACTTTCTTTTCTAAGCAGATTTATATAAATTTAGTCAAAACCATGATTAATTTTGATAAATTTTGTAAAAAACTATGTAATCAATTCAATACTAATTTAGTTTAAAAAATGGTTATATTTAATATATGTTATTAGAAAATATGTTTTTTGTGCAATATTCATAAAATAATTTCTTTTTCTAAGCATTTTTTTACAAATTTAGTATAAAAAATAATTAATTTAGATATTTTTTGTTTGTTTATTATTTATGTAAAAATTTGCTTTTTTAACCATGATAACTAGTCAATAGTTTAAATTGGAGTGACTTACCCACCCGCCCAAGTGTTACTTGTTAAGAGGTTGGATGACAACTTTTTCTTGTAACAAAATGACTTTTAACGCTTGCAGGGAACTTTATCATGCAATTTCTTGATAACAAACACTTGGGTAGGTTTGGACTATAGCATGATGACTAGTCGGTAGTTTATATTGAAGTAACTCATCCACTTGCTCAACTGTTAGTTGTATCTAGAAGTTAGATTACAACTTTCTCTTTTGACTCTTGCCAAGAATTCAAACTGTAATTCTCTTAATGACAAACACTTGGGTAGAAAAATGAAAAGCCGGTAATTTAAATTGGAGTAGCTTACCCATCAAACTAACTGTTAGTTGTATCAAGAAGTTAAATTACAACTTCTTTTTTGTGACTTCTGACGCTTGCCGAGAGGTCAAACTTTTTTTATATACGCTTGCCAAAAATCAAACATTAAATCTTTTGATGACGAACACTTAGGTGGGTAGGTGAAACACGGTAGTTTGAATTGGAGACTCCAAATTATCTTGGTCGGGTTTAAAACATTTATTATCTTTCTCTTTCTCTTTCTCAGAGCAGGCAAACAAATTTCAAAAAGTTAATTATGTTTGATGTGTTATGTTTCTTTTTAATTTTCTTTAAGCAAGTTGACTTCCAAAATAAAGTCTTTATTAGTTCTAATTTTTTGCAAAAAAGCGGTTTAACGACCAGTCTGAAATTTTCTGTTTAATTTAAAAATTTGATGATCTTAATCCGATATAAATATTAAATTAAAGGTTAGTTTAGGAGCATTAACAACAGTTTTTAGAAGAAAAGTAATTTTTAAGAAGAAATTATAATGTGTTTTCTTAGTGATTTTAAAAGAACGTATATACGTTTTATTTAACTTCCAAAAATATTGTACTAGTTGGTTTGCTAAAGCGATTTTTTGTAAATTCTGTACAAAATTGTACTTTAATTATGCAATAAATAGTTTGTTAAGCAATTTTATTAAGGTTTATTATAGTTTCTAAGCAAATTTATTTTATATTATTAAATAAATTCTATAAAAAATAGTTTCCTATGCGATTTTTTATAAATTTTGTGCAATATACACAAAATGCATTATTTTTGTTTTACATAGTTGATGATTTTATGTAAATTATATAAAATAAATAATTTAAAAACTTTGTAATTACAAATAAATTTTTTAAATAAATTTTTGTAAAAAAAACTATTTTTTTGTGCATTATTTATGCAACAATTTGCTTTAGTTATGCAGTTTTATACAAATTTAGTATAAAAATTGGTTAAATTTGATAAATTTTGATAGAAAATATGTTTTTTTGAGCAAAATTCATGCAATAATTTGCTTTTCTTAACAATTTTATACAAATTTACTATAAAAAAAGTCAATTTTTAAAAAAATTTATAAGAAAATATGCTTTTTTGTGCAAAATTTATGCAACAATTTATTTTTGTAGGCAATTTTATACAAATTTAGTCAAAAAAAAATGATTAGTTTAGATTAATTTTGTAAGAAAATTTGTTTTTGAGCAATATTCATGCAACAATTTGCTTTTCAAAGCAATTCTATTCATATTTAGAAAAAAAAAAGGTTAATTTTGTAAAAAAATATATTTTTTTATGCTTTTCTAACTAATTTTTTTCAATTTTTTTATAAAAAATGGTTAAATTTGATAAATTTTGTTAGAAAATATGTTTTTTGTGCAATATTAATTTAACAAGTTGCTTTTCTAAGCAGTTTTGATACAATATTTATATAAAATGTAGTTAATTTCGATAAATTTTATAAAAAAATATGTTTTTATGCAATAATCTTGAAAATAATTTGCTTTTCTATACATTTTTTTACAAATTTAGCATAAAAATGGTTAATTTTGTCATATTTTGTAAGAAAATATGTTTTTTTTGTGCAATTTTATACAAATTTAGAATTAAAAAATTGTCAATTTTGATATGTTTTATTAAAAAATATGTTTTTTTGTGCAATATTCATCTTACAATTTGCTTTTCTTAGCAATTTTATACAAATTTAACATAAAAAATTAATAATTCATTTAAATTTTATTAGAAAATTTGTTTTTTGAGCATAAATTATGCAATAATTTGTTTTTCTGAACAATTTTATTCAAATTTAATATAGAAATTAGTTAGTTTTGATAAGTTTTTTAAGAAAATAGGTTTTTTGTGCATTATTTATGCAAAAACTTGCTTTTCTATACAACTTTAAACAAATTTTTTATAAAAAATAGTTAATTTTTATAGATTTTGTAAGAAAATATGTCTTTTGTGCAATATTAATTTAGCAATTTGCTTTTTTAAGCAGTTTTGATACAATATTTTTATAAAATGTAGTTAATTTTGATAAATTTTATAAGAAAATATGTTTTTTCATGCAATAATCATGCAAATTTTTGCTTTTTCATACATTTTTTTCAAACTTAGCATAAAAAATGGTTATTTTTGATATATTTTGTAAGAAAATAGGTTTTTTGTGCATTTTTATACAAATTTAGTATAAAAAAATGATTAATTATGATAAGTTTCATTAAAAAATAGATTTTTTTATGCAATAATCATGCAAATTTTTGATCTTTCATACATTTTTTTACAAATTCAGCTTAAAAAATGTTTAAATTTAATATATTTTGTAAGAAAATAGGTTTTTTGTGCCATTTTATAAAAATTTAGTATAAAAAATGATCAATTTTGATAAGTTTGATTAAAAAATAAGTTTTTTTGTGCAATATTCATGCTACAATTTGCTTTTTTTAGCAATTTTATACAAATTTAACATAAAAAATTAATAATTCATATAAATTTTATTAGAAAATTTGTTTTTTGAGTAAGTATGCAATAATTTGTTTTTCTAAGCAATTTTATTCAATTTTAATTAAAAATATGTTCTTTTGTGCAATTTTTATGCTAAAACTTGATTTTCTATACAACTTTAAACAAATTTACTATAAAAAAATGTTAATTTTTATAGATTTTATAAGAAAATATGTTTTTGTGCAATATTTATGCAACAATTTGCTTTTGTAAGCAATTTTATACCAATTTAGTAAAAAAAATGGTAAGTTTAGATTAATTTTGTAAGAAAATATGTTTTTTGTGCAATAATCATGCAACAATTTGATTTTCTAAGCAATTTTATACATATTTAGTCAAAAAAAGGTTACATTTAATTAATTTTTTAAGAAAATATGTTTTTTTGATGCTTTTCTAACTAATTGTTTACAATTTTTTTATAAAAAATAGTTAATTTTGATATTTTTTTTAGAAAATATGCTTTTTGTGCAATAATAATTCAACAATTTGCTCTTCTAAGCAGTTTTGATACAATATTTTTATAAAATGTAGTAAATTTTGATAAATTTTATAAGAAAATTTGTTTTTTATTCAAAAATCATACAATTTTTTTGTTTTTATATACATTTTTTTGCAAATTCAGCATAAAAAATGGTTAATTTTGATATATTTTGTAAAAAAACATGTTTTTTGTGCAATTTTATACAAATTTAGTATAAAAAAATGGTCAATTTTGATAAGTTTCATTAAAAAATATGTTTTTTTGTGCAATATTTATGCTACAATTTGCTTTTTTTAGCAGTTTTTTACAAATTTAATAATTCAGATAAATTTTATTAAAAAATTTGTTTTTTATGCATAAATTATGCAGTAATTTGTTTATCTAAGCAATTTTAATTAAATTAGTATTAAAATTAGTTAGTATTAATAATTTTTTTAAGAAAATATGTTTTTTGTACAATATTTAAGCAAAAACTTGCTTTTCTAAACAACTTTATTTAAGTTATTTCTTAAAGATTTAATAAAAAAATTTTTTTTTAATAATAATAATAATAATAAATTTATTACTCAGCAGCTTAATTCCAATTACAGAGTAAAATATAATATAAATTAAAAACAAATAAATATATAATAATTATTATAATAACAAAGATTTTAAAAGATTACTATAAGAATTATAGTGTTCTAAATTACATTCAAATCGACGTATGCACATATAAACATTGTATATAAAATAATAGAGTATATTGTGATATATAAATTAATTAAAAACTATAACAAATTATAAAATATATATGCAGATAATAACAAATTTAAAAGAGGAAAAATATTTTTAAAAATTAGTTAATCATAGACTCTAACAACGATTTTTTAAAATGAGCTATTCTGTTTTTATAATAATCGGAACAATATGAAAGTTTGTTACTAATTCTACACATACGTACGATAGGGGAATTAGCAAAATGATTTGTACGAAATATTGGTATGGAGAATGTACGACAGCATCTTGCTGACATTCTTGAAACATGAAAATTAATACATGACAGAGTAAAACTGTCATCTATGATAAAATGTATAACTTTATAGAGATAAGTAGCAATAGTTAGCCTGTGGCAGTCATTAATGGATAAAAGGTATTTGAAGTCGGAAAGAAGTGATTGGTAATTTATATCGTAGCTTGGATAAACTCCATGTTTACGTAGGTATAAGAAGTACTTTAAAATCCTTTTTTGAATACGTTCTAGAGTGAGAACGTACTTGTGTTGCCAAGGAGACCATATGATACAACAATAAGACAATTATAATATAATGTATGCTCTAAACAGTAAGGATGATGTATCTGTAGATTTTAAAGTTTTACCGGTACGAATAATGAAACCCAACATACGATTTAATTCTTTTGAAATACTATCAATGTGATCAGAAAAGCCTAACTTGTCATTAAATGTTATTCCTAAGTCTTTTATTAAATTTACCAGTTCAAGAGTAAATCCATTAATGTTGTAATTATACTTAATTTTTGTGACATTGGTAGAGTAAGACATTACTTTACACTTATTAATGTTTAGTGATAAACAATTGGTATTGCACCATAACAACAAAGTATTAAGGTCATCCTGTAGAGACAGACAATCGTCATTGTTATCTCTGTTCTGTATTGTTTTAAATCATCTGCATATAACAAAGCTGTCGAATTACAATTGTCATTGATATACACCAAAAAAAACAAAGGTCCTAAATTAGAACCTTGAGGAACCCCTGTGGATGCAATATATGGTGAAGATACATGACTACTGTATGCAACCATAAGTTTTCTTTTACTAAGATATGATTTAAAAACTGCAATCAAATTATTAGGAATGTTAAGCATTATTAATTTATTAAAAAGGATGTTGTGATTTATTTTATCAAATGCCTTGATTAAATCAGTATAAATGACATCAGTTTGAATGTGTTGGTGAATGTAATCGGCAATCAACTGTGTAGCGTGGCATAAGTTTGTTGATGTAGATCTGCCAATGATGAATCCATGCTGATTTTGAGATATGTGTGGATTAATAATAGCAAATAATACATTGTATAATGATGCTTCAAAGATTTTTGAGAAATTTGATAAAATTGATATGGGAAGATAATTACAGAATAAATTACGATCACTTGATTTAAAAACAGAATTAACTTTCACTTCCTTCCAGCATGCTGGAAAAATGCCACTTTGTAATATGGTGTTAAAAATGTACGTGAGAGGTGTAACAAGTACCGGAGCACAATCTTGAACCAAAAATGAAAGAATATTATCAATCCCAAATGTCATGTTTTCTTTTAGACGTTTAAAACTAGGCAATACATCATTTTCAGTCATAGTTACATTATCAATGTGATCACTAGATAGAGAAACAGAATGAGAATCGATGCTATTAGTTGCACTATACACGGTTGCAAAATGCTTTGCAAACTCATTTACTATATTATTGCCATCACTAAGCATTTGAGTATCTGAAGACATTTAACCAGAAATTTTTGATACTCCTTTTAAGGAGTTAACTTAAGACTAAATAACTTTAAGGTTGTTACGAATAGTATGTTCTGCATTAGCTACAAAATTATTTCTGCAGTTTTTAATGTCATTATTAATTTCACGGCAAATGTCATTCAGAAAACAAGTGTTTTGAATTGTTGTGCAATATTTAAGCAACAATTTGCTTTTTTAAGCAATTTTTAACATATTTAGTCAAAAAAAAGGTTACATTTGAATAATTTTGTAAAAAAATATGTTTTTTATGCTTTTCTAACTAATTTTTTTATTTTTTTTAATAAAAAATAGTTAATTTTAATAAATTTTGTTAGAAAATATGTTTTTAGTGCAATATTATATCAACAATTTGCTCTTCTAAGCAGTTTAGATACAATATTTATATAAAATGTAGTTAATTTTGATAAACTTTTTTAAGCAATAATCATTCAAATTTTTGTTTTTTTATAAAAAAATTTACATATTCAGCAAAAAACGGTTAATTTTGATAATTTTTTTAAGAAACTATGTTTTTGTGCAATATTCATGCAACAATTTGCTTTTGTAAGCAATTGTATACAAATTTAGTCAAAAAAAATGGTTAGTTTAGATTAATTTTGTAAGAAAATATGTTTTTTGTGCAATATTCATGCAACAATTTGTTTTTTTTTTGTGTAATAATAATTCAACAATTTGCTCTTCTAAGCAGTTTTAGTACAATATTTATATAAAATGTAGTTAATTTTGATAAATTTTATAAAAAATTACGTTTTCTATGCAATAATTATGCATTCTTTTTGCTTTTTCATACATTTTTTTACAAATTCAGCATAAAAAATGGTAAGAAAAAATGTATTTTGTGCAATTTTATACAAATTTTTCAAAAAAAATGGTCAATTTTGATAAGTTTTATTAAAAATTATGTTTTTTTGTGCAATACTCATGCTACAATTTGTTTTTCTAGGCAATTTTATTCAAAATTAGTATTAAAATTAGTTAGTTTTGATACATTTTTTAATAAAATATGTTTTTTGTACAATATTTATGCAAAAACTTACTTTTCTATACAACTTTAAACAAATTTACTATAAAAAATAGTTAATACTTGCTCTTCTAAGCAGTTTAAATACAATATTTATATAAAATGTTGTTAATTTTAATACATTTTATTAGAAAATATGTTTTTTATGCAATAATCATGCAAATTATTGCTTTTTAATAGTTTTTTTTTTACAAATTTAGCATAAAGAATGGATCATTTTAACATATTTTGTAAGAAAAAATGTTTTTTGTGCAATTTTATACAAATTTAGTATAAAAAATTTATCAATTTTGATAAGTTTCATTAAAAATTATGTAATTTTGTGCAATATTTATGCTATAACTTGCTATTCTTAGCAATTTTATACAAATTTAATTTAATAAATGAATAATATATATAAATTTTATTAGAAAGTTTGTTTTTTGAGCATAAATTATGCAATAATTTGTTTTTCTAAGCAATTTTATTCAAAATTAGTATAAAAATTAGTTAGTTTTGATAATTTTTATAAGAAAATATGTTTTTTGTGCAATATTAATTCAACAATTTGCTTTTTTAAGCAGTTTTGATACAATATTTATAAAAAATGTAGTTAATTTTAATAAATTTTATAAGAAAATATGTTTTTTTATGCAAGAATCATGCAAATTTTTGCTTTTTATTCCTTTTTTTTTTCAAATTCAGCATAAAAAATGATTGATTTTGATATATTTTTTAAGAAAATATGTTTTTTGTGCAATTTTATACAATTTTAGTATAAATAAATTGTCAATTTTGATAAGTTTCAATAAAAAATATGTTTTTTTGTGCAATATTTATGCTACAGTTTGCTATTCTTAGCAATTTTATACAAATTTAATATAAAAAATGGATAATTCATATAAATTTTATTAGAAAATTTGTTTTTTGAGCTTAAATTATGCAATAATTTGTTTTTCTAAACAATTTTATTTAAATTTAGTATAAAAATTAGTTTTTTTTAAGAAAATATGTTTTTTGTGCAATATTTATGCAAAAACTTGCTTTTCTATATAACTTTAAACAAATTTAGTATAAAAAATAGTTAATTCTTATAGATTTTATAAAAAAAAGTTTTTTGTGCAATATTTATGCAACAATTTTCTTTTCTAAGCATTTTTAAACATATTTAGTAAAAAAAAGGTTACATTTGATATTTTTGTAAGAAAATATGTTTTTTATACTTTTCTAACTAAATTTTTACATTTTTTTAAATAAAAAATATTAAATTTTAATGAATTTTGTTAGAAAATTTGTTTTTTGTGCAATATTAATTCAACAGTTTGCTCTTCTAAGCAGTTTTAATACAATATTTATATAAAATGTACAAATTTTTCAAAAAAAATGGTCAATTTTGATAAGTTTCGTTAAAAAATATGTCTTTTTGTGCAATATTTATGCTACAATTTGCTTTTCTTAGCAATTTTTTACAAATTTAATATCAAAAATTGATAATTCTTATAAATTTTATTAAAAAATTTGTTTTTTGGGCATAAATTATGCAATTAATTGTTTTTCTAAGCAATGTAACAGTAAATATTTTATTCTGAGTAAATACTTGTCGGCACAACTCAGTTTTTCTTATGCCAAATATAAGCCTAATAATACGTTTTTGGGCAGTAAACACTCTGGTTAAGTCGCTTCTGCCCCATACTAGTATGTTAAATGATAAGTGCGAGTAGACAAAAGCCTAATACATATCAATTACTGATTTGAATGAAAATTTGCCTTTTAGTTTTAGAATGGCATAATATGCCATAATAATTAACTTTTCATTTACCAGCTCTTGAGAGGGTAGGTAGGCTACACTAGAAGTTACCCTTCCACTTAAGCGTTTAATATCAAGCAATTTATTAAAAACTTATTTTTTGTTGTATTGTTAACAACTGACCACTATTCCCTTTTGAAGAATTGCAGCTGAAACACACAAAAGAGGAAAAATAATAAAAACTTCAATAACCAACCTTTGGGTGGATGGGTAAGACTAAAGTACAGAAAGCTACCTGTCCACAATTCAAATTTGGTTTGTTATCAAGAAATTGATTAAAATCAAATTCTCTGTTGTATTGCTAATAACTAATCATTGTTCTTTTGTTTAAAATTTCAGCAGCAATATAAAAGATTAATTTAATAATACACTCTTCAGTCATTAACACTTGGGCGATGCACAATAGAATGAACTACCTGCCCACAATTTAAACTTGATGCCATTACACCCTCTCAAGCGTTTGGTATCAAGAAACTTATTAAAAACTTACTATCTGAACAATTTTTTTTTTGTTTAGAATAGGAACATAAACATAAAAGAAGAGTGAAATAATGAATTCTTTAACCACCAACTCTTGAGCGGGTGGGTAGTTCAGTAGTTCATAGTAAAAAATAATCATTGAAACTAATTGTTTCTTGTTTTGCTAACAACTGACATTTTTTTTTGTTAAGAACAAGCAGGAACACAAAAAGTAAATATAATAATAAATTCTATATTGACCAACACTTGTGGGGGTTTGTAGGTCATAATAGTCATAGTATCCGCCCACAATTTAAACCAAAAAAATATTTTGGAAGAGTGGATCCGTTGAGTAAAACGCCTAACTTGAATTTTAAATTACACGTGCAGTCTATTCTTGATAAATCTTGGCTTCTTGTTCAGATGTTGCATCAAAACAGCGGCATGTCAGTTCAATATGCTAACATACGCATCCCCAATCTGGGGCACGGCCTCGCGGTGTCACTTCAATTGTCTTAAAGCATTTCAAAGTTCTTCTCTGAAACGCCTCTTCAGTGCTCCATGGTACTGTCATAACAGAAAAATGTAGGCAAACCTTAAGTTGCCTCTTCTGCGCCAACACTTTGAGGAAGAATTTCTTCTATAAACATCCGGTAAATCAAGTAGCCAAATTTTAATAATACTAACAAAGATCAGGTCAACCCACCATCTTTCCGCATTCTATAGGGCTTAATACTAACTATATACTTACTAAATCTAACAAAGGCATTTCAACCTGAGGAGAAGAATCCGACACTTGTCAGTCTTATAGAAGATTTTAACACGCCTAGCCCACCAAAAAAAAAAAACTTTAATTTTGGCGCATATATTGTTGAAGGTTTGAGAGCCCCATCTAAAAATAAATAAAAATAAAAAATAAAAAAATAATGCGCCTAACTTGAATCTTAGCGCTTAATTTATCAAAGGTTTGAGCCCCAGTTTTGGCAGAAAATTTTAAGAAAATATTTTATTTATTAGTTTAAAGCATTAGTCAAATATTAATGATTTGTCTTTATTTAACTATAATTACATGTAATATGGGAGAGTGGGTGGACTAAAAAAAATGGAAAAAACAATTATTTGTTAGATCTGCTAGATGATAAATTGCTTTATTGACACACCTAACGTAAAGGTTTTAATCTCTTAAACATGACTAAAATAATAACATGATTTATATCACCTAATTACCCGTTGGTTCTATTAACCCTGTTTATACAAGTTTTAAAATTTCTGGAGCAATGTAAAAAGCTGTAAGGCACAATAAAGAAAAAGAAGAAAATGTGCTTTTGCTTAAGGACTATATACTACTAACTTTTAGGCTGCAGAATCTTCCTAAAGTTTATAGTAATACATTGCAAAAATTGAAAGAATAACTTTGCTTTGGCTTTATCTGGTTTGCATAAATCATTTGCTTTTTTTGCAAATAAAACAACTTTTTTCTAATTTAAAAAAACTGTGATTTAAAATTAATTGTTCCAAATTTAAGGTTTTTTAATAAATATTAATAATTGTTGTTTTAGAGTTTAAACAATATTGGATCAATGATCCGACAATGTGCTAGTAAAAGTATGTTTCTGGAATGCTGATTGTTTTCTAGAAATTATTTGTTTAAACAAAAATTAAAATTTGGATTTAAATTATAAATTTTAGACTTTTAATTCTAGCTTCATACTTTGTTGCTTCAATATTTTAAGTTGAGTAATAAGCAAAAATTCTTTGTTGTATACGCAGCCTTAAACTTAAATAAATTTACACAGTTAGAAACTTTTGTTGTAGATTAAAGACGTGAGACAATATATTTTTCCAATTAACTACTTCAAAGTTGATACACCAAAAACGACCAGATCAAGATTTATATTTAGATTTGGAACATGTCAAAAAAAATTATCAATCTTCACAGAACTAAAAAAATAATTTTTAAACAAAAAACGCTTATCAGCACCCGGTTTTAGTGGCATTTCTAACAAAACTCTTAAGTATTCTCAAATAATTTTTCTGGCATTAGTTGGTCCTAAGACTTTCTCTTACGTAATGCAGAAATACATTTGTAAAATACGTTATTAGTTTACGCTACTCTAGTAGATAATTTGGTCGATTTGCAAAATTGGATAACATTTATTGTAGATTCACCAACTATACATGTACAAAGAAATTTTTTAGAAATCATTATGGAACAAAATATTCTTATCCAAGGAATAACTTTCTTTTTAACTTTTACTATTACTTTAGGCTTGTCTTGTTTAACAAATAACGTGTCAATTCTGTCAGATGATATGTTATTTTGACAAATTATTTTTGACATTGACATTTTTTGTAGATGAAATGTTAAAATGTAATTTTTGAAACAATTTTGTATTTAAGACCGACTTTTTATTCCAAATTTTTTTTTTGCGTTTTTCAGTTCCCAAATTTAGTTACGGCTTTGCTAGTGTCTGTAACATTATAACTAATTGTTTTTTTTTTAATTTAATTCAGTATATTACAATTTTTTCCTAATATTATTTACAATTTAATACATTTAGCTATATTCTTCCTTCCGTGCATCTTAAATTAAGATAAAGTAGAAACATTGACTATAAATAAAATTAATTGAATTAAAGGTTAAAACTTTACATGTAATAGTTTTTAGAAAAGTCCCTAGGCAAAAGGGGAACAACCCGTTATTATAATACTCCGAGAGTTCCATCTTATCTACAGCAATTAACTCCTGCGGGTGGAGTTAATCCGCAGACGACTAACGACGTCTGTTCTGGACTTGTTAATAACATGTAAATTCGATTAGATATGCCCTCTTTAAAATGATCGATCCATGTTCAGATTTATAAGCAAAAATAGCTTTATTAAGAGATGAAATAAAATAATTTCATCACATTACAATGTGTGAATATGTAAATAGAGTTTTGCTGCCTTGAAGAAGGGGCGGGAATAAAGATTGTGTAATAAGTTTAGCTGCGAGCACTTTCCGGGAAATAAGGTTGCATGCTTATTATCACATACTTTGTTCTTTTCCTGTTTAATTTATGACGTTTAATTATTCCTTAAAACTTTACCCGCCGGGTAAATTTACATTCCACCCTACTCAACACTGCCGGGGTGGTTTTCATACACATAGAAACCATGCTCGTTTATCTTGATTGACAAATACGATAAGAATTTTTAATCGATTGTTTTTAGTTCTAACATTTAGATTCAAATCCTTTAAGTCACTTAAGTATTTAGTTTCCCTTTTAAATTCTCTTGTATACCCTTGTTCAACCCAACAAAGGAAGTCCTTTTCAAAATGTACGCATTTAAAGGATTAAGAAGTGCTTAAACTCAACCCGATCGATTTAATTTAAGCCAAAATATTCTTATTTAGTCAAATGTACTGAATTTAATTCTAATAGGATGCAATAAGTCTTGAAAGATCTAATTAGTTTAGATTGTTATTATGCCAATATCTCTTCATTATTATTATAGCGGTTTAGTTGCGTTGTCTAGGCAACGTTGCTAGCATCAGGAAATTATTTTAGTTGAGGAAATTGCTAGGATTTACAATCGAAGACGATTTTGAAGGGTCGGATGTGGATTGGAAATTAATCCACTAATAGATTTGCTAATATTAATTGAAAAATATTATAGAAAATAAAATGATTCAACTTGTTCTCCGAATTTTATTGTTCGTTATTATTGAGAAATGTTTCATGAGATAACGTGGAATGTGGGTAATACAAATATGACGGATTGATAAAGCGATAAGCAGTTGCTGATAAGGTTGAAATTAATTCAGATAGCATGTATCATGATATGTATTAATGCGACGTAATTTTATAAAAAGAAAATGTTTATTGTGTTGTGTTGTGTTAATTAATGATTTTTTTTTCGTTTTTAATTTTACTACACGCCCATCGTTAATTAAATTAATAGAATTATAGACATGCTATTTGGTAGGGAATAATAATTAGAAATTTAATTTTGTAAAAGCATTTGGTTTTGTAAATAATTATTATATTAAAACTGAATTCTCTTACTTGAAACTAAAATTTAGGTAATAATTGTGATTTTTTTTAATTTAAAATAGATGTTAAAATTTAATTAATTTTTTTGAACTTTTAAACGGGTTCAAAGTTAATCAAAAATTGTATTAATAACTAAAATTGTTTATTATTTAAATTAAAAAAAAATGCTCTAAAAAATATTTAAAATTCAAAATTAGTCAAGTTAAATTTTTGTACAAAAAAATGAAAATTGCATAAACCTAATAACAAATATATAACAAAAATTTTTGTTGCACAAAACCAATTAAAAATCTAGCACAGAAACTATTGACTGCACATAAATACTTTACGAAAAATTGTTCAATATTCAAAATTTATTGAAATTAAGAGAAAAGTTGATTATCATACAAAACCAATCAAAAATCCATTTCAAAAGTCATTAATTGCACACAATTAATCAAAAATTCTGTAAAGAAATTATTTAATACACTAAATCTATTAACAACTGTACAGAAAAATGATTTACGGCGTAAAATAAATCAAAAACTAAACAAAACAAAAAATTTGCGGCATAAAATTAATTGAAAATTGTACAAAAAATTACAAAATTAAAATTGTGATTGCAATTTAATTTAAAGAGTTTGTTTTTGCAATAAATTAAAACTTTTTATTGTAATATGTTGCTTAGGAGGATAAAACAGGTTTTTGGGCATTTTTTGTTAATTTTTTTCAGTAAATACGCTTTTGTGCAATTTTTGATTTGATCTTAAAGTGCCATTTATAAAGAAATTTATATAAACAAAGTTTTTTGATAAATTTGTTGAAACAAATAGGTTTTTACGGCCATATAAAAGACAAACATTGTTAAAAAATTTCTAATAGCGTTCAAACTTAGAAAACAGTTTGCATAATTTTAGATTACTATTGCTGCTTTTGGGTTCTTTTTTTAAATTAACAAACTAAATTAGTTACAATAATGTAAGTAAATCTTGATTCTAGATAATTATCTGTAGGTTTGTGTATAATTTAAAAGTAGCAAAATCTAACTTTTTAAACAATTTAAGCACTAAAATCCGGTCATAAACTTTTTAAAAGTGTAATTTTATTTTGGTAAAAATAAAAAAAGCAAAAGTTATATTGAAATATCAAAAATTTGCTAAAAAATAACTAAAATTTGACATAAACTATTGAAAAGTGGCAAACCCAGTTATCAAATTTTAAATAATTGTTACCAAAAATTGCAAATTTTGACTACAAAATATTAAAATATTATAAAAAGTTCCAAAAATTTGGCCAGAAATAATTGAAAAAGTCTAAATTTTACTCATAAAAAGTAAAAAATGTTAAAAAAGTTTTTTTTTTTTCATTAAATATAAAATTTAGCTACAGGACCTTAAAAATATTTGTTAGAAAGTACGTAAATCTGGCATAAACTATTGAAAAGTGCAAGATTCTATTTATGAAATGTCAAAAATAGCAAATTTTGGCTTTACAAAATTAAGAAATTGTCAAAAAGCAATAGAATCCGGCTATAAACTGTTTTTTGCGCTAACATTCAGTACTATATTAAAAAACAGACATTACCAACTACAAAATTTAAAATTTTGTTAAACTGTTATTTCTTGGAAATCAACAACTTTTAACCAAACTAAATTAATTACAATAACACAAATAATTCCTGTTTTCTTAATAGTATATGTAGGTTTGCTTTATAGTTTAAAACTGCAAAATTTATTTATAAAAATATTATTAGAAATAGTAAAAAGCCGGCTATAAATAGTTGAAAAGTGCAAAATTATATTTATAAAAGGTCAAAAATTACCAAATGCGGTCAAAAACATTAAAATCTTTTTAAATAAAATTAAAATCTGGCCAACAACTGTTTCAAAACGCAATAGTTTATTCATAAAATGTCAAAACATGCAATATTCAATCTTAAAACATCAAAATATTGTCAGAAAGTACTAAAATCTAACCATAACTGTCAAAAATAAGAAAATCTAGCTATAAAATATCAAAATACATATTAATTGCGGTACACCCATTTCAAGCAATATTAACATAATATGCAGAAAAAATATTTTAAATATAAGTAATAATTACAAAAATTTGGCAATAAATTTGTTGAAAAATATAAAGTTATATTTATAAAATTTGAAAAATAGCAAAATCAGACCATAAAAGATATTTTTGGAAAAAACCAAATGTTGGTCATTTACTCTTAAAATGCGTAAAATTCTATATATTCTTTATATAATGTTTAGAATAATAAAATTTATAAAATTTAATTGATTTTAAAAACATTATCATTTAATAAAAATATAAAAATACAGTAAGAAAGTGCCAAAATTTGACATAAACTGTTGAAAAGCGCAATATTTTGTTTATAAAATGTTAAATATAGAAAATTCTGGCATTGAAACTTTAAAATATGATCAAAAAGCACTATCACAATCTGTTAAAAAGTAAAAAAAAATATTTTTTTTTAAATAACAAAATCTGGTTATAAAATATCAACAAATTGTTTAAAAAATTACTAAAACCTATCATAAACTATTGAAAAGTGCATAAATTTACTTATTAAATATCAAAGTTAGCTAAATCCGGCTTTGAACTATCAAAATATTTAGAAAACACCAAAATTTGGTCTTAAAACTAAAAAAAAAAAAATTCTTTTCATAAAAGTAAAAAATATTAAACATTAAAATATGTTCAAATAGACTCAAAATCTGGTCTAGAACCGTTTAAGAGTGCAAAATTTTATTAAAATAAAACCAAAAATTGCAAATTTGGCTTTTTAAACATCAAAATATTGTTCTTACAATATTATGGACTAAAATAATAAAATAAAATATCCAAAATAATGTTAGAAAAAATTAAAACTTGGCTTTAAGTTTCCAAAAGGTTCACTAATAAACTGTAGTAAGAAAATTTGTCAAAAAACACTAACATTTGGTCATAAAGTGATCAAAAAAGCTAAATATTATTTATAACAATTTAAAAATAATTAAATTTGGTGATAAAATACTTGAAAAAGCAACAAACCCGGCCAAAAACGATTAAAAATTATAAAACTCTGTTCATAAAATATCAAATTTTTTAAAATTTAGCTCTCAAACTTTAAACAATTGTCAGAACGCATACTTTTATAAAATCTTTAAAATAGCAAAATTTATCTCTTAGGTTTTGAAATAAATCAGTGGACTATGTATGTTTGTGAACTCTTTTTGCAAATTGTGCTTACAAATGCTACTGCACAAAAACCACATATTAGCAAAAATTAAAAAAAAAAATATATATATTATAATAAAATGACAAAATCTTACTTTAAATGATAAACACTGTTACAAAACACTTAAATGTGTCAATAGAAACTTAATAACCGTATAAGAAATATAAAAATTTGATGTTCTCTTATAATAACATGACAACATTCAATGTTTAAACAATAAATCCGGCTAATATACACTAAAATTTGGAAATGAAAGCCAAAAATTAAAATTAAATAACAAAATCTTATTTTAAATTATTAATACAGCAATAAAGCACCAAATTTTTGTTATAATAAAATGAAAATAAATTTAGAAATACAAAAATCCGGCTATAGATATCAAAAATTTATTAAAAAATACAATAATTAATTATTTTTTTACGACAAAATGACAAAATCTCATTTTTAAATAATAATACTGTTCAGCAACACAAAAATCTGTTAAAAAAAAATTAAAAAAACTGACTGAGAAATACAAAAATTTAATTTTTTTAATAAGAAAATGACTCAAAAACAGCAATAAACCACCAAATGTTGGCAATTCAATAATAATATCTGGTTATAAGATCCAAAAAAATTAAAAATTAATAAAATGCATAACAGTCCAATGTATCATTTTCAAATAATAAGCTTTTAGGCTGTTCGTCAATTTTTTAATTTTGTTTTGTAGCTTTGATAAAACTGAGATTATGCCAAATTGGGCGTACAGATTTTGATTAATATTTTATAGTTGGTACTAATGCTATTAAGGTATATTAGTACCAAAATGCATAACAGTCTAATGTTACATTTTTAAGTTATACACTTTTAAATTGTTCATCAAATTTTTGTATTTTGTATTGTAGCTTTGATTAAAATGAGATTATGCCAAATTGAGTGTATGGATTTTGATTAATATTTTATAGTTAGTGCTAATGCTATTAAGGTATATTAGTAACAAACTGCATAAATGTCCAATGTACCATTTTATAAATTTTTGAGTTGTTCATAATTTTTTTTAGCTTTAACCGTAAGAACGCTATGGCAAATTGAGCGTATAGATTTTTATAAAAAAAATTTGAATGGGGTTAATGGTATTAATGTATGATAAAACCAAAATACATATGAATTCAATGTATCATTTTTGAGTTATACATTTTTAAGTTTCTTATCAATTTTTTGAATTTTGTTTTGTAGCTTTGATGAAAATGAGATTATGCCAAATTAAGCGTATGGATTTTGTTAAATATTATTAATTTGAAACTTATGCTATTAAGGTATGTTAGTATTAAACTGCATAACAGTATAATGTATCGTTTTTGAGTTATACATTTTTAAGTTGTTCATTATTTTTTTTAGATTTTGCTGAGTAGCCTCGATAAAAAGAACGCTTTTTCAAATTGAGCGTATGGATTTTTATAAATAATTTTTAAACGGTTCTAATGCTATTAAAGTATACTAATACCAGAATACATAACAGTTTAATGTACCATTTTTAAGTTATAAATTTTTAGTTTGTTTTCTAGTTTTTTAGATTTTGTTTTGTAGCTTTAATAAAAATCAGTTTATGCCAAATTATAGTATAGATTTTGATAAATATTTTATAGTTGGTACTAATGCTATTAAGGTATAGTAGCACCAAAGTACTTAACAATTCAATGTATCATTTTTGAGTTATACATTTTTAAATTGTTCATAAAATTTTTGTATTTTGTGTTGTAGCTTTGATAAAAATGAGATTATGTTAAATTAGGAGAATGAATTTTGATGAATGTTTTATAGTTGGTACTAATGCTATTAAGGTATATTTGTACCAAATTGCATAAATGTTCAATGTACCATTTTATCAATTTTTGAGTTGTTCATTAATTTTTTTAGATATTGCTGAGTAGCTTCTACAGGAAGAACGCTATGCCAAATTGACCTTATAGATTTTCATAAATATTTTTTAAACTGTACTAATGCTATTAAGGTATATTAGTACCAAATTGCATAACATTCCAATGTATATAAAATTTAAATACATTACAAAATTAATAAATCTGTCTATTAAACACTAAAATCCGGCTATTAAGGACGAAAAAACGGCCATAAAAACCAATACTCAAATTGTGGCAATAAAATAATAATATCCGACCAAAAATCTGATAATAAAAACCTAAAAATATAAAAAAATTATTAAAATTTGATTAAACGACAAAATTAATAAATCTGTCCATTTAACACTAAAATCCGTCTATTAAACACTAAAAACCGTTTATAAAAGCAAAGGATTACAACAAAAAATGCCATTTAAAATAGAATAATAAAATCCGGCCATAAAATACATAAACCGTCAAAAATAGCAAACTTAAGCCATAAAATATTGTTTAAAAATACCGTTGAAATTATTGAAAAGTGCAAAAGTATAATCTCATGCTAAATTTGTCTTTGAAACATCAAAAAATTTTCAGAAAACACCAAAACTTGGTCTTAAAACTATTGGAAAAAACCAAAATTCTATTAGCAAAATCTAGATATGTGATAAAAAGTAAAAAATACATTAAAATATTTTTAAAAGTAACAAAAATCCGGCCAAATCAAAATTTAACTTTAAAATTTTAATCAATTGCCAGAAAGCACTTGAATCAGATTTTTTTTTTTAATTTAAAACTAAAATATCAAAAATTTTGTTAGAAAAAACCCAAATCTGGCAAAAACTATTAAAAATTGCTAAATTCAGGTATGAAATTTTAAATAATTGTTAAAAATTACTAAAAACTGCTTATAAACTGCAAAGTTTAAACATAAAATTTTAAAATATTATAAAAATTCCAAAAATTTGGCCATAAAAAGTTGAAATGGTCAAAATTCTACTCGCAAAAAGTCAAAAATAACTAAATCCGGTCATAAAACATAAAAATATATAAATCAAATCTGGCCAACAACGGTTTCAAAGTGCAATAGTTTATTCATAAAATGTTAAAATTAGCAAAATCCAATCTTAAAACATCCAAATATTGTCAAGAAATACTAAAATCTAGCCATAAACTGTAAAAAAAATTATAACATCTTAAAAATAGAAATTAAAATATTTATTTATTTATTTGCGGAACATCCATTTAAAGCAATATTAACATAATTTTCAGAATAAAGTATTACAAATATAATACATATAAAATTACATTTAAAAAATGTTAAAATTAGCAAAATTTGACCATAAAATAATTTAAATAATGTCAAAACGCACTAAAATTTAATAAAAATATCAAAAATGAAGTAAGAAAGTGCCAAAATTTGTCAAAAACTAGTAAAAAAAGCAATAATTTGTTTATAAAATGTCAAATAAGGCAAACTCTGGCATTAAAAAATCAAAAAAAAATTTAGAATGCACCAAAATCCAGTCATAAACTGTTACAAAAATTAATTTTTTTAAAAATACCGGCTATATCAACAAAGTGTTTAAAAACTAACTAAAATTTAGTCATAAACTTTTAAAAAGTTCAAAAATTTATTCATAAAATGTCAAAATTAACTAAATTTTGCTTGAAACATTAAACTATTGTCAAAATTCACCAAAATTTGGTTTTAAAACTGTAAAAAATTCAAAATTCTTCTTATAAAAAGTTAAAAATAATTAACTCTAAACATAAAACATTAAAATATATTCAAATGGACTCAAAATCTGGTCTAAAACTTTAAACCGTTTTATACCAGATTTTGAGTACATTGTGCAAAATGCAAACTTTTTTCTAAAAAAATTATAAATAGCAAATTCTAGTTTTTAAACATTGTACAATATTATACTACTAAAATCCGGCTATAAACTAAAGAAAGATGTAAAAAAAAAACTTAAAATCTTAAATATAGCAAAGTCCGGTTATAAAATATCTATAATTATGTTTTGAGAAAATTAAAATCTGGCCACAAATTGTCAAAAAATGCAAAAATTTATTTATAGAATATAAAAAATAACAAAATCTGGCTATGAAGTAAGACAATTTATCAATAAACACTAACATTTAGTCAAAAACTAGTCAAAAAAGATAAAGTTAATTTATAAAAATTGAATAAGAGTAAAATTTGTTTTAAAATGTTAATAAACAGCAAAATTCTGTTTATAAAATATCAAAAATTGCAAAATTTTGTCTTAAAACTTTTAACAATTGGCAGAATGCATCAAAAACTTTCATAAAACTTCAAAAAATTCAAAATCTAGCATTGAAATATTAAAAATATTGTTAGAAAGAACTAAAATCCGGCATAAAATAGCAAAATTTGTTTCTTTAGGTTTTAAAATAAACGAAAGACTGATATTGGCCTAAAACGGTTTTAAAAGTGTAAAATTTATCAATAAAATTTTAAAAATAGCAAATTTTAGCACTAAATTGAATATAATATTTCTAAAAAAATGTTAGATAAAACCAAAATCTAGCCGCTTTTGCACCTTTTGGAAATCAATGCCAAAAAGTGCTAAACTTTATTTATAAAATTGCAAAAATAGCAAAAACCGGCCATAAAATAAAAAAAATTGTCATAAATTAGCAGCATTTGATTATAAAATGTTAAAAAATAAAAAAATTGATAATAATTGGTTAAAAAATCTGTTAATAAATATCAGAAACAGCAATCTCCAATATTGAACTTTGAAATTAAAAAAAAAATGTTAAAAATCATTAAAATTCGACTAAAAACTTTTTAAAATTAGTAAATCGAGCTATAAAATTCTAAATAATTGTTAGAAAATACCAAAAACTGCAAAATTTGGCTATAAAAGATTAAAATATTATAAAAAGTTGCAAAAATTCTGCCATAAACAGTTGAAAAGGTCAAAATTCTGCTCTTAAAAAGTCAAAAATATCTAATGCAAGTCATAAAACAATAAAATATTAAAAAAAAAAAATTAAAAATCCCACCAACAATATTTTAAAAGAGCAACATTAGCTCAGAAGATGTCAAAACTAGCAAATTTTGATTTTAAAACATCAAAATATTGATAGAAAGCACCAAAATTTGGCAAAAAACGTTAAAAAATTGTACACATTTTCATTAAATCTTAAAAATAGCAAAATTTAGCTAAAGGACATTAAAAATATTGTTAGATAGTACCAAAATCCGGCATAAACTGTTAAAAAGTTCAAAATTCTTTTTAAAAAATGTAAAAAATAGCAAATTTTGGCTTAAAAACATCAAAAAGCACTAAAATACATTCATAAACAGTTTATTTAAACAAAAAAGCATTTTTTAAAATAGCTAAATTGAGTTATAAATTATCAAAATATTTATTTTTTTTTATAAAATATCAAAAATTACAAAATCTGGCTATAAAGTAAGAAAAAAATGTCAGAAAACATCAAAATTTAGTCAAAAACGGTTAAAAATTGCAAAATTCTGGTCATAAATAATAATAATAATAATAATAATCTTTATTTACGGAAAAATCCATTAGAAAACATAATATAAACATTAAACGGTATTAAACATATAGCATATTACAATTAGTATAATTACATTAAACAAGTAATAAATAAAATTGAAAATTAATGTCGTTAATTTGTTTTTTGAACATAGAAAAGGTTGATCCAAAAATATTAAAATTAACATTGTTCATTAAACTATTGCATTCACGCATCAGTCTTGTAATCGGGCTATGTTGTCCATAATTTGTTGAGTGAAATTTTTCTTTAAATATTAGTGTATTACGAGTTGTCCTAGTAATAGAAAAGTTGAATTGAACTTTACTTAAAATCTCCTCGCAGTTTATACAACTATTAATAACTTTATGCATAAAGCATAAGTCAAACGTTAATCTTCTTTCATTTAAAGGTTTTAAATTATACAAACATGCTAGTTCACTATTTGAACTTATTCCAGTTTTATATTGAAAATATTTAAAAAATCTATTTTGGACAGATTGCAGTATTTTAGATTGCCCTTTAAGATACGGAGACCAAATAACAGAACCGTATTCCAATTGGGATCTTACCAATGATTTGTATAGCAACAATATACTAGACACCGACAGATCGACAGCATTTCTCATTACAAATCCTAATAATTTTCGGCTTTTGTTGCATATTTTTTGTATATGGCCATTGAAACTAAGTTTGTTGTCTAGTAGTAATCCAAGATCTGTTATTTCTTCTACAATTTCTAGGTCAGTGTTATTTATGTTGTACGTGTTATTGACTGAAGCTGTACCCCTGGAAAACGTGATGGACTTGCATTTGCTAATGTTAAGATGCAAGCTATTTAAATTGCACCAAGTTGTAATTTTATCCAAATCATTTTGAATTTGATTACAATCATTTATGTTTTTTACACGCATATACAGTTTTAAATCATCGGCAAACAGCAGATACTTAGAATTTCCAATCAAAGCTACCAAATCATTTATAAACAAATTAAATAAAAGTGGACCGCAATGCGAACCTTGCGGAACACCCGAAGTAACGCTGATTTCTTTAGAAATGAAATTGTTAATTTTAACGCATTGCGTTCGACCCGACAAATAGCTTTCCATCCAATTAACAATTTTTGTATTAAACCCTAGAGCTTTTAATTTTGCAACCAAAATTGGTATATCCACTCTGTCGAATGCTTTTGCAAAATCTGTGTATATTGCATCAACTTGTTCTTTGTTTTCAAAAGCGTCTAATATATAATTTTGATAAATCAGCAAGTTGGTAACAGTTGAACGACCTTCACAGAATCCGTGTTGTTCATTAATCACAACGTTTTTGGTAAGCCATTTTAATTGAATAGAAATAATTTTGTCAAATAACTTAGGAATTGCAGACTGTTTACCTATTCCTCTGTAATTTGACACAATTGTTTTGTTGCCGTTTTTAAAAACTGGTGATATATAAGAACGTTTCCAATACGATGGAAACTTTTCGCATTCTAAAGATATCTTAAATAACATATAAATTGGTTTTGAAAGCGAACAAACACAGTTTTTTAAAAATAAATTTGGAATGCCATCAGGGCCAAAGTTTCCCGAATTATTAAGATTACAAATACTATCATATACATTACAAATAGACACATTAAAATTATCAGAACACACAAAGTTGTTAAAATTAAAATCAGGTACAATGTTATCACTTTTGGTATACACATTAGAAAAAAAATCAGCAAACAAATTTACACAATCCTGCCCATTATCACAAGTTTTATCACAGTAAGTCATTATTTTTGGAAATCCATTGGTATTTCTTTTTTCGTTTACAAAACGCCAAAAAGATTTTGGATCATCTACAATAAAATTGTCAACTTTTCTTAAGTACGATGTATATAGAGATTTACTTAGCATTTTACACTTCTCTCTGAAACCAGCAAAGATATGATAATCTTCAAGGAGGCCCGATTGTTTATAATTAGAATGCGCCACTTTCTTGTGCCTGATTAATTGGATTAGATTCCAATTAAACCAAACCGGATACTCATTACGACGAACACATTTTAAAGGGACATATAATATCACAGCTTCATAAATAATGTTATAAAATTGTTCCACAATTATATCTAGATCACCATACATATCACAAGGATTAAATAACTTTGGCCAATTGACGTTTAATAAATAGTTGTTAATAGCATTATAGTTAGCTTTGGTAAAGTCTGGTATGTATTCTTTAGATTGTAAATTTTCTGATAAGCATGCATTTTTAATTACGCAAGTAACTGCTGTATGATGAATTGAATTATTGCATAGTAAGTTATCAGCATAAGACACAGTAGTGCTATTATTATTTGTAAATACTAAATCTAGATATACACCGCGAGAATTAGGTACTGTGTTTATTTGATACATATTATTTGTAGCAAATAAATCGCATACAGTGTGTGCTGATTCATTTGTTGTTTGTTCCATTTGTACTCCCATATCGTCATTGGACCAAACTGTTTTAGGTAAGTTATAGTCACCACAAATATATATTTTGCTATTTGGTAGAGAGTGTATTATATTTTCAACAGCTTCACAGTGATCTATATACTTTTCTATTAGAGAAGATGGTGGAATATATACCACACCAAATATATACAATTGTCCAGCACATTGTATTTTAATAAAGATTTGATCAACGCTCAATAAATTGTTGTCTATTTCAATAGAATTGAGTGTATTTTTTACAGCAATCAACACACCCCCTCCCCCAGTTTTAAAGCTTGAAAGTGTTGATCTGTCCAATCTGTATATATTATAGTTATGTAATTGAAGTTCAGTGTTATTAATATCTTCTGTGAGCCAGGTTTCTGCAATTAAAATTACATCATAGTCGTTGCATAAAACATTTAATTTAAAATCGGTTAATTTAGTTTTCATTCCACCTGTGTTCTGATAATAAACTTTTAGATGTATTACTTTTTTGGATGAGTATTACTTTTCAGGATTACTGGACAATCATTAACATATTTGATATAAATATCCTCTTTGCCATTAGCTTTGCGAAAATTAAAGTTTTCCTGTACAGCTTTCATGTGTTTTAACTGAGCAACGGTTTTATCTGCCTTGATTTTGATTTTAGAATGATTTATTGCATTTTGATTTCGTAGGATTCTATTTGCAACCGCTGGATCATCAAAAACAACTTTAATTGGGCGAGGTTTGTTTGATTTTTGACCAACACGTAAAACAATTCGTGGCAAAGGCATATTTTCTAGCGGCTCCAAAAATTTACAAACTAATTGTTTGTCACTATTAATTCTGGCTTCAACTGTGGAAGACGATGACTCATCAGCATTAAACACCATAATGTTATACGCACGTTTGCGTCGCTCTTCTACTTCACTTATTAATATCTCTGAGGATAAACCGACTGCTTCATTATTACCATTTGGTTTTTTTAATGATAAAAGATCTTGTTTGATAGTTCTATTATCACTTTCCAGTGACTTTATTCTTACATCAAAAGACGCTAACGTGTTAGAAATGCTATCAAGACGTGTTAAGATTGTAGTAGAAAAAGATGCAAATTGAGATTCAAAAAGCGATTTAATTGTTGAAGCAGATAGCTGATCTGAGGGCAGCTCTTTATCTGTTGAAATATTAAGTCCTGAACGATTTAAAAACGACTCCATTCCATTTTTACAGGATCTACAGTTGAATTGTTCAGTTTTATGTATATACATATGGAGCAGATTATCATTATCTAAAGCAATACAATTTGTGTGAACCCATCCCGAGCAAGTAGTGCATTTTAAACAAAAACTATATTGTCGCGGGTGTATATGTACATTACAATATGTGCAAGACATCGCACAACAAATATATAGGTATAATATAGACAGGTTTATGTTAAAAGCTAAGTGCTAAAACTATTAAGCAGAGAAACTGAAACAAAAAACCTACACATGGCAAAACAAAAAACTTTTTAATTTCAAATAATTACTTATCTGCCTGAATGTTTACCAAATTTGAAGTCTTGGTACTTTACCGTCTGAAAGGCTATAGTCAAATCCAAATATTTTGTGCAAATTAGCACTTAGCTTTTTGATACTTCTGTTATTCAATTGCCAAAAAGCACTCAAACCCGGCTATAAACTTTTCAAAAATTTATTTTTTTTCTATAATATCTTAAAAAAGCAAAATTCAGCTTAAAAATATCAAAATTTTTGTTAGAAATTCCGGCATAAACTGTTTAAAAGTGCAAAATCTATTATAAAATTTTAAACAATTGTCAGTAAGCACCAAAAAACGGGCATAAACTTTTAAAAAGTGTAAAAATTTTTATAAAATTTCAAAATTATGATATAATTTAGAAAAAATACTGTTGGAAAGTACCTAAATCTGGCTGTAAGTTGTCAAAAAGTGCCAAATTCTATTCACAAAATGTTAGAAATAACCAAGTTTTGAAATCGACGTTGAGAAGGCCTTGTATGTTTGTGGGCCTTTCCACATTGCAGCTAATTGCAAGTAAACTACAAATTATATTGACTATAAATATATTAAAACTTTAATTATATATTTAAATTAATATCACTTCAATTCAATAACTAATGACAATAAAAGATGTAGAACTTTATATAAGAAAAGTTCAATATTAGTGTCTTATAATTTTGTTAGAAGCAACGTTATAAACGATTATGTTATTCAAGAGTCTATTAGTGAAAAAAAAACTGTGTCCAAATCCAATCAAAAAACCAATTCCAAGGGAAAGTGACATTGCGAACAATGCAATATTTCAGTAACATTTACAATTACCGTCTCGGGTCGAGCGGCTTAAGACAAAGCCACGGATATGCGGTAACTTGCAGCCTCGACCTCGGCCTTTAATTTGACAAGTCGGAGCTGCGGCAAACTAACAATCAGGAAACTCCATCTAGATGAACACAGGGGGAGAAAGAACGAACAAAAATAAGAAGGAAAAATAATAGGACAAAAGTTCGATTATCACATATATTCGCGGTCATTTGGGACCACTCCATCGGGTCATTGTAGAATTACGTGAAATTGTTATCGTAAACATCACCCCCTCTATGTGCGTGACTTGAATAGTTTAGATGAAGAGGGGTACAAGATATGACATCGCCTACTCAAACGCTCTACGTCACTTAATAAAATACGTCAAATATAGACGTGAAGGAGGATTGTGCTGATAGTATGAGGGGAGATGTTGCAGGTTTTTTTTTTTTGAAAAGGATAAGGACGAGGAGGCACTCATCTTAAAATGCGATATCGGTGCAGTAGACTGTGATGGAGGGTAACGAAGTGAGCAATGAGTCGTGCTTACGGGAGAGGTCGCTCCATCCAGTGCGATCGATGGCTTGAGCCGGACTGGACTCCAAACACACACTGAACATTCACATATTGTGAATAATACAACAAACAAGATAAGAGTGTATCAACATGTAGTCAGGCATGTAAGAATGAAACTGATTTAAATCATATTTACTATAATTAATAGTTATAATACAAATTATTTAAATTTGTAATTAAAAGTTGGTTACAAAGGGAAAGTCTTTTGCTTAGATTTTATAAAAGTTTTAAAAGAAACTATTTATTGTATCAAAACTTGCATTTAAAATCAATGCTTGGAATAAAACAAATCAAATATTGTTTATAAAACTCAATAACTAAATAAAATTAATACAAAAGATTTTTTTTCTAAAAAAAACAATTCACAAATTCATTCATTAATTAAAATAATTAACAAAATAAACAACAAATAAAATAAAATAGTCTCGAGGAAAAAATATTCAAACAAATATTTTATTTGCATTTGTCAAAGCGAATGTAAATTTTACAAATATTCTTTGATCTATTACAATATTTATAAAAAAATTTTAATAAACATATTATTTTATAGCAAAAACTTTACTTTAATAAAACTATATATAACAAATTAATAATTGTACAAAGAAATTTCACAACAAAACTAAATATTTATCTATCCACTCCCGATAACAAATAATGGCCGCTATATTAATTCACTCACCCATAAAATGATATTCCAGAATCCCAAAACATACTTCAAAACTGCAATTTGATCACCTAACTTTTCAACAGTTCCTTCACCCTTTCCGGCCATTATTATATCACAATATTTGAAACAAACCAAAAAATTAAATACGCGCGTCTCGAATTACACTTGCGACTGACTGAGGTGAGGCCCAAAAACCTGTTGAATCTATGATAAGATAAACTCTTATCAGATGAATCACTTGTTATTGCATCGTTGTGAGAATTTATAATAAAACTTTTTTTCCAATTTATCGATTACAATTTCATTGTGACACAATCGAGTTTGCTGGAACAACTTTACTTAATTCTTCTAGGTTTATTATTTTTTGTCCGTAAGAAAAAACCATTTAAAAAAGTTCCGAACAATGGCTGTAGATTTATTTTAATTACGGCTTAACGAGAAAAAGTCCCTCTTTACACAAAGAAAAGTAGTTTGTAGGTGTGACCGGAATATTTCAAGCCGGGTATATAGTTCTCCCCTTTCTTTTTTTCTTCTGAAGGGACTATTCAAATACTGAATTATTCCAACGTGGAATGAAAGGCAATCCCCCCGACAAATATTTTCATTGTCACGCCATCGCCGGTTATTCGGATTAAAAGTTTACGTCCTTTTGTCTTCGCTTTTGGCGGAGGAAAAAATGCTGAAGATTTATTGGTAAAGTGGGGTTGAAACGGGTGGTTGTTTTCATAAGAATCGTTCATTGTTTTACTCTAAATGTGGATGTTGACTCGATATGTTTTTGTTTGGGGGAGATGCGGTATTACAGAGGTTTTATCACGTTAGGTGAAACGGTTTGATATTTATGAAAATTGTTAATTGGAATTTGTGTGATTTTATTATAAATTTATAAAAAAATTATTTTATTTTAGTTTTTGTAATTTTATTTTACTTTATTGGTATCGGATTAAGACAGTTGAGTTGAATTTTAAGTCTAGACAATTTCTACTATAAAATATTATTGATTTAATATAAAATTTATAATTTTTAAAACATTTATTCATTCATCAATAATGATGTAGTTCAAAAACCTTATTAATAGTTTAAAATTATACTATAATTCATTTACAACTTGAAAACGTTTGAAAAACATATTTGTTAGTTTTGGAACGTGTTACAAAGATTAAAAGCAATTAAAAATCATCACTGTCAAGTTAAAATACTTTTTTTTAAACAATGAACACATTTTTGAAACCTGATTTGCAACTTAGGCGCATTTACTAAAAACTTAATATAATTTTAGAACACAGTTTACAACACAAAAACGTTTAAAAAACATTTTTGTCAGTTTTAGAACATGATCAAAAGTTTGAAAACGTTTAAAGAACATTATAGTCTAGTTAAAAAACATTTTTGAGTGGTTTTGAAGCAAATTTTTTAAGCATAACTTACAATTTAAGCACACTTTTAAAATTAAAATTGTCAGCTTTGGAACACGTTTTTAAGTAATAACAAGCAAAAACGGTTTAAAAACGTCTTGTGGCGTTATTCAATGCCTAATTTCTATGTGTTTTGGTTGCTCCATTGCTCCTCTTGAAAATCTCTTGTACTTATTGTTTTGGCTACCACTTCTTTTTAAATTTTTTTAAGCTTTTTTGCGGTATGCAGTGCATAGTTCTTTTTTGTAGTTTGTTCCATCTATTTTCTAAACGTGTTCATACCATATTAATTGTTTTCTTTCAATATCTGTTGTTAATGACACTTCTACTTCTAAGCGTTGTCGTATATCTTCGTTCCGGATTTTTCTATACTAAACACATTCATTTTAGTTGCTCCCAATCTTTTTCTATTTCTTTTTGTCATTTTCTACGTTTTCACACTATAGATTAGTGTTCTTTTTATAAAAGTTTTGTAGACGGTAAAATAACGTTTTTTCTTATTTCCTGACTCTACAGTATCAAATCAATTTTTGAGCTTGTATTTCCCAATTTTGAATCTTTTTTCTGAATCTCTTGAACTCCCTGCATGCTTTAGTTTCCTCTATTTCTAATTTTATGTTGAATATTTTTGCTCCAATTGGTAGGTACTTTATTTTCTGTATATCAATTTATTAAGTAATCTCCTAATGCAATTTTTGCGTTGTGTACTAGGTTTAGGTCATCCTTATCACTTGCTATCTCAACCTGATAAGCAAATTGTAGGGTATACAGGATAGTTAATGTTAGTTTTTTGCAGAGCTTTTTTGGGGACAGTGTCATACGCCTTACAAAAATCTATAAACATGAGGCGGGTGGTTCTTGGTTGGTGTTCATTCTCTTTCTATTACTTGTTTAAGGCAGAAGACATTGTTGGTAACTTAATTGCTTGTTTTCTCTTGTTCTGTATATTTGATTTTAATCATATCTCAAAGAATTCTTCTATGTAGACGATTTAGTGTACCAATAACTGATATTTTTCTGTAATTTTCGCAGTCTAGTTGAGATGTATGCTACTTTCCATTTGTCTAGTACCAGATTACTATTTATGTATTTATTTATACAGCAAGTAAGCAGCAATTTCAACCTGAAGTCCGCTCACTTACACAAGCATTAGTTACCAAAAGATTTATTGTTAAACAATTTTCTGTCTAATGACTAACTGACATTTGACATTCATTGCCTTTACGTAATAGCTACTAGAACACAAAATGTGGAAAAAGTAATAAATCCTTTGATTATTAACAATTGGGTTGGTGGGTGGGTCAAAGTAGAAGAAACTACTCGTCCACAATTTTAATTTGTTGCCCGCCCACTTACCCAAGTGTTAGTTATCAAAGGATTTATTGTTTAACAGTTATTTAATGTCTAAGTAACAATTGACATTTATTGTCTGGTACATAGTAGAAGAAGCTATTTGTCCACAAATTTAACTTAAAGCCTGCTCACTTACTCAAGCGTTAGTTATCAAAGGATTCATTGTTAAACAAATTTCTGATATCTAAATAAACATTTGACATTTATTTTGAAATGAATTAATAATTTATTCAAAATCAGTCAATCGAATCACAGCGGCCAAGGGTCAAGCATAGACAATTGTTTCGGTTCTACAAACCATGGTGTGTTCACTTATATGTAATTGGTCAAATTCGTCAATTAGTGGTAGCAACTCCCAATGAGGGCGCCAAGAGCGTAAAATCTACGATCATATGATGAGTCAAGTCAGCTATGACACTTGTTTTGTTGATTGATTGTCAGTTGGTCAGTGTTACTGTACATCTACATCTATTACATTTTTTGTTCGTGTCGTTCGTTTCGTTCGTTTCGTTCATCTTGTGCTTCATCCTGCCTGTTTTGTATTATTACTGTGTTTTCTGTGAAATCATTTTGTGTATAGTTTAATTTACAATTGTATATTGCTTAAAAAGGTTAGTACATAATGTATAAGTTTGTAAATTATTATATTTATTTATAACAAATAATAAAATATTTATAATTATATAGGTATTATATATGTAATATATAATAATATATGTATTATAGTCAGATTACAGTACATAACCTATACATAAATAAAATTCATAAAATATAACTTGTTTTTAATTTTAAAACGTATATTTCAGGTTTTAAATAGTAAGTATGTAAATGATTTTCATTTTAAAACATGTATTTCAGGTTTTAAATGGTAAGTACGTGCATTACTAAAAAATAACGTGCAAAATAAATACATTTATTTTTCAATTTTAGTACGCAAAATAAATAATTTAGTATTTCAAATTTAGCGGGCAAATTTAGTAATTAAAGTTTTCTAATTTACCGACAAAATTCGGTAGTGAGTTTCGTAAGATGGCGCTTATCAAGGTGACAGAAAATGGGCGGAGTTGCCTTTCTATACGTGTGTGTTTTCTATGCTACAAACCTCGTCAGTATGCCTTGTACGATTTTGAACAAATATTTCTGTTCTTATGAACACAATTGATATTATAAATAATCAAACGAAAGACTGGTTTGCCATCTAGTTGCAATTTTTAATACTAAAATGTCCGCATTAATCGGTATCATTTTAGCATTTATGCAATTGGCAGTCATTTTGCGGCTTTAACGATTTTGAATCGCCAATAAAATATGAAATGAATTAATAATATATTCAAAATCAGTCAATCGAATCACAGCGGCCAAGGGTTAATTAATTAAAGCGGACATTTTAGTATTAAAAATTGCAACTAGATGGCAAACCAGTCTTTCGTTTGATTATTTATAATATTTATTTTTTTGTACATATTTACTACAAGAATAGAAGAGATGGGAAAACAATAGTTCTTTTGATTACTAACTTTTGGGTGGATGGGTGAGTTGCAGTAGAAAAAGCTACCTGCTCACAATTTTAACTTGGTGCCAACCGTCACAATTCTCTGAGATCAAAGTGACATTTTAAACCAATAAAAATTACTTTAATAATTTTTTTTTCTTAAAAACCATTAAGTACAATTAGAGCCAAACATGTTTCCTAAGTGTAAACCAAGTTTAATCAAAATATTTTAAGAATTGCGTCATCTACAGACAATAAAGTCATGAAAACTGCAGCAAATGCAATATAACCTCTCACTTTGAACCAACAAATATAACTGTAATAATTTTTCTTCTTAAAAACCTTTTAGTACAGTTGGAGCCCAACATGTTTCCAGATTGTAAAGCAAATTTAATCAAAATATTTTAAAAATTACGCCATCTACAGACAATAAAGTCATAAAAAGTGCAGCAAATGCATTATAACCTCTCACTTTGAATTAATAAAAATTACTTTAATAATTTTTTCTCTTAAAAACCCTTTAGTACAGTTGGAGCCAAACATGTTTCTTAATTTTAAACTAAATTTGATCAAAAATTTTTAAGAATTACGCTGTCTACAGACAATAAAGTCATAAAAACTATATATAACTTCTCACTTTGAACCAACAAAATTTACTTTAATATATTTTCCTCTTAAAAACCATTAAATACAATTTGAACCAAACTTGTTTCCTAACCGTAAACTAAATTTGATCAAAATATTTTAGGAATTACGCTATCTACAGACAAAAAAGTCATAAAAACTGCATCAAATGCAGTATAACCTCTAATTTTGAACCAACAAAAAATACTTTAATACTTTTTCCTCTTAAAAACCTTTAAATTCAGTCGGAGTTAAACATGTTTCCTGACTGCAAACCAAATTTGATCAAAATATTTTAAGAATTACGGCATCTGCAGACAATAAAGTCATAAAAACTGTAGAAAATGCATTAAAACCTCTCACTTTGAACCAACAAAAATTACTTTAATAGTTTTTTTTCTTAAGAAACTTTAAATACAATTGGAGCCACACATGTTTCTTAATTGTTAACTAAATTTGTTTAAAATATTTTGAGAAATGCGTCATCTATAGACAATAAAGTCATAAAAACTGCATAAATGGTAATATAACCTCTAATTTTGAATAAACAAAAATTACTTAAATAATTTTTTTTTTATAAAACCTTTAATAATAGTTAGTGCCAAACATATTTCCTAGTTGTAAACCAAATTTGATCAAAATATTTTAAGAATTGCGTTATCTACATACAATAAAGTCACAAAAACTGCAGCAAATTCAATATAACCTCTCACTTTGAACCAACAAAAATTACTTTAAACATTTTTCCTTTTAAAAACCTTTAAATACAAATAGAGCCAAGCATGTTTCCTAATTGTAAACCAAATTTGATCAAAATATTTTAAGAATTGCGCTATCTACAGACAATTAAGTCATAAAAACTGTAGCAAAAGCAATATAACTTCTCACTTTGAACCAACATAAATGACTTTATTATTTTTTTTCTCTTAAAAACCTTTAAGTACAAATAGAGCCAAGCATGTTTTCTAATTGTAAACCAAATTTGATCAAAATATTTTAAGAATTACGCCATTTACAGACAATAAAGTCATAAAAACTGCAGCAAATGTAATATCACCATTCACTTTAAATCAATAAAAATTACTTTAATAATATATCTTTTTAAAAACCATTAAGTACATATGGAGCCAAACCTGTTTTTAAATTGTAAACCAAATTTGATCAAAATAATTTAAGAATTGCGTCATCTACAGACAATAAAGTCATTAAAAGTGTAGCAAATGCAATATAACTTCTCATTTTGAACCAACAAAAATTAATTTAATAAATTTTCCTCTTAAAAACCTTTAAGTTCAGTTAGAGTTAAAACATGTTTCCTATTTGTAAACCAAATTTGATCAACATAATTTGAAAATTACGCTATTTACATACAATAAAACCATGAAAGCTGCATCAAACGCAATATAACCTTTTATTTTGAAACAACAAAAATTAATTAAATATTTCTTCTTTTAAAAAACTTTTAAATACTGTTGGAACCAAACATGTTTCCTACTTGTAAACTAAATTTGATCAAAATATTTTAATAATTGCGTCATCTATAGACAATAAAGTCATAAAAACCGCATAAATAGCTATATAACCTCTAATTTTGAACAAACAAAAATTACTTAAATAATTTTTTTTTATAAAACCTTTAATAATAGTTAGTGCCAAACATATTTCCTAGTTGTAAACCAAATAAACAATAAAGTCACAAAAACTGCAGCAAATGCAATATAACCTCTCACTTTGAACCAACAAAAATTACTTTAATAATTTTTCTTCTTAAAAATCTTTAAATACAATTAGAGGCAAGCATGTTTCCTAATTGTAAACCAAATTTAATTAAAATGTTTTAAAAATTACGCCATCTACAGACAATAACGTCATAAAAACTTCATCAAATGCAATATAACCTCTAATTTTAAACTAACAAAAATTATATAAAAAATATAAAGAAGAGACGCAATGTCCTCAAATGAGATTTTATATATGTTCTGATATACACGAAATTGTATAATAGTAATTATAATTTATGCAAAAAATGTATTCTATTTTTAATTTTCATATTTCCTTTTTAATTCTTTCATGTCATTACCATCAACTAAATATCCCGAAATAATTAGTTTATTTGTTCATTCTCAGAATGCTATTAACCATAGCCATTTAATAAAGTCATTAAGTCAGTTAGTATAAATAGTCAATACACTTTTTAAAATATTCACTTTGAATTGTGGTGGTGAACAATGTTGACGAAGTAAGTTAAAATCAATTATTAAGTTTAAATAAATAAAGCCTGATGAGAGGTAAACCTCGAAACGCGTCTATGGATGTTTTTAGTTTAGAATATTTTTTCATAAATTTAATTTTTTAATGTTAACAAAAATTACTCAAATATTTTTTTTTTTCTCAAAAACCTTAAAGTACAGTTGGAACCAAACATATTTCCTAACTGTAAACCAACATTTATTAAAATTTTTTAAGAATTACGTCATCTGCAGACAATAAAGTCATAAAAACTTTAGCAAATGCAATATAATTTACTTTAAACCAACAAAAATTACTTTAATAAGTTTTCTTCTTAAAAATTAAAAGTACAATTAGAGCTAAACATGTTTTTTAATTGTAAACCAAATTTAATCAAAATATTTTAAGAATTGCGTCATCTACAGACAATAAAGTCATGAAAACTGCAGCAAATGCAATATAACCTTTTACTTTGAAACAACAAAAATTATTTAAATAATTTTTCCAGTTCAAAACCTAAAATTCAGTTGGAGCTAAACATGTTTCCTAATTGTAAACCAAATTTGATCAAAATATTTTAATAATTACGTTATCTACAGACAATAAAGTCATGAATATTGCATCAAATGCAATATAACCTCTTATTTTGAAACAACAAAGCTCACTTAAATAATTTTTTTTCTTTAAAACCTTTAATTACAGTCGGAGTTAAACATGTTTCCTAATTGCAAACCAAATTTGATCAAAATATTTTAAGAATTCCGTCATCTACAGACAATAAAGTCATAAAACTGTAGCAAATGCAATATAATCTTTCACTTTGAACTAATAAAAATTAATTTAATTTTTTTTTTAACTATTACGTACAATTTGTAATGAATAAGTTTTCTAATTGAAAACCAAATTTGGTCAAAATATTTTAAGAATTGCGTCATCTACATACAATAAAGTTATAAAAACTGTAGCAAATGCACATAGACCTCTCACTTTGAACTTACAAAATTAACTTTAATAATATTTCTTCTTAAAAACCTTTTAGTACAGTTGGAGCCAAACATGTTTCCAAATTGTAAACCAAATTTGATCAAAACATTTCAAGAATTACGCCATCTTCATACAATAAAGTCATAAAAACTGCAGCAAATGCAATATAACCTCTTATTTTGAAACAACAAAATTACTTTAATTTTTTTTCTTTCTTTAATACCTTTAAGTACAGTTTGAACCAAATATATTTCCTAATTGTAAACCAAATTTGATCAAAAAATTTTAAGAATTACGTTATCTGCAGACAATAAAGTCATGAAAACTTCAGCAAATGCAATATAACTTCTTACTTTAAACCAACAAAAATTACTTTAATCATTTTTTTTCTTAAAAACCATTAAGTACAATTGGAGCTATACATGTTTTCTAATTGTATACTAAATTTGATCAAAATATTTAATTAATTTTGTCGTGTACTACAAAAAAATACAAAAAATGGGAGAAGTAATAAATCTTTTGTAAAAAAGCTACCCACTTACAATTACAATAAATTATTAGTTTTATTAAAACTTTAAGACTTTAATTACTAAATGTAGGGTTAAACATAATTTCATTTTTGCTGTAATTTTTTGTACATAATTATGAATTAGTGCTTTTGTTATAAAAACTGAGAAAAAGTTAAATTTGTATTCAAAAATATTTTATTAATTTTTTTAATTAAATCAATTGCATATTTCAGACTTTAATTACTAAATGTGGAATAAAACAAAAACAATGAAAGGAGTTTTGTCATATTTCTTTGAACATAATTGTCAATCAATGCTTTATTAATAAAAATTACAAAAAAATTAAATTTTGTATTTAAAAATATTTTTTTAATTTTTTTTTCAATTGACTTAATTCCGAATTTCAGACTTTAATTACTAAATAAGGAATAAAACAAAGAGTAATGAAGGAATTTTGTTGTAATTTTTTATACATAATTTTTAATTGCTGCTTTTATAATAAAAAATACAAAAAATTGTTGTTCAAAAGTTTTTTTTAAATTTTTTTAATTGATTTAATTGCGAATTTCAGACTTTTATTACTAAATGTAGAATAAAACAAAAACTAATAAAGGAATTTTGTTGTAATTTTTTGTACTTAATTGTCACTTATTGTTTTAAATTAAAAAATTATGAAAAAGTTTAATTTTTATTTAAAAGTATTTTTTTAGTTTTTTTAAATTAATTTAGTTGCAAATTTAAGACTTTATTTACTAAATGTGGAATAAAACAAAAACTAACAAATAAATTTGGTTAATTTTTTTTTTACATAACTGTCAATTGATGTTTTTATTATAAAATTTACGAAAAAAAATAATTTTTGTTTAGAAGTATTTTGTATTTTTTTTTTATTTATTTAATTGCAATTTTTGAATTTTAATTATCAAATATGGAATAAAACAAAAACTAATAAAAGAATTTTGTTGTAATTTTTTGTACATAATTGTCAATTATTGCTTTTATTATATAAATAATAAGAAAGTTAAGATTTTATTCAGAAGTATTTATTAATTTTTTTTAACTGCAAGTAGTAGTAGTAGTAGTAGTAGTAGCTAAATTTATTTCATAATCTTATACAAAATCTTATATACATTATAACATATATTTATAATCTAAATGAAGGAGTGCATATGATAATGAAAAAGGCTATTGACCAAAGTCTTTTTGCCCATGAGTATGGTTATGTTGGTGAAGGTGATATAAAGTAACAATATAATAATAACAATTAGAAATTTTAAAAAAATATAATGTTTGTAATTAAAAAAACTGAATCACAAACATTTAGATTAGCGGGCGTAAACACAAGTTTAAATGACACGCCCACAAAATTTGAACTTAGTTTTAAACTTGTAAGAGTGTGGTTTGAATTGTTCTTCCTTCTCACCCGCCCAAGTGTTTATGTTTTAATATTTTGATGACAAACATTCAGTGAATGGGCGGTAATTGAATTCAAAGTTTGTGGGCGTGTATTTTAATCTGTTGTTCCCGCTCGCCCACCCACCCATTGTTAGTGATCAAATTTTTTTAATACAAACACTTGTGTGGGCGGCAAAAAATTAAGTTTAAATCTTGTGGGCGTATAGTTTAGATTGAACCTAAGTGTTTGTGATAAAAAAATTAGATCACAAACACTTAAGTAAGTGGGCAAGAATATAAGTTCAAATCACACGACCACAAAATTTGAACTAAATTAAAAACGTGTAGGCGTGTGGTTTAGATTGGTGTTATCGTCTACCCGTCCAAGTGTTTATGTAATAAATCTTTTGATCACAAACACTTGGGTGGGTGGGCGGGAATTAAATTCAAAGTTTGTGGGCGTGTGATTTAAACTTATATATAAATTATTGTCAGTACCATACAATTAAAGTTCAATTTATTCTTTGTGCACGTTTCTTAACACGGATAAGAATGGACGGAGTTAGTTTTAGGCTGTAAGTATGACGCGCAAATTCGCGCATGAACCGCGCAAGCAAAAAGCAAATATTGATATCCTTTACATCTGCCCCTATCCGAGGCGTTACTTAGACTACAGTTACATTAAATTACTGATGCAGTCTGCAAAGGATTATTAAAAAACGCTTTTAGGTGGCATACATTGAATACACCATGCTCAACTTTCGTGTTCAAGAAGTTCAACACAAACTTTGCTACTACATAAGGTCCTTCATAGAGGGGCAGGAATTTTTTGTTTCGCGATCAATAGCCGATGAAATAAGATTTGCTTTCAGCAGAACCAAATCACCTGGCTGAGGTAGATAACAAAGGTTCATGCTTTACTCGTCGCTGAGCTTAAGTTTCTAACTTCTGAGCTGCTCAATAAAGCTTTACGAGGCAATCAAAAGATCTGGAGAAAGGTAACTAAAAATATTCTTGCAAGGACAACAATTTTACGGTACCGAAATGCAATTCAGCGGGGCAGAAACCAGTAGACTCATGTACAACATTATTTAAAAAGGTGCTAAACCTGTAAATTTTGCAGGCCCACAAAGTATGTTTTTGTGGACAATACGTCCAAAAAAGGCGACCTAACTTGCGCATAACTTGTTCCACAGAGTTTCTTTGTAGGTGTCGCACTGAGAAAAAGATTAATTGCATTTGTTATTAAAAAACGTTTTCCAATCAGTTGCCTTAAACTGGGTTTTCCTGTTGCAAAGTATGCAAGAAGTATTTAAAGATTTGATTTATAATGGCCTTGGTAGTGGCACACTTTACCGGGTATAACATGACAAGTTTTGTAAAAACGTCCAGCACAACAAACACATAACACACGCCGCCTATCGATTTAGGTCTGTAAAATAGGTTCCAATGTGGATTTTGGAAGAGTAGAAGCTTTAATTGTTTGGCATAGATTACATGCTTTGACCAATTGCACAAAACATTCCACCCAACATCTTGTCGCATTGCACTCCACACTTTGTAAACGCCGTAATGGCCGTAAGAGTCTGAGGTATGCAAGGAGTAGCAAGAAAGTCTTCATCAAGTTTTAGAAACAAACATTCTTGATGAAGAAAAAACCGAGTACTTGTGGCGTTATTTTGTAGATCTTTAACAACGGGTTCTAGTTTAGGATCAGATGCTTGAATTGTGGACATGGTTTTTAGTAAAGCCCGGATATCGGGTCCAACATTAGTAAGGAAAATGCAGAACAACCAATTTTTGGATACCGCGGGTCAGCAAGAGGATAACGTGATAACACATCAGGTATGAAATTTTTGATGCCAGGTATGTAGTTGACTACATAATTGTACTCCTAGAGTGCTAACACCCATCTAATAATGCGCGTCGATAGTAACCTGCAAGTGTTTAAATACGAAGATTGGTGGTCCGTATGAATAACAAAAGGTTTTCTTACTTAAAAAACTTACCATCAGCGTAGGACGCATAATATGTTTAAAAATTCCTTTTCTGGTACAAAGTATCTACGTTCTCGGTCCAGCAAAGTGCAACTAAAATATGTTACAATTCTTATATAATATAACTCAAAAATGCTATACTAAATTTTTATGCAAATTGGCAACAGTGTACCTTAATATCATTAGTACCAACTATAAAATATTTACAAAAAAACATCCGTTTAATTTGGCATAACCTTATTTTAATCTAAGTTACATACCCAAAATCAATTTTTTAAATTAATTTAAAGTTGCATAACTCAAAAAAGCTACATTAAATTTGTATACAAATTGGCAACAATGTACATGAATATCATTAGCAGAAACTGTTAAATATTTACAAAAATGTATACGCCTTATTAAGCATAACATTGATTTACTTGATTTAATCCAAGTTACATACCCAAAACTTAAGATTTTTTTTATTTATTTAAAATGGTATAACTCAAAAATGCTACATTGGATTTTGATGTGATTTAGCAAAAATGTACCTGAATATTATTAGTACCAACTAGTAAATATTTACAAAAATTCAAACGCGTAGTTTGGCATAATTTTAATTTAATCCAAGTTACATGCCCAAAAAAAAAGATTTTTTGATTAATTTAAAACATTATAACTTGAAAATGCTACATTGGATTTTTATGCATTTTAACAACAACGTCCTTTACTATTATAAGTACAATCAGTTAAAAAATTATCAAAATCTATACGCGTAATTTGGCATAATCTTATTTAATCAAAGCAAAAATCAATTTTTTTTTTGATTTATTAAAAAATCGAAAATAACATATTAATTATTAATAATAATTTAATTTTTCTAAACAAATAGCACAAACACCAACCGCGTTTGTGAATAAATTAAAATATATTAGATTTTAATTTATAGCGTATTCAAAGAATAACAAATACATACGCATGTTCTAAATCTGTTTTTAAAATTTTCCATTGTATAGAAAAATCTGCATAAACTATACACATAATTACTCATAATTATTCATTTTGTTTTTTTATTATCAGTAATGTCAAGAAAATGCGATATGGTTTAACAAATTCTTCATATTCAAAGTAAAAAGGGATCCATTATACCATAAAACTGATAACATTTTACTTTCCCGTCAACTAATTAAAATATTTATGGCGTGCGTGTTACCTTTTCCACCTTGAACTAACAACTGTAAAAAAATACAGCCAGAATTACATCCCTTTGTTTAATTAACGAATTCAAAAGAATTTCCGCAACGAAGCAATTGATTATAATCAACATATTTACTAGAATTAAAACAATTTCTAGGCTAATTTTCAGTATAAAATTGATTGATTTTCAAACTAACAGTTTTGTATTTACATGAATTGTGCAAACATGTACAAAAAAATAATCAAGCGTAATAAACTAAAAAATGACTCCCAGTTTCATTTCAGTTTTGTTCAATTTTAATCTAGCCTTTGTGCTATCTAGTGCTTTTGATGTTCCGCAGTTAGTATTATTATGATTGGTAGTGTAGTATATATGTTGTGTATAGTGCTTCCCTCTTTTTAATCTCGGCGCAAATCCGTAGAGGCAACTCGGTTATCATTCCTATACAAATTAGACTGTTGCAGTTTTATTTATTTATATATCTATATATTCATAGATATATATTTAAAAAAATAAAATGAGCTGCGGAATTACTTTCATATCTTGCGCGCTTTATAACCCTCCACCATTAAGCGGGATTATATGTTTTTTTTTAATGAATATAATAATTAAGAACGCCGTAAAACATTCACGCCCCGGAGTACTGAAATAATTACGCGTTCTTTTTTAATTAAAAATAAAGGTGCATAGGTGGAAAAACGTGGAGTTTTTTGCGACGCTTTATTTCACCGCGATTTTATTCCACCTACCAGTCGAATGATCAGTAATGGGATTAATTTGCTGTTTAATTGAAATGGATTTTTCTCTCTTAAGTTGAACAATTTAAAAACTTTGATCATTAAAATTATGCACACCTCAGTTTTAAAATATGTTGATCGGCGTTGATGCAATTTTATATCTAAGAAAACTTATTTGTTTTGATAAGTTTATAATAATTTTAATCTAAAATGATAAGTAAAGTAATATGAAAGCAGCCATTAATAAAAGTAATAGAGTTGATTTATATTATTAATTCTATAGTTTAAAATAATGTGGAGCAGATAAGAGAGATATTTATGCTTATGGCAAAAGTTCAATTTTATATTAGAAATTCGGTCGTAGCAATTCCACTTAGCAGGAGCCATAACCATTACAAAATTTTTCCATTATTCATGACGCTTATAATAAAATCGATTGGCCCAAATCTAAATTATTAATCAATGCAAATTAATGTATCACAATAACATACTGAGATAATAATAATTCAAAAGAAAATTCCGAAAATAAATATATATTCTACATGTCGCTCGTAAAGTAATTTTAAAGCTTTTGTAGCGCAGCACAATATTGCCGCGTTTGAAATAAGTACCTGCTTCTACTACTTGTGAATCTTTGTTATGTACACTTGTTTGTAATTTTTTTTGCTTACTTTCAGTGAACGCGCTTGTTTCTACTACGGTTTGTTTTGTTTTATTGTTGTTCGTTCCTATTACCATTCACCGTTTCAAGTTGTTGCGTTATATTTGTATAATTCAAGCAAATCACTTTGTGGAATTGTTAATGAGAAAGCGTTTTTATTTAGCAAAAAAACAGTTATTAAGTGTTTGCTAATTAAATCGTAAAATGATAACTAAAGTCAATATTGTTATTAGTTTTACTATGCATATGTCTAGTTTGCTGGATTATTTGCATTATAATATAATATAAACTTTGATATAAATAATTAAGTCATTATTAGAACATTTTGAAAAATATGTTAAACAATAGTTTATTTAGATTAGTTGTAGCTAATTAACATCTGCATTAGAAAATATCTTTAACAAACGCACCCAATGCATAAAATATTTTTAAAATTACAAATTAAGTATTAAAAACTATAAAAAATCAGTAATAAATACAAAAATAATACAATTTTTGTCTCAGAAAACAATTTTTATTTCCAAAAACGATTCAGAAATAACGTAAACATTAACAATTTTCCAGTAGCGACAGTGCATGAACGCACTACTGAATGACAGGTTAGTTAGTACGTATGTCGGTAACACTTATAGATCAATTTATTGATCAAAATTGATGGAAAATCAGTGAAAATATGTTTAGTAAAGTGCAGAAAACTATGTAAATATTTCAAACAAGTGATAAACGTGTTGTTTGCAAGAAAAAACAAAGGAATTCGATGAAGTATTGTCCCTATTGCAGTGCAGCCGAATCTAAGGTAGAAATGTTTGTTAAATTTTATTTAAATGCTTTCTCTACAGTTAAATTCATATTAGTAATAGTATGCAATTGTACAAAATAATAATAACAAATCGGCGCTGAAATTTTCCAGAACTTTAAGATAATTATTACCTGAATGTGTCTTCATGTTATTCTCCAGATGGACAAACTGTGTAAACTTCTTGGTATGCGTCAATTTGTGTTTTGTGAGATTTCCATTTATCAAATACTTACAAATATTACAAAAGTACGGTTTCTTGTCTTTGTTGGTGCATCTTGAGTTTGGTCAGATCACAAATTTTTTATAAAAATTATATTCTTGTAAAGAGAGTAATTTACAGTCGCGAATTATAAACCGAAGTTTTTAATTAGTCATGTCAGAGATTTGCTTAATATGCAAGCGCTTTACCATTGAGCTATCATATTGTATATTTAATGTTAATCATAATCTGGAGTGACCCAAGTGTTGGTCATCAAGAGTTGGAATTCATTATTCTCTAATGAAGAAAAACTTTCAATTTCTTAATAACAAACTTATAGGCAAGTAGTTGGGCACTGCAGTTTAAACTATTTAATGTTAATCATGATTTGGAGTGACCCACCTACCCAAGTGTAGGTCATCAAAATATTAGATTCGACATCTCCTGCTCTACCATAGTGATACTTCTAACGATTGCAAAAGAAAAAAAACTTTTAATATTTTGTTATCAAACTCTTAGAAAGTGAGTGTTTATTGCAATTTAAATGTGACCCACCCACGCACCCAAGTGTTAGTCATCAAAAAATTGTATTTATTATTTCTTCCTTTACACCAAGGCTTCTATAGCTTGCAAAAAATAAAAAACCTTCAATTTGTAATTAATAAAACAATTGAAAACGAGTGGGTGAGTACTCGAGTGACCCAACCACCCACCCAAGTGTTGGTTGTCAGCAGATTGGATATTACTCACTTCCTCTTTATTTGCCATCAAGATTTCTAACACTTGTAAGATCAGATTGACTATCACCTTCTTTCATTCTGAAAAAAAAAACTTTTTAACACTTGCAAAGAGAAGAAACTTCCATTTTATGATAATTATGATCTGGAGTAATTCTATCTACTTGCCCAAGTTGTAACTTACAAGGCTGGGCTTGACTCGTGGTATCTACGGCGGCTTCTAGAGCTGCCAAGCCGGCTAGCTCAATTTTGGGGATTTGGTTCACAGGACTCCTGCTGCTCCTTTTAGGGCGCCACTCTTATTTTTTAAGGGACATAAGAGAAACTCCGCACTTTAGATTTTACGTTTTATTAATAACTATTAACTAAGTAACACTATTACTTTATACAGTTCTAACACACTAACAATGTTATATCCGTTTTTGCAAAACTATACTGCACATACGTGCCTTTTTTGATTTTGCGCACACCCGTGCCTTTTAGATCTTCTCTCAAGAGTGACCCGGTCTTCTACCAAGACACTGAGAACCTCTATATTTTAATTGGAGGAACAACGCGGCATATTTGATTGTATCGCGCGTTTACATTTGGTACGTTACAAAGTGTTCTATTTTAAAAACTCTATGTAATCTGTTTCTTTTTAAACAAAGAGAAACTTGTAAAAAAAAAAGTTTTCAATTTCTGGATAACAAACTTTAGAGAGAGTAGTTAAGCATTGCAGTTTAAACTATTTAATGAAAATAATAATCTAGATTGACCCTCAAACCTACTCAAGTCATCAAAAAATTAAGTTTATCAATCCTCCTCTAACATAGTAATATTGCTCACGCTTGCAAAATAAAAAAAACTTTTATTTTTTTGATAACAAACTTTTGAGAAAGATTGCATACTCGATAGTAGTCATAACTTCTGGATTTATCATTACCTCCTCTAATATAGTGATAGTTCTAACGCTTGCAAAAAAAGAGAAAAAAATTTTTTTAACAAACTTTTGGGCGAGTGAGTTTGTACTGCAGTTTAAACGGTAATCATGATTTGGAGTAACCCAACTACTCACTTAAGTGTTTATCAAAAGTTTTTATGATAAAATGATGATAAAATCTTCATAAAGACTTCAAACGCTTGCAAAAAAAATTATATTATTTGATAACAAACTCTTGCGCAAGTTTAATCTACTCAACGATAATCATGCCCTACAACCCACATAAGTGGTAGTCAGTTTAAATTTATAAATTTTAGCTCTAATATAAATACTTCTTCTTCTTGGGTGGGTAAGCAGAAAGCAAGTTTAAATTGTGAGCAAACAGCTTTATCTATTTTGACCCACCTACCCGCCCAAGATTTGGTGATTTAAAAATTTAACCACTTTTGGTGTTTTTGCTGTAATACTTAAGAGAATATTTGTAAATTGTTAGCAATGTAACAGACGATAAGTTTATAATAAATTTCTTGATAACGAACGCTTGGGTGGGTGGGCGGGAACCAAGTTTAAGTTGTAAGCAAACAGTTTAATTTACTATGACCCACTTACCCGCCCAAGTGTTGTTGATCAAAAAATTTATAAGTTAAATCACTTCTTGTGTTTTTGGTGTTATACTTAACAAGAGAATATTTATTAATTGTTATCCATGTAACAGACGATTAGTTTACAATAAAGTTCTTAATAACAAACGCTTGGGTGGGTGGGCTAAAATCAAGTTTAAATTATGCGCAAGCAACTTTTTTTACTATTTTAACATTTGCATTGGTTTTGGAATAATGGTTGAAACTTATGAGTATGATTTGTAAGTTTAATTGTATTTTTTTAGAATTTTAATAAATCACAAAGTTTTAGTCAAATTTTCTTGGTACTCAATACTATTTGCTAAGAAGCAAAAGCTCTAAAGTTATTAAAAAATCTTCTCACATTTTTTTGTAAATTATTAAAGTTTTTAATAGATAGTGACTTCAATAAAAAAACCAATAATTTTAAAAACTTAACTATAGAAGAAACGTTTGAAATATTAATGTGACAAACGTAAAATTGCATTCAAAAAACTAAATTAAGTAAAAAATTAAAAAATATTGAAACTTTTTTTTAAAGGTTTTTTTTTTAAACACACGCAAATGTACAAACAATAAAATTAAAAAAAAAAACTGATTGTAAAAAAAAATCCGGTATAGGAAGTCATAAGCTGAAGTTGTTAAATAACAAAAGGAACCGTGCTATACGCTTTTTCAAAAAGTAAATTGAACCACAGTTTGATTTGAAGTTACCCACCTAATTGGCTAAGTGTTGATCATCAAAAGATTAGATTCATAATCTTCTCCTCTAACATAGTGAAAGTACTAATAGTTTCAGAAAGAAGAAATTTTTAATTTTCTGCAGAACTTTAGTACAAACTATTAATTTTTTTGTTTGTTTTGTTGTGTTTTTACTGCAATTTTACATTGCCACAGTAAATCTACTTGTTTAAAGAGGTTTAATAAGACCAACAGTTTATTAAATAACTTCTAAACCACCTCGAAAGATACAAAGCAAATTTCTTATTAGTTCTGTCTGAAATTAAACTCCGCACTACTTGCATAATATGCATGCGCTCTAACGTTGAGCTATCACACCGTATATTCAATATTAATCATAATTTGGAGTAAACTAATTACCCATCTAAATGTTATTCATGATAAGTTTGGATTCATAATTTTTTCCTCTAACATTTGCAAAGAGAAAAAACTTTCAATTTCTTAATAGCAAACTCTTGGGCGAGTAATTGGGCATCAAAATATTAGGTTCATGATCCTTCCTCTAACATAGTGATACTTATAACACTCGCAGAGAAAAAAAAAATTTAATTCCTTGTTAACAATCTTTTGAGCGTTTGGGTGAGCACTGCAATTTAAACTTCTTAATAGTAATCATAATCTGGACCTACCCACCCAACTATCTACTTAAGTGTTAGTCATCAAAAATTTAAAATTATTATAATCTCTCTTACATAGAGTTTTCTATAACTAACAAATAAAAAACAATTGGGTTAGGTTAGTAAGTACTCCAGTTCAAACTACGCCACAATTATTATGCTTTGAAGTGACTTTAAAATCAGCCTAAGTGTTGGTCATCAGCAGATTGGATAACATTTCTTCTTTCTCTGCCTAGAAGGTTTCTAACATTTGCAAATAAAAAAAAACGTTTTAATAACAAACACTCGAGTAGGTGAGTGTGCAGTCCAGTCTAAAATAACCCATCCAAATGTTGTTTTTCTTAATCTGACAAAATTTTTAACATTTTCATTTCAACAGTTTAAACTTCTTGATCTGAAGTGATCTATCAACCAGTCCAAGTGATAATTTGTAAAAAGTTGTATATGATCTGTTCTTTCTGAAACAAAACAAAGCTTGCAAAAAAAAAGTGGTTGATCACTGCAGTTTTAACTACTCTATAGTAATAATAATCTGGAGTAACTCACTCACCCATCAAAAGATTAAATTCGTCACTTTTTCTGATACTGCTATTGCTTACAAAGAGAACAAACAAATTTTTTGATCACAATTTTTCAAAAAAGTGGGTAAAGACTGCATACTTAATGGTAGTTAAGATTTAACGCTTGCAAAAAGATTTTTTTTTCTACCGTTGCAAAGATAATTTTTCAATATTTTGAAAAGCAGTAAAGTTTGTTTTACTTGGAATGGCTCACAAATATGAAAAAAACAAGCCAACATACAGAACGTTCTGCTTTTTAGACTGAATGGGAAAACTGCTCAAACAGATGCCAAAAGACATGATTCTAGCATAATTGAAAGAAACGGAAAAACTAACTTCTACACAGTACGGTTTTGTAATCGGCAGATTAACAATTGATACAATGTGCAAAGTGTTAAAAGAAATTGACAAGGCACAAAATAAAACGTAAAAATATAAAAAGCTTTGTGTGTGTTGGTCACTTTAGATGTTAGTAATGCTTACAATTCTACGCTTTTGAAAGGGGTAGTAGGTGCTCTGCTTTGCGTATTGTAAATGGTAAAAAATTAATTCTCCAAAAACATTGCTAGTGAGAGAACAGACGGTCACCAAAATCCATAATAGTTATGTACGCAGATAACCTGGCAGTGATAGTAAGGTATTGGCTTTAACAAGTGGCTCCTTGAGAATATTTTATGCATGGCATAAACTTCCGGGTTTCTTCTTGGCGTAAATCTTGCTGTTATGTTATGTTTGTCAAACTAATTTAGAGTTTGGCACTTGCTTAAAGTAGGTGAATTATTGCCTCTGCAACCCGCATGCTGTCCCCGGCTCCTATCTTCTTATAGCTTATATATTTGTCTGTCTTTTTGTATTTTTTTATTTGCACTGACATCCACTTTTGCATTCTTTTCTTCCTCTAATCCATGTACTGTTTATTCTAATTATTTAATTTGTTCTCAGATGCGTTTTTAGTTTTCGTTTACTTCTTTTTTGTTGTGTCTATATTATGAATTGTTTATATAGTTTTACCTCCATTAATATCCTTGTATTAATTAGTTAACTGAGATAAAGTATCTACCATGTGGTATTTGCCTTGTTATTTCTGATATTCTGCGTTTTTTTATTATTTGTTTTCTTTTTATATTTGCATTTTTATTTGGTATAAAGCATTTTTGTGAAACAAAAACATTGGTTAACTTTTACAAATCTTTTTAGTTACAAAAATGATCTTTCAATCAAGAGTTCATGTTGATTCTATTTTCACAAATTTATCAAAAATTTTTAATCGCGGTAATTATAGAAATTTGATTGCTAACTTTGCGCTTTGGGTTTTCATCTGTTGCTGCGTGGTTGTTGAGCTTTTTGAAAAAATCGTACAAAGTGTGTGAAAATTAATAACTTTTTATCACAACCAATTGTTGTTCTATCTGTAGTTCTTCAAGGATCTCATTGTAGACCAATTTTGTTTTTATTCTTGATTAATAATTGCTTTTTTTGCTATTAATTCTTTGTATAATTTTTTATTTGCTGACAATTAAGTTTTTGCAAAAAAAGAAAAGAAAATTTATGCAAGTCGGTTTGGTCATTATGCAAGTTTATGAAAAGACTAATGTTTGATTTAGTAATTTTAAAAGCTTCTAACAAATTTCTTTGTCGATTTTTGGGAACGTTTGACTATTTTTTAAAAGATTATTTGCAAAAATGCTATCTGGTTTTAAAATTTCTTCCTGTTTATCTTATGCAATACATGTGGGACAACTTAATTTATACAATTTTGATTTTGATTTTAAAATTGTATCTGTATAGTTCAATTTTTTTTTTAACAAAAATTTTTATGGATAAGCTGCTCCGTAAATTAATCAAAACTGTCATCAAAGAATTTTAAAAGCAAATTCTTAAAATAATAAATTTGTAAATAATTGTAAGTTTAATTTTGATTGAAAAGCCAAAAAAGATACAAAATCCAAATATAAACTTATATGTCTATTAAACGTAATGAGCAAGCTGATAAAACAGATAACGTTGGCAAGATTTCTAAATAAAGTAGAAGAAAAGTTATCTACCCGTCAATATAGATTTTGAATAAAACCATAAACTATAAACGCTCTAAAACATAAAATAAAAGTTGCACAAAACTTTAATTAAAAACCACAAATTTAAGTTGTAGGCAAGCAGCTTTTTCTACTATGACCCACTCAAATTTGTCGAATAATAAATATCGCATCTAGTGTAGAGCGGTTTTTCTTGAAGCCCTGTTGTTCTTTGTTAATTGGAATGGTGTTGGATATCTTTTTTGCGATTATGCTTGTAAAGAATTTTATTGCGGAGATAAGCAGTGTTATGCCTCTATAGTTCGATAGTTCCTTTTTGTCACCCATTTTGAATATTGGTCTACAAATACTTTTTTTCTATTTCCTTGGTGTTTTTCTCTGTGTTATTACTGCATTGAACAGTCTTGTTAATTTGTTGGCAAGGGGTTCCCCACCGTGCTTGATGAGTTCATTGACTATTTCATATTTGTTTGGCGTTTTCCTGTTTTTTAGTTTTGTTCTTCTGTCATTGTTACTCTTTCTTCAGTCAGTTCTCTATGCTCTTCTTTATCCGTCTCTTGGTCCTGGCTTACATAAAATTGTTGGAAATAGTCAACTCATCCTTCTTTAGTTATAGCTTTGATTTCTATGCTCACGTTTGTTGCTTTCTTTTGGCCTCTAAGCATTTTCCAGACTCTCTTCTGTGCTCCGTACATGTCGTGTTCCATGTCTGCATTAAATTTTTGCCAGTATTTGTTCTTTATTTTTTGGATTCTTCTGTTTACTTTATTTCTTGCCAGAATATAGTTGTCGTGAGCCTCTCGTGTTTGTTTGTTTTTAAAGTCTTGATAAACTTGTTTTTCCTTAGTGATTCTTTTTACTTCTTGGGTGAACCAGGGTTTGATGGTTGGTTTTGCGTTTAGGTTTACTGTCTTCTTCCCTATTGCTTCCTCTGCTGCCTTATGTATGTTGTTTTTAATTTTGTTCCAGCTGATGTCAATGTTATCAGTCTCATTAGTTGGATCGGATGTAATATGTTGTTGTAGGCGGTTTGCATAGAGCTTTTGTGTACTTTCTGCGTCCAGTAACTGGATGTTAAATTTTGTAGCATATAGGTGTTTTTTTTGTTTATGGGGCAGCGGTAGTTTTTATTTTACACAGTGAGTCTATGTTTGCAGAGGTTAGGCTTTTGACGTCTATTATTCCTATTATTTGCAGATGATTTAAAAATTTATAGAAGTGTTTTATCAATCGATGATTGTAATCTTTTACAACAAGATTTAGACTCTGTTAATGATTGGTGTCTTATTAATAACCTTTTGTTTAATGTAAATAAATGTTTTGCAATCAGTTTTAATAGAACGCTAAGCAAAATTTTGTACGATTATATTATCGATAACAACGTGCTACAACAAGTGACACAAATTAAAGAATTGGGTGTAATTTTCGATTTTAAACTTACGTTTGTTGAGCATATCAGCTACATGTGTAATCGTGCTATAAAAATGCTGGGGTTTGTATACAGGATGTCTGCTGATCTTTCTCCAAATACTCTTAAATTACTTTACTGTGCCTTGGTGCGTTTTCATTTAGAGTACGTTCCGTCAGTCTGGTGCCCTTTCTATGAAATCCATAGTCAGAATATTGAATGTATTCAAAACAAATTTTTTTGCCTGTTGTCTTATAGATCTGGTATATTGTCGGTTTTTTGATCGCAATTATATTTCTTCACTATACAATTTACCGTCACTAAAAGTTCGGCGCAAAAGATCAGATCTCTTTTTTTTTGCGTGGTCTAGTGATGTCTGAAGTAGACTGTCCTGAGTTACTTGTATCTCTTCCATTCTACATTCCTATTAGTGAACGACGTACTAGGCAGACTTCATTATTTAGAGAATTTACACATTCTACTAATTATGGAATTCACAATCCTATTGGTAGAATTTGTAGATTTGCAAACAGTTTAACAAACAATTTAAAATTTTTTTGTTCTAAATCTTTGTTTAAGATTCAATTGGGACATATTGATTAAATGTTATGTATTTTATATTATATTGTTTTTTATGTCAATCTTTTGCTTTTGTTTTTTATATATGTATTATATTGTTAATATTTATTGTATTTTTATGTAGATGTAAATGGTTTTACTTACCGTAAATAAAGATTATTATAACTTATTTTTATAAATTTGTGTGTTTGTAGCTTATATTGAATATTTTTTTGTTAATTTTGACCAAATTTTTAAAATATTGATTATGTTTTTTATATTTTTGAGCCAAGTTTTATTGAAATATGGTTGTTTTAGACTTTACGGATTATATTTAAATTAATATTTAATTTTTTTGATTTTTGCTATAATTTTTTAAGGATTTGATGTCTAATTTGTGTTTAAACTCTATAGTTTTTGTGTTGGTCTTTTTCATATTTTTTTAGATTTTAATGTTTTTCTATAGTTCTTGGTCGGATTTTAGTAAAAAAATAGGTTTTTGTAATTTAAGGCCGTGTTTTTGTAGCATAAGGCCAGATTTTTTCAGTTGTATTACAAGATTATAAATAAGATCTTAATTGTGTAAGTTTTTGCAAACATTTAATTATTTTTGTTAATTTTTGTAGGGTTTTTAAAGTTTTTTTTGTGTTTTTATAGTTATTGACTAAACTTTGGTATATAATAATTCTTTTAGCCCAGTTTTTATAGTATCTAACCAGAACTTGTAATTTAAATAGAGTTTGTATTATTGCGTCAAGATTAGTACACTTTTCACAAAAATTTAATTATTTATAGTTGATTTTACTCAATTTTTTTTAGTTTTTAACTAAATTTTGGTATAAAATTGTATTTTTGGTAAAGTTTTTTTAGTTTTTAAAATAAATTTTAGTTTTGCGGACTTTTATTATTTTGGATAAATTTTGAAAGCCCGTATTTAGTTATATATAAACGAGTTGTTTTTAAAATTGTTAGCACATTTTTTGTTGCTGTCAAATTAATATATTGTTAATCAAAATTTTATAATAATTTGTTGATTTAATTTAATTTAATCCAAATTTTGCACAAATTATTATAGTTTTTGATAGCAGGCTATTTGGGCAGCTGTCAATTTTAAAGCTATTATTTTTTGACAATTGACAAGTAAAAACTACGCCATTATTCAAAATAGAACATTACACGCGTTAACAACGCATTGAAATTATTAAAATTTACTACAAAAGTAGTAAAAAAATCACAGTTTTCAAAACTAAAGCACTTTTTAGTTGTCGTAAAGCACCTTCTTGGCCGCCAATAGTAAACTTAGCGGAAAAATTTGAGCTGTTGGGACAAGTTTGTGATGTAAAAAATCAAAACCGTGTGCATCGCTCAAGAACACTTGAGAATATTGCTAATGTAGCCCGTAGTGTTGAAAAAAACCCAGGTTTGTCAATTCCTAGTCGATCTTTAGAATTAAACATTTCACTTACAACATTACACCGTATTTTGCATAAAAATTTAAGTCTTAAGGTTTTTAAAGGTTAGTTAACACACAAGCAAAGTTTCCTGACTGTGTTATTCTTTGAAGACGTGATCACAATTGGCTACCGAAGTCTTGTGATTTAACACCTTTAGACATTTTTCTTTAGGACTACGTGAAAGACAAGGTCTATGCCAATGCTCCAGAATTGTTTCAAGACCTTAAAGATGGAATTTGTAAAGTTATCGAAAACATACAGCCGCAAATATGCAAATTGGTCATGACAAATTTTATGAAAAGAATGTTGTACTGCAACCGTAACCGTGGCGGCCATTTGACTGATATTGTTTTTAAATGTTAATGACATACCTTCCTGTTTACAATAAAATAAACATTAATTGATTTCTTTTAAAAATTACCCGTTTTTTTTTAAATATCAAAATGAAATCTCTTAAAAACCAATTTTTACTTTACAATTGCAGTTTTTAACAGTTAAATTTAGTACTTTCTTAGAACATTTTTATTTTTTATGACCACATTTTGATATTTTTAACATTTTATGAATAAAGTTTTGCACTTTTCAACAATTTGTACCCGGATTTTTAATGTTTTTGACAACATTTTGATATTTTATAAGCAGATTTTTTTATTTTTAATATTTTATAAAATTGTCAATTTTGACATTTTATAAATTGAATTTTGCATTTTTTGGCCGGTTGCTGTTTGGATCAAGTTGCTGTTCTGGCTTATTCTTATACCGGCAGAGATTCTTGAGTTGGCTTCTAATTTTTGATGGTGCTTAATAACAGTTTATCTGAAAACAATGGCGTTGTGTACGCATGACAATATCTTTTACGATTTTTGTCCGGAGAAAGTTAATTTGTATTTTTCTCAATAATGTCGTTGGTCTAACTGTTTATATAGTATTTGGACGCTGCTAAATCTGTCAATCTTTGCAAAGTGGAAGTTCTCTGGAAGCATAAACCAACAAAACTAAAAGAAATAGTCTTATATTTCTTTTGCTATCAGTTTGTCATCCAAATGCCTAAATAAAGCATCCGGTTGCAGGTTGATTGTTTTAAGGATATAACGGTATAGTTAAACTCTTTGAGTAGCAGAAACCACACCACACCAGCGTTTTATTATCATTTTTAACGTAAAAACTTTTTGCTAGTTTAAAGGGCTAACATATGGTTTACTAAAGTTATTTAAAAGAAACGCTGGTGTTGGCCGTCCATCAATAATTATACTTTACCTCTTATATTTTCTTAGCTTGGTAAATAAATCAAAAAAAACTTTGCAGTTGTTTTTTTGTGTTGGGTTTGATGTTTAAAATCAATTTTAAATGTTGTTTCAAAAGTTTGTTGCTGTCTTTTGTGATGCGGCAACCTCGGTGTATTACCTTGTCTTTTCAAAGTTTACATTTTGTTAAGTTGCAGCGCAACTAGTGCTCTTGGAGCTTTTTGAGCACTAACGCTTTTGCAAAGTAAACAATCCAAAACTTAACATTATTTATAAAAAAGTAGTTGAAACATTTTTTAAATCAAACGGCATTATCTTAAGTTGGTAGGTGCCCCTCACGGGGACAAAAGTTGTCAACTGTTTGTGCATTGGTATCTGCCAATAGTCTGTAAATGGTTTACCTTTGTAAAATTTTTTTCTTAATTTTAGGTAGTAGTATCTCATCTTTATTAGCTTTATTAAGCTGCTAAAAGTTGATACAGATTTAAGGTAAATTATCCTTTTTTTTTGATAATTGATGGAGATGCGTTTTATTATGCTGGACGTTAGAAAATTTTTAATCAAGGCCTTTCTGTAGGCGTTGTACGGCAAAGTATCAGCTAGATCTATTTGCTGGCCTGCGTGCTAGCGAGCTTTTGGTCACTCATAATAATAATACGTTTGCCGAAAAGCAAAATGTTTCTGAAAGTTACATCACATTTACAAATAATCCATAATTTTCCAAAATAATAATCCATAATCCTTATAAATTAACACAATAAATTATTATTTTTTTGTTTATCTACTTATTTTTTACTACTCGCATCCATTGTATTCTTCTTTCGTCACCTCTGAATATTTAATTTTTTTCTAACTGTAGTTTACTTTAGTCTTTTCGCACATTCTGCACATTTTTAGATCCTCTTCTATCCTAAATCTTGTCACTTGCTTTTCATTGCCACATCTTGCAATATTTTTTTAATCTTCTATTCTATATCTATTGTTCTCTAGATATATTGGCAATTCTTTTTCTATATTATGTTTATAATTTGCGTTGTACTTAGACTCTTTTATTTGTATTTTTCTATTTTTTTTTTCTAAAATTTTGTGCAAGTTTTTTACATTTTACATTTTTAAATTTCTTGGTTTCATTATTTTCTCATACCTCATTTTTTTGGTTTTGCTTCTACTCTTAATTTGTTTTTTTTTACTTCTTGTAGCACGATATATGCTACTGCTAAGACTAACAAGATGTCTTAGATTAAATTATTAAAAGGTTTTTGGTTAAACAGTAGAGATTTCATTTTAATATTGTTTGGCTTAAACCAGAGTTTTTAGCTTTCCTGTTGTTTAGGTTGTTTGTAATTGCCACAGTGCAAACATTTGTGTGTGAACTCTATATTGATTTTACTTTTGGTATAAAGACAAGTGTCAATAAGCGTGTCATGTTTTTATAGTTTTAAGCCAATTTTTTTTATTAAATTAATTGTATGCAAACAAATTTTTATTATTTTTTTGCCAGATTTTTACTGTTATTGGTATTTGATTGGTTGGATTTTTGTAGTATGTTATTAAAATTATACATTTTGATGGCAGCAAGCCAGATTTATATTTTTTTAGCTTTAATTTTAGAATTTTGAGCATTGAACATTTTATTTTAGTTTTTAGCTAAATTATAGTAAAATATGGTTTTTGCATACATTTTTTGTAGCATAAGATAGCATAAGGTTATTTAACTAACGTTGTTAATTGTTGGCCAAATTTATGGTAAGAAAATTATAGTTTTGCGGTTTGATTTCAATTATTTTCAGACAAATTTTTTATAGTTTATTGTTATAGTAGTGCAATTTTTTGCAGACATTCAATTTTTTGTTTTTTTAGATTTCTACAATTATTTACCAAACTGTAATGGCTAAAAACACTATTTTTATAGTTTTTGGCTAGGTTTACAATTTATTAGAAAACTTTTTGAAAAAGTTTTGTGATATTTTACAAATTTTAATAATTATTGATTTTACCGGATTTTTATAGTTTATGTCGGATTTTGCATCAAAATGTTAGTTTGCGGCCAAATTTAAAAAAAAAATAATTTTTTGAAATTTATGGCCTGACTTTTGAGGTTTCCGACCGGAATTAAGATAAAGTTTGTATTATTTCGGCCAAAATTTTTTTTTTTTTTTTTAATTTTATTTTGGTTTATGTTGACTTAAACTTAAAAGTATAAGGTTGCTTTTATTGTATATTAAGCAAATTTTTGTAATTCATGGTTGGGTTTTAATGTTAGCTTTCTTTTATTTTGTTGAAAATTTTTTTTTTTGCATTCAAATTAATATACTTTTTTATAGTTTAATGTCAAATTTTGCACATTTTTTTATAAATAAATTATTTATTTACATATTTTAAATAGTTTGAGGCCAAATTATTATAGTTTTTGCTGATTGAGATATTTCAAGCCAAATTTTTAAAGTATTGAGGCAGATTTTTATAGTTTTTAATTTATTTTTTATTGAATAAATAATTTACATATTTTTAATTAAAATTTTTATAGTTTTAAGCCAGAATTTTGCAGAATACAGCTAGATTGTTTTTATTTTAAATTAATTTACACTACTTAAACTAAATTTTTATGGTTTACAGCCGTAATTTTTTTTTAAAGCAAAGGCTATATAGGGTTTTCCAATAAGAAGTTTTATTTTGATATTAAAAAAAAAAACGGGTATTTAGAGATTTAATTAGAGAAATTAATAAATGTTTATTTTATTGTAAAGAGGAAGGTATGCCATTAACATTTGAAAACGATATCAGTCAAATGGCCGCCATGGTTACAGTTGCAGTACACCATTCTTTTCATAAAATTTTCCTTAATCAATTTGCACATTTGCGTCTGTATGTCTTTGATAACTTTACGATCTCCATCTTTAAGGTCTTGAATCGATTGTGGAGCATTGGCATAGACCTTATCTTTAACGTGGCCTCAAAGAAAAAAGTCTAAAGGTGTTAATAAATCACAAGATCACGGTGGCCAATTGTGATCACCTCTTTGAGAAATAACACGGTCAGGAAACTTTTCTTGCAAAATTGCAATTGTTTCGTTGCTTGTGTGGCACGAAGCGCCGTTTTGTTGAAAATAAACGTCTTCCACATCAATATCTTCGAATTCCGGCCATAAAAAATCATTAATCATAGCTCTGTAGCGCCATCTATTCTCCGTAACAGTAGGGTCCAATCACACCGCCAGACCAAAAACCACACCAAACAGTGACACGTTGAGAATGCAAATTTTTTTCAACAATCATTCTTGGATTTTTTGAGCCCCAAATGCGACAATTCTGTTTATTAACGTAGCTAACGACGTAAAAATGGGCCTTATCACTGAAGTTAATTTTTCGATGAAATTCCGGATCATTTTGATGCATTTGAAGAACCCAATCACCAAAAATACAACGTTTATGGTGATTGACCGGCTTGAGTTCTTGTGTTATCTAAACTTTAAAAACCTTAAGATTTAATTGAGGTTAGGGTATTTTAATAAAAAAATTATATACTTTATTGTGCTGATTTTACTTTTTTTATATTAAGACCGATTTCGGCTGTTAGGCCATCTTAAGATTTAAGTTTTCATGCAAAATAAAATGTAATGTCGTTTGTGAAATGTTTAACTTCAAAGATAGACGAGGAATTGACAAATCTAGGTTTTCTTTAACACTACGGGCAACATCAGCAATATTCTCATGTGTTCTTTAGCAACGCACACGGTTTTAATTTTTATTAATTTAAGAAAAAAAATAATTTTGTCAAATTTATCTAAAAATTTTTATTTTAAAACTTTTCTGGAGTTAGTCTAGAATTTCTCATGAGATTATAAAATTTGGTCAAAATTTTCTAGAATTGGCCAAAAAAATTTAAAACGTTTTATAAACTTTAAAACTTGTCAATTGTTAGAAAGTAACAGAAAACTAGTTTACAAAAAAATTCTTAACAACAAACGTTTGGGTGGGTAAACGGAAACCAAGTTTAAATTATGCGCAAGTAACTTTTTCTACTAAAACCCAACCACCCGCCCAAGTGTTGGTAATCAAAAAAATTATCAGTTAAACTACTTTTGGTGTTTTTTCTGTAATACTTAACAAGAAAATACTTGTAAATTGTTAGCAATGTAACAGACGATTAGTTTACAATAAATTTCTTAATAACTAACGCTTGGGTGGGTGGGCAGAAACAAAGTTTAAGTTGTGGGCAATTAGCTTTTTCTACTGTGACCCACCCGCCCAAGTATTAGTGATCAAAACATTTATAAATTTAACTACTTCTGGTGTTTTTGCTGTTATACTTAACAATAGAATATTTGTAAATTGTTAGCAATGTAACAGACAATAATTTTAGAATAAAGTTCTTGAGAACATACGCTTGGGTGAGTGGGCGGGAACCAAATTTAAGTTAAGCGCAAGCAGCTTTTTCTACTGTAACACAAGTGTTGGTAATTTAAAAATTTATAAGTTTTGCTGTTATAAAGTGTGGGCCAATACAAAGAATCTTTTTAATATGTTAAGAAAACACAAACGGCTAGATGGAATTTTATGATTTTAAATTTATTTTGTAGCCAAAAGTATCCGGTTATACATAGAATATTACATCAGCCAAATGACTGACACGGCTGGCCTTACAATAGTCTATTCTTTTGACTTAATTTTTCTAAATTTTTTCCAACGTCTGCTCTTCTATCTCAGCAATGGCATTTTGGATATTGACTTTAACATTGTCAATCGTTGGTATAACAACGTTCTTTAACGGCACTCTAGAGATAAAAGTCCATGAGTGTCAAATCGCAGCTTTTTGCTGGCCAATTCACATCTCCACAAGGGCTTATTATACGAGTTTCGAACTTTGACCGCAATAAGTTGATAGATTTGTTGCTATAGTTGCTCCATTTTGTTAAAACCAGATGTTGCCCACATCCAATCCAACAATTTGCTTTCAGAAAAAGTTTGCTATAATAGTCCTATAGCGGTTTCCGTTGACTGTTTTGCCTGATCAAAAAAAAAATGGGCTGATGATGCCGCCGGCACATAATCCGCACCATACAGTCACTCGTTCGGGATGCATTGACTGCTCAACAATCACGTGTGGGTTTTCCGATGCCCAAATCTTGCAGTTTTGCTTGTTTACAAAGCCCCCGAGGTAAAAATGCGCTTCATCGAAAAAGATAATTTTTTGCCAAAATTCACCATCGGTTTTCAGCTGCTCTAAGGCTCAATTAGCAAAGTTGTATCAAAGTAGATAGTCAACTCTCTTCAACTGCTGTGTTATTTGAATTTTATAGGCAAATAAACAAATGTCTTGATGCAAAATACGCCTCAAGGTAGTGCGACTAATGTTCAATTGCTGAGTTTGATGACGAGTCGATGTTTTCGGGTTGGCTTGCATACTACGGGCTATAGCAGCAATATTCTCGGGTGTACAAACCGGACGAGCGTGTGAAACTTTAGTACGGTTTACCAGCATACCAGTTTTACAAATTTTGTGCACAAATTTCTTCAGAACACTTCGAATTTTGAACGCAATTTTTGCACTGATTCTGCAATACACGAATTACGTTCAAAATCAATTTTTAACTCTAACGTTCATCGAGCGTATAGCGTGCCATTTCGTTAACAGAGTGTTGTATACTAAAAAACTGTCATACATTAGATGTCAAATATTATGTCCAGATTCCAAAAGATGGCCTTTACTTATCAAGTAGACAATTAGTGTACAATAAGTTTTGTGAGAACCAAAGCTTGGGTAACTAGGTAGGGACCAAGTTTAAATTGAGGGCAAGCAGATTTTTTTTACCAACACACCCAACACATTTGTTGTTTTTGCTGCTATACTTATCAAGACAATACTTGTAAATTGTTTGCAATGTAACAGACAATTAATTTACAATAAGCTTCTTGATAACCAACGCTCGGGTAGGTGGGCAGGAACCAAGTTTAAGTTGTGGGCAAACAGCTTATTCTACTTTAAAAATAAGCCAAAATTAAATTTACATGCGGTGTTTTACAGTGATTAGTTTCAAATTCTTTCTTATGCAATATTCATTGTAAAAGTTAAAGAATATAAAAAAATATTAAATAAAAAAAAAAAATAATTTTTAACAAAATTTAAAATATAAATTTAAAATGTCCTACATTCTTGGGACCCTATAACCGGTTACATAACTTTAAAAATAAAAAAGTTACAGTTTTCTTAAAAATTCAAAATAACACTCTTTGAAAGTAGCAACCGTAATTGAAAAAGAGGGCCTAAACCGTCCCCGATGATAGTATACTTATATTTTCTAATTGATTTGTATTATCTAAAATAAAAATTCAAATCAAATCGTTGAAAATTGATAAAATTATTGACGTTTATCGAGTTTTTTCGGTTAGGAGTAAAAATTAGTAAAACACTCTTATATTTTAATGAAACTCTTGCCTTGCGGTAAACTCAAGGCAATAGTGCACACAAACAAAATTAATAAACTCATTTAGTAAGTCACGTATTAAGTCACAAATTGTCATTATAATAAATGACAGATGTAACTTTGACAAATGACAAATGTTATGCTAACAAAAATCATTATTTAAAATGTCATTTTGACCAATAAATCATAATAGTTTGACTAATAACAGATGTCATTTTAGCAGATAGCAAATGTCATTTAAATATAAATTAAATTTAACTAAATTGTTGCAATATGAAATCAAGTATGATAATAGACAGATAACAAAAAGCTTCTACAAACAATATCAGCGTTAAAAGTTAATTTCCAGAGGAAATCAGATATCAGATGTATAGTATATACAACAAGTTAAGTTAGTTAAAAGGAGCCGAGTGTAATGTGTTTATACTCTTGGGGGGATTGCGGCGGTTGAGTTAAGGAGGTCGGAGCGTGGGGGGTATCTGTTATCCTCGCCAAGAATCGCGCATTACCCCGTGTTGTGTCCTCAACGGAGTAGGATATTAGCAAAACTTTAAGCAGCCTAAAGGAACAAGATACTATGAAATATAAAATGCACTTAACGACTTGAATTTTTAACAATAAACATTTAAAATTATTACAGTGATGACAAATTGTGCTTTTACGCGATGAATATGTAACGAGGTGGATTAAAGATTAATAGATAAAAAATAATAATGGGGTTAAAAATGTTTATTAGACGTGTTCACATAGCGCTGACACAATAATTGCCCTTTGCGAGGTCTGAATATTAAGCATTAAAAAGAGCGATCCGCATTAAAACACATAAGCGGGAATGGAAATGAGTTTCCAAACTACTATTATTATGTTATTACATTATTATCATCGGTTTCTGGGGGGTGAGCTTAATTGCTTAATTACGGCATTCAATTCTGTTTCACAATCGATGCAGACTCAATTGTCTGTTTTTTTAATTAATTTAATTACTAAAGTTAGTGTAAAACTTAATATAATATTTAGATGTATTAACAATGCTTATTGATTTTACTTTGTAACTTTTATTTAATTAGTTTCTAGTTGAGATATGCATTTCTCTATACAGTTTATAATTAAATTTACACGTGGGCGCTAATTGGAAAATGTTAAAGTTGTTAAAGTATATTATATTACATTCAATTCTGTAAATTACTACTTTTGTGCATTTAGTGCAGTTGTTGCGTAACAAGGTTTTACTAACCCATTTATTCCAAATTGAACAAACTAATTTTGAGACAAAAATCTTTTCTTATTTTCTAAGAACTAATTTTTATAATATCAATTCATAAAACAAACAAAAAATGTTTGTTGACTTATTTATAAAAAGAAAACAACTTTTTTGCAGTTTTAAACATATATTAGTGACCCAGCAGTGTTGTGTGTTAACCAAAAGTTTTATTTAAAAAAAAACCTAATTAGTTGCTTAAAAAGGCTATAGCTCATGTAGGCTAAAAGTAATCTAATTTACATTCAGACTACAAAATATCATATAATTATGTGAGCTCTAGTATGTAAGAAAAATATGGCAGCAATTTCTTGACGAAAGTGCACAATCTGCCTTTCCTCACATAACCCAGGCAAGAGGTATTTATATTGCTGCAAATATCATCCCCTTGAGCTCACATCCCCTCAACTAAATAACTCAACTACGTGTGAATATTATAACATTATGTAAATTAGCAAACAAAAAACGAAATTATTTACAAATAATAGCTACGAATTTATTCTAATTAAATTAATATAATAGAATCGTTAAAAACAAAGCATTTATTAAAGTTTTTTGCAACGCGAGCTCCGTCATTCCATGTAAATTCCAATTTATGCGCCCCGCTTCAATTTCAAATCCCTCTCTAGTGTATACCTCTGCTCTCTCTCGTTCTCTTTATGTTATGCCCTCGTGATATGTATAAAAACTGTATCATATTCTACATGTCGTTACACGGTTATTATATTTTTCTACGCTCCTTGATTCTTTTGATTCGTGTTTCAAATTCAATTTTATTACAATTTTTTTATATTCGCATCTAGGTTTGAATTGATAATTTTTGATAAGATTGCAATATAAATACAAAATAAATTTGCAATAATTTAAAATAAAATAGTTGATTTAGAAGCACGTCTGGATTTACAACTCAGGCGAAATAAAACAATAACTCACGTATCGATTCGCTTTTAAAAATATTCCGGACGTACACCACTTCCGGGTATGCACTCCGGAGCATTCTCTTCCGCATTAGGGAAGTTTACATTCAGTTTTCGGCGTTATCCTTTTGAAGCTGCCAGTTAGTTAAAAAAAAAATACAAATAATAAAAAAATACAGAGCGCAACAAAATGCGAGGCACGTAGCTGGTTGGAAATAAATATCACGTCTCTGCCTTAATTGCGTTGGAATGTATTTGGATATTTTTTTCTGTATATATTTTTCCGATTGTCTAAGGGGTGTCGCGATCGGTATGTGCGGCTAGGGGTGCATAATGCTGCGGCGCCCCTAAAATTACGCCATAAATTGGATCTGCGGCGTCCGGAGAATTTAAGAATCTCATAATCCCTTTATTGTATAAACACCCTCTTTATTTATGGGGGATAAGGGCATCGAATTTTTATGTAATTCGCTTATAATAAATGATATGAGTCATTGAGGTCATATCTAGTCGATTTGGTCAAATGATAATATATTATGTTTACGCACTGGGCAAGTACAGTCTAAATGACAACTTTTTAAATTAATTTACTTAACAAAAACTTAGCATTGAAAGATTGACATTATAAAATATAAGTTTTGTAAATGATTGTTTAGTTTTTTGTAACTTGCCATTTGTTAGTTTTATTTAAGATTGCTTGCCATTTCTATCCTAATGATGATTAGAGCAAAGCGTTGTTTAAACATTGGCTTCCAGTAATTTTTTTTGATTAGTTCTTTACAATTCAATTCTGCAATTTAGTGGTTTTTATATTATAAACTCTATAAATCCTGTAACTAAAATATTAGAAGCAGTCTTAGAATAATCAAACAACTTTTACCTAACATAACGTGTTTAAGTACACTACATAAATTACTTCTATTATCAGTTTTACAGATAACACTATCAAAATTGTTATATTCTGCTGATAGAGAATAAGATGCTTTTGTATTTATAAAGAAGCAAAGGTGTACAAGGATTATGCTTGAATTATTTTTGTCTGCAAAATCAAAGTAAGGTTTTTTGTAGGTTAGCAACAAAGAATACAATTATTTTTTATATTTTTGTGTATTTTGAAGATTTTGTGCAGCATTTTTTAATTTTTGTGCTGTGAATTGGTAAAACTTTTAACTATTTTATTATAAAAAATTCTTTTTGCTGCAATTTTTTTTTATTTATTTAGTTATTAAGTTTTTGTACTATTTTGAGGATTTTTGTGCAATTTTTGATTATGTTTTGTTTTTCATTATAGAAAATTTTTGATAAACTTGTAGATTTTTTGCCATTAATGAGTTTTGTGTTCTTTAGTTTGAAAAGATTCTGTTCTTTCAAGATTTCTAATAATTTTTTGAAGCATTTTTTGCTTCATTTTTGATTAATTAGTTTAGATAAATGAAATTTTTGCACAATTTTTATTTATCTTTGTGCAACAAATAAGTTTTACTGCAATCAATGATCGTGTTATTATGGAAAAACTTATTCTAGAATTTTTTTATTAAATTTGATCTCAGAAAAGCAATATTTTTCCCATTTTTAATAAATTTATTTAAAACCTTGTTTGAGTTAAGCGTACGGAACAAAAAATTGATTTTGCTCAAACCACTGAAAATTCTTTTCTCTTTTACATCCTGATCTTGTAAATTTTTTAAATTTTTTTAATAGACCATTTTTGAGTAATTTATGCAATCAAAAAAAATATTTTTTTTTTAAAGAAAAATGCCTGTGAAACTTTATTCTTTAGACAAATTTGAAGAAAAAAGTTTGTTATAATTATTTCTTAAAAATGCAATCCTAAGAAGTTACAAGCAATTAAAATATATAAATTTAAAATAAGCTTTTTTTGCTATTTTTAAATATTTCTGTTAGATACACTTCTTGAAATATTTAGAGTATCTTTTGCACATATAAAAGTACGTTTTTTTCCAAATTAAAAAAAAAATACAAGTTATCTTTTTTTAAGAAAAACTGTTTTTTCAGCAAAATTTTCAAAATTTAACAAACAAAAATTTGGCTATAAAAACTTATTCTTTAGACAATTTTGAAAAAAAAAATTTAATAAATTTTTCCTAAAAATGCAATCCTGAGAAGTTACAAATGATCAAGAAATTAAAAAAAACTTTTGTTTTGTACACATGATTCTTACTATGTTTTAGGCAGCTAGTGTCATATCTCAAGTAGATGTACAGAATAGATTGCAGAGTTTTCTAGAAACAAGTTATCGAGAGTTGATTGATTATGCTGATGATTCTTATAATTATTAGAATTTTTATATTTTATGTATTCTTAAATTTTTTTATTTATTATTTAATAAAGTTTATTTCATTTTCTTTTACCAAGTTAAAAAGTTTGTTTTCACAATGATCCAACGTATCCAAAAGTGTAGGTAAAATATTGTTGAATATTGATTTACAAGTATCTAACAAATGATAGTAAAAAGCACATTTCATTTTTTTTTTTTTAAAACGCAATCTTTAGTGATTTATAACTCGCTGGAAATACAAAAAAATGTATAATTACTTTTATTGCAAATTTTATAAGCTTTCATTAAGTATATTTTACCTCCAACCTACTGTGCTTGAGATTAACAAAAAACCAAAAAAAAAAATGCTTTGTTTTTGGTAAGTGCCGCTAAAGCTCGTGTCATATTTATCAGGATTTTAAGTATATTCTTCACTTAGTACTTATAAATCAGTGTAAAAAATTTCAAAATTTTTGGATTTTTTTGGACTATAAATTGTTTGTGCAAATTAGGTTTATATTTGTGCAGTTTATAGTTTTTTTATTTGCTTATTTCTCTAATTAAATTGAAAAAAATATATGAAAATAGTTTATGAATTTTATTAGAAAAATGGGTTTTTGTGCAATTTTTGTAAATTTTTTGCAGTAAAGTTTTTGTGCAAATTTTTTTAAATATTTTATTACAAAAAATAAATTTACTTTTAATAAAATGTATGCAGTTAAACCATTATTAGTGTAATTTTTAAAAAAATCATTAAGTTTAACAAATTTTTTGTGCAATTTTAAAAAAATTTGTGCAGTAAATGTGATTATTGTGCAATTTTTTTGCACATTTTTGATAAATTTATTACTATAAATTAACTTTCTGTACAATTTTTCTTAATTTTTAAACAATTATACAGAGTTCAAGTGATTTTTCACAAAAACAAAAATAATTTTGAATTTTCTTATTTAATTTAATTAGGTAATTTTTAATTTTTCGTCAATTTTAAGCTGTACAAATAAACTATTTTTGTGGAAATTTTGATAATCAAAAATCATCATTCAATAAAAGCATTAATTATCGGCGTAACTTTTAATTTTCATTACAAATGTAAGTAAACAGTTTTTTTTGTGCAAATTTTGATTATTTTATTTTAGAAAACTAGTTTTTTATGAAATTTTTGGTACAAATCTGCATCAATATTGATGCATTTCTTAATAATTTTTGTTTAATAAATGTGTTTTGATGCATATTTTTACCATTTATTATAAAAATTTTAATTTTTGAAGTATTATCGTTGCCATTTCCAATAAAATTAGTTAAGTAAATAGGTTTTTGCGCAAATTTTGTTAAATTTTGTAAAGTAAATCAATTTTTTTGCAAGTTTCGAATATTTTATTAAAAAAAATATTTTCTATGAACTTTTTGCAACAAATGCATTATCCGCATCAATTTGGATGAATTTATTACTAATTTTTGTTTAGTCAATAAATTGTGATGCATTTTGTTACAATTTATAATGAAATAATAATTTTTGAAAAATTAATTTTGTTATTTCTATGAACTAAAGGCCGGTTTTTCCACTTTTTTATAAAGTTGCCAATAACATTTATCTTCTCGATAAGTAGAAATATTGTATTTCCATATATCCATAAGTCTTATCTTCTCCATAAGTAAGTTATCTGATCGAAAGGTTATTTGAGAGTTGAACCAGAGCATAAATATTTATTAACAAAATAAACTTTTATGAATTTTAACATCATGGATATTGAAGATTTAAAACTTTTAATTGTAAACGTAAGCTACATTTTGTAAGACTGCGAGCAGACAATATGAATTTGTGGGATGATAATGAGTTTATTAGAAGACTCCGACTATTCATTGATAGTGTAAATACTATTTTAGATGATCAAATAGTATATCAACTTACGTTCAGTACAGAGAAGTAAAATGAAAATTTTATTATGCAACAACAAAAGATTGATTCATTTTACAGAAATAATGTTATTCCACCACTTCAGCAATTGTTCTTAACACTTAGGTTTTTGGCATCTGGTAGTTTTAACATTGCTATTGTTAATTTTGGTAACATTTATTAATCTATTTATGGAAAAATAATTCAAGGTGTAGTCACTTGTAAACCCTGGCACCACAATTGAGCAAACATGTAGGGTTATGGGGTTATGTATACGAGTTCCGACATAAGTTATAAAATGTATTATTGCGTTCTCGCTTCTACGCAACATCTCATTTTTCAGATTGCGTAATAAGCATTGCTAACATAAAAACTATTGATAAATTATTCTCATAACTATAGAGCATATAACGGTCATTGGAAAGACGGACAAGCTTAATGCTTTCTATAATCTTAAGAATAATTTTATCTTCCTTATAGTAAATGCAAACTTTATCGAGAAGTAGAAAGACCAATCCTTGGTTGATTAAATAGGTTTCTTGCGCTATTTTTGTTAAATTTTGTGCAGTAAATAGGTTTTTTGTGCAACTTTTGATTATTTTATTTTTAGTAAATTCATTTTTTATGAACATTTTGCAACGCATGCATTATCCGCGACAATTTTAATGGCAACTTATGTTGCAGAACATGATATCGTAAATTCAACTGGCTTCTGAGCGGAACAAAGCGAGCAGTGGCAATTTTGTGTTTACAAGCCAATTTTTGTAGAAATTTTCGTGTCTTTAATAGCGTGTTAAGAGAGTAAAAAAGTAAATAATTGATTTAATTATTATACCATTAGATAGAAAATTTATTCTTCTAGTTGTGTGAAATAATCTTATTGCTATAAGTTCTATACAAATTAATATAAAACATAAACTAAATTAGGTTAGAGTTGCTTAGTTTGGACTCAAATTGGACAAACTAAAGGAATTGCCCAAAAAGCTACAATAATAACAAGCAAAAAAAATATTTCAAAACAACAGCAAAAAAAAAAGAAACAACAAAACAACAAAATTTGAAACAAAAGTACAAAAAAAACAAGCTAAGACAACATGGTTTTGTTTTATGTGTGAGAAAGAAAAAGAAGCAGACGTGGTCGGGTGCATGAAATGTCACACTTAAGTGCACACAAAATGTGTATGTAATAGTTCAACTAGGGCAACCGTTAGTCTAACCTGAGAGACTGATTGTCTTAATTGGACCAAAAACACAATTTTTTTAAATGTATTTTTTTGCAATTTAAATTATATTTTTTATATTAATAAATATATTAACATGTAGGCAATACTTGTACCTTTTATGTCCTATTATCATTTTCATCAAAAATATATTTGCATAAAATTAAAAAACGTTAAAACGGTGTCCATCCTAGTCTATTCTTCTTTATATCATTTATTTTCACAAACTTTTAAATATCAAATATAATTCAAATATGAATTTAAAAAAGTTGGGCTTAAGCTTTTTTAATTTTTAGCAAATATAATTTATTTTTTACAGTTTTTTAATTTAGAAATTTATATTGTAAGTAACCGCTTCTAAAAATTTTGTATAAAGTAATAATCTATTTAAAATTATTTTGATGTTAAGTTAAGACTAAAAACTGGAATAATTTGTTGGTTTTTAGAGTACACCATTGGTATTTTATAGTTTTTTAGTTTAAAAACTTGTATTTTATTTGAATGCTGCTAAGTAATAAATATTGCTTTAATGTATGAGAAGAAGCTTCCAAAACTACTTCTTCTAAATTCGATTAAAAATTAGCTATTTGAAATACTGCCGATTTAAAATTGACAAAATTTATTTAATTTATTTTTTGTTAAGGTTAGTGCAGTATATAGAAACTTTAATCATTTTATTATAGAAAAATTGGTTTTTATAATTTTTTTATAATAAGCTTCATTTTTATTATAAAAAATACTTTATTATCTACGTAATTTTTTTTTAGTACAGTAACTGAATTTCAGTTATATTTATTTTAAAAATAATTGTAAAAATATTTTTAATATTTCTATGTAAATGGAAATTTTAGTTGAATTTTGGGCAAATTTTGATTAATTTATTTAAAAAAAACATTTTGTATGCAATTTTTAATAAAATTATTGTTACAAATTTATTTACCTGCGTATATTTTTAAGAATTTGATAGATTTTTGAGCAACTTTTGTGCAGTAAATAGATTTTGGTGTAATTTTTAATTAAACAATTTAACTAAATTTATTTGAAAAAAAAAACATAATGATATTTTAATTTTATTACAAAAAATCAACTTTTAATATTAATCATGCACCAAAAGCATTACCAGCATAATTAAAAAAAAAATTATACTTTTTGTGTGCAATTGTGGTTCATTTTTGTGCAGTAAATGATTCTTTGTGCATATTATATTGAAAAAATCTAATTTTCTTTGCTATTAAAAAAAATTTGGTAATAAATGCATTATTTGTAACATTTTTAGGAAAATTTATGACAATTTTTATTAATTTTTTTCAATAATTAAGTTTTTGTGAAATGTTTGATAAATTTTCATTAAATTTTTTGTTTTTTGTTTTTTCTTATCAATTTAAGTAAGTAATTAAGTTTTTTGTTCAATTTTTGTTCAAATTTTAGGCAATACATGATTTTTTCTTTAAAAATGTAATAACTTCTTTTATAAAAAAAATCTATTTTTTATGCAAATTAATAAACTTTATGCAATAAAAACTTTATTGGCGTTTTTTTATGCAATTTTGGTTGATTTTTGTGTAGTAAATAGGTTTTTTTTGTGTAAATTTAGACAATTTTATTAGGAAAACCTTATTTTTAATGTAATTTTTAATTTAATAGTTTTGTAACAAGTTTGAATAAAAAACCATATTTTTAAAAAATGTTTTATTCAAGAAAAGTTTTATCTTTTTGTACTATTTTTTCTTCTAAATAAGTTAAACAGTTTTTTGTGCATTTTCCTTAATTGCTTTTTGTTTTTAATAATTTTTATATGGAAAAATTATTTTCTAAGCAGGTTTTTATAAAAATTAATACATAATTTAAGTTATTGTAAAGAATTTTATTTTTTTAATAAATAATCTGCTCAATCTTAGTTGACTTTTAAATGTTTTTTTGTAACTTTATCATAAAAAAAATAAAAGTTTAATAACATTTATGCAATAAATGCGCAATATTTTTTTTTTATTTTCTTGATAAATTTGATTTAAAAAATATTATATAATATTTATCTGATCTATTTTTAATGAATTTATTTATGTAAATACGTCTTTGAGCAATTTTAATTATTTTATTATGATAAGCCTGTTTTTTTTAATAATTTTTAATAAAATTATTGTAATAAAGCATTTTCTGTGTAATTTTTAATGAATTTATTAATATAAATTAACTGTCTGTTCGAATTTGATAGTTTCTAATTAACTGTCTGTGCGAATTTGATAGTTTCTGTGCAAAATTTTGATTATAATATTAATAGGCACCCTGATGATGGGTGCATACCCAGAAACACGTGTCTCTTAAAGGATGAAAAGACAATTTACATAAAATACATCATTTATTAATTTTAAATGATAAATTTGTATTGGTCATCTGATTTAAATAAAATGCGCCAAAAATGTAGTTGCTTATCTGTGTAGGATTTAACTGTATAACACACAATCAGTTCAACTTTTCTCCTAATAGAAAGCACTGCGTTACTAACTTTAACACTTTCACAATTTTAAATATATTTTTTTTAATTTTTATGCAATTTTTAATAAAATTTATGCAATAGATGCAGTATTTGCGTGCCTCCTTTTCTAAATTTTTCAAATTCAAAAGTTCTAAAAATTTAGTATTTAAAATGATATAATTTAAATCAAAAATTGATCAAAAATGTTATTCTATTGATGTTTTATAGTTTTTTAAAAGTAAATTTTTTTAAGCTTAAGACCAAAAAAAAAACAAAAATTACAATAAAATTTTGTAATTTGTTTTTGTTTTATTTTACATTTAGTAATTAAAACCTGAAACTTGCAATTTATTTAACTAATAAAAAAAAAACTTTTGAATAAAAATTTAATTTTTTTGTAATTTTTGTAATTAACGCTTTGATTAACAGTTTTGTATACAAAATTACAACAAAATTCTTTTATTACTTTTTTTTAATTTTACATTTAGTGATTAAAGTTTAAAAATTTTAATTTTTATTTACTATTTTAAAAAACTAACATATTTATGCTAATGGAACAACTTGTAAAAAGTGGTTTAAATAAAATAAAGATATTATTTTGTGCTGTAAATGGGTTTTTGTGCAAACTTTGTAAAACTTTTGAAGTTTATGGGCAATTTTTGTTGAATTTTGTGCAGTAAATAGATTTCTTAAATAATTGTATAATAATGCAGTTCACAAAAAAATGTATATATTAACTATTTTATACAAATAATTAGTAATAAGGTGTATGTTTTATACCATTTTTAATACAATTTATGCAAAAAATGCATATCTGTTTTACTTTGAATTTATTAATATAAAAATAATAAAGAGGTTTTACAAGTTTTTTTTATTAAATTATTTTATTGAAAAAAACTATTTTTTGCAATTATTTTTGCTAGTTTTTTAGAATTCATTTTTGTAAATACGTTTTTTGAACAATTTTAGTTAAATTTTGTGCATTAAATAAGTTTTTTGTACAAAGTTTGATAATTTAAAAAAAATAATATTTTTTTAAAGAGTTTTTAATGAAAGTTTTAATAAATTTTTTTAATGCTTCCTTTCAGCTCTGGTTTGTTTGTAGTAAAAATAATAATAATAATAATAATAATAACTTATTAGTGCCAACTAAAAAAAGTATTACACAAGTCAGGTCACTTGGTTTAAATTAACAAATAAAATATATAGTACAATAAAATATTTAAGTAAGAAAAATATGTTACAAAAATAAAAGTACAATAAAAATATAAAAAATACAGTAAAAATACAAAACAAAGTAAGACAATACCAATAAATTTAATTAAAAGTACTGCCAACAATAATAACAATTGAATAAAAAGCTCCTTTTATTAGATAGTTTTTCATATATTTTAAGAAAGCTTTCTCAGGAAGATTTCTGATATAATTTGGAAATAAGCTGTAAAATTTAACGCAGTGGTAATTAGATCCCATTTGTGATTTTGACAATCTTAACTGGTTTGTGTAAATATCAACTTTATTCCTAGTGTTATGTGAATGATTGTTTTCATAAAGTTGAAATTTATTTGCATATATTTTATACAATCATAATATACAAACACGGAAATGTTATTAACTTTAATACACAAAATTGATTTAAACAATTATTCCTATAACTAAGACCTGATATTACCCTGATGGTTCTTCTTTGTAAAGAGAACATCCTGTTACAAATAGCAGAATTTCCCTATATCAGTACGTTGTGAGTGACAGAGAGCAATGTAAGCCGTTTTTAAGACAAATAGTAGTAGTAGATAGTAACAATACCGCTCAAATTTCTTAATAAAAAAATATAGTTGCATAACTTTTTTGCTAGTGCATCTGCATGCATTGACCATTTTAGATCTGGATCAATATACAGATCTAAAAACTTTGTATTGTTATTAGTTTCCTGATGATTTTGTAACGAAAATAAAAGATTGGTGGATTTCTTAGGGTTTACACTTAAAAATTACTGCAAAACTATCTCTCTGCTGTAGCAATAGCTGCATTATGTCTATTTTTAGCTATATTGATGTATATATGCTTATGCTTAAATGAGATAGTAGTATCATCCGCAAAAAGAACAACATGTTCATCTTTAAAAAGTTTAGGAAGATCATTGATATAGATAAAGAACAGCATTATACCCAGTACTAAACCTTGTGGTAAACCTGTAGTTAAAAAACCAAATTCCAAATGTGTTTCATTGTGGTAAACACGCTGTTTCCTATTAGGCAAATAAGACGGCAACAAACAACAGATTTCTGGCTTAATATTATACATCTACTGCTTTTGTAATAAAATCTTGTGATCAACACAATCAAATGCTTTGATCAAATCAATAAAAGAGGTTACTGAATATTCACCATTTTTAAAACAATTAATTGTGTTGCTCACAAAGCTTGTGTTGTAAACATTCTTTTTCGAAATCCAAACTGGATATCAGAAAATAAATGTTTTGATTCAAAAAAATCAACTAATTGATTCTTTAACAAAGTTTTAGAAACAATTAGTAGCAAACTGATAGGTCTATAATTTGATGGGTTATTAATGTCGTCCTTTTTGTAAATATGTTTTACATCAGCTAGTTTTAAAGCGTCGTGAAATATTTGACTATTGATACATTCATTGAACATTTTAGTAAGTGGAAGTAATAAAAAATGTAACACTTGCTGTATCATATCAGGAGTGATACAATAACAATTAAACACTTACTTTTTTTCAGTTTGATTGTATTTCTCATTTCAATAAAAGATGATTTACAAAAATTAAAATAGTTTGGTACATTTACTTTGTTAACTTTACTACACATTAAAGTTATAAGATCCACATCAGATTTAGATAGAGATCCTATTAAAGTAGACAATATATTTAAAAAGATGCTATTAAAATTATTAGCGCAAATATCACAGGTTGTATCACAGTTTTTATTATTGGATTAATGATTTTCCACATAGCTTTTTGATAGTTGCAAAGATTACTTACATACTTATTGTTAGCATTAAGCTTAAATTATATTTTGTTCAGTATGTTTTTTTAATTTGTTTTAACTGAGGATCATTTAATCTAAGACAAACTTTGTTAATAATTTTATATATATAAACCAAGTTATTTTATTTTGTTTACAGCCATTGCTTGGTTACAGTTCTTTATAAAGCATTTAGAGCGTTGCTTAATAATATTTTCAAAAACAAATCCACTTTTACACTGCAATTTAGGTTTTCATTATCAAGAAATTGCCAATCAATAATTTCAATCAAAGAAAAAAAAATGATATTTTTAAGGTCGACATAGTCGTTGCTTAACTTGATTATTAGTAATATGATCAAACATGTTTGGAATTAAATTGCCCTTATAATAAATAAACAATTTTTGATTTTTGTGCAGTAAGTGAGCTTTTGTTCAATTTTTTATTAAAAAAATTTTGTTAAAAAAATGGGTTTTTGCTGTTTCTTATCAATTGAATAAGGTTAATAAGTTTTTTACACAATTTTAAGCAAAACATGAATTTTTTATGCAAATTAATAAATTTTATGCAATAATAGCGTAACTATTTGTGCAATTTTGGTTAATTTTTGTACAATAAATAAGACTTTTAAGTAAATTTATACAATTTCATTATTGAAAACCCATTTACAATGTAATTTTTAATTCATTAGTTCTGTAACAATATTTAATCAAGAATTTTTTTTTTACTAAATTCAATTACGTGAAACGGGGTTTTGCTTGTTTTTTTTTAATTTGTTTAATAACATTTATTTTCTAAACAATTTTTAATAAAATTAATGCAATAAATACATAATTTGGGTAAATGTAAGAAATTTAATTTTTTTATTAAATTTTCTGCACAAATAACAATAAATCCGTAGTTTTTGGTGATTTTTGTACAATAAATGAATTGTAATGCAGTTTTTGATAAATTTATGATATAAATATAGTTATTTGATCAATTTTATTTTCTGCATTTCTGCATTTCTTAATTTCTTAATTTTTTATTAAAATTAATGTAATAAAAGCATTATCTGTGTAATTTTTAATGAATTTATTAATATAAATTAATTGTCTGCGCAAATTTTGTTAATTTTTGCTTTTATTAAGTGCAAATTTTGATCAGAGAATAAGAAACTTTATTTTTTATGCAGTTTTCAATCAAATTTATGCATCAAATTTATGCATTTATGCATAAATTTTCTGTACGAAACAATTTGAAAAAAAAATTATATTTAAGAAACATTTGAATGATTTTTAGAGTTACTTAAAAAAAAAACAAATTTTCTTAGCTATTTCTAATGAACTTTATTAATTAAATAAGTTTTTTGCAGTTTTTGTTGCATTTTGTGTACTAAATAATTTTTTATGCAAATTTGTTTTTTTTTTTAATAAAAAAACCTTTTTTTGTATGTAATTTTTAATGAATTTAATAAAATAAATAATAATAACTAATCATTTTTAATATAATTATACAACAATTTTTTTCATTTTGAGCAGTAGATGAGTTTTTGTGTGTAAATTTTGATAAATTTAATTTAAAAAACTGAGTTTTCATGCATTTTTTAATAAATTTTATGCAATAAATACATTATCTGCATTATTTATGATCAAATTATTACTATAAATAAAAAATTTTAAACTTTTTTTTTACTTATTAATTATTTTATTCAAGTTAAATGAAAAATGTTGCTATTTTTACTAAATTTAAGTAGCCAAATAGGTTTTATGTGCAATTTTTGTGAATTTTTACAGTAAATGGCTTATTTTTGCAGTTTTTGATAATTTTTATAATAAAAAACCTATTTTTTATTCAATTTTTGATAAAATTTATGCAATATTTGCGTTATTTTTGATGATTTTATTAATTTATTAATAATAATTTGTTTAAAAAGTTTTAAAAAAATTTAGTAAAAAAAAAAAACAGTTTTTTTAATAAATTTAATTTGGTTAGGTTAGGTTAGATTAGGTTAGGTTAGGCGTCTTAGGTGGCGGATAGGGAATTGCTCACGCGGACCAACACCATTGCACGGTAGCCATGCCACGGCAATAAGACTACCATTTTCCTTCTTCTTTTCCTACTTTGAACTATTGGCCTTTCTTGGACAACTCTTTGATCTCTCTTGACCCACTTTCTGGTTACCTACGCTATTAGGTCTTGAAGGCTTGGTAACCAAAACAGGTTTTTAATCTTTTTTCTTACAGTGGAACCCAACACTTTAAACGTCTATTAAGGTGAAAATGGATTTACAGCTGCCATTAGCCCAAAATGGAAAACAGTTTTGAAAGTAAAAATACCCAGGAGGGTCCCGCAAACACGGGGCTGCTCTAAGGATTTTGGGTGGAGCACTCAAAACTCAAACATGACAAAAGAAACTGACACCAAAGATGAACCAGTAAGACGGCACTCCATAGCTGGCATGTCACACCCCTCTGAGATTGCGGAAGGTATAGTAAAGGCAACCAAAATAACAATAACAATGAGACTTGGCAGCAATGTGCTAGATCAAAAGTCTAAAAGAAAAAAGGAAAAAACTACCAAAATTCCAGGAAAAAAGTATGCTCAAAGAATACACCAAATTAAGTAAGATGGTAGAAGAAATGATGGAGGGAATAACAAAATTAGGTAAACTTGTGGAGGAAAATACAAACACCAAAATAGAAATTAAGTCAGCTACATTAGGGCTAGAAAGCGTGGCAAGCAGTATCAGAAACAGAGGGACGTTGGCCTTTGTATATAACTTGTTCACAGAACTAGACAAAAAAGAAAAAGAAATAATAAAACTTAAAAGAAATGGGGAAAAAAAACAGAAATGCACGGTTGATAAGGAAATGCAGACAAACAGACCAATGCCACAAGAAAAAGTTAACTTACTAAACAAGATTGAACAAGCCATAGAGATGGACATAAACAAAGAACAAACTATTGCTACATTAAGTAGTAAATGGCCCAAAGAAGCCTTTAAGAAATGCCAAGCCAGAAAAGAATTGACTAGAAGAAACAAAAAGAATATAACACAGCAAGATAGAAATAGTCTACGCAAAATCCTAGATGAGAAAACTTTGATTTTTTAAAAAACAATAATGGAGGCTAAAAGAGAAGTATAGTACAAGGTGTTACATGGCACAAGTAGAGAATGACGTGTGGGGTTTAGGTTACAAAATTATCATGAAGAAATTTAAATTATTAGACAATTTTAGGCTCAGCAATTACAAACAAAAAGAAATAGCAAAAAGTTTGTTTCCAAGATGTCCAAAAATAAAGTGGCCGGAAATTGTAGAGGATGAAAAAACCATACCTTTTACAATGCAAGAGTTGCACGAAGCAACTAGTAAACTCAAAGACAAAAAAGCATCGGGACCAGACAAAAATTCTCCTCAATATAGTTAAAGAGATGGTAAAAGCGGCACCCGACATTATACTTAATATGATGAACAAAAAATTTAAGAAGGGCTAGTTTGCAAAAGTTTGGAAGCAGTCTAAATTAGTGTTGCTGAAAAAACCAAAGAAAATTGAAGAAGAGTAAACAAAATACAGATCAAAATGCCTTATTAAAACTATGGGGAAACTATACAGCATATATATATATTAAATACTTTAATTTATGTCAAATCTCATCTATATAAATTTAAAACTATAAGTAATCATAGAAATAATTACACCTCACGTCACGGATCAATGATCTTGGAATATCCAAAACATAGACTATCTATATTTGAAAAAAGTCCGCATTATATGGATATAAAACTTTACAACAATCTTTCAAGCTCAATTAAAGAACTTAACGAAAAAGCGTTTAAAAACTGTATTAAAAATATTTTATTTAAAAAAGCGTACTATTCTGTTGATGAATTTTTATCAGACACAAATTTTGTTGTAAAATAGTAATAGTCTTGATTTGTATTTTATTTTAAAACTTATTATTTGTAATATTTGTGTGTGCTATATTAGTGTTACATTATTTTAAACTGTTTAACTGTATTATTGTATTACTATATTATTTGTGTATATCTGTGATATGTATCTTAACTGTAACTACTGTGACTTATCCTATATCAAACATGATCGACTGGATGAATAAAATATTATTATTATTATTGTTATTATTATACGAACGCCTTATTGCAAAGAGACTAAGAGAGGAAGTTGAAGACAAGCTATCAAAGAATCAATGTAGGTTCAGAAAAGAAAGGGTGATGATAAATGCTATGTTAAAAATGACAGAAATAGTAGAAAACATTAAAAAGAAGGCGTACAAAAACTGGGTGTTGTGCATCTTAACCACAGTGGATATTAAAAACGCGTTTGGTAAGTACCATAGAAAGAGGTAGTAGAAGCACTCAATAAGATGAACGGCAGTAAAAGAATAATGCAAATCGTAATGAGATACATAGAAAACAGAAAACTGTTTATAGGTATTGGCAATAAAACAGATACTACGTGTAGTGTGCCGCAAGGCTCTATATTGGGACCTCTGCTGTGGATAATCTACTATAATAGCATTTTACAAATAACTTTGCTAAAAGGAACATCGCTGTTGTGTTTTGCTAATGGCACTGCCATCGTCGCAGCAGTTAAGAGAGAAGACGAGCTTATAGCTATAAAAAACGTGGCTATAAGCAGAGTTAAACACAAAATAAAAAAATTGGAGCTAGAAGTAGCAGCGGAAAAAACGTAAGCTGTTATACTGTACGGAAGGAGGAAGATGAAGCAGACGGTAATAAGTGTAGGCAAAGAAAACATAACAAAACAAGCTCTGAAATATCTAGGCGTGTGGTTTGACCACAACACCCACATGAAGAAGCATATAAAAAACGACCTGTAAAATGGAAAAAACAATAAAAGCTTTAGCCAACTTTATGCGTAACGTAAAGAGATTTTCAAAAGGAAAGAGGAAGATGTTGTCAAATGTGGCACATTCCATAATGATTTATGGTGCCCAAGTGTGGGGAAAAACTATGGGCTACAAACGATATTGGAGTATGCTGTTAAAGCAGCAACAAAGACTAGCGCTGAGAGTAGGTAGCGAATACCAAACAGTATCAACGGAAGCCATTCTGGTAATCACATCCATTATGCCAATTGAATTGCAGGTGGAGTATAGGACGGAATCCTATAGAAAAAAACAAAGAAACTAAAAAAAGTTAAAATGGGAAGAAACTTGGTATGCAAACACAGGGACGGCGGAATGGACAAAAAAGCTGATCAAGGACCTGCCAAAATGTTTAAACAGGAACTTTGGTAGTGTTAACTACTACTTAACGCAACTGCTAAGCGGACACAGCTGTTTTAACTCCTACCTTAAGAGGTTCCACATCACGGATAGAAGAAACTGTGACATGTGATAGACAGATGATAGCCCGAAACACACGTTCTACATGTGCAAAAGATGGAATGCTGCAAAAGAGGAATTGGAAAGTAACGTTAACGAGAAATTAACGCTAGATAACACAATTAAAATAATGTTAACAACTCAAGAAAAGTGGACACATGTAAATGAATACATCAAACATGTTATAGAAACAAAAGAAAAAGAAGAGAAAGAGATGATCACCTAGAGGGTTAGCTATAGCAAGTATTCTTGAAGATATGCTTAGCAATTCCAAGAATACCAGAAGTGGAAAAGGGGGTTTAGTGGATGTGAGCCCCACACTCAGGCTGGCAGAGCTTTCCCAAAACAAAATTTAAAAAAAAAATTAAAAAAATTAAAAAAATTGTTAGGTTAGGTTAAGTTAGATAAGAAATTTGTGCAGTTTTTTGACAACATGTCAAAATTAGAGCTAAATTAAGCAAACTATAACAGCATTGCAGTTTTAGCTAAAATCAAAATTAGTTGATTTTTTTAAAATAAATTCTAAACTAAGACTTAGATTAAATTATTTTATTAACATAAATTAAAGCTAATCAAAATCACTTTAAAATGACGTTTGAAATGTCAAGATTGGTATTAATTTAACCAAACTATGGCAACATTACAGTTTTAGCTAAAATCAAAATTTGTTGATTTTTTCAAAATAAATCGTGAACTAATGCGTACATTAAATTATTTTAATTCCATAAATTAAAGCTACTTAAATTTCCTTTAAAATTACGTATGACATGTCAATATTAGTATTAATTTAACTAAACTATGACAACTTTGTAGTTTTGGTTAAAATCAAAATTTGTTGAGTTTTACAAAATAAATCATGAACTAATACGTACATTAAATTATTTTAATATCATAAATTAAAGCTACTTAAATTTTCTTTAAAATTACTTATGATATGTCAATATTAGCATCAATTTAACCAAACTATGACAACTTTGTAGTTTTAACTAAAATCAAAATTTGTTGATTTTTTCAAAATAAATTCAGAACTAATGCGTACATTAAATTATTTTAATTACATAAATTGAAGCTACTTAAATTTCCTTTAAAATGACGTATGAAATGTCAATATTAGTATTAATTTAACTAAACTATGACTAATTTGTAGTTTTGGCTAAAATCAAAATTTGTTGATTTCTTTAAAATAAATCCTAAATTAAAGTAAAGATTAAATTATTTTATTTAAATAAATTGAAGCCAATTAAAATCTCTTCAAAATGAACCTAAACATGTCAAAATTAGAGCCAAATTAAATAAACTATAACAACATTGCAGTTTTAGCTAAAATCAAATTTTTTTGATTTTTTCAAAATAAATCTTGAAGTAAAGTTTAGCTAAAAATATTTTATTATCACTATTTGAAGCTACTTAAATTCCCTTTAAAATGACGTATAACATGTTAAGATTTGCATGAATTTAACCAAACTATGGTAACATTAAAGTTTTGGCTAAAATCAAAATTTTTCAATTTTTTCAAATTAAATCCTAAACTAAGGCTTAAATTAAATTATTTTATTTGTACTATTTGAAGCTACTTAAATTTTCTTCAAAATGACGTATAACATGTTAAGATTTGCATTAATTTAAATAAACTATGGTAACATTAAAGTTTCGGCTAAAATCAAAATTTTTCAATTTTTTCAAATTAAATCCTAAACTAAGGCTTGAATTGAATTATTTTATTTGTACTATTTGAAGCTACTTAAATTTCCTTCAAAATGACTTATAACATGTTAAGCTTTGCAATAATTTAACCAAACTATGGTAACATTAAAGTTTTGGCTAAAATAAAAAAATTTCAATTTTTTCAAAATAAATCCTAAACTAAGGCTTAAATTGAATTATTTTATTTGCACTATTTGGAGCTACTTCAATTTCCTTCAAAATGACGTACAATAAGTCAAGATTAATATTTATTTAACCAAGATATGACAACATTGTAGGTTTGGTGAAACCAAAATTTGGTAAGTTTTTTAAAATAAAACCTAAACAAAGGTTTAGATTGGCTAAGTTTATTTTCACAAAATGACTTTATACCAAAATACAAACAGAATATAATCATATCCGGCCAAATAATTACAAAATTTGGTATAAAAACATTAAATTCCGATTATAATCATCAAAATCCAAAATAAATATCTCAAAAGTTATAAAAGTTAGAACAAAAGTTGGAAACAATTAAATTATTTACAAAGTTTATAAAAAGTGTTTTGCAATATTTTGACATTCAAGCTGTCAAAAACGCAATTAATATGTTTTTAAAGCCAATTTCTTTAAATAACTCAAAAGTTATAAAATTAAGAACAAAATTTGGTATAAATCATCCAAATCCGGTCATAATCTGCAAAAATTTAAACAAGTTGCATCAAAACCCGGCTTAAAAGTATAAGAATCTGGCAAAATTAAATCAAAATTAAAACCAACATCAAAAATCCGGCCGTTAAATACAAAAATCCGCCAAAAACTTTGTTAAAACTGCTCTAAAACTAAATCCGACTAAGAAATAATATTAAAATGCAAATATCCGGCCAGATTGTGTTAAAATTTAGCTTAAAAACATGAAAACGAGCCCTATTCAGCAAACTTTAAAGACAAAAGACTAATTCCGGCCAAGAAACAACAAAATTTGGCCTGAAAACATTTAAATCAAATTTATGCAATAGACGCCGTATTTTTGTACCCAGTGTTTTAAATTTTTTAAATTTTAAAGTTTCAAAAATTTAGTACTTAAAATTACTTAAAATAATATATATTTAAATTAAAATTAAAGTCTAAAAATTGATTAAATTGTTACTTCATTCATGTTTTATAGTTTTTTTTTAAATAAAATATTTTGGGCTTAGGTAATTATAATTCAAAGTAAAAATCAAAAAAAAAAATTACTAGGCTTGAGGTAAGACCAATAATTTATTTGTTTTTAACATATATCATTTATGTTTTATAGTCTTTTGATTTGGAAATAATAAATAATATTTTTATATATTAATTTTGCTACAAGACAAATATCAATGACAAACAAATTTTTGGGCTTAAGCTATGACCAAATTAAGCCAATTTGTTGGTTTTCAGAAAATATAATTATATTTTTGCAGTTTTTAATTTAATTTAATAAGCATTAACGTTTTAAATTTTTTTAGGCTTCAAAAATTGGGCCAATTTGTTGAATTTTAGCATATACCGTTAAAGTTTTATTTTGAAATTGTGTATTTTAATTCAATGTAACTAAGAAAAAATAATTTAAAATAAAAACTAATGGAAACAAAACTTGGGCTTAAGCTATGACCAAAAATTGAGCCAATTTGTAAGTTGTTAACAGCTACTGCTTCTAAAAAAATAGAATTTAAATAAAAATTATTTTGGACTAAGACAAAACAATTGATCAAGTTGATAGTTTTTAGCATATACTACTCATACTTTACTGTATCTTAAATTAAAGATTATAATTTAGATGATTGCTATTTAAAAAAGTAAAAAAAAAAAAAATTGGTTAAAACTAGAATTTAAACTTGATGTAATTTCAGCATATACCATTAAATTTTAGTTAATTGCTACTAAAAAAAATAAAATAAAAATAAAAAATAAAAGCTAAGGAAAAAATTGTTATACTGCTTATGTTTTGTAGTCTTTTAGTTTAGAAATTCTTATCTTGAATGACTTTTATTTAGAAGCTTGCATCAAACATTTGGAAAAGATGTCAGTTTTTAGCTCAAAAGTATTGATGTTCCATAATATATTGATTTAAAAATTGATTTTTTGGATAAAAAACATAAATTAAAGTATACCGTTAATGTTTTCATTTAAAAAATATTTCAAACACCTGCTCCTAAAACAAATATAATTTAATTAAAGTAATACTAATAATTAAATTATATTTTTTAAGATCACTAATATGCAAATCAAATTTATTAACAATTAAATCAAACCAATTGAATTTATGTAACTCTCACTTTATATTTCGTTATTTGCGGTCCAAGTTGTGAATCGATTTGCTGGATGGGTTGCTTATCTTTCTGAAGGTAGATTAGATAAGAGAGTGGCAGAACGGAATCACGAACGCGACAGTTTCTAGGTAATTCCAGGCAGGGGCCCTCCAGTCATCATATTATGTCCCCGCCGGAACAGTTCCCACTTTGCGCACTCTGCAATCAATACACACATCTCGGTCCTGATATGTGTTAAATACATTAAATAAAATATATCTTATTAAATAATTTATTATACATTTTTTCATTTATATTACAAAAAGATAAATCAGATAATAATACAGAAGTATAAATGGGGCGTTATGTTATATATACAAAAAATATGTATGATACTTAAAAACTAAATCCTATAATCATTAATTACTAATTAAAAAGAATTTACAGTCCTTATTGCACAGTCCGAATTTGAGCGCAATCACTTAATTGGGCGCTTCTTAAATTTTATTAAAATTAATTGTCCTCGCGCAATGTCAATATGCACTTTTTTTTATTAATTTCAACCTACATAAGGGAATGGCGGATAAGGACCTGGGAAGAATCCAGGGAAGGCCGCCGTTTGTTGAACGGCCACTGATGCAGTCATATAGGAGGTTAGTACAGTCGGTACCACTTTAGTTGAGTATATAGTCGTGTATGCTGTTTTCGCCCCGAATGTTAGCTTCAATATCTTGCTGCTAGTTTGAGTGAAAATTGTCGTTTGGAATACAGGCGTGGAAGTAAACGCAAATTGAGCCTGCTGTTGCGGAGCAAATGGATTCACCGGTACAGGTGGAATCGGCAATCCTGGAAGCGTACTAGTAACAAATTCGTAATCCGTTTTCGTAACCGTACCTACAATCTTAGACAATGTGCTTAAGATAGTATTAGGTCCATTAATAATCGGAATAACATGCGATTCGTAAATAGTTTCCAATTTGATTACCGGCTTGGAATGAGTGATCACTTGATTCTGCGCTGCAGCTGCTGGATTCAATAATCGCAACAAAGCTAATTGCTGTAATTGCTCAGGACTTAAACCAGGCGTTACTAATTCAACAGGTTTTGGAGTGGTTTGCACCTTTTTGGGTCTCAAAAAGCCCTCCGGAATCCTCGACTTGTCGACGTCGCTTAAATCAAAATCGGAACCTATATTTGCTAAATCTAAATCGCCCGGTAACACTCTATGACTTCCATCATCTTGTTCATTCTGATCACCGAAATCTAATTCCAAATGTAATTCAGATCCGGCCTCATCTAAATGGCTGTTGAATTCGTTTAATGTTTTACTAGGATTGAAATGATACGCTTCCATTGGGGGTAATGTTTTAGTAGCTGCTACTAATCTGGTTACTAAATAAGTTTGCACTAATGTATAACTGCTTGTATTATTTCCACCCCTAATAACCGGTAAAATATGCGTTTTAAGCATTGTTTGTGTTGTGCTGAATGTTTCAACCATCGTTTCGAGTGGCGGTGTTTCCATATCCGATGCTAAGTAAATAGGGGGTAGTGTCGCGATGCTACTATCCAGGAAATTGTTGTCCTTGTCGTAGTTGCTTGCGGTTGCGAGGATATTTTCGGTTAGTGGTTCTGTGGCTGATGGCGCTATAGTCGCTTCTGTTGACTGCTCCAGGCTCTTCTCAAATGTCGACGTCACTGTGATGTATCGAGTGTTCTTCACGCTGCCAACCTGAGATGAAATAAAATTTCTATTAGATTCGTATTGAGCAATATTGAAGTGTAAGTAGCTGCTAAGGGTGGGTTAGAGAAGTTGTAAACATGCTCGATTTAAATTTGAAAAGTTTATATTAAAAAATAACTTTCTCTAGATGTAATAGATATTAAATTGCTTATTTTTCAATGGAATTGTTGGCTTGTGTTATAGCTTGTCTTTTATTAAAAAATGATATTTTAAATGTAATCAATATTCTTTCAAGTTTTTCCTTAAACAATTTAAATAAATATAAATTGACTTCATGAAAAATAAGTAATTTTTAACTTTTTTTTAATTTTATCAGTTTATATCACATTATTGTTAATGTACATTGACTTAATTAACAATTAAAGCGCCTGTGACAGTCAACAAAAAAGTTGTGATAAAATTAAGTTTAGCCATAAATTTCAAACTAAGTATAAATTTTAATCCAAATTGGCAACAATGTACATCAACATTATAATTATAATTTGTCTAAAATGGATCAGTTTTGATACGCTCAATTTTTTTAAATCTTGATCTAAGCCGCTTAGTTCAGATTAAGTTCAAAGTTGTGGTAGAATTTTGTCTAGCTATAACTTCCAAACTAAGCATTAGATTTTAATGCAAATTGGCAACAATGCACTTAAACATTATAGTTAATATTTGTCTTAAATGTATCTAATTTGATACGCTCAATTTTATTTCAAATTGATTTAACCGGCTTGGTTCATATTTAGTTTAAAATTGTGGCAGAATTAAGTCTAGCCATAACTTTTAAACTAAGCATTGGATTTTAATGCAATTAGGCAAATATGCACTTGAACATTATAGATATTAATTGTATGAAATGGATCAAATTTGTTACGCTCAATTTTATTTAAACTTGATTTAACCCGCTTGATTCATATCAAGTTTAAAGTTGTGGAAAAATTAAGTTTATTCTCAACCTTTAAACTAAGCATTGGATGTTATTGCAAATTGGCAACAATGTACCTGAACCAATTAGTTATTAACTGTATAAAATGAATTAAATTTGATACGCTTAATTTTATTTAAACTAAACTTAACCCACTTAGTTCATATTAAGTTCTAAGTTGTGGTAGAAGTAAGTCATAACTTTTAATCTTAGCATTGGATTTTGTTGAAAATTGGCAACAATGCATTTGAACATTATAGTTAACAGTTGTAGAAAATGGATCAAATGTAATACGCTCAATTTTATTTAAACTCAGTTTAACCCGCTTGGTTCATATCAGTTAAAATTGTGGTAGAATTAAGTCTAGCCATAACTTTTAAACTAAGCATTGGATTTTATTGCAATTAGGCGACAATGCACTTAAACAATATAGGTATCCATTGTAGAAAATGCATCAAATTTGATTCGTACAATTTTATTTAACTTAGATTAAACCAGCTTGGTTTATTTTAAGTTCAAAGTTGTGATAAAGAAAAGTATAACGGTAACTTTTAAACTAAGCATTGGATATTAATGCAAATAGGGCAACAATGCACGTAAACATTATAGTTATCAATTGTATAAAATAGATTAAATTTAATACGCTCAATTTTATTTAAACTTGATCTAAGCAAGCTTAGTTTATATTAAGTTCAAAGTTGTGGTAGAGTTAAGTCTAGACATGACTTTCAAACTAAACATTGGATTTTAATGCAAATTGGCAACACTGCACTTTAACATAATAATTATAAACTGTATAAAATAGATCAAATTTGATACGCTCAATTTTATTTAAATTTGATTTAAGACATTTGGTTAATAAAAAATTTAAAGTTGTGGTAGAATTAAATCTAACCAGACTTTTTAAACTTGGAATTTGATTTTAATGCAAAATGGCCACAATGCAATTAAACATTATAGTTAACAGTTGTATAAAATGGATCAAATTTGATACGCTCAATTATATTTAAATTTGATCTAAGCCGCATAGTTCATATTAAGTTCAAAATTGTTGTAGAATTAAGTTTTGCCATAACTTCTAAACTAAGCATTGGATTTTAATGCAAATTGGCAACAATGCATTCGAACATTAAAGTTATCAATTGTATAAAATAGATCAAATTTGATACGCTCAATTTTATTTAAACTCAACCTAACCAGCTTAGTTTATATCAAGTTCAAAGTTGTGGTAAAATAAAATCTAGCCATAACTTTTAAACTAACCATTAGATTTTAAGCAAACTACCAACAATGCACTTAAAAGTTATAGTTATCAACTGTATAAAATTGATCAAATTTGATACGCTCAATTTTATTTAAACTTGATTTAACCCGCTTGGTACATATTAAGTTGAAAGTTGTGATCGAATTATTTCCAGCCATAACTTTTAACCTAAGCATTGGATTTTAATGCAACAAAGCACTTAAGAATTATAATTATCAATTGTATAAAATAAATCAAATTTAATACGCTCAATTTTATTTAAATTTTATTTAAGACGCTTGGTTCATATCAAGTTTGAAGTTGTAGTAGAATTATGTATACCCATATCTTTCAAACTAAGCATTGAATTTTATTGTAAAATGGCAGCAATGCACTTTAACATTAAAGGTTTGAATTGTATAAAATAGATCAAATTTGATACGCTCAATTTTATTTAACCTTGATCTAGGCCGGTTGGTTCATATTAAATTCAAAGTTGTGGTGAAATTAAGTTTAGCGATAACTTTTAAAATATACATTGGATTTTAATGCAGTTTGGCAACAATGCATATTAACATTATAATTAATATTTGTCTGAAACAGATCAAAATTTAAACGCTCAATTTTATTTAAACTTAATTTAACCCGCTTGATTTATATATAGTTCAAAGTTGTGGTAATATAAAGTCGAGCCATAACTTTCAAACTAAGCATTGAATTTTAATGAAAATTGGCAACAATGCACTTTAACATAATAATTATCAATTGTATAAAATGGATCAAATTTGATACGCTTAATTTTATTTAAATTTGATTTAAGACGTTAAGTTCATAATAAGTTTAAAGTTGTAGTATAATTAAAGCTTACCATAACTTTTAAACTAAACATTGGGTTTTGATGAAAATTGGCAACAATGCACTTGAACAATAGAGTTATCAATTGTGGAAAATTGATCAAATTTAATACGCTCCTTTTTAATTTAAATCAAATCTAATCAGCTTGGTTCATATAAAGGACAAAATAATGGTGGAATTAAGATTAACCATAATTTTCAAACTAAGCATTGGATTTTAATGTTATTTGGCAACAATGTACCTTAATATTATAAGTACCAACGGTTATAACATTATAAAAATCCATACGCAAAATTTGGCATAAATACATTTTAATTCAAGCTGCATACACAAATCCAAAAACTTATTGATCAACTTAAAAATGTTTTACTCCAAAATGCTAGATTAAATTTTTATGCAATTTGGCAACAACGTACTTTACTATTAATAGTACCATCAGTTAAAAACTTATCAAAATCCATACGCGTTGTTTGGCATAATTATATTTTAATTCAAGCAGCATACCCAAATCCAAAAACTTATTGATCGATTTAAAAATGAATTACCTAAAAATGCTGCATTGGATTTTTATGCAATTTGGCAACAACGTACCTTACTATTATTAGTACCATCAGTTGAAAAATTATAAAAATTCATACTTGTAATTTGGCATAATTACAGTAAAATTCAAGCTGCATACCCAAATTTAAAAACTAATTGACTCACTAAAAAATGAATGAGTCAAAAATGCTACATTGGATTTATATACAATTTGTCAGCAATTGACCTTATTTTTTTTAGTACCAACAGTTAAAAAATTATAGAAATCCATATGCATAATTTGGCATAATTACATTTTAATTCAAGCAGCATACCTAAAACCAAAAACTTGTTGTATGCCTTAAAAATGTATTACTCAAAAATGCTACATTGGATACTTATGCAATTTGGCAACATTGTACTTTAATATTATAAGTACCATCAGTTAAAAATGTATAAAAATCTATACGCGTAGTTTGGCATAATTACATTTTAATCCAAACTACATACCCAAATCTAAAAACTTATTGATCGACTTAAAAATGTATTACTCAAAAATGCTTAATTGAATTTTTTCAAATGTTGGCAATAAAGTACCCTACAATTTATAGTATCAACAGTTAAAAATTTATAGAAATCTATACGCGTAGTTTGGCATAATTGCATTTTATTTAAAGCTGCATACACAAAATCAAAAACTTTTAAATCGACTTAAAAATGTATCATTCAAAAATACTACATTGGATTTTTATGCAATTTTTCCAAAACGTACCTTACTATTATAAGTATCATCAGTTAAAAAATTATAGAAATCTATACGCGTAAATTGGCATAACTACATTTTAATTCAAACTGCATACCCAAATCCAAAATCTTGTTGATCGATTTAAAATTGTATTACTCAAAAATGCTACATTAAATTTTTATGCAATTTAGCAACAACGTACCTTACTATTATTAAAACCATCAATTAAAAAATTATAAAAATCCATACGCGTAATTTGGCATAATTACATTTCGATTCAAGCTGCATACCCAAATCCAAAAACTTATTGATCAATTCTGAAATGAATTACTCAAAAGTGCTACATTGGATTTATATGCAATTTGTCAAAAATTGACCTTACTATTATTAGTACCAACAGTTAAAAAATTATAAAAATCCATAAGCGTAGTTTGGCATAATTACTTTTTAATCCAAACTGTCTACCCAAATCAAAAAACTTATTAGTTGACTTTAAAATGTATTAATCAAAAATGCTACATTGGACTTTTATAAATATTGGCAACAACGTACCTTACTCATATTAGTACTATCTGTTAAAAAATTGTAAAATTCCATACGCATAATTTGGCATAATAACATTTTAATCCAAACTGCATACCCAAATCCAAAAACTTATTGACCCGACTTAAAAATGTATTACTCAAAATAGTTGCATTAGATTTTTATGCAATTTGGCAACAACGTACCTTACTTTTATTAGTACTATCAATTTAAAATTTATAAAAATCCATACGCGTAACTTGGCATAATTACATATTAATTCGAGTTGCATACCCAAATCCAAAAACCTATTAAATGATTTAAAATGTAGTACTCTAAAATGTTACAATGGATTTCAATGCAATTTGGCAACAACGTACCTCAGTATTATTGGTGCAATTAGTTAAAATATTATAAAAATCCATACGCGTAATTTGGCATAATTACATTTTACTTCAAGCTGCATACCCAAATCCAAAAACTTATTGTTTGCCTCAAAAATGTATTACTCAAAAATGCTACATTAGATTTTTATGCAATTTAGCAACAACGTACCTTACTATTATTAATAACATCAGTTGAAAAATTCTACAAATCCATACGCGTAATTTGGCATAATTACATTTTAATTCAAGCAGCATACCCAAAATCAAAAACTTATTGTTTGCCTTAAAAATGTATTACTCAAAAATGCTACATTAGATTTTTATGCAATTTGGCAACAGCGTACCTTACTATTATTAATAACATCAGTTAAAAAATTCTACAAATCCATACGCGTAATTTGGCATAATTACATTTTAATTCAAGCTGCATACCCAAATCCAAAAACTTATTGATCAATTTGAAATTGAATTATTCAAAAATGCTGTATTGGATTTTTATGCAGTTTGGCAACAACGTATTTTAGTATTATTAGTATCATTTATTAAAAATTTAAAGAAATCCATACGCACAATTTGGCATAATTACATTTTAATCCAAACTGCATACCCAAATCTAAAAACTTTCCGATCGACTTAAAAATTTATTACTCAAAAATGCTTAATTGTATTTTTTTGAAATTTAGCATTAAAGTACCTTACAATTTATTGTATCAACAGTTAAAAATTTATAGAAATCCATACGCAAAATTTGGCATAATTGCATTTTAATCCAAACAACATACCCAAATCAAAAAACTTATTGACCGACTTAAAAATGTATTACTCAAAAATGCTACATTGGATTTTTATGCAATTTGCCAAAATCGTATCTTACTATTATAAGTACCATCAGTTGAAAATTTATAAAAATCCAAACGCGTAGTTTGGCATAAATGCAATTTTATTCAAGCTGCATAACCAAACTTAAAAACTAAATAAATCAGTAAAAAATAAATTAGTCAAAAATGCTACATTGGCAATTTGGCAACAACGTACTTTTCTATCTTTAGTACTATCACTGAAAAAATTATAAAAATTCATACGCGTAGTTTGGCATAATTACATTTTAATCCAAACTGCACACCCAAATCTAAAAACTTACCGATCAACTTAAAAATTTATTACTCTAAAATGCTTCATTAAATTTAATTGAAATTTGGCAATAAGGTACCTTACAATTTATAGTATCAACAGTTAAAATTTTATAGAAATTCATACGCAAAATTTGACATAATTGCAGTTTAATCCAAACTGCCTACCCAAATTCAAAAACTTATTAACCGACTTAGAAACGTATTACTCAAAAATGCTACATTGGATTTTTATGCAATTTAGCAACATCGTACTTTACTATCATTAGTACTATTACTAAAAAAATTATAAAAATCCATACGCGTAATTTGGCATATATACATTTTAATCCAAACAGCATAGTCAAATCCAAAAACTTATTGATCGGCTTATAAAATTATTACTCAAAAATGTTGCATTAAATTTTTATGCAATTTGACAACATTGTACTTTAATATTATTAGTACCTATAGTTAAAAATTTATAAAAATCCATACGCATAATTTGGCATAATTAGATTTTAATTCGAGCTGCATACCCAAATCCAAAAACCTATTGATTGATTTAAAAATGTATTACTCTAAAATGCATTATTGGATTTTTATGCAATTTGACAACAACGTACTTTACTATTATTAGTACCATCAGTTAAAAAATTATAAAAATCCATACGTGTAATTTGGCATAATTACATTTTAATTGAAGCTGCATACACAGATCCAAAAACTTATTGATCAATTTAAAAATGTATTACTCAAAAATGCTTTATTAGATTTTTATGCAATTTGGCAACAACGTACCATAGTATTATTAGTATTATTAATTAAAAATTTATAGAAATCCATACGCACAATTTGGCATAATTACATTTTAATCCAAACTGCATAATCAAATCCATAAACTTATTGATCAACTCAATTTTTTTTTACTCAAAAATGCTACATTAGATTTTTATGAAAATTGGCAACAACGTACCTTAATATTATTAGTACCATCAGTTAAAAATGTATAGAAATCCATACGCATAATTTGGCATCATTACATTTTAATTCGAGCTGCATACTCAAATCCGAAAACTTATTGACTGACTTAAAAATGTATTACTCAAAAATGCTGCATTGGATTTTTATGCAATTAAGCAAAAGCGTACCTAATTTTTATTAGTACCATCAGTTAAAAAATTATAAAAATCCATACGCGTAATTTGGCATAAATACATTTTACTTCAAGCTGCATACCCAAATCCAAAAACTTATTTATTGATTCAGAAATAAATAACTTAAAAATGCTGCATTGGATTTTGATGCAATTTGGCAACAACGTACCTTACTATTATTAAAACCATCAGTTAAAAAATTATAAAAATCCATACGCGTAATTTGGCATAATTACATTTTGATTCAAGCTGCATACCCAAATCCAAAAACTTAATGATCGATTCAGAAATAAATAACTTAAAAATGCTACATTAGATTTCAATGCAATTTGGCAACAACGTATCTTACTATAATTAGAACCATCAATTAAAAAATTTGAAAAATCCATACGCGTAATTTGGCATAATTACAGTTTAATTCAAGCTGCATACCCAAATCCAAAAACTTATTGATCAATTCAGAAATGAATAACTCAAAAATGCTACATTGGATTTCTATGCAATTTGTCAAAAATTGACCTTACTATTATTAGTACCAACAGTTAAAAAATTATAAAATTCCATAAGCGTAGTTTGGCATAATTACTTTTTAATCCAAACTGTCTACCTAAATCCAAAAACTTATTAGTTGACTTTAAAATGTATTAATCAAAAATGCTACATTGGATTTTTATAAATATTGGCAACAACGTACCTTACTCATATTAGTACTATCAAATAAAAAATTGTAAAATTCCATACGCATAATTTGGCATAATTACATTTTAATCCAAACTGCATAACCAAATCTAAAAACTTACCGATCGACTTAAAAATTTATTACTCAAAAATGCTTAATTGAATTTTTTTGAATTTTGGCATTAAAGTACCTTACAATTTATAGTATCAATAATTAAAATATTATAGAAATCCGTAAGCAAAATTTGGCATTATTACATTTTAATCCAAACTGCCTATCCAAATCCAAAAACTTATTAACCGACTTTAAAATGTATTAATCAAAAATGCTACATTAGATTTTTATGCAATTTGGCCACAACGTACCTTACTATTATAAGTACCATCAATTAAAAAATTAAAAAAATCCATACGCGTAGTTTGGCATAATTGCATTTTAATTCAAGCTGCATACCCAAACTTAAAAACTAATTGACTCACTAAACAATAAATTAGTCAAAAATGCTACATTGGATTTATAAGCAATTTGGCAACAACGTATTTTAATATCTTTAGTACTATCACTGAAAAAAATAAAAAAAATCATACGCGTAATTTGGCATAATTACATTTTAATCCAAACTGCATACCCAAATCTAAAAACTTATTGATCAACTTAAAAATTTATTACTCTAAAATGCTTAATTAAATTTAATTGAAATTTGGCAATAAAGTACCTTACAATTTATAGTATCAACAGTTAAAAATTTATAGAAATCCATACGCAAAATTTGGCATCATTGCATTTTAATCCAAACTGCCTACCCAAATCCAAAAACTTATTAACCGACTTAAAAACGTATTACTCAAAAATGCTACTTTGGATTTTTATGCAATTTGGCAACAACGTACTTTAGTATTATTAGTACCATCATTTAAAAAATTATAACAATCTATACGCGTAATTTGGCAAAACTACACTTTGATTCAAGCTGCATACCCAAATCCAAAAACTTATTGATCGATTCAGAAATAAATAACTTAAAAATGCTATATTAGATTTTAATCCAATTTGGCAACAACGTACCTTACTATAATTAGAACCATCAATTAAAAAATTATAAAAATCCATACGCGTAATTTGGCATAATTACATTTTAATCCAAACTGCATACCCAAATCCAAAAACTTATTGACCCGACTTAAAAATGTATCACTCAAAATAGTTCCATTAGATATTTATGCAATTTGGCAGGAACGTACCTTACTATTATTAGTACCATCAGTTAAAAAATAATTAAAATCTATACGCTAAATTTGGCATAACTACATTTTATTTCAAGTTTTTTGATCAATTTAAAAATATATTACTTAAAAATGCTACATTAGATTTTTATGCAATTAGGCAACATCGTACCTTACTATCATTAGTACTATCACTTTAAAAATTATAAAAATCCATACGCGTAATTTGGCATAATTACACTTTAATTTGAGCTTCATTCCCAAATCCAAAAACTTATTGATCGATTTAAAATTGATGTTCTCAAAAATGCTGCATTGGATTTTTATGCAATTTGGCAACAACGTACCTTACTATTATTAGTACCATTAGTTAAAAGTTTTTAGAAATCCATACGCATAGTTTGGCATAATTACATTTTAATTTGATCTGCATAAAAAAACCTATTGATTGATTTAAAAATGTATTACTCTAAAATGCTACATTGGATTTTAATGCAATTTGGCAACAACGTACTTTACTATTATTAGTACCATCAGTTAAAACTTGATAAAAATCCATACGAGTAATTTGGCATTTTAAATAAAGCTACATACCGAAATCCAACGATTTATTAAAAAGTTCTTGTAAAAAAAAACAATTTAAAAAAATAATGTAGACAAGCTCTCAATTTAATTTAATCTCAAAGATTATTCAAAAATATGCTTATTAATATTAAATTGTAATTTTATACTCTTGTTAAGGTATTATAAAATAATATTAATAAAATAAGATCAGCATGCTTGGAAAATCCCCTAATAAGATAAAATTTATTTTCAAACATATTTAAAATATTTCTTTCATCTTAAATATTTAATTTTAATTTTAATCATAACAATCCAGTTGAATTTCACTCTAATATTAATCTATTTCAGTTTTCTTACCTGGAATGTATAAGGTGACTTGATAGTGGCAATTTCATAATAAATGTCTTTGAAGTCTGGCGGCGTGGAAATCTCCACCTTGATCGTCTCCAATGGGAACGGTGTGTCCAGTTTGTTCTCCGTTGAACTCTCATCGTCAATAATCGAAGCGACCGATTCCGACCCCACCAATCCATCAACATCATCGGACCTGGACTGAGGCGTCACTACATCATTCAAAGCGGGAGACACATCCGGGAACGTATTCGGAGTGGTCGGCTCAACCTCGTCATCATTCTGCTTCCTGATGGTCACCCTTGGCTTCGGTGTCGTCTTGTACTGCCACCTCCCCGGTGTCCTGTTCAATTTAAACTTGTACAAACTGGAAGAGGCCTGATTGGAATCAACTGTTGACGCTTGTAACTTTGGTTTGTATCCACGACGTGAGAACGAGTTATCGGCTGTAGATTGACTTTGTCTCTGCTGTTGTTGCTGGGCTGGCTGCTTGTTTCGTCTGGAATTATACCGTTTACCATTTCCGTAAGAGGCTGTTGGTGCTATAGAGTCGCTAGATACAGACACAGTTGATATTTGTGACTTACTCCGACCATATTTCTCTCTGTGTGTCGTGTGCTGTCTGTATTATTATATACAAGTGTTAATCTAAGTGTAATTACCAATTCAATATTAACATTCGCATTCACCATCAACTAAATATTAAGCAAAATGAAATTGAGTGATAAAAGAAAAGCTAGAAGAAACTAATATTTGCTTAAAATATAGCGAATGTGATATGATGCTCATGTTAGCAATTGATAAGTGCATACTTACTTGAATGTGCGTTCCGATTGATTGACCCTATTGCGGTTGGATTTTTTCTGATGTACTTCTGGTTCCACTTCAGTTTTCTCTTCCTGTTCCCTCTGCCTATTTTTAAACCGCTTGAAGGCTCCCGCAGAGCCGGGTTTTCTAGTTGGTTTAATGGAATTCTGAGATGCATCTACGACTGTTTCCTCGTTTATTGAGCCGGCAGGTGTAGGGTCTAAATGTCTGTGTTTATTGCTTTTGCCTAAGGCGGGGGCGGCGGTTTTCAGTATCCTTAAAGTGGGCGAAGGACTAATCTTCTTGTTCTGATTGTAAACGTGGGAAGTGCTTTGTAAAACTTGTGCGTATTTGCCGGAAATGTAGGTCCCGATGACGCTAGTCTCGTGCACGGTCGTCGCCCCATCTTTTACAACAGTTCCCCCCAATTTAGTGACTAATCCCGTCGGGTGTAATGAGTCCGCCCTTTTGCTCGCTTTGTTTTTAGGCTGCTGTGATGGCCGTGGCTTTAAATGCAACTTGGAACTCGGTTTTAAATTTATTACTTTGTACGTCTCTTCGACTACTTCGCTTGGTTGACGTGATAAGAAATCGTATTCCGGTTCTCCTATATTATTTCCTATAATAACAGCCGGCTCTTCCTCTGCTGTATGCACTTCGACGATACTTGAAACTAAAGGTAACTGTGTGGCTGTTGCTATTTCAACCTTGCTGGATATTATTGGAGGCCCCGTTATAACTTCCACTTTACTGATAATGTTTGGTTCCTGTAGTATTTCTACCTTGCTGGATATAACTGGTTGAGCGACCACACTGGAGATGATATTAACTTGGGTGGATTTAATTTCCACTTTACTGGATTGGGTTACAGGTGGATTCGATTGAAGTTGCACTAACGTCGAGATCTTCTTGCTAGGCTCCGACGCTTTCTTCTCTGTTCTGCTCGGTTTTATTGCGACGGGGGGCGATTCTTTTTCCTCGACCGATGCGACAGGTTTTGTGTCTATAACTGCGTTCGCTGTCGCTTCACTTATTTTATCCTTTCCGCCATCTGAAACATGCAATCCCGAATTATACGACCTGTTTTATTGCCATTATTGTCTCCCTAATAGTAATTTACGAGACGCTAACGCGTGCACACTCCATTTACGCATCAACTTCCCCCCACTGTAAATGAATATACATACTATTTTAATTGACGTTGCGCAACCATTAAACTTCTTTTATTATTTCCGACGGCTAAAAAAAAAGTATATACCAGAAGCCACAAAATATTTGTACCATTTGTCTCAAATAAATGTCATTTGCAACATTAAATATTACATTAAACTGTTTAATATGTGTTTTGATTTATTTTATGTTCAATGTATTATAATCTGAGCAAAAGTTATGATGTATTGTACAGTTGATGGCTTCTAATTCTCATAAATCAGTTGCTCATTAAAAGCTAGTTAATTTATACAAACTTAAGAAATTAAAGCAATTTTAATAAATTATCTTCAAATAATTAACATTTTTTTGAAAAATGATCCAAAATGAATTAAAAAACTAACTTAATTTTTTTTGTTAAATTTTACATACGATTTTTTATTTTTTTTTTAGTATTTTTGTGGTTTTTTTACGGTGACTATGAAAAAATCTTGTTTAAAATTGCAATTTTAACAAAAAAAAAAATCGATAAAAATTTTTCTGTAGAATTTAATTCTGGCATTATTTTAAGTTCACAACTTGTCTACACGCCGCAAAACCTAAAAAAACTCGATAGTCTTAATAAACTGGTTTGATAAAAAGTTTTGATTTAATTATTCTTATCAGAGTTATACTTATACAGGCCCAGTTTAAGTTTTAGAGTAAAATGCAAAAAACAGTCAAAAAGTGGCACTTTTGATACAAATGTTTTTGTTTATATTATAAATTGATTAATAATTAATTAAAACTAGTATAAAAACATGCTTAAGTGTTTAAGACATATAATGTTTGTTTTCTATGTGGACGTTAAAAGTAATTTTGTCACAAGAGAAGGTTGTGATCCAACTTTTTGATAATTATTACTTGGGTGGGTTGGTGGGTTACTCCATTTCAAACTATTTGTCCTGTACTTTGCTATGGAGTATGCTCAAAGTGTTTGGTATTAAGAAGTTTAATGTTTGTTTTCTATGCAAACGTCTAAACTCATTTTATCACAAGAGAAAGTCGTGATGTACCCTCTTGATAACTAGCACTTGGGTGGGTGGGTTGGGTCATTCTATTTTAAACTATTGGCCTAATACCATGCTAAGGGTCCCTCCCACCTGCCCAAATGTTTGGTGTCAAGAAGTTTAATGTTTGTCTTCTATGCAGACGTCAACAGTAATTTTGTCACAAGAGAAGTTGTGATTCAATTTATTGATAACTACCACTTGGGTGAGTAGGTAGGTTACTCTATTTCAAACTATTGGCCTGGTATCATGCTTCGGAGTGTCTATACGTACGTCAAAAGTAATTTTGTTGCAAGATATGGTCGTGATCTAACCTCTTAATAACTACCACTGGGGTGAGTGGGTGGGCTACTTCATTTTAAACTATTGGCCAGGTATTATATTATGGAGTGTTCCATTCCTTGCCCAAGTGTTTGTTATCAAAAACTTTAATGTTTTTGTATTCTATGCGGACATTAAAATTTATTTTGTTACAAGAAAAAGTTGTGATCTAAAGTTTTGGATAGGTGGATAGGTCACTCTATACTAAACTATTGGCTTAATATTGAGCTGTGCTGTCCCACCCACTTGCCCAGGTGTTGGTCATTAAGAAATTTAATGTTTGATTTTATGCGGACATCAAAAGTAATTTTGTGACAAGAAAAGATTGTGATCCAACTTTGTGTTAAGTACCACCTTGGTGGGTAGGTTGGCTACTTTATTTTAAAGTATTTGTTTGGTACTATGCATGGTAGCTTTGCTTTGTCAACTTTTCAATTTTTTTTTCTTTAATCTATTGTCTAGTTTTGTACAACTTTTTGGCCTACTTTTGGCCACATTTTGAAGAAAGAATTTGGTTTACTTAAACACACCCACACATCAGTTTGTACTGACCGGTCATCGTTTGCTCACGCATTACCTCATTTTGTTTATTTGACTCATCTTTCCTGTGTATTAATTTCCCAAATTATTTTCAAAGTAAGGTTTCATGTCCTTTATATACCAACATTACAGGAATCTTCATTCTCCAATTCATAAACTAATGGTGATACCGCTTTGAATATTTTACAAAGTATATACCGGGGTGCAAGTTTTGCTAAAAACATTTTTGGCATTTGACAGGTCTTTATATCTTTTATACACTCAATCGCCAACCTAAAATTGCATTTTTTTTTCTTTCTAAGAACATACAAAGCTTGGTTTCTTTTGTACGTTTGTAACAAACAAATTTTAATTTTTTTGTATATCGGCCACAGCCTATTTAACTTTTCAAAGTACTGATCTTTCTAAGTTTGTTTTAAAACAATTGGTAGTTCAATGGTTTTATATTGATTCTGTAACTTTATAAATCTTTTCCTCTCATTTTGTATAATCTAGATCCTTATCAAGATATGATCTCATCGCAGTACCTTTTACTCTGTTTACACGTTCTAAAATTAATCTGGGGATGATATAAAGAGTTATACCAAACATGTTTTATATTATATTGGGTCATTAATGATTTGAAATCCTTTCTTATAAATTGTCGCCCATTATCAACCATGATAATTTTAGGCACTCCAAATGTCAAAAATACACTTTTTTCCAAAAAGTTTTTGACTTCCAAAGAAATTGCAAGTTTCAGTAGCTCTAGTAATACAAATTTAGAGAAACAATCAGTTACCAACAACAGCCGGCTGTGTCTTGCTTTTGATCAAGGCAATAGCCCCATTAGGTCATGTGATATTATTTCAAAAAAATATTTGACAACTTTTTCTTAACCAATTACGCAGCTTTTTGTAAATAACTTGCAACCTACGCCATTGAAATCTGTAAAAACTGCTAAACAGTTCAGGTATCAGAACTGTTATGTAGTCAAACTTATGAAATTAAATTTTTGCTAGTGTCTTCTCTTTCACAAAGTATTATTTTGATTGATTTATTGTGTTTTAATTTTAGAAACAAGCAAAACAACTACACTTTTCAAGGCAAAACAAGTGAGCTATGCCAATTAAAATCCAATATTTCTGTATTTGACTCAAAGCAGTCTGTAAAACTTCAACAAGTTGTGGACATGTTTACCAAGTCAGGAAACAGAACTATAGAAACAACTCACTTTTATACTCATTCTATTAATACGGGTGATGCCAATCTCATAAAAAAGCATATAGATGCTAAAACTGACAAAATGTTAGAGTGGAAAGTAATCAAGCTCTTATTAAATCCCTGTTGCTCTTCCTTAATATTAGTTTACAAACCGAATAGAAAGTACAGATTCTGTTTTGATGGGAGGAAGTTAAACTTTGTAACTAATAAATTAGCATACCCATTACTACGATTAGATAACATTTTGAATCAACTCCGCGATGCAAAATACATATCAAATATTGATTTAAAAAGCGCTTTTTGGTAAGTGCCTTTGAACAAACCATCGAAAGAAAAAACAGCTTTAGCTTTAGTAGTACATTTTGTCACAAGAGAAGGTTGTGATCTAACTTCTTGATAACTACAACTTAGGTGGGTGGGTGGGCTACTCCATTCTAAACTATTGGCCAAGTACCATGCTATGGAATGTCCCACCCACCCGTCCAAGTGTTTGGTATTCAGATAATTAATGTTTATTTTCTATGCGGAAGTAAAAAGTCATTTTGTCACAAAAGAAAGTTATGATCCAACCTTTTGATAACCACCACTTGTGTGGGTGGGTGGGTTACTCAAAAAAAAAACTATTGGCCCTATGGAGTTCTTACCTACCCGCCCACGTGTTTAGTATCAAGAAGTTAAATGTTTGTATTCTATGGGGACGTTAAAATTCATTTTGTTACAAAAGAAAGTGTTATCTAATCTTTTGATAACTAGCACTTGGGTGGGGAAATAGGTTACTTAAATCCAAACTATTAGCTCGATACCATGCCTTAGATTTAGAAAACCCCTTTCATCCACCTAAGTGTTTCGTATTAAGAAATTTAATGTTTGTTTTCTTAACCGACGTCAGAAGTCATTTTGTCATTCAACCTTTTCATAACTACCACTTGGGTGGGTAGGTGCGTTACTCCATTTTAAAGTATTAGCCCGGTACCATGCATAGTAGCTTTGCTTTGTCACATTCTTTTTTATTTTTCTTCTTTAAACTATTGTCTGGTTTTGGACAACTCTTGTGCACATTTTAGGCTTTCTTCGCTATTAGATACTAAAGTCTCATAGCTTCTTTTTACAGACTCTTTCTTACATATTCTTCTCTTCTAAATGGACATTTTTTACGACAACTTTGGTTACAGAAACTGATCTAAGGATAAAAGCAATATTAAAAATAATAATATGTTAGGAATTGACAAAGATATACACAAAAACGGAAAATTTTCCACTGCTTTAGCAGTCTGTTTTATGAATAAGGAAGGGAAAGCAAAAACTTTAATTAAAAGCACACAATTGGGGCTATTCTCTATGCATATTGCCAGAATGTAAGCAAGATATATTGCTAACTAACAATATGAAATGTCATTTTAACAAATCTTGCTAGCTAACAATACAAACTGTCATGTTAACAAATCTTGTTTACTAACAATATAAATGGTCATCAGATCAGGAAGCGTGGCAAATCTCTAGATAAAATAATAATAATGTAATTAAAAATTAATTTTGTTGAAGTGACAGTTCATATTGTTAGTAATCATAATTTGTTAAAATGACAGTTCATATTGTTAGTTAGCAATATATTTTGCTTACATTCTAGCAATGTACATAGAGAATAGCCCCGAATGAACAATGACCTGGCAACAACAATACACAATAAACCGGCAAAAAAGTTTTTCAAAAAACTGACAAAAACTCCCAAAAAAAAACTTGGAGATAACGTCTTCAACAAAACATAGGTAGCCGTCGGAGTGATATTCAAACACGGAATAGTAAAAGATGAAAACAAGTTAACAGACAAAGATGCTACACTCAATAGGTATGAGAAAGCTACGCTTAGCCCAAATGTTAGTTACCAAAAAATGTGTTATTGTGCCCACTTTTGACGTATTAGTGACAACTGTCATTCAAAAATAGCGGTCAATTCAGTGTGTAGTTTGTGTACTAAGCAAATTATAACTTGTAAATCTCTTATTATATGCTTAAAATGCACTGCAATGCTGATTTTGAGGAAAAATTAGAACTTATGGATTTTTCCAACTGGCCACAAGGTATTATATTAAGTCGTTACATTTTCATGTAAAAGCACAAACAGAAACACTTAATCAGCAAATTTTATATCGGCGGTGTCAGCATTAGATCCAAAATAGTCCACCACAAATATAATATACTCTCAATAAGTCTTGATGGCATCAGAAATAAAATTAACCAGCTTGAAGCAATAATATATGATAATAAATTTTCTGTAATTTGCGTTAGTGAACATGGCCTATCTATTTTGGAATCAACAAACTTTAAGGTTGACAATTAGAACACAAAATCTCACTTTTCACGATATTTTTTCAAACGTGGAAGCGTCATGATTTTAGGGAGCTCACAATTATCTTGTAAAAAAATTAATATTTGTAAATATTTGTAAATTTTTACAAGAAAAGCATTGTGAAATTGCTGGAATTTATATACATCAATGTAATTGTATTGTTATTGTTACATATCGCTCTCCAAGTGGTAATTTTAATACTTTTATAGACATATTATTGTCTGTTTTTAATAATATTGACTGTTTGAAAAAACATAATTTTATCCAGAGATTTTAATGTCAGGTTCAATGGCAATGATCGTAATAAATATCAGCTATTAGATCTTCTGCGAGGCTTTGGATTGGAACAATTGTTGAATTTTCTACAAGGTTGGGAAACTGTATCGATAATGTATTTACTAATATAAAAACATTCTATGCAACTACAATAGAAACGGGAGTATCTAATCAGTTTTACATATAATTTATTTAAAACTAAATTAATTATTTCAAAAACAATATACCGGCTCATTACATCAGAGAGCAAAATAAAATTAGTAAATGCATTACAAAACCAGCAGTAGTTTTTTCCATCTATGCAAGACTGCAGCAAGTTATTTAACCGTTTCCTTAGGTATTTGTTTTACATTTTAATGATTTATTTCCAGAATAAAAATTGTGAACATTTCTTGGTAATTCTAATCTTTCTGATATGCGAGAGACACTCAACTTTATTTGTGTTTCATACAATCAGACAAAAGATCCTGAATTACTTGAAATTAGAAATAAATATTGGCTTAATTAACTACCAAAATAAATTAAAAAAATAGAAGTAGAACTCATGCTAACCAACATCACATTGATAACTCAAATAACAAAATCAAAACAATGTAAAACACCATAAACTCAAAAAGGAATACAATACATAACAACACCGAAAGTAATCTGTCAGCTAATGATTTCAATACTTATTTTGCACAAGTTGCTAAAGATATTATTGACTCACTGCCTAAACCTAACAATAACGTATTAGTTTTAACAGGTTATAGTGCTTGTAATACTCCTTCATTCTAGTAAGAACAAAGCAGAAATCAATGTACATATTGTACAATTTGTTAGAGAATTTGTAGTGAAACCATTAACAAACTTAATAAATAAATGTATATTGGCAAACATCTATCCAGACTTGCTAAAAATTGTGCGTGTTATCCCTATTTATAAAAAAGAAAATAAAATTTATCCTAATTCTTTTAAAGTAATAAAATAGTTATTACTACTAATATTTTTCAAAATGTTTGAGAAACTTTTAAAAAATTAGCTATATCAGTACTTTGAAGAACATAAGCTGCTATCGTGTAGTCAATATAGATTTAGAGTTAAAAGGTCCACATGCTTTGTAAGATTTTGTTGACAAAACTGTAGACTGTTTTGAGCAGGGGCAATAATCATCTGCTGTTTTTATAGATCTATCAAAGGCTTTTGATTGTGTTTTGCACACGTTACTAATAAAAAAGTTATACGCATGTAATCTTATTTTACTTAGTCACATCTTTCAAATCAAAAACAAGCTGCATATTATAATAACAATACTACAACTAAAACTGATATTAAACATGATAAACCACAAGGTTCTATTTTGGGTCTATAATTATTTTTAATATATATTAATGATTTACCAGACTGTGATAATATAGCTAAGACCATACTATTTGCAGATAATACTACGGTTTTAATTACAACAGGTTCGGAAGTATTTGAATTGTCTTGCAAAACACAAACAAAGCTAGCAGTTTGGCTTAATAATAATTGCCTTAAGCTTAACAAACTCTTGTGAGTTATTATTTACATTAAGAAATAAAAAATTAAAATTAGCAAACACGACAAAGTTTTTCGGCGTGCAGCTAGATGATAAATTAACATAGACAAAACAGATAAATTATCAAAAACATTGAGCAAAAACAATTTCCTGTTAAGAAATTTGAGCAGAGTTTTATTAAATGAAGTACTTTGGAGTGCTTACTTTTCAGTATTTTAAAGTCATATTCTTTATGGAGTTTAAATCATTTAAATTGTAAACACCGAATATTTTCTTTGCAACGGAAAGCTTTACAAATTGTAGCTGGTATTGGATTCATGGAGGATTGCAAAGAGTATTTTAAAACTCTACGTATACTCACTTTTCCTTGCTTTTATATTATGGAATGTCTGATGTTTATTAAAAAAGAATATGCAACTGTATACAACTCATGAAAGTATATATGAACACAACACACGCCATCAGACAAATATTTGCCTAAAATACTCTAAGACTAACTAGGTCTCAAACAAGTCAACGTTATTATTCAATTAGATTTCTTAATGTACTACCATAAGAAATTAAAAGTTTGCCAGTGCCACTACGTTAAAAAAACTGAATAGTTTTTCTACGATTAGAATGAATATATAAATTTTAGTTTTTTGTGAGAATAAGCAATTTCCTTAATAACAAACACTTGAGCGGGTGGGCGGAAACACTGTATCAAACCACCGGCCTAATATTTATAAATTGCAAAAGAGCAAAAACTTTAATTAAAAACACACAAAGAGCAATAACAATACACAATAAACCGGCCTTTCAAACGTAGAAAACTGACAAAAAACTCCGAAAAAAAAAAAACTTAGAGATAACGTCTTCAAGCATACGTAGTCGTTGCGGAGATACTAAAGCACGGAATGGTAAAAAATAAAAACAAGTTAACAGAAAAAAGTTGCTACAACCAATTGGTATGTGAAAGCTATCTGTCACATTAAAAACAACAGAAACGCAACAGGTGTAAACATAAGCAAATTTCTTGATAACAAACACTTGGGCGGGTAAGTGGGAACATTGTATTGAACCACCGGTTCAAAAATTATAAACTGTATTTTTGCCTACCCGCCCAAGTGCTATTTACCAAAAAAAAAAATTGTTTTTGTCCCCACTTCTGACTTATTAACTGTCATCTAATATGTTATTTGAAAAACAGCAGAAACGCAAGAAGTGTGAGAATACGCAAATTTCTTCATAACAAACACTTGAGCGAGTGGGCGATATTATTGTATTAAACTACCGGCCCAATATTTATAAATTGTGTATCCGCCCACCCACCCAAGTGCTAATTATCAAGAAATTTGTTATTGTACTCACCTTTGACGTATTAGTGATAACTGTCATTCATAATGTCACATTAAAAGTAGCAGAAACGCAAGAAATGTGAGTATAAGCAAATTTCTTGAACATTTAGGCGGGTGGGCTAAAACACTGTATTAAACCACTGACCAAATTATTTCAAACTGTGTTTCCGCTCACTTACCCAAGTGTTAGTTATCAAGCAATCTGTTATTGTGTATGGGGTGATGACACAACCCTTAAGGTCAGCCCAAATGACAACCTTTCTTGCCGGCGGTACACCCTACTAGATATCTAACGTGGCTCTGTCGACTAAATGATTACCGAAATAAGTAATCTGCTCTTGCCACCCAACAGTTTTGTGTGGTTGAGCTGACAAAAGTAAGGGCACCATCTTGTTCTTGGAGTGAGAAATTACTCTAAAAGGTGAACGAACCTTACATGGTCAACGGCATGAAGATGCAGAAGACAACTAAAAACCACTGCATTAAATATCCAACAGAAGGATATCTTTAATACTTATCATCATGTCTATTTTTAAAATATATCAGTCCGGAGTTTTAAATCTTTCAATTAGATCTCCGGGAAGGATAGTTTTAAACAATAACACAAGGAAAAAACGTAAAGTAAATTAAAAAACATTGGTACATGGAATGTAACAATAGCTCAAAATGGCAAAATACAAAATGATATCTAAGAAATAAACAAACTTGAGGTAGACATAAAGAGCATCAGTAAAATGACCGGAAACAGGATGCTGCGAGATTAAGGAATATAAGTCTACCACTTCAATGACCAACACAATCAGAATAATAATATTAAAAAAACTTTAGGAAGAAAAATGAATGCTACTCATTTAAATAGAAAACACACCTATTAAAATGGACATCATTCAAGTTTACGCCCCAACCGCCAATAAATCAGATGAAAAAGAACTATACCAATCACTAACAGATATACTTAAACAACTCAACAAACATGACTAATGCCAAAATTGAAAAAGGAAGAAATGGAGAATACATAGGGGCTTTGGAGATAGATTACAGTTATTTGCAGAAGAAGAAGAATTTGTCATACTGAACACCTTTTTTAAACTCCCACTTGATTATATACATAAACATCACTACAAAACCGACGTGGAAATATTATCAGAAATCAAATCGATTATGTGCTTGTAAATAAAAAAGTTTGCAACAACTTTCTATCAATTAAGACCTACCCTGGGGCATCATACCATTGCCCTTTAATCGGAAAATTCAAATACCATGATATGGTATGAAGAAAATAAAGAAAAAAATTATTAAGAAAAAGTTGAATATAAGGAGTTTAAAAGAACAAAAAACGAGAAAAACAGTGAAAAAATTAATAAATATTTATTGTAAAGAGATAGAAGAGCAAAGAAATAATACAGATGAAACACTAGAAAACCAATCTAGAATGCTCAAAGAAGTAGAAGACAAACTCCTAGTAGATAACAAGAGAGAAGAATAAGCTGGATGATGGACCAAATACTAAAGCTTATAGAGAAAAGAAAGAAAGTAAAAACCAACAAAGCAAAATACAATATTAAAAAATCAAATTTATAAAAAAATTATTCTAAACTAAAAACATCCATAGACGCGTTTTGAGGTTTACCTCTCATCAGTCAGCTTGCTTTACAACTGTCTCATTGGAGGACATTGCGTCTCTTCTTTATATATTTTAAAATACAATATTTTGCAGAGACAAATAAGACAACAAGAAACTCTGAAGAAAAAATACAATTCATTTAATCTGCACAAGAAAATCAGAGAAACATTAGGTTTTAATAAACCCAATACAACAGTAATAGTACATAATGCTGATGGAAACATAATAATAGAACAAATTTTTTGAAGACACCAGGGGAGCTCAAGGTCCTGTAACAAATAAATTTATCTTTATGACTATAACAACGGATGCAGTCTCAAAGGTAACAACACAACTTAAGAAAGGCAAATCTCTAAGACCAGACGACATCCACAGCAAACTAATAAAACTATTTGACAAATATGGCATAAGATGGCTAACAGCAATACTTAACAAGATATACTCAAATGGAGAAATACCGAAACCGTGGCTAAAATTGATGCTTTTTAAAGAACCTAGTGCAAAACAATATAATGACTACCGTACTATCAGCTAATAAGTCATTTATTAAAAATATTTCTGAAAATCATACACCGAAGAATAAAGAAGATATGCAAAGAACATATAAGTCGCACACAATTTAAATTTAGGAACGCGTTAGGTATCAGAGAGGTTATATTTACTGTCCAAGTCTTTGTTTAAAGATGCAAGGATGTATTCTGCAATGTACATGTATGTTTCTTTGATTATCAAAAAGCTTTTGACAATGTACAACATATTAAGCTCATAGAGATACTAACAGAAATAGGGCTGGAACATAATGACCTAATTATTATAAGTAATTTGTACTGAAACCAAACAGCTTCCGCACGCATTCAAAGAGAGCTCTCAGGGAAGATCAAAATAAAAAAAGTAGTTTGGCAAGGTTGCGTACTGTCGCCTACACTATTTAAGGTATACTCAAAACAAATATATTAAGGCACTGGAAGGTATAGAATATAGAATTAAAATTAACGGGAAAATCATAAACAACATAAGATACGCAAATGATACGGCAGTATTTGCAGACAATCATGAACATTTCCAGATATTAATGAACAGAGTAGAAGATAACAGCTTAAGATATGACCTTGCACTTAACATAAAGAAAACTGAATACATAATTTCTAAAAAAACAGAATCATGATTAAAACCAAATAAGAGTTAATAAAACAATAGACAGAATAGAAACATACTTAGGCACAACACTTAACAAATCCTAGGATAATGCAAAAGAAATAAAGAAAAATCCAGAGTCTCATGTCAAAAATGTCAAAAATATTTAAAACACGCAACTTATCTATATCAACAAAAATGCGGTTACTTAAGTGCTACATATTTCCAATCTTTCTATACGGAGCCATATTCTAGACTTTAACAGAAGCAGAATGCTAGAATCTTATGAATTATAGTTATACCGCCGCATTCTGAAAATACCCTAGACGGATCATGTCACCAATCAACTTGTTCTAAACAGAATCGGTAAAAAAAGGAAATAATGATGACAATAAAAACAAGGAAACTGGAATATCTAGGACATGTAATGAAAATTAAAGAAAGATACGGGTTACTGCAGCTAGTTGTACAAAAAAAATAGAGGGAAAAAGAAGACCTGGAAGAAGAAGAACCTTGTGGTTGAAAAATCTGCGCACATGGTTCAACACTACAACGGTAGGCCTATTCCGCGCTACAGCCGATAAAGTAAAAATAGTTATGATGATCGCCAACATTCGATACAAATAGGCACTAAAAGAAAAAGAAGTTATTGTGCTCACCTCTGTCGTATTAGTGACCACTGTCATTCAATCTGTCACATTTAAAACAGCAGAAACGCTACAAATGTGAAGATAAGTAAACTTTTTAACAAGAAACATTTGGGCAGGTAGGCGGAAACACTGTATCAAACCACCGGCTCAATATTTATAAACTGTGTTTCCGGCCGCCTGCCCAAGTGTTAGTTATTAAGAAATTTGTTAATGTAACCACCTTTGACGTATTAGTGACAACTGTCATGCAAAATCTGTCATACTTAAATCAGCAGAACGATGGTTTGATGATTACTTTTGGTTCCTCGAGCGTTTTTGGGAGTTGTATTGTTGATACAGCCCTAGCAGGTATCGACATTATTAGGGTTTCTTCTATCTTCTGCTCTAACTTGGTTATTAAAATTACACTACTAATAAACTAGACTTAATGGGCTTACGTAGGCAGATAGCAAGTTTTTCTTAATAAACCTCAACCGTATACTTTTGCAGTTAAGTTAAGCGACGGAATAAGTTTTCTAACAATACAACAAACTTCAAGATAACTAGTATCGTTTTAACAAATCTATTCTTAAACTACCTAGGTCTTTTGGTACTAGTTTACTCGACAACAATGTCCATAATTTACTTGATGCTATCAAATGGAGCATAACCAAACTTATTATTTTATCATAATTTAATAAAATGTACTCTAACCATAAACCGTAATTGATATACTATTTGTACCATTAGCATAAACTAAACCTAAACGTAAATCATTATTTTCATAACCTAAATAAGCTAACTAACTAGTATTAATAACTACTATCATTTTATCATATACCTAATGTTACCTAATAATTACTAAACTTATCAATAACCTAACTAATAAAAACAGTTTACGATTCTTTTTTAAGATTATCATCACCAAAATTAGGTCCTTGATTTGCTAACGGCTCAAATTTATACCGTCAGTATCTTTAAAACCATACACTAAAGATGAGTGACTTTACACAATTTAAATTTAAGAGCTAGTTTTGCTGTGAAACCTTCAATTTTTTTCGATAGTTCGTAATTTCTTTTCCACACCAAATCGCCAATCTCAAGTCATCTTGCGTTTTCTTAAATTGTAATAATTAGCATTTCTTTGATAAGCATTATCTAAGCAACTCTAAATTTGGCAAAAACTTGGTGACTTTATACACTGCCGACCTTAAGGCGTAACTAATCTTATGAATGTGAACATCCTAGTCATTATGTTTATTTTTGTTTATATATGATCTGATAGCCGCACTTATTGTCTGATTACCACGTTTGGTAAAATTGACTTGGGGTGGTAATTTGAATTATACCAGACAGTGGTGTTATATTTTTGATACAAGTTTTTAAATTGTTTGCCGGCAAATTGAATTCCATTTTCTGCCATTATGACTGACGGTACACCAAACATTAGAAAGATGTAGTTTTCCATGTATTGGCACTCAGCCGAGGCAGTTTTGACTTTGGTAACGGTCCAATCAGATCAGTGGACAATAATTTTAAGGAGTACTCTACTTGCTTTTGTTTGTTCAATTCTCTTAACCTTCCAGTATTTTTTGCTTTTTGTGAGCCGCGTACTTTACAAGCTCTTGTATATTTTAATACCTTATTTTTCATTTGTGGCCAGTAATAATGTTCCTTGATCTTAGCTAAGGTTTTAAAAAAATTCAAATGACTCAGTCGGACTGTCATGACATTCTAACACTTTATTGCGGAGTGATCTTGGTACCACCATCTTCCACTCTCTGTTATTAACCGGGACGTGTTCTGCATCCACAAATTTATATAGTTTGTGTTCTCAGTCTGGGTAAGTACAGCACCAAGACAGACATCAGAAGCATTACTATGGATTGTAACTTTTTGGGCAAAGTCAAGACTAGCTAGTGCTGGAACTAAAGTTTTTGCTTTTTTGATCTTCTGAAATGATTTATCCGCCTTTTTTGACCAGAATACTTTTAATTTTTTGCTATTTTTTTTTATGATATGGTTTAAAAATGCATGCTATGTTATAGCAAAACGGGGTTTAAATTGCCTGTACCACGAGCAAGAAATCAATAAATTGCTTAACTTCAGTTACATTTTTTAGAACTGAATAGTTGACCATTGCTTTAACTTTTTAAGGGTTGGTTCTCAAACCTTGCTTGTCAATTAGAAATTTAGTTTGTGATTTACAAAACTCACATTTAGCTAGATTTATTGTTGCCTGGCAATTTTAGTCTCTCGAATACCATCTTCAATGTATTCATGTGGTCTTCAAACGTATTTGACACAACGATGATGTCATCCAGGTAAACAAATACGTTTGGTTACATTTCTGCCTTGAGTACAACATCCCTTAATCTCTGCTAAGCTTGAGCAGCATGATTCAGTCCGAACGGCATAACAACAAATTCAAAGAGACCACAACCAGGGACTACAAACGCCGTCTTTTTAGCAGATTTTGGCTTTAATGGTATTTGCCAAAACACGCTTCAAAGATCTACAATTGAAATGAAGTAAAAATCTCATAACTTATTCAATTTGAAACCTTAAGCAATATTCTTGATAATAAACACTTGGGCGAGTGGGCAGCAACACTATAGCAAACCACCGGCCATAAACTGTGTTCCTACCTACCCGCCCAAGTGTTAGTTATCAAAAAATTTGTTATTGTACATTCTTTGACGTTTTAGTGACAACTTTCATTCAAAATGTTATACTAAAATCAGCAGAAATGCAACAAATGTAAAAATAAGCAAAATTTTTGACAACATCTGGACGGGAATACTGTATCAAACCACCGGCTTAATATTTATAAACTGTGTTCCCGCCCATCTGCCCGTTATCAAGAAATATGTTATTGTATCCATCTTTGACGTATTAGTAACAACTGTCATTTAATCAGTCACATTAAAAACAGCAAAAACGCAACAAGTGTGAGAATAAGCAAATTTCTTGATAACAAACACTTGGGCAGGTAGGCAGGAACACTGTATCAAACTATTGGCTCAATATTTATAAACTGTGTTTTTGCTTACCCGCCCAAGTGTTAGTTTTTAATAAATTTGTTATTGTACCCACTTCTGACATATAAGTAACAACTATCATTCAATCTGTCACATTTAAAACATCAGAGACGCAACAAGTGTGAGAATAAGCAATTTTTTTGATAACAAACACTTGGGCGGGTAGGCGAGAACACTGTTTCAAACCAACGGTTTAATATTTATAAACTGTGTTCCCGCCCACCTGCTCAAGTGTTAGTTTTTAAGAAATTTTTTTCGACTATTTCAGCAACAAAAGTAGAATTTGTTAGTAAGATAAAAACGATAAATAAAATAATAAAATGTTGAGTCTTTAAGGAAGTTTTGAAAACGAGTAATCTCTTGGAAGTCTGCTCCAGGGATTCTATCTCCTAGAACAAAAACTTAACTACAAAACACACATAGAACAATGACAACTTGGCAAGAATAATGGACATTAAACTGGCAAAGAAAAACCTTTTACATAAAAAATAGACATAGACCATTAAAATGAAAATAAGCTTGGTAGATAACGTCCTCAAAGCAGCTTGATTATTGCCCAACACTTACAATAAGTTTAAAAAATCTTAGAGAATGTACCGGAATCAATACTCTATGCAACATATAAAAAAGAATTTGAAATAATAGAGCAAACAACAAAATTTGTCAAAAAAGAGTAAAAATAAAAACTTTAGGACACTTTTTGAGCAAGCCATATCAAACCTTAAAGGCAACCCAGACAGTAAAGCAGTCACAAACACAAGAAAAACAAAAAAGTAATATGTTTATCAACGTAAATGCACCATAAAGCATCAAAAAAGCAACTTCTAGTTAATAAAAACTATTGTCATAAGAGACTATTGGCTATTCACGCAATTGTAGAAGATTATAAGTAAAATCTTTAAGGTCAGAACACTTAAAAAAGAAAAGGATATAACAAAAATTAAATGTATAAACGCCAACATAATTAAATTTATAAAGGTACACAAAGAAAGTTATTGTGTCTATAATAAATCGGACCAGTAAAAATTGCGTTAGATTAACCATAAAAGCAAAAGATGATAAAATTTTGGTAGGCATTGACCACAAAGATGGCAAATTTTGATTTCAAACAAGACACACAAAAAAAATTATGCTTTTCAACCTAGATGAAACGACTTAGACGTAATAACAATCTTGCTTGGTAGAACGGACATCCTGCTAGAAAAAGAACTTTTAAGAATTTGTAAAAAACGCTAGCAAAGACGGGGCAAAACATTGTCTACAAAGAACGCCATCAGCAAAGGCTAGAACAAATGGCTCGTAAGAAAGCTAGAAACTCTACAGAAATGTTACAAATTCTATCAAATGGGCACACAACAAAGTCATATTTAAAAAAAACAAGTACCTGTGCTAAAAATTAGGCCACAAAGTAAATTTTGCTAAAACTTTCAAAAAAGTTATTAGTTTAACAAAAGGGGCTACAAAACCAGAACAATGCTTGATGTATGCATACAAAGCGTAGGAGAAGGAAAAGAGAAAAATAGATACTACTAGAATGCCTACAAAATTGTTCAAGTAAACCTTGGCAAAAGTAGAAAAACCATAGATTTATTATTAAGCTAATTTGCCGAGGAAAAAGCTGTTTTTTATATTTGGTTGACTTACTATAAAGCGGACGCATTTACGTAACACATACCCACACCAAGGTTTACAAAACCGGTATGCGTTTGCTTGTTTGTCTAACGGATGATGAGCAAGTAGAGTTAATAAAAGAATTTTTTCAAGCAGTCAAAAATGATGTAGTTGCGTATTGTATAAGCCCGTAGACATACCAAAGATTATTTTATTTTGTTTTTTCCCCACTTGCTGCTCTACACTGTCTTCATATGGATGGCTGCAGAGCTATGTATTATCAAAAAGTTATATCACGAAAAAGGGCGGAGCAAGAAGGCACATAAAATTCATTTATAGTATAAAATTAGCTTAGAAAACTGCAAAAAAAACAACATTTACAATATGAAAGTTGTGCAAAACTCATTTGAATAAAAAAACTAGCATATTATTTTTTTTTAATCAAACTTAGTTCAGAATATCAGATGTAAGATAAAAAATCTCAAAGTTAAACAAAAAATCATTTATAACATTTTTTTTTTTTATATTTGTCCCATTTTAAGCATAAAAATTGATTGATTATTACGTTTATCACAAGAAACAAAATTAGTTCAAAAAACATGTTTATAGCAAAAAGTCTGTTTATAAAATTACAAATTGCACAGAAAAAAATGCACAACATTAAAACTGCTCAGAAAACTTATTTCCGCATACAATTTAATAATTTACCATATAACATTTAGTGCAGAAAATTTAATTATAGCATAAAATTTGCGTAGCAAATCTTTACATAGCACAAAAAATGTTTTTATAATTTAAATTTCAACCATAAAACCCATTTCAATCATAAAAATGATCAAATTTGATGCAAAAAACATATTTCTAATAAAATTTGCTTAGAATGCCTTAAAATTGCACATAAAAATCATAAAAATTGCTCCAAACTTATATTTTTTAAATAAAAAATATCAAATTTATATTAAAAACTCATTTTTAGCATAAAATTGACTCACAAACTCAAAATAACGCAAAAGGAGAATTATACACTATAAAAGGTAGCTATAAAACTTATTTTAACCATAAGATTTGCTTAAAAATTACGTATATTAGATAAAAAAAAATATCAAAATTGCTGCTAAAAACCTATTTCTTCAAGATTTGCTTATATCAACTCAAAATTGCATATAAATGGCATTTGTATCATAAAATATTGTCCATAAAACCTATTTTAATCATAAAAATTGCTCCAAATTACGTTAAGTAGATAAACATTTTAAAAACCTCAACTCAATCTTACAAAACTTCAATATTGCTAAAATAGAGTACTTATAGCTTAAAAATTGTTTGTAAAAACTACTTGAGCTAAGCTTAAAATTTGCTTAAAAATTAAGTTTTTTAATCAAATTTGATGAAAATTGTCAATAAAATACAATTTAATCATAAAAATTGCTCCAAAATTACGTTTATAAAACAAAAATTAATAAAATCAACTCTAAAAATCTATACTTTGCACAAAATTTACGTACATTATTTTAAAAGTGCAAGTAAAAGGCATTTATAAAGAAAAAATCTTATTTCAAGCATAAAAATTGCTCGGAAATGATGTTTTTTATATGAAATTGTTCAAAATTGGCGCAAAAAACTTATTTTTTTACAAAATAAGCTTAGAAAAATTTAAAAATGCTCAGAAAACACATTTTTTAAGTTTTTTGAAAAGTACTTATAACATGAAAAATGCTTGTAAAAACTACTTCAAGTTTAAAATTTGTTTAAAAATTAAATTTAACATTTGAAATTAATAAAAGTTGACGACAATAACTTTATTATGGCATAAAATATACTCAAAAAACTTCAAAATTGCACAAAAACAAGATTGACAACATGAAAATTGTCTATAAAACACAATTCAAGTCTATAAATTGTTACAAAATTACATTTATAAAATAAAAATTAATAAAATTGGCGCTAAAAATCCATACATAGCACATAATTTGCTTACAATACTTAAAAATTGCACATAAAAAACATTTTTAATGTAAAAACTATATTTAAAGCATAAAAGTTGCTCAAAAATGATCTTTTTTATATAAAATTGTTCAAAATTGACGCAGAAAACCTATTTATGTTACAAAATAAGCTTAGAAAATATTAAAAATGCTTAGAAAAAACATTTTTTGGAGTTTTTTTTAAGTATAGATTACTTATAATTTAAAAAATGCTTGTAAAAACTTATTTAAGCCTAAAATTTGTTCAAAAACCAAGTTTATTATATAAAATTAATCAAAGTTGACGGCAAAAACTTATTTGTGGCATAAAATATACTAAGAAAACTAAAAATCCATGCAGATTAGATAGTTGCTCAACTAAAGTTGCAAAATCAATTCCAAGAAAATAAACTTTGAATATTAAATACAGTGTAAAAAACCTTGTGTGATAAAGAAGTTCTAACTAATTTGATTACAAAAAGAGTATAAACTCTACTATCCCCATATTTTTTTATTAAAAAACATTATTTAGATTTATTTAAAATTTGTTTTTACAAAATTATACTTTGTGGCATAACTAAAAATCCCGCAATTTCTCATCCGCTTCTCTACTACCTGAGACACTTCAGTTAATCAACCACTTAAACATAAAAGACTAAATAAACGCGACAGTAAAAAGGGTTTCCACTCACCTGACGCAGCACTCTGTGGCGAAAAGACCATAACCGTATTCCCAATAGTGGTGGTGAAATCCAGGAAGCCGTAAACCGTTTGAGTAACAAGAGATTCCTGCGATTGTGTCTTCTGGATTGCTGCCGCTTCAGCCGCTGCCGCCTGTGACGCCGGATTTATAAAGACCGGACCGGCCGTGCCGGAAACCTCCAGCCTCACTGCAACAAAAACAAAACATTAATTTATGCATCTTAAGAGGTAAATAAACTAAAGTAATTAAATTTCAGCTACAATTAGCATCGTCATTTCATTTCAAGCTAATTAAAGGTATTTTCATATTAAAATCCTGAATAAGATAGCTTAATTACCGGCTCTCCCTCATTACCATTTCCTGGATCTAATTTTAATCCGGTTTTCCCCGCGCCTTCACCATTTTTCGCAACAATTGATTTAATATAATTAAATATGTGTCTGGAACATCTGTACAGGCGAGTAGTTACTTTATCGTCGGCTGATAAATTTACAACCCCCTTCCACTAAAACCTAGTGGAAACGTGCGGCGGAAAAGTTTTATGAAATATGAGTACTTTAAACTTGGATCATTGTCGTAGCTTACTACGGCCGTTTAAGGAAGTTTACCTTTTATAAACTCTTCCAGCAATAATAATAAAAATCCCTGTACCAAGATCGATGCACTCCATTCTGTGTGCGGAGCCAATTTTTCCCATCGCTTCCTGTAAATAATTACTCACAATCTGACGTAAAGTTGTACCTTATCCAACACTTTAATAGCAATTTAGTTATTACTTTTTGTTTGAAAATTTGCAAAAAAATAATCAAAATAAGTTTTACTATTTGTATTTAAAACACAATAAAGTATAAAATGTTCCAGTTAGGTTTTAATAAAATACAAATTAAGATAATGATAGTATTTTGATGTAATAGTTATTACTTAGAAGAGTAAAGTTTTCTCTATTCATGTAAATAAAACATTACACTCAATATTTTGACTGTATTTATTGTATACGTTTATTATTAAGAAATTGTATTTAAAATTATTTTATTTTTAGACATCTTATAAAAATTACCTATAATACACATTTTTGCAATAAGTTAACTAAAAAATTGTTCAATAAACTTTATGAAATCAACAGAAAATCGCTCAGAAAACATTTGAATGATTTAAAAAAATGTATTTATAGTATATGGTGGTTAAAAAATGTTCACAAAATATGATAAACCACAATAAAAACCATTTACTTGCGTATAATTAGTATCAAAATAGCGTTTACTTTATAAACTAATTGAAAATTGCTCATAAAAGCAGTTTTTTTTCTATAAAATTTCACAAATTTTCTTATTTAAAAAATATTCTATATTTTTGCCAAGAAATAACCAAAAAATTGTTTATACAATGATTTATTCAAAGAATCGCTATCAAAACAGATTGGTGGCATCAAACATCTAGAAAAATCAGTCAGAAAATGCGTTTATTTTATAAATTAATTGACAAATTGCCACAAAATTGCTCACAAAACATGATTTAATTTAAAAATAGATTAATTGCATAAAAATTGGAAAAAAAATGCTCAATAAACATCAAAAATTAACTGAAAAATGCTACAAAAGTTTTTATAAAATGTAATTTTTGCATAAAAACTACTGAATTAATTGAAAATGCATATAAAATTGCCATTAAATTGTTTATAATTTGATTAAGTCAAGGTTAAACTACCACTATTTTAATTTCTAGCATTACTACCACTTTGGGTTTTAGTATTATGGTGCTGTAGCCCAAGGGTATGCTGTCTTAGTTGACATTTGGCCTAAGGCTCTCAAGGTTTGGACGGTTATTCTAACTAAGTTACTTGTTAAGTTTTCTATTTGTGCAAATCCTTTGTTTCTTGTTACAAGTCCCCCGGTGTCTGAAATGTAGTGCACAGTTTTTTGAGGTGGACCTCAGATCATTTTAAAATTTTTGGCAAACACCTTCTTCAGTGTTTGATCTTCTACTAGTTAAATAACATTTGCATTTTTTTTTTGTTGTAACTCAGATTCTGGTTTTTATTTAACATAATTTTAATAAATTGTTTATTTAGAGCTAGACAATAAATTATGCAAAAGTTAATACGATTAAAAAAAAAAAAGATTTACTATAAATATTATTTGTGAACTAAATATTTATTCATATTTAACGGTTGATTGTAGTAAATCCATAAATGAAACATTAAAGACATAAATAAAGCATTTGATTGTTTTAAGGCGCCATATTTTGAATATCTTAAACACAAATCGAGGATTTTAACTCATTTTTAAAACGGGTATTATAAAATACAGAATGTTTTTTTTGCATTTATCCTTCCTGAAACCGTCAAATGACTTTTTGTTACAAGAGAAGGTAGTGATATCCTCTCTCTAAATGACTTACAGTTAGGTGGGCTGGGCTATTCCAGTTTAAAATGCTCATTGGTGGAGCGTTTTACCTACTCACCAAAATGTTGATAATCAAAAGGTTGGTTATTTGTTTTTCCTGAAGACAATAGAAGTTTGTTACAAGAGAGGGTAAGGGAGAGGGTGATAATATCCTTCATATTAATGACTGACACTTAGGTAGATTGGTGCGCTACTCTAGTTCTAATACCAGATGGTAATCATGTTATAAAGTACCCCACCCACCTACCCAAGTCTTGGTGATTAAGAGGTTTGACATTTGTCCTTTCTAAACAGGTTAGAAGAACTTTTGTTACAAGAGAGAGTGATAATACTCTTCCTCCTAATGACTGACACTTGGGTAGGTGGGTGGGTAAGCAACTCCAGTTTAAAATATTTAATTGTAATCGTGCTCTGCAGTATTCTGCCAAACCACCCAAGTGATCGTAATTAAATGGTTCATTATTTAACGTTCCTGAAAACGTCAAAAAAATTTGTGTCATAAAAAGCTGGTGATATCCTTCCTCTTGATGACACTTGAGTGAGTTGCTCCAGTTTAACTTACTCGATACTAATCATACTATAGAATACCCTACCTACACACTCAAATGTTAGTGGTTAAGATGTTGGATATTTATTCTTTTTGACACAAGAGAGAATAGTGTTATCCTTCTTCGTGTAGACTGACACTTAGGTGGGTAGCTGGGCCACTCTAGTTTAAAATACTCGATGGTAATTATGCTATAGTGTATCTCACTTACCCACTGAAGTATTGGTGATCAAGAGGTTAGATATTTGTCCTACATAAAGACTTTAGAAGAGTACCAGTTCAAAATACTTGATGTGTAATTTTTAATTATCTCAAAGACAAAGCAAAATAGACAAAAAACTTATTCAGATTTTTTGTTAAAAATTAAAAAATGTTTTTAAAGTCATTTTTTGTCTCCAGTTTGAAAACACCCTTTACAGGATGCTGTCAAAAATGCTTTTTCTTTAACACATGATTTAATCAAAGAACTATTTTATAAAAAGATTAGTTTTATAAAATATCTATAAAAACTGCGTGGAAAACTGTAAAATTGCTACAAAATTGATAAAATGTATTTATTGAAAAAAAAAGAGAATTAAAGAATAGCGTTTAAAACAGATTTATTGCATAAAATATCCGCAAAAACTGCATAGAAAACGGATTTACTTTATAAATTAGTTAAAAAATAGCACATGCAATAAATGTTATTCTGTAAAATTGCTACAAAATTTTATATTAGTTGTTTTTTTTTTGTAAAAAATTAAAAACAGCTTATAAAAGATAATTTAATCAAAAAAGAGTCCAGAAAACGCATTTACTCCACAAATTGATTTAAAATTTTTATATAAAATAGTTTTATTTTTACAACATCTTTCATAAAATGTATTTTTTGCAAAAAATAACTAAAAAACATTTCAAAAATATCAATAAAAAGTAATGTATTGATAATTTTGATCAATTTTTTGTTTAATGGCCACAAAATTGCATAAATTATACGCATAATTTATTTATAAAAAAAATTTATGCAATAGTTTTTTTTTTAAATTGCTACCATTTTTTTTATAAAGTGAATTTTTGTAAATAAAAACTAACCAAAAAAATATTTAAAAAACACGATTGATTAAAGAATTCTTTTAAAAACAAATTGATAGCATAATGTCTACAAATATTGCTTAGAAAACGCATTTATTTAATGAAAAAAATATTTATTTTTTTTGTAAAATTGACACAAAATTGCTTGTAATCTAGTTATATACTGCAAAATTGTCATAAAACAGTTCATAAAATAGTTGTTTTTTATAAAAATGTAACTCAATCTTTTATAAAATATACTGTTTGCAGAAAATTAACAAAAAATTGCTCACGAAACATACTTTTGTTAAAAAATTGCTTTAAAATTAAAATAATTGAATCAAATATTGATAAAAACGCATTTACTCTATGAGTCCATTATAATTATGCACATAAAATAGCTCTATTTTGTAAACTTGCTATAAAATTACACATAACATAGTTTTTTTTTTGTAAATTTGTGTTTTTTGATGAATTGCCTTAGTGGTAGTGACACGAGCAACGATATACTGGCCGACAAAGTAAAATATTATAAGTGATACTGAATTGATTGGAATAGTGACAATAGGACTTAGCAATTGTTGCATTTGTGGTATATTGGCTAAACTGGCTAACATCGGACGGTATTTGATCTTTTGCCGTCAGCAGCTAAAAACTATGTAGAGACGGGTACGATCAGGTTATTCTATTAGTTAGTGGTGTAACAATATAGCAATAGCCTCGGATGGCTGATGTAATGGTAGGCAGTTAAAGTTAAAATTTCAAGGCCTATCTGATAACAACTTGGCAAAAACTTGGACTATTGATACGATTAAATTAGTGGAACAAAACTTTGCCTGTTTCACTAATAAATTTAATCAACCAAACATTAACATTGACTTGGTTTGTGGCTTAAAAGTTAATTTTTCAAATGTTTGTGGTCTAAAAAAAAATTTAAAATCTGTTCATCAAAGTCTTGATCATAGAAAACTCCATATCTTTTTTTTGACGGAAACCAAAATAAACAATAAAGATCTAGTAGATTTTGATTATCATGAACATTTATTTGCTGACCAACAGAGTGTTTGTGCCTACACCCACAAACAACAAGTATATTCAGACTGGTAACGTACAAAGTTTGAGGCATTGGTTATAATAGCATTTTTCTTAAATTAAATCTTCCCGATAACACTATTCATGTAATTGGCATATACCGTTTTCCAAACAAAGCAACTTTTTTAAAGACCTCTTTGAAAGTATTGAACGGCTTTTTCAAGGTAATCATATAAAAGCTAAAATAATTTTGTTAAGAGATTTTAATGTACAGTATTAAGAATGGTCACTCATCTTCTACAATATTATTCGGACAATAAGCTATGATTTTTGCTGCTTTTCACAATGTTACTCAACTTATTCAGCAACCCAAATACTTTCTTTTTAATGGATTTTTTGGTGAACCAAGATTATTAGATTTGTATCTTTCAACTATTACAGAGATTACAACAACTACTGATAAAGCTCCTTTAGAAAATTTTGATCATTCACTTTCATTACTTTTATTGTTAGAACTTCTCTTTCTATTACTACCAAACCTATATCGCGCGTCATCTATCATTATTCTAAAATGAACATTTTAGTAAAGTAAGTAACTAAAATTCTTAATAGGTTTGATTTTGATACTCATAGCTTACATTCTAACAATCCACATATTGCAGAAAAAAATCTCTCAAAACCAATTTAAAAAGTCATAAAAAAATACATCAGTAATCGTTCTAAACAGACTAAACAGGATTATAAGTTAGCTCGTAATTATTATAACAATCTAATACAATCTGAAAAAAGATAGGATTGACACAAACAAAGTTAATCGAATTTTTTAAAAAATTGCCTTAAAAACAGAATAATCGGATTGGAAAAATTGTTTATAATTTGCATTTACTTTATAAATTATTAAAATAGCGCACATAAAATAGTTTAATTCACTAAATCTGTTATAAAATTGACCATAAAATAGGTTTCTGAAAAATTACTATAAAAATGCTTATAAAATTATTTGTTTTTTTGCACAATTAATTTTTTTTAAACCACATTTACTGCATAAAATATTTTTATATGTACTTTAGCATAAAAAATATCTTGCAAATTGATCATGAAACATAATGTAATTAAAATTGCTTTAAAAACCAATTGATTTCAAAAAATATTCATACTTAAAAACTCATGTTTAATCCATGAATTAATTGAAATATTGAACATAAAAGTTTTATCTATTAAAATGCCACAAAATAGATTATAAATTAACTTTTAAAATTGATACAAAATCTCTCATAAAATGTATTGGTTTTGCAAAAAAATAAAAAATATGTATAAAATTTCTATAAAAATTGCTCAGAGATTACATTTATTCTATGAATTAACTGAAAAATTTTCAAAACTGCCAAAAAATAAATTAAAATATCCTTTTTTTTTAAAAATTATCAAAATATTGCTTATAAAACATGATGTAATCAAAAAATTAAAACTATTTGCATAAAAATAATTGAAAAATGTCTTACAAAAAGTTTGATTCTGTAAAACTATTACAAAATTGCTCATAAAATAGTTTTAACTTGTAAAATTGACACAAAATCTTTTACAATTTACAATTAACTAAAGAATCGACTTAAAAACAAATTGGTTGCATAAAGTATTTATAAAAATTGCTAAAAAACGCACTTACTTCATAAATTATTTGAAAAAAAAATAATTAAATGTATCTTTCTTAATATAAATCTTGCGTTGTGTATGCATTATTAATATAAATTGCTTAGAAATTATTGAAATAATTGTAAATTTGCACAAAATTTTGAAATACATTGTTCTTTTGTAAAAATGCCACTACTATGTAAAAATTCTACAAATTAATTTATAAAACAGTTACAACATTGCTGATTATTAAAATGCCACAAAATCTATTGTAAAATGTATTTTTTATTGCTGATAGAACATCATAAATTGCAATAAAACTAAACATTTGCTTAGAAAAATAAAGATTAAAACTGATTTATTGCATAATATAACATTTCATAACATTTATTTCATGAATTAATTAAAAAATTAGACATAAAACGATTAAATCAAAAAATAATTTTAAAAATAAATTAATTTTATAAATTTTTTGCAGGTAACCTATTTATTTAATAAATTAATTGAAAAAGTGCACATAAAATAATTTTATTGTGTAAAATTGCCACAAATTTGCTTTTAAAGTATTTTTATTTAATAAAATTGCCAAAATGTAACAATGCAAGAAAATTACGGATGAAATACATTTATTGCAAACAAAAACAAACATTATTAAACAAAATGTGTATAAAAATTGTTTAGAGAACAAATTATTTAAAAGATTGTACATTTTATATTGAAAATTAATTAAAAAAATGTTCATAAAACATTTTAATTAAAGAATTGCTCGATAATAATAAAAAATATTCATAAAAACTGCTCAAAAAACATTTTTATTTGCACATAAAATAATTTTATTTATTTAGCAAAAAATTGCTTATAACATAGTTTTATTTTGTAAAATTTTTATAGAATTTTGCTCATAAAATATAATTTTTACAATAATAACAAGTAAATCAGTTTTTGTGCATAAAAAAAAACTTGAAATTGTCCAGAAAAAGCATTTATTTCACAAATTAATTAAAAAATTGCACACAAAATTGTTTTATTTTGATAAAGTTTTTAGAAAAATTTTAATAAAACAGTTTATTTTGTAAAACTGCTTTAAAATTTCTGATTTGGAAAATATAACTGAAATTGCTGATCAAACATTAATCAAAACGCATTCCGTAAACTAAAAAATTCTGTAAAAATGCCTTAAAATTATTTATAAATTAGTTATATTCCGTAAATCTGCTTTCTTATGTATTTTTGCAAAAAAAATACAATAATGTTCAAAAAATTATATTTTAATAAAAAAATTGTATTAAATACAGATTATTGGCATACAATATTTATAAAATTGCGCATTTATTTTTTAAATTAATTAGAAAATTAAAGTTATTTTGATAAATTGCTACAAAATTTATTATTCTGTAAAATTGCTTATAAAATAGTTGATTTTATGAAATTCTTAGAAATACAAACAAAAAATTGCTTAAAAATAGATTTATAAAAAACTAGTAAAATTTAATTTGAACCCATAAAAAAAACGCATTGACTTTATGAATTAATTAGAAAATTGCACCTTAATTAGTTTTATTTTGTAAAATTGCTACAAAATCTATTATTAAATGTATTTTTTGCAAAAACATAAGATTGGTTTTATTTTCAAAAGTACAAAACTATCAAAAAATTACACATAATTTAGTAAAATCTGTACAAAATAGTTTACTTTGTAAAAATGAACACAAAATCTGTTATAATATGTATTTTTTGCAAAAATATAACTAAAAAGGTTGCTTGCTTATACCATGTTTTTTATTGAAAAATAATAAAAAATTGATTGCATAAAATATCAATTAAAATTTTTTTATAAAATTGCTACAAAAATGGTTATAAAACACTTTATTTGTAAAATTATCATAGCAATTTTAATTAAAAAAATAAATTAATTACGTAATTAAAAAGCAGTTTTAATATTTTTAAATATTACAAAATAGTACAAACATTTTTGTGGTTTTTAATATTGCCACAAAATGTCTTTTAAAATATGATTTTGAAAAAGCATTTACTTCATGAATTTATTTAAAAATGGCACACCAAATAATTCTATTCTAAAAAATTGCTTATAAAATAGTCTATTCTGTAAAATGTTTAAAAAAATAACTTGTTTGCAACAAAATTAGTCAAAAAAAATTGATATTAAAATAGTTTTATTTAAAATCTAGCATAAAATTTATTTTTTGCAATTAAAAAAAAAACAAAAAAATCCTCATAAAACATGATTTTTTCAAAAAATAGGAAATTGCAGAAAATTTGTACATAAATTTAAAATACTGTAAAATCACTGACAAATTGCAGTTATTGCAAAAAATATATTTTTTGTTTGTTATTGTGCTTTTTACGGCAATTTTGCATCGCCACTGTAAGTCTATGACTTGTTCAAAGAAGTTTGATGTGACCAACAGCTTAATACGTAACTTCCAAACCACGCTGGTAGATAAAGAGCAAGTTATCATTTTAGTCATGTTTTGGGAATCGAACCCCGGACTGCTCGCATGATATGCAAGTGCTCTACTTCTTATTATTTTTTGCAAAAACAAAATAATGCTAATAAAACAGTTTAGTACAAAAAGACGTTTAACACTAATTCATAAAATATAAAATGTTTATAAAATTACCACCACAGGTGCTTATAAAAAATAAATTTATCAAAATATTGATTTTTAAAACGCATTTTTTATAAAGTTATTAATATTTTGCGTTTTGAACTATTTATTCTATAAAATTGCAAAAATATCTTAAAAAAATCATAAAACGTAATTTTTATAACGTTTTGACCCAAAAGTTAGATTATAAAATCATAAAACAAAATGTCAAACACAACTTACAAGTTTTTAACTAAAAAACTAAAAAGACTAGAAACTCTATGAGTTGAGTTCTATTGAGTTCTGCATTTGTATATCGTGCGCTAGCTAAAAATAATTTTCAATGACAATGTATAGCTAGCTAATTAGTACATCAGATTGCATACTTATTTTTGTATTTTTGCGCTCTACTTTAGAGTTAAATAAAGTCACAATATCTATCAAGTTGAAAAAAAAAAAATGATAAAAATGTAAAAATCCTGACTCAAAAATAATATTCAGACATAAAATAATAAGATTTGAGCTGCAAAGTGCCAAAATAAGAGTTGAATAAACTACTCAACCCAACAAGAATAGAAAAATACAAAAGCAGAAGAGTAACTTACTGCAAAAAGTTAAAAATCCAAATATACAAATCTAAACGCAGTCTATTTTTTGCGTTAAAATTGCAATTTTTCAAAGTTTTTTATTAAAAAAAATGTAGAATTTTTAAGGGTTTCATACCTTCATAAACCAATTACTAATAAGTTATGGAAACAGAAAAAAATACAAAGTTTCTTGACGCTCCCAGTTCTGTTCGATTGAAATGGAATTGCCCATCAAATGCTTTTAAAATCTCAAAAGCCTAAGAAAAAAATGTGTAAAATTAGGTTTAAAATATTTATTTCATAAAAAATATAGATATAAATTATTTTTTTAACTACTTTATAATCAAATTATTTGCAGAAAGTATCTATAAAAATTGAAAAATTGCTTATAAAACTATATATAACATCTTTATTCATAAAAAACAATACAAAAACAAAATAAAATATACATGTTGTGTACATAAATGTGCTTAATATTCTTTTATAAAATGGCTATTGACCTTAGTTTTTCAGGCTAAGATAAATTAAATAATTATTTTGTTACAAAAAAAAAAGAAAAAAAAAGGATGATATTAAATAGGGGTGAGTAATAAGTGAACGTCAATCTAAGATGTCGTTTGTCAAGTTAATAATATTTTGAAACAGAAGTTCAGTCGGTGTTTTAAATTTTGATACAACTGCTTGGTTTCTGGGTATTATTAAGTTGGCGAGTATTTTGTGGTTGTTAACATTATTAGCAAATTTTGTTTAGAGCTTTTTGAGACGTTGGTTGAGTGGAATTACTTTGGTTTTAGCATATAGCAGTTCATTTGAGGAATTATGTAAAGGATTATTAAGGTGGCGGATTTTAGTGATAGAGCGTGGGCAAGTTTTTTCTGCGACGTACAAGTTATTAAGAGTAGGTTTAGTAGAGTTTAGAAATAAAATAAAAGCATAATCAAGTAGAGGACGACAGATAGATTTATATATGTGAGTTGGGCATGCAGTAGTAATGCCGGCATTTTTATATGTCGGTGAACAAAAATGTTTTGCTCTACTGACTATTTTGAGGTTAAGGAATCGGGTATAGGAAATGAATTTAAGTTTTGGATCAAAGGATACTCCCAAGTATTTGCATACTTGTGATGGGCGGATTAGTTGCTGATTTATGCAAATGCAAAGAGAGTTAATTTTTAATTTGTGTTAAGGAATAAGGAGTTGAGTTTTTAGAGGGTTTGCTAGAAGGCGCCATTTCTTATAAAACTATATAACTGTAAAAATTTCTTTTTATAAAATGTGATTTTTGCACAAATTTAACTGACAAAATGTTACAAAATTGCTTGCAATAAAGTTTTATTTTGTAAAAAGTTTCTTATAAACTGAATTTTTGCAGAAGAATAACTAAAAAATTTGCTCATAAAACATAAGTTAATTAGAGATTTTTTTAAAAACAGTTTTATTCTATGAATTAATTAAAACATCAAATATGAAAAAACTAAAACTATGTATTATATCAAAAATTATACATTACTTGTTTAGCCTCGACTAGGGCTTTCTATAGATAATAAGTTAACTGAATTATTACATCTAAAGACAGCTCTAGTCAAGCCAAAATTAAAAATGTATTTGTAAAAATTTGTGATAGTAAATTGAAAAAATTAATTTTATAAACATAAATTATTAGTTAGTGAGGTTACAACCATTCCTTATATTAGTTTAGTTTAGTAAATAAACGTAAAATTACTATAACATTACTCATAAATAGTTTAATTTTATAAAAATGCTTTAAAATATCTTATAAAACAAATTTTAGTTAATTAATTACTTCAAAAATAGATTAATTAAATAAAATGTCTGCAAAAACTGCTTAAAAAACTATAGAATTGACACAAACATTTTGATAAAATGCATTTATGTTATAGTAGCAATCAAAATATCTCAAAAAATAAAATAAAATAGTTTTATTTTGTAAAATTGCTACAAAATGATTTTGTTATGTATTTTTTTGCAAAAAATAACCAAAAATAGTCCATCAATCGTAATTAAATAAAAAAATTGTTTCAAAAATTAATTAATTGCATACAATGTTTATAAACATTCTTTAGAAAATGCATTTACTTTTCCATTCTGTAAGAATGTTTTTTTAGCAAAAAAGCAGAAAGAAAGTTGCTCATAAAACATGATTTTATCAAAACTTGCTTTAAATTAAAATAAATTTTATAAAAAATAATAAAAAGTGCTCAGAAAATGCATTTACTCTATAAATAAACTAAATTTTTGTATATAAAAATGATTTATTTTGTGAAATTGACCCAAAATTGCAACTAAAATACTTTTGTTTTATGAAATTGTCATAAAATTGTTCTATTCTGTAAAAACACACAAAATTGCCCATAAAACATATTTTAATCAAAAAATTTGGTTAAAATGTTAAAACGTTTACCATAAAAATTGCTAAAAAATGCATTTACTTCATAAAGCAATTAAAAAATGCACATAAATAAAATTTTGTTTTGTAAACATGCCACAAAATTGTTCATAAAATTTTTTTTTTCAAAAAAAATTGTAAGAAAAACTTTTAAAATGCTGCAAAATTGCTTTATTATGTAAAATTGTCACAAAATTGTTTATGAAAAAAACAGTTTTATTTTGTTTAATTGCATTATAAATGATGAAAAATAATTTTTTCTTGTGAAAATGCTACAAAAATGCTCATAGAATTAATTTAATTTGTAAAATTGTCACAAAATCTTTTGTAAAATGTAATTTTTGCAAAAAGTAACCTGTAAATTGCTTATTAAATATGATTGAATTGAATTGAAATAAACAAATTATAAAATGATCCAATCTTGTCTCTCAGAAAACGCATTTACTTTATAAAATAGATTTATTTTGTGAAAAAACTACAAATTTTGTTATAAATATTCTGTAAAATTGCCGCAAATTCTCTCATAAAATGTATTTTTTTTTTACAAAAAAAGTAATTAAAAAAAAACTGCTTAATAAACAAAATTTAAACAAAGAAATTCTTTAAAATCAAATTAATTGCATAATTAATTTGCTAAAAAGGTATTCTTAGACATACTACTGTTATCTCAATTGGGTTGGTTTTATCACTAATATTTACTTTTTTTTTGCATAAACTTAAGCGTTAACACGACTCTAATTGTGCTAAAAGCTAAATCAAAAAGAAAAAGAAAATAAATCAAACTTTATTGCAGGCGGAAGCGGAGTCTAATATAAACAGAAGATCACTCACACACTGCTCCTCTACCATCAACAATCAACATATTTTCCTAACCTAACTTAACCAATTTTTTTTTAGTCTGTTTTTAAGTCAATGTCAAAAAAACCTAGTCCAAACAGGAAATCTTTAACTAACAAAAGACTTGCATCAATCTTTTATTCATTGTCACCAAAAGACAGCTAAAAATAATTACTAAACCAATTCAAAAAATTGCAAAAGTTGCAAAGTATTTAAGTAAAATGCAAATACCTGTCACAAAATTGCACTTTAGATGCATTTATCGTAAACACTGTTGAAGAAAATTAAATCTAATCAGCCCAAGTATTGCTGATTTATAATCTTGACTATAAACACTTTAGTAGGTGGGCGGAAACTAAGTTGTATTTGTGGTCTAATGTTTTGACTACAAACACTTGGGCGGGTGGACAGGAACTAAATTTAAATGTTGTGGGCGTGTAATTTAGATTTGTGTTTTCCACCCACCTGTTCAAGTGTTACCTATCCAATGTCTTGACTTCAAACACTTGGATGGGTGAGCGGAAACTAAGTTTAGTTGTTCTGGGCGTGTAGTTTAGATTTGTGCTTCTCACCCACTCGCCCAAATGTTGATGATTCAATGTTTTGGCTACAAACAGGTGGGTTGGCAAGAACTAAGTTTGAATATTGTGGGCGTGTAGTTTAGAAGTGTGCTGTTCATAAAATAGTTGTAAAGTTGCTACAAAATTGTTCACAACTTAGTTTAGTCCGAAAAACTGCTATAGAATTAATCAAAAATACTTTTATTTTGTAAAATAATTTGTTTTAACCAAAAAAAAAATTAAAAATGCCCAAAAAACATAATTTAATTAAAAAATTGCTTGAAAAACATGTAAATTTTATGAAATACTTGTAAAAATTGCTTAAAAACGCATTTACTTTACAAATTAATAGAAAAAATGTACATTAAATAGTTTTTTCAGTAATAACTTCATAAAATTGTATTTTTTTTTTCTGTAAAATTTTGTGTAAAAAATTTGTTTCATAAAATATCCACAGAATTGCTTACTCTATGAATTATATAAAAAATTGTACAAAAAATAAGTTTACTTTGTAAAAATACTTAATAAAAGTTTAACTTTCTCACAAAATTGCTGATAAAATGCATAAACTGCATATTACAAAAAAAATTTATGTTTAAAAAATAATTTTATCAAAAATTACTAAAAATCCTAAACTTTTTACATAAGTTTATTGAGAAATTCTATTTTAAAGGATTTATTTTATAAAATTGCATCTCTAAGTATATCTTCTTCATAATATTTAGGTAATTTTTAGTACTGCAAGCTAAGTGTAACTTTATCGAATCTTCTACACCTTTTTTAAAAACTTTCGATATTTAGATTAACTCAATTAACCATTCTTCTTTTATAAAAAAAACTCAGCGTTTTGTAGTTGTTTTAGAAGTTACTTATTTTAAATTTTAACAAATTCCACTTCAGATTAAAATACAAACACATTTACTAACTTACAATTTTGTTTTTAGCATGATTTTTATTTAATTTATGAGAGAAAACAATAAAAAACTAATAAATTGTAAGCAAAATGATTTAAATTTATTGTAAATAATATCAGAACAAATGTTAATTTAACAATTAAAGATTAGTATTGTAAATAAAGATAATATATTACAGCTTTAATTTGCTTTAATTTGTTTCAGAATTCCTTGTAATGATTACTTTTTATACAATCCTAGATTACTCACTTTTCAAATATTGTCCTGATTTAGTAGATATGCGATAGCAATCGTGTCAATACCCATTAAATACAGCACTAACATACAATTATCTGGAATCGCCTAGTTTTATGTTAAAACATAAAAAAGTCAACATAAAATTTCGCATTTATAGTCCGGACTGATTACGTCCCTGCGGAATTATAAAGCGATATTTATTTGTTATGCAAATACAAAAGAAATAAAGCTGCCATAATTTTATTTATTTATAATTATAATGGAATTATAAAAGTTTTTAATTACTTTTACTGACAAAGAAAAGAAAATAAGCTTTGATTAAGTTATATTGCTTCGCTTTCAATCAACAACGTAAAAAAATATATATTTAAATGTAAATGAGTTTAGCACGAATAATAATTAATTAAGCTTTTCAGTCCGATTGATTAAATAAATTAATTTGCTTTTATTTGCATATATGTTTTTTTTCATTTCCATCTGTTTTGCTACAAGGGAGATTTATTCATTGTTAATCTGTTTTAATTTAAAAAAAAATCTGTTTATATTACATAACAATTTTTTTTTTATAATATTTGTTCTGTGAATCATAGACTTTATTATGTAATGACCTATAATAAATAACGTTTTATTGGAAATACATTTGAAAGGTAATAAAAATCGACTGCAATTATGGACACTACCACTCGTCGTTGTATTATTGAAAGGGGCTATAAATTTATTGTATTTTTAACATATAATATATTGATATCAGCTTTTATTATTTATATGTAACATTATAAATCAATTTTATGTATTTTTTTATAAATTCTAATTTTATTTTAGCAATTTTCTTAGATTGTTTAACAGACAATGAAATCACGAGCTTTAGTTTTACACTTCATCATCTCCGTAGTAGAAGAAAAAAAAAACTCTCAGCAAGTCGGTACATTATTTTTCCCCTCTACGAAATACATTAATCATTTGCGGGGAGTTATTTTTTAAAAATCGTAACTTCATGACATAGATGTGCTATTATTGTGTCAAAATTATATATCGTCCGCTGATGTTGGGAGAGCAAAAGAAACAAAAAATCATAAACTTTTTTTTCTATCTACCGTGCACCGAATGCAGCTTCGCATCCCATATTTCAGTTTGATTAATTTATATGACGGTTGGCTATTGATTGATTGATTGATTGATGGATTTTCTAGCATAAACCAGAAAGCAAACGACAAAACGTGTATTGAATGTTGTTAATCAAAGATTCAAATACAATAATTATATAAAAATAAGTTTGACCTAAATAGCAAAAAAATTAACATAGACCACTGAATAAATAAATAAATTTTAAACAAGAAGAAAAAGTAAACTACCCCAAAACATACATTATGGAATATATATGTTTTTATTATTAATATTTATGAGTCGTGTGTCATCGGGCAATATAATAAATTCACATTTACAAGCAACTAGTTGTTCTAGAAGCACGCAAGTCTATTTTTTATTGTTGAAGCTTTTATAATTAAGCAACTCTTCTAAAATATTTTTTAATAATTTAGTATTAGCTTGTCCTATGAAAATCTTGCATAAAATATTTAATCAAATGTCATTCATTTGTACACAATAGGTCGTAGATTGGAAACCATAAATAATCCTTTATGGGATTAAAAGATATCCAGGATAAAGTTATAGTCGTTAATTAAATTTCCATCATAAACGGTCGCCCTTCATTGCGGTTTTAACAATGTTCTCAATTCTAATGTAATTGTGATTGGTTTGAACAAATTTAATTATTATAATAATTTTTTATTCACATACAACTTTTATTTCTTTGTTAAACTTCACACAATTTCCTTTCTGGAATTAAAGCCCAAAAACTTTCCCCTTCCTTGTCAAATGTTGTTTTTCTTTACAAGTTATGCGTGTTTCTTACGTAATTGGATTAATCACATCGAATTTTATTTCTCTTTTATCAACGAACATGCGATACCAGTTTTTTTTATCATCTTTATAATGTTTGAAGTTTTATTAAGAAAGTTTGTTGTGGATTATAACATGAGAAATAAATTTATTTAATTTAAATTCAATTAAATTAATTAAACTAAACTAAGCTTTAAATTAATGAAACGCTTTAGTTTGTTTAATCTGTAATAGTTGCGCCATAAATGGGAATTAACAAATTCCATATTTCATTTCGCCTTCATCTAATTTCTTACAAGATTATATATCCCGTGCAACACAATAAGTTTCAGTAAGCTGGAACTTGAATTTATGTTGGAATATTTTCATCTTTGCTGCTACAATTACTAATGTTTAATCTAGATTAATGTAGGGGACTTTTAGTTGGGTGGATGGAATTCTTGTAAGGTTTCTTCTATAGAAATGAATTGAATTTGTTTAGGTAGAAGTTTTCGGTTAGTTCCGTAGGAATGATTTAATATTGCTGCTTTAAGTATTAAATATTAATACTATTGCAAGAGTTTACAATTTAAATAAATTTATAACTGATTAATACAAGTATTTTTAAAAACATGATTTATAGAACCAGTTTCTTGTTGTTTATTTTATGTTCTCAAACAAGTTTCATTTAATCTAAAAAAAAATTTAATAAAAAAACCTTTTTATGTTGGATACTATGACAAACATTTTAGAAACATTTGATCAATTTTCTACTCTTAAATTGTTTTAAAAACTATTGGTTAACTAGAAACTTTACACAAAATTTTAAAAACTCAAAAAAAATAATTTGATTTACTACTACTCAAATATTAAAACTTTCAAAGTATTATAGAAACTCTTAGTTACTTCTAAACTTATTGGACTTACAGTAGACATTCTTAAAAACTTTCAAAACATTTAATCAAATTCTTAAATCTCACTAAGTTTCAAATATTTGATTAAATTCTGAAAACTTTTAAAATGTTTTATAAAACAATAACCAACTCAAATTCTTTTAATAAATTCTAAGTGGTTTTAAAAACTTTTGACCAACTCTAAAATTACCAAATACAATTGACAACATTTTCAAAATGTTTTTGAAGCTTTTGATCAACTTCTTAAGTTTTTTACTAAAATCTATTAACTTTTGATAAGTTTTAGAAACACTTTTAATTTTTTAAGAAACATTAGATCAAATTCTAGAAGTTTTTTACTTAGAACCAACTTAGTAGTTCTAAAGTTGTATTAAAATTTTTAGAAACAACTGATCTAATGCTAAAAACTAATCTAAAAACTTTTTAAAACCAATTTTAGAAACTTTTCACCAAATTCTAAAAACTCTAAAAACATTTGATCAAATTTTAAAAACTTTTATTATGTTTTAAAAAATCTTGTATAACTCTAAAAACTTAAAACCACTTTCTAGAACCTCCTGAAAAAAATCAAATAAATTCTAAAAATCTTAAAACTTTACCAACTCAAATTAAAACCTTTGGTAAAACTTAAGAGTTTTCTAAAATAATCTTTTGAAATGTTTAACAAATTTTATAAATTTATAAAAAAAATTAGTAACCTTTGATAAACTCTAGAAACTTCTGAAAAATTTTACTAAGGCTTAAACCTTTAGTCAACTTTAGAAGCATTTTAATAAACTTTAAAAACTTTCAAAAAATTTTAATAACCTTTGAGCAACTCTAGCAACTTCTAAAAAATTTTACCAAATTCTAGAAACAATTGTTCTTTTAGAAACTCTTAAAAAATTTCAAAAACAATTGGTTATTTTCTAAAAATTTATAAAATGTTTTAAAAACCATTAAGCAATTCTTAGGCCAACACATAATGACTAAATTCAATATTTTAGGACCGAATTTTGTTAGTTTTGAAATTTTATGCTATTTTTTTATTTTTTAAAAGTTATGGTTCAAAATTTGACTATTTTAGTGCTTTATAACAATATTTTAATGTTTTAAAACCGGATTTTGCAATTTTTGACATTTTATCATTTTTCTTACTTTTTAAGGCTACGTTTTAGCTTTTTTCTAACAATATTTAAAAACTTTATAATCTAATTTTGTTCTTTTTGAAGTATTATGAGAAGAATTTTACATTTTCAACAATTTTATTGCCGGATTTTGCTATTTTTGGAAATATATAAAAATGTTCCCACTTTTTACCAGTTAATAGCTATATTTTTTTTTTTACAATGTTTCATTATTTTAAAGTTGAATTTAGTTATTATTGACAATTTTTAAACAAAATTTTGCACTTTTAAACCGTTTTTTGATTTTTTCTAAAAATTTTTTATGATCAAAATTATTTTTTATATTTTTTAAAAGTTTGTAGTCAATTTTTGGTACTTTATAACAATATTTTTATGCTTAATGTTTGGATTTGGCTAGATTTGTTTTTTTATAAATAAAAATGTGCATTTTTAATAGTTTAGGATTAAATTTTGATGCTTTATGACAATAATTTGATGAGTTTTTTTATTTTTTATTTTTTTTTGGCTAGATTTTAGTTTTTTTTAACAATATTTTAGTATTTATAGCCAAATTTTGCTATTTTTAAGCTTTTAACAATATTTTGATATTTCGTAACCAAATTTTGATGTTTTTAAAAATTCATAAAAATGTTTACACTTTTTGACAGTTTATGGCTGGAGTTTTTTCTGACAATGTTTTATTGTTTTAAGGATAGATTTTGTTATTTTTGACATTTTATAAATAAAATTTTAAACCGTTTTTGCCAGATTTTATGATGAATCAAATTTTGGTGCTTTATGACAATAATAATTTAATGGATTTTGGAATTTTTGTCATTATTTATTTATTTTTTTTAATTTTTTATGTCCAGATTTTAGTTTTTTCTAATATTTTTTTAATATTTATGCTTCAAGTCTGTTATTTTTAATATAATCTGAATACAATTTCACATTTTCAACAATTTAAGAGCCGCATAACAGGATTTTGCTATTTTTGATAGTTCATAAAAATGCTTACACAGTTTATAGCTAGGTTTGGTCTATTCTGACAATATATAATTGATTCAAAGTTACTTTTTTCATTTTTTAAATAAATTTTTTTCTAGGTGATTTTTTTGCAGTTTTTGACTTACAAATAGAATTTTGCACTTTTTAACACTTAATGAACAAACTTTGCTGTATGTAACAATGATTTATGGCCAAGTTTTGCTATTTTCACATATTATGAATAAAATTTTACATTTTTAATAGCTTTATTACCGCATTTTGATGCTCCTTAAAACAGTTTTGATTTTTTATAGTCGGATTTTGCTGCTTTTAAGAATTCATAAAAATGTTTACACTTTTAAACAGTTTCAGACCAAGTTTTATGAGAATTCTAAAAATCTTTGACCAACTCTAGATATTTTTAATTAAAACACTTTACCCAATTCTAGAAACAATTGATTTCCTAAATTTTTTTCTAAAAACTTTAGGTAAACTCTAGAAACTTTTGACGTCTTTTAGAAACTCTTAAAAAAATTAAAAACAAATAATTTTTTTTTTAATTTGTAAAATGTTTTGCTGATCTGGCTAATTTTTGACTTATTTTAGAAACTCTTAAAAATTTTTAGAAACATTTGATTCAATTCTAGAAATTAGAACATATTTTAAAAAGTTTTAGTTAATCTTAGACGTTTTTAAAAATTTGCATAAGCATTTGATAATATTTTAAAACTTTTTTGATGTTTTCGAAAGCTTTGGCGTAGAAACCTTTAATTAAATTTTAAAAACTCTTAAAAAACTTTAAATTTTTTAATTAAATTCTGGAAAATTTAAAGGGATTTATAAAACATTGACCAACTCAAAAAATTTGTAGTCATCTTTAAAAACATTTTAATCAGAAACAATTTAGTAATTTCTAGGCATTCTCAAAATGTTCTGAAAAGTCTTTGCTAATTTTTAGTCAATTTTGGAAATTTTTACTAAGTTTTAGAATACATTAACTACTCTAAAAACTTCTGAAAAATTTTAGAAACATTGGATCAAGTTTTGAAAACGCTTAAAATGTTTTAAAAACGTTTGACTTACTGTAGAAACATTTCATTATTTTTTAAAACTTCTAAAATGTTTAAAAACGTTTGTTCAATTTCTAGAATTTTGCAGTTTTAACAATTTATGATCAAATTTTGATGCTTTTTTACATATTTTTTTTTTAATATTTTGCCAAATTTTTGATGTTTATATCTTGATGTTAACTTACAAGATTTGTCTGTTTTTGATATTTTATAAATAAAATTTTGCACTTTTAAACTATTTTTAGCCAGTTTTTTATTCTATCTAAAAATTTGAATAAAAACGTTTATTTTTTACAGTTTAAGATAAAATTTTGGAGCTTTATGACAATAATTTGATGTTTTATAGCCAAATTATTGTAAATTGTGAATTTTTATAAATAAAGTTTTTAAGTTTTCTATCAATATTTTATGCTAATTTTGGAATATTATATTTTTTACATTTTTCAACAGTTTATGGTCGAATTTTAGTGTTATATGTAGAACAATATTTTTATGATTATAGAATTTAAATAAAATTTTACTTCCTAACATTATATTTATATTTTTTAGCCGGATTTAGTTATTTTTTAGAATTCATAAAAATGTTTATACTTTTATACAGTTTATAGATAGATTTGGTTTTTTCTGACTATTTTTAAATGTTTCAAGTTTAAATTTGTTTGTTTAAATAAAATTTTGCACTTTTAAACCGTTTTTTGGCCAGATTTTGATTTTATCTCAAATTATTTTTATGTTTAATGAATAGATTTTTTTTTTAAATGTGAATTTTTAACAATTTTGGTGCTTTATGACAATAATTTAATGTTTTATAGCCAAATAATTGCTCATTTTGACTTTTTATAAAAAAAATTGCATTTTTCCACAATTACTAAATTCTGCTTACTTTAACTAACTTTGTAATTTCATGTTTTTTTTACATTTTTTCAATAGATAATGGTCGAATTTTGTTGTTTTATAACAATATTTTAATGTTTAAAGACCGGATTTTGCTATTTTTGACATGTCATAAATAAAATTTTACAATTTTATGACCCCATTTTGATGCTTCTTAAGAATATTTTTATATTTTATAGCCGGATTTTGCTGTTTTTAAAAATTCATAAAATTGTTTACATTTTTAAACAGTTTATGGCTGGATTTAGTCTTTTTTAATAATGTTTTATTGTTTTAAAGTTATATTTTGTTATTTTTGACAATTTTTTAATAAAGTTTTGCTCTTTGAAACCGTTTTTGATCGGATTTTAATTATATCTAAAAATATTTTTATGTTTTATGATTCAAATTAGTTATTTTTGCTTTTTTATTAATAAAATTAAATATTTTTAACAATTTAAGATTAAATGATTATTTCAAATTTTGGTACTTTATAACAATGTTTAATGACCGGATTTTGCAATTTTTGACAATTTATAATTTTTTTTTTATTTTTATGGCGAGATTTTAGTTTTTTCTAACAATATTTTGATACTTCATAGTCGAATTTTGCTGTTTTTAAAAATTCATTAAAATGTTTAGACTTTTAAACCGTTTATGGCAGGATTTGATCTTTTTTGATAATATTTTATTGTTTAAGATTAAATTTTGTTATTTTTATAATTTTTAAATAAATTTTTGCACTTTTAAACTGTTTATGGCCGGATTTTGATTATATCTATATTTTATGATCTAATTTGGTTACTTATGCTTTTTTATAATTAAAAACGTTTATTTTTAATAGTTTTAGATCAAATTTTGATGCTTTATAATAACAGGTTAAGACTTTATAACCAAATTATTCCAATTTTTGATTTAAAAATAGAATTCTGCTTCTAATAATATTTTATGACTAATTTTTGCTAGTTTTTTGCATTTTATTTTTTTTTACATTTTTCAATAGTTTATGGTTGAATTTTGGTACATTATAAGAATATTTTAATGTTTAAATACTGGATTTTGCAATTTTTGTTATTTTATGACATTATTTTGATAATTTATGGCCAAATTTTGCTATTTTTGACATAATGTGTATAGAAGTTTATATTGTTGACAGTTTTATAAACGCATTTTGATGCTTCTTAACAATATTTTAATATTTTAATTTTGCTATTTTTGAGAATTTATAAAAAAATGTTAACACTTTAAAACAGTTTATGGCAAAATATTCTCTGACAATTTTTTATTGTTTTAAGGGTGGATTTTGTTATTTTACATTACAATCAATTGATTAATAAACAATTTCAAATTTTGTTGTTTTATTACAATATTTTAATGTTTTAAGACCGAATTTTATAATTTTTGACATTTTATGAATAGAATTACATTTTCAACAGTTTTAAGGACAAATTTTGATGCTTTTTAACAATATTTTGATATATTATAGTTATATTTTAAATAAAATTTTGTACTTTTGACCAAATTTAGATTTTTTCTATAAATTTTTGTTTTTTATAAATAAAATTGAGCATTTTTATTAATTTAAAATCAAATTTTGGTGCTATATGACAAAAATTTGATGTTTTTAAGCCAAACTATTACAATTTTTGAATTTTAAAATAGAATTTTGCATTTTTCAATACTTAATGAACAAACTCTGCTATTTTTAATCATATTTTATGACCAATTTTTGTTAGTTTTGGAATTTTATGATATTTTTTAACAGTTTATGGTCAAATTATAGTGCTTTTGTAATGTTTAAATGTTTTTTTTTTATGGTTAGATTTTAGTTTTTTACAATATATTTTATTCTTTTAATGCCAAATTTATTTTTAATATATTATAAAAAGAATTATACATTTTCTACAGTTTAACGGACGCTTTTTGATGTTTCTTAACAATATTTTTATATTTTTGAAAATTTATAAAAATGTTTTAAACAGTTTATGATTTAGCAATATTTTATTGTTTTAAAGTTAAGCTTTGTTATTTTTGACATTTTTTAAATAGCATTTTTTAACCGTTTTTGGCCGGATTTTAATTTTATCTAAAAATATTTTTATGATTTATAATTAAAATTAAATTAATTTTTTTAATAAATAAAAGCATTTACTTTTAACAGTTTAAAATTAAATTTTGGTGCATTATAGCAATAATTTGATGTTTTATAGCCGGATATAGCACATTTTTACACTTAATTTAGTTAATTTTGCTATTTCTAGCAATATTTTATGACCGGATTTTGCAATTTTTGGCATTTTATAATTTTTTTAAACTTTTTATGGCCAGATTTTAATTTTTTCTAACAATATTTTGATATTTAATAGCCGGATTTTGCTGTTTTTAAAAATTTATAAAAATGTTTACCCATTTAAACAGTTTATTACTGCATTTGGTTTTTTTTGACAATGTTTTATTGTTAGATTAGATTTTGTTACTTTTGACAAGACATTTTATTATAGAATTAACCGTTTTTGGCTATATTTAGTTATTTTGTAATTTTTAGGATAGACCTTTGTACTTTTCAATAGTTTATGACCAAATTTTGTAAGTATTTTTTCTAAAACTTTAACGGGAGTTGATCAAAAGTTGTAAGTACGCCACTGCTCTCATCATTTTGGGCAGAACTATTTGGAAAGCCATTCACAACTGTTTATTTGTCTAAAGCAAAATTTGCCAATTTCTATAAACACATTTTTATACTAAAACATAATTGTTTTCAGTTTTTCATTATGGTTATAAAATTGTTAGCATAAATTTTATATTCTGCCTACCTAGGTTATTTTATGTTATAAAATAAAACAGGTAGGGTTGCAGGCTTTAAGAAGGGGTGAATAGTTAATTAAAATATTTACACATTATAAAAAAAAATCTAGTCTGTACTCTTAAACTTAAAAAAAGATGCAATAAATTGTTTCTCCGCTATTAATTTTTAAAAACTGCAGTTTTTATTTAGTTTTTTATTAATTTTTTATTTGATTTAAACCCAAAGAATGAAAGCATAGAATATTGTATTTAGTTCAACATATAAAATAAGTGATAACTGAAATCTTTGGATATTGAGTGTTTTGTCCAATAAAATCTAATATTAATTTAAAAACGGCGCTGTACGTGTCAACATTAAAAAAAAAAAATAGTTTACCGATTAGATGTGATAAAATTTCAGAATGTAATGTTTGCTAGTAACATTTTTCGATAACAATACTACTAGCGACACTCCATTTAAAATTTGTTTGTTTATAAATTAATTTAAAGACAACAGAAATCAGAAAAAAAATTAAAAAAATTTAGTTTGCAAGTAATCTAGCATCAAAATTTTAGGTAAATCAGAAGAGACTTAACTATAGCTTTTGAGAGTTGGATAAAAATCACCAAATTCCGACAATTATTTATTTTTTTAATTTAAACCATATAAATGGCAGCTTTGATCAACCAAATTTAACTTTATTATCAATGTGCAGATACAATAGCATTTGCATCAACTGATCCAATATCCAGCTGCATTAAGGATGCAAAAAGAACACTAACAACGCAAATCCAATCCAATTTTTATTAATAAAATCTTATTATATGTTTAATAATACAAGATCAAGATTGCTTGAATATTTTTAATCATCATGCAGATAGGAAAACTGTTTCAGCAAAATTTCGAAAACCCTCTGAACATATTTAATATATGTGGCTGAAGTATTGCAGATCGGATAGAAAAAAATCATAAATCTCGCTATATTTCCAATAACTCCAGCAGACATTTCCAGGAGTTAACCGACCAAATTGCCATCTACATAATAACCCTGAAAACTAACGGGGCACTCCGAGGGAAAAACGTTATTTGCTTTATGTCATACGTGCGCCTTCGCCAAACAATCGCCCCATAAAAGATATCGAATCGGCCCCGAAATGATTTTTCACCAAACGCCCCAATTTCGCATACACTCCCCCCAACGACGATAAAAATCCCCGAAACGGCGGAGTAATTTCATTTAAATCGCACTGCTAAGCGGCCATAAATTTTATACGAGATTATATCGTCGATCGGGACAAAACTATTTTAACCTTACACGTTTATAATTTATTTATTTATCAATAAGAACGACTACTCACGTGCTGTGCTGTTAAATTCCATTATGCTATGACTCATTCAGAATTACCGTTATATTGCGCTTTCATCAACATAAATAATAAATAAAAATAATAATGCACGCGTAGGCAAACGAGAGAATTTATTGCATTATTCTCGCAAAACAAAATTAGCATGACTGATTAGCATTCGAAACGCGGCGTGCACCCCGGAGTCAATCAATCAGAACGTTGCCGGGGCGGTTTTGTTATCGATTTAGAAAATGTAGAGGTTTTTGAAATGTATAGCCGCACATCCATAAAGGCCTTATCAAAAAGCCCGTATCGGTTGGTGCATTTGTTCACAGATAACAACGAATTTTGCAGAAGCCACGCGGCATTAAGCGCGCGTTTATGATCGAAACTATAAATTATATAATTTGATCAATTACAACCCTATCACAATTTAATATACATTGCGGTAATTGCGTTCGGGATTAATTGCGTTGCGTTGGTTTAAAGCTCGATTAAACTTTTTCTGGCGTTATTTATTTTATTCCGTTATTTTATATATTTTTATTGCCGTTTATAAATATTGCAATCGAATGAGTTTTAATTATAATTGGAAAAATCAAATCAATTTTGTTTTTATATGTTTTTCAAGCAGGAAAGTTACACAAATATTTGAACAATTTGTTTTTGTACATATTTTTTATTAGTCTGCTTTATCATAGTTATTTTATTTTTATTCACGAAGTTTGGAATAAATTATGAAAGTAAATTGCTGCAATAACATTGAACTTCTAAGGTTATTTTAATAACACTGAATATTTGTTTCATTAATAATTTAATAATATAAATAAATAAATTTTCCTTTTCCAAGATACAATTTCTTTTAAATTATTTGTTCTTAAAATTGATCCAATTTTTAATTAATAGACACCAATCTCCGAGGCATTTACAAAAAAAGTTATTGTTTATATTAAACGTTAAAAGCCAAGTTTGGATTTCTAGATAATCTGTTAGAACTAATAATAAACTTGTGATAACTTTTATAAACTAAATAAATATTGGGATTGTCGGTTCTAGGTTTTTAAAACATTTTGAAAAGAATTTGATAAAATAATTCAATAATTTTTAAAGTTTGTCATAAAGTTCTAGGTGTAGTGAAATATTGCAAAAAGTCAATAGAACATTTTGTAAAATTCTAAAAATTTATCAAATGTTTTTTGAAATTTTAAGAACTTTTAGAGTTGGTCAAATTATTCTGAAACTTTTTAAAAGTTTTTAGAATTTGGTGAAAAGTTTAACGTTTCGAAGAACACCGTTTTAAAATTTGATCAAATACTTCTGAAGTTTTTTTAACAGTTTTAGAATTATTCAAAAGAATCTAAGACTTTTAGAAATTTTGTCAAACATATCTAAAGTTGACGATAAGTTTCTAGAAAATTTTGAAAATTTTTAAAATCAAATATTCAAAAATGTCTCAAAGTTTGTAAAAAATTTCTAGAAATTTTCATTTTCTAGAGTTTTTTTAAAGGTTTTTGGAGTTGCAAAAAGTTTCTAAATTATTTTAGAAAATTATAAATTTTATCAATAGTTTAATTAATTAATTAATTTTTTAGAATTTAGTAGAAGGTTTCTAGAGTTGCTAAAGCTTTCTAAGACACCTTAGAAATTTTAAAAAAATAATTAATAAGAATTGAAGCTTTTGAGGAGATTTTGTAGTAAGTCAGAAGTTTCTAAAAGATTCTAGAATTTAATCAAAGGTTTTTAGAGTTGGCAAAAGCTTTTTTAAACAGGAAATCTTAGAAATTTATCAAATATTTCTGAAATAACTCAAAAATTGTTAGAGTAAGGCAAAACTTTGCTGAAAATCTACAGTTTAGTCAAAAGTTTCTAAAACATTTTAGAAGTTTTTAGAATTTGATCAAATAATTTTTAAATTTCTAGTTTCTAAAATTTAGTAAAATATAGATTATTTTTAATAATTTGATTAAATGTTTCTAATTTTTTTTAGAAATTTTTAGTGTTTGTCAAAGGTTTTTAAAATTCCTCAAAAGTATTTAGAATTTGATAACAGACTTTTAAAATTGAAACACAAAAATGCCTTTTAAAATTTTCAAAAATTTTTGTTTAAAGAAAAGATGTCCAAAGTTTCTCAAAAGATTAAAGATTTTAGTTAAAAGCTTTAAAAGTTGATCATAAGTTTCCAAAATACTTTAAAAATTTTTAGTATTTAATTAAATGTTTCTGAAAGATCACTTTAAACGTTTTCTGAATTTGATCAAATATTTCAAAGTTTCTCAGGAGTTGCTAGAAAGTTTCTAATATTCCTTTTGAGTTGTAATAGTTTAGTGAAAGGTTTCTAAAGTTGACTACAAGTTTCTAAAACATTTTAAAATTTTAATATTTAAATAAATTTTTATAGGTTTTTAGAACTTCCCAAAACATTAAATAAATTAGTGAAAGGTTTTTAAAGTTGCCCAAAATTTTTTAAAACATCTTAAAAGGTTTTACAATTTGATCAATTTTGTTTTAATAACTTAAAGAGTTGCTCAAAGAATTGTAGATTTAATAAGACATTTTTAAATTTTTTTCAAAGGTTTCTAGAGTTGACTTAAAGTTTATAGAACATTTTAAAAACTTCTAATAAAATTTGATCAAACAATTTTAAATATTTTGTTGAATTTTTTAAAGGTTTCTAAAATTTGTTTTAAAAATCTTGTAAAAAAAAATTTAAAGTTGACAAAGGCTTGTCAATTATTTTAGAATATTCTAGTGTTTTATAAAAGCTTTTAGCTCTTTTCTCAATGTAGTAAAACGTTTCTAGAGTTAATAAAGTTTTCTAGAACATTATTTTAGGAGTTTTCAGAATTTAATCAAATATTTTTATAGAATTTGGTCTAAAAAATTTAGAGTTTTCTACTGCTTTTTAAAACATTTCAGAAATCTTTAAAAAATGATCAAGTATTTCTAAAATTATTTAGAAGTTTCTAGAGCAAGTGAAAGCTTTTTTCAGAAAAATTTAAAAGTTAGTAAAAACTTTTTAGAACATTTTAGGAGTTTTTAGAACTTAATGAAATTATTCTAAAAAGTCTTAAAAATTTCTAGAATTTAGTAAAAGGTTTAAAAATAATTTTAAAAATGTTTGTACAAAATTTAATTCACTTTAAAAATTTTTAGAATTTAATCAAAAAAATTTTAGAATTGTTCAAATTTTTTAGAAGTAAATTAATTTTAGTTAAAACTTTCAAGAGTTGATCAAAAGTTTTTAGAATACTTTGAAAATGTTTGCATTTAATAAAATGTTTCTGAAATTTTATCAAAGTATTTAGAAGTTGGTAAAAGGTTTATAGAATTTATTAAAAAATTCTACTAAAATTTGCCAAAGGTTTCTAAAACTTTTTTAAAGTTTCTAAAATACATTGAAAGTTTCTATAATTTGATCAAATAATTTTAGAATTGTTCAAAAGTTTCTAAAACTTTTCAAAAATTTTATGAGTTTGTTACAAAACTTTAAAAGTTGATCAAATGTTTTTAAAACACGTTGAAAATTTTTAGTATTTACCTAAATTTTTCCAAAATTTATCAGGAGTTCTTGAAGTTTTAAGAACTTTTTATAAGTTTTTAGAACTTAGTGAAAGGTTTTTAGAATTAATCAAAAGTTTTTATGATAATTTGAAGGTTTTTAAAGTTTTTATGTATTTTTAGAGTTAGTCAAAATGTTCTAGAACTACAACTACTACTAAAGTTTCTAGAACAAAAGTTTCAATAATTTAGTAAAAGGTTTTTAAAGTTGGCTGACGTTTTCTAAAAATCCTTAGAATTTTTTTAAAAATTGATTAATCATTTTAAACGGTTTTTATAACTTTTAATAGGTTTCTAAAATTGTGTAAAACGTTTTTAAAATTGCCAAAAATTTTAAAATAATTTAAAAAAAATTTAGAACTGCATAAAAGGTTTTTTGAATTTTATAATATTTTACAAATTTAGTTGAAATAGTCTATTGGTAATTGGTAAAGTTTGTCAAAGGTTTATAGAATTTTCTATGAGTTTCTAAAATTTTGTAAAAGGTTTTTAGATTTGCCAAATATTTCTAGATTAATTTACAAAATTCTAATTTTATCAAATGTTTTTAATTTTTTTTTAATTCTAGAACTTAGTACAAAGTTTCTAGAGTTGTTAACGTTTTTTAGAACACCTTGAAATTTTTCAGAGTTTGATCAAATATTTTTAAAGTTTCTCAGGAGTTTATGGAATTTCTCAGGAGGTTAAGTAAGTAAGTAAGTCTTTAAATAATTACAAAAAGTTTCAAAAAATTTTCTAAAATTAAGTCAAAACTTATTAATTTTTATTTAAAAGTTATTAAAAAACATTTTTTAAAACTTAATCAAATGTTTTTAAAACTGTTTTTAGAATTTGGTAAAAGGTTTCTAAAACTGGCTTAAGATTTAAACCATTTTCAAAGTTTTTAAAGTTTGATTAAATGTTTGTCAAGATTTTAAAAAACAAATTAAAGGTTGTTAAAGGTTTTTAAATCTTTTCAGGAATTTTTTAAAATGATGTAAAGTTTTTTAAATTGATTTAAGGTTTATAGAACATTTTGTAAATGTATAAAATGTTTTTTATCTAAAAAAAAGTTGTTCAGAAATTTTTAAAACTTTTTAGAAGTTTTCTAGGATATTTAAAAAATTATTGGTATTCAATCAACTGTTTTTAAAATTTGTTACAAGTTTTTAGAATTAAAAGTTTTTAGAACATATTTATTTTAGCTGTTAGGTTAGGTTAGGTTAGGTTAGGTTTAAAACTTTCTAGAGTTGGCCAAAGCTTTTGAGAACAGTTTTGGCGTTTTTAAAAAATGCTCAAATGTTTCTGAATTTTTTAATGTTTTATAATTTTTCTACAGTAAGTCAAGCATTTCTAAAGTTTTCCATGAGTTTCTAAAATTTGATAAAAAAAATTTAAAGTTGACCAAAAGTTTCTTAAGGATTTTGGAAACACTTTTTTTATAGTTTCTAAAGTAAGTCATTTTTAAAGTTTCTTATAAAATTCTAGAATTTAGTAAAAAATTTCTAAAGTAGACCAAAAGTTTCTAGAACACTTGTTTTCTGAAATTTCTTAAGTTTTTAGAGTTTGATAAAAAGTTTCTAGAGTTGACCCAACTCTTCAAAAACACTTTAGAATTTGATAAAAAATGTTTGTATTTTTTCAAAATTTGTCAATGGTTTTTAAATTTTATTTAAATTTTTTTTTAAAATGATTTCTAGAACCAAAAGTTGTAGTTTGGTAAAAAGTTAGTCAAGCTACAACTACTACTAAACGTTTTCTATAATTTAGTAAAAGGTTTCTAGAATTGGCTGACGTTTTCTAGAAAGTTTTAGAATTTTTAAAAAAATTATTAAAAATTTCTAAAAGATTTTAGAATTTTTAATAAATTTCTAAAATTGTATAAAACGTTTCTAGAATTGCCAAAGATTTTTAAATAATTTTAGAAAATTTTAAAATTGCATAAAAAGTTTTTAAAATTTTTTAAAATTTTAAAAATTTAGTTTTAACAGTCTACAATTGGTAAAGTTTGTCAAAGATTCATAAAATTTTTCCTGAATTTTTCAAAACTTTCAAGTATTTAGTACAAAGTTTCTAGAGTTGATTGAGTTTTCTAAAACACTTTAAAAAATTTTAGAATTTGATAAAATATTTCTAAAGTTTCTTAAAAGTTTTTAAAATTTCTCAAGTTTTAAAATTTAGTCAAAAGTTTCTAGAGTTCAATAAACCTGTTTAAAACATTTTAAAGGTCTTTAAAAAATTACAGTTTAAATTATTAAAGTTTTAAAAATTCTTCAGAAAATAAGTCAATTTTTTAATTTAAAAATTTAAAAATTAGTATAAAGTAAATTTTAGAATTTGGTAAAAGGTTTCTAGAATTGACTTAAGGTTTTTAGATTACCCTAAAGTCCGGTTATAACAAACTCGAAAAATGTACCAAAACCAGTTCATTATATCCGAAGTTCGTTATAAACGGTATTAAAAAATATTGTAATTTGTTTTATATATTTATTATTCTATGTTAAAACTAACGTAAGGATCGTTTTTACAAAAAAAAAAAACCGGTATGTTAACATGTATGTATAAAGACCTAAAATTTGTAAAAAAACTTTGAACGTTTAAAGACGATTTTTCCATGTTAATCAAATGAATAATTTGATTTGCCTGCAGGCACGCAAAAAGCGGGTTTGCTATAAACAGTAAAAAATAGCGTTGAGTTTATGAGAAAATTTTCGTTGTTTCAAATTAAGTACGTTATACCCGAGAGTTTGTTATAAGCGGGTTTGTTATAACCGGACTTTACAGTATTTTTAAAGTTTTTAAAATTTGATTAAATGTTTGTTAAGATTTTTAAAATTAGAGTTAGTTAAAGGTTTTTAAAACTTTTCAGAAATTTTTTAAAATGGTGAATGGTTTTTTAAATTAACTTAAGGTTTCTAGAACATTTTGTAATTGTCTAATATCTTTTTTATTTTAAGAAATTGTTTAATTTTTTTTAATACTTTTCAGAAGTTTTTTAGGATACTTGAGGAATTATTAGCATTTAATCAAATGTTTCTAAAATTTGTCACAAGCTTTTGAAACCAAATTTTTTTAATAATTTTGAGTTTTTAGAATTTAATCAAATGTTTTTAAAATTTTTAAGTTATTCAAAATTTTCTTAAATTACTTTTTAAGTTGGCCAAAAAGTTTCTAGAATTTATTCAAACATTCCAAATCTTCAAAAGATTCTAGAGAAGATAGAAAGTTTTATGAGTTTCAATAATTTACTAAAAAGTTACTAGTTGTTTAAAAGATTTAAAAACTTTCCAAAAGTTTTTAGAACTTAGTCAAAAAATTTTAAAGTTAACTAAAAGTTTCTAAATCTATTTGAAAACTTCTAGAATTTTAATTATTAATTATAAAATTTCTTAGAGACTTTTCTTGAGTCTTCTAAATGTTTTTAAAAAGAATAAATTATTTTAGAAAATTATAGAATGTTATCAAACATTTTTAAAATTTCTCAAAACTTTTAGAAGTTTGTAAATAATTCCGAACTTTTTCCAAAGTTTCTAAAGTTAGTAAAAAAAAATTAAAATATCTTAAAAGGTATTAGAATTTGGTCAAAAGTCAATTTGATTTTATTTTTTTTAAGAAATTTTAAAAACAATTTAGAATTTGTTTTAAAAAGTTTTAAAAATTTGGTGAATAGTTTCATAAACTTACTAATGGTTTCTAGAACATTTTAAAAATGTTTAAAATTTGATCTAAAAATGTTCAAAAATTGAGAGTTGTTCAAAAATGTTTAATACTTCTCAAAACTATATAGATTTTGGTAAAACGCTAAAAATTATTTAAAAGTTTCTAGGATACTGCGAAAATTCTTAATATTTAATCAAATGTTTCTAAAATTTGGCACAAGTTTTTGAAAACAAACAAAAAAATTTTAGAGTTTATCAAAAGTTTTTAAGACATTTTGAAATTTCTAAAATTTTATCAAATGTTTTTGAATATTTTAGGAGTTTTTAGAGTAGGTCAATTTTTTTAAATAAGTTTTAAACTTTATTGAAAAATTTTAGAGTTGGCCAAAAAGTTTCTAGAATTTAATCAAACATTTCAAAGAAAGTTTTAAGAGTTTCAATAATTTAGTGTAAAGTTTATAAAGTTGACAATAGATTAGAGATACTAGAACACTTCGGAAAATTTTAATAATTGATCAAATGTTTTTAAAATTGTTCAAAGTTGTCTAAGGTTTGGTACAACATTTTTAGAGATTGCAAACGTTTTTTAAAACACTTTAAAATTTTAAAATTTGATTAAATACTTTTGAAGTTTTTAAAAAGTTTTGGGAGTTGTTTAAAAGATTCAGAAGCTTTGTCAAAAAAATCTTAAAATGACCAAAAATTTTTAAAACTTTTTTAAAACTTGGCCAAAGCTTTTGAAAACACTTTAGGTGTTTTTATAAAATGATATAATGTTTCTGAATATTTTAAAAATTTCTAGAGTACATCAAGCATTTCTAAAGTTTCTCATGAGCTTTTAAAGTTTTATGAAAAAATTTTAAAATTTACCAAAACTTTCTTAAGCAGTTTTTTTCAATAGTTTCTAGAGTAAATAAAGCATTTCTAAAATTTTTCATAAAACTCTTGAATTTTATAAAAAATTCTAAAATTGACCAAAATACTTTAAAAATTTCTAAAAACTGATCAATTGTTTTCTAATTATTTTTTTTAATTTGTTAAAAGTTTTCATAAGTTTTTAGAGTTTGATAATAAGTTTCTAGAGTTGACCAAATACTTTAAAAACGCTCTAAAATTATCTGAAATTTTTGTGTCCAAAGTTTGTAAAAACTTTCTAGAACTTTTCAAGAATTTCAATAGTTTGGTAAAATGTTTCTAGAGTTGATTACAGGTTCCTAAAATATTTTGGGAGTTTTTAAAACTTAATCAAATAAAAACGAGTTTTTTATAAAGTTGATCAATAGTTTTTAAAACTTTCCAAAAATAGTAAAAAAAATTTAGAATTAGCTAAAGTTAAATTTTATGTCTAATAAAATTTTGTCAAAATCTCTAGAGTTACCCAAAAGTTTCTAAAACATTTTGAGAATTTCTCAATTATAATCAAATAATTTTAAAACTTCTTAATGGTTTCTATAATAATAATAATAATAATAATAGTTTATTTACGGAAAAATCCTTTTGTTACAATATTACAAAAATAAGTAAAACAACAATAACATTAGTACTAAAAAATAAACATATAACAAATATAAAATATTTATGATACACATAAAGAAAAGAAGAAAAACAATTTAAATCAAAATGATTCAATATATATGTTAAAATTAATACGCGAACAATGATATCGAAAAGAAGTTGTAGATAAAACAAATAAATCAAAGCGATTGTGATCCTTCAAAACATTACATTCCCTCATTAATCTTGACAATGGACTGTGAAATCCATAATTTGTCCTATGTAACTTAACTTTAAACAAGTTAGTATTACGGGTAAATTTAATTTGGTTAAAGTTGAAATCAAATTTTGCCAACAAATCCGGACAATCTATGATACCATTAACAATTTTATTAACCAAACATAAATCGCTAATGATTCTACGATCTAATAATTTACTTAAATTAAACTTCGATGATAATTGTTCCAAGGACATAACATAATTAGTTTTATATCTTAAGTATTTTAAAAACTTTGTTTGGATGGTTTCTATATTATTTATAAGTCCTTTTTGATAAGGACTCCAAATAACCGATCCATACTCAAGAGTTGATCTTACTAGTGATTTGTATAGTATTGCAGTAGTTGATGCTTGTAGTTCTGCAGAAGATCGAGTAACAAATCCTAACATTTTGCGTGCTTTATTACAAATTTCTTGTATGTGACTATTAAAAGTCATTTTGTTATCAAATATAACACCTAAATCACGCATTTTTATAACTTTCTCAAGTGCGCTATCGTTTAATGTGTACGTATGAATAATAGCATTTTTATTTCTACAAAAAGAAATTGATTTACATTTGTTTACATTTAAATCTAATTTATTTTTTGTACACCACAAGGACAGTTGATCTATATCATCTTGAATTAGAACACAATCGCTTAAATTACTTACATTAAGAAATAACTTTAAATCATCTGCAAAAAGTAAAAATTTGCAGTTTACAATTATTGACGCTATATCATTAATAAATATGTTAAATAACAAAGGCCCACAGTGTGAACCCTGTGGTACACCAGAAGTTACTGGGATGAGTTTTGACAAACAGTTGTTTATTTTAACACACTGAGACCTATTTTGAAGGTAGCTTTTTATCCAATTAACATTTTTATCACTTAACCCTACAGCATTTAGTTTAGCAACTAAAATAGTGTGGTCCACTCTGTCAAATGCTTTAGAAAAATCGGTATAAACAGCGTCTACCTGTTGGTTATGCTCAATAGCGTTTATAATATGCTCTTGATATAACAAAAGATTACTTATGGTAGAGCGCCCTTCAAAAAATCCATGCTGTTCCTTTATTATCATACTTGATGACAACCATTTTATTTGTCTAGAAACAATCATATCCAATAATTTTGGAATTACCGATTGCTTACAAATGCCTCTGTAATTATTAATTTCGGATCTTGCACCGGATTTAAAAATGGGTACTATGTACGAATGTTTCCAAGTATCAGGAAATGTCTCACAATTTAATGACGTTTGAAATAACATAGTTATTGGCATAGACAAAGTGCACACACAGTTTTTTAGAAAAAAATTAGGAATACCATCAGGACCATAGCTACAAGAATCATTTAATTCCGAAATTCCATTATACACATCGCTAACATTAACATTAAAATTATCCGGAGACACAACATTGGAACAATTAAAATCAGGTACCATGCAATTATTAGATTTAGCGTATACAGTAGAAAAGAAATTTGCAAATAAATCAGCGCATTCTTGTCCATTGAGGCTCGTGGTATTACCGTAAGTCATTTCCGTGGGAAATCCATTGCTGTTTCTTTTTTCATTGATGTATTGCCAGAATGTTTTAGGATCGCTTGAAATATTATTATCCATCCTTGATATGTACGACAAATGCAATGAGTTAGCTAGTGCTTTACATTGTTCTCTTAATCCAGCAAATTTGTGATAGTTTTGGATGCAGCCGGATTGTTTGTATAAGCTATGAGCAATCTTTTTCTCTCTAATTAGGTTAATAAGGGTTGAGTTAAACCAAACTGGATAGGTACTTTGACGAACACATTTCAACGGTACAAACAAAAAGATTACATCATATATAACATTATAAAATTGTAATACCATAGCATTAACATCACAATTATTATTATAATGATTAAATGTATTGTTCCAATTCACAGATGACAAATAATCATTTATAGCAATGTAATTTGCTTTTTTGAAATCCGGAATATATTCTTTATATGTTAAATTTTTAAAGCTTTTAGATGCTAAGGTTTTGAAAATGATAGCGGTATGGTAAATGCTGTTACTGCAAAGTAAATCGTCAGCTGCCAAAGTTGTAGTTTTTTCTGTTGAAAATACAAGATCCAAAAGCACTTCTTTTGAATTCAATACAAAATTGCATTGATATAAATTGTATAGTGCAAATAACTCTAAAATTGCTTGCGCTGAACTATTACTGGAAAATTCCATTTGAACCCCCATATCATCATTAGACCAAGTGACATCTGGTAGATTGTAATCTCCACATAATATAATTTTGGTATACGTAGTATTTTGTAATACATCTTCTACAGAACGGCAATAGTCCAGATATTTGTCAATAGCAGAAGAAGGTGGAATGTAAACGCAACCAATAACATAAGTATCTTGCCCAATTTGTAGTTTTACAAACACTTGTTCAACTGAATTGCATAAAATATTACTTATAACCGACGAACGGTAACAGTTCTTAATTGCTATTAATACTCCACCACCTCCCTTTTTATGACTTGTTAAGTACGTACGATCAGTTTTGTAAATAGTGTAATGATGTAATATAACTTCTGAACTTGTAATATGATCTGAAAGCCAGGTTTCTGTTAAAAATATAATATCATAGTTATTACATTGAACATTTAAATTAAAGTTAAACAATTTTGTTTTTATACCTCATACATTCTGGTAATAAATGGATAGTTCATTTAGTTTTTTGCACTTTTTTTATTTTTTACAATTACAGGGGTATCGTTAATAAATTTTATATAAATATCCGTTTCGCCTTTAGATTTTCTCTCATTTAAGTTATCTTGTACATTTTTAATGTGTTTTAGTTGAGCTACTGTTTTATCAGCTTTTATTTTTATAGTAGAATCTTTTAACAAATTCAGATTTTTAAAAATTTTTATAGGAATTGTTAAATCTTCATACACTACTTTAATTGGCCTTGGCTTATTGGATTTTCTTCCAACACGAATAACCATTTTTGGTTGAGGCAAATTTTCAATCGGTTCTAGTAATTTTACAATTATAGCTTTGTCAGTTTTAATTCGTTCATCTATAGATGCAGAAGTAGATTCTTCAATATTAAAGGCCATAATGTTAAACGCTCTCTTTCGACCATCTTCCATTTCTCCAAAAACTGTTTCAGAAATTACATTATTATCAGTACTAGAAGTTTTTAGTTTCAGCGATTGAAGTTCCTTTTTCATTTCATTATTATCTAATTCAACATCCTTTAGTCTTGCGTCAAACGAAGTTAAAGTAGTTGAAATTCCATCTAAACGAGTTATTATTGTATTGGAGAATAATTTAAATTGAGTTTCAAATATAGTTTTAATAGTAGAGACTGTAACTTGTTCACCTACATCTAACGATGCATTATGCATTGACTGATTTAAAATAGTGTCAATACTGCCCTTGCAGTTACGACAATGAAATGGTTCCGATTTATTAATATACATATGCAATGAAAGATCGTTATCTAGAGCAATACAATTAGTATGAACCCATCCAGAACATGTAAAACATTTTAAACAAGATGTAAATTGTCTTGGATAAATACGACAATTACAATAAGTACAGGACATATTGATGTTAAAATAAGTAATAATTTTGATGTAAAAAAGACAGGAAACACTCTTCACACCAAATGGGTCAATAATTGGTGACTAATTAGAACGATACACAAAGGAAGACCACGGAATGATATAGTTAATTGAAGAGATTTTGTTAGAACAAAAAAAAAAAAATAACACAAAATGCAATATGACAGATAATTAATAAATATTAACTAAAATTAAATGTATAAAATACGAATACAAATAATAATAAAAAGTAGAATATTATGTGTTATAATGAATATATAAATATGAATTTAAAATGAATTTGATATAGATATATAGGAAAGACAAACCAAATACGTTAAGGTCAACTTTTTTGCACATTCCACATTCCACAATATTTAAAATCAGTAAATCTCCAATCTTAAGATATAAATTGCCACAAATATTTTATAAAACGATGCACATACACTTAAAATTAATATAGGTTAAACTGTATATATTAATTTTAGTTAATTATCACTAATAATTTGATTTAAACACACAGAGCGATCATTCAATAGAAGTGAACGGCCGCCATTTTTATTACGATAATTTAGTAAAAGATTTCTAGAGGTTTCTAGATTAGGAGTTTTTACTCGCTATTAATCATGATCTACATGTAAAATTAATTTTTCCAAAGCATTTTTTGCAAATTTTTTAATAAATTCAAGTATGTTGAATCCAAAATTTCAAAGTTAATCATAAAATTTCCACTATTTATTGCAGAAAATGTAATCAACAAAAATGCCAATATTTTTAAAATAATAATAATTTTTATAACAAATAAAAAAATTTATAATTTTTTTTACAAATCTTCTAACATATTAAAGTATAATAAATCCAAAAATTTTAACCGCATTTTAAAATTTTTGCTAGTTATTGCAAACATTCAATTTAATCAACAAAATTGCTAATATATTCAATTTCATAAAAATTTCTAAAAAAAATACATTTTTAAAAACATTTTCTAAAATTTTTTTATTAAATTTAAGTATGCTGAATCCAAATATTCAAACCGCATCCCAAAATTCCTGCTGATTATTGCAGAAATTCAAATGAATCAACAAAAATGCCAATATTTTGAAATTAATGGAAGTTTCTACAAAAAATTAAATTTTCTAAAAAAATTTTTACAAGTTTTTAAATAAATTCAAGTATGCTGAATCCAAAAATTTAAACCGCATTCCAAAATTCTTGCTAATTATTGCAGAAATTCTAATTAATCAACAAAAATGCCAACATTTTCAATATAATAAAAATTTCTATAAAAAATAAAGAAAATCAAAATATTTTTCACAAGTTTTTAAAAAAATTTGAAAAATCTAAAATTTAAAAGCTCATCTCAAAATTCCTGCTGGTTATTATTGCAAAAACTCAATTTAATCAACAAAATTGCTAATATTTTTTAATTTAATGGAAATTTTTATAAAAAAAAAATAAAATTCTAAAACATCTTCTAAAAATTTTCTTACAAATTTAAGTATGCTAAATTCAAATATTTAAACCGCATCCCAAAATTTTTGCTGATTATTGCAGAAATTCAAATTAATCAACAAAAATGGCAATATTTTCAAAATAATGGAAGTTTCTATAATAAATAAAAAAAAATAAATTATTTTTTACAAGTTTTTAAACATATTGAAGTATGATGAATCCAAAATTTTAAACCGCATCTTAAAATTCCCGCTATTTATTGCGGAAATTCAATTTCAATTCAATCAACAAAAATGCCAACATTTTTAAAATAATAAAAATTTCTATAAATAATAAAATTTTCTAACATATTTTTTACAAATTTTCTAAGTATGATGAATCCAATATTTTAAACAGCATCTTAAAATTCCTGCTGATTATTGCAGAATTTCAATTTAATCAACAATTGGCAATATTTTCAATTTTTATTAACTTTTTAAAAATTTATACAAAATTTTAAATTTTTTTGAAAAGTTTTAGCAACTTTTGGAAAACTCTGAGAAATTTTTGAATTATTTTTTTAAAAGTTTCTACAGCTTTTCATAAGTTTTTAGAATTTTGCAAAAAGTTTTTGTAGTTGCTAAAAGTTTCTAGATTAATTTATATTTTTCTAAAATGTTTCAAAGGTTTCAAGAGTCAAAATTAAAAAAAAAATAATTTAAATTTAGTTAATAATTTCATGAACCATTTGCAAATTTTTTGAATTAAATCAAATGTTTTTAAAACTTTTCAACAGATATTAGAATTAAATAAAAGGTTTCTAGAACTGGTTTAAAATTATTTTAAAAACTTTAAGAGCTTGATTAAATGTTTTGTCATAGAGCTTTTCAGAAATTCAGAAAACTAAAGGTTTTTTTGAAATGTTTTTGAAATTTTTCAAAAAAATTTGTTACAAAAAAACGGTTTAAAAGTTTAATAATTTTAAATTTTTTTGAATTAGCTTTAAAATTTTTTTGTCAGTTTTTAGAATTTGGTAAAAAGTTTTTAGGAATTTTTAAATATTTCTAAATATTTTTTTAAATTTTAGGGTTTTTTAGTTTCTAGAGTTGATAAAAAATTTCTAGAACTTCTCCTAACTTTAATTATTTTATGTACTTACAGCGATAAGTTAAATTACCTTTGCTAGTAGATCTAATTCTTTAAAAATAAATATTTAGGTGGGTGGTTGGGTACTTAGTTTTTTGATTGTGAGCAATTAGATTTAACTAAAGTAACTTATTTACTTCATCTAAATGAACAACAATTTGGACTGTAAATATATTAGAAATTTACATTTTGTTCCTAGAAAACTAAACAAAGTTAGGATGATTTAAACAAAAATCAAAATTTGTTTTATAGATGATAAAACAAATTAAGTGTTTCAAAAATAAGTGTATTAATTACTTGGTCATCATGCTTCCATGAACATTGACTACAACTACAAACTCCATGCTAAGATTGATTAGTTTGAAACTGTACTAATCTTGAGGAATCAATTAGTAAATATATTGGACGATACACGTTATGAATAATCCCCGCTTTACCTTTACCACCCTCGGAGTTTGATTTATACATCGCGTCTTATTTCAATCTAACTCGGCACCATAATTCAAGCCCAAGCTCTGCACCGTTAGTGAAGGGACAAGCCGCTCATTGTTCTCACGTTTATTAAAGCCATTAGTCTCACTTACAAGCAGACTTTGTTGCATCTCATTTGTCACAAGGTTGTCTCAGAACGTACACACATACACGTGACTATTATAAAGTTCACATTCACGTGCAGCACATGCACGGAATAACGGGAGAAAAATGTAAAAGTATCCGATCGTGATGATGGAGTAAATGTTAAACTTTTTAGTTCAATTTGATATCCTGAAATTAAATTCTATTCTAATCAATTATATATCACCTTGATATAATTCTTGTTGTATACAATTTATTATCCTTTGAAAATATTATTTTATAATTAACAAGGAGTACATGTAATTGCGAGGAAATCGTGCATGTTACAAGTCCGTGTAAGCCCCGTTAATTATTGTTAACATAAATAGAGTTACATGCACTTATATTTACATTATTAACTGTTCATTGAATGTATCCATCTATGTAATTCTATTAAATATTTACACGGAGTAATTATTCCAAGGCAAAACCGATAACATGTGATCCAATTAAGATACAAATTAATCCATTCAAATTCATCTAATTATGTCTGTCTATATTGTTACCTATATTTCAATGCAAAAAACTCTATATGATAAAAAAAAAGTTGAGGGTTTTATAGAAATTGTGAATAGCAACACAATACAAATGCAATGCCCATTGAAACTGACAAATAAAAAAGTTGGAATAGAAAAACTGATGAGGCTTTTGTTGCGATGGAATGATGATACTTTTATTTTTCATACATTCCATATCTGTTGCATTAATTATTTATCAACAATTTTATTGATCTCTTGTTTAAAAATGCAGCAACCAATAGATGAAAATGGAGCAAGAATGTGACCTTTCATCTAAATACCATCAGCAATAAATTCCATTGTGCACGAGCACACTATTTCGTTCATAAATTATGGAACAATAGGTGCGCCCTTTTATATTATTGTTATTGCACTCGACGTTAAGGTCCCCAATGTTTTAAATAAATAATTCAAATGTGACGGCGGCGTCTTTATTATATCAAGAATTGTTCGTTCATTATATTCAATTACTAGTTGAATTATCATAAATATTTTACAACGTTCTCTATGGTTATTGATATTGCTTCCGTTATAATATAATTCTGAATGTAGTTGCTGCTTCCATTGTCTTTTATGATATTAGAAAATTATTACTATGATTATTTTTAATTTTCTAACTACACATTAATTTTGTATTAAAAAGAGCATATATTTCATAAAATTAAATCAAAATTAATTTAATGGAATTTGTTTTTATTATACATTTGCTAGGCATTTTTTACATAACAATAATCATTTGCGATAACTTTTTCTATATTTAGATTTATGTTTTGGCTATTTTTAAATACTATTTGACTAAAAAACCATACAGAATTTGTTGACCAAAGTTTTCTAACTAAAAAAAGATTATAAATATTTTAGAACCTTTTGCAAAAATTATATTTTTATAAACCCTCAAAGAGTTTACAGTTTATTGAAATTGAAAATGCTTCTCAAAATCATTTTATTTAATTAGCATTTTGAAAAATGTCTAACAAACAAAAAAAAAACACGCAATTTTATACTCAACATTTCAAACCAATCAAATACAAACTTGACTATACACAAACAACCTAATCAAAATGACTACTACAAAACCTATAACTCTATTAAACAACAATTCAAATTAATTATTAATCAAAACACATAAAATCTGCAAAATAAACTCTCCTCCTATATAATATCAAAACATCAATTTGAAAATAAGTAAGTTTTAAAGCATCCATCCAGAGACAATGTTATTTAATACGAAACATATTGCTCGTGAAGAATTGAAAATCGATGAAGAAAACATGCTCGCAACCTTCATCCCTCCGCGAATGCAAAACGCGCGTGAAATCCAAATCGGCAATAAGGAAATTTAATATTTGTTCATCAAACATCCATCTGAAACATGTTATTAAATTTTCAACCAACCCTACTCTCAATAGAGACGAACATCGTATGCCGTCTTCCAGACGAAAAGATGAGCAGCTTCTTTTTTTTATTAATATTTACACACTTAAAAGCGAACAAAAAATAAAACACTTCATTTTATAACAATTTCTGATATTACAAAGGCATTAATATTACATGTTCGAGTGATTAATACAGTTGAATTGATGCTACCATTTGATGTGATATGAATAGAATCACTGCTTTGGGAATATATAATTCATTTCAACTTTATTCGCGTGTGTTAAATTGAACTATAAAACAATAACAATTACAGATATATGTCCCTTTCAATACAACACTTTGGTCAGAATTGCATGAAGATAGATTTTATTGTTGAAATGTTTGCCGTACCGTACATTATGTAACTGACATACGATTCAAAGTAATATTGTATGGATGTTTGGTGGAACATAAACAGACGAAAACATGGCGAGTACAAACTCAAAAGCGCCCCAACCACGCTTTCCTAACTAGTATTGATTCCTTGTTTATCCGACTCTGAGCATTTGCTGCTTTTCCTCTTCCCTTCAACCCGCTATATATATATGTCCCTTTTATCAGGCACCGAAATGACATAATCAGCCAGCAAACTGCAATGCCCTATTCAAAACTAAACTCGGCGAAACTTTTCTATATCTATCCATCTCTTCTCTCCATCCGACTGCTACCACATAGCCAGTAGTTCTCTTTGGAGATTGTTTCCACATCAATTGGCAGTCTAATCCAAACCAATTTGCTATTAAGTAATTAGAGAAAAAATACATATTTTCACTTCAATGAGTTTAATCGATTTCTATTGCGGTTTAGAAAGTTTGTTTACAAATAATTTCCAAAATATACACACAAAAAAATCCAATTGTTTAATTATAAGAATAATTATTATTAATAATTGTTTCTTAAAACGTTGAATTATTATTTAACATCACAAATCAACCTATTTTTTTTTAAATGTGCTGAAATTCAAATTTGTAATAAATAAAAATAGTAAGTGATGTCAACAAATATATCAATAGATAGTCCATTCAAATTATAATTTTTTTAGAGAAATACTATACTTACTTTAATGCAATTTTAGTATATTATGGTACTGCTATAGTACCAACTTTTATAAATTAATTCTTTTCTAGCAAAAAATAAAAATAATTTTAGCAGGTTTTATGATATTTTATTCATAAAATCCAAACTTTGCAATGGAAGTTAATGCAATTATAGTATATTATAGTACTAAAATAATACTATTTATGAACAAAAATTGTTTATTGGTACGCTTGATGTTTATAAAATAATAAAATTCTATTGACAAATAAAAATGACCATAGCAGTTTTCATTATTTTTTTGTCAATAAAATTTATACTATACATTGGATGTTGATGCAATTTTAATATAATACTGTACTATATTAGTACTATTTTTAAGCAAAAATAAAATCATATTGATACGCCTGATTTTTATTAATTAAATCAATTCTAACAAAAAATAAAAACAATTTTAGCAGGTTTGAAGACTTTTGGTCCATAAAATCTAAGTTATGCATTGGAAGTTGATGCAATTTGAGTATATTATAGTAATATAACAGTACCAACATTGCACAAAAATTAAATTATATTGGTACGCCTGATTTTTTATATTTGATTTGTTTTTAGCTGAAAGTAAAATACCTTTGCAAGCTTGATGATATTTTATCAAAAAAAATCCAAACTATGCCTTGAACATTGATGCAACTTTAGTATATTGTGGTACTGCATTGGTACCAACTTTGAACAATAATTAAATCATATTGGTACGTCTGATTTTTATAAAATAATTAATTTCTATTAACAAATAGAAATAATCTTAGCAGGTTTGATAATTTTTTTGTCAATAAAATCCAATCTATTTATTAGATATTGATGCAATTTTAGTATATTATAGTACTATATTGGTACTAATTTTAGGCAAAAATAATATGGTATTGGTACGCTTGAATTTTATAAATTAAATTATTTATAAGAAAAAAATAAAAATAATTCTAGGTTTGATGATTTTTTGTTCATAAAATCCAAATTATGCATTAGATTTTGATGCAACTTTAGTATAATTTAGTACCAGAATAGTAACAACTTTGCACAAAAATAATATAATATTGGTACGCCTGAATTTTATTAATTGAATTATTTTTATCTGATACTATAATAACCTTTGCAGACTTGATAATATTTTATCAATAAAATCCAAACTGTTGTTGCAACTTTGGTATATTATAGTACTGCATTGGTACCAACTAAAAACAAAAATTAATTAACGCTTGGTTTTTATAAATTAATTCTTTTCTAGCAACAACTAAAAATAATCTTATAAAATTCAAACTAAGCATTAGAAGTTATTGCAATTATAGTATATTATAGTACTATAATAGTACTAAATTTTCACAAAAATTAAACTTTATTGGTACGCTTGATTTCTATTGATTAATTAATTTCTACTGACTGATGATTTTTTTGTCAATAAAATCCAAACTATGGATTTGATGTGGATGCAATTTTAGTATATTATAGTACTATATTGGTATTAATTTTAAGCAAAAAATTTTTATTAACTAAATTATTTCTAACTTAAAAGAAAAATTATCCTACCGGGTTTGATGATGTTTTCTCCATAAAATCTAAATAATATATTAAATTTTGATACAACTCTAGTATATTATATAGTACCATAATGTTAACAACTTTGCACAATTATAAAATAATATTGGTACGCCTGATTTTTATTAATTGATTTATTTTTAGCTGAAAGTAAAATAACCTTCGCAGACTTGATGATATTTTATTAATAAAACCCAAACTATGCATTAAACGTTAATGCAATTTTAGTATACTGTAATAGTGCATTGGTACCAACTTTAAACAATAAATAAATCATATTAGTACGCTTGGTTTTTATAAATTAATTCTTATTGTAGAAAAAAATTAAAGTAATCTTAGCAGATTTGATGATTTTTTTTTCATAAAATCTAAATAATGCATTAGAAGTTAATGCAATTAAAGTATATTATAGTACTAAAATGATACTAACTTTGAACAAAAATTAAAGTTTATTAGTACGCCTGATTTTTATAAATAAATTAATTTCTATTGACAAATAAAAATTATCTTAGCAGGTTTGATGATTTTTTTATCTATAAAATTCAAACTATGTATTGGATGTTAATGCAATTTTAGTATATTACAGTACTATAATGGTACTACTTTTAAGCAAAAATAAAATTATATTGGTACGCTTGATTTTTATGAATTTAATCAATTCTAACAAAAAATAAAAACAATTTTAGTAGGTTTGATGGTTTTTTGTTGATAAAGTCTAAATTATGCATTAGAAGTTGATGCAATTTTAGTATATTATAGTAATATAACAACACCAACTTTGCACAAAAATTAAATCATATTGGTACGCCTGATTTTTATTTTTTGATCTGTTTTTAGCTGAAAGTAAAATAACTCTTGCAGGTTTGATGATAATTTATCAAAAAAATCTAAACTATGTCTTGAACATTGATGCAATTCTAGTATATTCTGGTACTGCATTGGTACCAACTTTAAACAATAAATAAATCTTATTGGTACTCCTGGTTTTTATAAATTAGATCTTTTCTAGCAAAAAATAAAAATAATCTTAGAAGGTTTGATGATTTTATTTGTCAATAAAATCCAAACTAAGCATTAGAAGTTATTGCAATTATAGTATATTATAGTACCATAATGGTACCAAATTTTCACAAAACCTAAATTTTATTGGTACGCCTGATTTTTATAAATTAATTAATTTTTATCGACAAAAAAAATTATCTTAGCAGGTTTGATGATTTTTTTGTCAATAAAATCCAAACTATGCCTTGGATATTGATGCAATTTTAGTATAATATAGTACAATATCGGTACTTATTTTAGGCAAAAATAATATCATATTATTACGCCTGATTTTAATTAATTAAATTATTTCTAACAAAAATATAAAATCTTAGCTGGTTTGATGAGTTTTTGTTCATAAAATCCAAATTATGCATTAGAAGTTGATGCAATTTTAGTATATTATAGTACCACAAAAATAAAAACTTTGCACAAAAATAAAATTGATATTGGTACGCTTATTTTTTATTAATTGGTTTGTTAGCTGAAAGTAAAAAAAAACCTTTGCAGACTTGATGCTATTTTATCAATAAAATCCAAACTATGCATTGAACGTTGATGCAACTTTAATATATTATGGTACTGCATTAGTACCAACAATAATAAAATCATACTAGTACGCCTAGCTTTTGTAAACTAATTTTTTTCTAGCAATACATAAAAATAATAATAGGCTTGATGCTTTTTTGTCTATAAAATCCAAACTATGCATTGGATATTGATGCAATTTTAGTGTAATATAGTACTTTAATGGTACTAAATTTAAACAAAAAGAATGTTATATTGATACGCCTAATTTTTTTAAATTATATTATTTCTAGCAAAAAATTAAAATAATCTTAGAAGAGTTGCTTATTTGTATCCAAAAATTTCAAACTATGCATTGGAAGTTGATCTAATTTTAGTATATTATAAAACCCTAATGGTACCAACTTTGCACAAAAATTAAATCATATTGGTACGCCTGATTTTTATAAATTAATTTGATTTACTAATGGTACCAATTTTGCACAAAAATTAAATCACATTGGTACGCCTAATTTTTAAATTTTTTTTGATTTTTAGCAAAAAACCAAATAATTTTAGCAGGCTTGATGATTTATTTATTCATAAAATCCAAACTATGCATTAGATGTCAATGCATTTTTTGTATGTTATAGTACCCTAATAATGCCAACTTTTCACAAAAATTAAATAATATTGGTACGCCTGATTTTTATAAATTAATTTAATTTTAGCGGAAAGCAAAATAATCTTAGCATGCTCGATAATTTTTTATCCATAAAATCTAAACTGTGCTTTGGATGTTGATGCAATTTAAGTATACTATAGTACCATAATGATTCCAACTTTGCACAAAAAGTAAATCATATTAGTACGCCTGATTTTTATAAATGTACTTGTTTTTAACGAAAAGCAAAATAACCTTAGCAAGCTTGATAACTTTTTTATCCATAAAACCCAAATTATGCATTGGATGTTAATGCAACTGTACAATATCATAGTACTTAATTGCCTTCAATTTTCAACAAAAATAAAATTATATTGGTAACCCTGATTTTTTAAAACTATTTTTAGCAAAAAATTAAAATAATTTTTGATGACTTGAAGTTTATTTTTATTTATAAAATCCAAATTATGCATTGAAAGTTGATGCAATTTTAGTTTATTATAGTACCCTAATAGTACCATTTTTGTACAAAAATTAAATTATATTGGTACGCTTGATTTTTATAAATTAATTTGTTTTTATCGGAATGCAATATAATCTTAGCAAGCTCTATATTTTATTTATCTATAAAATTAAAACTAAGCATTGGATGTTGATGCAATTTTAGTATATTATAGTACCATAATGGTACAATTTTTGTACAAAAATTAAATCATATTGGTGTGCATGTTTTTTTATAAATGAAGTTGTTTTTAACGAAAAGCAAAAAAAAATTTAGCAAGCTCTATAATTTTATTAGCCATAAAATCTAAACTATGCATTGGATGTTAATGCAACTGTAGTATATGATAGTACTATATTGCTACAAACTTTTAACAAAAATAAAATTTTATTGGTACACCTTATTTTTTTAAATTATACTATTTCTAGCATAAAAAATAAAATAATCTTAAAAAAATAAATAATTATTTTTATTAATAAATTCGAAACTATGTATTGGATATTAATGCAACTGTACTATAATATAGCACTTAATTGCTACCAACTTACAACAAAATTAAAATTATAATGGTACGCCTGATTTTTTTAAACTTTTTTTAGCAAAAAATTAAAATAATTTTTGAAGACTTTATGTATATTTTTATCAATTAAAACCAAACTAAGCGTTGAAAATTATTGCAATTTTAGTTTATTATAGTACCCTACTAGTACCAACTTTGTACAAAAATTAAATCATATTGGTACGCTTGATTTTTATAAATTAATTTGTTCTTATTGGAATGCAATATAATCTTAGCAAGCTTTATATTTTTTTTATCTATGAAATCAAAACTAAGCATTGAATGTTGATGCAATTTTAGTATATTATAGTACCGTAATGGTACTAACTTTGCACAAAAATTAAATGATATTGGTGTGCCTGTTTTTTTATAAATGAAGTTGTTTTTAACGGAAAGCAAAAAAAAATTTAGCAAGCTCTATAATTTTATTAGCCATAAAATCTAAACTATGCATTGGATGTTAATGCAACTGTAGTATATGATAGAACTATATTGCTACAAACTTTTAACAAAAATAAAATTTTATTGGTACACCTTATTTTTTTAAATTATACTATTTCTAGCAAAAAAATTAAAATAATCTTAAAAAACTTAATAATTATTTTTATTCATAAATTCGAAACTATGGATTGGATGTTAATGCAACTGTATTATAATATAGTACTTAATTGCTACCAACTAACAACAAAATTAAAATTATATTGGTACGCCTGATTTTTTTAAATTTTATTATTTCAAGCAAAAAATTAATATAATATTAAAAGATTTGATAAATATTTTTATCCATAAAATTTAAACTATGCGTTGGAAGTTAATGCAGTTTTAGTATATTTTGGTACTCTTATGGTACCAACTTTGCACTTAAATTAAATCATATTGGTACGCCTGTTTTTTATAAATCAATTTGTTTTTAACGGAAAACAAACTAATCTTAGCAAACTCTATAATTTTTTTATTCATAAAATCCAAATTGAGCATTGGATGTTGATGCAATTTTAGTATATTATAATACTATATTAGTACTATCTTTGACAGAAATAAAATAAAATTGGTACGTCTGATTTTTTAAATTAACTTGTTTTTAGCAAAAACCAAAATAATCTTTGCAAACTCCATAATTTTATTATCCATAAAATCTAAAGTATGCATTGGATGTTAATGAAATTTTAGTATATTTTAATACCATAATGGTACCAACTTTGCATTAAAATTAAATCATATTGGTACGCTTGATTTTTATAAGTTGATTTGTTTTTAGCGGAAAGCAAATTAATCTTAGCAGGTTTGATGAATTTATTATCCATAAAATCCAAACTATGCATTGGAAGTTGATGCATCTTTAGTATATCATAGTACCATAATAGTACTAATTTTGCACAAAAATTAAATTATAATGGTAGGCCTGATTTTTATAAATTAATTTGTTTTTAACAAAAAGTAAAATAATCTTAGCAAGCTCCATAGTTTTTTTTATCCATCCAAAACCCAAATTATGCATTAGATGTTAATGCATTTGTACTATGTTATAGTACTTAAATAATACTTATTTTTAACTAAAATAAAGTTATATTGGTACGTCTGATTTTTTTAAATTAAATTATTTCTAGCAAACAATTAAAATTTTATTCTTAGAAGACTGATTATTTTTATCCAAAAATTCCAAACTATGCATTGGAATTTGATGCAAATTTAGTATATTATAGTACCCCAATGGTAACAACTTTGCACAAAAATTAAATTATATTGGTACGCCTAATTTTTTTAAATTATATTATTTCTAGAAAAAAATAAAAATAACCTTAGAAGACTTGATGATTATTTTTATCCATAAAATCCAAACTATGCATTGAAAGTGGATGCAATTTTAGGATAATATAGTACCACAATAGTACCAACTTTGCATTAAAATTAAATTATATTATTACGCCTGATTTTTATAAATTATTTTGTTTTTAGCGGAAAGTAAAATAATTTTAGCAAGCTTAATGATTTTTTTATCCATAAAACCCATTGGATGGTAATGCAATTGTACTATAGTATAGTACTGAATTGTTATCAATTTTTAACTAAATTAAAATTATCTTGGTAGGCTTGATTTTTTTAAATTACATTTGTTCTAGCAAAAAACTAAATTAATTTTAGAAGAATTGACAAATAATTTTATCTATAAAATCAAAACCATGCATTAAAAGTTGATGCAATTTTAGTATATTTTGGTACACTATTAGTACCAATTTTGCACAAAAGTTAAATCATATTGGTACGCCTGATTTTTATAAATAAATTCATTCATACCAAAAAATAAAAACAATCTTACCAGTTTTGATTATTTTCTTATCTCTAAAATACAAATTAAGCATTAGATGTTGATTCAACTTTAATATATTATAGCATCGTAATAGTACTAATTTTGTACAAAACTAAAAGATAATTAGTACGCCTGACGTTTAAAAAATTATTTATTTTTAGCAAAAAATAAAAATAATGTTAACAAATTTAATGAATTTTTTATCTATAAATTTTTAACTATTTATTTGAAGTTGATGCAATTTTAGTATATCATAGTACCATAATAGTAACAACTTTGCACAAAAAATAAATCATATTGGTACGCCTGACTTTTATAAATTAATTTGTTTTTAGCGGAAAGCAAAATAATCTTAGAAGGCTCGATGATTTTTTTATCTATAAAATCCAAACTATGCATCTTATGTTGATGCAACCTACGTATAATATAGTACTATATTAGTACCAACATTGCACAAAATTAAAATTTTATTGGTACGCCTTATTTTTATAAATTAATTTATTTCTAGAGAAATAGAAAAATAATTTTAACAGACTCGTTAATTTTTTGGTCCATAAATTCTAAACTATGCATTGGAAAATGATGCAATTTTAGTATATTATAGTAACATAATAGTACCAACTTTCCACAAAAATTAAATCATATTGGTACGCCTAATTTTTATAAATTAATTTGTTTTTACTGAAAGCAAAATAATTTTCCATTCCATTTTTTTTTTATCTTTAAAATCCAAACTATGCATTGGATGTTAATGTAATTTTAGTATATTATGGTACCATAATGGTACCAACTTTGCGCAAAAATTAAATGATATTGGTGCGCCTAATTTTCATAAATTAATTTGTTTTTACTGAAAGCAAAATAATCTTCCAGTTCATTTCTTTTTATTTATAAAATTCAAACTATGCATTGGATGTTGATGTAATTTTAGTATATTATAGTACCATAATGGTACCAACTTTGTAAAAAATTAAAGAATATTTGTACGTATGATTTTTATAAATTTATTTATTTTTAGCAAAAAATAATCCTTTAATCGTAAGTAAGCATTTGAACTGTAACGCCAAACTAATGCTTCCACCAACTTGACACTATGCTGACTTGGCAAAGTTTGACCAAGCATGTTAACATTAAACAATCAACAAAAAAAAAAACGTGCATACAATAACCATTTAAATTGAAGGACTTTACCATTAGTTATAAACAAACCTAACTAAGAACACTAAAACACGATTATATTAATACCTCACACCGATATAAATCAGCCATTTAACACTCATAAATATTCAAAATAGAAAGCATAAAAGTATCACCTGATTAATTTAAAACCCCCCGACGCAATCTAAGAGATTTATTAGCGGGGATTTAGTTATGGCGTACAGAGCAGAAAAAAATATATAATGCGAAAATTCGCGTCCATAAATCCAACATTCACGCAATAAAAGTTGAAATATTAGATGGTATCTGTTATAATGCTCCTTTTATTTTATTTTTATATTAACGCACCTTCTATTTAAAATTATTAATAAAGATTTGACCTTTATAATTATTTAAATAAAAAATATTAAGGGAAATTTCTCTCAATTTTTGTATTAAAGCAACTTTCTCAACAATTGCATGAGTCATAAATTTCCATTTTAATCCAGTAAAGTTTAATATGGAAAACGTTCTGCATAAAATGCACAATTACTGTCACCATATAAATTTTGTTTACATTAACAGATGCGTCAATTTTATGATGACTTACCCTTGCCATTTGAGAATGTTAATGGGACTAACCTGAAAAAAGAAAAAAGAATTATTAACGTGACATTTGAATATCATCATTTATGTATTAAAAGTGGATTTAATTGCATAAATGTAACAAGAGAAATTAACTTTAGTTGGAATAAAAGATCGATTATGTGAGGAATTAAGCCGGACTTAATCTAATAAGGGAAGCGGCCGGCGCTCCGGGAATTGGTTTTTATTTATTCCATGAATAAATTAAGGGAACGGGACGATCCGCTAAGTAATTATCAAATTGGGAAATAAAAAAAATACATGTATAGGGCGGGGAGATTTTCGCGGTCGTAAATGGAGGAAGTGCGCTCGGTTAACAGAGAAACATAATTATGATTTACTCTTGTAAAAATGCGAATTTATTTTGCCGGGGCGTTTTATTAAATCAGAAAATTATTACGGCGGAAAGCAGGCCAGACTGTTTTTTTTTTCTGAAGAAAAGTTCAAATGAAAAATTTTCAACATCCCGACGAATATATAATGCAATTATTTTCTATTGTTTTGTTTATATTAATTATAAGCAGATTTCTTTTATGTTAATGCTGAATAGTCACAAAGTATGATTCTGATTAATATTTAATAAAAGTTTATTGTTATTAAAAATGTTTTATGAGATCTTTGAAATTTGATTATCAACAATTTAAAATGAAAATAAAAGTTTTAATTAAAATTAATTTAAAAACTAATTTATTGCCTGAAATTTGTTAAAATTGAGCATTTTGATTGCAAATGATTCATTAAATTTTAAAATGAGCGCCGAAATCTTAAAAAATTATTTAAAAAAATAGTATAAACATATTAAACTCATAAAGTTTAACAAATATTGCCCACAATCTTTGTGTATTGCATTAAATAATTGCAAACAACATTAACATTGCAACAAAATTTAAACAAAGCTCAAGAATTATGATAAAAATTTAATATTTTTTTAACAGGTGTGCAAAAACTTGGCCAAAAAACTCACAAAAAATTATTGTGTAAATTCAAAAAATTGTTCCAAAACAGTTACAATTGGTTTTTAAATAACAATAATGTTCGATAAACCTCAAGCATGTTTTAAAAAACTGTCAATTATGTTCTGTAAGCTTTGCCTAACTAATGTTTTAAAAAAGTTTCTAATAAATCAAAAATATTCTTAAGCTTTTAAATAATGTTTCCAATTTGCTCAATGTTCCAAAACAGCAACAATGCTTTCAAAATATTTTCTAAATGTATTCTTAACTAGTTTCTAAAGTTTCCAATCCAACAAAAATGTTCCTAAGCTGTAAATTATGTTCCAAAAATGTGTTTAATCATTTTTTTGGGGGTTACAAGAATTGAGTTAATGCAAAATTGAGCGTATTAATTTTTTTATTTTTTTTACAATTAGTACATATGGTAGTAATCTAAATTATTACTTAATTACATCAAAATCCAATGCACCATTCTAGAGTTACAATATTTTATTTAATCTGTTAAGCCATTTGCTTTGATTGCAGAAGGGTACATAAATTGAGGTTATGCAAAATTGAGCGTATTGGTTTTTATTATTTTTTTTGATTAATGGTACATATGATAATAATTTAAATTATTACTAAATTACATCAAAATCTAATGCACCAATTTGAAGTTACAGTATTTTATTTAATCTGTCAAGATTAGATTGCAAGAGGTTACTTAAATTGAGGTTATGCAAAATTGAGCAAATTACTTTTTATAATTTTTTTACCATTGGTACATATGATAATGATCTAAATCATTACTAAATTACATCAAAATCCAATGCACCATTTTGGAGTTACAATATTTTATTTAATCTGTCAAACTACTTGCTTTGATTGCAGAAGGTTGTATAAATTGAGGTTATGCAAAATTGATCATATTAATTTTTTGATTTTTTTTTTACTGTTGGTTTATATGATATTATTCTAAATAATTATCAAATTACTTCAAAATTTAATGCATCATTTTAAAGTTACAGTATTTTATTTAATCTGTTAAACCATTTGCGTTGATTGTTGAAGGTCACATAAATTGAGGTTATGCAAAATTGAGCGTATTAATTTTTATTATTGTTTTTACTATTGGTACATATGATATTAATCTAAGTTATTACTTAATTACACCAAAATCAAATGCAACAATTTGGAATTAGAATAATTTATTTAATCTGATAAGCCATTTTGATCACAATTGTCTCTTGTGACCAAATTACTTCTGACGTTTACAGAAAGGTTAAACATACATTCTGTTGACGACGGACACTTAGGTGGGTGGGTAGGACGCTATAGCAAAATAACCAGTCAGTAGTTTGGATAGCAGTAGCCCACTTACCCAAGTGTTCCATAACAAGAGGTTGAATTACGACCTTCTTTTGTGACAAAATGACTTCTGACGTCTTAAACATAGAATTTCTTGATGACGGACACTTCGGTCAGTAGGTTGGGGGGACACTCCATAACATAATAACCAGTCAGTAGTTTAGATTGCAGTAGCCCACCCTACCAGCATTTAGCATTAAAAAATTGGATCACGACTTTCTCATGTAGCAAAATGACTTTTTACATCCGCAAAGAGGTCAAACAAACAATCTCTTGATGACGGACACTTGGGTGTATGGGTGGGGACACTCTATAACATAATAACTTGTCAGTAGTTTAGATAGCAGTAGCTCACCTACCCACCCAAGTGTTATTTATTAAAAGGTTGGATCACAACCTTCTATTGTGACAAAATGACTCAGGGGTCCGCAGATAGGTCAAACAAACAATCTTTTGATGACAGACTTTTGGGTGGGTAGGTGAGACACTCTACAATATATTAATCAGTCAGTAGTTTAGATTGCAGTAGCCCACCCATCCACCCCAGTGTTCCTTATCAAGAGGTTAGATCACCTTCATGTGCGACAAAATTACTTCTAATTTTTGCAGAGAAGTCATACATATAATTTCTTAATGACGGACACTTGAGTGGGTGAGTAGGACACTCCATAGCATTGACACTTTTGGGCAAATTGACGTTATTTATACAGAATGTCAAAGGCTTTTGATAGAGTTGAACATAATATTCTCTTAGCTAAGTTTAAAGATTTGGGTTTTTGCAGTTCATCCATTGTACTGATGTCATCTTATCTCTAAAAGCGTGAATCGTATGTCAATTACTATAAATCTATTTTTCAACATATAATGATCCGCAAGGATCAATATTGGGGCCCATGCTGTTTAATTTATTTATTAATGACCTTTCCACATTACTAAGTTGTCAGCATTTTCTTTCTATATGCAAATTATCTTAAAACCTATTCAAAGATCAACAGCATCAATGACTGTTTTCAGTTGCAGGACATGTTAAACCAAATTTTCACATGGTGTGTTGCTAATCGATTAGATTAAAACATTAACAAGTGTAAATTTATGTCATTTACACAAAAAACTAATGCCATAAAGTTTGATTATCTTATTAATAGCCTTCCAATTGAGTATTATAATAATACTTAACTAACGTTTAACTATTACATTGAAAAGCTATAGGATTTATTCATTGTATCATCAACAGTTTTTAAAATCTTAGCGCCTTAAGGGCTTTATATATATCTTTTGTGCGTTTTAAACTGGAATACGCTTCTATAATTTGGTATCCACAGAATCAACATCAAACACAACAAATTAAAAGTGTGCAACGCAGGTTTATAAAATATTTATTTTTTTAAATTGAAGGACATAACCTATCAGAGGCTTTGATGACTTCAGTTTACTCAACAAATTTAATTTTGAACTGCTTGAGCTTAAACGTTTTAAGTCAAGTGTTCATTTTGTGTACAAACTCTTGCCCAATATTGTCGATTTTCCTAAATTTATACAACTTATTACATTGCATATACCATCTTTTAACAGTCAACAAAAACCAACCTTTAGTTGACCAACAATACGTACTAGCTATAGTCTTAAGTTGTCAATCGATAATGTTTGTAGTAATTTAAATAATATGCCATCCTGCTGTAATATTTTTAACAATATTCTTAAGTATTTAATTGATCAAGTTATTTAGTTTTTTTTTATTATTTTATTTTATTTGTATATGGTATTTTTTTTGTATGTTGTCTTGTAATTTGGAATTGTTTCCTGTAGGGCAATAAATACCTATTATTGTTATTATTATTATTATTATTATTATTATTATTTTTTTATTTTTTTTTTTTTATTATCTTGCTTTTACTGCTGTATAATGTGTATATGCGGGTTTTCCAAAGATATACACATTTTAATTGCATCCTAAGAATGCTCTTGTGATGTTAGCTTTGTCTAGTAGGACAGCCTTCTGCATTATTTCAAGTTTGTTAATGTTTATATTTAGTTTGGTAAGCATTTCTAACGTAAATTGAGGTATTACGCCTGTGGTAGAAATTATTATGAGAATTAAATCGACTTTCTCCTGTTTTCTTATTTTTTTAATTTCATATGCTAAGTCGTTATATTTATCTTTCTTTTCAGATATTTTCTTTTTTAGGTTTTTGCTTGCTGAAACTGCAATGTCTATAAGGTACGTATGTTTTTGTTCCTTGTTCTTAAATATTAAATCTGGCCTATTATTGGTGATAGTTTTATCAGTTTGAACAGGTAAGTCATAAAGTAGTGTGTATTTGTCTGATTCTATTATTGTTTTAGGTTTATAGATATAGTATTATTCATTATTTTTATTTGTAAGTAGTATTTGATTTGCAAGTTGTTGGTGCACAATACCAGCTACTTTATTGTGTCTGTTTGTGTATTTTGTTGGTGCCAGCTTTTCACATCCTGATATTATGTGTGTGATTGTTTCGTTAGGTAATAATAATAATAATAATAATAATAATAATAATAATAATAATAATAATAATAATAATAATAATAATAATAATAATAATAATAATAATAATAATAATAACTAATAAAAATAAGAGGAGGAGTCCCACACTCCGTCCATAAAAGGGTTTTCCACTTCCAAAAGAAAAAAAAAAAAAAAAAAAAAAAACACCCATCCACTCAACTGATACATATCAAGAGGTTGAATCACGACATTCTTTTATGGAAAAATGACTTCTGACATCTGTAGAGAAGTCAAGCATACAATCTTCTAATGACAAACACTTGTAATACTTTATAGCATGATAATTCAGGTTATTAAATTGCAGTAGCCTACCCGCCCACCCAATTGTTACTTAGCAAAAGGTTAGATCACAACTTTCTTTTGTGACCAAATTACTTCTGACGTCCGCAGAGAAATTAAACATACAATTTCTTAATGACGAACACTTGAATTTGATATTCCATAGCACTATAACCAGTCAGTATTTTAGATTGCAGTAGCCCACCCGTTTACCTAAATGTTCTTTATTAAGAAATTAACTAGTACGGTTTTTTGTGATAAAATGACTTCTGACGTCTGCAGAAAAATCAAACATACAATCTCTTGATGACGGACATTTGGGTGGGTGGGTAAGATACTTTATAGCATAATAATCAACCAGTAGTTTGGAATGCAGTAACTCAGCCACACACCCAAATGTTATTTATTAATAGATTAGACCAAATTTCTTCTAACGTCTTCAGAGAGGACAATCATACAAGTTTTTGATAAAAAACATTTAGGTGGGACATTTTATAGCAATTTGGATTGCAATAACCCACCCACCCATTTAGGGTTGGATCCCAACCTTCTCCTGTGACAAAATGACTTTTAACGTCCGCAGACAAAACAAACTAACAATTTCTTGATGACGGACACTTGGATGAGTGGGTAAAACACTCCATAGAGCAATTTTTAAATTGTAGTTTAAAACTAAACCAAGTAAAAACAACAAATTTATTAAAAATCGTTCAGAAAACCAATTTCTTGCACAAAATTGATTCAAAATTGCACAAAATAATAATAATAATAATAATAATAATAATAATAATAATAATAATAATAATAATAATAATAATAATAATAATAATAATAAAAATAATAATAATAATAATAATATGCAATACCAATCCTCACCTACTCGTTTGGTATAATTAAGTGGTCAACTACAGATCTTAATGCACTAAATAGAAACACAAGAACTCTTCTAACTAAACACAAAATGCACCACACAAATGCCTGCATAGAAAGAATAAATTTACCAAGATCGGACGGCGGCAGAGGTCTAACAAATATACACAGTATACACAACAGTCAGATTACAAATCTTCGAAATTATTTTTATCTCCGAAATGATAGTGAATTACATAAAGCAATTGTAAATATTGATACAAATTATACCCCACTTAACCTGGCTGACAAAGAACATATACATAAAGATTCCAATACAATACAACAAGAAAATATTCAAAAATGGGCAGCAAAACAACTACATGGCAGATACTACCACCAAAGTTACAAACAAAACATAGACAGAATAGCTACATTTACATATCTTGAGAAAGGATATCTGTTTCCAGAAACCGAAGGATTTCTACAGGCCATTCAAGACAAGGTAATAAACACAAAAAGCTATAGACTGCACATAATTAAAGACCTACAAAACACAAACGATAAATGCAGACGCTGCAAAGACGAACAGGAAACCATTGAGCATATTACAAACGGCTGTAAAATTCTAGCTCCCACACAATATACAGAACGGCACAACTCGGTAGCTAAAATAATTCATCAAGAATTAGCACTTAAATACAAATTAATTAGCAAATGGGAACCATACTACAAATATAATCCATCAATTATCCTAGAAAACGACGTGTGCAAATTATACTGTGACAGAGCTATTCTGACAAATATAACAGTTGCACATAACCGCCTAGACATTACTCTTACTATAAAAAATGTAAATACTACCTATCTTATTGATGTAGCAATACCAGCAGACCATAACATCAAGGTCAAATATAACGAAAAAATTGTTAAGTACTTACCTCTAGCGCACGAAATAGAAAAAATATGGAAAGACAAAGTGAGAATAATCCCCATAATTATGTCATCAACAGGTATAGTGCCACTAAATCTAAAGGAAAACCTAAATGAAATACAGCTTAAAGAATATGTTATAATACCTATGCAAAAGGCTGTGATACTAAAAACATGTAACATCGTTAGGTCTTTTCTAAAACAATGACAATCTTTACTGGACCTGGCCCCGTACCCGTTCAATAAATAACTCCCAGGATAATACCTGTGAAAAAAAAAAATAAAATAAAAAAATAATAAACTATTTATTGCCAGATTTATAAGTACATATAATAATACATTAAAACACATTAAAAATGAGGCAATAAGTTTTAGGATCCTCCTTCTAAACAAAACAAAAAAATAATTCAAAAGTATACCAAGATTTCAAACTGTATTTGACGGTATAACATGGCTCCCATCTACCATTAAGTTTATCGTATTGCCTACTTCTTCACAAATTCTTTTTAGACCGAAAACAATTGCCATAGTTTTACTAGCATTTATTTTAAGGTTATGTTGCTTTGAAATACAAACTAAGTTTATATTCATTAAATTGTTGTTCAGCTATATACATCATGTTAGCTAGAAATGATTTATACAATTGTGTTTTGTCTGCGTAAAAGTAAATGTTGCATATTTTTGAAGTAATATTGTTGTTGTATATGATGTACAACAAAGAAACTAAAATTGATCCTTGCGGTACACCAGACGTAACTTCTAAACGGTTATATAAAGCATTGTCAAGCTGCACACGTTGAAATCTATCTGACAAATATGATCTGATAAGTTGACATGCTCTTGTGTCAAGTCCAATGTAATGCAAAATTCCTAACAACAGCCGGTGATTGATGATTTTAAAGGCTTTTTTATCTGTAGCTCTTAAAATGTCATCAAGTATACATGAAATTGCTGTGGCCTAGCTACATCCAGGTCTAAATCCAGACTGAACAGTTGGGAAAATTGAGTAATGTTCACAATGATTTTGTAGCTGATGTTCAATGCACTTTTCAAAAACTTTAGAAAGCGTTGGTAAAATGTTAATTGGTCGTAGATCAGTTATATCTGTGATTGAGTTAGATTTAGGCAAAGGAATAATAAAAGCTTATTTCCATAAAGTTGGTACTTTGTTAGTATAAATATAAAAAAGCGCAAACAATTCTACAAACGTGACAAATAACATTTATTTATTGTATAAAATTTGTGTGTTACACATTCCTTTAGTGAACCTATAAAACCTCAAATTTATCAAAAATTGCTCAAAAAACTCATTTTTAGCACAAATGTTTCTAAAATTGCACTAAAAAGCTTTACAAATGTAACGTGTATTACAAATTTGTTGTATAAAATTTATATATTGCTCAAAAAACTTATTTAAATAAACCAAATCAATCAAGAATTGCTCTAAAAACCATTTGAAGCCACAAATTTATCAAAAACGCTCTGAAAACTTATTTGTTGCACAAAATTAATAGAAAATAGCTTATAAAACCAAAAAAAATCTATAAATGTCTTCAGTAAACTTTTTTAAAATCTGAAATTTATCAAAAATTGCCCAAGAAACCTATTTCCAGCACAAATTTCTTCAAAAAAGCATAAAATTTTACAAATGTAACGCGTAATACAACTTTGTTGTATAAAATTTATAGTATATTGCTCAAAAAAATGATTTAAAACAACAAATTTATCAAAAAACGCTCAGAAAACTCATTTGTTGCACAAAATTAATACAAAATGGCTCAAAAAAGCAAAAAAAATTATAAACGTTACATGTTACACTTATTTATTAAATGAGATTTATCAAACATGACTCAGAAAAACCTAAAAACACCAAATTTGTTCAAAATTGAGCAAAAAAACCATTTTTTGCACAATATTGATGCACAAAAGAGCAAAAAATCCTACAAACGTAATAAATAACTTCTAGCTCAATTTTGTCCAAAAAAACATAAAATTTTACAAATGCAACGCGTAATACAACTTTGTTGTAAAAAAATTATTTATTGCTCAAAAAACTGATTTAAATCACCAAAGCTCAAAAAATCTGTTTGAGACAACAAATTTATCAAAAAACGCTTAAAAAATTATTTGTTGCACAAAATTAATACAAAATAGCTCAAAAGGGCAACAAATTTTACAAATGTAACATGTTACATTCATTTATTGTATGAGATTTATCAAATATCGCTCAAAAATCTTTTAAAATGCAAAAAAAAGCCAATTTATCTAAAAAAGTAAAAAAATTACAAAAATAACGTGCAGCACTCATTAGTTGTAAAGTGATTTATCAAAATTTGCCCAACAAATGGGTTGTATTTAAAAAAAAATATTAAATTTTTAAAAAATATAAAAAACAGTTTTTGTTTTCAAAAATCAAATTTGAACTTATCATTTTATTACTTGTTATTTAGACTATAATTTGTACATGATTTGGGTTAATAATTGCAAAACTGTAACCTCAACATTAAAATAAGCAATAGAAAATAAATCGTTTTTTTGAAAAAATTTTAAAAATTAATAAAAAAAATTTTTAATTAAAAAAAAAAAGACATTATTTATCATTGTTGTGACTCTAATTGATATCATTTCTGTGTTATTATTTGCAAAGTTTAAAAAAAAAAAAAAAAAATATTTTAAAATATATTTAATTGGAAAAATTGAATTTGAGTTAAGCACATTATTTAACATTGCTTTAACTATCATGGTTACAATTTTTGAGTTATTATTTGCAAAACAGTAACTTCATTATTCAAACAAGCTAAGGAATAAAAAAAAATTGAAAAATTTTTAAAAATATTTTTAGCTCCTAAAAATTAAATTTAAGATAACACATAGTTTATCATTGTTTTGGCTATGATTGTTACAATTATTGAGTTAATTTTTAGAAAATTGTAACCTCAAAACTAAAACAAAAAATAAAATTAAAAAAATTATTGAAAAATATTTTTAATTTTTAAAATATATATTTGAGTTTAGCGCAATACTTATCATTATTTTGACTATAATTAGTACAACTTTTGAGTTAATATTAGCAAAGTTGTAACTTTAACACTAAAACAAGCAATAAAATAATCAAATTTTTTTTGTAAAATTTTCAAAAATTATTAAAAATTATTTTTAATTTTCATAAACTGAATTTGCGTTTAACACATTATTAATCAATATTTTGACTATAATTGTTACAATTTTTGAATTAATATTTGCAAAGTTTTAACCTCAACACTAAAATAAGGAATGGACTAAGCAAAGAAATTTTCAAAAATTATTAAAAACCATTTTTGCTTTTCAAAAATTTAATTTGAAATAAACATATTTTTTATCATTGTCTTAACTATAAATGGTACAATTTTTAAGTTAATTTTTGCAAAATTGTAACTTCAACACTAAAACAAGCAATAGAATGATAAAAATTTTTTTGTTAAAATTTCAAAAACTGTTTTTGATTTAAAAAAATAAAATTTGAGCAAAAAACATTAATTTTCATAGTTTTGACTATGATTAGTACAAGTTTTGAGTTAATATTTGTGAAATTGTAGCTTCAGCACTAAAACAAGCTCTGCAACAATTAAAGAAATTTTTGTAAATTTTCAAAAAAATATTTATAAATTTTTAAAATAAAATTTGAGCTAATCACCTTAATTGTCATTGTTTTGACTATGTTTAGTAAAAATTTTAAGGTAATTTTAGCATAATAAACAAGTAAAGAAAAGATTTTTTTTATTTTGTAAAAATTTCATAAAATATTAAAATTTTTTTTTTCAAAAATACAATTTGAGTTAAACACAGTAATTGTCATTGTTTTGACTTAAATTGGTACAAATTTTAAATTATTATTTGCAAAATTGTAACCTCAGCAGTAAAACAAGCAAAGAAAAAATTAATTTTTTTTTTTAATTTAAAAAAATTGAAAAATATATTTTTAAATAAAAAAATACCATTTTTTAAGTTAAACACATTAATTATCATTGTTTTGACTATAGTTGGTACAAATTTTGAGTTAATATTTGCAAAATTGTAACCACAGCACTAACACAAGCAAAAAAAATATTTTTTTGTTTGTAAAAATTTTAAAAAATTAAAAAATATTTTTTTATTTTAAAAAATACTATTTGAGTTAAACACATTAATTATCATTGTTTTGACTATAGTTGGTACTAATATTGAGTTAATATTTGCAAAATTGGAACCTACGCACTAAAATAAGCAAAAGAAAGATTAAAAATTTTTTTGTAAATTTTCAAAACAACTTTAGAAAAAAATTTAAATTTTTAAAATAAAATTTAAGCATATTATTATTTGTCATTGTTTTGACTACGTTCAATATTTTTTTTTTTTAATTAAACTTTAGTCTAATACAAGCTAAGACTAAGATTAGTAAAAATGTAAAATTAAAATTTGCAAAATTGTGACTTTAGTACAAAAATAAGCAATACATTGGATTAAAAAAATTTGATTGAATTTTTAAAAATTATTAATTAATAGTTTTAACTTAAAAAAAAGCTAAACTTATTAATAATTATTGTTTATTTTTAATTATTAAATACTCTGTAATCATTTCACCTTAAAATGGTCACATACGGACAACACTCCATAGCTTGAAAACACAAAAATAAATGTAATTAAATAAAAAATTATTTTGACATTTTATAGATTTGTTTTGCTTATAATATTCAGTAAATTTGGATTAATGTTGTCTTTCTATTCTATATAATATTGATAAAAAAAAGAATATTAATGCATTCTTATTCTTCCTAGTGATAAATACATCCCAGATCCATTCAGGACGTTTTATGATGAACAAAAAAATACGTTGCGACTTATATTTATATTTTTTATGCTTCGTTTCTTATGTAAACAAGACAGATGCATTAGGATATGAGTGATAGCTCCAACAATATTTTTTTTCAAATATACATTAATTCAAATTTTGATGCCAACAAAATTATTTTGTTTTCATACAATGATAAATTATTATAGGTTTCTATTTAAAATAAAAATTAAAATGCATTAAGGCATCCTATCGTAAACACTTTTATATTTATCTTTAGTTAAAATTTACAACCGACTGGAATGGATAAAGAAGAGCGGACGAAACGCAATTTCGACTTTTTATTCCGAGAATTTGGCGAGTAAAGTAGTACATTTGAAAAGAAAAGTGCTCAGACCTAAAATTGAAAACGATCCTTTCAATCCATACAACTTTTATGTAAACAACTGCATAATTAGTGCATTTAAATTTAATTTATTGCAAACCATTAAATTTAACTTTTTAAAAACTCAGCAGAAAATCAATTCCAATAATAATCCGGTTGAATTATACACTTGAAGGTATTGCGGGGTGGCAAACGCCCCTGTAATAATTCAGGAAGGTCGAATTAACGGATATTCGCATACCTGGTTTGGGAACATGCATTAAAACGTTACATTAAAAAAGCCCTGGCGGTAATTATAGCTTGTTGGTTGGCTGATTTATGCCATTTACTTTATTTTATTTTTCTGTATGTATGTGTGCATGTAGCTCTAATAAGCGGGGGTGTGTTGCCGAATGAAATATTCAGTAGGGGTGCGAATAATTCGAGATAATTAATGTTTGCAGCAAATGAAATACAATTTAGCTCCCTAATCCGTTTGATTGTTTCGAAAATTAATCATTTTGTAGACGGAAAGGAATTGGAAGTAATTTTGTATTTTACACTAGACAAACCGAATATGACAAAAACAATTGTCACGTTTTGATCAATTATTAAGTTAAAAAATTATGATTAAATTTTTATTAAACTAAAAACTTTTACATCTAATGCAATCAGCAATGCGAACTTCTCAACTATGAAAATATCACATGGCTCCACGTCACATTTTTGTTTGAAACATAGTGGATGAAAACAGAGTGCATGCAAAAGTCTGCAGTGCACAATTTAATCCATCAATTTTTCCAAAGGAAAGAAAATAAGGGGGTCGGTTGAAAAGATAAGTCGTCCGAATGAGGTCATACAGTACACACACATGGAAGTTATATATCGGATTATATCCGACAATGCAGATCAATTACTGATCTTCCCCGATTAGGATTAATTTCAGATAGAACCGCTTCCTGGGTAAATGCGCTTCGCATCCTGGCCCGTCTAACCCACGTCACAAACACAACAAACCTTTTTATTGGGCGCGCACGAGTTTTGATTAAATTTTAGGAAAGTTTCTCCGATAAAATTGAGGTTGTTTATAATCAAACAAAACTTCTCAATTACAATGCATTAAAATTTAATCAAATTAGAGTGACAAGTGGTCCAAGCAATAAAGTATCATCTTCTAACAGGTTTCATTTCAGTTTACACTATCCACACTACTTACACGTCTCGTGGAATTTTAACAAACGAAATTTTAACTCGTAGGAAATTCCACTCAGCAAATATCGCTCTGCATTCTCCTGCACTTAAACACTCGCTACATGCGATAATTGCATTAGCAAATACATTGTTGTAATGTTTCTTTTATTTTATAACTGGATGGGTAGATTAAAACCTATTTTCATATATTATGTTATTAATTTATATAAAAAATAATTAGAATTGCTTCCATTAATTATATTAGGCTTATTATATATCCCTCCCCATACACGTTATATAATTACTCAACCCCAATTAATAGTAGTTTAACTAGTGGTAAATTCAACTCCTGCAGCGTTAAAGTTTGGGATAAATAAATCATAAGTTACGGCGGATGCGTGACGTGTTTCGTAAAGTGTACATAAGATTTAGGGGTGGCTCGTTTCAATTAAAATTACTTATATTATAATCACGCATGGTGTGTTGCACCATTGGAAATTATTACAATAAACTAATGAAAGCTTGCATAAAAAATAGATAAGTTTAATATAATCGATGGTTGTGACTTCTATTTTGTGATAATTTGTGTTTATAAAAACATAAAAAAATTTACTATGTTTTTTATTACAAATTTATTCTTGCAAATACATTACTAGTTTTGGCTATACAGATGAAATAAGTTATATTAGTTAAAAAAGCAAATAAATATTGCACAAAAATACATGATTTTCATCAAATTTATAGAAATTATTTATTTTTTATACTAAATTTGTATAAAATTACCTAGAAAAGCAAATTGTAGCAAGAATATTGTACAAAAAAACATATTTTCTCACAAAATTTATAAAAAATAAATAGTTTTTATAATAAATTTGTATAAAATTGCTTAAAAAACATGTTTTTTTATAAAATTTATAAAAAATTATAATTTTTTTTTACAAAATATGTATAAAATTGCTTTGAAAAGCAAACTGTTGCATAAATATTAAAAAAAAACACAGTTTCCTATGAAATTTATCAAAATTAATCATTTTTTGTATTAAATTTAAATCATATTGCTTAGAAAAGCAAATTGTTGCATGAATATTGCACAAAAACATATTTTCTCTTAAAATGTATCAAATTTAACCATTTTAAGTACTAAATTTGTATAAAATTGCTCAAAAAAAACAATTCGTTGCATGACTATTGCACAAAAAACATATTTTCTTACAATTTTTTTAAAAATTAACCATTTTTTCTATTAAATTTGTACAAGACTGCTTAAAAAAGCAAATTGCTGCATAAATATTGCACAAAATCAATATTTTTTTTATAAAAAATTTCAAAATTAAATATTTTTTATACTAAATTTGTAAAGAATTGCTTAGAGAGGCAAATGTTTGCATAAGAATTGTTCAAAAAACATATTTTTCTACAAAATTTATTGAAATTAATCATTTTTTATATTACATTTGTATAAAATTGTTTACTAAAGCAAATTGTTGCATGAATGTTGCACAAAACACATATTTTCTTACAAAATTTATGGAAATTAATCATTTTTTATACTAAATTTGTATAAAATAGCTTAGAATAGCAAATTGTTGCACAAAATTGCACAAAGAAACATATTTTTTTACATAAATCATGCACAAAAAAACATATTTTCTCATAAAATTTACCAAAAATAACTGATTATTATACTAAATTTTTATAAAACTGCTCAGAAAAACAATATTTTGCATGAATATTGCACAAAAAAACATATTTTCTTACAAAACTTACAAAAATTAATTATTTTTTATGCAAAATTTGTATAAAATTGTTTATAAACGCAAATTGTTACATGAATGTTGCACAAAAAACATATTTTCTTACTAAATTTATAAAATTTAATTATTTTGTATACTAAATTTGTATGAAATTTTTGAAAAAGCAAAATGTTGCATAAAAATTGCAAAAAAACATAGTTTCTAACAAATGTTACTAAGAAACTGTTGAAAAATAGCTTAAAATGATTATTAGCTGTGATAAAATGTTCCTAAACTGTCACATAATATGTAAAAAGTTTATAAACTGTAAAAAATAGCTTAAACTGTTCTTACGCTGTTCCTAAACAGTCACTTATGTCATAAAATGTTTTTAAATTGTAAAAAATTGCTTAAAATATGTATGAGCTGTGATGAAATATTCCAAAACTGTCAGAATATGTTCATAAACTATAAAAAATGCTTAAACTGTTCTTGAGCTGTTATAAAATGTTCTTAAACAATCACAAAGTCACAAATTGTTCATACATTGTGAAAAATGGCCTAAAAGGTTGTTAAACTGTTTTAAATAACATAACTTAATCTTCATAAACTCTCAAAAATAGCCTAAAATGTTCTTAAGCTGTAGTAATATGCTCATAAACTGTCAAATATGTTCAAACATGTTCATTAACTGTAAAAAATAGCTTAAAAAATTTTTCAAAAATTATCACTTGTCATAAAATGTTTAAGCTTACAAACACACATAAGAAAAGAAAACTAATGAGATTAAGAAGACTGAATGGAGTACAAAAAAAGTCAAAGAATTTAAGAAAAAGCAAGGCTTCTCCAATATCCACAAAACCTTAAAGGAAGTCACAAAAATACTAAAACCTCAAATTTTGGCAAGACTTATAGTTAATAAAACTAATCGCTAATCCAGGAGAAATACTTAAACAATGGAAAAAGTAGAAAGGAACGTTTTTTAGATACAATAAAACACAAAAACTTTACAAACAACATAAAAAAACTCCTTAAAATAGTGTCACAAGTCATAGAAACAATAAAATCATACCAAACTGGCAAAGCACTAAGTTCGGACAACTGTACATCTTAAAACTATTCAACAAAAATAGCAATAATACACTTTTAAAATTTATTACTTACGTCACAAATTGTCAACAAACTTGCAAATTATCAAACTATATAAAATTATCACAAACTGTCCTATCAACAAACTGTTAAACTGTATAAAAAATGTGACAAATGCCTACAAACTGTCTAAGAATTTTTACAAATTGACAAATTATCTTTAAACTGTTACAAGCAAAAATCTAAAAATTGTGAAAATATTTATGAAATTTCTTTAATCTACAAACTATAGAAAAGTTGTTACAAATCATCAACAAACTTACACACTAACAAATTGATTTAACATTGTTACAAACTGTCAAAATTTATACACACTGTCTGAAACTGTCAAAAATCTGTCAATTTAAAAGTTGTCACAAACTGTCAAATTATTTACAAACTGTCAATAAACCTGTAAATTTTTTTACAGCTGTCAAAATGTTATTAAATTATATAATATTTTGTAACTCAAACGATGCATTGAATTTTAATGTAATTTGGAACCAATTTACATCATTACAGCTGTCAAAATGTTATTAAATTGTTAAAATGTTTATAAAGTTTTACAAATTTACTGCTAAATTGTATAAAAGTCGTCACAAACTCTCAACAATCATACAAACTGTTTGAAAGTTGTCACAAATTGTCAAACTATTTACAAATTGCACATGCTATCCTCAATGAAGTGGAATTTTTTGAGGTATGTTTTAAAACACACTTGTCCGCTTATGCATTTATTGTGTTACTTTCTGTTGACCTGAACTATTTTGAAATGTCTTTTATTAATCTTTTTGTTCATCTTGCCGTTCCTGTGTCATTATCTTATGCCTTTTCATACTATATGCACGTGATTCCTTTTATCTGTTTTTTTATTGTCCTCAAAGTCAATGGTTACACTTATATGTTTTGCTCTTCAATTATATTTGCAATTTAATTTAAATACTTGACGCTATTACAACAATAGCTTCCAAAAATGTTGCCCTGTATTTTCTGACAGTTTTAATTGCGATTTTTTTTTGCTGCTTACCTAATAAAACTTTGTAACTTTTGTATTTTAATGTTTTTTGTCATAGTAGGATTTTGTAGAGCATTATAGATTAGGCTATGTTTGACAAAAATCTTTTCTTCATCTTCTTTATACGATAACTTGATCAGTCTTGGTATCAACTTTTCTGTTTTCAGTACCGTTCTTTTAATGTTGTGATCGTACTAGATCCACAGGTCAACTTTTGGTTTTGATTTCTGTTTTGGTCATTTTAATCATGTTCTTCCTTTATACAGAATTATGGTTTCGTTGATTTCTTCCACTAATTCTAGTCTTATTTTGATCCTCACACGTATTAGTGCTAGGTTGGCTTTGGCAGTAGCATTTTTGGCTGTGTGATCCGCAAAACAGATCGTGAATGTCTTTTTTTAAAACATGTTTTTTTCTAAGATCCTGATATAATAAATAATTTACAGTATAGAACCAATGATAGAACCATGTGGTACAGCACAAGTTATAAGCATTTTCTCATATTTTCTAATTAGAAATATTTTTTTATTTATTAACGCCTACACTACACCTTTTCATGGTATTATACTAAAAACATTCTAATTGTTTATAGAAACTTTTACTTTGTGTTCTCATATTTTGTCTTCATTAATTTTTCTACAAAAACCATTTTTAGCCAGATTCCGCATCTTTACAAATTTACTTTTTTTAAACTCTTTGTTTAATAACCTAACCTAACCTAACCTAACCTAACTTAACCTAACCTAACCTACCCTAACCTAACCTAACCTAAGTAATAACCAGCTAATTTTTTGCAGTAATAAATTTTGTTAAGTGTTGCTAATAAGAAGAAAATTGCAGTATCATTAGAGACATAATAAAGTGGTATTTGGGACGTTTACTTAATTTTTGTTAGTCTGGTACAATTAAAACAGAACTATTATTATTATTAAAACCAATAATATAAAATTAATAAAAATAATTACACTCAATTTTGCATAACTTCAACTTCTGTAATCTTTTGTAATCAAGAAAGAAGCTTGTTAGATTAAATCATATTTTGTAACTCCATAACGGTGCATTGGATTTTGATGTAAGTTAGTACTAATTTAAATGAATATTATGGGTACCAATAGTAAAAATTTAATAAAAATTGATAAGCTCAGTTTTGCATAACTTCAACATCTGTGATCGATTAGAATAAAAAAAAAACTTGTTAGATTAAATAATATACCATAACTCCAAAACGGTGCATTGGATTTTAATGTAATTTAGTACCATTTTAGATTATTATCATGGGTACCAATATTAAAATTTTTATAAAAATTAATTAGCTCAATTTTGCATAATCTCAACTTTTGTAATCTTCTGTAATCAAAGAAAGAAGCTTATTAGATTAAATAAGATTCCGTAACTCCAAAACGTTGCATTGGATTTTGATGTAATTTGGTACCAATTTAGATCATTATCATAGGTGCCAATAGTAAAAATTTGATACGCTCAATTTTGCAAAATCTCAACTTATGTAATCTTTTGTAATCAAAGAAAAAAGCTTGTTAGATTAAATAATTCTCCGTAACTTCAAAACGGTGCAATAGATTTTGATGTTTTTTGGTACCAATTTAGATCATTATCATGGGTACCAAAAGTATAAGTTTGATAAAAATTAATTTGATCAATTTTGCATAACCTCAACTCTTGTAATCTTTTATAATCAAAGAAAGAGGCTTGTTAGATTAAATAATATTCCGTAACTCCAAATTGGTGCATTGAATTTTGATGTAATTTGGTACCAATTTAGATTATTACTATAGGCATTAATAGTAAAAACTTGATACAAATTAATGCGCTCAATTTTGAATAACCTAAACTTTTCTACTCTTCTGTAATCAAAAAAAGCTTATTATATTAAATAATATTCCGTAACTTCAAAACGGTGCATTGGATTTTGATGTAATTTAGTACCAAGTTAGATCATTACTATGGTCATTAATAGTAAAAACTTGATACAAATTAATACGCTCAATTTTGAATAACCTAAACTCTTCTACTCTTCTGTAATAAAAAAAAAGCTTATTAGATTAAGTAATATTCCGTAAATTCAAAACGGTGCATTGGATTTTGATGTTATTTGATCCCAATTACGATCATTATCATGAGTACCAATAGCAAAAATTTGATAAAAATTAATACATTCAATTTTGCATTTTTTTTGCAACGCCAGTGATCATTTATAATAAAAAAAAAAACTTGTTAGATTAAATAATATTTTATAACTCCAAAACGGTGCATTGGATATTGATGAAGTTTGGTAACAATTTAGATCAATATTATGGGCATCAATAGTAAAAGCTTGCTATAAATTAATAGGCTTAATTTTGAGTAATCTCAACTTCTGTAATCTTTTGTAATCAACAAAAGAAGCTTGTTAGATTAAACCATATACCGTAACTCTAAAATGGCGCATTGCATTTTAATGTAATTTGGTACCAATTTTGATTATTATCATAGGTACCAATAGTAAAAATTTGATAAAAATTGATAAGCTCAATTTTGCAAAACCTACACTCATGTGATCTTTTGAAATTAAAGAAACAAGCTTGTCAGATTGAATAATACTCCGTAACTCTTAAACGGTGCATTGGATTTTATTGTAATTTGGAAACAATTTAGATCATTATCATGGGTACTAATAATTAAAATTTATTATAAATTAATACGCTCAATTTTGCATAACCTCAATTCTTGTAATCTTTTGTAATCAAAAAATAAAATTTGTTAAATTAAATAATATTCTGTAACTCCAAAACGGTGCATTGGATTTTAATGTAACTTAGTACAAATTTAGATCATTATTATGGGTACCAATAGTGAAAATTTGATAAAAATTAATACGCTCAATTTTGCATAACCTTAACTTTTGTGATCTTTTTCAATCAAAGAAAAAACTTGTTGGATTATATAATATATTGTAACTTCAGAACGGTGCATTGGAATTTGAAAAAAATTGAAACCAATTTAGATCATTATTATGGGTACCAATAATAAAAATTTGGTATAAATTATTACGCTCAATTTTGCATAGTTTTAACGCTTGCGATCGTTTATAATCAAAGGAAAAATTTGTTGGATTATATAATATTCCGTAACTCCAAAACGGTGTATTGGATATTGATAAAATTTGGTACTAATTTAGATCAATATCATGGGTACCAATAGTAAAAATTTGATAAAAATTTATAAGCTCAATTTTGTATAACCTTAACTCCCGTAATCTTTTGTAATTAACAAAAGAAGCTTGTTACATTAAATAATATTCCGTAACTCCAAAACGATGCATTGGATTTTAATGTAATTTGGTACTAATCAACAACATTATAATGAGTACCAATAATAAAAATATGATAAAAATTAATACGCTCAATTTTGCTTAACCTCAGTTTCTGTGATATTCTGTGATCAAAACAAAAAGTTTGTTAAATAAAATAAAATTTTGTAACTTTAATATGATGTAGTTTGATACAGTGTTCCCGCCCACCCGCCCAACTGTTTGTTATTAAGAAATGTTCTTATTCTAACACTTGTTGCGTTTTTGCGGCTTTTAATTAATTGGCAGTTGTCACTAATACGTCAGAGGTGGGCTCAATAACAAATTTCTTGATAACTATTGGGCCATTGGTTTGATACAGTGTATGTTGCCTGTTTATTATTATTATTATTTTTATAAAAGTAAAATGATCTAAATTCCTTGATAATAAAATATTAATATAAATAACTATCTACAAGATATCCTTTCAATCATTACTTAATAACTATCTTTATAGCAAAAAAGATAAAAATAAAAGCACGCTATAGAACATTGATTTTACTATAATTTCAACAATTATTTACAATTCTTGTAAGTACTTGAGTAGTAGTAAAAAAATGCCACCGCTTATGATATACTTTAATAATACGATGCGGCCGTATAATTTCCATAATAAGGCAGGACAATGAATGGAATAATGGCTGATGAAAATGTGCAATTAAGTTATATATTGCTGGTAAAATATAAATCATCCTGTTCAGGATACAATGCTGAAAATTTATCATGAAAGGGGGGAATATGTATACGAGAATTGTTGCATGAAAGGTTATTATTACTATTATAAACGGGCGGCTTGTTATTAAATGATTGAATGTTATTGATTGCAGTATAGAAGCTATCTTATAAATTATATGGCTAAATTTAGTTTTATTATTTAGCAAACATTTTATTAAATGCTGACTAATTGTGGTGTGGTCGCAAATGATTTGCAAACAAATCATTGCGTAATTGCTTTTAATGACTAGTGGGAAGATTAGTTATTATTTTCCAACCACACTGACACCAGTTTCTTGTAAAACACACATAATTCTAATTAACTTATTGAATAAGTAAGGAATTTAATCCAACACAATAATAAAGTACGTTTCCGGGTTAGGAAAGATTTAAGGTCGCAGCGAACACACACAAAACGGCCGCATTTATGTAAAACATTTGTCCATATTTCCATTTTATCTACGAGTGTCATAGTTCAACCCCACCCAGGCGAAAGAATGGCATGACATTTTTATGAAATGTGGGTTAGTCAGTATTTTCCTCCCCAATAGAAATATAATTCTTCCGCAATATGTGATGTAGATTTTATGCGCGCGGGGGACGATTTTCCCCCCCTTTTGAAACATGCATCCCCTCAGAAAACATGACCTGTTCTGGCCGACAAGACCCTCGCCTGTATTTAATTTATAGCCACCACCTCCGTGTCAGCCGCCAGAATTATTGCTGTTCCTATCGGGACTGGCTGCCGTTGAATAATGATTTTTGTTTTATCATTTTTATTTTATTTTATTTTATTTTATTTTAAAATAAATATTCATTTAGTGTTTGGAGGACAAACGATTTGCATGGAAATCGATATTATGTCGCGCAACTTTAAACGTTGCACTTTTAGGGCCACTTCTATCCGCTTTATAGCACTATTAAGAGATTCCTAAGTAATTAGATTTCATTTGCGCTTATGTCGCTTGGTTTGATATTACCATTTGGGGTGCTATTTACATTTCCAATAACATATAATTAGTTTCAATAAAAATATGCAGCTACCCATTGTTCATATGTAAATGCATAATCCAATATAATAGATTAGATAAGCTTAACATATTGTATTGTATATATGCAAAATCTTAATCTAGCATTAATGAATTTTTAATATTTTCTACAAAAAAAGCAATTATTGTAGATGCTTCGTAATAAATTTGAACAAAATTTGTCGATTTGTTTTTGTTTGATTACGGATTCAATGTCTTATAGTCGAAAACATAAAAATCAAAAACTTTAAAAATTCCAAAAAACTATTATTGGTAAATATTTTGACTTCTTAATCGTTTTTTCAATAAAAGTACTTATTGTAGATGTTTTGCAATAAATTTTAAAAAAAATTGTCGATTTGTTTTTTTTTTATTACGGATTCAATGGCTTATAGTCGAAAACATAAAAATAAAAAAAAAAAAAATTCCAAAAAAATATTTTTAGTAATAATTTTTAATTTTTAATATTTTTTACAATAAAAGTAATTACTGTAGATGCTTTATAGTAAATTTGAACAAAATTTGTCGATTCGTTTTTGTTTGATTACGGATTCAATGGTTTATAGTCCCAAACATAAAAATCAAAAATTTTAAAAATTTGAAAAAAATATTTTTGGAAATTATTTTAAATTTTTAATATTATTTACAATAAATGTAATTATTGTAGATGCTTCGTAGTAAATTTGAACAAAATGTGTAAATTTGATTTTCTTTGATTACGGATTCAATGGTTTATAGCCCAAAACATAAAAATCAAAAATTTTAAAAATTTAAAAAAAAAACTTTGGAAATAATTTTTAATTTTTAATATTTTTAACAATTTGTAGTAAATTTAAACTAATTTGTCAATTAGTTATTGTTTCATTACGGATTCAATGTCTTATAGTCAAAAACATAAAAAATAAAAATTTTAAAAATTTCTGAAAACATTTTTTGGTAAATATTTTGAGTTTTAATATTTTTTTACAATAAAAGTAATAATTGTAGATGCTTCGTAGTAAATTTGAATAAAATTTGTCGATTTGTTTTTGTTTGATCAAGAATTTAATTCCTTATAGTCCAAAACATTATCAAAAATTTAAAAAAAATCTAAAAAAATATTTCTGGTAAATATTTTGAGTTTTTATTATTTTTTACAATAAAAGCTATTATTGTCGATGCTTTGTAGTAAATTTGAACAAAATTTGTCAATTAGTTTTTGTTTCATTACGGATTTAACGTCTTATAGTCAAAAACATCTAAAATGTTTGAATTTAACTTGTATCAATCAAAATATTTATAGTAACACTTACCAAATTGTTGATATTAGTATACTAATTGCTCCTAACTAATCTGTTTTGTTCAATTTGAAGCTTATTAAATTAAATTAAGAAGTCTTTGTTGAGTTAGTGTAAACATGTCGAGAACATATCATAAAACGTACATTATATCTGCAAATATTATTTATTACAAACATAACTGCTTTGTATCCTTTTTAAGATTTAATGTTAAAACATAATAAAAATATAATTCCGTAATAAACAATTAAAAAAATTAAGGTCGCAATACATTTAGCAATTGTTAATAAATTTCATGAAATGCTCACATTAAATTCCATTTTATAGTTAACTCAACAAGGTTAAACATCAAAATTAACACTTTTTGTTTAGAAAATGTAATTTATCTATTTGCAATAGCATATGGAAAATAAATAGAAAATCATCAAGAAACAACGCCTGCATTTCAAGGATATTAAATGCCAGTTCTTCCTTCATAAATATAGCATTTTTGTTCGCCTTGAAACGCATACCTTGTCATAGTAACCGATATAGATGAACATAAACATTATTAACCTTGCGGTTGACGTGCGATTTATACGTTTTTACTCTGTATGAAATGCTTTCTACTGGTTAGTAATGCTACTTTGCTTGCATTAGGAGCGGCTCATTACACTTGTGACTTTAATTTTCCTTTTTGACTCCATAAGTTCTCCTTTTCATGATTTTTCTGGATCATATCGAAAAAATCTCACGTACTGCGTAACGACATAAAGATAATACGATCCATTACAGAAAAATATAACCGTGAGTCGTTTGATTAACTGTTACTCCGTCGGTTGTTAAATGTAGACATAAAATCGTATCTACAAGAAAATGCAATTATTACAATTTTAACTTTATAAGCGTTTTAAAATTTTATCATAAAAATCCAAAAATTTGCTTTATTTGTTTATGTGTAATAATTTATAGTGATAAATTAAAACCTTTTTAAAATTAAAATCTTAACCCTTAATTTAAAAAGTAATAAAGCAAGAATAATATCTTGAGTTATTTATGAATCCACCGCTCATCCCTACTTAAATTTTATTACCTCAAGCATATAATATTTTCTTAATTTAATAAATCTTGTTTATATTTATAAATATTTTAAATAATAAGATAGATATTTTTATTATTTTCAAAGGTTTAGGTATAAAAAAAATTGGTATAAGGCAGACGCACACGCTTAATGCTTTTATTCTTTAAAATCACAACGGAAAACTGAATTTCAAGTGAGGAATTTTAATAAAGTCGCTTTGCAAAAACATTTTATGAATGCCAATGAAAGGGAGGACCATTTTTATCGCGAGCCGTTAAAGCACGTAGTATTTTTTTGTGTCCTTTTCATTCTTCTCCTCTCACTTCGTCTTGTTATAGTTTCCAGTCGAGCGTTACACAAACTTCTTATTTGCATCAAAAATAAGATTAAATTCCGTATTGTTAATATGTTCGTGGCACACACACGTATTACTTGGAAACTTCATTTAACAATGTTAATTGCAAAGTTTCGCATCGCGAACGTTTTATGGGGAGGCATTGTAATAATCTACTATATTTTCTATCTTTTATTGTTCAAGTTTTACCTGCACGCAAAACGCATAAACTTATATCTTTTCAACAGCAATTCAAATTAGAATTTGTTACTTTTTAATAGTTATTGTTTATTGTAATCATATTTCTATTAAATTGTAAATTACAAAGGTATTTTATTAAACTAAATCAAATAGTTAACGTTTGATGTTTACAGTTGATGTTTGACAATTATTTTATCAAAATAGTATTAGAACTTTTACAATGTTTTTTGTTTTATAACCATTTACGTCAAAAATCTACTGTTTTCTATTTTATCCTAACCCAAATTACGATTTTTGTAACTCTATTAAGTTTCCATTATTGTATACTAGTACCTAGCAAATGCAATCTAAATTGTCAAATTTGTTTATGATTTACGGCAAATTACAACAAAATCTACAATTTTTTACATTTTAAGGTAACAATAGAAAGTAATACTACATAATACTAATCATTTATAAAATTTACTTTTTCTATTAACAATTATAACTAATACTATTTAGACACTTTTTGCCTGCTTTGTTTGCGTCTTGTGTGTTTATGTCTGTTTTGTTTATTATTTGGCCATTTTTTGTTTATTTTGTCCACTTTTTTTAAATTTTTTGTAGATTCTGTTCACTTTCTGTCAACAAGTTTATTTTTTTGTCATTTTTTAAGTTTTTGCCCACATTTTGCACTTTTGTGTACATTGTTTATGTTTGTCCGTTTTTGTCTATTTTGTTTATTTGTTGTTTATTTTCGGGACACTTTTTGATTACACCGTTAATTTTTTTAATACTTTGTTAAGTTTTGTTTGCATTTTTGCCAAGTTTGTCTATTCTGTTTACTTTTTGTCGACTTTTTGCACAGTTTTTGTTTGCCTTCTGGGCACTTTTTGCTTATTTTGTTTTTTTGTTTATTTTTGACAATTTTGTCTATTCTATTTACGTTTGTCAGTTTGCCATTTTGTATAATTTCTGTGTTTATTCTGTGTTCCTTATGTCTACTCCGTTGATTTTTGGTTATTTTTGCTCATTTTCTATACTTTTGGCCACGTTTTGTCTATTTTGTTAATATTTTAAACATTTTTTTAAATTATTTTTTTGTATTTTTGTTTATATTTTAGCAATTTTGTGCATGCTTTGTTAATTTTTCATCAGTTTTTGTTTATTCTATTTACTTTTTACATATTTTGTGTATTTTGTTTAGTTGTTTTTTGCCTATTTTGTCTTTTTTTTTAATTTTTTTATTTTTTAACTATATTTTGTCTATTTTGTCTTTTTTTGTTTTTTTTGTCCACTTTTTGTCTATTTCTTTTACTTTTCAGATACTTTTTATTTCTTCTACCAACTTTTTGTTTGCTTTTTGTCTACTTTTTGTCTATTTTCTATTTACTTTTTGACCACTTTGCTTACTTTTTGTTTGTTTTTGTTTAATTTGTGTACTGTTTGTTACCTATTTGGCTATTTTTTTGACAATTTTGTTCTATTTTATTATTTTTGTTTGTTTAGTTATGTTTATTTTTAGTCTACTTTGTTTACTTTTAGCTATTTTTTGCTTACTTATCTACTTTCAGTTCATTTTTTTTCTATTTTGTCTATTTTCCGTTAAAATTGTGGCCATTTTTGACTTATTCCAAATCCGTTTTTGTCTATTTTGTTTATTTGCAGCTATTGTTGGCTTATTTTTATCATTTTTTGTCTATTTTGTTTACTTTTTGGCTACTTTCTGCCCCGTTTTACTTTGCTTTTTGCTCACTTTGTTTATATCTGTTTATTTTTGTTCTTCTTTGTTTAATTAACATTTGTCATTTTGCTTTTTTTGTTTAATTTTTGTTATTTTTGTGTGCATTCAGTTTACTTTACGTCTACTCTATTTGATTTTTAATTATTTTTCCTCATTTTGTATACTTTCTGTCACGTTTTGTCAATTTTGTTTAATTTTTACACATTTTTGTTTATTATGTTGACAAAAAGTCTACATTTTAACAATTTTGTGCATGTTTTGTTAACTTTTTATCCGTTTTTGTTTATTTTTTTTTACATATTTTGTATATTTTGTTTATTTTTCACCGCTCAATTTAATTCAATTTTTTAAATTATTTTTGGTTTGTTTTGTCTACGTTTTGTTTATTTTCTCTATTTTTTAATTTTCTAACTATTTATTTGTCTATTTTTTGTCTATTTCTTTTACTTTTCGGCTACTATTTACTTATTCTAACTATTCTCCGTTTGTTTTTGTCTACTTTTTAGCTGCTTTTTGTTTAGTTTTTGTTTTATTTTGTGCACTTTTTGCTCATTTTGTTTATTTCCGTCTATTTTTTTTATGTTGTTTATTTTATCTAATTGTTGTTTATTTTTGGACCACTTTTTGCTCACACCGTAAATTTTTGTTATTTTTGTGTTCAGTCTGTGTACTTTACGTCAACTCTGTACATTTTTGGGCACGTTTTGTCTATTTTGTTAATTTTTTAAACATTTTTAGTTTGATTTGTTTATTTTGTTTACATGTTAGCAACTTTGTGCATATTGTGTCAACTTTTTATAAGTTTTTGTTCATTTTTGTCTACATTTTAGCAGGTTTGTGCAATCTTTGTTAACTTTTTATCAGTTTTTTGTTCATTCTGTTTACTGTTTAAATATTTTATGTTTTCTTAAACTATCTTTGTCTTTAAGGTTCATTTGTTATTTGTTTTGTCTACCTTTTGTTTTTTTTTTTTTTTTTTTAGCCATTTTTTACTTATTTAACGCGGGGATGAATCAAGATGGTAAGATATTTGACAAGGACCTCACATATGCTCACTTGATTAAGGTGCGACCACAAAAATTCATGAGCTTTTTAATCAGATTAACATTTTATTAATACATTCCTTTCTGCTATTTCATGCTTTAATTCTTCATTAAAAAAGTGTTTACTGTTTCCTTATGCTATGCTGGATTTACTACGTAATACGTTTTATAATAAAAAAGACGTTTTTAACAAATTCAAATTATTGACAATATGTGTAAGACATTTTAAATCTATTTTCAACAAATTTAGCTTTAATAACAATTTTCGTAAAATGAAATTTTTTTGAGATTTTTGAAAATACATACAACTAATTTTTTTTTTGAAAATTACCAAATTTTTAAAATCAATTAAGCAACCCATTGACACGATGTGTAAAAAAAATTAAAACCGTTTTTCAAAAATTGTTTTCGTAAAATAAAAATTAAGCAATTTTTTAAAATTCTGAAAATACAATTACCATTTTTTTGAAAATTAGCAAATTTTGGAAATCAATTAATCAACTCTTTGCTAAGTTGTGTAACAAATTTTAAATCAATTTTTCAAAAATTGTTGCTTTAGTGGCAATTTTTGTAAATTGAAAATTATGCAGTTTTTGAGATTTCTGAAAATACATTTAAACTTTCTTGAAAATTACCCAACTTTGGAAATCAATTTAAGAAGCTCATTTGCCAATATGTGTCACAAATTTTAAATCAATTTTTCAAAAATTATTGCGTTAGTAGCAATTTTTGTAAATTGAAAATTATGCAATTTTTGAGATTTCTGAAAATACATTTAAACTTTTTTGAAAATTGCCGAATTTTGGAAATCAATTAAATAACTCATTGACAATATGTGTAAAAAAATTTAAACCCTTTTTTCAAAAATTGTTGCTTTAATATCAATTTTCGTAAAAAAAAAATAAGAAATTTTTGAAATTTCTGAAAATACAATTAAATTTTTTTGAAAATTACCAAACTTTGAAAATCAATTGAGCAATTCATTGACAATACGTGTAAGAAATTTTAAATTCATTTTTCAGAAAATGTTGCTATAATAACAATTTTTGTAAAATAAATATTATGCTCAATTTCTGAAAATACAATTAGCATTTTTTGAAAATATTTTGTTTACTTTTTGTTTATTTTCTATTAACTTTCCGGCCATTTTTTGCTTACATCGTTTACCTTATGTTTGTTTTTTTTTTAATTTGTCTATTTTTTGTTAACTATTTGTTTTTTTTTTGTTTATTCAGTTTGCTTTCTGTCTACTCATTTTGTCTACTTTTTGTCCATTTTTGTCTATTCTATTTTGTTTAGTTGCAGCCACTCTTTTCATTTTCATGCATTTTTGGGTACTTTTTGCTTAATTTCCGTCTAATTAAAACTCAAGTAAAACAAGCTTTTTTTGGATTATACAATGCATTTTCTGATTAAGTTTACTGTACATAATATGTTTTCTAAGCGGTTTTCAATAATAGAATTTTTTTATACCTTAATAGACACATTTCAACAGATTTTATACATTTTTGGAAACATTTTTATAGATCTTTCATGAGTTTTATAAAATACATTTGTTTTATAAGCAATATTAAATAAATTTTATGCATAAAACGTGTTTTATAATTGTAAACTTATGTATAACTTTGCGTACACAAACTCTTTGCTCTGCTGACTATAATACTAGTCATTTATAAAACTTATTTCTTAACCTAACTATCAACAATAATAACTAATTTTATTTAGTCATTTTGTTTACTTTTCGTCAGCAGTTTAATCACTTTTTGCTTATTCCGTTTATTTTTTGTCTAATTTTTGTTTATTTTTTATGTTTTTGGTTATATTGTCCAGTTTTCGTCTGTTTTTGTTTATTTTGTCTACTTTGTTCATTTCTGTCTTGTCGGGCTACTTTTTGCTTACACCGTTATTTTTTTTAAATCATTTGTTAAGTTTTTGTCTACATTTTAGCCTTTTTTGTCTATTTTGTTTACTTTTCTTCTACTTTCTGCCTAGTTTGTTTAATTTTTAAGCACTTTTTGCTTACTTTGTTTATTTTTTTCTATTTTTGTCTATTTTATTTAAATTTTGTTTGTCTATTTTGTTTAATTTTTATTATTTTTGTGTTTATACTGTTTACTTTGCGTGTTTGATTTTTGGCTACTTTTGCTCATTTTATCTATTTCCGGCCACGTTTTGTCTATTTGATAATAATAATAATTTTTATTTACTGCATCAGTCTTTACAAAATAAATTAATGATTAGTTTTTTTGTTTATTTTGTCTACTTTTTATCAATGTTTTGCATGCTTTGTCAATTTTTCATCAGTTTTTGTCCAAGTTCTGTGTATTCTGTTTTTTTTTCTACCCTCTCCGTTTAATTTTTTAAAGTTACTTTGTCTATTACTATCTTTTAATTATTTTATGTTTATTTTTTCCATTTTTTGTCTAATTTCTATTAGTTTTTAACCATTTATTTGCTTATTTTGTTTATTTTTAGTTTGATTTTGTTTAATTTTTGTTAACTATTTGGTTAGTTTTTGCCCATTTTGTCTACTTTTCGTAAGTTTTTATAAATTTTGTCTATTTTCCGTTTACATTTTAGCCATTTTTTGTCAATTCCGTCTACGTTTTGTCCGTTTTTGTTTATTTTGTTTATTTGCAGCTACTGTTTGCTTGTTATCTTTATTTTTTTAATAATTTGTCTACTTTTTGAATACTTTTTGCTTACTTTTTGTCTAATTATACCACAAGTAAAACAATCTTATAAGGTCAAACATGGATTTATTTTATAAGTTTCATAAAATAAATACGTTTTATAACAAATTTAAACAAATTCTTTGCAATATTAGCGATTTTTGCTTAAGTTGTTTAACAAAAATGTTGCAATAAATGAATTTTTCAATAAATCTGTTAAGGGTTTTATTAAATAAACAGTTTTTTGCGACTGAATTTAACAATTTTGAACAATAAATGGTTTTATTAATAAATTTTTATGTATTTCTTGATTTATTTTTATTTCATTTTGAATAAGTTAATGTAAATAATAGTTTTTTGCGGAACTTATTGACAAAATTCATGCTGTAAAATTTTTTCTTTTACAATTTTAGATCAATTTTGCTTAAAAAACCCAAATAGGTGACGTATTTCTTATAATCTTGTTACAATTTCTAATTATTCAATGTAAGTAATTGCTTTTTAAATACTCATTGATAGATTTTATGTTTTAAATGACTTTTTTGAACAATTCTCGCTAAAATTTGTGCAATAATTGAGTTTTCTAAGCAATTTTGATGTATTTTTTGAAATGATTTGATTCAATTTCTAATTGTTCAATCTAAGTAACGGCTTTCTTGCAACATTCATTGATGAAATTTGTGCTTCAATTGAGTTTTTTGTACGATTCTTGATAAAATTTGTCCAATATTGATCAACATTAATTTTAATTCAATTTTTAATTATTTAAAGTCAGTAATGGCTTTTTTGCGATTTCTTTTGATAAATTTTATGCTTTAAGTAAGTTTTTTGTACAGTTCTTGATTAATTTTGTACAATAATTGGTTTTTCTGAGCGATTTTGATGTTTTTCTTAAAATGTTGGTTTATTTTAATTTAATTTCTAATTAATTAATGTTAGTTATAGCATTTTTCCAACACTCATAAATAAATTTTAAGCTTCAATTGAGTTTTTTGTACAATTATTAATAAATTTTGTAAAATAACTAGGTTTTCTAAGCGATTTTGATGTATTTCATAAATTGTTGGTTTATTTTGATTTAATTTCTAACTATTGAATGTGAATAATGGCTTTTCACAACATTCGTTGATGAAGTTCATGCATTGAATAAGGTTTTTGCACATTTTTGATCAATTTTGTGCAATAATTGAGTTTTCTAAGCGATTTTGACGTATTTCTTGCAATGTTAATTTATTTTGATTTATTTTTTAATTATTCAATACAAATAATGACTTTTTTGCAACTTTCATGGGTAAATTTCATGCTTCAAATGAGATTTTTGTACAATTTTTGATAAATTTTAAGCAATAATTGAGTTTTTTGAGCGATTTTGACGTATTTCTTAAATTGTTGGTTTATTTTGATTCAATTTATAACTATTGAATGTGAATAATGGCTTTTCACAACATTTATTGATAAAGTTCATCCATTAAATAAGGTTTTTGCACATTTTTTTATCAATTTAGTGCAATAATTGAGTTTTCTAAGCGATTTTGACGTATTTCTTGCAATGTTAATTTATTTTGATTTATTTTTTAATTATTCAATACAAATAATGACTTTTTTGCAACTTTCATGGGTAAATTTCATGCTTCAAATGAGATTTTTGTACAATTTTTGATAAATTTTAAGCAATAATTGAGTTTTTTGAGCGATTTTGACGTATTTCTTAAATTGTTGGTTTATTTTGATTCAATTTATAACTATTGAATGTGAATAATGGCTTTTCACAACATTTATTGATAAAGTTCATCCATTAAATAAGGTTTTTGCACATTTTTTTATCAATTTAGTGCAATAATTGAGTTTTCTAAGCGATTTTGACGTATTTCTTGCAATGTTAATTTATTTTGATTTATTTTTTAATTATTCAATACAAATAATGACTTTTTTGCAACTTTCATGGGTAAATTTCATGCTTCAAATGAGATTTTTGTACAATTTTTGATAAATTTTAAGCAATAATTGAGTTTTCTAAGCGATTTTGACGTATTTTTTAAATTGTTGGTTTATTTTGATTAAATTTTTAACTATTGAATGTAAATCATGGCTTTTCACAACATTCATTGATGAAGTTCATGCGTTAAATAAAGATTTTGCATATTTTTTTATCAATTTAGTGCAATAATTGAGTTTTCTAAGCGATTTTGACGTACTTCTTGCAATGTTAATTTATTTTGATTTATTTTTTAATTATTTAATACAAATAATGACTTTTTTGCAACTTTCATGGGTAAATTTCATGCTTCAAATGAGATTTTTGTACAATTTTTGATAAATTTTAAGCAATAATTGAGTTTTCTAAGCGATTTTGACGTATTTTTTAAATTGTTGGTTTATTTTGATTAAATTTTTAACTATTGAATGTAAATCATGGCTTTTCACAACATTCATTGATGAAGTTCATGCGTTAAATAAAGATTTTGCATATTTTTTTATCAATTTAGTGCAATAATTGAGTTTTCTAAGCGATTTTGACGTACTTCTTGCAATGTTAATTTATTTTGATATTTTTTAATTATTTAATACAAATAATGACTTTTTTGCAACTTTCATGGGTAAATTTCATGCTTCAAATGAGATTTTTGTACAATTTTTGATAAATTTTAAGCAATAATTGAGTTTTTTGAGCGATTTTGACGTATTTCTTAAATTGTTAGTTTATTTTGATTCAATTTCTAACTACTGAATGTAAATCATGGCTTTTCACAACATTCATTGATGAAGTTCATGGGTTCAATAAAGTTTTTGTACGTTTTTTGATCAATTTTGTGCAATAATTGAGTTTTCTAAGCTATTTTGACGAACTTCTTGAAATGTAAATTTATTTTGATTCATTTTTTAATTATTTAATACAAATAATGACTTTTTTGCAACTTTCATGGATAAATTTTATGCTTTAAATGAGTTTTTTGTACAATTTTTGATCAATTTTAAGCAATAATTGAGTTTTCTGAGCGATTTTGACGTATTTCTTAAATTGTTGGTTTATTTTGATTAAATTTTTAACTATTGAATGTAAATCATGGCTTTTCACAACATTCATTGATGAAGTTCATGCGTTAAATAAAGATTTTGCATATTTTTTTTATCAATTTAGTGCAATAATTGAGTTTTCTAAGCGATTTTGACGTACTTCTTGCAATGTTAATTTATTTTGATTTATTTTTTAATTATTTAATACAAATAATGACTTTTTTGCAACTTTCATGGGTAAATTTCATGCTTCAAATGAGATTTTTGTACAATTTTTGATAAATTTTAAGCAATAATTGAGTTTTTTGGGCGATTTTGACATATTTCTTAAATTGTTGGTTTATTTTGATTCAATTTCTAACTATTAAATGTGAATCATGGCTTTTTACAACATTTATTAATGAAGTTCATGCGTTAAATGAAGTTTTTGCACATTTTTTTATTAATTTAGTGCAATAATTGAGTTTTCTAAGCGATTTTGACGTACTTCTTGCAATTTTAATTTATTTTGATTTATTTTTTAATTATTTAATACAAATAATGACTTTTTTGCAACTTTCATGGGTAAATTTCATGCTTCAAATGAGATTTTTGTACAATTTTTGATAAATTTTAAGCAATAATTGAGTTTTTTGAACGATTTTGACGTATTTCTTAAAATGTTGATTTATTTTAATTTGATTTATAATAATTTAATTTGAGTAATAGTTTGTTGCAACATTCATTGATGATATTTATGCTTCAAATGAGTTTTTTGTACAATTTTTAATAAATTTTGTGCAATAATTAGGTTTTCTGAGCGATTTTGACGCATTTCTTAAAATATTGATTTATTTTGTATAAAATTCTAATTATTTAATGTAAGTAATAGTTTTTTTGTGACATTCATATATAAATTTTATGTTTCAAATAAGTTTTTTGAACAAATTTTGATCATTTTTGTCCAATAATTAGGTTTTTTAAGCGATTTTGACGTATTTCTTAAAAAGTTGATTTATTTTGATGCAATTTCTAATTATTTAATGTATTTAATGGCTCTTTGCAACACTCATTGATTAATTTCATGCCTAAAATAAATTTTTTGTACAAGTCTTAACCAATTTAGTGTACTATATAGGTTTTCTTAGCGATTTTGATGTATTTTGTGAAATATTGATTTAATTTTTAATTATTAAATGTAAGTAATAGTTTTTTTGTAATATTGATTAAATAAAGCACTAGATTCCAATCATGAAATATATAAAGTAAGCATAAAGTAATAAATATATATTAGTAATAAAAAATCAAACACAAAATTATAATTTTGTTTAAAAATTTACCAATATTTGGCCAAAATCTTTTAAAAAACACTAAAATCCAGTTTATAAATATTGTGCCGGTGGTTTAATATAGTGTTCCCGGCCACCCATTCAAGCGTTGGTCATCTAGGAATTGAAGGTTACTACCACCTAGGGTGTTCCTGTAACTAATACACAAAAGAGAATGATTAACAAATGTCATTAAGTTAGAAGAGGGAGTTGACGTTACTAATTTCTTGATAACTAACACTTGGGCGGGTGGGCGGGTACACAGTTTATGAGTATTGGGTCGGTGATTTGTTATAGTGTTCCCGCCCACCCACCCAAGTGTTGGTCATCTAGGAATTAAAGGTTACTACCACCTAGGGGGTTCCTGCAGTTAACAAACAAAAGAGAATGACTGACAGATGTCATTAAGTTAGAAGAAAGAGTTGACGTTACTAATTTCTTGATAACTAACACTTGGGTGGGTGGGCGGGAACACAGTTTACAAATATTGGACCGGTAGTTTGATATAGTGTTCCCGCCCACCCACCCAAGTGTTAGTGATCCAAAAATTGAATGTTACTATCACCTATCGTGTTCCTGCAGTTAACAAACAAAAGAGAATGACTAACAAATGTCATTAAGTTAGAAGAGGAAGTTGACGTTACTAATTTCATGATAACGAACACTTGGGTGGGTGGGCGGGAACACAGTTTATAAATATTGAGTCGGTGGTTTGATATAGTGCCCGCCCACCCACCCAAGTGTTAGTCATCAAAGAATTGAATGTTACTATCACTTAGGGTGTTCCTGCATTTAATAAACAAAAAAGAACGAGAACTTAAGTTTAAAGAGAGAAGGTTGATGTTACTAACTTTTTGATAACCAACACTTGGGCGGGTGGGCGGGAACACAGTTTACAAATATTGGCTTGGTGATTTGTTATAGTGTTTCCGTCCACCCACCCAAGTGTTGGTCATCTAGAAATTGAATATTACTACCACCTAGCGTGTTCCTGCAGCTAATACGCAAAAGAGAATGACTAACAAATGTCATTAAGTTAAAAGAGTGAGTTGACGTTACTAATTTCTTAATAACTAATAGTTGAGCGGGTGGGCGGGAATACAGTTTATAAATATTAGACCGGTGGTTTGATATAGTGTTTTCGCCTACCCAGCCAAGTGTTAGTCATCAAAGAATTAAATGTTACTATCACTTATCGTGTTCCTGCAGTTAACAAACAAAAGAAAGTGACTGACAGATGTCATTAAGTTATAAGAAAAAGTTGACGTTACTAACTTCTTGATAACCAACACTTGGGCGGGTGGGCGGGAACACAGTTTATGAATATTGGGACAATGGTTTGATATACTGTTCCCGCCCACCCATCCAAGTGTTAGTGATCCAAAAATTAAATGTTACTACCACCTATCGTGTTCCTGCAGATAACAAACAAATGAGAATGACTAACAAATGTCATTAAGTTAGAAGAGGAAGTTGACGTTACTAATTTCTTGATAATTAACACTTGGGCGGGTGGGCGGGAACACAGTATAAAAATATTGGGTCGGTGGTTTGATATATTGTTCTCGCCCACCCACCCAAGTGTTAGTGATCCAAAAATTGAATGTTCCTACCACCTATCGTGTTCCTGCAGTTATCAAACAAAAGAAAATGACTAACAAATGTCATTAAGTTAGAAGAGGGAGTTGACGTTACTAATTTCTTGATAACAAACATTTGGGCGGGTGGGCGGGTACACAGTTTATGAGTATTGGGTCGGTGATTTGTTATAGTGTTCTCGCCCACCCACCCAAGTGTTGCTCATCTAGGTATTGAAGGTTACTACCACCTAGGGTGTTCCTGCAACTAATACACAAAAGAGAATGATTAACAAATGTCATTAAGTTAGAAGAGGGAGTTGACGTTACTAATTTCTTGATAACTAACACTTGGGCGGGTGGGCAGGTACACAGTTTATGAGTATTGAGTCGGTGATTTGTTGCAGTGTTCCCGCCCACCCTCTCAAGTGTTGGTCATCTAGGAATTGAAGGTTACTACCACCTAGGGGGTTCCTGCAGTTAACAAACAAAAGAGAATGACTGACAGATGTCATTAAGTTAGAAGAGGGAGTTGACGTTATTAATTTCTTGATAACTAACACTTAGGCGGGTGGGCGGGAACACAGTTTACAAATAATGGGATAGTGATTTGTTATAGTGTTCCCGCCCACCCACCCAAGTGTTGGTTATTTAGGAATTGAAGATTACTACCATCTAGGGTGTTCCTGCAGCTAATACACAAAAGAGACCGACTAACAAAGGTCATTAAGTTAGAAGAGGAAGTTGACGTTACTAGTTTCTTGATAACTAACACTTGGGCGGGTGGGCGGGAACACAGTTTACAAATATTGGACCGGTGGTTTGATATAGTGTTCTCGCCTACCCACCCAAATGTTAGTCATCAAAGAATTGAATGTTACTATCACTTAGGGTGTTCCTGCATTTAATAATCAAAAGAGAACAAGAACTTAAGTTTGAAGAGAGAAGGTTGTTGTTACTAACTTTTTGATAACCAACACTTAGGCTGGTGGGCGGGAACACAGTTTACAAATATTGGCCCGGTGATTTGTCATAGTGTTTCCGTCCACCCACCCAAGTTTTGGTCATCTAGGAATTGAATGTTACTACCACCTAGCGTGTTTCTGCAGCTAATTCGCAAAAGAGAATGACTAACAAATGTCATTAAGTTAAAAGAGTGAGTTGACGTTACTAATTTCTTAATAACTAATAGTTGGGCGGGTAGGCGGGAACACAGTTTATAAATATTAGACCGGTGGTTTGATATAGTGTTTCCGCCTACCCAGCCAAGTGTTAGTCATCAAGGAATTGAATGTTACTATCACTTATCGTGTTCCTGCAGTTACCAAACAAAAGAAAGTGACTGACAGATGTCATTAAGTTATAAGAAGCAGTTGACGTTACTAACTTCTTGATAACCAACACTTGCGCGGGTGGGCGGGAACACAGTTTATGAATATTGGGACGGTGGTTTGATATACTGTTCCCGCCTACCCATCCAAGTGTTAGTGATCCAAAAATTAAATGTTACTACCACCTATCGTGTTCCTGCAGTTAACAAACAAAAGAGAATGACTAACAAATGTCATTAAGTTAGAAGAGGGAGTTGACGTTACTAATTTCTTAATAACTAACACTTGGGCGGGTGGGCGGGAACACAGTTTATAAATATTGGACCGGTAGTTTGTTATTGTGTATATTATTTGCACAAAAACATGAAATTAGATTAAAATTGCGTATAAAACTGAATTATTGCACAGAAAACACGAAAATGAGTACGAAGTTGCTCATAAAACTCAATTTTAAAACAAATTGTAATAAATTAGCAGAGTTGTCGTTGGAAAGTAGGACATTTTAATTATTTGAAGAAGTTTATTAATGTAGATCAAAAATAGAATCTTGAAGAAGACCAACATTTATGATTTTGAAGTCAAAGTTAGAACCATCAATTTTAACTATAGGGTTTTCTAATAAGACGTTTCATTTTGATATAAAAAAAACGGGCATTTTTTAAGAGAAATCAATAAATGTTTATTTCATTGTAAAGAGGAAGGTATGCCATAAAATATTAAATTTGTGTCAATATTTACTAGAATATGGCTAATCCGGCCATAAAATATAAAACGTATGCAAAGTACAAAAGTCATTTTTTAAATTATTAAATGCAGAAACTACCAAAATACTGCCCAAAGTTTTCAATACTACATAAATCGGAATATTAATGACAAAAATACTTTAATCTGATCACAAAATATAAGAAATCTAGCTTTAAAACAATAATTTTTTAAAGAAAATGCTAAAAATCAGCCAAATATTATCAAAATTATAAAAAATTGACTTTTTTGGACCAGAAATTTAGGTAAAAAGTATTAAAACTAAAAAATTCAGATAAAAATGATCAAAATTCTGGCAAAATATTTAAAAACTACAATAATCCTGCAATAAAATCTTAAGAACATGTAAATCCAGTCATGAAATATAAAACGTAAGTAAAAAGTGCAAAAATCCAAACTTTAAGAATAAATTTAAGCTAAAATTTACCAAAAATTGTCCAAAAACTTTGAAAATCACAAAAAATTGGCTATAAAATACCAAAAACACAAATAATTAGTTATCAAGTATAAAAAGTAAACAAAAAGTGCACAAATTTGACCTAAAACTTTAAAATTATTGAAATATAAATATTATTCCTTGCACTTCACTAAATATTTGATTTTGATAGAGCATTAAACTAGCAAATTGGTTTATTCTGCAGCGTTTAGTAAACCGGGATGTGTTTATCGTCGATGAATTATTAATAGTAAATTTGCATGAAAAATAGACCCCCGAACGCCGCAGTTGTGTTTATACGTACATAGAATTTTAACTAAATATTACATTAAAATCAGGGTGAATGTAAACGTGGAAGGGGGTGTTAATTTTGTTTTCTGCACGCGATTATCTATATTCATTTGCATATTGCAACATGGGGTTGAATAGCATAATTAATTTCCAATGAACGGTGCGTGCGCTTGAATATATGGGGGATGGATGAATGCAGTGGGGGATTATTAGCATTTTGCATCTGATTGAGCTCTGCTTTCTAACAAGTTAGCTTGTATGGATGGATGCCTTTCAATAACTAGCCTAGCCTAACAAGAGAAGCAAATGATGTCGGATGGTATAATCAGCTTGTGTGGAATCATATTTATAGTTTTTTAAGTAAAAGAAAATTACTTTAAAGTTTTTATAATTTATATTGCACATAAAAATATTCTTATAAACTTATAAACATAATTTACGCAATTGTATTCAACTTTTTTTTAACGCTAGAGAATTGCTGGGTTTAGTAATAATAATAATAATAATAATAATAATAATCTAATAAAGTCATTTAGTGATTAATTATTAGTAACTAATTATTAATTGTATCGTGACAAATTACCTGAATTTAATATTATAATTAGGAACAATTTAATCCAAATAATGAATTTAATTTATATTCATTAATATGCATAACCATCAATCTAATAACTATCCTTAATTATCCATGATATGGTCAATTAGCAAAGTCAAACTCAGATTATTATAACTAAAAACAAAGGTAACTGCAAAGGTAAAAAAAAAGGATAGAAAAGCAAGCAGCGCTCGGTTTCTGTGTGTTTTGTAATGTATGGTTATTGAATATCCTGGGCGAGCCATTCGATGTTAAACTACGAACCGAGTAAGACATTAATCTCCATGTTTTGGACTTGTTTCTAAGATTAATAGTGACCCAAATTATACCCTTTACTCTTGCGAATAGCACCCCTTACTTATACAATTTTTTTTTAAATCAATTTAATTACAAATAGCAACAATTTAATCTTTCGCGAACCTTTCAAGTGAAATCAAATTATGAAGAAGTGAAATAAAGCCACCCCTGCTGTAATTTGCGTAAATTTATACTAAACGAGATAGAAACCTTTCGCGAAGGAAGGGAGACTCTCACCGAAAGCGCTTTTTATTAAATTTCCAATTACCGAGTGCATAAACAGGGTTAATTAGATTAAGAGCTTAATTCGATTCTTAAAAAGGGGATTTTTAAGAACAATGTTTTTATTTCTTTTTAATTTTCTAACAACTAATGTTACTCGTAATATACAAGTAAATGTCGCTCTAGGACAATTTAAAAATCCAATTCTCTTGGAAAATTGCAGCCATAAAACTGCACGAGCACACACAAATGCATCGGGGAGATATTTACCGGCAATTCACAAATATTTTCTAGTGAATTAATAAAATAATAGCAAATTTATTATTATATAATTTTATAGTTACACTCCAAGCGTTAAAAATATTTGATTCATTAAAATAAGGAGAATTCCCTTCAGCAAATTCCGCTGGAATTTAATATTCAGTCGAGTAATATATAAACAGGATTAGGTATAACCTGAAAGGGATGCGGAGCAGTAGCACAAACTATAAGAAATTGTGTGAGTATTTTGTGTAGCAGACAAGCCTCATTTGGTGCCTAATGTAGAAGAAGATGTTTTTACCTAAGGAATTCAAATAGAAATTCCGCGTTTTGTAGTTATTTAGGGATGGCTGGGAAATCCCCGACGCGCCGCCATTGCGATTACTCCAACAAACCGAGACAGTTGCGAGATATATAAAATGTACATTAAGTTTATATTAGTGGCGGTATTGGGATGCAATAATGGATTTTGTGCCAGCTTCTCTACGTTTCTATTTATTCTACGTTTTGCATACAACTTGAGCTGAATTGACGTTAGTTTTTTTTTTGTGACGTGTTATTAAATATACACAAGCAATATAGATGATTAATTCTTGCACAATATTGATACTGAGTAGAAAATAAGTCTATTGCCCTCAGCTATATTACAATTAATAAAAATGTAATAGAAGTTATGAATATTGAATAATGAATATATTATTCTAATAAAATCTATTAAAATAAAATTCAGTACAAAATGGCAATACAAATTTACATTAAGTACTATAATAGCAATATATTTTAGAGATGCTATAACAGTATGCAGTGCAAAATGTTAGTAATTAATAAACTTTTTTTATATTTAAAAAAAATCAATTTTTTATTGCAATCTGTCATTCATATTGTTCAAATAATAGATAAAGTGTATTATTCTACTCGCGTGTAATGGTTTTGGTTAGTTAGTATATTTTAAAACATTTTGTTATCATTTATATTTAAATTGTTACCCGTTTCCAGCGTTGTTCATACTAGTTTGTCAATCAAAAATTGAAACTTACCTGAAACAAAAAGAAAAGAACATAAATTAAATATTTCATAGTTAATTTACTTAATTTTTTGTGTGAAATTTGTTATAATAGAAAGTTGTAGTTGATTCTTATCATTTTTGGATAAAACAAACAAAGCAGTAGTAGTTACTTTACAATTTTCAAAGTACAGATTTTGAAAAAGTTTATTTAAAAGAAAAGTTGACACAGGACGATTGAGAACATTTAAAAATATCAAACAAAGCTTGTCTCATATTTATTCCAAACATTGCAATGTTTTTGTGTAATGTCAAAATTCAATTTTAAAAATTGTAAACAAATTAAATGCTTTCCAAACATTGCAAATTATTTTTTTAATATCAAAAATTAGTTTTTAAAATTCTAAATAAATTTTATTATTTTTCAAAAACCAAAAAAAATTTAATTAGTTTTTAATTGCTTCCATGAATGCTAAGGTCACACTTTTTAAAAAAATTTAACATAATTTAGCTATTTATGCAAACTATTTTTGTAATATCAAAATTCCATTTTAAAAGTTTTAATTAATTTTTTGTTTGTTTTTTAAAAATCAAATAGTTTTTAATCAATCTTTAATTGCTTCAATTATTGCTAAGTTTTTAGAAATATTTTATAAAATTTTGGTCAAAATGGCCAAATAATTTTAATAATGTCAAAATTTAATTTTGGAAGTTGTAAATATAATTTATTATTTTTCAAAAATTAAAAGTTTTAAATTATTCTTCAATTGCTTTTATTAATGCCGAGGTCACACTGATTAGAAATCTTTAACAAAAATTGTTTCAAATATGCTCAAAACATTGCAAATTATTTATGTAATATAAAAATTCAATTTTGAAAATTGTAAATAAATTTGATTATTTTTTAAAAATCAAAAAAATTATAATCAATCTTTAATTGCTTCAATTAATGCTGAGGTCACACTGCTTAGAAATCTTCAACAAAATTTGTCTCAAGTATGCTCAAAACATTGCAAATTATTTATGTAATATCAAAATTTAATTTTGAAAATTGTAAATAAATTTGATTATTTTTTAAAAATCAAAAAAGTTATAATCATTCTTCAATTGCTTCTATTAATGCTGAGGTCACACTGTTTAGAAATCTTCAACAAAATTTGTCTCAAATATGCTCAAAACATTGCAAATTATTTATGTAATATCAAAATTCAATTTTGAAAATTGTAATTAAATTTGAATATTTTTTAAAAATCAAAAAAATTATAATCAATCTTTAATTGCTTCTATTAATGCTGAGGTCACACTGTTTAGAAATCTTTAACAAATTTTGTCTTAAATATGCTCAAAACCTTGCAACATATTTATGTAATATCAAAATTCAATTTTGAAAATTGTAAATAAATTTGATTATTTTTTAAAAATCAAAAAAATTATAATCATTTTTTAATTGCTTCTGTAAATGCTGAAGTCACACTGTTTAAAAATCTTAAACAAAATTTGCCTCAATTATGCTCAAAACATTGCAAATTATTTATGTAATATCAAAATTCAATTTTAAAAACTGTAAATAAATTTGATTATTTTTTAAAAATCAAAAAAATTATAATCATTCTTTAATTGCTTCTATTAATGCTGAGGTCACACTGTTTGAAAATCTTTAACAAAATTTTTTTCAAATATGCTCAAAACATTGCAAATTATTTATGTAATATCAAAATTCAATTTTGAAAATTGTAAATAAATTTGATTATTTTTTAAAAATCAAAAAAATTATAAACAATCTTTAATTGCTTCTATTAATGCTGAGGTCACACTGTTTGGAAATCTTTAACAAAATTTGTCTCAAATATGCTCAAAACATTGCAAAATATTCATGTGTTATCAAAATTAAATTTTGAAAATTGTAATTAAATTTGATTAATTTTTAAAAATCAAAAAAATTATAATCATTCTTTAATTGCTTCTATTAATGCTGAGGTCACACTGTTTGGAAATCTATAACAAAATTTGTTTCAAATATGCTCAAAACATTGCAAATTAATTATGTAAAATCAAAATTCAATTTTAAAAATTGTAAATAAATTTGATTATTTTTAAAAATCAAAAAAATTATAATCATTCTTTAATTGCATCTATTAATGCTGAAATCACACTGTTTGGAAATCTTTAACAAAATTTGTCTCAAATATGCTCAAAACATTGCAAATTATTTGTGTAATATCAAAATTCAATTTTGAAAATTGTAAATAAATTTGATTATTTTTTAAAAATCAAAAAAATTATAATCATTCTTTAATTGCATCTATTAATGCTGAGATCACACTGTTTGGAAATCTTTAACAAAATTTGTCTCAAATATGCTCAAAACATTGCAAATTATTTATATAATATCAAAATTCAATTTTGAAAATTGTAAATAAATTATTTTTTAAAAATCAAAAAAATTATAATTATTCTTCAATTGCTTCTATTAATGCTGAGGTCACACTTTTTGGAAATCTCAAAAAAAATTTGACACAAATATAGTGAAAACATTGCAAATTATATGTATATTGTCAAAATTTAATTTTGAAAATTGTAAACAAATTTTATTAGTTTTCAAAATTTAAAAAGTTTTCAATCATTCTTCAATTGCTCCCAATAATGCTGAGATTACATTTTTTAGAAATTTTCAACAAAATTTGGCTCAAATATGAACAAAACCTTGCAAATTATTTAAGAAATGTCAAAATTCAAATTTAAAAATTGTAAATAAGTTTTATTATTTTTCAAAAATCGAAAAGTTTATAAACATTCTTCAATAGCTTTTATTGATGCTGAGATCAAACTTTTTAGAAATTTTTAACAAAATTTGGTTTAAATTTAATCAAACGATGCAAATTATTTGTGTAATTTTAAAAATTCAATTTTGAAAATAGTAAATAAATTTTATTATTTAAAAAAAAATTATTAATTTTTCAATTGTTTCTATTAATGTTGAGATCACACATTTTAAAAATATTTAACAAAATTTGGCTTAACTAAAATCAAACCATTGTTAATAATTTTTGTAATATCAAAATTCAATTTTAAATTTTTTAAATAAATTTTTATTTTTTTCAAAAACAAAAAAAATTCATTCTTCAATTACATCTATTATTGCTATGACCACAATTTTTAGAATTCTTTATCAAAATTTAGCTCAAATGTGGTCAAAACATTGCAAATTAATTTTGTAATGTCAAAATTTAATTTTAAATTTTTTTAAAAATTTTTATTTTTTTTAAAACAAAAAAAATTATACTTCAATTTTGTCTATAAATGCTATAGTCACAATTTTTAAAATTCTTAATCATAATTTGGCTCAAATATGGTAATAATATTTCAAAATTTAATTTTAAAAATTGTAATTAAGTTTTTGAAATACTCTTAGAATCTTATAAAATTTTAGAAAACCAAAAAGATTAACTAAGGTGTTAAAAGGTACTTTGAGACTCTGAATTAGCTTCCAAAAATCCAAAAATTCTTAAAAACTATATAATAGTTTAGAAGTTTATGAAAAACATTTTTCAATAAATAATATAAAATTTAAAAAAAAAAGGTTTTTTTTACTCTGATCCATCCACTCATCCAAGTCTTAATTATCAAAATATTTATTATTTGAACCATTTCTTGTGTGCTTGTACTTAGATATCAAAGAATTGTTTAACAATAATTATCTTGATATTTAAGTGGGCGGGTAAAAACTAAGTTTAAAATGTGGGCAAGTAGCTTTTTTTAACGGAGAGTGGGTTAGTTAGGTGAAGCACTCAATTCAAATTTCGGCGCATAAATTGTCGCAAGTTCAAGCCCCAACTCCATTAGAGCAATTTTAAGAAATTGTGGTTTTTATTAATTCAAGAAGTTACTCTAATACAATTTTAGTGTTTCTGTAATTATAATTTCATTTTAGCAGTTATTTTCAAGAACGTAGACTTAAACTGACCTCCGCATTTTCCTGATTTAACGGTTACAGATTAATTTATTTGATTTAGGGATATATAAAAGACAGAGTTTACGTCAATAAGCTAACAATCATTTTCTATGTCAAAGTAAATTGTCTCTTTGACCACTTTGGCACTGATAATAGGTGCATACTTTGAAACACTAGTGTATATTGTGTCTCATATTGGGTGGAGGGGCAATTTACACAAAATACATCATTTATTAAATTTAAATAATTATTATCTAGGTAAAACCTTTTTCAAGCAAAACTTGAGGTGATTATCCTTAGAAAATGTTTTAAAACGCACTCAATTCTGAAAAATTGAAAATGGCTGTCAATTACCTAACGTGATTTTTAACATAATAAATCTAAATTAATTTGCCTATAATATTTGTAATTAAAAAAAAAGTTTTTATATTGCTATTCTTTGTGCTCGCTACAAGCGTTGCAAAAATTGTTCTACATAAACATGCGGGACCTACAGTTTAACTTCCAACAATTTACTAGGCAGATGCTGGTTTGCTATTACTTTGCAAAAGAGACAACCGCTTCAAAATATATTAGAAAAGTTAGATGTTGCCACTGCTGAGAATCAAACTTAGTCTCTCTGCTTAACAGTGCTTGTACTATTGCGCTACGGTTTCTTTAAGACAAACAAAATACAAAAACATGTTAACTTTAGTTTGTAAAAAAAAACTCTATTTAAAGCTTTTTAGTACAACTATAGCATTGTTATTGTTTTGATTATTTTATTTATGTATTTTACATAAGTTTTTACTAAGTGTTGTTTAGACAACTTTTTGTCATTTTCTTTACACAAAGAAGTCTATTTTGACTATACAAAATATAGATCAAATCTGATGTAATATATGTAAATACAATGAGCAAGAGTACCAAACTAGAATCAAAGTTTTAGTATTTCAAAGTTGAAGTTCTGTGCAATAAGCAAATGTTAGGATACTATAGTTTTAGAGTGCAAACAAAACAAAAATCCTTGCATTAATTTTAATACTTTATCCTCACTCAGCGTTTCAACTCTAAAACACTAAAGCTTTGATTTTATCTTAATACCTTTGTTAAAAGTAAAAATCACCTACGTCTATGTTGTCCAATATTGGCGACAAATAGGCTGTAAGCGTCGTACGATAAGACTGCGCATAGATTGTAACAGTTGTACCTTCATTATTCTTGAAAAAACATGGTTTTATCACATTACTGGTCAGTTTTTGGCCTTGTAGTCTAAAGAGTCTTTACTAAAATTTTGACTAAAATTGACATAGGTTGACAGCGTTTTTTCGGGACCTAAAAATTACAAGTTTTAAAGATCGCGAATGTTTTCGTGCAACTTCTTGCAACAAAATAGTGGTGTATACGTATTGATTCTATAAGTCTTGTGTGAACACATTTAAGAAAGATTAAAAACGAAAAAAACCAGACCTCAAAGATCAAATTTCTTTAAAATTTGACAAAGTTAGAACGGTTTAAACAAAGCATAATTTTGCAGTTTTGCTAAATATACGGGATTTTTTTGAATAATGTTTAAAGCATAATATATCAAAATGACTGCCTCAACATTAAATAAACGAATATGGGTTTTAAAGTACATGTAATAAGGAATATTTTGAGCCATCGTGGACCTCCTTATTTTTTTTTTTAAAGCCCAAAAATTGAGATACAAAAATGTGCGGTTTGTCGATTTTGACATTTTTTCAAATATTAAAAAATTCTTGATAACGCCCGATATACTATTTCTCATATAGATAACCTTTATTCTTATGTTTTAGAGAGTTCTTACTAAAATTTTGACTAAAATCGATATAGGGTGACAGCGCTTTTTCGGGACCTAAACATTACAAATCTTGAAGATCGCAAAAACATGTCTAACTTCCTGCATTAAAATAGTGGTGTATTGATTCTATAAGTTTTGTGTGATCATTTTAAAAAGAGATTAAACACAAAGAAATCTAGACCTTGTGGATCAAATTTTGTTAAGATTTGACAAAGTTAGAAAGGTTTAAAGAAAACAAAATTTTGCGATTTTGCTAAATTACGGTTTTTTTTGGAATAATGTTTGAAGCTTAATATATCAATATGACTGTTACAATAGTGAACATAATAATGTGGGTGTTAAAGTACATGTGATTTAGAATAATTTGAGCCATCGTAAACCTTTTTATCTTTTTTCAGAAGCCCAAAACTGAGATACAAAATAAGCTACAGAAGACGTTTTTTTGTAAAATTTCTGACTTTCAAATGTGTGTCATTTTAAACAGGCAATATTCTAAAGTCCAAAATTTTGGAAATCTCATTTTTTTCATCCATATTTTGATCCCTGAAAATTTGAGCAAAATCAAAGAGGTCGACCTTTTCAAATTGGTCGAAAAGTAATGGAATTACCCATATACATTCACAAAGTTTGTTAATAAGAAAACTAATTTTGTAAAAAAGTTTTCATTTTTGAGCAAACTAATGTTTTTAGTCAAATTACCGAATTTATAAAGAGTACAAGCCAAAATCTACAAGAACTTTACACTACAAAAATATCATAAAAAAAAAAGAAAAACTTCTAATATCTTTATTGCTACACTCAATCTGAAGCAATTACTACAAAAATCAACGTTTTTTTGGCTTGAAGTCTGTCAAATGAACACCACAATACAAAAGTTTTTAGTTGATTTGTCATAGATAGATAGATAGATAGATAGATAGATAGATAGATAGATAGATAGATAGATAGATCACTTTATTTCAGTAAAATCTTACACAAAGACATAGGAATAAATCAAATTGTGCAAACATTAGTATAATACTTTCACAAAGTACCTCTGAGTACAATGCACTATGCATTTTTAATGTTTACCGTGTACAGTACTTATAAACAACCATGTTATATTGCAAACAAATTCGCTAAAAAGCCAAACCTAAACTGTTTTGTGATCTTGCATTTTTTGCCATTAGCGTTTTCAATAACAACCAGTTAGTCTACAAATTAATTTAACATTGTTAAAGAATCACTGCATTCAAAAATCATGCCCAAAAAACCTGCAATAAAAACCAATAAATCACTTCACCAAAAAAATGCTGATTTTTTCTCTAATAATTTTTTTACAAATAAAACTGTGCTTACAGATAACTACAAAATATATTATAATATATTTACATATTTACAACTTTTTTTTTCTCTCCACCTGGTCTTCACACCGTTTCCATATATGGTAGGCTGCAAAGCTTCGTATTCGGGACACCATTTTTATTTTCTCTTTCCATTTATCTTATTTTGTGTGTTTTATCATGTTGGTTTATTTATTTGTTTGTTTTGGTCTTGATATTATATATTTTTTTTTTTTAATTTTTGTTTTAAATTCTTTATAAGTTTTCGATTTTTTAATGTTTTCAGGTGGTTTTTCTGTTCTGTCCCCTTGTTGTGTGTACATGTATATTACGTCTTCTTCTCATGTTATGTTAGATTTGTTTTAATTTTTTAATTTTTAATTTTTTTAATGTTTGTTTTGTTGATTATTTTGTATACTTTTTCTATTGGTGTTAGCTTTGGTAGTTTATGTATTATTTTAAATATTTTGTTTTGTTGTTTTTGTATTTTCTGTATATTTGTTTTTGTTGTTATTTATTAAATAGTTAATTTTTGATAAATATTTTGAGTAGTATATTAGTTTCTTTAAGTATGCATTTCCTGGCTCTATAGACAGCTCCTATTGTTGCTGCAATTTCTTTTAATATTTTGTTTATTTGTGTATCCCATGTTAGTTTCTCTGTTATTATTATTCTCAAGTATTTTGTCTGCTTTGTTCTGGTAATTGGTATGTTATTTATTTCAATTTTTATGTCAATATCTTTTGTATTTTTTTGTCTTATTACTATATATACGTCGTATTTTCTTCATTTATTGTTTGTATGTTTTTGTCGTACCATTTAGTTAATTTTTTAACGTCTTCATTTATGTTTTTTCTATTGCTTCTTTTGATTTTTTCCGTAATATATAATACATGTGTCGTCAGCATATGTATATATTTCTCCAGTCAAGTTTATCTTATATATATTATTTATGTATAATATATACAATATTAGTGCTAGTACTCCACCTTGTGGTAGCCCTTAGTCTGTTATTGTCAATGTACCAAGTATGTTGTTTATTCTTGTTCTTTGTGTTTTGTTTTTAATATTTGTTATTAGTAGTTTTAAGTTTGTGTTTTTTATTTCAAGAATTTTTATTTTATTGAACAATTTGTCTTTGTCGATGGTGTCAAAAGCTTTTCTCATGCCTATAAATATTGGAATTACGTACTGTTTTTCATCCAGCTTTTGTGTTATGTGTTGTATTATGTCAGTTGTTATGCCCATTGTGTTATGTTTGTTTATGTGTGTCATTAATCTGTTATATATTGCTTTTTCTTAACACTGATATAAGCGATAGCGGTCTATAATTTTCTAATTTTGATTTTTCTCCTTATTTGTGTATTGGTTTTATAATTTGTTTTTTAAGTATTTGTAGATATTCACCTGTTTGCATTATTTTATTTATTAATTTTTTTCAGTATTGGTGCTAATTTTTTTTTTTATATTTTTTATTACGTCATGGGTTATTTGATCTTCTCCTGGAACGCTTCTAATTTTTAGTTGTTTGATTATATTTTCTATTTCTTCTTCTGTTGTTTTGTCAAACGTAGCTTCTTCTTCTATTCTTACAGTTGTAATTGTTTCTCTGCCATCATTCTTCTTAATATTGTTTGCCAAGTTTTTCCCCACTGTTGCAAAGTAGTTGTTCAGTTTGTTTGCTATGTCAATTTTATTTTTGAAAACCAAATTGCACTATGGTTTTGCATATACATTTACAAAGTTTCTTAATAAAAAAAGTAACTTTGTAAAAAAAAATTATTTCTCGTGAAACTAACGCTTTTAGCCAAACCGGATCTATAAAGAGTACAAGCAAAAATCCACAAAAACTTTACACTACAAAGAAATCATAGAAAAAAAAAAGACAAACTTTTAATATCTTTATTGCTACACTCTATCGGAAGCAATTAACACAAAAAAACAACGTTTTTTTTTGGCTTAAAGTCTGTCAAATGTACTCCACAATACAAAACACTTCAATAAATTTTCTTTAGTTAACATGTCATAAGTCAAATTGTGCCTACAGATTTCTACAAAATAACGTATTATTGCCAGTGTGCAAATATTAGTAAAAAATTATCACAAAGTATCTTTGACTACAATGCACTATGCTTTATATTTTATAAGATAGTAAACAACCATGCTATATTGCAAACAATGACGCTAACAAGCTAAACGTAAACTGTTTTCTGTTCTTTCACTTCTTGCCACCAGCGCTTTTAACAATAACCATTTAGTCTACAAACTAATTTAACATTGTTAAAGCTGCAACCTCCGCATTTAAAGATTTACTGCATCCAAAGATTATGCTCAAAAAACATGCAACAATAACCATTAAATTGAATTCCACCATAGCACCAAATGCTACGTAAACCTCTTTACACGCATCCTAAAGAGAAGCTTCAATGTCTCAATAAAACGTCTTCGTTGGTTGATAGATTTTGTTAAACAAAAAAAAACAAAAGTGGAAGTGCTTGTAGCAGACCAACATTTTGGAGCACGTTTTTTGATCTTAAACAAAGAATTAATTAAAGTTGTTAGTTTTTCTTCTTGAGATATGTCTGAAACATTTTAGAATTTGTGTATAAAATAATAGGAAAAAAATTGCAATACTTTGATCTTGTTTTGAATAGACTAAAAAAAGAAGACATTTATTTTTTTCTTGTTCTGTGCTTTAAAAAGTTTTTACTACCAGGTTTTTTTGTAAATCTTGTGTTGTCCTTTTTGCAATCTCACTTTATTTTTTGAGTGCATCCACCGTCATTTGTAATGATTATACCCAAATATATTAATTGCTGCACTACTTGCAACTGTTCGGCCACTTGTTGTTTAGGTAATCTATAATCATGACGTTTGTTTTGTGGTTAATTAGTAAATTAAATGAAAAGTTTCTTGTTCTAATTTCTTTATTAGCCATTGCACGTTTTAAACACACTTAAAAATTAAATTAATGAATACAAGCATGGATTAGTACTAATGCCTACTAGTTACAAACTTTACACCAACGATTGTCCCGCTCTCAACACCTGAGAACAAGCGCTTAGTAAAATTGCATCAATTGCCATTAAAATTGTCTTTTTAGCGCAACCATTTTGTTAACCGTTGTGCTAACTTAACGTTATATTTTTGCGCAACTTCAAGTTGCCTCTAAATGTCTTAGAACCAAATGTAATTAAACACTTCAACACCTTCTCTAAATCTGGATAAACTCTTCTGTAAGTTTGTTGCTATTGGAAAGAAAGAATCACCACCAAACAAAGATAAATCATCTCAAACATTATCTTCAAAAAGTTGTGTCATTGCCAGAGCGCTTACAGATTCAGGAAACGGTAACTACACAAAAATTAGTATCATTCTTACAATCACATTTTTTTTGCAAATACTTTTGAACAACGCATTTTGACTACCTGTCTTTATAGTCAACCGCTTTGCTTACGCCAGAACTTTACTAAGCAACACCCAAAGAGAACCTAAGCGACTTCTTAACTGAAAATTGTATAAATTATAAATAATCATATTGTTAATAAGTGTTTTTCATTTGAGCGATTTATTTTTAAATTTTTAAATATCTCAAGTAAGAGCGTCTCAGACTTTACGAACATTTGGCGTTTGTGAGACGTTCTTTACTATAGAAAACATAAAAAATGTAAGAATTGTTTGACAAATAAATTTAAAAATCACTGAATTAGTGCTACCAAGTGCGACTATTTTGTCCCCCAAAGTGTCTTAATATCAAAACGCATGTGCTATTTGAACAGACAAGTGGGATAATACACAAAACATAAAAAAAGATAAGTTAAATTTCTATGTAGATTTAATAATGAAATAATTTAATTTCAGGTAATCTAATTTTAAAAGTTTTATTACTTTTTAACAAAAGTCTACGCCACTAACAACAAAAAATTAAGTATTACAAAAAGGTTTTTTTCTAAAACATCTATAATTTGATCTCTAATATCATTAATCTTAACACAATTTTTATGTTTTCCTCTGAATCATAAACTACTTTGTATTATTATTTAAACATTATTAAAATAGTTAGCATTAAATATAGTTTGTGTAGTCTGTTATAAAATAACAAAGTAACAGTATTGCTTCGAGACTTTTATGTAACTTAAGCCGGCTCATATTATAGTACATCAACAATACAAGTACAACTAACAATTATAAATACCTGCTATTAATAGTGCCGAAAAGCATTGATTTCTTCTATGCAGAATAATAAACATCCATTTTTTTTAAACAATTATTAAAGCCTGTTGACCTAACCACTGTCAACATTGCACTAAAATCTTACTGCAAATATGATAAGAAATGTTGCCAACGTTAATAAAATTAATTATTTATATTGATTAGAAAGATAAATTATAAAATATTATTGTCTATATTTTAATACAAAATTTACAAATATAATTTTGTAATTAAATGATCTTAATTTCGATTGATTTATCAATTATCTTCGATTGGCGGTATTGTTCGGAGTCAAGTACTTTTGGCAACACTTCCCAGTCACCCCACTTCACCCAGTTGTATAGGTATTGCGATCAGCTGTTGCGGGAGTGCAGCTTTTCTCTACAAATCCATTAACAAAATCGCGTATTTTATTATATTAAAATGTGTTTTAAGTATGTGCATCGTGTTCTAGACTAAGTGTAGATACTTTTGTGCGATATTCAAGACCCAATTCGATGTTATAAATGTGGAATTGGATTGAATCTATGCCGGCTAGATGAAGGTGAGTCATACAGTTTAATATTGACATAAAATTGATACATTTCAATACGCATGCTGTAATAATATTACAGTAATTGTTCTTAAATCGAAGATAACATTACTAGATAGGTTTCTTGTTACATAAAGAGTATATTTTAATTTTATAAATTATGGATTTGTTGCAAATCAAAACTATAATTGTATTCTACAATGGTCAATTTATTTGTGTGCAAATAGATTTTGGTTTATTGTCTTTTGTAAACTTATAGACTATTTTGTGACATTATGTGTGACTTTAAATAACATGGATTTACTATGAAATATATTTTTACTACTATATAATCTGTTAGAAACTTAATATTACATTTTCAAAACGTAGTCAGCAAAACTGAACAACTGAAATATGATTATTAACCCAAGTCGATAAATTAAAATATCCAGACAAAGAACTTATAAAAAGAATATTGCTACTGCATTGATTAATCCTCATCTGAAGAGCGTAATTCTCTCCCTTCATTGCTTAGGGGGGGTCTGGGGTCTCTCTTTCTCGACGTCACAAGAAAAATATCAAATTCTCGAGTCGCTGCAGCCAGGCAAACCAGCCAGCACAAGACAAGATAAGAGATAAAAATTCCACTTTGATTTATGCAATCCATTTGGTTTTTACATACCAATATTTCACCCCCCGGTGAAGAAGCGGCCCCAAAATATATTTGCACAGAATTGTAATTTTTTTAATAATTCCGCTTCATTTATATTCACTATTAATATTTTATTCTGGATGTGATTCCACCACCACCAGTCATTTTGTATGCAGAAGGGATATCATAAGAAATGAGCAAAAAAAAATTAATAAGGAGATGATAATAAAAATTATTGGAGAGAGCTTGATATATTAGCCACATTAAAGATTTTATTATTATTATTATATGGACTATTCATCTGATTCAATTATAAAAGTATTATGAAATTTGTTGATATACTTTTGATATACCAAAGATCATTGATATTTGCGGTGTATAATGCGATGACATAATTGTCCCAAATAGTCTTCCCATTAAATGTATTATGAACGATTAACCTCAAACTATAAAATTCCATTATAATTTTAATGAATTAGTCTCATTGATTATGCAATGGCGTTTAAGTCTCTTTACAAACTGACACTATTATTACATGCAATTACACAATTAGATATTTATTATTTCGTTAGAAACGGTTCCGTACGTAGAAAATATAATTACAACCCTCACCTTTAACAAAGGGACATGATGAAAACAACGGCCGTGATCCCACACACATAAAACAAACGCCTCGTTCCTGCTACTGCTACTGCTGCTGCTGGTGCTATGTTTGTACAGTTTGCCAAGTGGTAACACACACGAAATTCACTCGTACATCACACCGGATTAGTTAATAACACAATTTCCATTCGGTTGTAAATTTCAATTTCATTAAGCGTGCCAAATTTCATCAAATTATTTCAAAAGCCGGCAATTAAAACGTTTAGAGAACGTTCGCTTTGTATGTCCCAATTATATAAAAATTAAATTAACAGCCATCTATTTGAGAGAGCAGTTGTAAACAGTTTAATATTTCCCCAAAATCTGTATAAAATTTGAATTTATATTCATGTAATGAATTGAAAGCCACACGAAATACCTTTTATAACGAACGACAGTCGCAGATTCAGAAAGTTATTGAAACATTTTATTATTTATTCTTTATCTTCATATATAATAATCTCTAGAAATTGGACTGCATCTTTTTAATTTTTTATTATTGTTTACCAAGTATTTCAAGTTAATTCTGCTTGTAGGATCTTATTTTTACACAATAATGGCAATTATCTATGATGCAGGCATAGGTGTTGATATTCAAACCTTGTGTTGGTATTCTACTGTATTCCAGTACAATTTAGACGATATCTAGTTTGTACATTTTCTAAAAAAAATACAATTATAACAGAATCTTGAAGTTTTACTTTGTCACCTAAGATGGTTCCATGTTTTTTAAGAATTTTAATATTTTATTAAACTTTTTGTCTATTCTAAGTTTTTAAAGAGTGGGCCATCTAATTTTTGAAATTTGAATCGGCTTCAATTAAGAAAACTAATAAATATTTTTCTAAAATTATGAGTTTATTAGGAAAATTGGACATTTTCATTTAAGAATGAACATTAACATCATTCAAATGACAGCTACGGCTGCTTGACTTTTTTTTAGTACATTTTTAATTGTTTGAGCTCCAATTGCATGAATGTCAACTTTGATTTTGTGTTTCAAGGTATCAATTGTCTCTGGATAGTTAGCGTAACACTTATCCTTAAGATCTCTCCACAAAAAAAATCCAACGGGTTCAAATCACAACTTAGGTGGCTAATTGACATCAGCCTTTCCGCTGATTATTTGATTTCCAAAAACAGTGCGCAAAAGAACGATAGTTACCTTGGCTATATGGCAAGTGGCTTTGTTCTATTCAAACCAAAAGTCATCCATTTAATACTCTTCAATTTTTGGAAACAAAAATTTGTTTAGCATGGCATAACAACATTTGATATTGACGGCATCGGCGGCTCCTTGTTCATTTTTAAAGAAAAATGGTTAAATAATGTCTCTGGCCTAAAAACCACACCAAACGGTTACTTATTTTGAATGCATAGGCTGTTCAATAGTCATGTGTGGATTCACTGATCTCCAAATGCGACAATTTTGTTTATTGACATAGTCTCCGAGATGAAAATGAGCTTCATCGGTTTTTAGGCAAACTGAAAACGCATTAGATGGTCATGAGGCATCATTTCTTGGACTAATTCAACAGTATAGGCTTTCAAACCAAAGTCTTTATGCAAAGTTCTCCTCAAAGAAAAAAATGCGAGAAATGTTCAGTTCCTGAGAACGTTGACGAGTTGATGTTGATTTATGTTCACGCACACTCTGAGCAACAAAATTAATTTTTTGACTGAGTTCTCTGGACGAGAACGTGGACGTGTTGTTTTATCTTCTAACGATCCAGTTTTGCGAATTTGCTTCACAAATTGGTATACCAATTGCGTTGAAGGCACTTCATTTCTATGAAATTGGTTTTGTAAATTTCTCACCGTTTGCGTAGAAGACTCACCACTTTGGAAATAAGTTTCTATTATTTTACAACTTTGTTCAAGTGTAAAGCGTCTTATTTTTATTTGCATAGTTCAAATTCCAAACGTTTTATGGCCCATCCTATGTAAGAATTTTTGAATTATTTTTCTAGAAGCTTTTAGGGTATTCATGCATTTGTAAAAACTTTTATTAGGCTTTTTAAAATTTTTGATTTAAAGTTTTCCAAACCTTTTATTCTTAATCTATCTAGCATATTTTTTAAGAATTTGTTTGTGTTTTCTTCAACATTTTTTATGATTTTCAAACCTTTCAAAATATTTTGAGTACATTGATGGTTTTTTTGGTGTTATATAGTAGTATTTACAGTTTTTTCAGGCATCTCAAAGCTTTTTGTCATCTTTTTAGCATCTTTTAAGATTTCTCAGAATCTTTTCAATGCATTAAGTCATTTTAAGTCTATATAGTTATCTTAGATCCTCACATTAATATAAAATTTTGTAAAAATATGACATTTGTGATTCTTTAGGTATTACAAGAAATTAGTTCCAAAAGGTTTGCAGCTTTTAACAGCTCTAAAATCCAAATATTTGGAACCGCTTTTAAAAATGTTATAAAAATTATTTTTTTTATTACTTTGAAGCAAGTTTTATAACATATTTAATAAAATTAGTTAAAAGGAAATTTATCTAAAAAAATTGTAGGAGATTTAATACTTAACAATTTTTATGTTCCAATTTTTTAAGATAACTTTTAAGATATTTGAAGAAATTAGCTTCAATTTTACGTTTTTACATTTTGTCACTATTATTGATAAAAAAAACTTGTTTTTTTCTTAAGTCTCTCAAGATTTGAAGAAATTTCCAACATTTTTTTAGCATTCATTCTTCTAACGTCAAAATATTTAAATTTTGTAAAAAATGTAGTTTCTTCAAATTTATATTCTTTAAACATTTTTCAAACTTTTAAGCTTTTAAGAAATTTGAAAAAATTAGTTTTAATTCCAGGTTTCTGCATTTTTGACAGTTTATACAACAAAATTATAACAAAAATTGTCTTACAAGTTTAATCTATAATTTTTTATGGAACTTTTGTATTTATATTTAAAGAAATTTATTCCAAAACCACGTTTTTTGAATTGCAACTTCAAAATATTATAAAACGTTTGAAATAAATTTTGTGCAATTTATGTTTATAAACTTTTGTTTATAGCATGATGACGTGACAGTGGTTTGGATTGAATTAACCTACTTAGCCTCCCAACTGTTAATGTTCAAGAGGTTAGGTCACAACCTTCTTCTGGAACAAAGTAATCTCTGACTTTTGCAGAGATATCAAACATTGAATTTTTTGATCACAAACACTTGGGTGGGTGGGTGGGATACTATATAGCATGATGACGTTTAAGTAGTTTGGATTGAAGTGACTCATGTACCCACTCAACTGTTAGTGTTTAAAAGGTTGGATCACAGTTTTCTCTTGAGACAAAGTAACTTCTGATGCTTGCAAAGAGGCCAAACATTAAACCTCTTGACCAAGAACACATTGGTGGGTTGTTGGGATATTCCATAGCATAATGACGTGTCAGTGGTTTGAATTGGTTGGATCACAACTTTTTTCTGGAACAAAGTAATCTCTGATTTTTGCAGAGAGATCAAACATTGAATCTCTTGATCACAAACACTTGGGTGGGTGGGTGGGATACTCTATAGCATAATGACGTTTAAGTAGTTTGGATTAGAGAAAACCACCCACCGACTCAACTGTTAGTGCTCAAAAGAGTAGATTACAATTTTCTTTTGGGACAAAGTAACTTCTGACGCTTGCAGAAAGGTCAAACATTGAATCTCTTAATCACGAACACTTGAGTGGTGGGTGAGATACTTTACAGCAGTGTTTCCCAACCTTTTTTGTGCCATGCCCCACCTAAGCCATTCTAAAGTTCTTATGCCCCCCTATATTAATTTAATATTTTAATTTAGTGAGATCCTTGCGCTTGATGCTTGCTGCATAAAGATTTTATGTTGTGTTGTATCCAAACAATTTCTTTTTTTACCAGTAATCATTTACAGCACTAAATCCACATTCAGTTAAACATGAAGATGAAAACGGTAACAATAGTTTTCTTGCACAATTGGTTGAATTTGGGTATTTGATTTCTGTTTCCTCACAAAGCCATGCCATCGCTTCTTTTATATTAAATAAAGTTTTAACTGACTCATCATTTTGCATTTCTGCGAGTTTTTCTTGATACTGCATATTTAATATATCAGACAAATCCACTAACATTGGCTACATCAATCATGTTGGAAAATCAATTTGTTTGAAATCAGAAAATCTTTCTTTTAAATCAGCCGATAGATGAATTCAGATGATTGACAATAACAAGTATAGCGGTATCATTTACTTCACATTTTTGGAGCCAATAAAACTGTTCAAAGTTTTTATTGTTAATATATTTCTGACATAACTCAATAAGGGTAATGAAACCATATATCTTCACTTTTGCATCGACAAGATTTTATTTGTTCCTTAAAGTTGGCCGCGGAGCATGCCCTCTGCCGCAGGGAGGTTAACTTGACGACGCCAAAAACCCAGTTGATATTTTGATCTGGTCAAACAAATTTATAATATTTATTGGCCTGAATTATTTAAGAATTTGCTTTGTTTTTTCAATTTTGGCACCGAAATCTAACATTGCATTTAAACGGCCCGGAGCAAAAGGATTAAACTCGTGTTGAGTCTATTTTTGAATTGCCCCCTTTAACAATCAAATTGCCTCTCTGTGGGGCGTAAACCCCACGTTGGGAAATACCGCTCTATAGCATGACGACGTGGCAGTGGTTTGGATTGGAGTTACCGACTCATCTACCTACCCAACTGTTAGTGTTCAAGAGGTTGGACCACAACCTTCTTTTGGGACAAAGTGACCTCTAATGCACGCTGAGAGGTCAAACATTAAATGTTTTAATCATGAACATTTGAGTGGGTGAGTGGTATAGCATGATGACGTGTCAGTGGTTTGGATTAGAGTGACTTACCCACCCTTTCAACTGTTACTGTTTAAGAGGTTGGATCACAACATTCTCTTGAGACAAAGTAACTTCTGACGCTTGCAAGCAGGTCAAACATTATATTTTTTGATCATAAACACTCTGGTGGGTGGGTGGAATACTCGATAGCATGATGACGTCTTAGTAGAGTGGACTAGATCAGGGGAGTGGGGGGTGCATCAAGAAATTTGCCTTTTTTTTAAGTTTTTTATCGTTTTTTAATTTAAAATTGCAATTTCAACTCTGGCGTAAAATTTTAAGTTTATTTAGCTAAGGTTTTTGCAATTTTTACATTTTTAGTGATAAAATAATAACAAACACTTTTGTTGTTGTTTTGTCAAAAAGTTGTTTGTGTGCAAGTTTTAGGATAATTGAAAATGTTGGTTCTAAAACAATGTTTTCTCTGTGTTTAGATTCAATATCTTGCAAAACACTTTTAATAAATTTGGTATAAAATTATTTTTTTTTAAGACATTTGAAAAAAATAGCTTCAAACCTAGGCTTCTGCAAGTATTTTTCATAAATTTTGTAAGAATTTTGTTTTTTTAAGTTTTTTTTAAAGGTTTTATGTCAAAATATTTATAAACAAGTTTAATAAATTTTGAAGAAAATTATATTTTTTACAGCTTTTATGTAATAACTTTGTTTTTAATTGTTGTCAAAATATTGCAAATCATTTTTTTACGGAAGAAATTAACTTCAAAACTAGGTTTTAGGCATTTTTAACAATATTAACGTCAAAATAACTAAAAACGCTTTACATAAAAAATTTAATTAATTTAACAATTAAAATATTACTAAAAATTATTTGATTTTTTGTTTTAACTTATTCTAACCCTAACAACTTTGCTGGTAATCATAATCTGGAGTGACCCATCCACCAGCCCAAGTGTTAGTAATCAAAAGATTGGATATTGCTCTCTTTCTTCTTGGAAATATTTTTAATTTCTCGATAACAAATTCTTGGGCGGGTGGGTACGCACTTCAGTTTAAACTATTTGCTCTGGAGTGGCTCACCTATCCGCCAAAATGTTAGTAATTAAAAAATTGGATATTATTTCTTTTTTCTTGGACAAAAAGTTTTTTAACGAGTCTAAAGAAAAGTAATTTTTAATTTTTTGATAACAATTTTTTAGGCAGGTAAATGGGTACTTCAGTTCAAGCTATTTGGTAAAAATCATGACTTGGAGTAACCCATCCAACCGCCCAAGTATTAGTAATGTTAGTAATTAAATGATTGCATATCACTTCTTCCTTCTTGGACAAAGAAACCAAAGAAAAAGAAAATCAATTTTTTGATAACTAATTTTTGGGTGGGCGCTCATTAGTTTAAGCTTCTTGCTGGTAATCATCTTCTTTTGTTGCACGTTTTACAGCTATTTTACATCGCCCCAGAAGTCTTACGACTTGTTTGAAGGGGGATGATGGGACCAACAGCTTATTAGGTGACTTCCAAATCACCCTGGTGGATAAAGAGCAAATTATTATTTTAGTCATATTCGAGGATCGAACCCCGGACTGTTAACGTGCTACGCTAACGCTCTATAACTGAGCTATCTTATTGATAACATAATTTGGAGTGACCCACTCACCCGCCCAAGTGTTAGTAATTAGAAGATATCTACACCTTATTTTCTTTTTTTAAATTTATTGATAACAAACTTTTGGGCGGTGGATGATCACTCTAGTTTAAACTACTTGCTGGTAACTATGGTTTAGTGTAACCCACCCGCTTGCCCGAGCGTTGGTTCTCAAAAAATTGGATACAACTTTTTCTTCTTTGACAAATTTTTTTTTAACCCGTTCAAAAAAGAGAAACTTTAAATTTTTTGATAACAAACTTTTGATTGAGGGGTGTGCACTTTAGTTCAAACTGCTTGTTGGTATTTATAATCTGTAGTGACCCATTTACCCGCCTAAGTATTAGTTATAAAAATATTGAATATTACTTCCTCCTGTTTGCTCAAAGAGATTTTTAACGCATGCAAAGTAGAGATACTTTTAAATTCTCAATAACAAACATTTGGGCAAGTACGTCAGCACTCCAATTTAAACTACTTGCTGGTAATTATAATGTAGAGTGCCCCACCGACCCGCCCAATTGTTTGTAATAAAAAAAATGGACATTACCTTTTTTTTTAACAAAAAGACGTTGACGCATGCACAGAAGAGAAATTTCAGTTCAAGCTAATTGCTAGTAATCATAGTTTTGAATGACTTATCTACCCGCCCAAGTGTTAGTAATGATAGTAAATAACCCTCTTTTTTTGTGGACTTTTAACGCGCCCACAGAAGAGAAATTTACAATTTTATGATAAAAACTTTTGGGTACGCTGGTAGTCATAACTTGGAGTGATCCACTCATCCGCCTAAGTATTAATAATAAAAAAATTGGATATCACTTCCTTCTTCTCGTACAAAGAAACTTTTAACGCGTTTAAAGTAGAGACATTTTTAATTTCTTGATAAAAAACTCTTGGGAGGTAGAGGCAGTTTAAACTACTATGTAATATACAAATGATTTGGAGTGACCCACCCACTCGCCTAAGTGTTGGTCATTAAAAGATTAGATATACCTTTTCCTTCTTAGAGAGAAAGACATTTAACGCGTGCAAAAAAGAGAAACTTTTAATTTTTTGATAACAAATTTTTGGGCGGGTGGGTGCACACTTCAGTTCAAACTAGTTGCAGATATTTATAATCTGGAGTGACCCATTTACCTGCTCAAGTATTAATTATGAAAAGATTTAATATTATCTTATTTTTCTTGAAGTAAAGATACTTTCAATTTCTTGATAACACTTTTTTGGGCACTTAAGTTTAAACTATTTGCTGATAATCATGATCTGGAGTGGCACACCTACCCGCCTTAGTATTAGTAATTAAAAGATTGGATATCACCTTCTTCTTCTTGGACAAAGTGACTTTTAACGTGTGCAAAGAGAAATTTTTAATTTCTTGATAACAAATTTTTGTTCTTGTGAGTGAAAACTTGAGTTCAGTTTATTTGATGGTAATCTGGAGTGACATGCCCATTAAAAGATTCATTATCATTTTCTTCTTTTGAACAAAGTCATTTCTAACGTTTGATAAGAGCATGATTACAAGCAAATAGTTTAAATTGGAATTCCCGCCATGCAATGTGTCAATTATTAAGAGATTGAATATCACTTTCTTTAAAGAAATTAGTTTTAATTGTATGTTTTCTGCTTAACTGTTAAAATATTAAAGAAAGTTGTATAGTTATAAGAAAAATTCAGTTTTGCACAATTAATATATTTCAACTTTTCTTCAAACTTTATTTATTAAATACCAAAATATTTGAAAAAGTTGTCTTAACTATATCATGATAATTGAATTTTGAATAAATTTTATATTTTAATTTTGGTTCTAACTTTCTAAAAAAAAATAGTTTTTTAGAATTGTGATAGATTATTTGTGAATATTTTTTTTTATTATTATTTATTATGCTTTTTACGGCTATTTTACATCGCCACAGTAAGTCTACGACTTGTTTAAAGTGGTATGATGGGACCAACAGCTTAAAACGTGACTTCCGAACCACGCTGGTGGATAAAGAGCAAGTTATCATTTCAGTCATGTTTCGGGGATCGAACCCCGGACTGCTCGCATGATATGCAAGTGCTCTACCATTGAGCTATCACACCAATATATCAAAGACAAGTTTTATAAAACTTCTTCAAGATAATTTTGTATTTTGATACATTGTCAAATAATCAAGAGTGTGGTGTTTAAGAAATTTAATCACCAACACTTGAACGGGTGGGTGAGCAACACTAATCCAAACTACACGTTTACAACTTTTGAACTTAGTTTATGTCTACCCACCTAAGTGTTGATTTTCAAGAAATTGAATCACTAACATTTGAACAGGTGGGTGGGCAACACTAATTAAAATTACATGTCTACAACTTTTAAACTTAGTTTTTGCTTACCCATCAAAGTGTTTGTAATTAAGTGGGGAGCACATATTTAAACTACACGCCCACAACTTTTAAACTAAGTTTTTGCCTACTCACCTAAGTAAGAAAATAGATCACAAACAGTCGGGCGTGTAGGTAGTCAACACCACTCTAAACCGCACGCCCATAATTTTTAAACATAGTTTTCATCCAGTCACCTAAGTAAAAAGTTAAATCATATACAGTTAGGCGGGTGGGTGGGCAACACCAATTTAAAAACAACTTTTAAACTTAATTTCCGCCCACTAACACAAATGTTTGTAGACTGAATTTTGCATAAAATTTATATTTAAATTTTTGATTACTGAGCAATAGTTTTAAAACTATTTTTTTGAATTTTCGTAGTTTATCACTCCAATTTTTTCAAGATTATTGAGTTTTGCAGTTTTTGTATTGTTTTTACTTTTATCATTTTTGATATACTTAATGAAATTAGCTTTAAAACTTTGTTTTCTGTAGTTTGATGGTTAAAAAATAGCAAAAAAGTGGTTTGAATTTTAACATAATTTAGTTCTGCATTTTTCAATTTTAACTATTATTCTAACTTTCATAACTTTTAAGATATTTGAAGAAATTAGCTTATAGAACCATGTTTTAGCTCAACTGTCTAAAAGTTATAGAGAAGCATTTCAATTTTATTAAACTAATTGAATTTTGCATAATTTTTTTAACTTTTTTTTTATTTGAAGAAGTAAGCTCTAAAACTGCATTTTTGATAGATAACTTTTGAGTTTTGAATAATAATTTAATTTTAACTTTTATATCTTTTGAGATATTCAGAAAAACATTTAATAAAATTTTTTTTTTTTTTTAACTTTTATTATAATCTTTTTGTTAATTAAAAAAATTAGTTCTTACACAATGTTTTCTGTGTTTGGATAACTTAACTTATAAATTATCAAAAAAAGTTACTTAAAACTTATTAAAATAACTAGTTTTTGCATAATTTTTATATTTTAACTTTTGTTTTTTTTTGAGATTTTTGATTTTTAAACTTTGTGGCTAAAATATTAAAGAAATTCAATTGTGCAATCAAGATAATTAAATTCGGTATCATTTTTATAATTTTAACTTTTTTTCAAGCTTTTATAACTTTTGAAATATTTGTAAAAATTAGTTTTTTGCATTTTAATAACTTCAAAATACTAAAAAAAATAATTTCAAGTTTAACAAAATGTTACTTTTTTATTTCAATATTTTGTTAACTTTTGTAACTTTTGAAATACTAAAAATGTAAAAAAAATTTTCTAGAATTTTTGTATTCTGTCAGTTTTGCTCAGCTTTTTATCAACTTTCATAACTTTTGAGATATTAAAAAAAAGTTCTAAAACCAGGTATTCTGCATTTTATAGATCAATTGCAACTTAATCGTCAAAATATTAAAATAATCTCTAAATTTTATTTCAATAGTAAAATTTTGAACAGTTTTTGTATTTGAACTATTTTCCAACATTTATAATTATTGAAGAAACTGACTTAACAACTTTAAACTCAAACTCTATTTAATTTTTTTTGAAATTTGCTAAATTATCCACAATTTTTTAAAATTTTTGAAAAAAATCATTTTTTAATTCGGCTATTTTGACAGCTGAAAACATAAAATTTGGTTGATATTTGATTTTATATAAAATTAAATAAAATTTTTGATTTATATTAAATTATATAAAATTTTGTAGGTCACGTGTTTTGGTCTTCCGCATCAAAATAGCACTTTTATGAACCGAGACTAGTACGTATAAACTTTGATTTAAACACAACATTTTTGGTTATTAAATTTTTTTAATATTTTTGCTGCTATTCCAATGCGCAAAACTACGACAGAAAATATGCTTACGCAACCGTAACTCTACTGCTTATAATGATTTTTGATTTATAAAAATTGTTCAATTTATAAACTAATTTAAAACTAATAAATTTATTGAAAATTTATGCAGTTTAATAAACCTTTAATGATTTCTCATAGAAAATAAAAGTTTGCGTTTTACATTTGTTACTGTTGGAAACTGCACTTCATATAAATTGACTAATAACTCGAATAAATTTACCTACAAACTGTCCACATGATAGATACCACACAAATGTTATGCATCGCAGCTATAAATAATCAAGCACCGTCTTGGGATTAGTACATAATAATAAAAAGCTCCCCCACAAGGGACTTTATTTATTTGTAAAAGTTTTGCGAAAAGTGCATTCTACAGTTGTAACAGCGCTATTTCACACGTAAGGGCCGTCGTGACGCCACTTTTTAAACCACAATAATGTTGTTGTAGTTGCAATAAAAATAATTTCAGCTTACCTGAGATAGTGAAGCAGATGGTGAAAAGTAGGAACTTCATGATTGATGTCTTCGAGCCTTCTGTTGTAAGCTAACACAGCATCCTCTTAAGACGCACGCACTGGGGTGAATCTCGAGGAGGCCTTGTTGTTTTCTCGGGTTTATCTGGAACGAGTTAGAAGAGGCACTTATTAGCAGCCGCAAGCTCACCTCCGATTGTTGTTTTAATAGAATTTCTCTGAGGTTGAAGCCTTTAATTTGGCCCACCATTACCATACTATTTCATTTCATGGGGAGCCCTTTATGTCGTTAATGCAAATTCAGGAACTTTCCACTTAATATTCGCTCTTATACATATACGCGAGGGGTGCGAAGGGGTGTTGTTGTATGTATATACAAGCTCTCAATAAATTTAATGGAAACAGTGACGTTTCGCATGAATAGCAATTTACATGAAACTTTTATTTTTATTATGTAAATTTTGTTGATGGCATTCAATCCTAAACATTTAATTGCTTGCGCATCTCTCTAGTTGTTTAGAAGACATTTGCATACGATTCCGCAATCTGGAAATCGATAGGACCGGGAAAGAAAAACTAATTTACATCTAAGAAAACCGGGCGTGAAAATGATTTAGTTTGTATGATGGCGAGGGGGGATAATATCGTTAAAATTCACTTTGCGCCGGTTTATTATTCATGGTGCGTCTAGGGGGCGGTTTTCGTAAGCAAAACTATATTCCACCCCAATAACAATTTATATTTATTCTGTTTCCTATTCAATATTATATTATAGTTTTGCATTGTTATAAATTTATTGTTTTAACGCCCTCTGGAGGGAGGAACAACAAAGTTTATTTTATAACAATCGTTAAGTTTTACGTTCAAGTTTGGGGTTCTCTTTTGCTTATCAATTACCGTGGATTCTTCTAACCCAAACCATCAAGTGGGATTTAAAGTTTTTTGGGGCGAAAGGTTTCATTGAGCATGGAATTTTAATAATCTTACTTTTTTGTTGTTGATTAAATTTGCATTTGTAATTGAATAACGTTTTATTTTGTGCACTCGGCAGGAATTAATTTCATATTTGGGGTAAGGAAAAATCCTATTATTTATTAAAGAAATGAAATTAAGTGATGACGATATGGAAAGTACCGAAAATTGATTTGATAATGGAATTAGTTGGATAATGTTATTATTATTCTTACATTTTTATTGCTAAAAAATTTAGAAATTGAAAATATGGGTATTGTTGATTAAATTGAAATTCTGCAATAATCAGCAGGAATTTTGGGTTGCGCTTAAAAATTTTGGATTTAGCATATTTGAATTTGTTAGAAAATCTATAAAATATATTTTGGAAATTTAATTTTTTATAGAGATTTTCTTTAAATTAAAAATATTATCAATTTTGATGATTAAATTAAGTTTTTGCAATAACCAGCAGGAATTTTGGGATGCGGTTTGAAATTTTGGATTTAGCATACTTGATTTTGTTAGAAAATGTCTGGAAAATATTTTGTAAAACTTTATTTTTTATAGAAATTGTCATTATTTTGAAAATATTGGCATTTTTGTTGATTAATTTGAATTTTTGCAATAATCAGCAGGAATTTTGGAATGCGGTTTAAAGTTTGGGATTAAACATGCTTGAATTTATTAGAAAATTTGTAATTTTTTTTAGAAAATTTTATTTTTTATAGAAATTTCTATTCGTTTGAAAATATTGACATTTTTGTTGTTTAAATTGAATTTTTACAATAATCAGCAAGAATTTTGGGATGCGGTTTAAAGTTTTGGATTTAACTTACATAAATTTGTTAGAAAAAGTCTAGAAAATATTATGAAAAATTCAATTTTTATAGAAATTTGTATTATTTTAAAAATTTGATTAAATTGAGTTTTTGCAATAACTAGCAAGAATTTTGAGATGCGGTTTGAAATTTAGGATTCATTATACGTAGATTTATTAGAAAATGTCTGGAAAATCATATGGAAAATTTAATTTTTCATAGGAATTTTTATTATCTTGAAAATTTTAGCAATTTTGTTGATTAAATTGAGTTTTTGCAATAACTAGTAAGAATTTTGAGATGCGGTTTAAAATTTTTGATTCAGCACACTTGAATTTATTAGAAAAAAAATGTCTAGAAATTTTTTTTTTTAATTTATTTTTTATAGAAATTTTTATTAAATAGAAAATATTAGCAGTTTTGTTGATTAAATTGCGTTTTTGCAATAACCAGCAGGAATTTTGAGATGCGGTTTGAAATTTTAGATTCAACATGCTTTTATTTATTAGAAAGTTTGTAAATAATTTTTTGGAAAATTTTATTTTGTATAGAAATCCCTCTTATTTTGAAAATATTGGCAATTTTGTTGATTAAATTGAGTTTTTGGAATAACTAGCAGGAATTTTGAGATGCCGATTAAAATTTTAGATTTAGCATACTTAAATTAGTTAGAAATTGTTTACAAATTTTTTTTGAAAAATAAAATTTTTTATAAATTTTTTTATTATTTTGAAAATATTAGCAATGTTGTTGATTAAATTGAATTTTTGTTATATTTAGCAAGAATTTTGGGATGTGGTTTGAAATTTTGGTTTCAACATACCTTAATTTGTTAGAAAATTTGTAAGATAATTTTTGGAAAGTTTTATTTTTTATAGAAATTGCAATTATTTTGAAAATATAGGCATTTTTGTTGATTTATTCGAGTTTCTGCAATAATCAGCTGGAATTTCAGGATGCGGTTTAAAATTTTAGGTTCAGCACACTTGAATTTGTTAAAAAATGTCTAGAAAATATTTTGGAAAATTTAATTTTTATAGAAAATTCCATTAAATTGAAATTATTAGCTATTTTGTTGATTAAATTGAGTTTTTGTAATAATCAGCAGGAACTTTGAAATGCGGTTTAAAATTTTGGATTAGGCATATTAAAATTTGTTAAAAAATGTTGAAAATATTTTTGAAAATTTAATTTTTTATAGAAATTTCCATTAAATTGAAAATATTATAAATTTTGTTGATTAAATTGAATTTTTGCAATAACTAGCAAGAATTTTAAGATGCAGTTTCAAATTTTTTACTTAGCATACTTTATTTTGTTAAAAAATGTGTAGAAACTATTTTGCAAATTTATATTGTTATAGAAATTTCAATTAAGTTGAAAATATTAGCAATTTTGTTGATTAAATTGAGTTTTTGCAATAACTAGCAGGAATTTTCAGAAGCGGTTTAAAATTTTAAATTTAGAATATTTAAATTTATTAAAAAATGTCTAAAAAATGTTCTGGAAAATTTAATTTTTTATAGAAACTTCTATTAAATTGAATATTTTAGCAATTTTTTTGGTTGAATAAAGTTTTTGATATAACCAGCAACAATTTTGAGAGTGGTTTGAAATTTTGAATTAAACAATCTTAAATTTGTTAGAAAAATTTTAAAAAATGTTTTGGAAAAGTTTGTTTTTTATAGAAATTCAATATTTTGAAAATATTAGCATTTTTGTTGATTAATTTTGATTCCTGCAATAATCAGCAAGAATTTTGGGATGCGGTTTGAAAATTTAGATTCAGCATACTTGAATTTGTAAGAGATTGTCTGGAAACTATTTTAAAAAATTAACTTTTTAATAGAAATTTTTATTAAAATGAAAATATTAGCAATTTTGTTGATTAAATTGAGTTTTTGCAATAATCAGCAGGAATTTTGAGATGCGGTTTAGAATTTTGAATTTATTATACTTTAATTTGCAAGAAAATTTGTAAACTACTTTGAAATTTTTTGTTTTTAATTGAAATTTTTATTATTTTGAAAATATTGGCATTTTTGGTGATAAATTTGAATTTCTGCAATAATTAGCAGGAATTTGAAGATGCGGTTTCAAATTTTGGATTAAACATACTTGAAATTGTTAAAAAAATTTAAAAAAATATTTTGAAAAATTAATTTTTTTTTATAGAAATTTTCAATAAAATTGAAAGAATTTGCATTTTTTTTTTTATTATAATTTGTTTTTGAAATAACCAGCAGGAATTTTAAGATGCGGTTTGAAATTTTGGATTTACCATATTTTATATTGTAAGAAAATTTGTAAAAAATATTTTGTAAAATTTTATTTTTCATTGAAACTGATATTAATTTGAAAATATTGGCATTTTTGTTGATTAATTTGAATTTTTGCAATAATTAGCAGGAATTTTGGGATGCGGTTTTAAGTTTTTGATTAAACATACTTAAATTTGTTAGAAAATTTGTAGAGATTAATTTAAAAAATTATATGAATTATAAAAAATTTCATTAAATTGAAAATATTGGCAGTTTTGTTGATTAAATTGAGTTTCTTCAATAACCAGCAAAAATTTTGAGATGCGGTTTGAAATTTTAGATTCAATACACTCCAATTTGTTGGAAAATTTGTAAAAAAATTGTTGGAAAATTTTATTTTTTATAGAAAATATCTTTATTTAAAAAGTTTTAGCATTTTTGTTGATTAAATTGAATTTCTGCAATAATCAGCAAGAATTTGGGATGCGCTTTAAAGTTTTGGATTTTAAATACTTGAATTTGTTAAAAAATGTTTAGAAATTTTTTTAAAAAATCTAATTTTTTATAGAAATTTTTATTAAATTGAAAATATTACCAATTTGGTTGATTAATTTGAGGTTTTGCAATAATCAGCAAGAATTTTGGAATGCGGTTTGACATTTTGGATTAAGCATATTAAAATTTGTTAAAAAATATTTTTGAAAATTTATTTTTTTATAAAAATTTCCATTAAATTGAAAATATTAGAAATTTTGTTGATTAAATTGAGGTTTTGCAATAATCAGCAGGAATTTTGAGATGCGGTTTGGAATTTTGAGTATATCATTTTTAAATTTGTTAAAAAATTTGTAAAAACTATTTTGGAAAATTTTATTTTTAATACAAATTTTCATTATTTTGAAAATATTGGCATTTTTGGTGATAAATTTGAATTTCTGCAATAATTAGCAGGAATTTTAAGATGCGGTTTAAAATTTTGAATTTAACATAATTGTATTTGTTAAGAAATATTTTGAAAATGTTTTGAAAATTTTAGTTTTCTAAAGAAAATTTTATTAAACTGAAAATATTAGCAATTTTGTTGATTAAATTGAGTTTTTTGCTATAACCAGCAGTAATTTTAAGATGCGTTTTAAAATTATGGATTCAGCGTACCTTAATTTGTTAGAAAATGTCTAGAAATTATTTTAGAAATTTTAATTTTCTATAGAAATTTTCCCTAAACTGAAAATATTAGCAATATTGTTGCTTAAATTGAGTTTTTGCAATAACCAGCAGGAATTTTGAGATGCAGTTTGAATTTTTGGATTTAATATACTTTTATTTGTTAAAAAAATTCTAAGAACTATTTGGAAAATTTAATTTTTTCAAGAAATTTTTGTTAAATTAAAAATATTAGCAAATTTGTTGATTAAATTAAGTTTTTGCAATAATTAGGAGAAATTTTGAGATACGGTTTAAAATTTTGGATTTAACATATTTGAATTTGTAAGAGAATGTCTAAAAAATATTTTAAAAAATTAACTTTTTTATAGAAATTTTCATTAAAATGAAAATATTAGCAATTTTGTTGATTAAATTGAGTTTTTGCAATAACCAGCAGGAGTTTTGAGATACGGTTTAAAATTTTGGATTCAAAATTTTAAAATTTGTTATTGGTTATTGCAGAAATTCAATTTAATCAACAAACTTGTTAATAAATTCAATTTGCTAATATTTTCCAATTAATAAAATTTTGTATTAATTTTTTTTTTCTAAAATGATTTTTAAAAACCCAAAAATGATTTCTAAATACCCAAAATATTGGTTGGTTTTTGCGAAAACTCAATTTAATTGATTAGACGGGTGGGGGTGCTTTCTAGTTCAAACTAGTTGCTGGTAATCATGTTCTGGAGTGCCTCACCCGCCCATCCAAATGTTGGTCATTTAACTTACTTCAAACCAGAAACGGTTTTAGTAGTAAATTTCCAAACTGATTGAGGAGTGAGTGAGCGTATATACGTTTAAAATGATTTTAGTTGTGAGGTTCAAACCCACGTTTTTTGATGCAGCAGTCAGATTGCCTAGATTACTGCGCCACGCTCCACGAATATATATGCTCTAAAGTGTTAATATTTTACACATTTCATTGTGGGTGCAATTACAATTATGTTTAGTTCATCGATTTGTCGTGTATTTTCAATATATGTTGTGAGTAAGTTTTTTAGTTTATTAATTGGCCGCAAACTTATAATGGAATTTGTGCCGCTGTTATTGTTTTTTGCTCATCAATTTGCGCTTCTTAGCTTATTGTTTGGTTGGAATAATTTTTTGAAAGATGTGGCGTTCAAATCGTTTTTGATTAAATGTTAGAAGGTTCTGAATCATTTTTTTCAAAACTTGATCAAATTTGTGGCTAAAACTATGCTGATGCAATCTCAAAATATTTAAAGCATTGAGACTCGGGGCATTTTGCAGATCATGAGCTACGAAGTAGGCTTTGACCAAACCGTAAAACGCAAATTTGGACTCTGAAGGGAAGTTAGACTTGCAGTTTGATGCATTCACATTGGAAAATTGCAGCCACATAAAAATTTGTAGTTTTGGTTTGTTGTCACGACTTGCGTCAGTAAAAAAAAAAATCGATTGCAACGGAGCGTTGAAATCAATAGCTTCAAACCAATAATCATTGTATTAGTGTAATCTACCAAAGGTTCTTGTTTGAATATTTAGTTTTTTAATTTTTTTAGAGAAGATTTTTGAATGAATATTGACCAATTACTCACTAATTTATTCAAATTTTGTTGTTCTTGATGCTATAGTATGTACACGGCTTAAGTAACATTCCAGATCCAATATTGTGCATTTAAAGAGAAAAGAAAAATTTTAAAAAAGGATTTAACAAATAATAGTTTTTTAATAAAAAGTTTGAATATTACCTTTTTCTCCTCTGACAATGAAATTTCTAACATTAAAAGAAAAGAGAAATTTTTTAGTTCTTTGATAATAAACTTTTGGGCGGGTGTGTGGGCACTCCAATTCAAAATATTTGCTAGTAGTCATGATCTGGAATGACCCACCCACCCGCCCAAGTGTTGGTCAGCAAGATATTAAATTTCACCTTCTCTTCCTTTTACTAAGAAACTTCTAATACTTAGAGAGAAGAAAACTTTTAATTCTTCAATAATATACACTCGTTCCAGTGGGTAAACACGCAACCATAATTACCAGCAAGTTTTTTTTTATCCCGAGTATTCTGAAAGACGTTTCTATGACTGAGCGTTGATCCAAAATTGTCAACTTTGGTTCAATATTTTTCTATTACTTTTAACTTTATTTTAGAGTTGAATTAATAATTATGACTAATGTATAATGTCACCTATTTTGCACAAACTTTTTTTATTTGGTTTTGTTTAGTGCGCGCACTTTTACTTTATTCTATGTTATGTTTATGTTATTTGTTTACATTTATTGGAGATCTTTTTCTTCCATGTGAGAAATGGTCTTTTTTTTCTTCTTTTTCCCTTTAATTGTGTATTCCAGCGCCTGTCTGTTCTTGGTTTTCAAAGTGTATGTCCTAACCATGTCCACCTTTTTTTTCTTTATTATGCTATGTACTGATCCTAGTTGTGCATACTCCTACTGTTTGTTGATTGAAATTTTGTCCGGCCAATATATTTGTAGTATTCTTTGCAATGCTCTGTTTACAAATGTTTGTAGTTGGGTTGTCTGATATTTGTTCAGTGCTCATGGTTCTGCACCATAGTACGCTCATTACATTTGTATTAAAAATGCGTATCTTAGACTTATTAATATTTTTTTTAGGATTATAGTTTCCTTAATATGTTGTTTGTATTTTGAACGATTTTTATTTGTTCAGTATGCAGTTTAGATACTTTTTTTACTCTTTGTATTCTATCTCCGTTCAGTATTACGTCCGTTGTGTCTGTCGAGTATGAACTTAAGGTAACTGTTTTTTTTTTTTTTAATTTGTTGTGAGACCCACTTTCTTGGCAGTTTAAGTGTACTTTCCTTCCATTCATTTGGTATTTCTTCTTCCTCTCAGATTTTAGTAGCTGATGTAGCGCTTTTACACATGTTTTCCTTCCAGCTTTGATTAGTTTTGCTGGTACGTTGTCCATGCCTGGTGCTTTATTGTTCTTCAGCTTGTGAATTGCCATTTCTATCTTTTCTTAAGTTTCACCCATTTGGTCATCTTGGTTTACTTTGCTTTTTGATATGCTAGGTTCTGTTCTTGTGATCCCTTCTTCTGTGTGAAAAATTCTTGTTTACTGTCTCTACTTTTGTTTTGAGCATGTTTCCATTTTTTATCTTTTACGTTGTGTGACTCATAGTTTTTTGCTCTTCTTAGCGTTCTTGTTATCTTGTATAGGGTATTCAAATCATTTAGTTCTGCTTCTTCCATTAATTCTCTTTGTTGTTGTCTTCTATTGTCTCTGCCAATTCTCTTTATTTCTTTGTCTTTTCCCCAGTACATTTTTTTTAATTCTCTTATTTTTGATTCTTTACTTTTGCGTAGAATTTTATTTTTAATTTTTAATCGTTTTTCTATTAAATTCTCATCCATTTTTTTGCAGTTTTTTTTACCAAGTGTTTCTTTTTTGCTGTTTTTATCATATTTTCTTTGTATGTTTGCCGGCTACTTTCCACGTTTGTTTCTTGTTGGATTGTTTTTTTTTTCAACTTCTTTTTGTAATTTTTTTTTATATTCTTTTCTTGTTTCTGCTTCTTTTAGCAGCCATGTGTTGTATTTTGTTATGATTTTTGGTTTAACCTCTCATAGTTCTTACGTCACTCAAGCAGTTTTTGTGTTTTTTGTTAATAGTTACGTAATCTATTTGGTTTTTTATTTTTCCATCTGAGCCGTTCTATGTAAATTTGGGTATCTCTTTATGTGGAAACGTGCTTCCTCCTATTAGCAGATTATTGGCCAAGCAAAAATCTGTAAACAGTTTTTCATTTTTATTCATTTTCTTTATTCCATGTCTCCCCATTATTGATTCTCTTTCTTTATTGTCGGTTCAAATTTTTGCGTTTAGATCTCCCATTAAAATTATGATGATTTTTTTATGATCGTGTCATATGTCCTTTGCAGTTGCTCGTAATATTTTTTATTTATTTTTTCAGATTCATTATTTGTTGGAGCGCATGCGTTTATAATTATTATGTCAAAGAGTTTTGCTTTAAACTTTGCCGTCATTATTCTATCTGATATTCCTTCACATTCCATCAGTGCTTTGCGGGTCTCTGCGCTCATCATAATTGCTACACCTAATTCGTGTTTTCTTTCTATTATTTTTTCTGAGTATGACTGCTCTGCCTTTATCCATTTTAATTTCTCCTGTGCTCAGCTATCTACATTCGCTAGTATTTCAATATTGTATTTTTCCTTTTGTTTCATTATTTTTTGCATTTTACTTGTTGCAAACATTGTTCTTACATTCCAGCATCCTAAATATTTTGTATGTTTTGTATTTATTTCTCGTGATTCTTTTGTGTTCTTATGTAATCTTTCTGTAATCTCTTTTTCATTTTCATTGCGGTCGTCATTGTTTTTATTACTCGGTGAACTTACTCTTGTTCGTTTAGTAGTTTTTTGAAAGTTTTTCCTGAGTACCTTTTTCTCTATTAGGTTGCTTGCTTAGTCGTTCAATTTAGTCAGCTTTACTTGTGTTTTGGGGCGATCTTTCACTAAATGTCTTGCCTTTTTTCTTTTCTTTTTCGTGTTCTTCTTCTTGTAATTCGTTTACTGTGAGCCATTTGCTATCTACTAGAAGTTTGTTATATATTATGGTCCCACTTTCTCTTGCTTTTTTTATATGTTCATTAAGAATTCTCCTTTGCTCTTTTACCTCCTTTGTGAAATCTTCCGAAATCCATATCTATATTTAATTATCTTTGAGTTTCTTTGCGGCCTTAATTATTTCTTTTTTCATAAGTACAGACCTTGTTTTCTCTTTGTAATTGGAGCCCAGTCTTATTAATTCTTTTATTTCTTTTATGTCTGCTTCCATTTCTATATTATTTAGTATACTTGCGATTTTTTCTGTTAACACTTTTACGGATTCATTTTTGTTTGTCGCCTCCTGGGTTATTAGATTTTTCTTGCGTATTTTTTTTTTCAGTAGTTCGATGCGGCTGTTTTGTTTTATCACATATTTTCTTAGTTTATGCGTTTCTATCTTTAGGGTAGCGTTTCCTGATGTTAGTTGATTTAAATCTGTACTGCATTTATCTTTATTTTCAATTTTCTTTGTCCTGTTATTCATTGCTTTTAGTTGTGTTTTAATATCTTCCAATATTTTTTCCATTTTGTATGATCTATTTATATATGTCTCCTAACCTTGCGCGACCGTGAGTATTTTTGCCGGCACGTCTTGTTTTCGCCGTGGGTGTACGCTATAAATATATTACACTTATATTCAGGAATAGTAGTTTAAAATTTTTTAAAGTATTTTCTCTAGTTTTCTGATCAATTTAAATATGCTGAATTTAGAATTTTAAACTGCAACTTCCAAATCCGGCAGTCATTGAAAATACTCAATTTAATCAACTTTAATTAATTTTTCTAAAACATTTTTTGCACTTTTTTGTAATAAATCAATCATGTTGAATCTAAAATTTTAAAGCTCATTTTAAAATTCTTGATATTTATTGCGGATATTCAATTTAATCAACAAAAATGCCAATATTTTTAAATTAATGAAAATTTCGAGAAAAAAATAAAAAAAATTTTTTTTTTACAAATTTTCTAACAAACTGAAATATGAGGAATTCAAAATTTCAAACCGCATCCTAAAATTCCTGCTAGTTATTACAAAAACCCAATTTTATCAACAGATATGCTAAGATTTTCAATTTAATTGAAATTTCTATAAAAAATTTAAAATTTCAAAATATTTTTCACAAATTTTCTAACAAATTAAAGTATAGTAAATTCAAAATTTTAAACCGCATCTTAAAATTCCTGCTGGTTATGGCAAAAACTCAATTTAATCAGCAAAATTGCCAATATTCTTAATTTAATGGAAAATTTTGATAGAAAATCAAATTTTACAAAAATATTTTCCACCAAGTTTTTAACAAATTTATGTATGCTGAATCTTATATTTTAAACAGTATTTCAAAATTTCAAACCGTATCTCAAAATTTCTCTTAATTATTGCAAAAACTCAATTTAATCAACAAAACTGCTAATATTTTTAATTTAAAGGATATTTCTTAAGAAAATTAGATTTTCCAACATATTTTTTAGAAATTTTTTAACAAATTTAATCCAAAATTTCAAACCGCATCCTAAAATTCTTGCTAGTTACTGCAAAAACTCAATTTAATCAACAAAATTACTAAAATTTTCAATTTAATTAAAATTTCTATAGAAAATTAATTTTTTCAAAATATGTTTCAGACTTTTTCTAACAAATTTAAGTGTGTTGAATTCAAAATTTAGAACCGCGTCTCAAAATTCCTGCTATTTATTGCAGAAATTCAAATAAATCAACAATAATGCCAATATTGTAAAAATAATGAAAATTTCTAACACTTGGAGAGAAGAGGAACTTAAATTTTTTTGATAACAAACTTTTGGGCGGGTGGGAGGGAACTCCAATTTAAGATTGTCGCAAAATTTTTGCTATTTATTGTAGAAATTCAATTTAATTAACAAAAATACCAAGATTTTTACAATAAGAAAATTTCTATAAAAAATAAAATTTTCTAAAATGACAGCCAGTATAAACAGTCCCCTTGCACCAGCTAACAGCTATGGGTGGAAGAGCTAGTAAGAGCAAGGGCACCGTATTGTCCATGAAAAAAAAATCTTTACTAAAACGCCCGTCTTTACCAGCAAACTGGTCAACGGCATGGAGATGTAGAAAGCAAGGTGAAACTGCTACATTAAAAGTTCATACAAACATTCCTAGTATAGCAATCATGACTATTACAAACCATATTATATCCTACTGATCATGGGACTCGGATACCAAGATCCGGCATCGGAGGACAATCAAAATTTTTGCAGAACAGCTGAAGTTAGAAGAGAGTTAAGACAAACTCTAAAGTGAAAAATATGAAAAATGACTATCTTAAAATATGTACGTGGAATGTTAATACTCTAACTATGTCAGGAAAACTAGTTAGCGCTATAAAAGAGATGCAAAGATTGGACATCAACGTGCTAGGCATGAGCAAAGTAAGATGAAATGCCATGGAAGATGCAACAAGAATAACTCGGGAGATAAAACTAACCAACATTGTAATTGCTTAGGCATACTTGTGTCTGATAATGTCCAGAAATTGGTATGAAACTTTATTCTACATTCAAACAGAACCATGTTATTAAAAATCAAAGCCCAGTTTGTCAATATTAATATTATACAATGCTATGCTCTAACAGCTGATAAACCAAGCCGAGAGTTGGGAAGTTTCAATAAATAAAATAAGGAACTTCTCACTTACACAAAAAAAAACAAAGTTAACATTATAGGAGACTACAATAATAAGTTGGACAGGAAAAAGTAGAAAATATTGTTGGTAAATACGGGCTGGGAATACGTAATCATAGAACAGATAGGCTAATACAATTCTGCTAAGAAGAGAGCCTAGTAATAGCAAACACCTAGTACAATCTGCTACCCAGACGCTTATACACCTGGCAGTCCCCCAACATAGTTAGAAATCAAATTGATTTTATCTTAATTAACAAAGAATATAGTAACGTGGAGGAAAGACGTACTCAGGAGCCGACATACATTCTAATCACAACCCAGTAATAGGCAACTTAAACATTAAATTTAAGAAACTTAAACGTATCACAAAGAAATTGGTAGACATTGAAAAATTAGGAATTTCCTAAATTAAGGAAAAAGTAAGAACAAGAACTAATTTTGAAATTACAAAAATACAGGCTAATACGGGTAACACCGACGAAAGAATAGATACACAAAACAAACAAAATGATTGGGAGAAAATTAAAAACATATTGAACAAAATAGAAACAGAAGAAGTAAGGTTTAAAGAAATAGGCATGAATAAAGAAAAGATTAAAAAAAATGAAAGAAAGAAGACTTTTGAAGAACAGGCAAGCACTAAAATATAAACAAGTAAACATTAAAATAAGGAAACAGAGGCAAAAGAGACGTGGATGAGAGTAAGATGCAAAGAAATAAAAGAATTGCAGAAAAAACATAATCACTTTTCAGTTTATATGAAAATAAGAAAAGTTACAGAAAAAACCCGAAAAGAACAACAGAGTTATACTGGAATAGGAAGAGCTGAAGAAATAATGGCAGAAATCTTTTAAAAACCTTTATACTAGCAAGCCCTCTAGCTTTTATAACAATACTATAGAAATGGAAGAAGCACCAGAAATAAGAGCAATCAAAACAAGCAAATCGGGGAAGGCTGCTGGACCAGATAAAATTCATGTAGAAATTTTGAAATTGTTGAATAATTAATTAATTGTATTTACAAAACAGGAGATATACCAAAGGACTAGGTACTATTGCCGATTTCTGAAAAACCAACCTCCAAAAATTTGATCAGTTTTGACTAATAAATTTGATGAGCCACGTTTTTAAGATCTTTCTAAAAATCATCCACACAAGGATCTACAAAAAATGCGAGAGAAATATTAGGGCAATTCCATTTCAAACGGACCAGAGCTAGGGGGGTGCATTGAGAAACTTTCTCAAGTATTTTTTTTTAGTTTCTATAACTTATTAGTAGTCTTTTGATCGGTATATGAGGGTATGAAACCTATAAAAAAAAATTCTACAATTTTTTTAAGTTTTTTTGTCGTTTTTTAACTTAGTTGCATTTTTTGGTTAAAAACCGCAATTTTAACTCAAAAAAATAAATTTACTAATGAAATCGATCAGAAAATTTCCGTAGAATCCAAATCTGGTGCCATTTCAAGTCCCCTGTCCCCTGTACCCTGTCTATAAGCCGCAAAAGCCTTAAAACCATGTTTTTATTCTCAGTGGGCTGGGCAAAAATGAGCATTTTTTTATTTTTTTTAACCGCCAAAGTTGACGTGTTTTGATGTAAGTTAATTAGAAAATATAAATTTGTTTTATGTATTTGGGTTTTAATGGTCTAAAACACAAAAAAACTGCAAAAATAAGCCTATTTTTCAACATAAACTTTTACAAATGCACATTTAGCAGTTTTCAGAGAAACTATACACCAGATATTATTAAAAAACTGAGTTTTGCAAACAATTTTACATAGAAAATAGTTAGTGTCGTGCTTATCTGGCAATGAATAACCATCTAGAAAAAAAAAATGGTTCAACATTTACTTAAAAAATTTATTTTTTTTATTTTTTTTAAAGATTATTTGGATTATATTTTTTTAAGTTTATTTCAGAAGTTTAACAAAGTCATCTTTGTTGTTTGAACCAATTTTGGGCCATTTTACTGTTTGTTAGATAGTTTTTGCGCTTGCGGCACAAATTTAGACTCGATCTATCGGCGCGAAAATTAGAAAATATTATTATTTTTGGCATTCAAACATAAATCCTCTTGGCGCTTATCAAAGTTTTAAACTTTACCCTAGTGTGTTTATAATATTTTTTGTGAATATAAAAAATATTTAATTTTTAACGCATTTTTTGTCTGAACATTTTGTAAACATTTCTTTTTAGATGGACTTTTCTATAGACGATGAGTACAAGACTGACTATTTTCTATGTAAAATTATCTCTAAAATTAAAATTTAAATAATATTTGGTGTATTGTTCCTCTGAGCGCGGCTAAACGTGCATTTGTAAGAGTTTATGATGAAGAATAAGCCTAATTTGCAGATTTGCAGAGTTTTAGACTCTTAAAACCCAAATACACAGAACATATTTATATTTTTCAATTAATTTACATCAAAATACGTCAACAACAAAATAAAAATTTAAAAAATGCTCTTTTTGCCCAGCTCACTGAGAACAAAAACATGGTTTTATGGCTTTTGCGGCTTATAGGCAGGGTATAGACTTGAAATGGCACCAGATTTGGATTCTACAAAAAATTTCTGATTGATTTTATTAGTCAATTTATGTTTTTTCAGTTAAAATTGCGGTTTTTAAACAAAAAATGCAACTAAGTTAAAAAACGACAAAAAAACTTTAAAAAATCGTAGAATTTTTTTTTATGTGTTACATACTCTCATATACCGATCAAAGGACTACTAATAAGTTATAAAAACTAAAAAAAAATACATAAGCAAGTTTCTCAATGCACCCCCCCTAGCTCTGGTCCGTTTGAAATGGAATTGCCCATTAGCGACTTACAATTTGGATTCTCTGCGAGGGTCTGGGAACTAGGGAAGCTTTATATGGTCTAATTGTACTTTTTTAAAAATGCAAAAATTAGCAACAAGACGCATTTATATGTTGTATTGGCTAGGAGAAGGCTTTTGATTGAGTAAAACACACAGACCTTCTAAAAATACTGAAATTGAAAAGACTAGACCGATATTGAAATAATAAAAAAATTGTATTGGCAACTAACAGAAGCAGTCAGAGTTGAAGATACTACTACTGAGCCCGCTGCAATCGAGAGGGGAGTGCGCTAAGATTGCGTTCTTTTGCCTTTATTATTTAACCTGTATTTGGAATGTGCTTTTAACCAAGCACTACATGATGAAACGGACAAAGTCAAGATTAATGGTAGATTATTAAATAATATACGTTACGTTGATGATATCGCTAAAATTGCTGACAGTCCGGAAGCACTACAACGGTTGCTAAATAAAATTACAAATGCTGGCCTAAAGATTAACACAGAAAAAACAAAGGTTATGGTAGTAAGCAGGAAAACACTACCTTGCCATATAAAAATTTACGGAGAAACCATTTAAGTAATACCAAAATTTAAATATCTGGAAAGTTGCCTTACTGCTAAGTATTAAACAGAAAAAACGGCATATATGGGGCACATATTTCGCAATAATAAGTATGAAATCTTAAAGTGGGCAAGATAGAATTAGAATTAGAAGATCCTGGCTAAAGAACATTCTGGATTGGACAGGCCTAGATGCCCATTCCTTGTTTAGAGCGGCAAAGGATTGGATAGGGTTCAGCATAATTGTTTTTGACTCTAATTAATAGAGATAAAACCGTAAAAAAAAATTCTAACAAATTTAAGTATGTCATCAAAATAATTTTAAACTGCATCGCAAAATTCTTGCTAGTTATTGCAAAAATTTAATTTAATCATCAAAATTGTCAATATTTTCAATTTAATGGAAATTTTTATAGGAAATCAAATTTTACAAAATAATTTCCCAACATTTTCTAACAAATTCAAGTAAGCTGAATCAAAAATTTTAATCCGCATCTCAAAATTCCTGCTAGTTATTGCAAAAACTTAATTTATTCAACAAAAATGTCAATATTTTCATTTTAATAGACATTTCTATAAAAAATGATATTTTACAAAATATTTTTCAAACATTTTCTAACAAATTTAAGTATGCTAAATCCAAAATTTTAATCCGCATTCCAAAATTCCTGCTAGTTACTGCAAAAACTCAATTTAATCAACAAAAATGTCAATATTCTCATTTTAATAGACATTTCTATAAAAAATGATATTTCACAAAATATTTTCCAATCATTTTTTAACAAATTCAAATATGCTAAATTTGAATTTTCAAACCGTATCTCAAAATTTTTTCTAATTTTTGAAAATACTCAATTTAATCAACTAATTTGTTAATATTTTTAATTTAATAGAAATTTCTATAAAAAAATAAATTTTCCTAATATTTTTTTTAAAAATTTTCTAACAAACTCAAGTATACTGAATCCAAAATTTTAAACCGCGTCTTGAAATTCCTGCTACTTATTGCAAAAACTCAATTTAATCAACAAATTTGCCAATGTTCTCAATTTAATAGAGTTTTCTATAGAAAATCAAACTTTCCAACGTATTTTTTAAACATTTTCTAACAAATTCAATTATGCTGAAGACAAAATTTTAAACCATATCTCTAAATTCTTCTTAATTATTGCAAAAACTCAATTTAATCAACAAAATTTCTAAAATTCTCAATTTAAAGAAAATTTTTATAAAAAATTAAATTTTTCAAAATATTTTCTAAAAATTTTCTAACAGATTCAAGTATGCTAAATCTAAAATTTCAATCCGCATTCCAAAATTCCTGCTAGTTACTGCAAAAACTCAATTTAAACAACAAATATGTCAAAACTCTCATTTTAATAGAAATTTCTATAAAAAATGAAATGTTACAAAATATTTTCAAACATTTTTTAACAAAATCAAGTATGCTGAATCCAAATTTTTAAACCGTATTTCAAAATTATTTTTAATTTTTGCAAAAACTCAATTTAATCTACTAATTTGCTAATATTTTTAATTTATTAATGGAAATTTCTATAAAAAAATTAATTTTCCAAATTAATTTTTAAAAATTTTCAACACTAAGTATGCTGAAACCAAAATTTCAAACTGCGTCTTAAAATTCCTGCTAGTAATTGCAAAAACTCAATTTAATCAACAAATTTGCCAATATTCTTAATTTAATGGAATTTTCTATAAAAAACCAAATTTTTCAACAAAAAATTTAAACATTTTTAACAAATTCAAGTATGTTCTTCTTAATTATTGCAAAAAACTCAATTTAATCAACAAAATTACTACTTTTATAAAAAATTAATTTTTCCAAAATATGTTTAAAATTTTTCTAACTAATTCAAATATGTTAAATCAAAAATTTTAAACCGCGTCTTAAAATTCCTTTTATTTATAGCAGAAACTCAATTTAATTAACAAATTTTCTATAATTTTCATTTTAATTGAAATTTCTTTAAAAACTTAATTTTTTCAAAATTGTTTCTAGAAATTTTTTAACAAATTAAGGTAAGTTGATTTTAAAATTTTAAACCGCATTTTAAAATTCCTGCTAGTTTTTGCAAAAACTCAATTTAGTCAACAAAATTGCCAATATTTTCAAAATAATGGAATTTTTTATAAAAATTTAAATTTTTCAAAATATTTTCTAAAATTTTTCTAACAAATTTAAGTATGCTGAATTTAAAATTTTAAACCGCAACTCAAAATTCCTGCTAGTTAATGCAAAAACTCAATTTAATCAACATAATTGTCAATATTCTCAATTCAATGGAAATTTCTTTAGAAATTAATCTTACAAATTTATTTCTAAACATTTTCTGATAAAATGAAGTATGCTTAAGTGAAAATTTCAAACCATATCTCAAAATGTTTCCTAATTATTGCAAAAAACTCAATTTTATCAACAAAATTAATAAAATTCTCACTTTAAACAAAATTTTTTAAAAAAATTAAGATTTTCAATATATTTTTTAAATATTTTCTAACAAATTCAAGTATGCTAAATCCAAAATTTTAATTCCCGTCTCAATATTCCTGATATTTATTGCAGAAATTCAATTTAATCAACAAATATGCTAATATTTTCAAAATATTGCAAATTTCTATAAAAACTTAAGTTTTCCAAAATATTGTTTAGAATATTTTAAACAAATTAAAGTATGCTAAATCTAAAATTTTAAACCGCATCCCAAAATTCCTGCTAATTACTGCAAAAACTCAATTTAAATAACAAATTTTCAAATATTTTCAAAATAATGAAATTTTTTATAAAAAGTAATTTTTTTTTTAATATTTCTTACAAATTTTCTAATAATTTAAAGTATAATGAATCTAAAATTTTAAACCGCATCTTAAAATTGCTAATTATTGCAAAAACTCAATTTAATCAATAAATTTGCTAATATTTTAATTTAATTGAAATTTCAATAAAAAATTCAATTCTCCAAAATATTTCCTAAGAAATTTAAATATGCTGAATTCCAAATTTCAAACCGCATCCCAAAATTCCTGCAAGATATTGCAAAAACTTAATTTAACCAACAAATTTGCCACTATTTTCAATTTAATGGAAATTTCTAAAGAAAATAAATTTTTATAAAATTTCTACAAATTTTTTGATTAATTTAGGTATGCTGAATCCAAAATTTTAAACCGCAACCCAAAATTCCTGCTGGAAATTGCAGAATTTAATCCAAATTACATAACCAAATTTAAAGATTATTTAATTAATTTAAAGTTGTATAACTCAAAAATGCTACAATGAATTTATAAGCAATTTGGCGACAATTTACCTGAATATTATTAGTACTAACTATAAAATATTTATAGAAATCCATACGCGCAATTTGGCATAATCTTAATTTATTAATTCAAAACCAAGAATTTTTTGATAAACTTAAGACTGTATAACTCTCGAAAATGATTATCGCAAGTACGAACTGTTAAATATAAACAAAAATTCATACCCGTAATTTCGCATAATCTTAATTAAATCCAAGTTGCACATTCATAACCAAAGACTTTTTGATTAATTTAAAATTGTTTAACTCAAAAATGCTACATTGGATTTATATGCAATTTGGCAACAATGTACCTAAATATTCATAATACCAACTGTAAAATATTTATGAAAATCCATACGCGTAACTTGGCATAATCTTAAGCTGCGTGCAGTGTTACCAAAATAGTATTTCTATTTACCTTTTGAAGATATTTTTTTATTATTCAAAAATATGATTTTCAAGCTGAGTAAAATCAAAAATCTATTTTTACTAATGTTGCTTAATGCAGTTATACAAATAGAGTAAATCTACTGCAGTAACAATTCGTAAATAAAACGATTTCCATAGAAAACGTTCCTGTCCCGAATAAAATCTCCTTAAATATTTATAAACAAATCGTGCTCAATTTGTTTGTTTCTGACAAAAGCCATTTCCCGAGCCGCGCAAAAATATTCCCACTTACTTATATCCTTCACAGCTGTAAAAAAAAAACAACCCGCATTTTTTTACATTACATATTTCCATGATATATCATCTGACACAAAAAAGATATCTTTTAGAAAAAAAAAAAATGAAATAAATAATATAGAAATAAATAAATACGTGTTTTGATTTTTCACCCGGATTTTCCAGCCCATCCAATTATCGATTATGTTAAATCAGGGGAGAAATGGAGGACGGAGTTTTGTTTTATATACAAAGCCATTACCGTCCCCTATACATCACAATTTCCATGTTTGTTACAGACAAAACGGGAAATAAAATAGGGGAAAAATCTCTTATAAATAACAGCCATGAGCCTAAATATATTACAAATTTATTTTTTTCAAGATACGAAACCTATTCTTTTAGAAGAAAACATCAACCAATTACTTTTGTCCTTGTCATGTTTATGATAACATTGTTTATTGTTCAGAAATTTAATACAAATTTTCTATCTATAATAATTTAATCAACTGAAAACTCAGGATGTGTTCATAACAGCAAAAATGATACATTTAAAAACAAATGAATAGTGACGCTGCGGCTCCATTTAGCAATGCAATTTTAATTAATGGGTTCTTTAATTGGAACAAATGTTACAGGGAACTTCTTTCACGCACATTACTCAGAAATGTTGCTCCTTCTTGTAATTATTCAATTAGGCTTTCTGAAAGATTGAAATGTTGCAATTTGTTTAATGGACGGATTAATTAAAAAGTAAAAAAGGAAAATTGATGATTTTGAATTAAATTAGTTGTATTAGTAGAAAGTGTGTGGTAGTTTCCACATGATAAATTTTGTGCAATCTTCGCAACAGTGTTACTAAAACTTTGTTAGCAAATGGAGCTATTACTGGTATCAATTTAACTCTAACAAACTAATTAACGTCCGGCCACACAATTATTCAGCAATTTAAAGGATCCAGCAAACGATCCACCCATAATTACACAGGACAATAATGGCCGATACGTGATAATAGAATTTCCAAACAACCTATTCTACTCCGACATTAAATAATAATAATAACGACGTTTCATCATCATCATCATCTTAACAAATGCTAAAACTTTCAAAATCAATTATGCGAATATTGAAAGTCTTTGTTTGGTCTTTGCTTTTGGATGAAATCCAGTTATTAACGTTCCTGACTTCGCCTTACTAAAACCGACAAACGTTAAAATACAATCCCGTATCTAATTCCAATTCCAATTCGTAGCTATTGCTTCCGGGCTCCCGAAGATAAAATCTATTACATTAACTTTAGTTTACTGCATATTCCTTCAGGATCTCTATTTGCATTCGAGGGGGGAATAAAAGCGCACCGGAACGGTTATATCGAATGATGCATGGGGACATATAATTTACCATTTCGCTGTTTTATTATATATGGTTGGGGCGTTAAACATTCGCGGCATAATTAATTGCCGCGAATTATGTATGCTACAATTTGCATATCTTTCATTTGACTAATTACAATTTGTCAATTATCCTCATTAATATTTAATTTAAATTATTAATTTGAATCAACAAGAAGCAAATAACTCTGTAATAATTAAAATATTATATATATATAATTTCCAATTCTTTGATCATATCCCTGAGTTATCTTTCTTCCTCTGTCTCAGTTTGCTCTGGTTGCTTTATCTTCCGCGCTACATTTGGGGTGCGGGTTTATGTTGGAACCTTGCCTCTTCAGTCCTTCTATTAATTTTTCTACAAAGTTTACTCTTCCATCGGTCCGCAGCTTTGATCTGTAGCTAAACAACCTGTGAGCTATCTCTCTAACTTCCGGTTTTATTCTAGTTTCTAAGGTCTCTGCCCTCCTCAGTTAATTTTCTTAGCAGCTCCTTCATGAGCCTGTATGTCTGCCTATTTTCTTCAGAGTTTGCGAGTTTGGAGATGTGTCAACCATTCTCATTATTTTGTTTCTTTGCGAGTGCCTCAGTATTTTTTCTGCTTCTTCTCTAGTTGGTGTAGCAGGATCATCACTTTGCTTCTCCAGGATATTGGGTTCAGGTTTTTTTGTCCTTTGCATTTTGCGCAAATTCAAATCAGAACATGTGTACGGACGGATGGTTTCAACTGGGGTTCCCGACCAAGTGTTAAAAGTTTTTTTTTTTTTTTTAAGCGTTAATTATTTTTATGTCAATAGAGCTGATGGTGACATGTAATCGTTTTAAGTCAAATACTTAGGTGGTTAAGTCATTCTTTGTCCAAGTGTTAGTTATTATGTAATTGAAAGTTTCTTTTCTCTACAAGCGTTAAAAGTCTCTATGTCAAAGGAAGTCATGGTGACAACCAATCCCTTAATGACAAACATTTGTGCGGGTGGGTGGGTCACTCCAGAACACGAGCACGGAAAAGTGATTTCAACTGGGGTCTTTGTTAGTTACCAAGAAATTGGAAGTTTTTTTTTTGCAAGCTTTAAAGACGATGAGTCTTGTTAGTACCATTTGTCTTCTTATGGTCGCTTCTGTGATGTTGAGATCCATTTATCCTTCCATCGTTTTGGTCGTCATTTTGTAACTGTTTTGCTAATCTTGCTAGTCTCTCGACGCTTATTCTGTCGACATGATTTCTCCAGTTTAGTCGTCTTACTCTGGTCCATCTTACTATATCTGCACCTTGCATTTTTTGCGGGTGTCTGCTTCAGATCCTATTGTGGAGAGTTCTACCTGCTAACTCCAAAACATGAGTACGAACGGATGGTTTGAAATGGGTTTCCGTTCACCCGCTCAAGTGTTAGTTATCATAAAATTAGAAGTTTTTTTTGAAAGCGTTAAAAATTTCTATATTGAAGGAGGTAACGGTTACATTCAATCCCTTGATGACAAACACTTGGGCTGGATCACTCTAAAACATGAGTAGGGACGGATGGCCTGAACGGGGTTGCCGCCCAAGTGTTAATTATCAAGAAATTGGAAGTTTCTCTTCAAGCGTTAAAAGTGCCTATGACAAAGATGATCTAATCTCTTGTTGACAAATACTTGAGCGGGTAGGTGTCACTCCAAAACATGAGTACGGTCAGATGATTTGAACATGAGTTCCGACGGATGCTTTGAACTGGGTATATAAATATATAAAATTATTTATTTTTTTTGTTACCGAATCCGTTAACTTTGAATCTAGTCAGTAGTTTGACTTATGCAAAATTCACCGAACAAATTTCAATTAATTTTTTATAGTTGGTAGTAAGACTTTTGGGAAGCATTGTTGCCAAGTTTGATTAAAATCCAACGTTTGGTTTTGAAATTATGTAACTTTTTTTGTCACCAAAAACGATAACTTTGAAATTAACCAGTCGTCTAATTTTGAGGTTATGGAAAATTTACTGAACAAATTTTAATGAATTTTTTACAGTTAGTTGCAAGATTTTTGGAAAACATTGTTGCCAAAATTGATTAAAATCCACCGTGTGGTTTTTGTAATTATTTATTTTTTTCAGTCACCATAAATCTTAAGTTTAATTCTTACCAGTTGTGTAATTTTAAGGTAATGCAAAATTTGCCAAATAAATTTTAATCAATTTTTTATAGTTTGTAGTTAGACTTTTGGAAAGCATTGTTGCCAAATTTTAATAAAATCTAACGTGTGGTTTTGAAATTATTCAAATTTTTCTGTCACCAAAAACGTTAACTTTGAATCTTACCTGTCCTCTAGTTTTGAAGTTATGCCAAATTTTCTTCACAAATTTTAATCAAATTTTTAAAGTTGGTAGAAAAACTATTAAAAAGCATTGTTGCCAAATTTTATTCAAATCTAACTTGTGGTTTTTAAATAATTCAACTTTTTTTGTCACTAAAAACATTAACTTTGAATCTAACCAGTTCTCTAATTTTGAGGTTAGGCAAAATTTACCTAACAAATTTAAGTCAATTTTTTATAGTTGGTCGTAAGAGTTTTGGAAAGCATTGTTGCTAAATTTGTATAAAACCCAACGTGTGGTTTTGAAATTATTTACTTTTTTCTGTCACTACAAACGATAATTTTGAATCTAACATGTTGTCTAATTTTGTGGTTATGCAAAATTCACCAAAGAAATTTTAATTAATTTTTTACAGTTAGGAAAGAAAAGTTTTTGGGAAGCCTTGTTGCTAAATTTGAATAAACTCCAATGTATGGTTTTAAAGGTATTCAACTTTTTCTGTCACCAAAAACGTTAACTTTGAATCTAATCAATCTTCTAATTTTGAGGTTAAGCAAAATTTACCAAACAAATTTTAATCAATTTTTTATAGTAGTTAGTAAGACTTTTGGGAAGCATTGTTGCCAAGTTTAATCAAAATTCAACATGTAATTTTGAAATCTTTCAACTTTTTCTGTCACCAAAAACGTTAACTTTGAATTTAAACAGTTGTCTAATTTTGAGGTTATGTAAAATTTACCAAACAAACTTTAATAATTTTTATATAATTGGTAGTAAGATATTTGGGAAGCTTTGTTTTCAAATTTAATTGAAATCTAACGTGTGGTATTGAAATTATTCAACTTTTTCTGTTACCAAAAACGTGGACTGTGAATCTAACCAGTTGTCTAGTTCTGAGGATATGCAAAATTTACCAAACAAATTTCAATCAATTTTTTATTGTTGGTAGTAAGATTTTTGAGAAGCATTGTAGTCAAATTTGATTAAAATCCAACATGTGGTTTTGATATTATTCAACTTTTTTTGTTACTAATAACGTTAACTTTGAATCTATTTTTAAGGTTATGCAAAATTTACCAAACAAATTTTAATAAATTTTTTATTGTTGGTAGTAAAACTATTGAGAAGCATTGTAGCCAAATTTGATTAAAATCCAACATGTGGTTTTGATATTATTCAACTTTTTTTGTTACCAAAAACGCTTACTGTAAATCTAACCAGTTGTCTAATTTTGAGTTTATGCAAAATTTACCAATCAAATTTAAATCAATTTTTTATAGTTGGTAGAAAGACTTTTGAGGAGCATTGTTGCCAAATTTAATTAAAATCTAATGTATGGTTTTGAAGTTATTCAACTTTTTCTGTTACCAAAAACGTTAACTTTGAATCTAAACAGTTGTCCAATTTTAAGGATATGCAAAATTTACCAAACAAATTTTGATCAATTTTTTATAGTTGATAATAAAACTTTTAGGAAGCTTTGTTGCCAAATTTAATCAAAAACTAACGTGTGGTTTTTAAATTATTTAACTTTTCCTGTCACCAAAAACGTTAACTTTGAATCTAATCTGTTCTCTAATTTTGAGGTTATGCAAAATTTACTGAACAAGTTGTAATCATTTTTTCATATTTTGAAGTAAGATTTTTGGGAAGCATTGTGACCAAATTTGAATAAAATCCAATGAATGGTTTTAAAGTTATTAAACTTTTTCTGTCACCAAAATCGATAACTTTAAATTTAACCAGACGACTAATTTTAAGATTATGCAAAATTGACCGGACAAATTTTAATCAATTTTTTAAAGTTGGTAATAAAACCTTAAGAAAGCAATGTTGCTAATTTTAATTAAAATCTAACGTGTGGTTTTTAAATTATTTAACTTTTTCTGTCACTAAAAACGTTAACTTTGAATCTAATCTGTTCTCTAGTTTGAGATTATGCAAAATTGACTTAACAAATTTAAATTAATTTTTTATAGTTGGTAGTTAAACTTTTGGAAGGCATTGTTGCTAAATTTAATTAAAATCCAACTTGTGGTTTTGAAATTATTTACTTTTTTCTGTCACTATAAACGTTAACTTTGAATCTAAACAGTTGTCTAATTTTGAGGTTATGTAAAACTTACCAAACAAACTTTAGTTTTTTTTTTTCTAATTGGTAGTAAGATAGTTGGATAGTTTTATTTTCAAATTTAATTGAAATTTAACGTATGGTTTTGAAATAATTCAACTTTTTCTGTTACCAAAAACGTTTACTGTGAATCTAACCAGTTGTCTAGTTCTGAGGATATGCAAAATTTACCAAACAAATTTCAATCAATTTTTTCTTGTTGGTAGTAAGATTTTTGAGAAGCATTGTAGTCAAATTTGATTAAAATCCAACATGTGGTTTTGATATTATTCAACTTTTTTTGTTACTAATAACGTTAACTTTGAATCTATTTTTGAGGTTCTGCAAAATTTACCAAACAAATTTTAATAAATTTTTTATAGTTGGTAGTAAGACTTTTAAGAAGCATTGTTGCCAAGTTTGAATAAAGTCTATTTAGTGGTTTTGAAGTTATATAACTTTTTCTGTCACCAGAAACGTTAACTTTGAATCAAACCAGTCGTCTAATTTTGAGGTTATGCAAAATTTACCAAACAAATTTTAATCAATTTTTTATAATTGGTAGTAAAGCTTTTGAGAAACAATGTTGTCAAATTTGATTAAAATCTAACGTGTGGTTTTAAAGTTATTCCACTTTTTTTGTCACCAAAAACGCTAACTTTGAATCTTACAAGTCGTCTAATTTTGAGGTTGTGCAAAATTCACCGAACACACTTTAATCATTTTTTTTAATTGGTAGTATGATTATTGGGAAGCTTTGTTGCCAAATTTCATTAAAATCCAACGTATGGTTTTGAATTTATTCAACTTTTTCTGTTATCAAAAACGTTTACTGTGAATTTAACCAGTTGTCTAGTTTTGAGGTTATGCAAAATTTACCGAACAAATTTTAATCAATTTTTTTAAGTTGATAGTAAGACTTTTGGGAAGCATTTTTGCTAAAATTGATTAAAATTTATCGTGTGGTTTTGAAATTATTTAACTTTTTCTGTCACCAAAAACGTTAACTTTGATTTTACAAATTGTCTAATTTTGAGATTATGCAGAATTCACCAAACAAATTATAATCAATTTTTTGTTGTTGGTAGTACAACATTTGAGAAGCTCTGTTGCCAAATTTTAACAAAATCCAACGTGTGGTTTTGAAAATATTCAATTTTTTTGGTCACCAAATACGTTAACTTTGAATCTAAGCAGTCGTCTAATTTTGAGTTTATACAAAGTTTACTAAAGAAATTTTTATCAATTTTTTCCTAGTTGGTAGTAAGATTCTTGGGAAGCATTGTTGCCAAATTTAAATAAAATTCAACGTGTGGTTTTGAAGTTAATCATTTTTTTCTGTTACCAAAAACGTTAACTTTGAATCTTACAAGTTGTCTAATTTTGGGGTTATGCAAAATTCACCGAACAAATTTTAATTAATTTTTTATAGTTGGTAGTAAGACTTATAGAAAGCATTGTTGCCAAATTTGAATAAAATCCAACGTGTTTTGAAATTATTCTAATTTTTCTGTCACCAAAATCGTTACCTTTGAATCTAACCTGTCGTTTAATTTTGTGATTATTCAAAGTTTACCCAACAATTTTTAATTAGTTTTTTGTAGTTGGTAGTTAATATTTTGAGAAGCATTGTTGCTAAATTTTAACAAAATCCAACATGTGGTTTTGAAATAATTTAATTTTTTCGGTCACCAAAAACGTTAACTTTAAATCTAAGCAGTCGACTAATTTTAAGGTTATGCAAAATTTACCGAATAAATTTTAATCAATTTTTCATAGTTGGTAGTAAGACTTTTGAGAAGCATTGTTGTAAAATTTGATTAAAATCTAACGTGTGGTTTTCAAGTTATTTAACTTTTTCTGTCACCAAAAACGTTTACTTTGAATCTAATCAGTACTTTAATTTTGAGGTTATGCAAAATTTATCAAACAAAATTCAATCAATTTTATATAGTTGGTAGTAACACTGTTGAGAAACGTTGTTGTTAAATTTAAATAAAAGCCAACATGTGGTTTTGAAATTATTCAACTTTTTATGTCACTAAGAACGTTAACTTTGAATCTAATTTTGAGGTTATACAAAATTTGCCAAACAAATCTTAATAATTTTTTTACAGTTGGTAGTAAAACTTTTGAGAAGCATTATTGCTAAGTTTGATTAAAATCCAATAGATGGTTTTGAAATTATTCAACTTTTTTTGTCACTTAAGAAGTTTACTTTAAATCTAACCAGTCGTCTAATTTTGAGGTTATGCAAAATGTACTGAACAGATTTTAATCAATTTATTATAGTTGGTAGTGAGACTTTTATAAAACATTGTTGCCAACTATGAATAAAATCCAACGTGTGGTTTTAAAATTATTCATTTTTTTTGTCACCGAAAACGTCAAGTTTAAATCTAACGAGTCCTCTAGTTTGAAGATTATGCAAAATTTACTAAACAAATTTTAATCAATTTTTATAGTAGGTAGTAAGGTTTTTGGGAAGTATTGTTGCCAAATTTGATTAAAATCCAACGTGTGGTTTTTAAATTATTCAACTTTTTTTGTCACCAAATACGTTAACTTAGAATCTTACAAGTCGTCTAATTTTGAGGTTGAGCAAAATGCATATAACAAATTTTAATCAATTTTTCACAGTTAATAGTAAGACTTTTGGGAAGCATTGTTGCCAAATTTAAATAAAATTCAACGTGTGGTCTTGAAATTATTTAACTTTTTCTGTCACCAAAAACGTTAACTTTGAATTTTACCAGTCGTCCAATTTTAAAGTTGCAAAATTCAGCAAATAAATTTTAATCAATTTTTAACAGTTGGTAGTAAGACTTTTGGGAAGCATTGTTGCCAAATTTAATCAAAATCCAACGTGTGGTTTTGAAATTATTTACTTTTTTCTTTCACTACAAACATTAACTTTGAATCTAACCAGTCGACTAATTTTAAGGTTATGCAAATTTTACTGAATAAATTTTAATAAATTTTTCTCAGTTGGTAATAAGACTTTTGAGAAACATTGTTGCCAAATTTGATTACAATCTAACGTGTGGTTTTGAAGTTATTTAACTTTTTCTGTCACCAAAAACGTTTACTTTGAATCTAATCAGTTATCTAATTTTGAGGTTATGCAAAATTATATATTAAATAGTTAGACTTTTGGGAAGCATTGTTGCCAAATTTGAAGAAAATCCAACGTGTTGTTTGAAATTATTCAAATTTTTCTGTCATCAAAAACGTTCACTCTAAATCTAACCAGTTGTTTAACTTTGAGGTTATGCAAAATTCACCGTACAAATGATAATCAATTTTTTACAGTTTTAAGTAAGATTTTTGGAACGCATTGTTGCTAAATTTGAATAAAATCTAACGTGTGGTTTTTAAATTATTCATTTTTTTCTGTCCAAGTTAACGTTTTTAGTTAATTTAGAATCTAACCAAATGTCTACCTTTGAGGTTATGCAAAATTCACCAAACCAATTTTAATCAATTTTTTACAGTTAATAGTAAAACTATTAGAAAGCATTGTTGCCAAATTTGAATAAAATCCAATGTATGGTTTAAAAGTTATTTAACTTTTTTTTTATCTCCGACTCTATTAACTTTAGATCTAGTCAGTTTTCTAAACTTTGAGGTTATGCAAAATTAACAAAATAGATTTTGATCATTTTTTGCAGTTAATAGTATGGTTTATTAAGCGCATTGTTGCCAAGTTTGAACACTCATTGTTGAATTTTATGCTTTGATCAAGTTTTTTGTACAATTTTTGATTAATTTTGTCTAATAAATGGGTTTTGTGCAATACTTTGGTTTTCTGAGCGATTTTGACGTACTTCTTTAAATATTGATCTAAATTGAATTAGTTTTTAATTATTTAGAGCAATTAATAGGTTTTCTGCAACACTCATTAAAGGATTTTATGATTTTAATGAGCTTTTGAACAATTTTTGATAAATTTTGTGCAATAATTGGGTTTTCTGAGCGATTTTGACGTATTTTTTGAAATGTTGATTTATTTTGATTCAATTTCTACTTATTTAATGTTATTAATGATTTTTCTGCAACATTTATTGACAAACTTTATGCTGTAAATGAGATTTTTCTACAATTTTAGATCAATTATGTCTATTATTTGGATTTACTGAGCGATTTTGACGTATTTCTTTAAATGTTGATTTCTTTTGATTCAATATTTGATTATTTAATGTAAGTAATGGCTTTTCGCAACTTTCATTAATGAATTTTATGTTTTAAATTAGTTTTTTGTACAATTTTTGATCAATTTTGTCAAATAGTTGGGTTTTCTAAGCGATTTTGACGTATTTCTTAAAATGTTGATTTATTTTGATTTAATTTTTATTTATTCAATGTAAGTAATGGTTTTTTGCAACCTTCATTAATAAATTGTATGCTTCAAATAAGTTTTTTGTACGATTCTTGATCAATTTTGGGCAATAATTGAGTTTTCTGAGCGATTTTTACATATTTCTTGAAATGTTGTTTTATTTTGATTCAGTTTTTTTAATTTAATGTTAATAATGATTTTTCTGCATGAATTTTATGTTTTAAATTAGTTTTTTGCACAATTTTTGATCAATTTTGTGCAATAATTGGGTTTCATTTGCGATTTTGACGAATTTCTTGAAATGTTGGTTGGAATCTAAAAATTATAATGATTATTGAACAATAGATGAACAATTTTTTTGTATTATTAATTCAATTTAAATATTATCTGCTGAAATTTAAAAGAAAAAAATAAAGCTATTAAAACTTAGAGAATATAATATTTCCTTGAAACAAGAGGCCATAAAAATGTAATTTAACTTTTATTATATTTGTTAGGCTCGACTGATTGAATGAACGAGGTTGAGAAAATCCATTAAAATTATTTTTAAGCAATCAGGGTTAGGTATCGGCTGGGGCACACGATGACGGTTGAATGGGACTCAATTAGAAGACAAAGAATTAGGATTATCGAGGCGGAATATCCTCGCCATGAATGGAGGCGGGCAAATATTAAGTGAGTTTCGAAACTCCCGATCCGCAGATTGACATCGCACATAATCCAATTCGGCGATTGTTTTTGCGCAAACAGTAAATCCATATTATAATTGCATCAAAATGAAGCGAGATGTAATTCGAAATGAATCCATTCAGAAATTAATTAACTTGCGAGGATTTATAATATATATAGAAAGGGGACCAGAAGCCATCCAAAATTGACAATTATCTCAGATTATAATTGGTCTGTATTGTTGATAGCTGTATTTTCACTAGATATAGATTCCCATTAAACAATTGGGAATGTGTATCGGGGCAATCGCATCTGCAAAACGTGCCGTAACTGTCGCGACCGAAGATTAATGCCACCGCTGACATGTTTGTGTTCGCGTCTATTTTATGTAAATTGTGTACAAAGATGTGCAAACAGTTTAGCGCAATGTGCCCTTGGATGGGGAAAAATCACGAATTGATTATCCCACACCGTCCCCGTTTTATGTGCATACTTTGCACTTTTACACGAACATAAATATACTAAAGCTAATTCCAAATATGGTTAATGTTTAATTAAAACTAGTCATAACTAATTCATTTAAAAATTATTGTCACGAAGCTACTGGTGTGTAAATGCATTGAATCATAAATATATTTGTTTTGAAGCAATTTAATTTCATAACTTAAAAAGTACTAACTTTGCTTAAAAAAAGATTTTATTTCATTTCAATATTATCTGATAATGAATTACTTAAGCTATGAACAAATTTGTTAATTTAAAAAAAAATATATTTAGTTTACAACAGTTTTATTAGTGAATCTTAAAACTTCTAGAAACATTTTTTGAAAGTTTCTTATTTTTTTGTAAATCTTAATATTGCTTCTTTTTGCTACAAATGCACTAAACTGCATTGTAAATTTGAGTTCAAGTTTCTGAAAATTGAAATATTGAAAACTGCACTCGACTATATTGGAAGTGTAAAAATTGCACACATAGTTTTAAAATTTGCACTTGATTTTACTTAGATTGTTTTTAATTGCACTTGGAATTTATAAAATGTACTTGGTTTTCTGAAAAATGCACTTGGAACTTTGAAAGTGTATTTTAACTATATTTGATTGCACTAGAATTTTTATAAATTGCACTAGAACGGAACTTTACGCACTGCACTCAAATATAATTTAAATTTTAAAATTGCACTAGACTTTTGAAAAGTTTTAATACTGTACTCAATTGCACTTCACATTTATTTTTAATAATTTTAAACTGCACTTGATTAAAAAAAAACTGCGGTTTCTAAAAAATGCATTTGAAATTTTAAGAACTGCACCCGATTGTACTAAAAATCTGAAAATTGCATTAGGCTGCACTCGGAACTTTAAAAACTGACTTTTAATTTGGATTTTAGAAATCTGTACCGAAGTGCAGTTGGAATATTAAAAACTGCACTTACTGTGTTAAAAATTACATTTGGATTTTTAAAAATTGCACTAGACTGCATAAAAATACACATAAAGTTTTTAAAACTTAACTGTTTTTTTTTTATTATTGCGCCAGATTCTACACAGAAATTGGCTTTCTAAAATTTGCATTTGAAACTTTGAAAATTGCACTTGACATCGACAGAAATAAAAATCTAAAAATTGTTATACTATTTTTAAAAACTGCACTTTGAATTCTCAAAGTTAGTGCTATACTGCATTGCATTTTGGGGAATTGAAAAGTCAACAACAAAAAATGTTAAAATAGCTTATTAAAAGGCGTTTTTTTTCTGCATAAAACTGATAAAATAATTGGAAAAAAACATGTTTTTTGCACAAAAACGCATATTCAGTTTAAAAATTGCACATTTAATGAGTGAAACTAACTAAAAATCTTCAAAAATGTAAAAACCGTTTTTTTTATATATTTTTTTTTAGAAAAACCACATTTTCTGCATTTAAACGCATACACAGTTTAAATATCAAAGATCCAATAAATAAAATTCATAAAAAATCAATAAAAAAGTATTAATTTGCACATAAAAAGGCATCTTCTAGACAAAAACTCATTTTTTTAAAGAAAAACCACGTTTTTTTATGCACAAAAGCGCATTTGCAGTTCAATTATTTAACATCCAATAATATACATTAAAAAAATGATAAATATATAACAAAAATGTAATAAAAAGCGTTTGCTGCATAAAAACGGGTAAAAAACTGAAAGTACGTTTAGAAAAACGCATATTTAGTTTATGTTTTGCACATTTAATGATTGAAACCTATAAAAATGAACATAAATGTAAAAACTCGCTTAGACAACAGAGTTTTTTGAACAAAAATGCATAAATTTTTTTTTTTGTATTGCAAAAATGTAGAAAATTTAAAAAAGTTTAGAAAAAATACATTTTTTGCACAAAAGCGCATTTGTAGTTTAATTAATAAACATCTTTAATATTTATTTAAAAAAAATATAATTAAAACGTTTATTAAGAGGCGTTTTCTGCATTAAAATGCTTAAAAAACAGAAAAATCATTCATAATGCATGAAATTTAGCAAACAAATTAATGAATTTGTTGAAAAACGATTAAAACTACTAAATAAAATTTTAAAATTTAAAATGGGAGTTTAAAAATCTGCACTAGACTGCACATAGAATTTTAAAAATTGTGATTTGCAATTTTACTTGTTTTTTTTTTATTTACACTCAAGTGCACTCGAAAATATGCATTTGATTGAACTTGGATTTTTATAAATTGCAATAATTGAAATTTGAAAAATTGCACTTAATTTTTTTTAAACTTTAAATTTTACGTTAAATTACATTTGGAACTTTGAAAACTCCACTTGGCGGCTATATATATATATATATATATATATATATATATATATATAGATTTTAAAAACTGCACTGGACTATCAAAATATTTAGAAAAATGGACTTGATTGTACTTCAAAATTAAATTTTCAAAAATTGCACTAGACTGCATTTTAAAGTTTGCAACTGTACCTGCCTGTACTAAAAATCTAAAAATTTTACATGATTGCACTTTCATTTTTAAAAACTGCATTTGGAACTCTAAAATTTTTACAAAAACTGTATTTGAAGTTTAAAAACTGCTTTCGGGATTTTGAAAGTTGACTGCACTGCGTTCTCAAAAGTTGAGCGTCAGTTACATTTTCAAGCAATAAAAAAATATGCAAAAAAAAAAACAATTTGCATAAAAATATCTATCTATTGGTTTAGATTAGTAATAAAACTTTGTTTGTTTTATTGGATTTTTTTACATAACCTATTGCACTTGTGGCTGTTGAAATTGACATTTTTTAGATTAATTTGTAATCTTCTAATTCCAATTTCTTCAAAAACATTGTTTTGTTTGCAGAAAAACGCATATACAGTACAAAAAATCAATAAAAATGTAAAAAATTACTCATTAAAAAGCGTTTTCTGCACTTCTACTAGGTTTTTTTGCATTTTTAACCGCATATACAGTTTGAATATTAAACATTTTATAATATAAATGTTAAAAATATGATAAAATGTTGAAAAATTGTTTATTATTAAAGGTAAAAACTAAAAAAAAAATTTAGAAAAAATAAGTTTTTTGCATGAAAACGCATATTTAGTTTAATTATTGCACATTTAATTATTGAAATCTATAAAAAATAACAAAAATGTAAACAATTGTTTAGAAAACAATGTTTGCTTTACAAAAATTTGTAAAAAGCTAAAAAAAAAATTGTAGAAAAAAATATTTTTTGCATTTAAAGGCAGTTTAAATATCGGACATTCAATAAATAAAATTCATCAAAAATCTGTTAAAATATATAAGATAAACATAAAAAATCGCATCCAATAAATGAAATTCATATAAAATCAATAAAAATGTATTAAATTACACATAAAAAAGCAGCATCTTCTAGACAAAAGCTCATTTTTTTTTAGAAAAAATACGTTTTATTGCACATAAGCGTATTTGCAGTTTAATTATTGAACATCCAATAATATACATTTAAAAAAAAAATAAAATTTAAATAAATGTTTATTAAAAGGCTGCATAAAAACGGGTAAAAAACTAAAAATACATTTAATAAAACTAACGTTTTGTGCCTTATTTAATTTATTAAAATTAATTTGTAATCTGCTAATTTTATTTTTTTCAAAAAAATGCATATTCAGTTTAAATATTGCACATTTAATTATTAAAACATATATAAAAACTAACAAAAATGTAAAAAAATGCTTAGAAAACATCATTTTATGCACAAAAACGCAAGAAAACTGAAAAAATGTTTTAAAACAAATATATTTATTACTTTACTTAAACGCATATGCCGTTTGGAATTTATAAAATATCAATAAAAATTTATTAAATCGCTCATAAAAAGGCGTTTTCTACAATAAAACGCTTAAAAAAAAACTAAAAAATCTAGTTTGAATATCGAACATCCCATAAATGAGTTTCATAAAAAATAATAAAAATGCATGCAATCGCATATAAAAAGGCTTCTACAAAAACTAAAATTTATTTAGAAAAAATACATTTTTTGCACAAAAGCGTATTTGCAGTTCAATTATCTAAAATCTAATAATATACATTAAAAAATGATAAATATGCACAAAAACGCATATTTAGTTTAAATTTAATGATTGAAACTCATAAAAACTATCAAAAATGTTAAAAATTGCTTAGAAAACAGGGTTTTCTGCAGTAAACGCATATACAATTTGATTATTGAGCATTTAATAAATAAAATTTATAAAAAATCAATAAAAATGTATAAAACCGTATATAAAAAGGCATCTTCTACACAAAAACTACAAAAATATTTAGAAAAAATGCGTTTTTTTGCACAAAAAGGTATTGACGTTCAATCATCAAACATTCAATGATAAACATTTAAATATGTAAAAACATGTTTATTAAAAGACGTTTACTGCATAAAAACGGGTAAAACCCAAGAAGAACCATTTAGAAAAAAATACGTTTTTTTGCACAAAAACGCATATTCAGTTCAAATTTTGCAAATGTAATGATTGAAACTTATAAAAATCAACAAAAATATAAAAAATTGCTCAGAAAACAGCATTCTTTGCACACAAAACGCGTAAAAAACTGAAAAATCTTTTAAAAAATATGTTTTTTGCATAAACGCATATACAGTTTGAATATCGGACATCCAATAATTGAATAAAAAAATTATAAAACGCATAAAAAACTAAAAAAATATTTATAAAAATACGTATTTTACACAAAAGCACTTTTGCAGTTTAATTATCAAACATCCAATAAAATTTAATTTAAAAAATGGATATAAATATTAAAATCGCGTTATCTGCATTAAAATGTGCAAAGAGATAAAAAGTACATTGCATAAAAACGCGTACAATACAGTACAGTACGCGTACAAATATTGCACATTTAATGAAATAAAACCAAAAAAAATAGCGTTTTCCGCACAAAAGCGTGTAAAAAACTTTAGTTTTTTTAGAAAAACAATCTTCCTACACATTATCAGTTTACGTATTACAATTTTAATGCATTAGATTCAGCACAAAAATCAATGAATTTGTTGAAACACGACTAAAGTTTCTCAAAAAATTTGATATTAACACAAAATTGCTTAGAAAATTTAGTTTACTATACAAAAGCGTTTTAAAAACAAATGTCGCTCAATAACGCACATTTATTGCTTAAAATTATGAAAAAAATAGTAAAACTGTTAAAAAACAATAAATTGCGTTTTTTGCATTAATATATGTAAAAAATTAAAAAAAAATAAAATTACACATTCTAGACAAAAACTAAAAAAAGCGTATTTGCATTTAATTATCAAATATTCAATAATATGTTTTTTTTTTTTAATTTTTAAAAATGTAAACAATTGCTTATAAAAGTTGTTTTCTGCATTAAAAAAAAAACAGATATAAAGTTATAAAAAATGTAAAAATTAACTAAAAAACAGCGTTTTTTGCACACAAAACGCGTAAAACACTAAACAATTATTTTTTGAAATATGTTTGTTGCATTTAAACGCATATACGGTTTAAATATCGCACATCCAATAATTGAAATTAATAAAAAAATAATAAAAATGTATTAAATTGCTTATAAAAAAGCATCTTTTACACAAAAACTCTAAAAATATTTAGAAAAAATACGTATTTCACAAAAAAGCAAATTTGCAGTTTAATTATCAAACATCAAATAAAATTTAGTTTAAAAAAAATAATAGAAATGTAAAAATGCTTTAATAGAAGACATTTTCTGCATAAAAAACAAAACACAAAAACGTGTAAAAATGAAATAATTTTTATAGAAAAAAGATCTTCCTACACAAAAACACATTAACAGTTTAAATATTGCAATTTTATTGCATTAGATTCAGCTTTTTACAAAAAAACGCGTAAGAAACTAAAAAAAAATTTAAAAAAAAATATATTTTCTACGTTTAAACGCACATACAGTTTGAATATCAAATATCTTATAATTGAATTAATCATAAAAAATGCGTTTGCTACACGAATACACGCGATAAACTAAATAATTATTTACTAGAAATACGTTTTTTGCACAAAAGCAAATTTGCAGTTCAATTATCAAACATCCAATAATATTTATTTTTTTTAAATCATAATAATGTAAAAAAATTGCTTATCAAGAATCGTTTTGTGCATAAAAATGCGTAATAAACTGAAAAATCATTTACAAAAAATACTGTTTTTGTACAAAAACGCGTATGCAATTACAAATATTGCACATTTAATAATTGAAACTTATATAAATAAACAAAAATGTAAAAAAATACTCAAAAAACAGTGTTTTTGGCACAAAACGGGTAAAAAATAAAAATAGTTTAGAAATAATACGTTTTTATTAAAAAAAAAAAAAGATAAAAATGTAAATCATTGCATATTAATCTGCGTTTTGTGCATAAAAATCCGCAAAAAAATAAAAAATCATTAATAAAAAATACTTTTTCTGCACAAAAACATGTATTTAGTATAAACATATTGCATATTCAATAATTAATATTTATATAAATCAACCAAAATGTAGAAAATTGTCCAGAAAATAGCGTTTTGACTTTTTTTTAGGTTAGCTAACAACACATTTATGGAGCATGAAATTTAACAAAAAAATCAATAAAATTAAAAAAAAGCTCCTAAAATTTCTCAAAAAAAATTGATAATAACACAAAATTGCTTCTAAAATTTAGTTTACTGTACAAAAGCGTTTTAAAAACGCAAATGTAGCTCAAATATTACACATTTATTACTTAAAATTAAGACAAAAATTGTAAAACTAGTGAAAACGCTCTAAATAAATTGCGATTTTTGCATTAATATTTGTTAAAAATTAAAAAAAATATTATAAAATATATGTTTTCTGCTCAAAAACGCATTTATCGTTTAAATTGGGCACATGTAATAATTGAAATGTTTAAGCAGTGCAGTGGAAAAATTGTTTTTAAATAGGCGTTTTCTGCATAAAAACATAAACAAAACATATAGAAAAAATAAATTTTTTGCACAAAAAAGCATATTTAGTTTAAATATTGCACATTTAATTATTGAAACCTATAAAATCAACAAAAATGTAAAAAATTGCTCAGAAAACAACTTTTTCTGCACAAAAATGCGTAGAAAACTTAAAAATCTTATAGAAAAAAATATATTTTATAGAGTATATTTAATATAGTTTAAATTTCGGACATCCAATAATTGAAATTTATAAAAAATCACTAAAAATGTATTAAATCGCTTATAAAAAGGCGTCATCTACACAAAAACGCGTAAATTTTCACTTTTTCAGTATTGCTAACATTAAAAATACTTACTTACTTTAAATTGATCAAACTAAATTTGAACAATTTTTTTTAATTCGTTTTGGTATTGTAAAAGCAAATTATTGTCCAAAATATTATTTGCAACAATTTAAAAAAATTAAACATAAACTTATTGTTCTCATTTTAAATTTTCTGCATTGGCAACATTAAAAGTGTTCATTTGAGATTGCTTAGACAGAATTTGAACAAAATTCTTAGATTGGTTGTAGTTTTATTGAACTTTTAGCAATTTGATGCCAACACTTCCAAAAATTAAAAAAAAAATATTGTACACATTTTAATTTTCTAGTTTTGCTAACATTAAAAATACTTATTTGAAATTGTTCAGACCAAATATGAACAAAATTGTTAAATTGGTTTTGATTTTATGAAACTTTTAGCAAATTGATGACCAAAATACTATTTGCAACAATTTTTAAAATTTAAAACAAAATACTTATTGGAAACATTTTAACTTTTCATTATTGTTAACTTTAAAAGTACTAATTTTAAATTATTCAGAATTCGTTTTAGTTTTCCATGCCAACAATAAAGGCATTTATTTTAGCTCGTTCAAACAAATTTTGTACATTTTTTTTAATAATTTTTGTAAAAGTTTTTTCAAATAACTCAAAAGCTTATTTGCAACAATTTCCAAAAAATAAAAAATAAAAACTTTGTACACATTTTATTTTTTTTGTAGTGCTAACATTAAAAGTTTTTATTTTAAATTGTTCGTTCATACCAATTTTAAACAAATTCTTTTTGGTTTTATACCAGATTTACTCAAATTGATTTTCAAAATATTTTTGCAACAATTTTCAAAAGTTAAAAAATAATACTCATTGTACTAATTTTACATTTTTAGTATTGACAACAATAAAAAAAGTTATTTAAGATTTTAAACCAAATTTTAAACCAAATTTTAAACACATTTTTTTAAATGGTTTTGGTTTTAGGTACAGAATTTTAATTTTCAAACATTGTTTAAATCAAATTTGAACAAAATTGATTGGGGTTTTATACAAGATTTAGTAAATTGATGTTTAGAATAATTTTGCAACTATTTTCAAAAATTTAAAAATAATACATTTCACATTTTAATTTTTCAATATTACAAACATTAAAGTACTTATTTGAAACTGTTTAGACCAAATTTAAATAAATTCTTCATTTAATTTTAGTTATTGAACTTTTAACAAAATGAAGCTAAAAAATGTACTGCAACTATTTTTAAAAAATACTATTTGAACACCATTTAAATTTTAAACATTAAAAATAATTGTTTTAGATTGATCAGACCAAATTTAAACAAAATTCTTTTATTGGTTTTGGTTTTATTAAATTTTGACGCAAAAAAAATTATTTGCAACGATTTCAAAACATTTTAAAATTGTTTATTGTACTCAATTTATTTTTTTAGTTTTGTCAACTGTAAAAGTACTTATTTGAGATTTTTTAAACTAAATTTGAGCAAAATTATTTAATTGGTTTTGGTTTTACAAAAGTTTTAGCAAATTGTTGTCCAAAATTTTATTTACAATTTCTGAAAACTAAAAAAAATGTTTATTGTATATCTATATTTTTCTAGTATTACTAACACCAAAATTAGTTAATGTAAATTAAATTTAAACTAAATTATTTGATTTTAGTTCAATTAAATTTTTAGAAATTTGATGCAACATGTTGAAATTATCTGTTTTTTCCCAATAACTCTAAAACTTGGATCTAAATCAAGATAGTTTATTCTTTTAAATTTGTAACCAATAATAATAATCTAAAAAAATATTAGGATTGTCGCTTTTTGGGCAATAACTTCTAAATCCGGCTCTAAATCAAATTATTTTATTCTTTAAAGTTTAACGCAAATTGAAATTGCTACAATAAATTGTATAAACTTCTAACTTGCTGCCATTAATTGGAAACTTGTGTCAACTTTTACAAAGCAACTATTGGGGTTGTCGATTTTAGGCCAATAACTTCTAAATCTGGTCTTTAAATAATTTATTCTTTAAAATTGTATAAACTTTCAATCTGTTTTAATTAATAGCAAAATTATGTCATAATTATCGCTAAATGTACTAAATTCTAAAGGTCATGTCACATAAAAAGTATTTTAATCAAATCTTAATAAATAATTTAGCTTGGCAATCAAATATTATAATAATATGATTGTATATGAATTGAAATGGAAACATTGCATAGATCTTGTTGACTTTATTGCAAACGTGCACAAATTTCTGTCGTGTTCCCTACGACTTCAATATTATCCAACGCTTCAATTGTGCAATATGAAATTGTACACATTTCGTAGAATTATTGAAATAGAGATGTCAATTCAGTTTGCAATAAATCGAAGACTTTATTGCATTTTATCTCGCCGCTACAATTTCTAATAAAAATATAAATATTTATTGAATCAATAACAAAATGAAACTATTTGAAAATAATTTTTTATTGTGAGGTCCTGTTTTGTGTAATCCGCAGGATGTGGCGCAGGAAGAGACGTTTATGAGCTTCCACATGTCCCAGTTATCCTTTCCCCCCTTCTACCGGTTTTATATAGCGAAATAATGTGATTTGTCAAGTCGGAATATCTGGATGTGTCGCATAATAAGCGAGCTGCTTCAATTTTTTCCTTAACTATCTCTCTTTCTCCCATCCTTAGTTATGTTGGTATTGTTGTAAAATGTGTGCTCGTTCGTAAAACCCTTGTTTTGTATCTCCGCATAGATAAATCTTGATTTGAACGAATAAAAAAGCATATGAACACATTTATTTATTGAATTATTACAATTTAAACTAAAACTTTTTTACAAACACCTGATATTTAATCTTGGAATAGAAAACGACGGCTGTCTTCTTTTTTTTATTTATTACTATTAATAGAATCTTTCTGCTGGAAAACTAACCAAGTGACACCCCGCTTCGTTTCCTTTTCCACCCCATGATTTATATCCGCAGTTAACATATTTTTCAAATAAATAAAACTAGTAAATAAATAACTTCACACTTCCCAAAGATTCAAGACAAAAAACTAAAAATACGTTAAATATAATTAAGTATTCTCCCTTGGAAAAAGTTTTCTTAAAGTAAACATAAACAAAATCTTTATTAACAAGGATATAAAAATATCGAAAAGTTTCCGTATTAAAACTTGAGCTTGTTTACCCAGAGTATATTAATTTCTCAATGCTAATTTGAAGCCAATCGATTTGAGTGTGTAAAGAAAAATCGCAAGCCATCTTCCTGGTTTTATAAATGTTAGAGGATGCAGAACTGCAAACTTTCTAACACGAGTTCCTTGTTGTTTCATCATAACAGAAGCGTAAGGAAAATTATTCACAGTTTTTTGCATATATGATATGTTTGTTAACGATGAGGAAATGTGAGTATGGACAGCTGAGATGCGTATTAGTATAATTTGGTTTGATTGTATTATTCATTATATTCATTAATTATAAACATATATAATTAAATTTAAAAAAAGTTTGAGTTCTTGCAATGTTATAACTAATTAATATTTTATTTTAAATTGATACTGAAAAGTTATAGATAAAAACTAGGTTTTATCTAGATAAGTTTCAAAGCTTAATTAACTAATATTTTAATTCTAGTGTTGTAGAAAATAAGTGACTTATTCTTCAGTATTATGTACATTTAAATCCCCTAAGAAAATAATTTTAGCTTTTTTGTAACAACAAAGTTTTTTAGTTTGTCAAAATTTTTGCAGAAAGGTCAACAAAAATGAGTTGCTTTTTTTTGGAGAACGATTATGCCTATTGCAATCAATTTCTTAAAATTTTTATAAAACCTAAATTAATTAAAAAATTCTGTTCAAATTTGGCTTGAACAATCTAAAATTAGTATTTTTAATGTTGGCACTACTAGAAAATTAAAATGTCTACAATAAGTATTTTTTAAAAATTTTTGAAAATTGTTGCAAATTTTATTTTGGTCATTAATTTGTTTTAAGTTCAATAAAACTAAAACCATTTGAAGAATTTTGTTCAAATTTGGTTTCAAAAATCTATAGTAAGTACTTTTGATGTTGGCACTTCTGAAAAATTAAAATGTGTACAATATGTATTTTAAAAAAAATTTGAAAAAATATTTTGGACATTAACTTGCTAAAATTTGTATATAGCTAAAACCAATTAAGGAATTTTGTTCAAGTTTTGTTTGAACAATTTAAAATAAGTACTTTTAATGTCGGCAATACTGGAAAATTAAAATGTGTACAATAAGTATTTTTTTCATTTTTGAAAATTGTTTCAAATAAAATTTTTGGCTTCAAATTGCTGAAGGTTTTATAAAACTAAAACCATTTGAAGAATTCTGTTCAAATTTGGCTTAAACAATTTAAAATTAGTATTTGTAATGTTAGCACTACCAAATAATTAAAATGTCTACAATAAGTATTTTTTTCAAATTTTTGAAAATTGTTGTAATTAGTATTTTAGGCATTAAACCAAAACTATTTGAAGAATTTTGGTCAAATTTGGTTTGAACAATCTAAAATAAGTATTTTTAATGTTGGGAATACTAGAAAATAAAAATGTGGACAATGATTTTATTTTTTTATTTTGGAAATTGTAAATCATATTTTGGAAATAATTTGCTAAAACTTTCATAAAATCAAAAATAATTAAAAAAACTGGTTTAAAATTTTGTTTGAACAATTTAAAATAAGTACATTTAATTTTGGCATAACTGGAAAATAAAATATGTGCAATAAGTATTTTTCTAATTTTTGGAAATTGTTGCAAATCATATTTTGGACCCAATTTGCTAAAAATTTCATAAAATCAAAACCAATTAAAGAAATTTGTTCAAATTTAGTTTGAACAATTTAAATTAAGTACTTTTAATGTTGGCAATGTTGAAACAGTAAAATGTGTATAATAAGTATTATTTTTTAGTTTTTGAAAATTGTTGCAAATAAAATTGTTGGCTTCAAATTGCTGAACGTTTTATAAAACTAAAACCATTTAAAGAATTCTATTCAAATTTGGCTTAAACAATCTAAAATTAGTATTTGTAATGTTGGCACAACCAGAAAATTAAAATGTCTACAATAAGTATTTTTTTAAAAATTTTGAAATTTGTTGCAAATTTTATTTTGTCCATTAATTTGTTTTAAGTTCAATAAAACTAAAACCATTTGAAGAATTTTATTCAAATTTGGTTTCAAAAGTCTATAGTAAGTACTTTTAATGTTGGCACTTTTGAAAAATTAAAATGTGTACAATAAGTATTTTTTAAAAAATTTGAAAAAATATTTTGGACATTAATTTGCTAAAACTTTTATATAGCTAAAACCAATTAAGGAATTTTGTTCAAATTTTGTTTAAACAATTTAAAATAAGTACTTTTAATGTCGGCAATACTGGAAAATTAAAAGGTGTACAATAAGTATTTATTTAATTTTTGAAAATTGTTGCAATTAAAATTTTTGGCTTCAAATTGCTGAACGTTTTATAAAACTAAAACCATATGAAGAATTCTATTCAAATTTGGCTTAAACAATCTAAAATTAGTATTTGTAATGTTGGCACTACCAGAAAATTAAAATGTCTACAATAAGTATTTTTTTAAAAATTTTGAAAATTGTTGCAAATTTTATTTTGGCCATTAATTTGTTTTAAGTTCAATAAAACTAAAACCATTTGAAGAATTTTGTTCAAATTTGGTTTCAAAAGTTTATAGTAAGTACTTTTAATATTGGCACTTCTGAAAAATTAAAATGTGTACAATAAGTATTTTTAAAAAAATTTGAAAAAATATTTTGGACATTAATTTGCTAAAACTTGTATATAGCTAAAACCAATTAAGGAATTTTGTTCAAGTTTTGTTTGAACAATTTAAAATAAGTACTTTTAATGTCGGCAATACTGGAAAATTAAAATGTGTACAATAAGTATTTTTTTCATTTTTGAAAATTGTTTCAAATAAAATTTTTGGCTTCAAATTGCTGAACGTTTTATAAAACTAAAACCATTTGAAGAATTCTGTTCAAATTTGGCTTAAACAATCTAAAATTAGTATTTGTAATGTTAGCACTACCAAATAATTAAAATGTCTACAATAAGTATTTTTTTCAAACTTTTGAAAATTGTTGTAATTAGTATTTTAAGCATTAAACCAAAACTATTTGAAGAATTTTGGTCAAATTTGGTTTGAACAATCTAAAATAAGTATTTTTAATGTTGGGAATACTAGAAAATAAAAATGTGGACAATGATTTTATTTTTTTATTTTGGAAATTGTAAATCATATTTTGGAAATAATTTGCTAAAACTTTCATAAAATCAAAAATAATTAAAAAAACTGGTTTAAAATTTTGTTTGAACAATTTAAAATAAGTACATTTAATTTTGGCATAGTTGGAAAATAAAATATGTGCAATAAGTATTTTTCTAATTTTTGGAAATTGTTGCAAATCATATTTTGAACCCAATTTGCTAAACATTTCATAAAATCAAAACCAATTAAAGAAACTTGTTCAAATTTAGTTTGAACAATTTAAATTAAGTACTTTTAATGTTGGCAATGTTGAAACAATTTTGAAAATTGTTGCAAACGTGTTTTGAACATCAAATTACTAAATCTTGTTTAAAGTTAAAACTAATTGAAAAATTTTGTTCAAATTCGGTTTATACAATCTAAAATAAGTACTTTTAATGTTGGCATTACTGAAAAGTTAAAATGTTACCAATAAGTTTTTTTTTTAATTTTTAGAAATTATTGCAAATGATATTTTGGGCATCAAATTGCTAAAACTTCAATAAAATTAAAATTATTTGAAAACTTTTGTTCAAATTTGGTTTGAACAATCTTAAATAAGAATTTATAATGTTGGCAACATTGAAAAATTAGAATGTGTACAATAACAATTTTATTTTTAATTTTGGAAAATGTTGTAATTAATATTTTGTGCATCAAATTGCTAAAAGTTCAATACAATTGGAACCAATTGAAAAATTTTGTTCAAATTTGATTTGAACAATCTAAAATAAGTACTTTTCATGTTGGCAATATTAGAAAATAAAAATGTATACAGTAAGTTTTTTTGTTATTTTTTGGAAATTGTGGCAAATTACATTTTGGGCTTAAATATGCTAAAAGTACAATAAAATTAGAACCAATCGAAGAATTTTGTTTAAATTTGGTATGAACATAATACAATAAGTACTTTTAATGCTAGCAATACTAGAAAATTAAAATGTGAACTTAGAGTTTTTTTTTAATGTTTGGAAATTGTTGTAAAATTTGTTTTGGGCATCAAATTACTAATAGTTTAATCAAACTAAAACCAATTGAAGAATTTTGTTCAAATTTGGTTGGAACAATCTAAACTAAGTATTTTTAATGTTGGTAATACTGGATAACTAAAATGAGTACAATGAAAATATTTTTTTAAATTTTTTAAAAATGTTGCAAATGATATTTTGGGCTTCAAATTGCTAAAATTTCAATAAAACTCAAACCATTTAAAGAATTTTGTTCAAATTTAATTTAAACAATCTAAAATAAGTACTTTTAATGTTGGTAATACTGGAAATCTAAAATGAGTACATTGAAAATATTTTTTTTATTTTTTTAAAAATGTTGCAAATGATATTTTGAGCTTCAAATTGCTGAAATTTCAATAAAACTCAAACCAATTAAAAAATTTTGTTCAGATTTGGTTTGATTAATTTTAAATGAGCACTTTGAATGCTGGAAATATTGAAAAATTAAAATGTGTACAATAAATATATTTTTTAAGTTTTGGAAAATGTTGTAATTAATATTTTGTGCATCAATTTTCTTAAAGTACAACAAAACTAAAACCAATCCAAAAATTTTGTTCAAATTTGGTTTGATCAATTTAAAATAAGTACTTTTAATGTTGGCAATACTGAAAAATTTAAATGTGTACAATCAGTATTTTAATTAATAATTTGGTCCTCAAATTGCTAAAACTTTTTTAAAATTCAAATCAAATTTAGAAAAAATTGACATGAGTTTGCCATTAATAGCGTTAATTTAAAACTTTATACTTTATAATTATAGCAAATTTAATTTGCTAAAATTTTTAAAAGATAAATTATTTTGATGCAGTGCCGGATTTAGGATTTATTGGACAAAAATTAACATTCTCAATATTTTTTTTAGATTATAAAAGTTGACATAAGTTTGCTATTAATTGCAGAAAATTAAAATTTTACTTTATACTTAAATTTTTTTATTATTTTGGTTAAGGGCCGGATTTAGGAGTTATTGGCCTAAAATCGATTATCTCAATAGTTATGTAATTTATAAAAGTTGGCATAGGTTTGCTAATACTAGCAACAAATTAAAACTTTTTACAAATTTTTATAGCAAATTTAATTTGCTACACATTTAAAAGAATGAATTATTTTAATTCAGGGCTAGATTTAGGAGTTATCAATACAATATCGACTTCTTTAATATTTAATTAATTTATAAAAGTTACCATAATTTTGTTATTATTACAATTTAATTAAAAAATTGTACAGTTTTTTGTAGTAATTTAAGTTGGTACAAATTTTAAAAAATACATGATTTTGATTCAGTGCCGGATTTAGGATTTATTGGCCGAAAATCAATAATCTTTATAATTATTTAATTCATAAAGGTTGACATAAGTTTGCGATTAAAATAAATAAACTTAAATTTAATACAATTTATTAAAGCAAAAATAGTTTGCTACAAATTTAAAAGAATAAACTATTTTGATTCAGTGCCGGATTTAGGAATTATTGGCTAAAAATCAACAATTTCAATTGTAGTTTAATTTATAAAACTAGACATAAGTTTGTTATTAACGGCTTAAAATTAAGACTTAATACATTTTATTATATTAATTTAAATTTAAAATAAATTTGAAAGAATAAACTATTTTGATTCAGTGCCGGATTTAGGAATTATTGGTTAAAATTGACAATTGCAGATTTTTTTTAATTTATAAAAACTGACATAAGATTGCTATTAATAAGGCTAAATAAAAATATCATACAATTTATTAAATGAATTTTAATTTGCTTTAAATTTAAAGAGATTAATTATTTAGATTCAGGGCCGGATTTAGGAGTTATTGGCCAAAAATCATCAATTGCAATTGTAGTTTAATTTATAAAACTAGACATAAGTTTGTTATTAATGGCTTAAAATTAATATTTAATACATTTTATTATAGTAATTTGAATTTATAATAAATTTTAAAGAATAAATTAATTTGATTCAGAACCGGGTTTAGGAGTTATTTTCTTTAAATCGATAAACCCAAGTTTATTTAGTTTTTAAAAGTTGACATAATGTGGCTATTAATGGTACAAAATTAAAAGTTTGAAAATTTTATTGTAGTATTCTGAATCCATATAAGGTTTAACAGTTTTAAAATTTTTAAAAAGATCTAATTTAGTTTTCAAGATATTTTTGGTATCATAAACCAAATAATTTTGAATTTTGCAGTTTTTAGCTTAATAGTTAAAAATCTACAGAAGAACTGATCGTATTAAATTATTTATAAAGTTTACAACTTATAGTACTATATAAGATTTAACATTTTTCAAAATTAAATAAAGATCTAATGTTTGGTTTCAAATGTATTGCTGTTATCATAAACCCAATAGTATTGAATTTTGTAAGCTTAAGTTTTAAAAGTCTACAGAAAAACTGTTCGTATTAAATTATTCATAAAACTTAGCTTTAATAGTACTATATTAGAGCTAACAGTTTTTAAAAATAAATAAAGATCTAATGTCTGGCTTCAAAGATAATGCTGTTATCATATTCCTTATACAGTTGAACTTTGCAATTTTTAGGTAAAGTATTAAAAGTCTCCAGAAGAACTGATTGTATCAAATTACTTAAAAAAAATATTATTTATAGTACCATATTAGAGCTAACAATTTCCTAGATTGAGTAAAGATCTAATGTTTGGTTAAAAAGATATTGCTGTTATCATAAACCCAATATTTTTGAATTTTGTAATTTTTAACTTAAGTGTTAAAAGTCTACAAAAAAACTGGTCGTATAGAATTGTTTATAAAATTTATTACTCATATTACTATATTAGAGCTAACAATTTGCAAAATTTAATAAAGATTTAATGTTTAGTTTTAAAAATATTGATGTTATCATAAACTTAATATTTTTGAAATTTTGTAATTTTTAGTTTAAGTGTCTACACAAGAACTAATCGTATCAAATAAATTATAAAATTTAGTACTTATAATACTATGTTAGAGCCAACAATTTCCAAAATTAAAAGAAGATCTGATTATTGGTTTCAAAGATATTATCATACACCCAATGTTTTTGTATTTTGTAATTTTTAGCTTAATAAAGTTTACAGAAGAACTGATTGTATCAAATAATTTCTAAAATTTAGTTTTACAAAACCATATTAGAGCTAACAATTTTCAAAATAAAAAGCAGATCTAATGTTTGGTTTCAAAGATATTGCTGTTACCATAACTCAATAATTTTGAATTTATCAATTTTTAGCTTAAGTGTTAAAAGTCTACAGAAAAACTGATTAGATTAAATTATTTATAAAATTTAGCATATTAGAGCTAACAATTTCCAAAATTAAATAAAAATTTAAGGATTTGTTTTGAAGATATTGATGTTATCATAAACTCATTAATTTTGATTTTTTTTAGTTTTTAGCTTAAGTGTTCAATGCCAACAAAAAAAAATAATCGTATCAAATAATTTCTAAAATTTAGTACTTATAGTACCATATTAGAGCTAACAGTTGTTAATAATAAATAAAGATCTAATGTTTGGTTTCAAAGATATTGTTGTTATTATAAACTCAATATTTTTAAATTTTGTAGTTTTTAGCTTAAGTGTTAAATGTCTACAGAAAAACTGATCGTATCAAATTTTTTATAAAATTTATTGCTTATAATACTATATTAGATCTAATAATTTTGAATGCTACATAAAAATCTAATGTCTACTTTCAAAGATATTGTTATTATTATAAACGCTTTAATTGAAATTTGTAATTTTTGTTGAAAGTCTACAGAAAAACTGATCGTATCAAGTAATTTATAAAATTTATTACTTATAGTATTATATTAGATCCAACAATTTCCAAAATTACGTAAATATCTAATGTCTTGTTTCAAAGATATTGATGTTATCATAAACTCAATAAATTTGAATTTTGCAATTTTGAGCTTAAGTGTTAAAAGTCTATAGAAAAACTGCTCGCATCAAATTATTTATAAAATTTATTACAAATAGTACCATATTAGATCTTACAATTCCTATAATTGAATAAAGATCTAATGCCTAGTTTCAAAAATAATCAATAATTTTAAATTTTGTAATTTTTAGATTAATTGTCAAAAGTTTACAGAAGAACTAATTGTACCAAAAAATTTATAAAATTGTGTACTTATAGTACTATATTAGAAATATTAGTTTTAAAAATTAAATGAAGATCTAATGTTTGGTTTCATAGATTTTGCCGTTATCTTAAATCGAATAGTTAAGAAAATTGTAATTTTTAGCTTAATTGTTAAAAGTCTACAGAAAAACTAATCGTATTGAATAATTTATAAAATTTAGTTCTTATAGTACTACGTTAGGTCTAGCAATTTGGAAATTTGCATAGTAATCTAAAGTTTGGTTTTAAAAATATTGCTGTTATCGTAAACCCAATATTTTTGAATTTTGTAATTTTTAGCGTAAATGTTAAGTCCACAGAAGAACTGATTGTATTAAATAATTTATGAAATTTATTACTTCTAGTACTATATTAGATCTAACATTTTAGAAAATTGTACAATGATCTAATTTTTGGTTTCAAAGATATTGCTTTTTTTTGCATATTGCTTTTTGTATACACAACAATTTCCAAATGTTTTGTTAGTTTCTAAAACTTTTGACAAATATTGAGTTAACTAAAAACAAACTACTTTTGTTTTCTAAATTTTAGATTTTTTTCAGAACAAACAACAACTTAATGCAAAAATTTTTTCTTAAATTTTGAGAAGTTTTTAAAACTTTTTAAAAGTAATTTTGTTAAAAACTGATTTTAGAAGTGATATGCTCTTGAATGAAAATTTATTTGAGGATAGTATTAGAAGAGATTGATTGTGTTTTGCGGAAGTATGTTGTATGAAAATATGAAAGTTGCCCATTAACACGTGTCATACAATGACTAAAAATCCGTGAATGCTTTAATGGAGTGTAATCCCGACACTGAAAAGTGCTCTTAAATAAGTAAAGAGGTGTGTTTCCTGATGGATAAAGTGCCTGCACGACTGTCCCCCTATGTTGAATATGCAGATTTATATTCCTGCTGTGTGACATAACTCTTTCACTGTGCCAACCCGCTCACAACGGATATGCTAATGCGTGCGGAGGATTGCACGGTTCCACAAAATATGTATGGACAAAATGGACACGGGTTAATTGTCTTTTGTATGTAAAACACGCATCAATCACTTTAACAAAAATAATTTTGATTGTTTGATAAATGCCGGCCAGTATGTCATTAAAGATATTTCAAGCTGATTCGGTGCTCATCCGTCAGGACAAAAGTTCGCCGTGATTAATAACGGAAACTTCTCCGGAGACTATAGAGGATGAAAATTGGTCTTGTTATCATGGAATGTGAGCGCGCGATCGCTCCCTTACATTTTTTTCTTTTACTCGTCGTCGTTCTCTTCCCCGAATGTGTAAACGTGAGCCTATCATCTGATAACAGCGGGGATTTGTAGCTGTTTGTAAATGTCTTCCAACTATCCTCGCCGATATCATCGCTCGGATACAGAAAGAGAGAGGACTATTACGAAAAATTGTATTTTCCAAATGCACACGATTTTCCGTGCACGTCGCGCTCGTTTTTAATTTGCGTTATGAGGGTTACAAGGTGGATGGAGAGGAGGGTTTCTCGTTACAATTTTATTAAATCGCGCAATAAACGTTTTACATTTGCTGATTTAATTCCAGCCCTTTCGATTGCCAGCTAGGGGAGTGTAATATCAATTTAAATATGCAAAACACAGACGCTGAGATTCTTTTATAAATATAAAAATGTTTTAAACTGAATTTTAATAATAGAAATTCGCATCTACTTACTCACTCGCTTTTGATCGTCATTTTCAACATGCAATCTTACCTGGAACAATAAAAAATATTTTAATTATCAAGGAACGTGTAATACAATCAACAACAATTTGAATGAGAAAAACTTGATTTTCATTAAATAGAATACGCTTAAGATCTCATTGCAGATAATATTATATAAATATTCATATTTTAAAGAATAGTAAAAGAATTATTAATATTTTTAGTTGTTCTCGATTGTATTCAAGAGAAGTTATTTGAACTAAAACTTCCATTATATGCAAACTTTGTCGAATTTTATAAAATTAATAAATATTGGAATTGTCAATATTAAATTAATTACTCTTAAATCAAACTACAACACTAAATTGTATGAATTTAATTTGATTTTATTAATAACAAATTTAAGTTAACTTTAAAAAAAATGAATAAATTATAATAATGTTGACTTTAGGCCAATAATATCTAAATCCGGTCCTGAATTTTTTTAAATTTATTTCTTTAAATTTAAAGCAAATTAATTATGCAAACTTTTTATTTGGTGCCATTAATAGCAAAGTTATGTTAACTTTTCTAAAATAAAAAAATCATGAGATTGTTAGTTTTAGACAAATAACTTCTAAATCCGGCCCTGAATTAAAATAACTTATTTTTCTAAATTTAGAGCAAGTTTAAATTTCTACAATAAATTGTATGAGTTTTCAATTAAGTTTTACCAATAGCAAACTTATGGCAGTTTTTATAAAATAAATAAATTACTGCAATTGTTTTTGGGCTAATAATTCTTAAATCTTGGATTAAATCAAAATAATTTATCAATTTAATATTAAAGCATATTTAAATAACTACAATAAATTGTATAAATTTTAAATTTAGTTTTATTAATAGCAAACTTATGACAACTTTTATAAAATTAATGAATAATAGAATTGTGTATACATTTTTAATGTATTACCATTAATAGCAAAGTTATGTTAATTTTCATAAATTAAAGAAGTATTGAGATTGTCAATTTTAGATAAATAAATTTAAAACCAATTTGCTATGAATTCTATGAGATTATCTAGAGTTTAGAAAATTGAGAAAAATTGATATCAAATAAGATTTAAGAATCTTAAAGTATTTCTGTAGAGTTTAGAACATTTTTAGAAAGTCTAGATTTGTTTGCAAAATCTAGAATTAGTTTTTGTGTTTTTACTAGTTTATTATTATTTTTTGTTTTTTTATTAAGTTTATTATATTTTTTAACAGGTCTAGAATGATCTGGTAGTATCATTAATATTTTTTTATAACTTGGAGTTGATCTAGAACTAGTTCTAAAGTTTCTAAAGTAATCAAAATGCTTAGGAATTATTAATATAAAGTATTTAGGTGGTCTAGATTGATCTAAAATGATCTAAACTTATTTTTAAAATTAAAGAATGATCTATAATTAGTTTCTATGGTTTTAAATTATAAACTATTATAATTTTTTTTTTTTAACATCTAGTATGATCCAAAAAGATCTAGAAATCTAGAAAAAACTTTACCGATTTAAAAAAACTAACAATGTTTTACAAGATCTAAATTTTTTTAAAAAGCACTTAAATGATCTGAGAAAATATAGAATGATCTAAGAAAATCTATAATGATCTGGAAAGATCTAGATTTATCTTGAATTAGTTTGAACGATTCTAAAGTATCTAGTATGCTTTAGAATGGTTTTTTTATAGAAATAAGTAATTTTTTTAAAAATTCTAGATTGATCTAGAAGAATTTAAAATAATTTAAAAAAAGACTAAAGTATTTTGGATACGTTGGTATGATTTTTGTATTTTTTATAGGCTTTAAAACTTATTTAGGTTGCTTAGATTGATCTAGAAAGATAAAAAATTATTTACAAAATACAGGAACGATATAAAATTAGTGTCTATGGTCTTAATCTATTTACTATGACTTAATATTTTTTTTATGTTTTTGATTACATTTAAAGCAATTTTTTAAAAAAATTGGAAGGATCTAGAATAATCTAAAATAAATTCAACAATTTTAACTTATTTAGTATGCTTTGAAATATATTTTTTATAAGATCTAGTACAGTTTTTATAGTCTTAAAATATTAACTGTGATCTGAAATCATTTTTAGTTTATTTTGTATTGCATTGAATTTTTTTTTATAAAATATACTGTGATCTGGAAAGATTTAGAATAATTGGAAAGATCTAGAATGATCTGGAAAAATCTAGAATGGTCTGGAAAAATCTAGAATGATTTGAAAAAATCTAGAAAGGTTTAAAAAGATCTAAAATATTTGGAGATGAAAATGATATTTAGTAAGTCTAGATTAATTTGGAAAAATCTAAACTAACACAATGTTTAAAAATGATTTAGGTTGAGTTTCTATTGATTTTTTTTATAGTAATTTTTTTTTATTATATAATAGATATCATTGAAGATCTAGATAGATCTAAAAATAATTTGGAATTGATCCAAAATTAATATGAAAGTATTTAATATGTTCTAGAATAATTTTGAGTTTTTTAGGAGATCTAGTAATTTTTTAGAAAGATTTTAAATAATTTACAAAATTTAATAATGATAGTTTTGCTGTTCCAACTAATTTTGCTCAAATTTTACCAGTTTTTGCTGTTAAATATAAAATTTGATTAAAATAATTATTGTTTTACGAAACATTTTGAACAAATTTGATTGTTTTTTTAATGTTTGAAGCTTTAAAGTGTTTAACAATGTTTTTTGGTACTAAATATGAAATTTAAACAATTTTTCCGTTTTTTGCTTGGTTAAAGCTTAAGCTAACTGTTTAATAGTATTTTTTTATCAAAAATTAAAAATTTGATTAAAATTGCTAGACTAGTTTAGTTTTACGACAAATTTTGCTTAAATTTTTGTTGTTTAAAGCTTAAGAAAACTATTATATTGAAACAATATTTTGATTTTTATAATATCAAAGTGTTAAACTGTATTTTGTTGCTTTAAAATAAAGTTTTATTAAAATTGCTTGATTAGTTTTTGTTTTACAACCAATTTTTGACTAATTTTACTGTTTTTTGCTGTTTAAAACTTAAGAAAACTATTGTATTGTAAGAATTTTTGGATTTTTGTTGTTTTAAAGTGTTCGACAGTATTTTCTTACAGTTATTATAAAATTTAGTTAAAATTGCCAAATTAGTTTTGGCTTTATGACAAGTTTTGTTCAAATTCTACCGTTTTTTTATTCTTAAAACTTAAGAAAACTATTTTATTGTAAGAATTTTTGTGTTTTTGTAGTTTTAAAGTGTTTGACAGTATCTTTTTGTATCAGTTATTAAATTTGGTTAAAATTGCGTAACTAGTTTTGAGTTTACGACAAATTTTGCTCAAATTCTACCGTTTTTTGCTTCTTGCTTCTTAAAACTTATGAAATCTATTTTATTGTAAGAATTTTTAGGTTTTTGTAGTTTCAAAGTGTTTGACAGTATCTTCTTGAATTAGTTATTAAATTTGGTTAAAATTAAGTAATTAGTATTGAGTTTACGACAAATTTTGCTCAAATTCTACCGTTTTTTGCTTCTTGCTTCTTAAAACTTATGAAATCTATTTTATTGTAAGATTTTTTGGGTTTTTGTAGTTTCAAAGTGTTTCTGGTATTAGTTAATAAATTTGGTTAAAATTGCTTAATTAGTTTTGAGTTTACAACAAATTTTGCTCAAGATCTACCTTTTTTTGCTTTTTAAACTTAAGAATTGATATATTGTAGGAATTTTTAGATTTTTGTAGTTTCAGAGTATTTGACAGATTTTCTTGCAATAATTATGAATTTTTATTAAAATTGTTTGATTAGTTTTTCTTTAAAAAAAATTTGTTTAAATTTTACCGTTTTTTTGATTTGAACATCAAAAACGAAAACTAGTATTAGGAATTTTTTTAAATTTTTCTGTTTGACAATATCTTTTTACATTAAATATGAAATTTCGTACAAATTTTAGCATTTTTTGCTTAATATAACTATTATATTTTATTAAAATTTTGTTTGCTCAAATTTTACCGTTTGCTTTAATTATAAAATTTGATTCAAATTGTTTAATTGGTTTTATATCTACGACAAATTTAGGTTAAATTTTACCGTTTTTTGCTGTTTAAGGCTTAAAAAAACTATTTTACTGTGTTATTTGAAAGTATTTTCTTGCATTAATTATGAAATTTGATTAAAACTGTTTAAATAGTTTTTGTTTTACGACAAATTTTTGCTCAAATTTTACCGTATTTTGCTGATTAAGCTTAAGAAAACTATTTTATTGTTACAATATTTTGATTATCATGATTTCAAAATGTTTGGCAGTGTTTTCTTGCATTAAATATTAAATTTGGTTTTAATTGCTAACTAATTTTTAATTTACGATCACTTTTGCACAAGTTTTAACGTTTTTTGCAGTTTAAAGCTTAAGAAAACTAATTTATTGTACAAATATTTTGATTTTGATCATTTTAAATTCCTTCTTGCAATAATTATAAAATTTAATTCAAATTGTTTGATTACTTTTTGATTTACGACAAATTTTGCTCAATTTTTACAGTTTTTTGCTGTTTAAAGCTAAAGAAAACTATTTTATTGTAAAAATATATTGATTTATTTATAATTCAAAGTTCTCGACAGTATCTTTTTGTACTAAATATAAAATTTGGTTTGATTTGCTTGATTATTTTTTGTTTTACGACTACTTTTGCACAATTTGAGCGTTTTTTGCTTGTTTTAAGCTTAAGAAATTTTTTTTATTTTGATTTTAAATTTTTTAAAGTGTTTTATGGTATTTTTTTTCATTAATTATGAACTTTGATCAAAATTGTTAGATTAGTTTTTGTTTTGCGACAAATTTTGATAAAATTTTACCGTTTATTGTTGTTTAAGGCTTACAAAAACTATTATTTTGTAATAACATTTTGATTTTAATAATTTTAATGTTTCTGACAGGATCTTCTTGCAATAATTATAAAGTTTGATTAAAATTGTTTAATTAGTTTTTGTTTTACGACAAATTTTGCTAAAATTTTACCGTTTTTAGCGGATTATTGCTTAGGAAAACTATTTTTATTGAAATGTTTCAGTATTTTTAATTTCAAATTGCTCTACAGTATCTTCATGCACTAAATGTAAAATTTGGTACAATTTGCTTGATTAGTTTTTGTTTTACGATTAATTTTGCTAAAATTTTACCGTTTTTTGCGGTTTAAGACTAAAGAAAACTTTTTTATTGTAAGAACTTTTAGATTTTTGTAGTTTTAAAGAGTTTGACTTATTTTCTTGAATAAATTATGTAATTTGATTTAAATCGTTTAAATAGTTTTTGTTTTACGACAAATTTTGCTCAAATTGTACCGTTTTTTGCTGTGTAGAACTTAAGAAAACTATTTTATTTTGCATATATTTTGATTTTTATAACTTCAAAGTATTAGATAGTACCTTTTTGCACTAAATATGAAATTTGGTTCAATTTGCTAGATTACTTTATATTTTACGACCACTTTTGCACAAAATTTACAGTATTTTGCGGTTTGTGGCATAAGAAAACTATTTTATTATAACAATATTTTAATTTTTATAATTTTAAAGATTTTTGCAGTATCTTCTTGCAATAATTATAAATTTTGTTTAAATTTGTTTAATTAATTTTTGTTTTACGACAAATTTAGCTCAAATTTGACTGTTTTTTGTTGTTTAATGCTTAAAAAAACTATTTTATTGTAATAACATTTTGATTTTAATATTTTTAAAGTTTTTGACAGGATCTTCTTGCAATAATAACGAAGTTTGATTAAAATTGTTAGATTAGTTTTTGTTTTACTACAAATGTTGCTAAATTTTTACCGTTTTTTGCTGTTTTTGGCTTAAAAAACTATTTTAATGTAAAAATTCTTTGGTATTTATAATTTAAAATTGCTCGACAGTATCTTTATGCACTAAATGTGAAATTTGGTTCAATTTGTTCGAATTGTTTTTGTTTTACGGCTACTGTTTTCAAAATTTAACCGTTTTTTGCTGTTTATGACTTAAGAAAATTATTTTATTTTGAAAATATTCTGGTATTTATAATTTTAAATTGCTCGACAGTATCTTTATGCACTAAATGTGAAATTTGGTTCAATTTGCTTTATTAGTTTTTGTTTTACGGCTACATTTGCTCAAATTTTACCGTTTTTTGCTGTTTAAGGCTGAAAAAAACTTTTTAATTGTTAGAACTTTTGGATTTTTGTAGTTTTATAGTGTTTGACAGTATCTCCTTGTATAAATTATGAAACTTGATTTATATTGTTAAATTAGTTCTGGTTTTACGACAAATTTTGCTCAAATATTACCGTTTTTTTGCTGTTTACGGCTTAAAAACACGATTTTTTGAAAAAAAAATTTTACATTTATAATTTCAAAGTGCTTGACAGTATCTTTTTGCACAAAGTATGAAATTTGGTTTAATTTGCTTGATTAGTTTTTGTTTTACGTCAACTTTTACACAAGTTTTTGCGTTTTTTGCAGTTTAAAGCGTAAGATAACTATGTTATTGTAATAATATTTTAATTTTTATAATCTTAAAGTCTTTGACAGTATCTTTTGCAATAATTATTAAATTTGATTCAAATTGTTTGATTAATTTTTGATTTACGACAAATTTTGCTAAATATTACCGTTTTTTGCTGTTTAAGGCTTAAAAAAACTAGGTGTTTGTAAAAATATTTTTAGATTTATAATTTCAATGCTTGATAGTATTTTTTTGCATAAAATATGAAATTTGATTCAATTTGTTCGATTAGTTTTTGTTTTACGAGCACGTTTACACAAATTTTAGCGTTTTTTGCTGTGTAAAGCTTAAGAAAATTATTTAATTGTAGTTATATTTTGATGTTTAAAATTTTAAAATCTTTGACAGTATCTTTTTGTTATAATTATGAAATTTGATTAATATTGTTTTATAAGTTTTTGTTTTTCAACAAATTTTGCTCAAATTTTACCGTTTTTTGTTGTTTAATGCTTAAGAAAACTATTTTATTGTAATAACATTTTGATTTTAATAATTTTAATGTTTTTGACAGGATCTTCTTGCAATAATTATGAAGTTTAATTAAAATTGTTTAATTAGTTTTTGTTTTACGACTAATTTTGCTAAAATTTTACCGTTTTTTGTTGTTTATGGCTTAGGAAAACTATTTTATTATGAAAATATTCTGGTATTTATAATTTCAAATTCCTCGACAGTATCTTTATGCACTAATAGTGAAATTTGGTTTAATTTGCTCTATTAGTTTTTGTTTTACGGCTATTTTTGCTTAAATTTTACCGTTTTTTTGTTGTTTTAGGCTTAAGAAAACTTTTTTTTTGTAAATACTTTTGGATTTTTGTAGTGTTTGACAGTATCTTTTTGTATAAATTATAAAATTTGATTTATATTGTTAAATCAGTTTTGGTTTTACAACAAATTTTGCGTTTTTTTGCTGTTTAAAGCTTAAAAACACAATTTTTTTGTAAATTTTTGTTGATAATTATAATTTTAAAGTGCTTGACAGTATCTTTTTGCGCTTAATATAAAATTTGGTTTAATTGGCTCGATTAGTTTTTGTTTTACGACAACTTTTGCTCAAAGTTACCGTTTTTTGCTGTTTAAAGCTTAAGAAAACTATTTTATTGTAATAACTTTTTAATTTTAATAATTCTAAAGTTTTTGACGGGATTTTTTTGCAATAATTATGAAATTTGATTAAAATTGTTTGATTAGTTTTTGTTTTACGACAAATTTTGCTAAAAATTTTTTTTGGTTTTTTTCATTTTAAACTGCTCGACAGTATCTTTATGCACTAAATGTGAAATTTGGTTCAATTTGCTCGATTAGTTTTTGTTTTACGACTAATTTTGCAAAAATTTTACCGGTTTTTGTTGATTATGGCTTAGGAAAACTATTTTATTATAAAATTATTTTGGTAATTATAATTTCAAATTGCTCGACAGTACCTTTATGCACTAAATGTGAAATTTGGTTTCATTTGCTCGATTAGTTTTTGTTTTACTGCTACTTTTGCTCAAATTTTACCGTATTTTGCTGTTTAAGGCTTAAAAAAACTTTCATATTGTAGGAACTTTTGAATTTTTGTAGTTTTAAAGTGTTTGACAGTATTTTTTTGTATAAATTATGAAATTTGATTTATATTGATAAATCAGTTTTGGTTTTACAACAAATTTTGCTCAAATTTAACCGTTTTTTGTTGTTTAAAGCATAAGAACAAGGTTATTGTGATTTTTTTTTTTATTTTTATAATTTAAAAGTGCTTGACAGTATCTTTTTGCATTAAGTATAAAATTGTTTGATTAGTTTTTGATTTACAACAAATTTTGCTCAAAATTTACCGATTTTGCTGTTTAAGGCTTAAGAAAACCAGGTTATTTTCAAAAATATGTTGATATTTATAATTTCAAAGTGCTTAAACGTATTTTTTGCATTAAATATGAAGTTTGGTTCAATTTGTTTGATTTGTTTTTGTTTTACTACAAATTTTGCTCAAATTTTACCGTTTTTTTGCAGTTTAAAGCTTAAGAAAAGTTTTTTTATTGTAATATTATTTTGTGTTTAATAATTTCAATGTGTTTGACTGTATTTTCTAACACTATTTATAAATTTTGATTAATATTGTTTGATAAGTTTTGATTTACGACAAATTTTGCTCAAATTTTACCAATTTTTTGCTGTTTAAAGCTTAAGAAAACTATTTTACTGTGAAAATATTTTGATATTTATAATTTCAAAGTGCTGGGCAGTATATTTTTGCATTGATTATAAAATTTGGTTTAATTTGCTTGATTAGTTTTTGTTTTACGACTACTTTTGCACAAATTTTAGCGTTTTTTGTAGTATAAAGCTTAAGAAAACTATTTTATTGTATTAATATTTTAATTTTTATAATTTTAACGTCTTTGACAGTATTTGTTTTGAATAATTATAAATTTTGTTTGAATTTGTTTGATTTGTTTTTGTTTTACGACAAACTTTGCTCAAAATTACCGTTTTTTGTTGTTTAATGCTTTAGAAAACAATTTTATTGTGATAACATTTTGATTTTTATAATTTTTAATTTTGACTGGATCTTCTTGCAATAATTATGAAGTTTGATTCAAATTGTTTGATTACTTTTTGATTTACGACAAATTTTGCTAAAATTTTACTGTTTTTTGCTGATTATGGCTTACGAAAACTTTTTTATTGTCAAAATATTTTGGTAGTTATACTTTTAAATTGCTCGACAGTATCTTTATGCACTAAATGTGAAATTTGGTTCAATTTGCTCTAATAGTTTTTGTTTTACGGCCACTTTTGCTCAAATTTTACCGTTTGTTTGCTGTTTAAGGCTTAAAAAAACTTTTCTATTGTAAGAACTTTTGGATTTTTGTAGTTTTAAAGTGTTTGACAGTATCTTTTTGTATAAATTATAAAATTTGATTTAAATTGTTTAATTAGTTTTTGATTTACGACAGATTTTGCTTAAATTTTACGTTTTTTTGCAGTTTAAGGCATAAGATAACTAGGTTATTAAAAAAAAATTTTGTTTTTTATAATTTGAAACTGCTTAACAGTATTTTTTTGCACTAAATATGAAATTTAGTTCAGTTTGCTTAATTAGTTTTTGTTTTACGACCGCTTTTGCACAAATTTTAGCGTTTTTTGCAGTTTAAAGCATAAAATAACTATTTTATTGTAATAATATTTAAATGTTTATAATTTTAAAGTTTTTGATAGTATTTTCTTGCAATAATTATGAAAGTTGATTCAAATTGTTTGATTAGTTTTTGTTTTACGACAAATTTTGCCCAAAATTACCGTTTTTTGCTGCTAACTTTGAAAAACTATTTTTTTGCAATAATAATTAGATATTGATAATTTTTAACTATTTGACAGTGTCTTCCGGCATTAAATATGAAATTTGGATTAAATAGCTTAATTGGTTTTAATTTTACGACAAATTTTGCTTAAATTTTACTGTTTTTTGCTGTTTAAGGCTAAAAAAAACTATTTTACTGTAAAAGTTGTTTTATTTTTATAATTTCTAAGTGCTTGACAGTAGCTTTTTGCATTATTTATGAAATTTGTTTTAATTTTCTCGATTAGTTTTTGTTTTACGACCACTTTTGCACAAGTTTTGTCGTTTTTGCAGTTTAAAGCATAATATAACTATTTTGTTGTAACAATATTTTGATAATCATAATTTCAAAATGTTTGGAAGTATTTTCTTGCATTAAATATGAAATTTGGTTTTTATAGCTTAATTAATTTTCAATTTGCGATCACTTTTGAACAAATTTCAGCGTTTTTTGCAGTTTAAAGCTTGAGAAAACTTTTTTAAAGTAATAACATTTTAATTTTAATAATTTTAAAGTTTTTGAAAGAATCTTCTTGCAATAGTTATGAAGTTTGATTAAAATTGTTTGATTAGTTTTTGTTTTACGACAAGTTTTGCTCAAATTTTAACGTTTTTTGCTGTTTAAGACTTAAGATAATTAGGTTATTGTAAAAATATATAATTTTTTATAATTTCAAAGTGCTTGACAGTTTTTTTTTTGCACAAAATTATAAATTTAGTTCAGTTTGCTCGATTAGTTTTTGTTTTTCAACCACTTTTGAACAAATTTCAGCTTTTTTGCAGTATAAAAAGCAAAAGATAACTTTTTTATTGTAATAATATTTTAATTTTTATAATTTTAACGCCTTTGACAGTATCTTTTTCCAATGATTATAAATTTTATTTAAATTTGTTTGATTAGTTTTTGATTTACGACAAATTTTGCTTAATTTTTACTGTTTTTTGTTGTTAAATGCTTAAGAATACTATTATTTTGTAATAACATTTTGATTTTAATAATTTTAAAGTTTTTGATAGGATCTTCTTGCAATAATTTTTTTTTGTGTGTTGAATGCAGTAACATAATCATGAGTTATATTGTATTTTCCTTTGTTATTATTTATTGTGTGGAGGTGTATATTTTTTTTTATTTTTGTTGAATAATTATGAATCTGGTTATTTACAATGATGATGATATTGGGCTTGATTAGCTTATGTTTTATTTTAAAGATTAACTTACATTTCTCAAGTATTATAATTTTTGGTAGAGAAAGTTTTTCAAGTTTTGGGTATAAATTAATGGTGGGAGTCAAGTATGGTAAATTAAACAGTATCTTTAAACTTTTGTTTAGTAAACGCTGCATAGAGTTTAATTCTGTTTGCGAAGTTGAGCTCCAAGCAGTAATCATATAAAATAATTTGGGAATAATTATTCTGTCAAACAGGTGATTTGATACTTTGATGGACTTAATATTGCATCTTTGGTACGAACCAAGAAGAGGAACAATACAATTTTTTATGTTGTTGATATGTTTTTGCCAGTTAAGTTTGTCATCAATTGTTAATCCTAAGTATTTGGTTTGGTTTACTCTTTTCATAAATTATTGATTAACTGTTAGGTTTATACTGGAATTTTGTTTATTTTTATTAACAAATATTAAGTATTCAGTCTTATTGGTGTTTATAGATAATTTTGAATTAACCACATGTACTTAGTTCGACTAGGTTGTTTCCTTAATATAATAGAGCAGTATCATCTGCGTATACAACATATTCAGCAAAAAGGCTACAGTGTTTAATGTTGTTAATGTACAGCAGATATAAGACCCAGTACTGAACCCTGTGGTACACCTATTTGTATAGTTTGTCTCGTACTGCGATATCCATTTACTTAAGTGCGTTGAATTCTTTCGGTTATGTAACTACGTATTAATTAATTTAGTTTACCTCTTACTCCCATTTGATCCATATACTCTAATAGCAGTTCTTTGTAAACAGTATCAAATGCTTTCTGCAAATCCACAAAAAACGCTATTACATAATTTCCTTTGTCTAGATTATTATATGTATAATTTACCAGGTGAGAAATAGCAAATTGGGTGCTGCTTTTTTCTTGAAATTCATACTGTCTACTGTCAAAACCAATTGTAGTATTAATAAATGTATTCATTTGTTTTACTATATTTTTTTCAATTATTTAAGACAACGTGTTTATTAAAGATATTGGTCTGTAATTAAGTTTAAGTTTATCTGGATAGTAAGCAGACTCAAAGCAGCTGTTTATTAATTTAACTTAAGTGGGGGCTATAATATCAATTATTAGTAGCATGTTTTTTTACGGTAATATTATCCGGTTCAGCAGCAGAATTCTTTTTTAAGTCTTTTACTGTTTGAAATAATTTCTGAAATATTTGTAGGTTTGAGAATTATTGTTTTTGTATTTAGACTGTTATTATTTTTATTTTGACTAGTTGGTAAATTATTTTAAAGATATGTTGCATTGGTTGCAAAAAAATTGTTTAGTGTGTTACATATGTCCGTCTGATCAGTAATACATTTATGGTTCTCTATTAATTTAGGTATTGTTTCTACTTTCTTGTTATTTCCGCTTAAAAGTTCATTAATAATCTTCCACACCTTTCTTAAATCACTTCCAGCCTCTTCCAAATGTTTAGTTATAGTTTTTTTGTTGTTGTTTTATAACTTGCATTTTTACAAATTTGTCAAATATTTTAAATTCAATTTTCAATTTATTAATATGTGCATTTTTTTCATAGCAACATACTTACATTTTCTTTTATTAAATAGTTCGATAATTTTGTCATTTATCTAAGTTATATTTCTGTATCGCACTGTTTTTGTTCATGTAGTTTGCGATTTTGCTTGGTTTATGATATTTACTAGTTCTTGAAAAGTTTTGCAGTTTGTTTGTAGGATCTGTGCATTAACAATATTTCTAAACCTGTTTTCATCAGTAACTGTAAGTTTTTTAGTTGTAATTTTTTGTTTTATTTTAATTATAGGTGTAACTTTAATTTGTATTAATTTGTGATCTAACTCTGGCAAGTCTTCCAGTGTTAGTTGCAAGTTAAAACTAGTTGAATTGGTAGCAATATGGTCAATTATAGAACAAGTTTTATTTTGTACTCTAGTGCTATTTTCTATATTTAGTTTGTTTATTATTTTAGAGTTAAACTATGCATATACTGCAAAGTATTTTCATTATTTTCTAGTAGATGTATATTTAATAATAAATAATAAATATGAGGTCTGTAAATAGCCAATATTCTTATTTTCGATTTTAAGCTATTTATTTTAGCTTTTATATAGCTACAGTTATCTTGAGTTACTAATAGTAAAGTTTCATACGGAAATTCTTTTTTTAATAATATAGCTACACCACATCCCATCTTGTTGTCACGTGTTTTAAATAGTTTTTGTTTTACGACAAATTTTGGTAAAATTTTACCGTTTTTTGCTGTTTATGACTTAAGAAAACTATTTTATTGTGAAAATATTTTGGTATTTATAATTTCAATTTGCTCGACAGTATCTTAATGCACTAAATGTAAAATTTGGTTTAATTTGCTCTATTAGTTTTTGTTTTACGGCTACTTTTGTTTAAAATTACCGTTTTTTGCTATTAAAAGCTTAAGAAAACTATTCTATTGTATGAATTTTTGGATTTTTTTAGTTTCAAAGTGTTTGACAGAATCTTCTTGCATTAATTATAAAATTTGATTAAAAATGCTTAATTAGTTTTGGTTTTACGACAATTTTTGCTCAAATTTTACCGTTTTTTGCTGTTTAAAGTTTAAAAACCCAATTTTTTTGTAAAAAAATTTTGATATTAAAAATTTCTAAGTGCTTGACAAAATCTTTTTGCGTTAAATATGAATTTAGTTTATTTTGCTTGATTAGTTTTTGTTTTACAACAACTTTTACACATATTTCAGCTTTTTTGAAGTTTAAAGCATAAGATAACTATTTTATTGTAATAATATTTTACTTTTTAATTTAAAGATTTGGCAGTATCTTTTTGAAATAATTATGAAATTTAATGGTAGCAAAGCTAGTATAGCTAATTATCGTCTAATCAGTAAACAATCTCAACTACCTAAACTGCTTGACAAATTAGTTTCACAAAAATTAAACTCACTGTTTTCTAATGTTATCATTGATCAACAACATGGTTTCTGTCCTACAAAATCTACTACCACTAACCTTTTCTTATATACTACTTTTATATCCGAAAGCTTGGAATCAGGAACAATGGTTGACTCTATCTACACTGACTTCTCAAAAGCTTTTGATAGAGTCAATCATAAAATTCTGATTAAAAAGCTAAAGTCACTGGGAATTGGTGGAACTATTTTGCAATGGATTGAATCATATTTAAACAACCGAACACAACAAGTCGTCATTTCTAACTCTAAATCAGATCTGATTAATATTACTTCTGGTATCACACCTAGGACCCCTTCTTTTTAATCTATTTATAAATGATATCAGTGTCGATCTTGAATGTCAGTGTCTTCTTTTTGCTGATGATTTAAAACTATTTAAACGGATATTAAATGAAAATGACTGTGTATCTTTACAAAATCATATCCATAAAATATATAACTTAATATTAATAAATGTAAAAGTATCCGTTTTTCGCATAAACATGACAATTTTCAGTTTGAGTATAGAATTGGTACTACTATTTTAGAATCTGTGAAAAGTATTAAGGATTTAGGTGTAAATTTTGATTGCAAATTAAATTTTATATCGCACATAGATATTATTATTCAGAAATCTCCCAAAATACTTGGATTTGTTAAAAGAATAACTAAAGACTTTAGAAACATCAAACCAATAAATGTTATATATAATAGTTATGTGAGATCAATACTGGACTATTGTTGTATTATTTGGTCACCGCATTTTCAAAACGCTATTATGCGTCTAGAAACGGTCCAAAAAAGATTTATTAAATATCTTTGTTATAAATGTGGTATTGTATTTTCAAACCAATATTATGATTTGTTGTTGTCTCACTTTGGATTACATCCACTTTTAAAAAGAAGAAAATACTTTTACACTACATTTTCTTACAAAGTTGTAAATGGTAATTTAAAATGTCCTCAAATTTTATCAATGTTTTTTTTAGTATGTCCTAAATATAATACAAGACTGCAAACAGTGTTGAAGACTAAACACCATTCAACCTGTTATAGTTATAATAATCCCTTAAACCAATGTGTAATTAGTTTTAATAAATATTGTGATAACTTGTATTTTTTTAATGTTATCTGTAATTGTTTTAAAATATGTGCAAAATCTGTTATATTTTAGAATTAATTGTTGTAAATTAATGTAAAGGTTGATCCGTAAATAAATATTTTATAAAATTATTTAATTAGTTTTGGTTTTACGACACATTTTGCTCAAATTTTACCGTTTTTTGCAGTTAAGAGCTTAAGAAAAGTTTTTTTTGTAATAATTTTTTTTTTATAATTTCAATGTGTTTGACTGTATTTTCTGACACTAATTACAAGTTTTGATTAAAATTGTTTGATTAGTTTTAATTTACAACAAATTTTGCTCAAATTTTACCAATTTTTTGCTGTTTAAGGCTTAAGAAAACAATTTTATTGTAAAAATATTTTGATATTTATAATTTCAAAGTGATGGGCAGTATGTTTTTGCAATAATTATGAAATTTGGTTTAATTTGCTTGACAAGTTTTTGTTTTACGACCACTTTTGCAAAATATTTAGCGTTTTTTGTAGTTTAAAGCTCAAGAAAACTATTTTAATGTAATAATATTTTAATTTTTATAATTATAACGTCTTTTACAGAATTTTCTTCGAATAATTAAAAATTTTGTTTGAATTTGTTTGATTTGTATTTGTTTTACGACAAATTTTGCTCAAAATTACCGTTTTTTGTTGTTTAATGCTTTACAAAACTATTTTATTGTGATAACATTTTGATTTTTATAGTTTTTAGTTTTGACAGGATCTTCTTGCAATAATTATGAAGTTTGATTCAAATTGTTTGATTACTATTTGATTTACGACAAATTTTGCTAAAATTTTACCGTTTTTTGCTGTTTATAACTTACGAAAACTATTTTGTTGCGAAAATATTTTGGTATTTATACATTTAAATTGCTCGACAGTATCTTTATGCACTAAATGTGAAATTTGGTTCAATTTGCTCTAATAGTTTTTGTTTTACGGCCACTTTTGCTCAAATTTTACCGTTTTTTTTACTGTTTACGGCTTAAGAAAACTTTTCTATTGTAAGAACTTTTGGATTTTTGTAGTTTTAAAGTGTTTAACAGTATCTTTTTGTATAAATTATAAAATTAGATTTAAATTGTTTGATTAGTTTTTGATTTACGACAGATTTTGCTTAAATTTTACCGTTTATTGTTGTTAAAAGCATAAGATAACTAGATTATTGTTAAAAAAAAATTGGTTTTAATAATTTAAAAGTGCTTAACGGTATTTTTTTGCGCTAAAAATAAAATTTGGTTCAGTTTGCTCAATTAGTTTTTATTTTATGAGATCTTTTGCACTTTTAGCGTTTTTTGCAGTTTAAAGCATAAAATAACTGTTTTATTGTAATAATATTCAAATGTTTATAATTTTAAAGTTTTTAATAGTGTTTTCTTGGAATAATTGTGAAATTTGATTCAAATTGTTTAATTAGTTTTTTATTTACGACAAATTTTGCTTAAATTTTACCGATTTTTGTTGTTTAAGACTTAAAAAAACTATTTTACTCTAAAAATAGTTTCATTTTTATAATTTCAAAGTGCTCGACAGTAGATTTTTGCATTATATATAAAGTTTGGTTTAATTTTCTCGATTAGTTTTTGTTTTACGACCACTTTTGCACAAGTTTTGTCGTTTTTAGCAGTTTTAAACATAATATAACTATTTTGTTGTCACAATATTTTTATAATCTTAATTTCAAAATGTTTAGCAGTATTTTCTTGAATTAAATATAAAATTTGGTTGTTATAGCTTAATTAATTTTTAATTTACGATCACTTTTGAACAAATTGTTGCGTTTTTTGCATAAGAAAACTATTTTATTGTAATAATATTTTGATTTTTTAAATCTTAAAGTCTTTGACAGTATGTTTTCCATTAATTATGAAATTTGATTCAAATTGTTTGATTAGTTTTTGATTTACAACAAATTTTGCTCAAAATTTACCGTTTTTTGCTGTTTAAGGCTTAAGAAAACCAGGTTATTTTCAAAAATATGTTGATATTTATAATTTCAAAGTGCTTAAACGTATTTTTTTGCATTAAATATGAAGTTTGGTTCAATTTGTTTCATTTGTTTTTGTTTTACTACAAATTTTGCTCAAATTTTACCGTTTTTTGCAGTTTAGAGCTTAAGAAAAGTTTTTTATTGTAATATTATTTTGTGTTTAATAATTTCAATGTGTTTGACTGTATTTTCTAACACTAATTATAAATTTTAATTAAAATTGTTTGATAAGTTTTGATTTACGACAAATTTTGCTCAAATTTTACCAATTTTTTGCTGTTGAAGGCTTAAAAAAACTATTTTATTGTAAAAATATTTTGATAATTATAATTTCAAAGTGCTGGGCAGTATGTTTCTGCATTATTTATGAAATTTGATTTTATTTGCTTAAATAGTTTTTGTTTTTTGACCACTTTTGCACATATTTTAGCGTTTTTTGTAGTTTAAAGCTCAAGAAAACTATTTTATTGTAATAATATTACAATTTTTATAATTTTAACGTCTTTGACAGTATCTTTTTTCGAATAATTATAAATTTTGTTTGAATTTGTTTGATTAGTTTTTGTTTTACGACAAATTTTGCTCAAATTTTACCGTTTTTTGTTGTTAAATGCTTAAGCAAACTATTATTTTGTAATAACATTTAAATTTTAATAATTTTAATGTTTTTGACAGGATTTTCTTGCAATAATTATGAAGTTTAATTAAAATTGTTTAATAAGTTTTTGTTTTACGACTAATTTTGCTAAAATTTTACCGTTTTTTGTTGTTTATGGCTTAGGAAAACTATTTTATTATGAAAATATTCTGGTATTTATAATTTCAAATTGCTCGATAGTATCTTTATGCACTAATAGTGAAATTTGGTTCAATTTGCTTTATTAGTTTTTGTTTTACGGCTATTTTTGCTAAAATTTTACCGTTTTTTGCTGTTTAAGGCTTAAGAAAACTCTTCTATTGTAAGATCTTTTGGATTTTTGTAGTTTTAAAGTGTTTGACTGTAGCTTCTTGTATAAATTATAAAATTTGATTTAAATTGCTTAATTAGTTTTTGTTTTACGACAAATTTTGCTTAAATTTAACCGTTTTTTGTTGTTTAAAGCATAAGAACAAGGTTATTGCAAAAAAAAAATATTTTTATAATTTAAAAGTGCTTGACAGTATCTTTTTGCATTGATTAGTTTTTGATTTACAACAAATTTTGCTCAAAATTTACCGTTTTTTGCTGTTTAAGGCTTAAGAAAACCAGGTTATTTTTAAAAATATGTTGATATTTATAATTTCAAAGTGCTTAGACGTATTTTTTTGCATTAAATATGAAGTTTGGTTCAATTTGTTTGATTTGTTTTTGTTTTACTACAAATTTTGCTCAAATTTTACCGTTTTTTGCAGTTTAGAGCTTAAGAAAAGTTTTTTATTGTAATATTATTTTGTGTTTAATAATTTCAATGTGTTTGACTGTATTTTCTAACACTAATTATAAATTTTGATTAAAATTGTTTGATAAGTTTTGATTTACGACAAATTTTGCTCAAATTTTACCAATTTTTTGCTGTTAAAGGCTTAAAAAAACTATTTTATTGTAAAAATATTTTGATTTTTATAATTTCAAAGTGCTGGGCAGTATATTTTTGCATTAATTATGAAATTTGGTTTAATTTGCTTGATTAGTTTTTGTTTTACGACTACTTTTGCACAAATTTTAGCGTTTTTTGTAGTTTAAAGCTCAAGAAAACTATTTTATTGTAATAATATTTTAATTTTAATATGTTTAACGTCTTTGACAGTATTTTTTTTGAATAATTATAAATTTTGTTTGAATTTGTTTGATTAGTTTTTGTTTTACGACAAATTTTGCTCAAATTTTAGCGTTTTTTGTTGTTTAATGCTTAAGAAAACTATTATTTTGTAATAACATTTTGATTTTGATAATTTTAATGTTTTTGACAGGATCTTCTTGCAATAATTATAAAGTTTGATTTAAATTTTTTGATTAATTTTTGTTTTACGACAAATTTTGCTCAAATTTTACCGTTTTTTGCTGTTTATGGCTTAAGAAAATTATTTTATTGTGAAAATATTTTGGTATTTATAATTTTAAATTGCTTGACAGTATCTTTATGGGCTAAATGTAAAATTTGTTTTAATTTGTTTGATTAGTTTTTGTTTTACGGCTATTTTTGTTCAAATTTTATTTTTTTGCTGTTTATGGCTTAAGAAAACTTTTCTATTGTAAGAACTTTTGGGTTTTTGTAGTTTCAAAGTGTTCAACAGTATCTTGTTGTATAAATTATAAAATTTGATTTAAATTGCTTAATCAGTTTTTGATTTACGACAGATTTTGCTCAAATTTTACAGTTTTTTGTTGTTTAATGCATAAGATAACTAGGTTATTGTGAAAAAAATTGTTTTTATCATTTGAAAGTGCTTAAGAGTATCTTTTTGCACTAAATATGAAATTTGGTTCAGTTTGCATAATTAGTTTTCGTTTTACGACTACTATTGCACAATTTGAGCGTTTTTTGCTTGTTTCAAGCTTAAGAAACTTTTTTTATTGTAATAATATTATGATTTTTAGAATTTTAAAGTGTTTTATGGTATTTTCTTTCCTGAATTATAAAATTTGATCAAAAATGTTTGATAGTTTTTGTTTTACGACAAATTTTGATTGTATTTTTTCATTTTTTTGCTGTTTAAGGCTTAAGAATACTAATTAATTGTGAAAATATTTTGATAATTATAATTTTAAAGTGTTTGGCAGTATTTTTTTGCACTAAATATAAAATTTGGTTAAATTTGCTCAATTAGTTTTTGTTTTACCACTTTTGCACAAATTTTAGCATTTTTTGCAGTTTGAGAAGAGAACTATTTTATTGTAATAATCTTTAGATATTTATAATTTTAATGATTTTGACAGTATCTTCTTTTAATAATTATGAATTTTGTTTAAATTTGTTTGATTAATTTTTGTTTTACGAAAAATTTTGCTCAAAATTTTACCGTTTTTTGTTGTTTAAGGCTTAAGAAATCTATTTTATTGTAAAAAATAGTTTTATTTTAATAATTTCAAAGTGCTTAGCAGTAGCTTTTTGCATTATATAAAAAGTTTGGTTTAAATTTCTCGATTAGTTTTTGTTTTACGACCACTTTTGCACAAGTTTTGTCGTTTTTTGCAGTTTAAAGCATAATATAACTATTTTATTGTAATAATATTTTGATTTTTATAATTATAAAGTTTTTGACAATATTTTTTTTCAATAATTATGAAGTTTGTTAAAAATTAATTGATTAGTTTTTGTTTTACGACAAATTTTGCTCAAATTTTACCGTTTTTTGCTGTTTAAAACTTAAGAAAACTATTTTATTGCAATAATAATTAGTTATTGATAATTTTTAAGTGTTTGACAGTATCTTCTGGCATTAAATATGAAATTTGGATTAATTAGCTTAATTGGTTTTAATTTTACTACAAATTTTGCTGAAGTTTTACCGTTTTTTGCTGATTAAAGCTTGAGTAAACTGTTTTATTATAAAAATATTTTGATATTCATAATTTCAAAGTGTTTTCTTGCATTAAATATAAAATCTGGTTGTTATAGCTTGATTAATTTTTGATTTACGATCACTTTTGCACAAATTTAAGCGTTTTTTGCAGTTTAAAGCTTAAGAAAACTAATTTATTGTAATAACATTTTGATTTTGATCATATTAAAGTTTTTGACAGTATCTTCTTGCAATAATTATAAAATTTGATTTAAATTGTTTGATGAGTTTTTGATTTACGACAAATTTTGCTCAAATTTTACCGTTTTTTGCTGTTTACGGTTTAAGATAATTAGCTTATTGTAAAAATATTTTGATTTTTATAGTTTAAGAGTGTTTGACAGTACCTTCTTGCATTATATATATAAAAATTTGTTCAATTTGCTTCACTAGTTTTTGTTTTACGACCACTTTAGCATAAATTTTAGCGTTTTTTGCAGTTTAAAGCTTAAGAAAACTATTTTATTGTAATAACATTTTGATTTTGATAATTTTAAAGTATTTGACAGTATCTTCTTCTAATAATTATAAATTTTGTTTAAATTTGTTTAATTAGTTTTTGATTTACGACAAATTTTGCGCAATTTTTACCGTTTTTTGCTGTTTAAGGCTTAAGAAAACCAGGTATTTGTAAAAATAATGCTATGCATAATTTTTGAACAATTACAAAAGAGAGAAAGTTAGTGGTTGTCTGCGCATTTGACACAAGCAAAAAGGGCAAAATTTGCATTTGTCATGTAGTCTTTCTTTGATTTTGAAGCGGAAATTTTTTATCGTGTTTGTAATACAATGATTTTTTACTTTATAACTACTACTAGAATGTAGATACAAATACTGAAGCAGAGAGTATGTTGTTTGGAACTGTTTGATCAAAGTTTTTTGATTTATAAAGGCAAGAGAATTTTTTTTTTCAAAAATTGTAGTAAACGTGTGTTGCCATGGACAAAATTAATTAGTTATATTTTGATTTGTTTCTATGTTCACCATATTCTTTAGACTTAAGCGGGCCCTAGACGATCAATATTATAGTCAATATATTGCACAATAATTGATATTATACAATAATATTGTGTGCAGATTATATTTAAAGATACAATCTGATCAAAAGGTATTAATTTCTTTATTTGAACCATTTGTTGATTTATCTGCGTTTTTTTAAGCTATATTTAAAGCAATGGTGACACAACTTGCTTTGTTTTATTTCACACGTTGACTGCAGAAGTATTAGTAACTAACAAAAAGTTTTCGCAATTATATAGCAACGTGTAGGTAGTCCTGTCAATAAATTGTGCCTTTAGCTCCTTGTTTTTGTTGCATGTTTGCAAAAATACAATAAATTATGTGCTTTCACTGGCTGTCAAAACTGAATTAAATGACAGACTTGCCTGAAAATTTTAATGTTTTTCTGTAATGTGTTGATAAATGTCATCTGTGATTTGCAATTTTACTAGACTTCTCATTCTGCTCTTGTTTATTAAATGTTTATTATCTTATAATAACGTTAAACTGACAAAAAAAAATGAAAATGTGTTTTTTCTTTAATTGATTCAATTGGCTTTTCAATCAAACATATTTTCTAGTTGAGATTTTATAACAAACAAATTTGTTACGACTTTTAAAAATATTTTCAACGATTACATTTTATTATTACTTTAAACCGGCTATAACTCGATATGCTATAATCGCAATTCTCGGAAACGCAATTGCGACTGGAAAATCGTCGTCGAGGAAAATCCGATATCATCCAGAGAGACGACGACTAGAGGGGTTGGATGGTTAAGGGGGTCGAAAATGCTGTTATTGGAGGTGATCTGTTACTATGGCGATATCTAATCATAATCACATACATGGGAGACTAACATTTGCAAGTTTCCAATGGACCGAATATATCAGAATTTATGGCTTTCTGGTAAATAGCGCACAGGCCATGAATATTGCGAGGCGCATAACGTAGCAAGCAAGCAAGCAGCAGCAGCAAACCCATTTTAATATAAATAATCATAAGCGTTTATTGTGTGCGCCACTATCTTATTAATAGCCAATAATGCGACGGCGTTTATATCAATTTATGCTGAAATTATAATGCTATGTGGAAATTTATCGGCAAATTTAAATTTATATTGTAACTGATAACACAATTATATTAATATTGCTTAATATATTATATTATATTGATTTTGAATCTAATAATAAATGGTTGTAGTTGTCTGAGCACTTATATATGAAGTGCTTATAAAATTTGGGGGTTAGATTGTGTTCGACATGTGATTCAGTTCCCTGGAGAGTTTCAGTCGAAACTGTTGAAGGGTCAGAAATCCAATCGAGAGATTGGAGCTTTCAAAGTTGATGATGGGTCCTGATTTAGATTAGTATATTACATTATATAAAATGAGTGAGCTGGCAAGGGAGACGCAAACTAAAAGGACATACTATTTCCCCCATATGAGAGCGGAATAATCACATCAGGAACCGATTCATTCACTTGGAAACAACCAAATTATATAGCTGATCCGAAAATGTCAACAGCATAAGTACTCTTACTAAACATTTTTGATTGTTTATGAAGCGTTATAAACTAACTTTATTTATAGTCTGTCGATTTGTAATTAATGCATTTGCTTGATATAATAATGCAATGGCAAAAAGCGGCAGTTATAATCCGGTTCCACAGTTCCTACTTTCGTTTCGGATAAAATTTATACCTATTATACTTATAAATTATGCTATAAGTATAGACAGTAATTGCTCGTTACTGTTGAAAAATTATTTGAAATGTCTCCATTTTCTTGCACTTGTAGTTCGGAAATAGCTGTTGCACCATATATAGGAAACATTAAAAAATACGTGTTGCAATTTTAAGAGTATTATTTAATTATATCTAATATTACTTTTTTTAAATAATTTATTCAAATCGAATGTGTTCTTGAGTGGTAATTTGTTCGTGTTTTACGGGCTGTTAATTTCGTGCGAGTGTCCCACGCTTTTATAGTAACAAAAGTAGTAATCGTCATTTATATTCGTCGATAAGAAATCGAAATGTGATTGAGACATGTTATTACGGTTGTTAATAGTAGGTGTATATATTTACAGCGACACAGATTGTTGCACATGTTTTTTCACTTCATAACATAGGAAAAAAGAATTATACGAACTACACCTAGTATGTTGGCGCAATAATGATTTAGATTGGAATATTGAGAAAGAAATTGAATAATTTTATTAATCATAATTTACTGAGGGTGATTAAATAAAAATGATCTACATATATTTCTAAAATAATATTTTTTGTAATTTTCAGTTATTTTAAAATAACAAATAAAAGTGTTAATAAGACAATTCATCGTTTGTAATTTTTTAATTTAATTTAAATTTAAAAAAATATTGCTTAGTTTATTGGACTACAAGATTAGATTCTTACATGATCTTCTTATAATTCTTTCTACTTTCTGATTTTTAGGTGAAAATAACATGAGTTACACTTTATGGCCGGATAAGTGGACAGACATTTATGGCCAAATTTTATTATTTTAAGACGGATATTATTGTAATATGAAGCTGGAATTTGAAATTTTAATTAGAATTTTTGTTTGAATTTTGGAGTAGGCAGTCTAGTTCAAAATTATTAGCAAGTAGTAGAAAAATTTTCAAAATTTATTTTATAGTTTTTTTTCAATAAATTCAAATAAACTGAATCCAAAATTTCAAACCGCAACTCAAAACTTTTGCCGGTTATTGCAAAAATTCAATTTATTCAACAAATTTGTAAATATTGTCAATTAAATAATAATATTTAATTAAAATAAGTTTTTTGAAATAATTTTCAACAAATTTTCTAACGAATTGAAGTATGCTGAACCCAAAATTTCAAAACACATCTCTAAATTCCTGCTGGTTATTGCAGAAATTTAATTTAATCAAAAAAATTGCTGATATTTTCAATTTAATGGTAATTTTTATGAAAAATAAAGTTTTTCAAAATAATTTCTATAAATTTTCTAACAAATTCAATTATACTAAATCTGAAACTTCAAACCGCATTTCAAAATTCCTGCTGGATATTTAATAATAATAATAATAATATAATAATACTTTATTATACGGCAAATCGCCTTTAAATACAAAAATATAAACAATAGGAAAAATATATATAGTGTACATCTTATTCTATTACAAACAATTAAAAATATAAAACTAAATTAATCTTTCGAGAGTTACATTTAAACATATTATGAGGTTGAAACAAATTAAAATTAATATCATTTTGTAGAATATTACATTCTCGCATTAAACGGGATACAGGGTTAAAATATCCATAATTAGTTTTATGCTGTTTGCATCTGAAAATAGAAGTGTGGCGCGTGTATCGTTGTTGACCTAAATTGAAGTTGATTCTGCACAGTAGATCTGAGCAGTCTATAAATCCATTTATAAGTTTTTGAGCAAAATTTAGGTCTGCAATAATCCTACGGTGATGCAATAATCGTAAACTGTGCAAATTAATAATTGCTGCATTATTAACATTGTTGTTGTTGTTCTGGAATCCTACTTTATACGAGAATATTTTCAAAAAATTTTGTTGAATTTTTTCAATTTTAGACACATTTCCACTCTGGTGAGGTGACCAAATTACTGAATTATATTCTAATATTGATCGTACTAACGATCTGTACATAGTTAAAGTTGCTGCTGCACTTAATTCATTAGAAGTTCTTGATACAAAACCTAATAACTTTCTTGCCTTAAAACAAATGTTATCAATATGCAAACTAAAGTTTAGCTTTGCATCAAAAATAACACCTAAATCTGCTATTTTATCGACAGCAGTTAAAGGCGCATTGTTAATGCAATAAACATATTGAATGTTATTGTTTAATCTGCTGAAGGTAATTGAATAACATTTAGTCTGATTTAAAAACAAGTTGTTTTTTTTACACCAAATGCCAATATTGTCTAGGTCAATTTGAATATCATGGCAATCTGATATTGATTTAACATTTTTAAATTTTTTTAAATCATCAGCATACAATAGACAATTACAGTTAACAATTACATCGCACAAATCATTTATAAATAACAGAAATAAAACTGGTCCACAATGTGATCCTTGCGGTACACCTGACGATACATTAACTATTCTTGATAAATGGTTATTAATTTTGACGCATTGAGTCCTGCCAGTTAAAAAACTACTCAACCAATTCACTACTTGTTCATGAAATCCCATTGCTACTAGTTTTGCAATCAACATACCATGGTCAACTCGATCGAACGCTTTTGCAAAGTCCGTATAAATTGCATCAACTTGCATTCTCTGTTCAAACGCGCTAATAATCATTGATTGATAACACATAAGATTTGTAGCTGTTGATCTTCCTTTTAAAAAACCATGCTGATAGTTTGTAATTGCGTGTTTACTCATCCATTTTAACTGCTCAGCTATCAATGCATCAAACAATTTGGGAATGGCTGATTGATTACAAATTCCTCTGTAATTACTAATTTCATTTCTGCTACCTGATTTAAAAATTGGTACTATATAGCTTTGTTTCCAAAAGTTGGGAAATATACCAGTATTAACTGACATAGTAAATAAATAACATAAAGGTTTAGCTAAAGTGCATACACAGTTTTTTAAAAACAAAGTGGGAATGCCATCAGGGTCACATATCACAGATTCTTTTAAATTAGAAATACCATTAAAAACATCATCAACATTTATCAAGAACTTAGAGTTATTTACATCACATTTAAAATCATAATTCGGGACTGAACCAATATCACTTACATATACCGACGAAAAAAAATCGGCAAATAAATTAACACTGTCTTGTTCGCTATCACAGGATTTATCACAGAATCGTAGTAGTTTCGGGTATCCATCAGTTTTTTTTTTTCATTTATAAACTTCCAAAACAATTTTGGATCAACGCAGATGTTGTTATTGGCACGTTGAACAAAGTCCGAATATAAAGACTTTCCAATGGATTTGCACCTATCACGTAAGTATTTAAACTGATCGTAATCACGTTGATAACCTGAATTTTTGTACGTTGAATGAGCAATTTTCTTAGCTTTAACAAGATTAATAAGTTCACCATTAAACCACTTAGGGTATGTAGACGTTTTAAACAATATTACAGGTACAAATAAATTCAATGCTTCAAATAACACATTGTAAAATTTATCAACCAATTCATTAATGTTGACGTTATAATTATTGGTCATAAACATTTTATTCCAATCCATTTGTGCTAGAAAATTATTAATTTCAGAAAAATTTGCATTTTTATAATCAGGTCTTAGTTCTTTAAATTCCATTTGATGTTCTGTGTTGCATTTTTTCACAATGATAACACAAGCACTATGGTGAACGCTATTAGCAAATAAGAGGTCATTTGCAGCTTCAACAATGCAAGATTTATTTCTAGTAAAAATTAAATCTAGAAAAATTCCTCGTGAATTTGGAATATTATTGATGTGTAAAAGATTCAGATTTTCAAAAGATTCGCTTATAGTTAAAGCATTTGCACCAGCTGGTGTTGTTAAATACAGACCCAACTCATCATTTTCCCATTGAGCTTCAGGCAAATTATAATCACCGCAAATCAAATATCTACTATTTGGATATTTGTCAACAATGTTTTCTACAGTTTCACAATGTACATTATATTTTAGGTTATCTGATCTAGGTGGGATGTATATTCCGCCTATAATCAGTGTTTCCCTTCTAAATTTTAACAGCACAAACAGTTGCTCCACACATTGAGGAGTATTTATAATAAGCCCCGAATTGATCTGTTTCTTTATAGCAATTAAAATTCCTCCTCCTTTAGTTTTAACACTCGATTCATTTGACCTGTCATTTCTGAAAATGACATAATTATTAAGATTTATTTCTTCATTATTGATATCTTCTATAAGCCAAGTTTCTACTATTATTATAACATCATATAAACAGACTGATAGATTAACTCTGAGATCTTGTAACTTTGTTTGAATCCCGCCAGCATTTTGATAATACACAGTTAAACTTGATAGTTTTTTGAATTTGGCTTCAATGTCACAATGGTGGGACAATCATTTATATATTTAATAAATATATTTTTATCTCCTTGTTTTTTACGTGTATCTAATTCCTTCTGCAAAGATTTGTAGTGTTTTTGTTGGGAAATAGTCTTATCAGTATTGATTATAACATTTCGGTTAACAATTTTGTGTTTGTTTTTCATTATGTTTTTAACAATATTTGAGTTTAGAAATTCAATTTTTAGTGGTCGTGGTTTGTTAGACGATCGACCAACTCTTGATATTTTTTCCGGATTCGGTATGTTATCAATGGATTTTAAAATATTCGTAATTTCCATTCTGTCCTTTTCAATTCGTTCAATCACATTTTGTGATGTTGACTCCTCTACGTTAAAAACCATAACGTTTTTACTTCTTTTTTTTCTATCATTAATTTCTTTAATTGTATCTTCATTTGACATTAGGTCGATGCTTTTAAGTTGTTGTATCTCCGCTCTTAACATTTTATTTTCATTCTCCAAAGTATTCACTCTGGAATTTATTGCATCTAATTTACCGGTTATAGTGCTTAAATTTTCTAATATTTGGCTTTGAAATGGAATGAAATAACTTTTAAAAAGATTATCAATAGTAGCTACTGTGCAATCCATATTTTCAAATAAAAGCTATCAGATTTAAATTACACAATTAAAAAAAATCAACAACTAAATAAATTATTTAAAAAGGTTTGACTGGGACACACACTTCACACCACAGGACCTTTTGTGGTGACTAATTAATTATGACAAACAAACAAGGTAGGCCTCGGAATGGTTAGTTAGTGGTGCAATATAATATTAAAACAAAAATAGCAATAAAAATAAATTTGTGTTGAGTTAGGATTTGAACCAGCGCTGAAATCGAAAACTTGCTTACGAATCGAGTACTTTACCACTTTTTTTTTTTTTTACACTTTAATGCATTTATTAAAAAATTCATTATAAATACAACAGAAAAAGTATATGTAAACAAATATGGACAAAATAAATTCATAACTAAAAGTTTTCAAAAATTAAAAATGGAACAATATAAACCTAAGTTAACAATTCTGATAAAACTTATAATACTTATGGTCCATTCTCTCACAGATTCATTCTTCTTTCACTCACACAATCATTCATCATTCATTCAGGTTAAAAACATATTTTAAAATTATCATGGTTAATAAACACTACATAAACTTTAAAAACATCGGTTTTATGTTTATAACAATTTTTGTTTAAGCTTAATTCTAACTAACCTAATCTATCTATTTACAATAATATATACAAAAACTAACCTAACCTAACTCTACTATATACAATAATTTTGACTCTAAAAATCAAATTTTACAGGGACGGTAGTATCAATCAAATGTGTTGGTTGAAGATAGGTAAGCACTGATAACTGAGCTTATGTTTAATTCTGAAAGGTCTATTGTTAGATCGGATGCTGGTGAGCTCCCTTAAAAGAGGGTTATTTTCTAATTTGAATTTATAAAAATTTTGTGAAATTTCCATTATGTAGTCTGAAATAAGGGGTACATTTGCCTGTTCGTGCAAATCTCTGATTCTGACATACCTGTCTTTGCGAAGTGCCATTCTCAGACACTTGTTCTGTAACACTTGCAATCTATTCAGGTTAGTTTTACCTACGCCGCACCATACAGGAGCAGCGTAGGTTAACGAAGGTCTGATTACTGATTTATAAAGGTGAATTTTGGTATCAGCCGAAAGAGAACTATTTTTGTTTATAAAAGGGTAAATTTGTTTGATGGCCTGATTTGTTTTGTGTAGGATATGTGTTAAATGTTGTTGGTAATTTAGACGGGAGTCTAGATGGACTCCCAGATACTTGACGTGCTGCTTCGTCGGTATAGTATCTTTATTGAAAGTTGTTGGTGTAAACGTTTTGATATTAGTGAATTTACGTGTAAAGGAAATTCTTTCCGATTTTTTGGTGTTAATTTTGATTTTCCAAAGATTGAAAAATTTTTGCAGCGTGTTTAAATGAATTTGGTTTTGTTTCTGCGCGGCCACTGCATAAAAAGAACCTGAATAGATTGCAGTGTTGTCTGCATAAAGTGCAAGACTTGTTTTTGCAAAAGCAGGTATGTCATTGAAATAAATATTAAAAAGTTTTGGTGCCAAAATTTAACCTTGCGGTACACCAGCATCAATATTTTTAGGGGAGGACAAAATGTCGTTGACTTTGACCTGGAATTGCCTGCCTGTTAAAAAATGGTGTATGAGTTTAATCAAGTATAATGGATAGTGTTGTGTTTCCATCTTATGGATCAGTCCGTTAGTCCATACTCGGTCAAAAGCTTTTTTGACATCGAGCAGGACCATGTCTGTCACTTTGTCTTTATTAAAATTGATGTTAATGTCATTGACGATTCTAGCAATTTGCTGAACCGTCCCATGTCCACTTCTAAAGCCAAACTGATTGTCGGTCGTTAGTTGGTTGTCTGATTCAAAAGAATCAAGTCTTTTCATGATAATTTTTTCAGTCACCTTGCTTAGCGTTGTAAGCAAGGAGATCGGTCGATATGAGTCGGGTGATGTAGCTGTCTGGCCAGATTTGTGTATGGGCATCACGTGGGCTACTTTCCAAGATTTTGGAAAATAACCCAACTTGATGATTCCATTTATAATGTAGTGCAGTTGCACTACTGTCTTTCGTGTTAAGTGTTTCAGTGTTATGTTCTGTATTTTGTCATGTCCTGCTGCTTTAAGGGATGGAAGTTTCCTGATCGTTTCTCGAACCTCTTTTGGACTTGTCAAAGACATTTCATCCTGAAGAGGCCAATACTCGGACAGAAACCTTTCCACTCCGGCAGTAATTTCTTTTTGTTCGTTAGTCACGTCATCTTCCAAAACATGTACTTTTTCTAATGTCACCCCCAGCATTTCTGCTTTGTCAACGTCAGTAAAGGCGGTATTAATACCGTCTTCACTTGTCAACGTTGGTATTGTCATTGTCTTTCGTTTGATCGACTTCACCAGGGCCCAAACTGAATTGTCCCTGTATGAAAGTCTTTCAATCCTGTCATTCCACTCCATGTTTCTAAAATTGTTAATGTCTAATTTAATTTGTCTATTTAGTTCAGTCATGTTATCTCTTTCATGTCTATCTCCAATCCTTTGCCAAATTTTACGAATTCTGTTTCTAGTTTGAATTTTGTCCACTATGTCTTGAGGTAATCTGTCAGCCAAAAGATCAATTGTCATCATTTTAATGCTTTTCTTAGAAGCATTTTGAATGATTTTGGTTAAGATTTCAACATGTCTGTCAATGTCTTCGGGGGTATTAATATTTCTGTCAATAATAATGTCTCTGTCCAGGATCCTCCTAAAGAGTGGCCAATTGGCATTCTTATAGTCAGGTCTCTGGACAATTTGTCTCGGTCTGTTAATTGTGTTGTACAGTGTGGATGTTACTAGTGTGTGGTCCGAACTCAATTCGACCACTGTCTTCAAATCCGATACGTTTGTCACGTTTTTGTTAATATATAAGTCAATTGTGGTTGGTGTCATACCATTAGATAGAAAGTGTGTATGTGTGGGTGGGTACATAATGTTTAAGTTGTGTGCAATGGACATGTTGTAAAGACATGTTCCATTGGGATTGTGTAGGTGGCAGTTCCAGGTACTATGTCTTGCGTTCAAATCCCCGACAAGAAGAACTCTGTTCCCCTTGTCGAGGAGACTCAAGACATCGTCCTCTCCAAACTGAAAATTTGGGCGACAATAAACTCCTATCAATGTCAAACCATCTTCTAACCTAATAGCGACATGCTCTAAATTGCTATTGCAATTTATTCGCATGTAGCTGATAGAATTCTTTACAAGAACGGCTACCCCACCGCCAGCAAGATTTCGATCTTGCCGTTTAATGCGGTACCCCTTCACATTGAATTTTACGGTGGGATCTAATTTAGTTTCCACGATTACCAAAATATCCACAACCGTTCTTGAAAGGAACTCTATCAGTTCGCCAACTTTTGATTTAATACTATTGACATTCCATTCAAAGATGTTTAGCCTATTAGCCATCTAATCCAATTGAGACATGAATGATATAATGGTTTGGAACTTTTCTGCTTCAGAATGACAGCATTCCAACCTATCATTCATGTCTCTTAATAGACTAAACATCTTTGAAAGATCTACCATACCTTTCAACCTGCGTATTTCCCCCATGACGCCATTATAGTCATCATGGCCAGGAAATACGAAAGACTGTGAATTTTGACGACTCGAGAATGGTCTTTCCTGACGTCTCTGCTGCTGCTGCTGCTGCTGGCTCACTCGCTGCTGAAGCTGCTGGCTCTGGCTCTGCGTCACTGCGGCATCCTCCTTTCGCTTGGTCCAGGCGTTCACTTTTTTTTTTTACCGATCGACTACAGTGGCTGTACATATACAAAATATCACAATACCAACTCATGCATTTAAATAATAATTTAATAATTTAAGGTTATGAAATTTTTCTTAATTAATAACTTTGTTTTATATTTGAACACAGTTGTTGTAGAGGCTGTCAATAATTTATCATAAATAACAGATATTGCATTTATGAATTAACTTCATAATAAGTAATAAAATTGCCAAAATAATACTTAACAGCTATACAAATTATTTTCAATGTACACTATTCACTGACATTACACAAACTTTGCAAATTCATTAATAACAAAAATTCAAGTCTGTTATTTTTTTTTTTTTTAGATAAGGTTTTAGAAAATTAAGTACCAAAGATTATATTGTACAAATTTTGATTTTTGCTATGCTAGCAGTCTTCTAACCGAAAACGGAAATAAGCCGTCACGCGTCGACACATTTCTCTGGAAACGGCGGCCATTTTGGTGCGGATGTTGTGCTTCAATTGCAGTAGAGTTGTGGTTTGTTTTTATAAACTTTCTCTTTAAGAAATTATCAAGTGGTTTAAAATCGGAATTTCTTGGAGGCTAGTTGTTAGTTTCTCGACGAGAGATCACTTTTTTTGGAAAAAGTTTATTGACAACTTTTGTGACTGGTTTGAGGTGTGGCAAGTGGATTTATCATGTTAAAATTATGTTTCACATTAAAACCATCAAACCACTGTAGTTCTAAAACCAAAAAGTTTCTTAACATGTTGCAATATTGTAAGTGCTTGTCCTTGCCAGTCTTCAAAAAAAGGGCTTAATAATGTCTTCACCAGACATGGTTGTTGTGGTTGTGGTTGTTCATGTTTCTGTTTGGTTTTTTGTTAGCCTAGTAGCGGCTGTTCTGTTTGTTTACGTGACTATTTAAGCAAAAGTTTGTTTTTTCACTAAATATGATGTTTGTTTTCAAACATTGGGAAACGTTGGAGCATTTCATTTGCAAATTTTTTGTCGGAGAGGATAATTGGCAACGTTCATGTTTTTGAATGATCTGAATTTTGTAAACTGTAAGATAAATGTTGCTTCAGAATCTTATGCAACGACAATTTTTTATTGTTTAGTTCACTCTCACTTCTTCAATCGTTTGTTGGCTTTGAACAGAGCATGGGCAATCTGGATTTTGAATTTGTACTGCACCGGTATTTTTAAACATTCTAATTAATTTTCTGATTGTATCGTTTTTTGGTGGATTTCGTACATTAAATTTCTGACTATCGAATCACCATTGATATAACGAGCGCGTACGCAAAAAGATTTGGGGTACACTTCTATGGTTAATAAATCTTCAATTTTTGTAAATTATAATCAGTTTTTAGAATTATTAAGGACTAAATAAAAACTAATTTTCTTTTGAAGAAGTTTGAGAATTCTAAGAAATGTCCTGAAAATTTTAGAAAGATAGAGAAATTTTAGAAAAATTGAGATATTTTAAAGGATTTGCTAAATCTTCAATATTTTAATTTTTATTAATAATACTTTGGAATTATTATGAAGTAGCAATGAAATTCTTATTGGATTATGGGATATTTTAAAAAGTAATTGAAAATTCCAAAAAATCATAAGATGATTCTAATAACTGTTTTAAATAAATTTGAAGAAGATAGTAAAAACAGAGATAATAAAAAATGTCTTTTAAAGTTCAAAACTGAAAAAAAAAGAATAAAAGGTTTTAAACAATTTTATAAGTGAAATGACAAAAAATTTAAATTAAGAATACTGAAAAGTTTTAAAAAAATTGCAAAAAAATCTTACAAATAATTTTAGGGCTTTAACCAAAGATTACTTGTAACATTTTTTAAATTTTCTATAAACGTTATAATTTGTTTCAAATATTCGATAAATTCTATTAATTAATTTTACATTAGCTGATGAATCCAGAAACTTTCAGAAATTCTAGGAGCAAATGAAAAAGTTTTTAAACAATTTTTAAAATAATTATAAAGATCATAAAAGATTTTGACTTTGTAATTAAGAACACAAATAATGTCTATAAGTATCTAAAACATTTTCTACCAGATTTCAAACATTTTAAGACAATTGAGAACATTTAAAAACATTATATGACAGTTAAAATTATTTATAAAAATGTTAAGAATACTTTCTAATAATTTTCAAACATTTTAAGATAATCGACAACATTTTAGAACATTATTACACAGTAGAATATTTAGTAGTTATTCTGGAACATTTTGTGACATTTAAAAGTATTTTATGATTGTTAAGATAGTGTTAAAATACTTTATAAAAATTAAGAACGTTTTCTAATAGCTTTTAAACAGTTTTCTATTAGTTTTTAACAGTTTGAAACAATTGAGAACATTTTAAAACATTATATGTCAATTGAGAACATTTAATAATTCTTTAGAAGATTTTACAAAACAATTTATACCAGTTTCGGAAAATTTTATATTATTTGAAAAAACATTTCAAAAGTTGAGAACATTTTTTAATAGCTACAACATTGAGAACATTTTGTAAGAATAATTTGCAGCTGCTATTAATATTTTAAAGCAGTTCCGGATTGTTTATAACATCGAAGAACATTATTTTTAGATAGTTTGGAGTTTTTAAAACATTCTACGGAATGTTTGTGACAACTAAGAACATTTTATGGCAGTTTAGAACAGCTTTAAACGTTTTACAATAGCTAAAAACAATTTTTTAACATTTTATTACAATTTAGATGTGATAAACTAAAACATTTTGTGGCAGTTAAATAATAAAATGTTATGAAATAACGACATTTTAATATTATGTATCTCAAAAAACTTTGTTAAAGTTTTGAACATGTTATAGTGGTTCAAGAACATTTTGTGACATTCGAGATCATATAATAAAAGTTAAGAGACATTTTAGAAAACTTTATTTAAAAACCAAGAAATGTTTATAACAGCGTAGAATGCAGAACTTTTTATGACAGATAAAAAACATTTTATAACGGTTTTAGTACATGCTCGTACTAATTTACAACATTAGAAAACATTTAAAAATTAATTTCATGCAGTTTAAAAAGCTATTTGAAAAATCTACATATTTTGTGATAGTTATCGTTACCGTTAAAAACGTTTCGGATTGTTCTAAGAACATTTTGTGACAGTTCAGAACTCTTTTTAGACATGTTGCAATAGTTGAGAATATTTTTTGTTAATTATCTCTTAGCTGAGAACATTTTGTCACCGTTTATTAACGCTTTTTGGTACAGTTAAATATTTTGGGACAGTAAATTTTTTTAACGTATTTTTAACTGTCATAAAATGTTTTTGAGTCTTATAAAAATCTGATAACAAGGACAATATTGTGAATAACTCTAATAAGTTTAGAGATGTTTGAAAACATTTTATAGAAGTTAAGAATTTTGTATAACAGTTCATAACATTTCTTGATACATTTTATAACGGTGCTAGAACATTTTGTGGCATTCAAGAAAAGTTGAAAAGATTTACTAATAATTCTACAACATTTTGAACAAAATGTTTTGAAATTTTTCTATTAAAACATTTTGCATCAATTGAGAACATTTTAAAATATGTCATATATATATATATTCAAACGTTTTGTAAAAATTTTGTATATTTTGCAATAGTTACAAACATTTTATACCGGTTCTAGAACATTGTGTAACTTATAGACTGATTTATAAAAATTGAGAAAATTTTCTAATAAACCCTACAATATTTTTGACTAAATGTTTTGAAATGTTCTTAGCAAATCAATTTGCAATAGTAAAAAATATTTTAGAATATTTTATGACAATTGACAATGTTTTCTGACAGTTAAGGAACATTATTTTGCATAATATAATTTTTTTTTGTAGTTTTAGATTACGAAACAAAACGTTTACATTAAGTATTACGCTTATAAAATAAATATTCCAGAAAATACAATTTGGTCCCATAGCATAATTGACAAAATTGTTTTATTTTTAATTATTGATCTACAAACAATACAATAATGAATTTTAATAAAACAATGCTATTCCTATACGAACCTCACATTTAATAAACCAATCTTGATTTCTCATAAAGAACTTATAATTAAGTCATATTTGAAATTGTAAGTATTCCCCATTTATATTATACTGTGTTGAAAATATTCCTGGGGCTTTTAATTAAAATTAATTTTTATACCGTCAACTTTTCTTTAATTGAAATCCCAGCACGGGCGTGCACAATGCCGACGCAAAATATAATTGGCCTTATTGTACTTTATAGGTAACAAGTCTAGATATAATATAAATTAAGCCCAGTTAGACGAGAGAAGCAGGCGGAAGGGTGTTGGGGAGCTTGTTTCAACAAAAGACCCGGCATTATTATTGTATCAAGCGCCTTTAACGAAAACGTGCCTCTGATGTGAGACAACTTCTCGAGTCGTCTTCGTGGGTGGTGAAACAATAGTCGTTATTATTACCACGAATCGATTGCAATTTACATTTTTAATTGTTAATTAATATCTTGCAATAAGTTTCCTTCTAATTAAAAATATGTGGTTTTGGTATTGTTTAAAAGGTTATATGTATTTTAATTTAAACTGGAAAAGTTCTGATAACATAAATTAGTTTTAATTATATTACAAAGTTCCCAACTCACATAACAAATATCCGAGCATCATATTTTCAAAATACCAGTCTACTCTGTCATTATATTGTGTTCTAATTAAAATATTTATCATCACACGGAAACAAAATAATAATAAAAGTTCACATGATTAATTCCGTTCCCGGCGCTTCCACCATTGCATAATCCTTAATTATTATTATTATTATCGTGACGTTTCGTTTCTGTTTCCGATGTAATTTGCATCCGCTTTGAGTGTCACAAATAAAATAAATGCGATAAATCACCGAGTAACTTGCATAAATCTTACTTAGCACAGGGGCTTGCACGGATTGGATTTTAAAGTGTAAATTTTATTTCTGCATTTTTTCTCTCTTTCTTTTACTACCACTTTTGTTCAGGAATACGAAAGGCCATTTATTATATGTACTTATTTATCTAAATGAAAATAGCTATAAATATATCAGATCTCGTTTAAAGCTTGTTTAAATCAAGTTGATTAATTTATTGTTGTTGTGGCTTCAATTATCAACGATTTAGGATTAAGTTTTACTAAACTATTTTAAGATAAATCTTTGTAAGTTAATTGTAATAAATTTATTGTTTGAAAAGTATATTTGAAATTTAAAATTTCTAAATGTATTATATTGTACAAATTTAATTTTTTTCAAAGCTTTTAAATTTGTTGCTACTATACCTTTTAAATATTTTTATGATATTAATAAATTTTAATTTTCTTAGAACTTTCAAGACTCTAGAAGTTATCAAAATAACGTTTAATGTTTTTGAAATGTTTATATTATTGTTTAAAAATGTTTTTTTTTAAGTTTTTTAAAGATTTTTGGAAGCTAAAGTACTTTTTAACACTTTATTTAATTTTTTTTTTGGTTTTTTAAAGTTTAATGGGATTTTTAGAATACTTCAAAAAATTTATTTCAATTTTCAAAATTGATTTTGACATTACACAAATAGTTTGCACTGTTTTGAGCATATTTGAGTTTTGTTTAAGATTTCCAAAAAGTGTGACATCGGCATTAACAGAAACAATTGAAGAATAATTAAAAACTTTTTTATTTTTGTTAAATTTAAAAAAAAAATACAATTTTTAAAATTGAATTTTGACATTTTAATTTGCAATGTCTTGACCATTTTTGACCAAAATTTTGTTAAAGATTTTCATAAATTGTGACTTTACCATTAATTGAAGCAAGTGAAAGAAGATTGAAAATTTTTTGGTTTTTGAAAAATAATAAAAAATATTTACAATTGTCAAAATTGAATTTTGACACAACAGAAATAGTTTGTAATGTTTAAACTATGTTTGAGCCAAATTTTGTTAAAGATTTTCAAAAAGTTTGACCTTAACATTAATAGAAGCAATTGAAAAATAATTAACAACTTTTTAATTTTTGAAAAATAATAATAAAATAATTTATTTACAATTTTTAAAATTAAATTTTGACATTACTCAATTGATTTGCAATGTTTTGGCCATATTTGTGTTAAGTTTTGTTAAAAATTTCTAAAAAGTGTGATTTTAATGGAAGCAATTGAAGATTGATTAAATTTTTTTTGATTTTTGAAAAATAATAAAATTTGTTTACAATTTCAAAATAGAATTTTGACATTTTACAAAGAATTTGCAATGTTTGTACTAAATATGGGACAAGTTTGTTTAATATTCTTAAATGTTTTCAATCGTAAACTGTAAGAGTAAGCTTTGCCAAAACGCAAGTTTTAGTTTAAAATTGCATTTATTTGTTTGTTTTATCTAAAAATGACAAAAACCATAATTTGAAGATGCAATCTAACCTATTGTCTTTTTTGGGATGTCGCTGCTCGAAAACATTATTGATCCTTGCTACTTTTAATAATAAACAATAATTTTGATAGGTACTTGGGTTATTTGTATTCAATATTATAGGGAAAGCCGTATTTAGAACTAAATTTTGGGGGATACGAGGACAAAAAAAAACTTTTATAAGAATGGATAATTTTTTTCAATAATAATTGAAATTTGATTGAAACGTTGTTCATCACAAGATTGGATTCATCATCTCCTCTTCTGAGTTGGAGACTTCTAACGCTTGCAAAACTTATAATCATGATCTGCAGTGACCCATCTATCTGCTCAAATGTTGGTCATCAAAAAATTGGATATAACATTTTTTTTTACTTAAAGATTTCTAACGCTTCAAAAAAAGAGAAACTTTTAACTTTTTGATAACAAACACTCGGATTGAGTGGTAATTAGAATTTAAACAACTCAACGGTAATTGTGATCTGGAGTGACCCATTTACCCGCCCAATTGTTGGTCACCAAAAGCTTGAATATCACCTTATTTTCCTTTAACTGAGAAACTTCTAACACTGAAAGAAAAGACAAATGCAATTTTTTGATAACAAATTCTTAGGCGGGCGGGTGGGCACTCTAATTGAAACTAATTTCTGGATAATTATAATTTGGAGTGACCCACACATCCGTCTAAATGTTGATTATAAAAAAATAAAATATCACATTTTTTTTCTCTGACTAAGACACTTCTAACACTTGGAGAGAAAAGAAACTTTAAATTCTTAGATAACAAACTTTTGGGCAAGTTTAATTTAAACTACTGGCTAGTAAACATTATTTGAACTGACACACTCATCTGCCCAACTGTTGGTCATTAAGACATTGAAAATCACCTCTTCTTGCTCTGACTAAGGAACTCCAAACACTTCCAAAGAGGAGAAATATTGATTTTTTTAATAACAAACACTTGGGTAGATAGGTAGGCGATTCAGATCATGATTATCAGTAGTATAAAAATTTTCAAAATATTTTTTACCAATTTTTTGAATTTAAAATTTCAAACCGCAATTCAAAACTCCTGCCGGTTATTGCAGAAATTCAATTTAATCAACATCATTGACAATATTTTAAATTATATCAAAATTTCTATACAAAATATTTTTTTTTAATGAATTTGAGTATGCTTAACGCTAAATTTTTAAACGAATCTCAAAATTCTTGCTGGTTATTGCAGAAATTCATTTTAATCAACAAAAAAGCCAAAATTTTCCAATTAATAGAAATTTCTATAGAAATTTTTTTTTTACAAAATAGTTTTTACAAATTTTTTGATAAATTTAAGTATGTTAAATTTAAAATTTCAAAGTTCATCTTAAAATTCCTACTATTTATTGCAGTAATTTAATTTAATTAACAAAAAAACCCAAAATTTTCTAATTTATAAAAATTTATATAAAACATAAAATTTTATAAAATAGTTTCTACAAATTTTTTGATAAATTTAAGTATTCTGAATCCAAAATTTTCAAGTTCATTTCAAAATTCCTGTTATTTATTGCAGAAATTCAATTTAATCAACAAAAATGCCAATATTTTCAAAGTAATAAAAATTTCTATGAAAAATAGAATATTTCAAAATACTTTTTACAATTTTTTTTTAAATGAAATTTGATGAATACAAAATTTTAAACCGCAACTCAAAATTCCTGCTGGTTTTTGGAAAAACTCAATTTAATCAACAAATTTGCCGAAATTTTCAAAAGAATGGAAATTTCTAAAAAAATTAAAATTTTTCAGAAAATTTTGTTTAAATTTTTCAACAAATCAAAGAATGATGAATCTAAAATTTTAAACCGCATCTCTAAATTCTTCTTAAGTATTGCAAAAACTCAATTTAATCAACAATTTTGCTAATATTTTCAATTAAATGAAAATTTCTATAGAAGAAAAAATTTTCTAAAATAGTTTATAATTTTTTTTTACAAACTCAAGTATGCTAAATCCAAATTTTTAAACCGCATCTCAAAATTCTTGCTAATTATTGCAAAAACTCAATTAAATCAACAAAAAAGCCAAAATTTTTCAATTAATGGAAATTTCTATAAAAAATAAAATTTTATAAATTAGTTTTTACAAATTTTCTGATAAATTTAAGTATGCTGAATTTAAAAATTTAAACCTTATTTCAAAATTCCGGCTATTTATTGCAGTAATTTAATTTTATCAACAAAAAACCCAAAATTTTCCAAATTATAGAAATTTCTATAAAAAATAAAATTTTATAAAACAGTTTCTACAAATTTTCTGATAAATTAGAGTATGCTAAATCCAAAATTTTTAAACTCATCTCAAAATTCCTATTATTTATTGCAGAAATTCAATTTAATTAACAAAATTGCTAATATTTTTAAAATACTAGAAATTTCTATAGAAATAAAATTTTTCAATTTACTTTTTACAATTTTTTTAACAAAATGAAATTTGATGAATCTAAAATTTTAAACCAAAACTCAAAATTCCTGCTGGTTTTTGCAAAAACTAAATTTAATCAACAAATTTGCCAATTTTTTTCAAAATAATAAAAATTTCTTAGAAAATTAAAATTTTTCAAAAAATTTTGTTTAAATTTTTCAACAAATTGAAGAATGTGGAATCTAAAATTTTAAACCGCATCTCAAAATTCCTCCTAATTATTGCAAAAACTCAATTTAATCAACAAATTTGACAATATTTTCAAAATAATGGAAATTTCTATGGAAAATAAAATTTTTCAAAATATTTTCTAAACACTTTCTAACAAATTCAAGTATGCTGAATCCAAAATTTTAAACCGTATCTTAAATCTCTCTCTAATTATTGCAAAAACTCAATTTAATCAACAAATTTGCCAATATTTTCAAAATAATGGAAATTTCTATAAAAAATAACATTTTTCAAATTATTTTCCCAACATTTTCTAACAAATTCAAGTATGCTGAATCCAAAATTTCAAACCGTATCTCAAAATTCGTCCAAATGATTGCAATTTAATCAAAAAAATTGCCAATATTTTTAAAATAAAAGAAATTTCTATGAAAAATAAAAATTTTCAAAATTTTTTCTAAACATTTTCTAACAAATTTAAGTATGCTGAATCTAAAATTTTAAACCGTATCTCAAAATTCCTCTTAATTATTACAAAAACTCAAATTATTCAACAAATTTGCCAATATTTTCAAAATAATGAAAATTTCTATAAAAAAAAATCTAAAATATTTTCTAAATTTTTTCATACAAATTCAAGTAAGCTGAATCCAAAATTTCAAACCCTATCTTAAAATTCCTCCTAATTATTGCAAAAACTCAATTTAATCAAAAAATTTGCCATTATTTTCAAAATAATAGAAATTTCTATGAAAAATAAAAAATTTCAAAATATTTTCTAAACATTTTCTAACAAATTTAAGTATGCTGAATCCAAAATTTTAAACCGTATCTCAAAATTCCTCTTAATTATTACAAAAACTCAAATTATTCAACAAATTTGCCAATATTTTCAAAATATTGGAAATTTCTATAAAAAAAAAAAAAATCTAGAATAATTTTTAAATTTTTTCTCACAATTTTAAGTAAGCTGAATCCAAAATTTCAAACCCTATCTTAAAATTCCTCCTAATTATTGCAAAAACTCAATTTAATCAAAAAATTTGCCAATATTTTCAAAATAATAGAAATTTCTATGAAAAATAAAAATTTTCAAAATATTTTCTAAACATTTTCTAACAAATTTAAGTATGCTGAATCCAAAATTTTAAACCGTATCTCAAAATTCCTCTTAATTATTTCAAAAACTCAAATTATTCAACAAATTTGCCAATATTTTCAAAATAATGGAAATTTCTATAAAAAAAAAATCTTAAATATTTTCTAAATTTTTTCTTACAAATTTAAGTAAGCTGAATCCAAAATTTCAAACCCTATCTTAAAATTCCTCCTAATTATTGCAAAAACTCAATTTAATCAAAAAATTTGCCAATATTTTAAAAATAATAGAAATTTCTATAAAAAATAAAAAATTTGAAAATATTTTCTAAACATTTTCTAACAAATTTAAGTATACTGAATCCAAAATTTTAAACCGTATCTCAAAATTCCTCTTAATTATTACAAAAACTCAAATTATTCAATAAATTTGCCAATATTTTCAAAATAATGGAAATTTCTATAAAAAAAAAAATTCCAAAGTATATTCTAAATTTTTTCTTACAAATTTAAGTAAGTTGAATCCAAAATTTCAAACCGTATCTCAAAATTCCTTCTAATTATTGCAGAAACTCAATTTAATCAACAAATTTGCCAATATTTTCAAAATAATAGAAATTTCTATAAAAAATAAAAAATTTCAAAATATTTTCTAAACATTTTCTAACAAATTTTAGTATGCTGAATCCAAAATTTTAAACCGTATCTCAAAATTCCTCTTAATTATTACAAAAACTCAAATTATTCAACAAATTTGCCAATATTTTCAAAATAATGGAAATTTCTATAAAAAAAAAAAATCTAAAATATTTTCTAAATTTTTTCTTACAAATTCAAGTAAGCTGAATCCAAAATTTCAAACCCTATCTCAAAATTCCTCCAAATAATTGCAAAAACTCAATTTAACCAAAAAATTTGCCAATATTTTAAAAATAATAGAAATTTCTATAAAAAATAAAAAAATTGAAAATATTTTCTAAACATTTTCTAACAAATTTAAGTATACTGAATCCAAAATTTTAAACCGTATCTCAAAATTCCTCTTAATTATTACAAAAACTCAAATTATTCAATAAATTTGCCAATATTTTCAAAATAATGGAAATTTCTATAAAAAAAAAATTCCAAAATATTTTCTAATTTTTTTCTTACAAATTTAAGTAAGTTGAATCCAAAATTTCTAACCGTATCTCAAAATTCCTCCAAACTATTGCAAAAACTCAATTTAATCAAAAAATTTGCCAATATTTTCAAAATAATGGAAATTTCTATAAAAAATAAAATTTTTCAAAATATGTTTCAAACATGTTCTAACAAATTTAAGTATGCTGAATCTAAAATTTTAAACCGCATTCTAAAATTCCTTCTGGTTGTTGCAGAAATTCAGTTTAATGAACAAAAAAGCCAAAATTTTTCAATTAATAAAACTTTCTAAAGAAAATTAAAAATTTAAAAAAAAAATTTAAAATTTTTCTAACAAATTAAAGTATGCTGAATTCAAAATTTTAAACCGCATCTCAAAATTCCTACTTGTTATTGCAAAAATTCAATTTAATCAACAAAAAAGCCAAAGTTTTTCAATTAATGGAAATTTCTAAAAAAAATAAAATTTTATAAAATAGTTTCTACAAATTTTCTGATCAATTTTAGTGTGCTGAATCCAAAATTTTAAACCGTATTTATAAATTTTGAATTTCTTATAGATATTACAAAAACTCTATGTAATCAACAAATTTGATAATATTTTCAATTTAATGGAAATTTTTATGAAAAAATTTCTAAAATTTTTCTAACACAATCAAGTATGCTGAATCCAAAATTTCAAATCGCATCCTAAATTTCCTGCTTGTTATTGCAGAAATTCAACTTAATAAACAAAAATGCCAATATTTTCAAAATAATGGAAATTTCTATGAAAAATAAAATTTTCCGAAATATTTTTTACAATTTTTTAACAAATTGAAGTATGATGAACCCAAAATTTTAAACCGCGTCTTAAAATTCCTGCTGGGTACTGCAAAAACTCAATTTAATCAACAAAATTGCTAATATTTTAAATTTAATGGAAATTTCTATAGAAAATAAAAATTTTCAAAATATTTTTTAGAAACTTTCTAACAAATTAAAAGTATGCTGAATCTAAAATTTTAAACCGCATCCCAAAATTCTTGCTGATTATTGCAGAAATTCAATTTAATCAACAATTGCCAATATTTTCAATTTCTATAAAAAACAATTTTTTTTTAAATAGTTTTTACAAATTTTTTGATAAATTCAAGAAAGTTGAATTATAATTATTGTTATTTTTTTGGACGTTTCAAGGTAATTGTTAAAATAGCTAAATAGTAATTAAAACAAAAAAAATTAAACTATTTGTTTGGCTCTAATTTAATCTAATCTATTCCCAATTGTAACATATATTTTTAGTCTTAGACTGATAAGTGAATGAATGAAATCCGGGTCTATATAAATAAACTTTTCATTAATCAATTGCTACAAATGTTTTCTTTTTATAAATACGTTGATTAATGAAATCTACTCATTGATCTATAATAATCAAGTTTGTATATGCTTGGGGCAGTTGTAAGAAAAAAATAATAACCTAAACTAGTTGTGTAATTGTTGGCAATTTAATTTAATTGGATGTGATGTAGGAGAAAAATAATAACAAAAGGGCGCCCATATTGGGATTTATGGTTGTCCCATTCATACATTCCGAAGTGTAAAGCCAGCCCGATTTATGTTCACAGCTAGGAGGTTTGTTATTTTATGTTATTATCGTTATCATTTGGAAATGCGAGTCAGGTGGTTTGTTTGGATCATGGCCGGAGCGATTTATACGTTTATTGTCATATTACCACACGACCGAAACGTATTTACTTGGAGGAGTATGATATTGCTCAATGCTTAGACCAAATGCCGAATAGTGCTTACATTTTATCGGTAACAATTTACTCCCAGCTAGCTCACTATTTACTATATATAAATTGTGACTGTGTTCGTTGGTCTGGCGTGGAGTGCTGCGGGAACATTTCAACTTAATTGAATCGGTCAAATAATATGAATGGGAATTAATTGTAATTGATGCATTTGCATAACAGTGCATCCGTAATTTCGGCACTAATTCGTTGATAATTTATTGAATCGGGCGGAAAATTTGAATTCGAAATTTGGTTTTCAATTATACATATATTTGCATTATTTAAACGCTATATTACAATTGCTTTCAAGAATCTATTCAGAAGTAAGGTTTTTTTTTTAATTAAGTTTGGATTTTTTTCATTTCAATAACAAACATTGAGTTAAAGTATCGAGTATTTTTTATTTTTAGTAAGTTGATGTTAGTGATATTTTTTGTTGTTGATTCTTAGACTGTTTACTAAAATTACTGAAAATTTCAGCTAAATTCACTGCATAGTTTAGAAGTAATTGCTAATTAAAGCTCACTTCTTTATTTTATTAATTAATTTTGAATTAAAGCATTTGGGAAATTTATTTTTGTTAAGTTGGTACCAGTGATGTTTTTTGATGTTTATTTCTTGACTATTCACCACAATTCTTAAAAATTTCAGTTAAATTTCCTGCATTGTTTAGAAGTTATTGCTTATTAAAGATCACTTCTTTAATTTATTAATTAATTTTAAATTAAAGCATCTGAGAAATTTATTTTTAATAAGTTGGTACCGGTGATAGTTTTTTATGTTGATTCTTTGATTATTTACTACATTTCCTAAAAATTTCAGCTTAATTTACTGCATAGTTTGGAAGTTATTGCTAATTAAAGCTCACTTTTTTATTTTATTAATTAATTTTGAATGAAAGCTTCTAGGAATTTAATTTTTAATAAGTTGGCATTAATGATATTATTTGGTGTTGATTCTTTGACTATTTACCACAATTCCTGAAAATTTTAGCTCAATTTACTGCATATTTTGAAAGTTCTTACAAATTAAAGCTCACTACTTAATTTTATTAATAAATTTTGAATTAAAGCATTTGGGAAATTTATTTATAATAAGTTGGTACTTGTGATATTTTTTTTTGTCAATTTCATGACTGTTTACAACAATTCCTGAAAATTTCAGCTAAATTCAGTGCATAGTTTGGAAGTTATTTCTAATTAAAGCTTACTTCTTCATTTTATTAATTAATTTTGAGTTTAAGCATCTGGAACTATAGTTTTTAATAAGTTGGTACTAGTGATATTTTTTAATGTTGATCCTTTGACTATTTACTACAATTCATGCAAATTTCAGCTAAATTCACTACATAGTTTGGAAGTTATTGCTAATTAAACCTCACTTCTTTATTTTATTAATTAATTTTGAATTAAAGCATCTGGGAAATTAATTTTTAATAAGTTGGTAATTGTGATATTTTTTGGTGTTAATTCTTAGACTGTTTTCCGGATATTCTGAAAATTTTAGCTGAATTCATTGCATAGTTTGGAAGTAATTTCTAATTAAAGCTTACTTCTTTATTTTATTAATTTATTTTGAGTTAAAGCATCTGGGAATATAGTTTTTAATAAGTTGGTAATAGTGATATTTTTTGATGTTGATCCTTTGACAATTTACCACAATTCCTGCAAATTTTAGCTAAATTCACTGCATAATTTGGAAGTTATTTCTAATTAAAGCTCACTTCTTTATTTTATTAATTAATTTTGAATTAAAGCATCTGGGAAGTTTATTTTTAATAAGTTGGTACCGGTAATATTTTTTATGTGGATTTCTTGACTATTTACCACAATTCCTGCAAATTTCAGCTAAATGTATTGCATAGTTTGGAAGTTATTTCTAATTAAAGCTCACTTTTTTATTTTATTAATTAATTTTGAGTTAAAGCATCTGGGAAATTGATTTTCAATAAGTTGGTACTTGTGATATTTTTAAATGTTGATTCTTTGATTATTTACTACAATTCCTGAAAATTTCAGTTAAATTCACCGCATAGTTTGGTAGTAATTGCTAATTAAAGCTCCAAAATAATGTTTTATATAATTTTATAAAAATATTGTCTATGATTAACGATCAATTTCTTTTTGTTGCAGATCATCCACGTTCGAAAATAATGGTAAGCAATCAAAACAACTAAAAAACTTTACCCCTTAATATAAATTTATTCACTCTATCCATCTCATTACTATTCCATATAGGCTGTGGCAATAAAACCAAAAATATCTGCAAACTTCCACCACTTATTACTATTTTTTATGTTACAAAGTACACACACTGTCGCTGCCTTGTAATATGTTGATTTGTTCCCAGCAAAGTTCCCGAAGTGTCTTAAATCTTTCCCCACTGTTCAGTGGGGGGTCAGATGGGGTTAGTTTAGTTTGGTTTTGGGGGACTTGTTACCTCAAAGCGCGCGATAAAGATAAAGAAGATGCGAGCAATAAGGGGACGGATGTTTCACCGGGGTGTAATTAAATTGTAAGCAATATTTGTTTGTATGTGTGCGTGGCTTTTGTTCTGAGGGAAATTAATTACCTTTTATTGGGCTGCCACAATTTATTAGCAGTAGAAGTCAAGCTGAAAATAAAAAATAATTATAATTAATTTTTATTAATATTACATAATTCTTGTTTATAACTGAATTATTAATTTACTATGAAAAATAAATCGGTTCACGTTATGCGCCAATTAAAAATAATAATTACGTTGTTTTAATTGTCATAAATAATGAAAATAAAAGTGCATTAATTAGATATTATGCAACCGTTATTCCCTCTCGTTCTGGATTAAAATGTATGATTATAAATTACTTTTTTTGCTACGTATTAGGTCCGGGATTTATAGCTAAAGTTTATTATAGGAAAAGTACTGCAATTATTTGTACGAAAGTCGATGATTCTTTGTCTTGTTTGTTATTGTGGTTTTAGAACGTTTTAAGGAATTGCATGTATTATTGATTGTTAGTTAACAATGCAAATAATATTAGATTGGAATGCATTGCAGGAAATTAATTAAGTTTGTTGCGTATAATTAGAACACGTTCTTTAGTAATGTATAATTTTTAAACAGGATGGGAACATTTTATTGTAGTTCCAACATGATTATTTCTATAAATTTTATTAAAATAGGTTTTTGTTATTTGAAAAATTACAAACTTACTCAAATAAAACTTAATATACTTTTACTAAATAAATGATTTTGCTTATCTCCGCGGTAAATATTAGATTGCTAGTGGTAGGACGTTTTTAATTTGATACATTTTATGCTGACCCTGCATTTATTCTTTATCAACCTTCAATTTTTTTCATAAACTTATTCCAAAATATTTTCAAAATCATCTATTTTTTATACTAATTTTTACTATTTTTTTTTAACGTTAATAATGGGCATTTGAATGTTTGGATTCTATCAGTTTTTAACCAAAATTTGAGACTAAGCACGGGTTTTTCAAAAAATCTTTGACAACTTGAGATTTTTTTTGGGAAAATTTGTAATTATTGTATAACTTGAATAGTTTTGATCTCAGAAGGATGGAATATAAACCAAAAAATTCTGGCTCTAATTTTTATTCATAAAAAAAAAATGCAAAATAAGTCCTTAAACATCTATTCACTCGTCCAAATCTTTGTGGTATACAAGTAGGTATAGACTGAATTACAAACATTTGGGCGGATGGGCGAGAGAAGTTAGTTTAAACTATTTGTTTGTAATCATGAACTGGGTTAGTCTGCTCAAATGTGTTGGGCAGGTGGTTGGGACACTAATTTAAAACTAAGGACAAGTAGTTTAATGTGAATTGTTTTTAATTTAATCTACAGAGCACAGAGCATTGTTTCCCGGTTTATAATTACGGACAACTAGTTTGACTGAAGTGCTTCTTCAAACTTTAGTATTTTGCCTATTCTGTTACCATTCCGTCCCGCATGGGGTCATGGTTGTAATCTGTTTGGTTTGACGTTGCTTGGTTTCTATTATTGTGAAAGTTAGGTTAGGTTAGGTTAGGCTCGTTTACTTGCTTGACAATACTCTTACAACAAACTATTCAGAGAGATTCAGATGCTTATCTTATTCGTCTAAATGTTTCTAATTTAGTCTACATATCACTCACACTTGGGAAGTGGTTGGCGCACTCTAATGTAAGCAATCATGAATTGTAATATCCAGCTAACCAGTCTATAGATTTTAATCTACAAATTTCTAATATAAGGCGAGCGGGTAGAGCATTGTAGTTTAATCTATTTGTTTGTAATCATGTATTAAAGTACCTTTTCCACCGGCTCAAGTGTTTGTAATCTATTCTACTAACTACTAACACTTGAGCAGATGGATGTGGCACTTTAGTTTAAACTATTTGTCAGTAATCATTTAATAATATTTTCTTTCAATATTATGACTTTCTAACAATGCTTAATACATGTTTTCTGATCTGATCTGATCAAGTAACATTGGAACTTGTTGTATTCTGCCTATTTGTTCAAGTGTTTGTATTCACTTGGGCGGTCGCTGGGGTACACCTTTTTAAATTTATTAATTGTAATTATGAACTGAAGTACCTTGCCTACTCACCTAAGTATCTGTACAGATCATACAATTTAGTTTAATCTATGTATCTGTAGTCATAAAGGAAGAATGCTTTGTGATATGTAGATTGTATTACAAACACTTGGGCAAGGGTTTTCTGCTTTAAACATTTTTTTTGTAATTAAAAACTGAAGTAATTCGTCCCACTATGAAAGTGTTAGTGATTAGCAGCTTAGAGTACAAATGTTAGGGAGGGTAGATGCACGGCAAGAATTACATCAAAAATATTAATAAATCCAGGCAACCAAGAAAGAGTTAAATTGGATTTTAATAGCAACCTCGAAAAAGCCGCTTGCATTTGTATAATATTATTCCAAGCAGGTTGTCTAATAGAATTAAAGACTTGGACATTATTAAAGTAGGAGCCAACAAAAGTGATCTTAGGACATGTTTTTTTGTTAAAAGCAAAATTTAAGTAAGAAATCTTAGGTTGCAGTTGCACGGCAATTTGAGTAGTTTGAACTGGAGTGCCCACCCAGCTGATTGAGTCTTGGTTATGTTGTAAAGAGTTAGAAGTTATTTAGTCAAAAGAGGAATGGAAAATATTTAATTTCTTTATATCATGATTATTATCGATCGGTTTAAACTGGAGTGCCCACCCACTTGCCCGGTGTTTGCTATCAAAGAATTAATAGGTGGTCACTCCAAATCATGATTAATATCAAAGAGTTGAAATTAGAGAGCGCATCCACTTGTCCGAGAAAGAATTAGAAATCTTTCTCTTTAAAAGTATTAGAAGTGCTTTAGTCAGAGGAAGATAAAATGATATCAAATCTCTTGACGACCAAGACTTGGGTGGGAGGGTGGGTTACTTTAGATCATGATTGCCATCAACTGGTTTGAACTAAAATGTTCATCTACCAGTCCGAGTGTTTGTGATCAAAGAATTAGAAGTCTTTCCTCTTTGGAAGTATTAGAAGTGCTTTAGTCAGAGAAAGATGAGGTGATATCAAATCTCTTGATGACCACCACTTGGTGGGTTACTCCAGATCATGATTAACATCGATTAGTTGAACTAGAGTGTTCATCTACCCGCTCGAGTGTTTGTAATCAAAGAATTAGAAGTTTCAATTTTCTGCAAGTATAAGAAGTGCTTTGGTCAGAGGAAGATAAAGTAATATCTAATCTCTTGATGACTAACACTTGGGTAGGTGGTTGGGTAACTCCAGATTATGATTACCATTAAGTAATTTAAACCCTCCCGATGACCATTCACCCGCCTGAGTATTTGTTATCAAAAAATTAGTTTTTCCTTTTTTCAAGTATAAGAAGTGATTTAATCAAAGGAAGATGAGGTTATATCTAGTTTCTTGATGACCAACATTTGGGTGGGCGGGTGGGTCATTCCAGATCATGATTATCGTAGACTAGTTTGAACTCTAGTGCTCATCTACCCGCCCCGAGTGTTTTTATCAACAAATTAAAAGTTTTTCTTTTCTGAGAATGTTAGAAGTTCTTTAGTCAGAACAGGTGTAGGTCATATGTAAACTCTTGATGACCAACACTTGGGAGAGTGGCTGAATCACTCCAATTTATCATTACCATTGAGAAGTTTGAACAAGAGTGCCCAGTTCTTTAGTCAGAACAGAACATATGCAAACTCTTGATGACCAACACTTGGGAGAGTGGCTGAATCACTCCAATTTATCATTACCATTAAGAAGTTTGAACAGGAGTGCCCAGCCACCCGGCCGAGTTTTTGTTATCAAAGAATCAGAAGTATTTTCTCTCAAGAATTAGAAATGCTTTAGTCAGAAGAAGATGAAGTGATATTTAATTTTTTGATGACACACACTTAGGGTGGCGGGTGGGTCACTCCAAATCATGATTACGAGCGTGAATATTGAACTGGAGTGACCACCAAACCGTTCAAGTGTTTGTTATTAAATAATTGTAAGTTTTTCTTGTCTGCAAGTGTTAAAAGTTTTTTAGTCCAAGGAAGAAAAGATGATATTGAATTTCATTCCAATACATGATTACCATCAAACAGTTAGAGCTGGATAGCCTACCCAGCCGTTTGAATATTTGTATAATTATAAAAGAATTAGCAGTTTCTTTTTTTTGCAAGTGTTAGAAGTGATTTAATCAGAGAAGCAAGAGATGATATCCAATCTCTTGGTCACCAACACTTTGGTGGGTAGGCGGGTCATTTCAAGTCATAATTCTTATCGAAAAGTTTAAACTGAAGATCTCACCCACCCGCTCGAGTGTTTGTTATTAAAGAATTAGAAGTTTTTTTCTTTCTGCAAGTATTAGAAGTGCTTTAGTCAGAGGAATATAAGGTGATATATAGTTTTTGATGACCAACGCTTAGAGTGGTGAGTGGGTCATTCCAAATCATGATTACTATTGAGTTATTTGACCTGGAGTGCTCACCCATCCGCTCGTCCGAGTGTTTGTTATCAAAGAATTAAAAGTTTTTTCTTTTCTGCAAGTGTTAGAAGTTCTTTAGTCAGAAGAGGTGTAGGTCATATCAAAACTCTTGATGACCAACACTTGGGTACGTGGTTAGGTCACACAAACCTTTCAAACTGCAACTCACTGGTATTTTAACCCAAAATTACACAAATAGCAAAAATCGATTTTTTTTTAGATTTTTTATGATTTCATTGATTTTAGTCTCTAATATTTTTTTTAATGCAATTTCTAAATTGATTTAAAATAAAAACTCTTAAAATGACTTAATTTATTAAAATGAATTATTTTCTGAGCAATTTTTGGTAAATTATTTATGATAAGAACAATTTATGAGCGATATTTTATTTCTTTTAATTGCTAATTTCTGTTTTAATGCAATTTTTGTATTGTAAATGGACTATTTTCTAAGCGATTTCTAGTAGATTTTGATTAATTTGAGACCTTTAATAATAATAATAATAATAATATATTTATTCATGTCAAATATACAATAAGTATTTACAATCGTCATTATACAAAACGTTAAGTCAATTACATACAATATTAAAATTACACAATTTAAACCGAGACAATACAGTTTTTAAAATGGTTAGCATTAATTGATTCAGTTAAAAATTCGTTTACAGAATAATATGCATTAGCTAATAAAAATAATTTAATTGCATGTTTAAAGCTATTTTCTTCAAGTTTGGTTATTATATTTGGAAGTTTATAACACAATGTTACTCCAACGAAGTTAATAAATTTCAATGATTTAGTCAATCTCTGTGGTTGTCTTAAATTGTGGCGTTGTCTTGTGTTATGATTATGTTCAACGTTGGTTTTCATAAATAAAAGTTGGTTACGTTTCACAAATATAGGGAGAATAGTTATAATTATAAGGGTTTACTCCTGTAAACTCGGCAAGAAAACGCTTGAATAAAATTGAATAAAATTTTCACACAATATAAAAGAAGCCTAATCTGTGCTCTCAAACATTTAAAAAAATTATGCGATATGTTGTTTTTCCGCAATTAACCTAATGTTCTTATGATCAAATTGGAAAAAATTTGGTTGCTTAGAGCGACATAAAACTTAACTAATACTAAAAGCAAAAGTTTATTGGTAATACTTAAAAGGACTTAAGATTAAAAAATATGTGGTGTTAATCTAAAAAAGAAGAATTAATTAATGGCTTTAAACATTGGGGAATATATTAAACTTATTTGGTCATTAAAAAGGGGTCCGAAGTTACTTTTTTGCTTAAAAATTGCCAATTCTTCTAATAAATTTAATTTAAGTTTTTTTTGTGAATTATGTAAAAAAATTTACGTCCTCCAGTTTTGGAAAAGTATGTTGATGTTTCTGAACGTGATTGGCAAACGTTGAATCTGTTATATTATGTTGAAATGATCTTTTATGTTCTTTGTACCGGGTAATAAAATTCTTGTCTGTTTGTCTTAGATATAATAATATAATAAAACTTTAAGTAAAGTATCGTATGACTATACTATCAATAATAATGTTTTGTGACATGTTACACAAATAAAAGATTTGGGCGTAATTTTTGACTCAAAACTAACTTTTGTTGAGCATATAAACTATATGTGCAACCGTGCTATAAAAATGTTAGGATTTGTTTACAGAATGTCCTATGACCTATCTCCTAGCACACTCAAACTACTTTATTGCGCTTTAGTACGTTCTCATTTAGAGTACACTCCGTCAGTTAGGTGCCCATTCTACAGCATTCATATGTACAATTTGCATTGCAATATAATCTTCCGCCGCTAAAAGTTTGGCGCAAAAGAGCCGATTTATCATTTTTACGTGGACTAATGATGTCCGAGATTGATTGCCAAAAGCTACTAGTAACTCTTCCATTTTAAGTCCCCAACAATAATCGTCGTTACTTGTTTGTCTTATTTTTCAACAAAGAGCACAAAGTGAGGAAAATATTGCAGCTGCAGCGGCTAGTGTTGCCGTTGATCCAAATTTGTTGCTGTTCTCAACAATTCGGGCTTTCAACAAATTTTTCGAAAAGGTTTAAGCTTAGATTGTTACAAAAAAATATATTTTAATTTATAATTTTTTGTAACAATCTAAGCTTAAATCGTTTTTGCAAAATTTACAATTACGTTAGAAGTTTGTTGATTGGCTTATAAATAAATCAATTTGCCGTTATTTTTGCAAAAACAACTCACCTTTTTAGTACAAATAACAGTTTACTATTCTTTGAAAATTATTAGAAAATATTACCACAGTATAAGCTTAATTGTGAGTACTTCAACATTACTCTAAGCAGATTATTCTTCGTTTTTGTGAAAAATATTGAGCGTTAGTTTACTCTACACGTGCTTAGACAACAAAAACCACAAAGTAAGAAGAATATTGCTGCTACATCCTTAAAAAGTTGTTCTGACTCAAGATGCGGCAGAAATTTGCTTTTCAAGTGCATTTTTGGCTGAATAGTTTTGTTAATAAATAAAATTGCTGTTATTAGTGCGAGAACAAACAACTATTGTTGCATAAAATACTTTTGCATTCTGAAAAACTAACTGTGTAGTGCGGTTTATGGCACGGATCTTTTTTTTTTCAAAATTAGGAGCTAAGAACCGACGACTATAGAGCTATATTATGAGAATTTATGTAGCCAGATTAATATTAAAAAGGTTTTAACAAACTTGTCATACAGCTAATGCCATGCTCGATTTGCTGAGAAAACAGTTTAGTAATTTTAGTATCTCACCACGGACACGGATAATTGTCATTGGAGAGTCTTTTTGGTAGTTATTAATAGTCCGGAAATGACCTACGCTAGGGTGTGCAGGCTTCTAGGGCGCTAAAAGTTGGGCTGCTGGGGCAGTTGTTGGTGTAGGTTCCAATCCACAGACAGGGTCAGAGTGCGTAGCGGTAGTCAAGTCGTCGTGATTGCAGTAGGAGTTGTAACTAGAGGGTAGCATAGTGGTTTCTGGAGAGACAACGTAAACTGAAATGTTGGCTGAGGAGCTAAAAGTTAGCATTGTAATAATTTAGGTTTCATACTCTTTTGCTAGTGTTCAATGGTCCGATGTTGCTCCGCTTATAAATCGGCATCATTTTGAACATAATTGTATAATCCAAGTTTCAAAATAAAGCAAAAGCTAAATTGAGACTAACAAGGTGCAATTATATTAAACTTCTTAAATAATACAAAACCTACCAGATTCAAACTAGTACTAAAACTTGGTAGCTTTTCAAGCGGAAACCAAAGAAAGTCATTTTAAGATGCAAGATGTGTTTTTTTTGCAACCAAAACTTGAGTGATAATCCGCAAAAGGTATGATAATTTGCAACGAGCGTGAGCCATAGCGTCCAGGCATTAAACTACGTCGTTGACAGTTTTTGAGGCAGAAGCCAAAGAAGGTCATCTTAGGACACAGAATGTGTTTTTCTTGAAACTAAAATTTAAACTTCAAGAGGCAGCAGTTACATAATAATGCATATCGCGCTTAGGCTTCAAACTACTACGTTTGTTTCAACACCAGAACTTGAAGAGCACATAATTGGCTTAGAGAAAGTTGAAAAAAACAAAAATAAAAAATACAGTTTACTAAGAATTACATTTCAGCCAAAATTTAAAAAAATTGGTGTTACAGAAGAGAAGTAGTTTCTTTAATAAGGAAAGTTGATGGATTTTTTGTTAATACTTTAAGAAGTGATGGCACTATAATGTTGGACGTCTTTGAAAATTTGTATAAAAGAGTTGTACATTTTTGAAGGTCACTCTGTTACACCTTCAAAACTGTATTTTTTTGATCAAATTTCAAATAAATTAAGTTTGGTAGAGAATATAGTGATAAGAAATTTTGGTGTGGTTTAGTAAATCTAAATCTTTTGCGCTGATTAGCAGATTTGTACTACCTTTAATGCAAATAATCTATATAATAAAGTATAGTCTACTGGAGTTAGACATTTTTAATTGACAAAATACTGCACACAATAACCACAACATAAAAGTATTGAAACTAAGAATATAGAAATTTATTAACAAACAAAAAGTGGGAAAAATGTACATTTTTTTTTTTTTATTTTGCAGAATTTAGTGTTAAAAGATGTGAATAAAACTAAAAAATGACTTATGTGTATTTAAAGACAATGTTCAAGTTTTCAAGATAAGGAATAATACATGATTTTAAAACTTTCGAAAAAATACAAAAAAAAATTACTTTTTTATCAAGACCTGGAGAAATAAATAATAAACTCCAATCAGTTAGGAAACAATAAAAAATCTAAAGAGCAATTTAATTTAAAAGAATAAATGGAGCAATCTAATCTGCATACTAAAATAGTAATAAAATAAAGTAAATAATTTATTAGGATAATCTCTTAACTCCACCCGATCTAGACTAAAGTTGAAAGTCCTTAAACAAGCAATCATGACAATCAAAGGTCAATACCCCAAAAAATACAAGAAACCATACGACAATGACGCAAGTAAAAACATCCTCTCACTTCTAATCAACATTCTACAATTAATTAACAGCACGGACTAATGAATTGGTCACAAATCCATCTAAAAACCGCTGCGAATCCACCACTACCAAATACAAACCGTTTATAATACCTTCGTGCCGATGTAATCACAGAGATCGTAAATTATAAAACCATAGGAAGTGACAGTTTTATTTGCGGTTCTCATAATAATAATAATAACGAAGTTCTCCATAGCCACAAAAGAAAGGTGTTCTTCTTCTAGTTGTGCTACGCTCGTAAATAAAGCTAAGGAAACACAACTCGGCGAGTGAAAGTGCTAATGACCTTTTGCACTATCGACACTTTTATTTTATTTTATTATTTTACTACTACGAGGATCCATCTCACATGTGTTGGCCATTTATTGTATTTTTTTATAAAGTTTTGAAAGTGAAATTGTCATTGATTCGATGATAAATATTTGCAAGGTGTGATTGTTAAGTGAAATTTATAGTGAAATGAAATCTTTTAACCTTGGTTTAATTAATAATAATAATAACAGAATTTATAAATTGTTTTTAATTTGAAGGTTGGCACAATGATAAACAAATCATGGGTGAAAGGTTTTTCTTGCTTAGAAAAGATTTTAGTAAAATAAATTTAAAATCAAAGGCATACAATGTCAATACCATTAGATGCTGCTGTAACAAATTGTATGATTATTTTTGAAACTGAACATTGAAACATTATGAAAATTTTAAAAATTTAAAAGCCGTTATTGTAGCAAATATAGTAAAAAATTTAATAAATTTGATGCGCTCAAATTTGTTTAAAAAATGCTCAAAATTTGCTAAATTTTTAAAATTGTTAGAATCAGTATCAATTTATAAGTTTATTATCTCTGAAACTGAACTTTGGAAAATTATGAAAATTTTAAAAATTTAAAAGTCGATATTGTAGCTAATATAGTAAAAAATTTAATAAATTTGTTGCGCTCAAATTTGTTTAAAAAATACTCAAAGTTTGGAAAAAATTTAAAATTGTCTGAATCAGTAACAATTTGTAAGTCACTTATTTTTGAAACTAAACATTGGAAATTTATGAAAATTTCACAAATTTGAAAGTTTTTATTGTAGCAAATATAGTAAACATTTTAATAAATTTGTTGCGCTCAAATTTGTTTAAAAAATGCTCAAAGTTTGCTAAATTTTTAAAATCATTTGAATCAGTAACAATTTGTAAGTACATTATTTTTTAAACTATACATTAGAATATTATGAAAATTTTACAAATTTAAAAGCCGTTATTGTAGCAAATATAGTAAAAATTTTAATAAATTTGATACGCTCAATTTTGTTTAAAAATTGCTCAAAATTTGCTATATTTTTAAAATTGGTTGAATCAGTATCAATTTATAAGTTAATTATCTCTGAAACTAAACATTGGAAAATTATAAAAATTTTAAAAATTTAAAAGTTGTTATTGTAGCAAATATAGTAAAAATTTTAATAAATTTGATGCGCTCAAATTTGTTTAAAAATTGCTCAAAATTAGCTAAATTTTTAAAATTGTCGGAATCAGTAATAACTTTTAAGTTTATTATCTATAAAACTAAACATTGGAAAATTATGAAATTTTAACAAATTTAAAAGTCGTTATTGTAGCAAATATAGTAAAAAATTTAATAAATTTGTTGCGCTCAAATTTGTTTAAAAATTGCTCAAAATTTGCTAAGTTTTTAAAATTGTTTGAATCAGAAATAACTTTTAAATTTATTATCTATAAAAGAACATTGGAAAATTATGAAAATTTTACAAATTTAAAAGTCGTTATTGTAGCAAATATAGTAAAAATTTTAATAAATTTGATGCGCTCAAATTTGTTTAAAAAATGCTCAAAATTTGCTAAATTTTTAAAATTGTCTGAATCAGTAATAACTTTTAAGTTTATTATCTATGAAACTAAGCATTAGAAAATTATGAAAATTTTACAAATTTAAAAGTCGTTATTGTAGCAAATATAGTAAAAATTTTAATAAATTTGATATGCTCAATTTTGTTTAAAAATTGCTCAAAATTTGGTAAATTTTTAAAATTGTCTGAATCAGTAATAGTTTTTAAGTTTATTATCTCTGAAATTGAACATTGGAAAATTATGAAAATTTTACAAATTTAAAATTCTTTATTGTAGCTAATATAATAAAAAATTTAATAAATTTGTTACGTTCAATTTTGTTTAAAAATTGCTCAAAATTTGCTAAATTTTTAAATTTGTCTGAATCAGTAATAACTTTTAAATTTTTTATCTATGAAACTGAACATTGGAAAATTTTGAAAATTTACAAATTTAAAAGTCGTTATTGTAGCAAATATAGTAAAAAAATTAATAAATTTGATACGCTCAATTTTGATTAAAAATTGCTTAAAATTTGCAAAATTTTTAAAATTGTTTGAATCAGTAACAATTTCTAAGTACATTATTTGTGAAACTGAACATTGGAAAATTATAAAATTTTCACAAATCCATAAGTCGTTATTGTAGCAAATATAGTAAAAATTTCAATGAATTTGTTGTGCTCAAATTTGTTTAAAAAATGCTTAAAGTTTGGTAAATTTTTAAAATTGTCTGAATCAGTAATAGATTTTAAGTTCATTATCTCTGAAACTAAACATTAGAAAATTTTGAAATTTTTACAAAGTTACAAGACAATTCTGTAGCAAATATAGTAAATATTTAAATAAATTTATTACGCTTAAATTTGATTAAAAATAATTTTTATAATTGTTTAAATCAGTAACAATTCAAATTGTTTTTGAGAAATCTCAGTTTTGAATATTTGTTGGTAGAATTTTTATTTATTTTGTAGCAAGACTTGTTATTTTATTTGTGATTAACAATATTTGAGATTTAGATATAATAAAATTGTTACATAATGAATGTGTTAAAGTTTATCCAACTTGCAGAACATTTAATTTTACCTGCAAACTCTGATGACCGAAATAAAAGAAACCAACAATAATAAATAGGATGGAAATTGTTAAGTTTTGTAGTTGGTAATTTATGTAGTTCAATTCCAGTACAAAGTAGTCTAATAATTCAAGATAAAAATCCAAGGAAAACGTTCCTTTGCAACGAGAACGAATAATAGCAAATGCGCCGCATTGAATAATTTTGCATTCGAAATGCATCGATTGAAGAAAAAAAAATCTATATCAAGCTCCAATGAATGATTAATTACGAGTTAGAAAGTAAAAATTGTTATTGGAATGTACAAATGCGTTCAACACACGTGAGAATCCAATATGCGCGGCGAAAAAATAAATAAATTCTAATGAACGGGATATTCCCGTAGGAGGTTAAAACAACACATGCGAGAGAAGAGAAGCATTTGCTGATATCAGTCTCGAGCGGCGTAACATCTCTTTAATTGGGTTGTTGACATTCTCTGTCTCACTGTTTGCAGCACAATTACACTGAATGTCAGCTAGTGTAACTGATTCCAGTTGATGATTTGGATCAATATTTTTGTTAATTTTCTGTTACGTTCTTAATTACTATTAATAAGATTTAAACAAAGCAAGCGTGAAACTGAGCGTGTTTTCATATGCGGAAATCAATTGTTGCAATTTTTTCTTCACACAACATACACTTATCTTCGCTTTGTGATTTATTAATCCAAAACGTATCGATACGTTCTTCCTTATATGGTGGCGATAAATTATGTTATAATTCAATTTGATAGGATTGCGGCATGCAAATTGTTTCTTTTTTTATGACTATGTTGTGAAAATTAAGTAATCAAAATAAATTGATTGATATGATTGGATTGATTTAGGTTAAAACAGATTTTGATATCTTAATAAAATTATGTTAATTGACAATCTACGGGCATTGTGCTGGCAGGCGTAAGACGTAACAAACATATTTGTTTTTAAGTGTATGTTTGATGGATTTTTTATTACATTCTTTTTGTTTTTTTTTTTTTAAGATTTACTATTTTAGTAGTACTTAATTCAAATGAGAAATTGATTAATTTACGATTATTTTTGAATTGTATTGTTTTACATATATTTTGATAGTTTTTATCAATATAAATGACATTTTTAAGAGATTTTAGTTTTTGATTTTGGATTCAATTTGTTGAAAATACCTTAAAACTATTGTTACCAACTGTTAAAATTGTATCTAAATTAATACAACAAATTAGGCATATACTCAATTTAATTGATCTCAATAAATCAGTTCTGTGAGTGCTGGAGTATTTACATAAGGTTATAATTTCTAAACTATATATTGGATTTGGATGCAATTTGTTGACAATACATTCTTATATTATAGCAACCAATTGTAAAAATTGTAACTACATCAACACGACAGATTGGACATAACCTTAATTTAATTGATCATAATAAATCTATTCTATAAGTGCTGGGGTATTGACATAAGCTCATAACTCCTAATCTATACATTGAATTTGGATGCAATTTGTTGACAATATACCTTAGAACTAGTGTTACCTACTGTCAAAATTGTATCTAAATTAATACGACAAATTTGGCATAACCTCAATTTAATTGATCTCAATAAATCAGTTCTATGAGTGCTGGAGTATTTACATAAGGTTATAACTTCTAAACTATATATTGGATTTGTATGCAATTTGTTTACAATACATTCTTATATTATAACAACCAATTGTAAAAATTGTAACTACATCAACACGACAGATTGGACATAACCTTAATTTAATTGATCATAATAAATCTATTCTATAAGTGCTGGGGTATTGACATAAGCTCATAACTCCTAATCTATACATTGAATTTGGATGCAATTTGTTGACAATATACCTTAGAACTAGTGTTACCTACTGTTAAAATTGTATCTAAATTAATACGACAAATTTGGCATAACCTCAATTTAATTGATCTCAATAAATCAGTTCTATGAGTGCTGAAGTATTCACATAAGGTCATAACTCCTAAACCATATATTGGAATTATATACAATTTGTTGACAATACAAACTAAAATCATTTTAACCAACTGTGAAAATTGTATTTAAATCAACACGACAGATTGGACATAACCTCAGTTTAATTGATCTTGATAAATTCATTCTATGAGTGCTGGGGTATTGACATACGCTCATAACTCCTAATCTATACATTGAATTTGGATGCAATTTGTTGACAATATACCTTAGTACTAGTATTATCAACTGTTACAATTGTATCTAAATAAATACGACAAACTTGGCATAACCTCAATTTAATTGATCTCAATAAATCTATTCTATGAGTGCTGAGGTATTAAAATAAACTCATAACTCCTAAACTATACATTAGATTTAGATGCATTTTGTTGACAATATACCTTAAAATCATTGTTACCAACTGTTAAAATGATGTCTAAATTAATACGACAAACTTAACGTGACCTCAATTTAATTGATCTTATTAAATCAATTCCATGAGTGCTTAAATATTAAAACAAGCTCATAACTTCTAATCCGTACATTAGATTTAGATCAAATATGTTGACAATACAACTTTACTCCATTATAATTGATTCCAAAGTTTGTACATAATTTAATACGACAGCATTGGCATAAATTTAGTTTCATTGATCTCGAAAAATCTATTCTAAGTGCTGGGGTATTGACATAAGCTAATAACTCTCAATTCATACATTGGATTTTGAATAAATCTGTTGGCAATAAACCTTAATAAAATTAGTTAAAATTGTAAAAATTATACCTAATTTAATACGACAGATTAAACATAACTTTAATTCAATTGATCTCAAAAATCTCATTCTATAAGTGCTGGAGTATTGACATAAGCTCATAACTCCCAATCCATAAATTGGATTTAAATTAAATTTGTCTACATAAAACCTGAGTATTATTAGTATCAGCTGTAAAAATTATACCTAATTCAATACGATAGATTAATCATAACCTCAATTCAATTGATCTCAATAAATCCATTCTATAAGTGCTGGGGTATAAAAATATGCTCATAACTTCCAATCCATACATTGGATTTAGATTAAATTTGTTGACAATAAACCTTAATAGTATTAATTTCATTTGTAAAAATTATACCTAATTCAATACGACAGATTAAACATAACCTCAATTCAATTGATCTCAATAAATCCATTCTATAAGTGCTGGGCTATAAAATATGCTTATAACTCCCAATCCATACATTGGATTTGGATTAAATTTGTTGACATTTAACCTTAATATTATTAGTATCAATTGTGAAAATTATACCTATTTTAATTCAACAGATTAAACATAACCTCAATTCAATTGATCTCAACAAATCTATTCTATAAGTGCTGAGGAATCAAAATATGCTCATAACTTTTAATCCATACATTTGATTTTAATTAAACTTGTTGACAATAAACCTTAATATCATTAGTATTAGCTGTAAAAATTATCTTAATTCAATACGACAGATTTAACATAACCTCAATTCAATTGATCTCAATAAATCCATTCTATAAGTGCATGGATATTGACATAAGCTCATAACTCCTAATCCATACATTGGATTTGAATTAAATTTGTTGACAATAAACCTTAATATCATTAATAACAACTGTAAAAAATATACCTAAATTAATACAACAGATTAAACATAACCTCAATTCAATTGATCTCAATAAATCTCGTCTATAAGTTTTGGGGTATTGACATAAGCTTATAACTCCCAATCCATACATTGGATTTGGACTAAATTTGTTGACAATAAACCTTTATATTATTAGTAACAACTGTAAAAATTATACTTAATTTAATACGACAGATCAAACATAACCTCAATTCAATTGATCTCAAAAAATCCATTCTATAAGTTTTGGGGTATAAAAATATGCTTATAACTTCCAATCCACACATTGGATTTAGATTAAATTTATTGGCAATAAACTTTAATATTATTAGTATCAATTGTAAAAATTATACCTAATTCAATACGCCAGATTAAACATAATCTCAATTCAATTGATTTCAAAAAAATCATTCTATAAGTGCTGGGGTATTGACATAAGCTTATAACTCTCAATCCATACATTGGATTTAAATTAAATTTGTTGAGATTAAACCTTAATATTATTAGCATCAACTGTAAAAATTATACCTAATTCAATACGACAGATTAAACTTAACCTTAATTTAATTGATCTCAATAAATCCGTTCTATACGTGCTGGGGTATAAAAATATGCTCATAACTTCCAATTCATACATTGGATTTGGATTAAATTTGTTGACAATATACTCATATATCATTAGTACTAACTGTAAAAATTATACCTAATTCAATACGACAGATTAAACATAACCTTACTTTAATTGATCTCACTAAATCCATTCTATACGTGCTGGGGTATTGACATAAGCTTATAACTCTCAATCCATACATTGGATTTAAACTAAAATTGTTCACAATAAACCTTAATATCATTAGTAACAACTGTAAAAATTATACCTAAATTAATACGACAGATTCAACATAACCTCAATTCAATTGATTTAAAAAAATTCATTCTATAAGTGCTAGGGTATTGACATTAGCTCATAACTCCCAATTCATACATTAGATTTGGATTAAATTTGTTGACAATAAACCTTAATATTATAAGTAACAACTATAAAAATTATACCTAATTCAAATCAACAACTTAAACATAACCTCAATTCAATTGATCTCAATAAATCCATTCTATAAGTGCTAGGGTATAAAAATATGCTCATAACTTCCTATCCATACATTGGATTTGGATAAAATTTGTTGACAATAAACCTTTATATTATTAGTATTAATTGTAAAAACTATACCTAATTCAATACGACAGATTAAACATAACCTCAATTCAATTGATCTCAATAAATCTATTCTGTAAGTGCTCGGGTATAAACATATGCTTTTAACTTTCAATCCATACATTGAATTTGGATTAAATTTGTTGACAATAAATCTTAATATCATAAGTACCAACTGTAAAAGTTATACCTAATTTAATACGACAGATTAAACATAACTTTTATTCAATTGATCTCAATAAATCTATTCTTTAAGTGCTGGGGTATACAAATAAGCTCATATTTTCCAATCCATACATTGGATTTGGATAAAATTTGTTGACAATAAACCTTTATATTATTAGTATCAATTGTACAAATTATGCCTAATTCAATACAACAGATTAATCATAACCTCAATTCAATTGATTTCAATAAATTTATTCTATAAGTGCTGGGGTATTGACGTAAGCTCATAACTTTTATTCCATACATTGAATATTGAAAAAATTTGTTGACAATAAACTTTAATATCATTAGTACTAATTGTAAAAATTATACCTAATTCAATACAACAGATTAAACATAACCTCTATTCAATTGATCAAATCAATTCAATAAGTGCTGAGGTTTTGACATAAGTTTATAACTCTTATTCCATACATTGGATTTTGATGGAATTTGTTGACTATAAACCTTAATATAATTAGTACAAACTTTAAAACTATACCTACTTTCATACAACAGATTAAACATAACCTCAATTCAATTAATCTCAATAAATCCATTTTATAAGTGCAAGGGTATCAAAATATGCTCATAACTTCCAATCCATACATTGGATTTGGATTAAATTTGTTGACAATAAACTTAAATATTATTAGTACCAATTCTTAAAATTATTCTTAATTCAATTTGACAGATTAAACATAACTTCAATTTAATTGATCTCAATAAATCCATTCTATAAGTGCTGGGGTATCAAAAAATGCTCATAACTTCCATTCCATACATTGAATTTTGATTAAATTTGTTGACAATATACTTTAATATTATTAGTACTAACTGTAAAAATTATACCTAATTCAATACGACAGATTGAACATAACTTCAATTTAATTGATCTCATTAAATCCATTCCATAAGTGCTGGCGTATAAAAATATGCTCATAACATTTAATCCATACATTGGATTTTGATTAAATTTGTTGACAATATACTTTAATATCATTAGTACCAACTGTAAAAATTATACCTAATTAAATACAACAGATTGAACATAACCTCAACTTAATTGATTTTAATAAATCCATTCTATAAGTGCTGGGGTATAAAAATATGCTCCTAACTTCCAATCCATACATTGGATTTAGATTAAACTTGTTGACAATATAACTTAATATTATTAGTATCAATTGTGAAAATAATACCAAATTTAATACGACAGATTAAACATAACCTCAATTCAATTGATCTCATTAAATCCATTCTATAAGTGCTAGCGTAATAACATAAGCTCATAACTTCCAATTCATACATTGGATTTTGAATAAATTTGTTGACAATAAATTTTACTATCATTAGCGTAAACTGTAAAATTTAAAATCAATTCAATACGAGAGATTAAACATAACCTCAATTTAATTGATCTCAATAAATCCATTCAATTAGTGCTAGGGTATTGACATAAGCTCATAACTCACATTCCATACATTAGATTTTGATTAAATTTGTTGACAATAAACTTTAATATCATTAGTACCAACTGTAAAAATTATACCTATTTCAATACGACAGATTAAACATATCCTCAATTCAATTAATCTCAAAAAAATCATTCTATAAGTGCTAGAGTTTTAAAATAAGCTCATAACTTCCAATCCATACATTGGATATAGATTACTTTTATTGACAATAAACCATAATATTATTAGTATCAATTGTAAAAATTATTCCTAATTTTGTACGACAGATTAAACATAACCTCAATTCAATTGATCTCTATAAATCCATTCTATGAGTGCTGAGGTATTAAAATAAATTCATAACTCCCAAACTATACATTGGATTTGGATGCAATTTATTGACAATATAACTTTATATCATTGTTACCAACTGTACAAAATGTACCTAATTTAATACGACAGATTTGGCATAACCTCAATTTAGTTGATCTCAAATAATCACATAACTGTTGGTGTAGTGAAATTTATGTACTCTAAATCAAACTCTGAGGCATAATCGGTTTCATATACTACACTTTGTTTTGGCATTTAGTAACAAGTCAACCCTCAAATGAGTTACCATAAATTATACTATTTTTTAATCCAAATTTTTTAAATCATACTGGAAGTAACAAAATGTCATTAATTCTAATCGCAAAGCGACATAGTATCACAGATCTTAGCTGAACAAATTTGCTATCAATCGAGAAGCAAAACAATGACTAGGCAACTCTGTTACTATATTAAATCTATCACAAAAACCTATATCATAACATTTTGTGATGCAATAGAACTGAAGATGTTCATAATGTTTTATTAATATTTTCCGATTTGTTATCTGTAATGTATGTATGAATATATTAAAATCCAAATAAACATACCAATTTTATTGAAATTAAAATCAACTTTCTTAAACTAATAAAAATTTCATACATTTCCTTACATTCTAAATAGTTTTCCTTATTTATTATTTATTCATTACAAAATAAAATATATTTCATCTATTTTTTGGCATTTAAACATAACAAAATTGATAAAGCTCATTAAATTTTCTAATAAAATGCAACTAATTGCCTATAATTATATATAATTTTTTACCATTAAGGGAAATCGTATCTGCAATTACAAATATCATATGCAAATAGCTGTAATAATACCGCATATTAATAATGGAAGAAATTATATTATCGTGGACATTCATCTTCTTTGGAGAAAGTGTGTCCGTTCCTTGATGAGACAATGCTATTGAATTTTAACAATGTTTCTTCTGCTTTTTAACGTGTCACTTCCTGTTACTTTAATGCAATGTAATTTATATTCTGGGAAAAATGTTAATTGTTTATTAAAACCATGTTATGGGTGTTTTATTAATTGGTTATTTAACATATTTTTATAATTATTTATTGCATGCAATTAAACGACAATTTATTTTTATTGTATTTAGCCTTGAGTGAAATTATTAATTTTTCTTAAATAATTCAGTAAAATTGCTTGCTACTTAGCAATTACGCAAACAAAGAATTTCATAATGTATTATATTACATACTATTCGATCTAATTATCCAGGATATAAAATAAATCTAATGTTATAGACGACGTTACTCAATTACGAATGGCAAGTGTGTCAGTAATGATGACATTAACATGAGCAGCAAATGATACATAAATCGATCTAAATATCAAGGCTGGGAAAAGAGCCTTTGCTTAGTTATCTACTACAACAGAGGTCATTCATCGATTCAATAGTCTATTATTTGCCTGATTGAAAAGGATGATTATTTTGTAATTTTTCTTCTATTCAAATGACATGTAACTAACTAGATTTATTATTATAAGAAATTATCTTTGTTGTGCAAATAATCGCACCCAGTTCTACCTATCTATTAAAATAATTATAACGAGTATAACTACATAATTATGGATGATTAGTTTAGATTATTTGTTAGTTATTATAAGTTAATTTGTTTGAAAGATTTACTAGATGGATGATTTATAATTATGACTTCAGGGTTTATTTTTTATTTCATGCTTAATGAGGCCATTTTTGTGCAGTTTAAAGGTTATTATTTATACAATAAGTCTTTTTATTGATTTTTTTTATTTTTTATAATTTGCCTAGCCTAGTTCTGTGATACGCTGTCGCTTTGCGATTAAAACTATCAAATTTCTGTAGATTCAAGGACTTAAGTAATATTACTAAATTCTGTGATACTAAGCTGCTTAGTGATTAAAACTAATTACATTTTGTAGCTTCTAAGATAATTTAAAATTGTTCTTTAATAATTAATTATAACTTGTGTCCAGCTAAGTTTTGTGGTATTATGACATTTTATCGATTTACTGAATTCTTTGATAATTTGTTGCTTTGCAATCAAAAGTTGATCTTGTTCAGCTAACTTTTGTGATACTATGTCGTTTTGCAATTAAGACCAGTGACATTTTGTCGCTTTGCTAAGTTTTCAGATCATTTGTCGCTTCACAATTAATAGTAGTTTTGTTCAGCTAACTTCTATTATACTTTGTTGCTTTGCGATTATAACCAATTACATTTTGCTGCTTTGCTAAGTTCTCTGATCATTTGTCGCTTTACGATTAATAGTAGTTTTGTTCAGCTAATTTTTGTGATACCATGTTGCTTTGCAATTAAGACCAATGACATTTTGTCGCTTTGCTAAGTTCTCTGATCATTTGTCGCTTCGCGATTAAAACCAATGAGATTTTGTCGCTTTGTTATATTCTCTAATCATTTGTCGCTTTGCTTGCGATTAATAGTAATCTTGTGTGATACTATGTAGAAGAAGCTACTAAAACATAAATTAAACTTAGTTACCACCCACCCATACAAGCGTTAGTTATCACGGTTGCCATTGGCGTCAGTGACAGTTTTGCAGCAACAAGCTCTGTTAAAGGAATAGTAAAGAAATTGTTGGCCAAGTTTTTTAGCGGTTTTTTTTTTGTTACAAAATTTTGATTTCCCATGTTTTGATTTGTTTGACTTCTTTCTTGTCTAGAGGAAATTATGAAAGCTTTAAGTGCGTTTATAAATTACATTTAATGGTGATAAAAGGTTGAGCAACATTATTAAAGCTTGAAGAACATTATGAAAGCTTGGGTAACATTATGTAAACTCAGAAAACATTTAAAAAAATTATAAAAGGTTAGAGAAAGCTTGGAAAAAAATATGAAATCTTGGAGAGCATTATGAAAGCTTAGAAAACATTATGAAAGCTAGGAGAACATTATAAAAGCTTTGAGATTAATATGAAAACTTGAAGTACATTATAAAATTTTTCAGAAACTTAGAGAACTTTATGAAAACTTAGAGAACTTTATAAAAAATTTCAAATGCTTAGAGAATATGAAGTCTTAAAAAATGTCATAAAAGCTTAGAGAACATCATAAAAGCTTATAGAAGCTTAGGGTATATAATGAAAAGCGTAGAGATTATTATGAAAACTTGGAGAACGTTATGGAAGCTTAAAGAACACAATGAAAACTTGGAGAACGTTATAAAGCATTTCAGAAGCTTGGAGAACATTATAAAATTTTGAGGAATAGTATGAAAGCTTATAGAACATTAAAATAGTTTTTAGAAGCGTAGGGAACAAAATGAAAGCTTTTTTAAGCTAAAGAAACATAATCAAAGCTTTGTGCCTATTATGAAAATTTTGAGAACATTATAAAAGTTTGTAGAGGCTAAGAGAACATTACGAAAGCTTGAAGAACATTATAAAAGTTAGGAAAACATTATAAAAGCTTTGAGATTGTTATGAAAACATTATAAAATTTTTCAAAAACTTAGAGAACATTATAAAAAATTGTAAATGCTTAGAGAATATTATGAAATCTTAAAGACTGTTATAAAAGTTTTAAAAACATCATAAAAGCTTATAGAAGCTTAGGAAATATAATGAAAAGCTTAGAGAATATTATAAAAATTCTGTTAACATTATGAAAGCCGAGAGAACATTATGAAAGCTTGGAGAACATTATAAAAACTTTAAGATTATAATGTAAACTTGGAGTACATTATAAAAATTTTCAGAAATTTATAGAACATAATGAAGACTTAGAGAACGTTATAAAACCTTTCAGAAGCTTAGAGAACATTATGAAATTTTAGAGAACAGTACGAAATCTTATAGAACATTAAAATAGTTTTTGAAAGCAAAGGGAACAAAATGAAAACTTTTATAAGCTTAGGAAACATAATCAAAGCTTTGTAACTATAATAAAAATTTTGAGAACATTATAAAAGTTTTTAGAGGCTTAGCGAACATTACAAAAACTTGAATAACATTATGAAAGTTTGGAGAACATTATTAAAGCTTTGAAATTGTTATGAAAACATTATTAAATTTTCTAAAACTAGAAAACATTATAAAAAATTTGAAAAGTTTGGAGAATATTATGAAATTTTTAAGATTATCATGAAAGCTTAGAAATCATTATAAAAGTTTATAGAAGCTTAGGAAAAATTATGAGAAGCTAAGAGAATATTATGAAAACTTGGAGAACATTATGAAAGCTTAAAGAACATAACAAAAGCTTAAAGAACATTACAAATGCTTGAAGAACATTATGAAAGTTTGGAGAACATTATGAAAGTTTAGAAAACTATATAAAAGCTTTAAGGTTGTTAAGAAAACATTATAAAAATTTTCAAAATCTTAGAGAACAATATGAAAACTTAGAGAACATTATAAAAAAATTCAAATGCTTGAAGAATATTATGAAATCTTTAAGATTATCATGAAAGCTTAGAGAACATTATAAAAGCTTATAAAAGCTTACGAAAAATAATGAAAAGCTTAGAGATTATTAGGAAAACTTGGAGAACATTATGAAAGCTTAGAGAACATTATTAAAGTTTGGAGAACATTATAAAAGCTTTAAGATTATTATGAAAACTTAGATTATAAAAGTTTTCAGAAACTTAGAGAACATTATGAAAACTTAGAGAACGTTATAAAACCTTTCAGAAGCTTAGAGAACATTATGAAATTTTGGAAAACAGTATAAAAACTTATAGAACATTAAAATAGTTTTTAGAAGCGTAAGAAACAAAATGAAAGCATTTGTATGCTTAGGGAACATAATCAAAGCTTTGTGACTATTATGCAAAATTTGAGAACATTATAAAAGTTTTTAGAGGCTTCGAGAACATTACGAAAGCTTGAAGAACATTATGAAAACTTGGAAAACATTATAAAAGTTTGAAAAACATTATAGAAACTTTGAGATTGTTATAAAAACATCATAAAATTTTTCAAAAACTTAGAGAACATTATACAAATTTTCAAATGTTTATAGAATATTATGATATCTTAAAGAATGTCATAAAAGCTTAGAGAACATCATAATAGCTTATAGAAGCTTAGGGAATATAATAAAATGCTTCGAGAATATTATAAAAACTTGGAGAACGTTATGAAAGCTTAGAGAACATTATGAAAGCTTGAAAAACATTATAAAAGCATTGAGATTGTTATGAAAACTAAGCCCTGTAAAAAGAATAGTAAAGAAATTGCTGGCCAAGTTTTTGTGCGGATTCTTTTTGTTACGTAATCTTAGTCTCCCATGTTTTGATTTGATTGACTTTTTTTTGTCTAGAGGACATTATGAAAGCTGTTAGTGCGTTTATAAATTACATTTAATATTGATAAAAGGTAGAGCAACATTATTAAAGCTTAAAGAACATTATGAAAACTTGGAAAACATTATGTAAACTCAGAAAACAATAAAAAAAATTATAAAAAGTTAAAGAAAGCTTGGAAAAAATTATGAAATTTTGGAGAGCATTATAAAAGCTTAGAAATCATTATAAAATTTTGGAGAACATTATAAAAGCTTTGAGAATAATGTGAAAACTTGAAGTACATTATAAAAATGTTCAGAAACTTAGAGAACATTATGAAAACTTAGAGAACATTATGAAAGCTTGGATAACATTATAAAAGCTTTGAGATTTTTATGAAATGCTTAGAGATTGTTGGGAATTTTTTTAAATCATTATGAAATCTTAGAGAACATTATAAAATATTTCAGAATCTTAGAGAATATTATGAAAATTTAAAGAACATTATTAAAGCTTAGAAAACATTCTGAAAGCTTAAAGATCATTATAAAAGCTTTGAGATTATTATAAAAACTTGGAGTACATTATAACAAATTATAGAAACTTAGAAAACGTTATGAAAACTTAGAGAACATTATAAAAAAATTCAAATGTTTAGAGAGTATAATGAAATCTTAAAAAATATCATGAAAGCTTAGAGAACAGTATATAAGCTTATAGAACATTACAACAAGTTTTTAGAACTTTATGAAAAAAAAATGAAAGCTTTTATAAGTTTAGGAAACTTAATCAAAACTGTGTGACTGTTATAAAAACTTACAGAACATTATAAAAAATTTTAGAAGCTTAGAAAACATTATGAAAACTTGTTGAATAGTATGAAACATTTGAGATTATTATAAAAATTTAGAGAACATTTTAAAAGTTTTCAAATGCTTAAAGAATATTATGAAAGATTGGAGAATAGCAAAAAAGCTTAGAAAACATCATAAAAGCTTACAGAAGTTTAGGAAACATAATAAAAAATTTGAGAACAGTATAAAACCTTTCAGAAGCTTAGAGAACATTATGATAGTTTGGGGAACAGTTTGAAAGCTAATAAAACATTTTAAAAAAATTTGGAAGCTTAGGGAACAGAATGAAAGCTTTCTAAAATTTAGGGTACATAATCAAAGCTGTGTGACTATTATAAAAACAGAAATTATATAATCTTTTGGAAAACAGTATAAAATTTTTCAGAAATTTAGAGAATAGTATATAAACAAAAAGAACATTATACAAATTTTCAAATGCTTAGAGAATATTATGAAAGCTTGGAGAGAATTATGAAAGCTTACAGAAACTTAGGAAACATAAAGATTTGTGACTGTTATTATTTAAAGAACATTGTCAAAGTTTTCAGAAGCTTAGAAAACATTATGGAAGTTTATAGAACGTTTAAATTTATTTTTTTATTAAACGGAAAAACGGCTTTAACTTTACCGTACGAGAGTGGCGGATACGTCAAAACCTTCTTCTCCGAGAGCCTTGTCGGTCCTTTTTTACCCCGTCCCAATTGGAGAGCGGCATCACCAAAAATTTTGCGTTCAAAGTCAAAATTGCATTTCTGCTAAAGTGAAAAATAACGACAGTAGGTTTTATTTGCAAGATCCGTTTTTTGTCCTTCAATTACCACTCTTACCGTTTTTTGATCTTCAAGCGTTTACTTGCAGCGGAGCGTCGAAACTTAAAAAAGAACGCGTTTTTAGATTTGGATCCGCCGCACCGATTTCCATCGGGAATCCGTTTACGTCGCGGCCATTGGTTCTCCAAATTTTTGCGTTTAAGGGTGGCAGCGCAAAGGTAAAAAAACGCTAAAGGTGGTTGCACGTGGAAGGTCGCGCTTAGTCTCTTTCGAAAGAGGAAGGATAGTAAAGCTGTATTACCGAGTTCTATGATAATTTGTCGCTAACATTTTGTTAATATTAATTTTAAACTTTAAAATATTACTAACAAAAATTGTAAAATCTTAAGCGATTAATTATTGCCATAATGCTATAAAAGAAGTGTAGACAGCACAATTGCTTCTACAAGTCTGAGCTAAACATCAAAGATCCGCTTACAATATATAGATAATCCAATATAACTTTCTATTGTGTAGTAATTTATGTTGATGTTCACTAAACCCATTTTAAAACTGAAAATATATAATAACATAAGAATCAATTACATAAATATTTAAACAGTCGATTGTCTATAAATCCCAGTCATAACTTTCCGATCAAATCACCATTTCTTCGTGTCGTAAATCATGCGTGTGAGTATGAGTGCGCGGCAAATAATAATTGAAGGAAGCAATTTATTCCATTTCGTTCGCCTTCAGCATGAAAGTTCTAAATGTCAAGTACGCGCGACAATTAAATTTTACTTGCTAATGTTACTAGTTTTCCCTATATACATAACATAGACCAGAAATCAATAACGCGCACATAAATTTGCTACACAGTTCGAACATATTAATTTGCGAATGCAAACACATTGTAAATCACGCGTGTCCTAATTGCTGAAAATATATACAATTTTGATGCAGTTCCTATCGAAATGAATAATTCATATTTTTTATATATATATATAGTTTTAATTATTCCATCAAAATATATTTTATTTTAATTAAATTAGCATTTAATCCAATATTTGATTTTCAACCAAGCGTATATTTCATTTACATATAACGCAATAATTATTGTAAACATTTATTTATTGGAAATTTGTTATTTTTTATTAATCTTAATATTTATTTGTTGCTCTAAAATACTGACATAATTACCGGTAAATTATTATATAATTATTAATTTTGTAATTATTAATTTAAAGTTATGCCAAGTAAACAACGCTCAAATGAATGCATTTGCAAATATTTAAATTGCTGCATCGAATTATATTACGCAAAACTGTTTCTGAGATCAAAATTAATTTAAATGTTTATATAAACAAGTTAGTTTCACATCGTTAAATACCAGAAAAGAAATTATTATCAAATCAAAATGCACTTAAATTTGATTTTTGCAAACAAATGTATAAACATTTCTTATCTATGCCTAAACTTTAATCAATCTTTGCTATAATCAGTACTTTGGATTTTAATATTAGTTGAGTACCAATATATTTTATTGGCATCAGTATTGATTGTATAAATTTAATTAATCCAATATCAAAACCTTATGTAAAATGCTCAAAAATTTGCTTGCTTTAAAATCACATTTTTGTATAAAACATTTTAAAAAACGCTTGAAACTGCAGAAATTTTTATGCTCTATATAAAATTGCTTATAAAATGCATCCATCATGTAAAATCCAATAAAACTTAGTTTAAAAAACACTTAAATAATGAAATATCGCTTACAAATTACATTTATTGCAGGAAACTCAAAAAATTACGTTTATAAATTGCAAGAACTTCATAAAACGTGTACAAAAATGCATTAAATTACTTATAAATTTAATTTAGTTTTTAAATTTCATAAAATGTAGCAGATAAATAGCATATATTTATAAAAATATTGCAAAAATGTGTGGAAATGAGTTTAAAATATAGAAATTTGCTTAAAATGTGCAACTTTGATTCAATTAAAAAAACTTTCTGCCAACGTTTTTGCAAATTCTGAAAATTTTTGTAATCAAAAGAGTTGAATTCATTAAGAAATTTACCAAAACAAATTTAAATAAAATTATTCTGGCCAGAAATGGGTTTACAAGATTAGAATTTGCTATAAATGTGCAACTATCTTTCAATTAGAACAAATTTTTGTCAATATATATTAAAAAAATTTAAAGTTTTACCAAAAAAATTGATATCAAATGAATTGAATTTATCAGAAAATTTACTAAAATTAAATTAAATAAAGTTATTCTAATTGAAACTGGGGTCAAAATATAAAAATTTTTATAGTAGCTTTGATAAAAATGAGATTATGCCAAATTAAGCGTATACATTTTGATAAATATTTTAAAGTTGGTACTAATGCTATTAAGGTATATTAGTACCAAACTTCATACCTGTTCAATGATTTAGTTTTGAGCTATTAATTTTAAAGTTGATAACCAGTTTTTTGGATTTTGTTTTGTAGCTTTGATAAAAATGAAATTATGCCAAAGTAGGCGTATAGATTTTGATAAAAATTTTATAGTTGGTACTAATGCTATTAAGGTATATTAGTACCAAATTGCATAACAAGCCAATGTATCACTTTTGAGTTATGAATTTTTAAACTGTTCATCAATTTTTTGGATTTTGTTTAGTAGCTTTAATAAAAATGAGATTATGCCAAATTAAGCGTATAGATTTTGATATATATTTTATAGTTAACACTAATGCTATTTAGGTATATTAGTACCAAACTGCATTTCAATCCAATGTTTCATTTTTGAATTATTAATTTTAAAGTTATTAATAATTTTTTTGGATTTTGTTTTGTAGCTTTGATAAAAATGAGATTATGCCAAATTAGGAGTATAGATTTTGATAAATTTTTTATAGTTGGTACTAATGCTATAAAGGTATATTAGTACCAAACTGCATACTAGTCGAATGATTTATTTTTGAGTTATTAATTTTAAAGTTGTTAATCAAGTTTTTGGATTTTGTTTTGTAGCTTTGATAAAAATTAGATTATGCCAAATTAGGCGTATAGATTTTAATAAATATTTTATAGATGGTACTAATGATATTAAGGTATACTAGTGATAAAATGAATAACAGTCCAATGTATCATTTTGGAGTTATAAATTTTTTAAGTTGTTTATCAATTTTTTAGATTTTGTTTAGTAGTTTTGATGAAAATGAGATTATGCCAAATTAGGCGTAAGGATTTTAATAAATATTTTACAGTTGGTACTAATGCTAATAAGGTATATTAGTACTAAATTGCATAACAATCCAATGTATAACTTTTGAGTTATGAATTTTTAAGCTGTTTATCAATTTTTTGGATTTTATTTAGTAGCTTTAATAAAAATGAGATTATGCCAAATTAGGCGTATAGATTTTGATCAATATTTTATAGTTAGTACTAATGCTATTAAGGTATATCAGTATCAAATTGCATAACAATCCAATGTATCACTTTTGAGTTATGAATTTTTAAGCTGTTCATTATTTTTTTGGTTTTTGTTTAGTAGCTATAATAAATATGAGATTATGCTAAATTAGGCTTATAGATTTTGATAAATATTTTATAGATGGTACTAATGCTATCAAGGTATATCAGTACTAATTTGCCTAACAGTCCAATGTATCATTTTGGAGTTATAAAGTTTTTTAAATTAGTTATTAATTTGTTGGATTTTGTTTAGTAGCTTTGATGAAAATGCGATTATGTCAAATTAAGCGTATGGATTTTGATAAAAATTTTATAGTAGGTACTAATGCTATTAAGGTATATTAGTACCAAACTGCATACCAGCCCAATGTTTTATTTTTGAGTTATTAATTTTAAAGTTGTTAATCAACTTTCTGGATTTTGTTTTGTTGCTTTGATAAAAATGAGATTATGCCAAATTAAGCGATAGATTTTGATAAATATTTTATCGTTGGTACTAATTCAATTAAGGTCATAAAGTACTAATTTGCCTAACAGTCCAATCTATCATTTTGGAATTATAAATTTTTTAAGTTGATTATAAATTTTTTGGATTTTGTTTAGTAGCTTTGATGAAAATGAGATTATGCCAAATAAGGCGTATGGATTTTGATAAATATTTTATTGTTGGTATTACTGCTATTAAGGTATTTTAGTACCAAACTGCATACCAGTCAAATTATTTAGTTTTGAGTTATTCATTTTAAAGTTGATAATCAATTTTTTGGATTTTGTTTTGTAACTTTGATAAAAACTAGATTATGCCAAATTAGACTTATAGATTTTAATAAATATTATAAAATTAGTACTAATGCTGTAAAGGTATATTTGTACCAAATTGCATAACAATCCAATGTATCACTTTTGAGTTATGAATTTTTAAACTGATCATCAATTTTTTGGATTTTGTTTAGTAGCTTTAATAAAAATGAGATTATGCCAAATTAAGCGTATAGATTTTAATAAATATTTTACAGTTAATACTACTGCTGTTAGGGTATATTAGTACCAAATTTCATATCAATCCAATGTTTCACTTTTGAGTTATGAACTTTTAAGCTGTTTATCAATTTTTTGGATTTTGTTTAGTAGCTTTAATAAACATGAGATTGTGCCAAATAAAGCCTACAAATTTTGATAGATATTTTATAGTTGGTACTAATGCTATTAAGGTATTTTATTATCAAATTGCATAACAATCCAATGTATCACTTTTGAGTTATGAATTTTTAAGCTGTTCATCAATTTTTTCTTATTTTATTTAGTAGCTTTAATAAATATGAGATTATGCCAAATTAGGCGCATAGATTTTGATAAATATTTTATAGATGGTACTAATGCTATCAAGGTATATCAGTACTAATTTGCCTAATAGTCCAATGTATCATTTTGGAGTTATAAAGTTTTTTAAGTTAATTATTGATTTTTTGGATTTTGTTTAGTAGCTTTGATGAAAATGCGATTATGTCAAATTAAGCGTATGGATTTTGATAACTATTTTAAAGTAGGTACTAATGCAATTAAGGTATATTAGTACCAAACTGCATACCAGCCCAATGTTTTATTTTTGAGTTATTAATTTTAAAGTTGTTAATCAACTTTCTGGATTTTGTTTTGTTGCTTTGATAAAAATGAGATTATGCCAAATTAAGCGTATAAATTTTGTTAAATATTTTATTGTTGGTACTAATTCTGTTAAGGTATTAAAGTACCAATTTGCCTAACAGGTTGATTATAAATTTTTTGGATTTTGTTTAGTAGTTTTGATGAAAATGAGATTATGACAAATAAGGCGTATGGATTTTGATAAATATTTTATTGTTGATACTAATGCTATTAAGGTATATTAGTACCAAACTGCATACCAGTCCACCGTTTTATTTTTGAGCTATTAATTTTAAAGTTGTTAATCAATTTTTTGGACTATGTTTTGTAGATTTAATAAAAATAAGATTATGCCAAATTAGGCGTATAGATTTTAATAAATATTTCATAGTTGGTACTTATGCTGTTAAGGTATATTAGTACCAAATTGCATAACAATCCAATGTATCACTTTTGAGTTATGAATTTTTAAGCTGTTTATCAATTTTTTGGATTTTGTTTAGTAGTTTTAATAACAATAAGATTATGCTAAATTAAGCGTATAGATTTTAATAAATATTTTACAGTTGGTACTAATGCTATTAAGGTATTTTAATACCAAATTGCATAATAATCCAATGTATCGTTTTTGAGTTATGAATTTTTAACTTGTTTATTCATTTTTTTTGGATTTTGCTTAGAAATGATTTAAAATGTTCTCATATGTTTTAAACTATTAGAAAACGTTTTATACTGCCATAAAACGTTTTTTCATATGTCAAAAATCATACTCAACCATCAAAAATCATTCTCAGGTGTCAAAACATGTTTTTGAATTTGAAATAAAATATTTTTTAATCATTCAAAATGTTCTATTATGTTTTGAACCATCAGAACACGTTTTTAACTGTTAGAAATTGTTTTCAATAATTAAAAAACATATAAATGTCAAAATATGTTTTAAATTTAAAACAAAATAGTTTCAAACGTGTTTAAAACCGTCAGAAAACAATCCCAACTATCACAAAACGTTTCTAACTATTGAAAAAAATTCTCAATTATCAAAAAAAATTAAAAAAACGTTCTCAACTGTCTGAACACTTTTGGAACTGTCAAATTTATATTTACAAATAATTCAAATTGTTCTGATATATTTTAAACTGTCAAAAACATTTTTTACTGTCAGAAAACAATTTAAACTGTTATAAATATATTTTTTATTTATCAGAAAACATTCTAAAGTGTAAAAAAAAATATTCAAAAAGTTAGAATAGAATATTTCAAAAGGTTTAAAATGTTTTGATATGTTTTAAAAAAACGTTTCCAACTGTCAGGAATCGTTCTTACCTCGCTTAAAAACACACTTTTTGTATAAAATTTTTAAATCAAAGTATTGCTTAAAAAATTCTTTAAAAAATTGCAAAAAAAAGCATTTTTTAAATTAATTTTGTTATAAACCACGTACATAATGCGTTTTATTTTTCTAAATCTATCAAAAATGACTTATGAAACGCAATTTATCTTTAAAGATTGCTTTAGTTTGTAAATTTCACACAAAATTGTTAATTTGTTTGCCAAGTACAACTGCCTTAGAAATTTATTTAAAAAAAATGCAATTTATTGACTTCAATCTATAAAAATTGCTTAAATAAACGCATTTTTTGCATGAAATAAGACAATAATTGCTCAAAACTTCTTATAAATTCAACAAAAATTGCTTAAAAATGCAATTGCTTACAGAAAGCAATTTCTGTAAAAAAAATTTAAGAAAATGAATTTCATTAAAATTTAAAAAATCGCTCAAAGTTATTTTTATAAGTGCTTTAAAAATGTTTCTAAATTTAACAAAAACGTTAAAGAAACCCTTTTTTGTATTAAACATTGCTTGAAATTACATTATTAAAACTTGAAATTCATAAAATACATTTTATCTTTAAATTTTTTTTAGAAATGCTTAAGTAACGCGTTTAAAGTGTGAGCTGCACAAAAACTGAAACGCATTTATTGATTCAAATACATTAGAATTGCTCACTAAACGCTTAAAATTAGCAATGAATTGTTCAAAAAGACAATTCCTTAACAACAAAGTAGTAAAATAACTTTTTAGAACAATTTAAAATAGAGCAGAAAGTATTGTACATTATTTTGGCGCAGTCGGTAGGGTTGATGTAATAAACATTTTCAGTTAAATTAAATCTTACCGGCCGCGCCAATGGAGTGTTATATTCTTTTGTTTGTTTGTTTGTTTGTTTGTTGTTTAGCCATCTTTGACCATTATGAAGTCTGATGTTCATACTTGGGAAAAAGCCCAATCATTCGTGTTGTGGGTAATTAATTCATAGTTTTTAAACTTTGTTAAAAATTTTATCATCACCACACAACTTCATTTTTGATTAAACTAACTCAAGGTATTTCTAATCTGTGATAAAGTTTTACCAAAACATGGTAATCGTGTCTTAGATAACTGCTTGTTCGTGAGACTCTTAAAAGTCATCTATCAACGTCTATTTGGTTTCGAAATAAGCTCAAACATGTATAAATTTAAGAAGTAGAAAATAACCAAGTTAAACAATTTTTTGATAACAAACACCCACCTGCCAAAGTATTTGTCATCAAGGTATTAGATGTAACTAACGCCCGCAATGTTCCTGCAGCTAACAAACATAAATTACTGACATTACTGATTGCTTTAATGCGATTTTAGTCATTTCAATATCTTCTTGGACGTACCCAATGCTTTTAAAAGTCTCTAATAAATCATTAAAATAAAGTGTTTCAATGTTTACTTCAAATTTTGTTGTTAAATTTGTATATGATTTTTTATGCATTTTTCTATGTTTTTATTATGTTATGTAAATATTTGTCAAAATGGAAATTTTTATTTAAACCCTAAATTGAAGTTTAAATGAGATGATATTATTCCAGTTGAATGGGTTTGATCTTATAATTGCTTGTAAAAATGTCGGAATTAAAGTCTCATTAATGTTTTGATGACGTCGTATGATCCATCCCCCATACGAATTTATAATGATCCCGTAATGCAGGGTTCAATTAGGCATGGTAATTAAGTCGAATGCGAGTAATTTCATATATAATTCACCTTTAAGCGTTCGAGAACCGAAAGCTCATCAAGACACGAATGCACCGGCTGCTTACTGGTCTGGATTTCGGAGTTTTGCAGCTACTGCATATTTATTAATGAAGTAAAGCGAGTTTAGGAAGGCGGGGGTGTATTGAACCCTTGCCGGAGCCACTTAAGTCGATCTTAATGGTCATGAGGCAGGCGAAGAATTAACATGATTGCGCGTGCCAAAGCACCCCAACAGCTGTCACTGAAGTGCGGGCCGGGCACGCTTTTGACTAATGACCGTCAATTTGTTATGTCGTATAAACTCCTGCACTCGTACAAGCCGAGATGGGAGCGAATAAAAATAAAAAAATAAACAGCGTAGCTTGAAGTGGAGGAAAAAATAAATAAAATAAAATAGTGACCGGAGCGACGTTTAAAATATAAATAGAAAACGATTTGCTCGCAATTGCTTGCAGAAACGATTTACTCAAAATTGCCCAATATATAGTTGTAATAGAAAAAATTACTCATGATAATAAACTATGTAAATTTTTCGCATTAATATTTTTCGGGGCGACGAAAACTGCGAAAAACTTTCACGCGCATATACTATAACACAACGAGCTCAATGTGGAATGAAATTGTTGCCAAATCAAGGAAATACTGCCAACAGTTTACACACTCGAGTGGAGCAATGATGGTTTTATTGCTTTGTAATATTTTTATTTTACAAATGAGGATGTTTTTATTTTATATTTGACATTACTTTCAAACATTGATTGCTTAATAGATTCATTATAACATTTATATTGAAACATTTTTAATATTCATTTAAATCAAATACAATTTTATATTGATACAAAACAATTTAATTGCCATTGTCTGTATTTTTGAACATATAAAATCCACATGTCATTCAAAATTGAATGCCACTAAAACGTTTGAAAATATAGTTTATTCATAAACAATTAAAATATTTATTAATTTTGAACTTCATCAAATGCAATTATATTTTAATTAAACTAGTCACGTTTGTTGTTAATTACTTAATTGATGATTAATCATTCAAGGATAATTGATTAGTTCCTTTAATAACATATAAGACACGATTTACGCATAGTATGCATATATAATATTAATTAATATGAAAGTGCGTACACTAAATATGTTCCTTATTAATATTAATCAATTAATTATACGTTTTTTGTTAATGTAGTTGTTGCCGCGTCATTTAGTAATCATATAGTATGCATCATTATGCAAAATAAGCGTCAGATAATATTCATATACTATCCATAATAATGTTGTGTTGCTAAAGATAAACAAGAAATTGCTTGATAAGTTACTCATTGCATGAATTACTCACAAAAACGTTAATAAATAGATTGCATAGATAAATATATCTAATAAAATAAAAAGCAATAAACATTGCAAAATATAAAAATAATATTTTATTGAATTTGATTAGAAATGTACCAAAAATGCAATAAAAACTGCGTTGAAAACTTGATTAATTTTAAGAATTAATGAAATATTCTATGAAATGCAAAAATATAAAGCAATTTGCATAGAAAAAGTATTTATCTTTTTATTTATACAAAAAGTCTTTTGACGTCTTCAGGAAGGACAAATATATAACCTTTTCTCTATAACATAACTCCATAGCACTGGAGTGGCCTATCCACCCATCTACTCAAATATCAGTCATCAAGAGGTTAGATACTACCATTCTCTCTTGTAACAAAATGTTTTCAGACGTCATTAGGAAGGACAAATATCATATTCTGTTAATTGCCAATACTTGGGTAGGTGGGCGGGGTACTCCATAGCATGTTTATTATGGAGTATTTTAAACTGAAGTGTTCCACTCATCCACGCAAGTGTCAGTCATCAAAAGGAAGGATATTATCACATTCTCTTGTGACAAAAAGTTTTTTAAAGCCTTCAGGAAAGACAAATATTTAATTTCTTGATCACCAACATTTGGATGGGTGGATAAGCTATTTTATAGCATGATTACCATTGAGTGTATTAAACTGGAATGGACCACCTACCCACTCAAGAGGTTAAATATCACCATCTTCTCTTGTGACAAAATGTCTTTCTGTGTCTTCCGTAAAGACAAATATTCCACCTTTTGATCACCAACACTTGGGTGGGGTACTCCATTTCATGTTTATTTTTGAGTATTTTAAACTGGAGTCGCCCACCCACCCATTCAAGTGTCAGTCATTAAAAGGAAAAATATTACCACATTCTTTTGTGACAAAAAGTCTTTTGACGTCTTCAGAAAGACAAATATTCAACCTCTTCATCACCAACAACTGGGTGGGTGGGTGGGGTACTCCATAGCATGATTACCATCAAGTATATTGAACTGGAGTAGCCCACCCACCCATCCAAATGTCAGTCATATAGAGGAAGGACATAACCATCTTCTCTTGTGTAAAAAAGTTTTTTGACGTCTTCGGAAAGGACAAATATTCAACTTCTTGCTCTCCAACACTTGGGTGGGTAGGCGGGGTACTCCATAGGAAGATTACCATGGAGTATTTTGATCTCTAGTGCCCTACCCATTCAAGTGTCAATCATCAAGAGGAAAAAACCCTTTTTTGTGACAAAAACTCTTCTAACCTCTTCAGAAAAGACAAATATGCAATTTCTTAATCATCAATATTTGGGGAGTAACCGGGGTATTCTATAGCATGATTGCATGATTATCATCTGGAGTGGCCCACCCACCTAAATGTCAGTCGTCAAAAAGAAGGATATTACCATCTTCTCTTGTGACAAAAAGTCTGTTAACGTTTTCAGAAAGAACAAATATCTATATTTTATAGCATGATTACTATCGAGTAAATTGAACTAAAGGATATTACCACCTCTTCTTGCAACAAAAAGATTTTTGACGTCTTTAGGAAGGACAAATATCCAACCTCTTGATCACCAACACTTGGTTAGGTGGGCGTGGTACTCTAAAGCATGTTTATTATCTGGTATTTTAAACTGGAGTGGCCCACTCACCTACACAAATGTCAGTCATCAAAAGGAAGGATATTACCACTTTCTTGACTTTTTTGACGTCTTCAGATAAGACAAATATTTAACTTTTTGATCACCAACACTTGAAAGAACAGATCGGGTACTTCATAGCATGTTTATCATTGAGTATTTTAAACTGGATTGGCCCACCTACCCACCCAAGTGTCAGTCATTAAAAGGAAAGATATTACCACCTTCTCTTGTGACAAAAAGACTTTTGACGTCTTCAGGAAAAACAAATATTCAACCTCTTGACTACCAACATTTAGGTGAGTGGGTGGACTTTTTTATGCATGATTATTATTGAGTATATTGAACTAGAGTGGCTCACCTACCCATCTAAATGTCAGTCATCAAGAAGTTCTATATCATCATCTTCTCCTGTGAAAAAATGTTTTTCTGCGTCTTCAGGAAGGACAAACACCCAATTTTTGGAATACCAACACTTGGGTAGGTGGTTGGTATACTTTATAGCATGTTTATCATCTAGTATTTTTAACTGGAGTGGCTTACCTACCCACCTAAAAGTCAGTTATCAAAAGGAAGGATATTACCACCTTCTCTTGTGACAAAAAGTTTTTTGACATCTTCAGGAAGGACAAATATCTAACCGTTTAATCAGCAACACTTGGGTGGGTGAGTGGGGTACTCTATAGCATGACTACCATTAAGTATATTCAACTGAAGTGGCCCACCCACCCACCCACCCAAATGTCAGTCATCAAAAGGTTAAATATCACCATTCTCTTTTGTGACAAAATGTCTTTCTGCGTCTTCAGAAAAGACAAATATCCAACCTTTTGATCACTAACATTTGGCTTGATGGGTGGAGTACTCCATAACATGATTACCATTAATTATGCTGAACTGCAGTGGCCCACCCATCCACCCAAGTGTCAGTCATTAAGGGGAAGGATATTACTATCTTCTCTTGTAACAAAAACTCTTCTAACGTCTTTAGAAAGGACAAATATCTAAATTCTTGACCACCAACACTTGGGTGGGTAAGTGGACTACTCCATAGCATAATTACCATCAAGTATTTTGAACTGAAGTGGCTCACACAAACACAATAATTTAAAGATTATTAAACCAACATTTTTTTGCATTAATTACTATTAATTTTACTTACTACTAATTAATAAAAGAAAGCTTAATAATAGCAACTAATACAAAAGAATTTAAAAGTGCTTAGAATGTCTACTAGTTTTGAAAAATTTGCACGAAAGCATTTTTTAGTTTATCGACTTTTCTGTGCACTAAAAATTGTTTAAATAATAAGAAATTTCAACAAAAAATGCGTTTAATATGTTTAAAATTGTTTACAAAAGTTTAAAGTTAGGAAATTATTGCTTAATAAATACATATATCATAAGAAAGTTGCATATAATAGAAGAAAATTTGTCAAAATTGCTCAGATAACATACATTTTTTGATCGTTTGTAATTTCTTTGAATTGCATTTTTAGAAATAAATTATAACAAATTTTTTATTGCAAAATTGTCTAAAGAATAAGTTTTCACAAATATTCTTTAAATTTTGAAAATTTTGCAAAACTAAGTGACAAGTTTTCTAAAAAAAAAAGATGATAGGTATTTTCTTTCTTTCTCAAATATGGATCAAAACGTGCTTTACATATAAAAGTATTTCTTGCATAAATTACGATTATAATGAAATTAGCTGGTTCTAGCAGGCCAAAGATCTTACCAAATAATTACGATTATATTTACTTAGAAATTTAGTTTCTAATTTAAATTTAATAAAAATTAGCTTATTAGTTGAATCTATCTTTAAATAAAGCATTATTTTTATGCTATTTTTTTTTAAATTATTATCCAACATGTTGATCTTATTAATAAAAAATGTATTTTTGAGGTCAACTTACTGATGATCTTATAAATTAAAAGTTGCAAAGGACCACTTCAGATAATTTCAACAATGACTTTAAAAGAAAACGTTAAAATAACCTCACAAATATTTATCAGTGAGATGACATCATTAATAAAAAAATGTTTTTATGAGGTCATTCAGTGAGATGACCACAGTAATACAATTTATATTACTGAGGTCATCTCACAAATGACCTCATTAATAAAAAAATGTAAAAGATTAGATAACCTTAAAAATATTTATCAGTGAGTTGACCTCAATAATAAAAAAAATGTTTTTTTGAGGTCAGTTTATTGATTACATTATACATGAAAAATTGCATAGGACCACCTCAGTTATCTTCAACCAAAATCTCAAAAAGAAAACCTTAAAATAACCTTACAAATGTTTAGCAGTGAGATGACCTCAATAATACAATTTATATTACTGAGGTCAACTCATAAATGACGTTAATAATAAAAAATGTAAAAGACTACCTTAGTTACCTTCAACCATGACTTTAAAAATAAAACCTTTAGATAACTTCACAAATATTTATCAGTGAAATGACCTCAAAAATAAAAAATGTATCTTTGAGGTCATTTTATTGATAACCTTATATATGACAATTTGCAAAGAACCACCTCAGTTCTCAACCAAGACCTCAAAAAAAAACCTAAAAATAACTTCACAAATGTTCATCTGTGAGATGATTTCAGTAATACAATTTACATTACTAAGGTCATTTCACAAATGACCTCATTAATATAAAAATGTAAAAGACTACCTCAGTTACCCTCAACCATGACTTTGAAAATAAATGCTTTGGATAACCTCACAAATGTTTATCAGTGTGATGACTTTAATAATAAAAAAATGTATTTTTGAGGTCATCTCACTGATGACCTTATAATTAAAAAATTGCAATAGACCACTTCAATTAACCTCCACCAAGACCTCAAAAAGAAAATCTTAAACTAACTTTACAAATGTTTATTAGTGAGATGACCTCAGTAATACAATTTATATTACTGAGGTCATCTCATAAATGACCTTATTAATAAAAAAATGTAAAAGACTACCTTAGTTACTCTCAACCATGACTTTAAAAATAAAAGCTTTGGATAACCTCACAAATATTCATCAGTGAGATGACCTCAGTGATAAAAAAAATTATTTTTAAGGTCAGCTTACTGATAACCTCATACATAAAAAATTTAAAAGTACCACTTCAGTTAACTTCAACTAAAATCTCAAAAAAAAAACCTTAAAATAACCTCACAAATGTTTAGCAGTGAAATGACTTTAGTAATACAATTTATAGTACTGAGGTCATCTTACAAATGATTTCATTAATAAAAAAATGTAAAAGACTACTTCAGTTATCCTCAACCATGACTTTAAAAATTAAACCTTTAGATAACTTCACAAATATTCATCAGTGAGATGACCTCAGTCATAAAAAAATGTATCTTTAAAGTCATTTTACTGATAACTTTATAAATGACAATTTGCAAAGAACCACCAAGTCCTCAAAAAGAAAACCTTAAAATAATCTCACAAATGTTTATCAGTGAAATGACCTCAGTAATACAATTTATATTACTGAAGTTATCTCACAAATAACTTCAATAATATAAAAAAGTAAAAGATTATTTCAGTTATGACCTCATTAATAAAAAAATGTATTTATGAAGTCATTTAGTGAGATGACTTCAGTAATACAATTTATATTACTGAGGTCATCTCACAAATAACCTCATTAATATAAAAATGTAAATGACTACCTCAGTTAACCTCAACCATGACTTTTAAAATAAAACCTTTCGATAACCTCACAAATATTCATCAGTGAGATGATCTCAGTAATAAAAAAATGTATTTTTGAGGCCATCTTACTAATAACCTTTTAAATGACAAATTGCAACAGACTACTTTAGTTAATTTCAACCAAGACCTCAAAAAGAAAACTTTACAATAACCTCACAAAAGTTTATCAGTGAAATGACTTCAGTAATACAATTTATATTATTGTGGACATCTCACAAATAACCTCATTAATATAAAAATGTAAATGACTACCTCAGTTAAACTCAACCATGACTTTAAAAAAAAAAAACTTTTGGATAACTTCACAAATATTCATCAGTGAGATGACCTCAGTAAAAAAAAAAGTATTTTTGAAGTCATTTTACTGATAACCTTATAAATGACAAATTGCAAAAAACCACCTCAGTTAAAAACTAAGACCTCAAAAAGAAAACTTTTAAATAACCTCTCAAATGTTTATCAGTGAAATAACCTCAATAATACAATTTATATTACTGAAGTCATCTTACAAATAACTTCATTAATATAAAAATGTATAAGACTACCTCAGTTACCCTCAACCATGACTTTTAAAATAAAACCTTTAAATAACCTCACAAAGATTTATCAGTCAGATGACCTCAGTAATAAAAAAATGTATTTTTGAGACCATCTTACTAATAACCTCATAATTGAAAAATTGCAAAAGTACCACCTCAGTTAATCTCAACCAAGACCTCAAAAAAAAAACCTTAAAATAACTTTACAAATGTTTATTTGTGAGATGACCTCAATAATACAATTTATTATACTGAGGACATCTTACAAATGACTTCATTAATAAAAATGTAAAAGACTACCTCAGTTACCTTCAACCATGACTTTAAAAATAAAACTTTTAGATAACCTCACAAATGTTTGTCAGTTAGATGACCTCAATAATAAAGAAAAGTATCTTTGAAGTTATTTTACTGATAACCTTATAAATGACAATTTGCAAAAGACCACTTTAGTTAATCTCAACTAAGACCTCAAAAAGAAAACCTTAAAATAACTTTACAAATGTTCATCTGTGAGATGACCGTAATAATACAATTTATATTACTGAGGTCATCTCATATATAACCTTATTAAAAAAAAATGTAAAAGACTACCTTAGTTACTCTCAACCATCACTTTAAAAATTAAACCTTTAGATAACCTCACAAATATTTATCAGTGAGATGACCTCAGTATTAAAAAAATGTATCTTTGAGGTCATTTTACTGATAACTTTATAAATGACAATTTGCAAAAAACCACCTCAGTTATTCTCAACCATGACCTCAAAAAGAAAACCTTAAAATAACCTCACAAATATTTATCTTTTTAATAATCTCATAATTGAAAAATTGCAAAGGACCACCTCAGTTAATCTCAACCAAGACCTCAAAAAGAAAACCTTGAAATAACTTTACAAATGTTTATCAGTGAGATGACCTCAGTAATACAATTTATATTACTGATGTCATTTCACAATTAACTTCATTAATATAAAAATTTAAAAGCCTACCTCAGTTATCTTCAACCATGACTTTAAAAATAAAACCTTTAGATAACCTCACAAACGTTTATCAGTGAGATGACCTCAGTAACAAAAAAAATCTATTTTTGAGGTCATCTTACTGATTACCTTATAAATGAAATATTGCAAAGAACTACCTCCGTTAACCTCAACTAAGACTTCAAAAAAACATAAAATATCCTCACAAATGTTTACTGGTGAGATGACCTCAGTTATACAATTTACATTACTGAGTTCATCTCACAAATGACATCATTAATAAAAAAATGTAAAAGACTACCTTAGTTACCCTCAACCATGACTTTAAAAATAAAACCTTTAGATAACCTCACAAATATTCATCAGTGAGATGACCTCAGTAATAATAAATTGTATTTTTAAGACCGACTTACTAATAACCTCATAAATGACAAATTGCTAAGGACCACCTCAGTTCAAAACCAAGACCTCAAAAAAAAAACCTTAAAATAACCTCACAAATGTTCATCAGTGAAATGACCTCAGTAATACAATTATATTACAGAAGTCATCTCACAAATAACTTCAGTAATATAAAAATGTAAAAGACTACCTCAGTTACCCTCAACCATGACTTTAAAAATAAAACCTTTAGATAACCTCACAAATATTTATCAATGAGATGACCTCAGTAATAATAAAATGTATTTTTGAGGCCACCTTACTAATAACCTTTTAAATGACAAATTTCAAAAGACTACCTCAGTTAATTTTAACCAAGACCTCAAAAAAAAAAACTTTAAAATAACCTCACAAAAGTTCATTTTACTGATGACCTTATAAATAAAAAAATGCAAAGGACCACTTCAGTTAACCTCAAACAAGACCTTAAAAAGAAAACCTTAAAATAACTTTACAAGTGTTTATTAGTGAGATGACCTCAGTAATACAATTTAGATTACTAAGGTCATCTCACAAATGACCTTACTAATAAAAAAATGTAAAAGACTACTTTAATTACCCTCAACCATGACTTTAAAAATAAAACCTTTAAATAACCTCACAAACATTTATCAGTGAGATGACCTCAATAATAAAAAAATGTATTTTTAAGGTAATCTCAGAACAACCTTATAAATGAAAAATTGCAAAAGACCACCTCAGTTAACCACAACCATGACCTCAAAAAGAAAAACAATGTAAAAGCAATGAAAAGTTTAAATTAAATTAAATTAAATTAAAAAAAAAATGCATTTATTATAAGCATTTTACCAAAAATATTGCATAAATGAGCATTATTCTTAAAAAATCGTATGCGTTGAACGATAATGAGTTTATTAGTTAAGAAATTATTGCCTGGATAATGCATATTATATATAACATTGTTCAAAAAACTATAATATAATAAAATTTGCGCTGAAAACGCATTATTTTCGAACGCAGCCAATGCATTTTTTGTTTGGTTATAACTGAAATAGCTGAAAAAAGCAATAAAAAGTAATAATTATAAAAGTAACAATTAGAAAATTGTTTTATTACTTAGAAAATTTATTAAAATAAATTTATAATTGCATTATTATTGTGGCTGTCTTTTATTCATAGCGAAAGAGGCTTCAAATACATATTGGAAGACAAGGCCAAAGCATTTGCGGACTTCAAAAACAAGTTAGATTTAAACCACGTGGATAGGGTTCACAAAAAAGTACGTCAGTGTATACAGCGCACTGACACTGTTTCTATTCTGGAATTAGTTAGGCCGTCTAGGGTGAGAGATATCATTACACATTTCAAACCCAAATTGGCACCTGGTCCGGATTGCATTCCAAACAAAGCTTTGAAAGTATTTTTTACAAAGTTCTTTACAAATATAACAAATACAACGTCTTATTTTCCGTCGTCTTGGAAAAAGTCTCGTGTTATCCCTATGTGTTGATCACGAGATTTTACTACGTAAGCTGTATATGTATAATATTATGCCAGAAAGCTGTCGTTTGTTGTCGTCCTATTTGCATAATAGGAAACAGCGTGTTTACCACAATGAAACACATTCGGAATTTGGTTTTTTAACTACAGGTGTACCACAAGGTTCAGTACTGGGTCCAATGCTGTTCCTTATCTATTTTAACAATCTTCCTCAACTTTTTAAAGATGAACATTTTGTTCCTTTTGCGGATGATACGACCATCTTATTTAAGCATAAAGACATCAATATAGCTGAGAATGGACATAATGCAGTTATTGCTACAGCAGAGAGATGGTTTTGCAGTAATCTTTTAACTGTAAACCCTCAGAAATCTATCACTCTTACATTTTCGTTACGAAATTATCAGAAAACTAGTAACCACACAAAGTTTTTAGGTCTGCATATTGATCCAGATCTGAAATGGCCAATGCATGGAGTTGCACTAGCAAAGAAGTTATGCAGCAATATTTTTTTATTAAAAAATTTAAGCAGTACTGTTTCTATCTTTGTCTTAAAAACGACCTACATTGTTCTCTGTTAATCACATCTAACGTACAGTTTATTGATATGGGGACATTCTTCTATTTGTAACAGGATGTTTTCAATACAAAGAAGAGCCATCAGGGTAATATCAGGCCTTGGATATAGGGATGATTGTTTGAATCAATTTTGTGTATTAAAGTTAAAGACATTTCCGTGTTTGTATATATATGAGTGTATAAAATATATGCGAAGCAACCTCAATAAATTCGAACTTTATGATAACAATCATTCTCATAACACAAGGAATAAAGTTGATATTTATCCAAACCAGCTAAGATTGTCAAAATCACAAATGAGATCTAATTACCAGTGCATTAAATTTTACATCTTAATTCCAAACCATGTTAGAAATTTTCCTAAGGAAGCTTTCTTAAACTATATGAAAGACTATCTAATAAAGGAGGCTTTTTATTCAATTGATGATTTTGTTGGCAGTATTTTTAATTAAATTTATTTGTTTTGTCTTACTTTGAATCTTTACTGAATTTTTTATTTTTTTATTGTACTTTTATTTTTGTAACATATTTTTCTTACTTTAATATTTTTATTGTATATTCCATTTGTTAATTCAAACCAAGTAACCTGACTTGTGTAATACTTTTTGTAGTTGGCATTATTATTATTTTTGCAAAGGTTGGAAAGAATAGACATTTTGCGCAAAATTACCGCCCAATTAGTCTCTTGTCGACTCTAAGTAAAGTGGCAGAAACTGTTGGATAGAATTCGAGATCAGATTTGTCTACACGGTTTTAAATTTGGGCTCTCCACAATCCATCAACTTACTAAAGTTACAGACCAAATAAAAATTGTTTTTATTTCTTTGATGTTGAAAAGGCTTATAATATGGTCTGGCGCAAAGGACTTCTTGCAAAAATGCATAGTTTCAAGTTTAATCTTAGATTGATCAAACTTATTCTTCTTATCTGAAAGGCAAGACACTGTCCGTAAACCTGTTTGAACACGGGTCTACCCTTCGTCCTGTTAAGGCAGGGGTTTCTCAAGGTTTAGTTCTATTACCGATGCTCTTCAATCTGTATGTAGCCAACATACCATGCATCATTTAAGGTCTAAAAATTGCTCAGTATGCAGATGACAAGCACTAAAACTTCAAGCGGCATATGAAGCACTTGAAACTTGGTTTCAGTACTGGAGAGTAAAATCAATCCAGAGAAAAACAAAGCTATTTTTTTACCAAATGTCACAAACGAATTCTTCATAAGAACGTTTATCTTAACGGCGCTCCAATTCTTTGGATGGATACTGCAAAGTATTCAGAAGTAGAACTTGATTGTGGACTAACTCTTAGATTAAATACTAAAACCATCTTGGATAAGGCCAGGATGGCAAGTAATATGTTAACTCAGCAACATAAAGTTGCAATTATTTAAAAGAATTATTTGCTTAATACGCATGTCCAGCATGGGGAATGGCTTCATTGTTCTATCTGAAAAGGATACAGTTGTTTTAAAATTAGACTTTGAGAAGGATTTTCAAAACACTTTACGATGTACGGAATACACAACTGAGAACTAATGCAGAGATTGTCTTGATTGGGGATCATATATTGGTTTTAACGACAAATTTTTTTGAAAAAATTGCAAATTACTCAGATCCTGAGTCTTGCAGAACAAAATGAATAATCTTGTTGTTGTGTAAAGAAAACTCGTGGTTCTTTAACCGCAACTCCACTTAATCAACGCTTACAAGGCTGACGCAGGATGCGGGGTTAGTCGGTAGGCGCTTTCAATCATTTGGAAAGTGAATCCGACACATTAAGTCTTTAGAAGATTTTCTTCTTATGCATTTGAAGGAGGTATAGTTTGATCTGCAAGGATTTACAAAGTTCAGGAATGATCTAATATTAGTTTCTTTGTCTTAAAATGATTTTGATTGATCTAGAGTAATTTTGAATTACTCTAAAGTTAGTTTAAACGATCTTAAATTGTTCAGTATATTCTGAAATAATTTTTGTATTTTATATAAGATTTAGTGCATTTTTAGGTTGTCTAGATTGATCTGAAATGGTCTAAATTTAGAAATGATCTAGAATTAGTTTCTATGATTATAAATTATTAACTATAATCTGAAATTATTTTTAGTTTTTTGTATTACATTTAATATGATTTGGAAAAAACTTTATTGATTTGAAAAAATATAGAATAATCTGGAAAGATCTAGAATGATCTGGAAAAAACTTAAATGATTTGACAAAAAAACAGAATGATCTGTAAAGATCTAGATAGATCTGGAAAAAACATGAATGATTTGAAAAATCTAGAATAGTTTGGAAAGGTCCAGAATATACTAGAAAGATCTAGATTTATCTAAAATTAGTTTGAACAAACTTAAAGTATCCAATCTGTTTTAAAATTGTTTTTGTATTTTTATAAGATCTAGTACATTTTTTAAGTGATCTAGATTGATCTGAAAAATCTAGAATAATTTAAAAATGATCTAAAATTAGTTTGAAAATGACTTAAGTATTTAGTATGGTTTGGAATGATTTTGCGTTTTTCATAGATTTTAGCACATTTTTAAGATGCGTAGGTTGATCTAGAAAGTTATAAAATAGTTTACAAAATCCAGGAATGATTTAAAGTTAGTGCTTTTGATGTTTAGATTTTTTTATATTTTTGACTGCATTAAATTTTAGAAAATCTGGAATTATGTAGAATGTTAGATTAATCTGGAAGGATAAACAGTAATTTTTTTAAAATCAAAAATGATCTAGATTTAGTTTTTGTTGTTTTAATTTATTATCTATGTTTAGTTTTTTGTATTGCATTTAATATGTTTCTATAAGTTCTAAAAAAATCTTGAAAGATCTAGTAGGATCTGGAAAGATCTAGTAAGATCTGGAAAGATCTAGAATGGTATGAAAAGAGCTTACGTGATCTGAAAATATATAAATTAATCTGAAGTGTTTAGAAAAATTTTGAATAATCTAAAATGATCTGGAAAGAACTTAAACAATCCATAAAAGTTTAGAACAATCTGAAAAGATCTAGAACAATCTGGAAAAATCTCAAAAAATTTGAAGATGATCTAAAGTTGGTATTAAATTGTTTTATTTGTTTTGGAGCAATGTTTTTTTTTTGACTAAAATGTTGTTTTAGAAAGATCTAAAATAATCTACAAAATCCAAAAACGATCTAGATCAAGTTTCTATGTTTTAAAATGATCTGTTATGATCTACAATAATTTAGAATTGATCTAAAATTAGTTTAAAAGTTTCTAAAGTTTTTAATATGCAATAATTTAATATTGTTGGGATATAAATAAAGGATAATAAAGGATTTAAATTAATTTACAAAATCCAAAAAAAATGATTTAAAACTTCTGAGACAAAAGTGGGATCAGATCGTTAACATTCGCATACAAAATTAATTTTTTTTTTCCTTTCTTGCATTTTGTGTCTTTCATTCTGGCTATAGGTTTTGTTCTCTGCGGAAACGCCTAGCACCGGCCACAGTATTTGTGTTTTACTGTACATTGCAAACATTATGCAAAAGTAACATCTTCAAAAATGTTTTTAGATTTTAAAAAGAGTACATTTTAGACATTCTGAAATGGATGATTTTGAAAGGTCTGATAAGGTTTTAAAAAGTAAATTATTAAATTGTATGATATTTTATTGATCACTCTGTATATGGCAAGGCGGCTTTTTGCAATTTCTTGTTCACCCTGTATATGATTTGATGGTTATTTTTATTTTTTCCTTTTTTAGAATCATTTTGTAATTGCAAAATAATTATTTGAATTTTTTGCCATTTGTAGATCATTATTTTAATTTACATAGCAGCCATCATTTACTATTTTTCAATCACCCTGTATTTGGTTTGTACTACCACTTACCCTACCCACAATATGCAATAAGAAACATTTTTATCAAATACTAACTTCATTATAATTATAGTAGTCACGTTTCTAGTTTTTTTTTTTAATTGCAAATAATTATTCATTCAAGGATCATTATTCATTATTTCCATTATTTGGAATAACATATATGCACGATTTACGCATAGTATGCATGTGCATAGACCTTTAATGTTGCACGAGAATTGTGTTTTCAATCAAATGCAACACTTGATTATAGAGTAAAGATTTATTTTTTTCAAAAATTGTTGATTATTAATCTAGTAATATTTTTATACTGTATAATTCAAATTAAACTAGTTTACCTTTTTACTTCTAATTGAAAATACCAATCGATAATAACTCACCTGAAACAGATTAAAAAATTAATATTTATATACAATGATGATTAATTCGGTAAAGTAAACATTAATATTAATTCCTATTAGTAACAGTAAATACTTTCAACGCTATGAGCAGTTGCATCAAATATATCCAAATAATAATCAATCCTAATTTGTAAATAAAATGATATATGATTCCATAATATAGAAGCTAATGCATATTATTCAGTATTAATATTCATTGCTATACTTACAAAACATAAATTGTATTAATTAGTTCATCCTAAACTGCCTCATCACGTATGTATATATAATAAATCATGCAGAAATAAATGTTTTGTAGCTAATATTCCTCCCCCAAACCAGTCCGAGTTCATTACGGATTCGGAAATCAGCGACATTCGTTGCAAAACCGCAACAATCATGTTACAGCCCGGTTCAAGGATCATCCTATATATTTTTTACTGTACGTTACTGCCGTTCGTACATGGACACTTTTTTTTTCATCCCCTCACCACCAAACAAACACACACAATTGTGTATATTAATTACATTTGTTTTGGGGGGTGAAATGAACGCGAAAGGAAACGCTTGGTGATTTATTTGCAGACACTTTTTGCTAATACCCGACGACATCGTCGTTCTATAAGCGCAATAAATTATTTTTCTTTTTCCCAGATTTGACAGAGAACAAAAAATTACTTTAATTGAAATTCTGCACACAAAAATAAATCCTATTATAGCGAGAATCAATAATAAGGTGGAGTGGGATATAACATGACTATGTATGAAACATTGTCCTGGCATCCTGTTCTTACTGGACATTAAATATTCATGATAGTCTATCCGATACTAGCATTAACCTGATTAGAACACCATCTGCCGCCTTGCAATTTAGAACTGTTACCGAGCCATACACTAAATTATTCAGATTATATTTATTTTTTCTTATCAGTTAAATGATTATTAATTGTGTTGAATGGACGTAGTTTGTGGATGGAATCTCAGCATGAATAGGAGTAATATGGGTAAATTGTGTATGCAAATTGGAACCTTAGAGTTAAGCAATCACGTATGGCTGGTTAGTAAGTTGGTTTGTTTCAAAGACATCCCTGACTCGACGATGTTGGATGGGGAAGTTAATCTTTCCTAATTACACTCTGTAGATTATATGAGGGAACCAACACCGCTTGCTAAGCAAATTTCATTGTCATTTCTTTCAGTAAATTTCCAACATAAAACTTTCGTGCAGTTTGTATTTCTATTTTCCAATTTTCTTTTTACTAACCAACCAAAGTGTGTACAAGTTGGCGGGGATGCCGTGTGTTTAAAGGGCATTAGTGGAGTTTCGCCGTAAATTACATAGTTAAAAGTTAAATTAACGGACGAAGTGTAACAAATTATTTTCAGCCGTAAAGAGCATTAATAAAGTGCACGTTTTACTCGCTGCAAAAACTCTTGCGGCATCCCTCCCGACAGCAAAACACAAAATATTATCGCGTGGCGCAAAACGAAATCCCTTATGTGACCAGACAACACGATGTTAAAACCCTTTCATTCTACAATAGAGAAAAACCAAACAGTAACAAGTGTTAATGTTTTAAAGAAAGAAAAACGTTTATTAAATATGATAGATTGTTGTTTCTAGGGTTTCTTATTAATTGCACGTTTTATAAGTAATGATCAAGCAATAAAATAACATTATGAATTTTTTGTATGGATAAATTATTTTTTATAAATTTTGTAGTAAATATTAAACTAAAAGAAGAAAAAATATTTAAGGGTTATTGGTAATAAATGTACTTAATAATATCAAACTCCCGATGTTGACAGTTTTGGTTTTTGACCAATTCAAAAAAACAAAAATTTGTATCCAAAATATTTGTTTTCAAACTCACAAAGCTACAAAATTGAACTTATCCATTTTTTTGATTTGTTTTTTAAAGCTTAAGTTGCGCATAACATCGATTAAGAACTACAGACTTATTCTTCTTTTAAAGTGCAACCCAGGCACTAGGTTTTGTGTAGTTCAATGCAACTTTAGGCTTTTTGACTTTGTTGATTCAGTTAAAAGATTTCCTCTTTTAATTATTAATTTAATAACTTTCAAGAGCCTAGATACTTAAAACAGATTTGAATCTTAGAACTGAATAACTCTGTACTACAATTTATTATATATTTTAAAAATAAAGTTTAGTTTCAAAATCGAAAAGACGTAGATAAAAGACTTTTATGAGTCTCGCAAATATGCATTTCCTTAAAAAATGGTAAAAGTTTATCACAGATTTAACATATTTTTGGTTAGTTTGATCAAAAATGTTGTTGTAGGTTGATGATGATAAAAAAATTAAACAAAGTTTAAAAACTGTATTTACCTACAATACGAATGATTGGTCTATTTTGTGAGACTGAAATTTTCTTCCCATCATAAACGTCAGACGTCATTATTGATAAAGAAACTAAGCAACAAACAAACAAAAACATAACACTTTTGGCGCGGTTGGTATTTGAATTAATTGGAAATGTTTATTATAGCAATCCTACCGACTGCGCCAAAAGAGTGTTTAATACTTATTGCTTTACTTCAAAGTTATTTTTCTTTTTTTCTTTTCCTTTTTTTTTCATAATTTTTGCACATTTTAAGCGTTTTGTGATTGTTTTTAAAGTATTTGAACTAATAAATGCGTTTTCTGAACAGTTTTAATGGAATATTATCTAATTTTTTATCATTTTCATACACAAATTGCTTTGCGTAAGCGATTTTTAAGTAATATATAAACCAATTATATATGCTGAGCGATTTTTGTTAAATTTCATGTATTTCTGTAAAATTTGCAATTTTGCATCAAAATTTCTTGAGCGATTTTTTTTTTTTTTGTGTATAACAAAACGTGTTTTTATAAGCAATTTTCATAGACTAAATGCAATTTCTATGCAAAATTTACAAATTTCTAAGCAACTTTATGAGTTTTAAGTGATTAATGTTCAATTCCTCACAAAAAGTGCGTTTATTTTAGCGATTTTTATAAATTTAACTCAATAAAATGTATGTTTTTGAGTTTTTTTCACAATTTTTAATAAATTTTAACAAAAAATGAGTTTCCAAGGCAGTTTTACGTGGAACAAAATGACGGATTTGTGTAAAATTAACAAATTAAAGCGATTTAAAACAAAAAATGCATTTTATAAGCTTTTTTGATAAATTTTATTTTATTATGTTTTTTATAAGAGAATTTAATTAAAAATGCCTTTTGTCTGCAATTTTGGAAGAAATTTAAATGTTTTTCTAAGCAATTCTTTGAAAATTTATACAAAAAATGTGTTTCTGAGCGATTTTTATAGGTTCAAAAATATAATATGCATTTTAGAGATATTTTTGTCGGATTTCGGAGTTTCACTGTTTGTCACTAATAGAATGGATTTGTTACACTAATTTAGTGCTAACTGGCATTTGCAAAAATGAGGAATATATAATTTTTGGATCACTAACACTAGCTGGCTAATGACACATTAAATAAAACTACTTGCCCCTAAACATTGGTTTGAGTGTATTTTGAAAATTTATGAAAAAGTTATTTACAAAACTCAGCTAAAGCAAATAAATTGGCTAAAAACCTATTTGTCTTTTAAAAACTGATCAACTTTTTTTTATAATATAAATTTCTAGCGTAAATTTTTACTAAAAATGTATTTTCCAAAACTTATCTGATAGTTGAGAACGTTTTTTGGCAGATTAGAATATTTGCTGACAATTTAGGACGTTTCCTAAATTTAAAATTGTTTTCTGACAGTTTAAAACACATCAATACATTTTAAATCATTTAAAAGTATTCAATTTTATATTTTTAGATCAAATTTGGACATTTCAGAATGTTTTTTGATAGTTGAAAACATTTTCTAGCAGTTGAAAACATTTGCTGGCAGTTTAAAATTCATTATAAATAATTTGAATGTGTTTAACTTTTCCGACAGTTAAGAACATATTAAAACATTTTAAATTTTTTGAAATTATTCTAATCTAAATTTTTGAATATATTTTGACACTTTAAAATGTTTTTTGATAATTGAAAACGATTTACTAAAATAAAGTTTTTTTCGGACATTCAAAAACGTTTTTTTGACAGTTTAAAATATCTCTGAACATTTTGAATTAATTGTAAATAATTTATTTGAAACTTAAGAATATTGTTTTTTATTAGTTGAAAACATTTTTACAAATGTTTTTTGATAGTTGAAAACGTTTTTTTACTATTTAAAACATATCGGACTATTTTTAGTTATTTTAAAGTTTTTTATTTTAAATTTGAGAACATTTTTTTAATAATTTAAACCGTTTTTTAATACTTTTACGTTTACTGTTAGCTAAGAACGTTTTTTGACAGTTGAAATAGTTTTTTTGGCAGTTAAAACATATCAGAAGCGTTTTAAGTTATTTGAAAAAAAAATATTTTAAATTTTAGAACACTTTTTAACACTAAAGACGTTTTTTAGTTTAGTTTACTTTAAGTTTATTAAATGTAAATAAATACATATACAAGAAATTTAAATATTTACATATACATACATATATAATATGATCAATAACAAAAGTAAGAATGTAAACATCTCTACTACAAACATAAAATATCAATCAAAAATAATAAAATAAATAATAAAACTTTTTACACAACATCTATAGTTTCTACGAGTATTACATGATATTCAATTAAATTCAAAATTCTGTTTAATATGTTCACAAATTTTAAGTTTAAAAGAATAAAGAGTAGCAACAGATTTAATTTCTTTAGGCAAAGAATTATATAGTGTCATGCCATCATAAAATAATGATTTCTTTGTTGCTGTTTTGCTCACCTTCTTTATATAATATTAGTTTGATAGTTATGAATATCAGACGCTAAAACTATATTTTTGGTCAGGTATTTAGGTAGTAAGTTATTGCTTAGTTTATATATAAAGCACATGTTGCAGTATAACAAATATTGTTTTACAGAAAGAAAACATAGACATACTAGCATTCTATTTACATTTGTATAAATATCTCACTTAAGTATTATTCTCATAGCTTTATTTTGAATAATTTGTAACTTATCTAGGTAACCTTGATCACAATAAAATAAAATAGTTGGACAATAATAAAAATGAGGACTTATCAGTGATTTATAAACAATAAGTCTAGCGTTAATGTTCAATGTTTGACTAGCACGACGAAAGTATTTAACCCGATTTGATGCCTTTTCAATTACTATTTCCATATGCGGCTTAAAACTTAAACTGTTGTCAATTGTAACACCAAGGTATATTATCACATCGACGTATTCAATATATTCATTTGCTAACACTACACGATTTGCACCTTCCGAACAAGCACCAATTATCATAGCTTTCGATTTCTGAGTATTTATTATCAAACCATTGTCGGTAAGCTATTCGGATATTTTTTCCAACACTTTATTTAGCCTCAAAATTACACTTTGCACATTATTGTCTTCTATTGCCACTAATGTATTATCAGCAAATAAATTGAGAAAAACATCTTCGTCCTTGACACACTCCACAATATCGTTAATGTACAAGTTAAATAATAATGGTCCTAATATTGTTCCTTGAGGGACACCATATTTGTTGTTTATAGTTGTCGAGTACGATTCTCCTATTTTAGTTATTTGCGATCTATTAAATAAATAATTTTAAAACCACCTGAGTGTACTTGGACTTAAATTAAATTTTTCTAATTTTTGCATTAAATTTTCTCTGTTTATTGTTTCAAATGCTCTTCGGAAATCTAGAAACACAATACTAACCACATGAGAAGGTGTATCAATTCATTTTTTCCATCTTGATATAACCAGTTGCAAAGCCGTCTCGCATGAATGCTTATGTCGGAATCCTGATTGATTTTCTATGAGTAAATCATGTTTTGTAATATGGTTAAGAAGTTGTTTATAAATAATTGATTCTAAAACTTTTTCTAAAAATGGCATGGTATTAATAGGCTTAAAATTGCTAGGATTAATGGAATTTAGAACTTTAGGTATAGGTGTTATTCTTGTTTCTACAGTTTTAGAAATTCTCCTGATGTTATCGATTTATTAAATATCTCCGTTATTTTTGTAAGAAGAATAATTCCTCCAATAAACAAAACTTGACCACAAATTAAATTGGTTGATGACTTTTTATTTATTCCTTTTACCACAGATTCAACTTTGCTTACTGTTATATGTTCCAATTTTAATGATGTTGTATTATTTAAATAATGTTGTAAACTATACTGAATATGAGCGGAAGATGATTTTTTTACAATATCCTCAATACTTTCAGCCACAAAGGTATTATAATTATTAGCTATTATTTGATTATCTATAACAACTTCATTATTAAATTTCATTTTAGTAATTATTAAACTTTGTACACCATCAATGCCCTCTTTTAGAATCTTCCACATTCTTTTTGAATCGTATTTATTTTCTTCTAATATGTTCATAAAATATTTCTTTTACTTATCTTTAATTATTTGTGTGACTTTATTTCTGCTTAATCCATACAATTCCCAGTAGTCATTTTCATTTAGTAGCATGGCCTTTTGATAGTTAATATCTCTAACTTTAGCAAGTTGTCTGATTTCGTTATCGTACCATTTGTTGTTTCTGTCATCAACTTTTACATAGTAATAAGGAGACAGTTTATCCAATATTGCTTCTACGTTTTTGTACAATAATTCAACTAGGATATTAACATCAACTTTTTCAATTTTGATGCTTGAGAACACTTTATGACAAATGAGAACGTTTTTGAAAGTTTAAAAAGTATCAGTATTTTCTGAAAATATTTTATTTTAAATTTTAGAACATGTTCTGATACTTAAAAACTATTTCTGACATTTTAGAACCTTTTCTGACTGAAAAAAAGGTTTCTTGGTAGTTGAAAACATTTGTTTCTTGTTAATATTGCATTTTGTCAGTTAAAAACGTTTTTTGATATTTTGGAACATATCAACATATTTTAAATCGTTTGGAAATCATTAATTTTAAACTTTAGAACATATTTTGGCATTTAAGAACGTTTTTTGAAAGTTGTAACTATTTTCTGACAGTTGAACTTTTCTGACAGTTTGAAACTAATAAAAAAAAAAAATGAATCATTTATAAGTGTTTCCTTGTATTTACCAACGTTTTCTATAAGTAAAAAAAAGTCTTCTGGCAGTTAAAAACGTGTTCTGATAGCTCAAAACATATTAGAACATTTTGAATGTTTAAAAAATATTTCATTTCAAATTCAAAAACATATTTTGACACTTAGAAATGTTTTTTGATGATTGAGTACAATTTCTGATATATTAACGAACGTTTTATGACAGATTAAAGCGGTTTTCTGATAGTTTGAAACATATGAGAAAATTTTAAATCATTTCTAAGCAAAATCCAAAAGAATGCATGAACTTGAAAATTCATTGCTCAAGAACGATACATTGGACTGTTATGCAATTTGATATTAAATATTTCAATTGCATTATTATCAACAAAAAATTTATTTATCAACATCTATACGCTTAATTTGGCATAATCTCATTTTTATCATAGCTTCAAAACAAAATCCAAAAAATTGATGAAAAACTCAAAAATGTATATCTCAAAAATGGTACATTGGATTTTTATGCAATTTGGTAATAAATTACCTTAAAAGCATTAGTACCAACTATAAAATCTTTATCAAAATCTATACGCCTAATTTGGCATAAACTTATTTTCATCAAAGCTACAAAACAAAATCTAAAAAATTGAAAACAACTTAAAAATTTATAACTCAAAAATGATACATTGGGCTGTTACATATTTTAGTATTAATATACCTAAAAAGCATTAGTACCAACTATAAAATATTTATCAAAATCCATACGTATATTTTGGCATAATTTCATTTTCATCAAAACTACTAAAAAAAATCTAAATATGATGATCAACTTAAAATATGCAAGATTTAAAAAATGATACATTGGACTGTTTAGCAATTTAGTACTAATATACCTTAATAGCATAAGTACCAACTATAAAATATTTATCAAATTTCATACGCCTAATTTGGCATAATCTTATTTACACCAAAGCTACTAAACAAAATTCAAAAAATTGAACACTTTAATTTTATAACTAAAAAATGATGCATTGGATTGTTAAAAATTTTAGTACTAATATACTTTAACAGTATAAGTTCTATTTAAAAAAAAATTATGAAAATCTATACGCTGAATTTAGCATAGCGTTTTTGAAATCAAAGCTACTCAGCAAAATTTAAAAAAAAAGAACAACTTAAAAATTTAGAACTCAAAATTTATACATTTGTCATGAAAATTGATATTAATATACTTTAATAGCATAAGTACCAACTATAAAGTATTTATCAAAATCTATAGGCTTAATTTGGCATAATCTTATTTTTATCAAAGCTACTAAACAAAATCCAAAAAATTGATGAACAACTTAAAAGTCTATAACTCAAAAATGATACATTGTACTGTTATGCAACTTTGTTCCAATATACCTTATTAGCATTAGAATTTTTTAAAAAATATTTATAAAAATCTATACGTTCAGTTTGGCATAATGTTCTTGCTATCAAAGTTACTCAGCAAAAATCAAAAAATCTATTGAACAACTTAAAAAAATTTTAACTCAAAAATGGTACATTGGACTGTTATGTATTTTAGTACCTGTATACCTTAATAACATTAGTGCCGTTTAATAAATATTTATAAAAATCCATACGCTCAATTTGGCATAGCGTTTTTTCTATCAAAGCTACTCAGCAAAATCTAAAAAAAATATGTTAAACTCAAAAATTTATAACTCAAAAATAATATATTGTACTGTTATGCAATTTGGTAATAAAATATCTTAATAGCACTAGTACCAACTATAAAATATTTATCAAAATATATACGCCTAATTTGGCATAAACTTATTTTTAGCAAAACTACTAAACAAAATCAAAAAAAATGATGAACAGTTTAAAATTTTTTAACATAAAAATGGTACATTGGACAGTTATGTATTTTAGTATTAGAATACCTTTATAGCATAAGTGCCGTTCAATAAATAATTATAAAAATTTATACGATCAATTTGGCATAGCTTTTTTTCTATCAAAGCTACTCAGCAAAATCTAAAAAAAATATGTTTAACTTAAAAATTTATAACTCAAAAATGATACATTGGAGTGTTATGCAATTTGGTACTAATATACCTTATTAGCATTAATACTAACTATAAAATTTTTATCAAAATCTATACGCCTAATTTGGCATAATTAAATTTTTATCAAAGTTACTTAACAAAATTCAAAAAATTGATGAACAATTTAAAAAAAATTAATTTAAAAATGGTACATGAGACTGTTATCAAATTTGGTACTAATATATTAATGTAGTTTTAGTATCAATTATGAAATATTTAATAAAATTCATACGCCTAATTTGGCATAATTTCATTTTCATCAAAGCAGCTAAACAAAATCAACAAAATTGTTGAGCAACTTAAAAGTTTATAACTCAAAAATGATACATTGGAATGTTATGCAATTTAGTACTAATATACCTTAATAGCATTAGTACCAACTAAAAAACATTTATCAATATCCATACGCCTAATTTGGCATAATCTCATTTTCATCAAAGCTACAATACAAAATACAAAAATTTGATGATCATTTAAAAATGTATAACTTAAAAATGATACATTAGACTGTTAGGTATTTTAGTACTAATATACCTTAATAGCATAAGTACTAACACAAAAAAATGTATAAAAATCTATACGCTCAAATTGGCATAAAGTTTTTACTATCGAAGCTACTCAGTAAACTTAAAAAAATTGATAAACAATTTTAAAATTTATAACTCATAAATGATACATTGGACTGTTATGCATGTAGGTACTTATATACCTTAATAGCATTAAAACCAACTGTGAAATATTTATCAAAATCCATATGCCTAATTTGGCATAATCTCATTGTTATTAAAGCTTAAAACATTATCCAACAAATTTATGATGAATTTAAAAATTTATAACACAAAAATGATACATTGGACTGTTAAGTAATTTGGTACTATTATACTTTAATAGCATTAGTACCAACTATAAAATTTTTATCAAAATCTATACGCCTAATTTGACATAAACTCATTTTTATCAAGGCTACTTAACAAAACTCAAAAAATTGAATAACAACTTAAAAATTTATAACTCAAAAATGATGCATCAGACTGATATATATATTTTAGTAGTATACCCTAATAACAACCGTTTAAAAATTATTTATAAAAATCCACACGCTCAATTTGGCATAGTGTTCTTTCTATCAAAGCTACTCAGCAAAATCTAAAAAAAATATGTTCAAATCAAAAATTTATAACTCAAAAATGATACATTGGACTGTTATGCAAATTAGTACTAATATACCTAAGTAGCATTAGTACCATTTACAAAATATTTATAAAAATTTATAGGTTTAATTTGGCATAACGATTTTGCTAGCAAAGTTACTCAGCAAAATCCAAAATATTAATAAAAACTTAAAAATGTATAACTCAGAAATGATACATTGGACTATTATGCAATTTGGTACCTATATACCTTAATTGCATTATTCCCATCTGTAATATATTTATTAAAATTTATACGCCTAATTTGGCATAATCACATTTTTATCAAAACTTCTAAACAAAATCTAAAAAATTGAACAACTTAAAAATGGTACATTGGACTGTTATGCAATTTGGTTCCTATTTACTTCAATAGCATTAATACCATTTAATTTTTTTAATAATTATCCATACGCTCAATATGGCATAACGTTCTTGTAATTAAAGCCACTCAGCAAAATTTAAGAAAAAATTAAAAAACTTAAAATTGTAGCACTCAAAAATGATACAAAGATCTACAAATCTCAAAAATGATTTATAATTCTCAAAAATGATCTACAAACTTCAAAAAAGATTTACAGACCTCAAAAATTATCTACAAAATTCAAAAATTATCTACAAAATTAAAAAATTATCTACAAAATTGAAAAATCAACATCAAACCTAAAATTATTTAAAAATTTGAAACTCAATCATGATCAACAAACTCTAAAAAATGATCTGCAAACTTCAAAAAATGATTCATAAACCTCAATTATGATCTACTAACTTTAAACATTATCTACAGTTTACAAAAATGATCTATAATTTTTAAAAACGATCTACTGACTTCAAAATTAATCTTCAAACTTTAAAAATGATCTACAAATCTCAAAAATGACAAACAAACCTAAAAAAAAATTAAAAACTTTATAAAATGATTTACTAACCTTAAGAAATAATCTACAAATTTCAAATATGATCCTCAAACCTTTAAAATGATCTAAAAACTTTAATAAATGATTTACAAACTTTAAAAATGATTAACAAACCTTAAAAAAATGTTTGCAAACTTCAAACATGATCTATAAAGCTTCAAAAATGAGCTGCACATCTCATAAAAAGATCTACAAATCTTAAAAATGATTTATAATTTTCAAAAATGATCTACAAACTTCAAAAAAGATTTACAGTTCTCAAAAATTATCTACAAAATTTAAAAATGATCATCAAACCTCAAAAAATGTTTTACAAGCCTCAAAAAAAGATTTAAAAAATTTAAAAATTATCAACAAACCATTAAAAATGATCTGTAAACCTAAAAAAAAAATGATTTACAAATTTCAATAATCATCTACAAACTTTAAACATTATCTACAATTTTCAAAAAGATCTACAAACTTCAAAAATGATCTATACTTCTTAAAAATGATCTATTGACTTTAAAGTTAATCTCAAAACTTCAAAAATGATCTACAAACCTCATAAAATGATCTACAAACCTCAAGAATTAATCTACAAATTTCAAAAATTATCTACAAGTGTAAAAAATGATCTACAAACTTTAAAAGTGATTTACAAACCTTACAAATGATCTACAAACTTTAAAAAATGAATTACAAAATTACAAAAATGATCAACAAACCTTAAAAAATGATCTGTAATTTCAAAAAATAATTCAAAAATGATCTACAAATTTTATAACTGATATAAAAACCTCAAAAATAATCTACAAACTTTAAAATGATCTGCAATAATAAAAAGGTGTACAATTGACAAACTTAGCTTCAGTGCTTGTCAAACGTGTTCATCAACTGCCAAATTAGTTGTGCACAACGGATGAACCTGTCAAAAATAATCAACAACTATCAAATTTGATCTGCAACTATATTTTGGATCTTTCAAATATGATTTGCACCTGCCAAAAATTTTCCAAGTTTATCATAAACGATCTACAAACTTCAAATTGTTGGATTTCTTGTATTTTAGTTACATTTTTGTAGTTTAAACTAATTTATAATTTAAAATTAAAATTTAAGTATTTTGTTACTGGATGTTGATATTAATATTAAAATGCTGGTATTTGATTGTAATTGAATGCAAATTTAGGTATTTTATTACAGGGTATAGTATTTTTTGAATTTTTTGGAATATTTGATGGCCGGATTTTTAGCATTTTTGTATATCAAAATAGTTTTAGAATCAAATTTTTGTTTTTATTATTGAATTATGATTTTATGAGTAATATTCTGGAATTTTTGGACGATTTTTGATATATTATAAGGCCGGATTTTTAAATTTAGTTTATATCTGTAATCCAAAGCAAATTTAATGAGTAACATTTTAAAGTATTTTGAAAAATTAACTGTTATGCAAGTTAGTACTAATATACCTTTATAGCATGAGTTCTCACTATAAAATATTTATCAAAATCTATACGCTTAATTTGGCATAATCTAATATTTATCAAGGCTACTAAACAAATTCAAAAAATTGATAAACAGCTTAAAAAATTATAACTCAAAAATGATACATTGGACTGTTATGTGTTTTAATTCTAGTATACCTTAATAGTATTAGTACCGTTTAAAAAATATTTATGTAAATATATACGTTCAATTTGGCATAGCGTTCTTCAAATCGAAGCTACTCAGAAAAATCTAAAAAAAATATGTTCAACTCAAAAATTTATAACTCAAAAATGATACATTGGATTGTTATGCAAATTAGTACTAATATACTTTAATAGCATTAGTAGCATTTAAAAAATATTTATAAAAATTCATAATTTGGCATAACGTTTTAGCTATTAAAGCTACTCAGCTAAATTCAAAAAATTAATGAACAACTTAAAAATGTATAACTTAGAAATGATTCATTGAACTGTTATGTATTTTGGTACTAGTATATCTTATTAGCATTAGTACCAACTATAAATTATTTATCAAAATCTATACACTTAATTTGGCATTATCTCATTTTTATCAAAGCTTTAACCAAATTCCAACAATGTTACAAACAACTTAAAAATTTGTAACTCAAAAATGATACATTGGACTGTTATGTATTTTGGTACTAGTATATCTTATTAGCATTAGTACTAACAATTTTTGGTATTATTATACCTTAATAACATTAGTACCAACTATAAAATATTTATCAAAATCTTTACCTCTAATTTGGCATTTGGCACAGTTTTAATAAATTAATTGTCAAAATTGTTTTCAACTAATGCACACTTTTCAACCCTTTTTTTATTATCGGCTTTATTATCTCTATAATAAAAAAGAAAGATAAAAGATTGATGAACGCAAGTTCACTCACAAACAACTCCTTCCAATTCCGACTAACAAACTAGTAATAAAATCCGCCACCAGTGTTGCCCCTCCTAGCCAATATTTTTTTTCTCTTGAGCAGTCAATTACGGTAATTGCAACCCTCCGCATCTAATTGTAAACAAACTGGAAAGTTGGAGGCCGTATCAAACACGAAAACCAAACATCATTAAATATAAGAAGCGCTCGGCGCTTTACTACCCTGAATATAATTGATCATCATTCATGATGATACTCATGTTTTTATGTATTTATTGTAGCAAGGATTGTATATTTATATGTTATTTATTTAAATTTAATTTATTCCGAGTACTAAATCTGGAAACATTAAGTTTTATAATGGAAAGGATTTATAAGTCTCAAAAACAATTCAGAATAAAAAATATTACAAAACAATAATTAAACAAATATTAAATTAATTTCTCCATCAACACGTAACCCAATTAAAACCGCATTATTATATATATATATATTATTCTTTTCTCACAGTCTGAGTAATTGCGCGCTTTTCGTTCGCATTGTTACGCCGCTTTACGCAACGCTATAAAAATTAATAACAACCGAACTTGGGAAATAAGAGCATCGTAATTAAAAAATCCGAGCATGAAAGCAAAATTGAGTGTGAAACCTATATTAGGATGTGAAAAGTCGCTTTGAAATTGATTTATTTTTCTTTTGTATTTTGGTATTTGTTCATCGTGGGATTGAGTCTAAAACTTTAGCAATTAGGCCGAGATATATTTATCTGTATCCTTTCTTGTTAGTGAGGGATTATCCTCGGACTGTGAGGATTATGTCTGATTGATGATTTTTAACCCTTTAAATGAAATACTAAGGTTAAATTAAATTATTTCTTGTAATTATATCATTGCAATGTAGTGTGGGTGGAGTCGTACACAATTAATTTTCCCATGTAATTATGTAATACATTAAAGCTCAACCATTATCATAAATATGAATAAGAAAACGTACGTTTGCTCTTATTGTAATTATCGGCTAATACATAATAGAACGATTGCCGTTCCTTCAGAAATTATCATCTATCAAGTATGTAACGTGCATTATTTATAAGCATAAATTGTATTAGCATTTACATAAAAAAACTTCAAATTTGATCCATAATATTAATTAACATTCATTACCCAAATGGTTTCTGCCCTGATTCATTTATATTGATACTAATGATGATTAAACTATCAAATGAAACCCTACTCAAGTGAATTATGATAATTTAACAGCCCCCATCTCATTTTCAATTTCTGAATATCGTATAGCTTCTATGAAATATTCATATCCGGTGCAGTTTTCCCATCGCGAATATAAAATATTTAACAAATTGTTAGTAAGTAAAGTAAACATTGATAAATTTATAAGAAGTTTTTCTTTCACTTTTCCATTCGGAATTAAGTAACAAGCAATGTAATCGGAATTAACATTCGTGCCGTTAGGTCCGATACGTGCCGGTGACAACAAATTGAGATTTGTTATGGCAGCTCACATCGAATTGAATTTGTTATCAAGAACAAGAAAACGTGTCGCAAGTGCACGCCCAAGAAGAAGAAAGTGCTGCAGAAGTGTATTGCCGCACGATCGATTTGTATTCACGGCGGCCTGCTTTTATTTTAAATTATGGTAATTTTCCATAGATTCCTTTTTTTTTCGTTCTACGTGTAAGTACTTGTGAGAGTGAGTATTACCAATTGTAATGCAACCTACGCTATTACTAGTTCGAAAAATGTTGTTTGACTGAGAATAATGTTTAAACAATTTGGTCGTAAATAAAGCACAAATTGAGTCAGGTTATGGAGAAAAATTGCATAAGTTATGCCTTTCTATAAACATACACATACGCAGGTGGTAGAATACTATATTGTAGACTTTATCTGCATAAATTTATCTGTTATTTATTCAATTTTGAAGAGCACTATTTTCTGTAATCTTCAAAATTCTTAAGTTTGAATAGGAAAACTTGAAGACAATTTGGTAAATACTATAGGAAGTTGTTCAAACTTTTTTGGACGTGCAAAAGGTTTTACTTGTTCTGATCAAGTTTTAGTTTTATTTTAGAATAAATACTGAAAAATTTGTCGTTTACAATCTGTGAAAACTTTGATGGTAGAAAACATTTAGGAAGGAACGTTCTCAAAGGACAGAATATGTTCTATAATTTAAAAAATAATTTTGTTGATTTAAAATGTTCTGATACGTTTTAAACTATCAGAAAACGTTCTAGTTTGTTGTAAACTCTCTGAAAGCATTTTTATCTATCAGAAAACGTTTTGAATTATCAGAAAACGTTTTTAACTGTCATAAAACTTTCTCAACCATTAGTAAACATTCTCAAGTTTTAAAATATCTTCTAAAATATTAAATAAAACATTTTCAGATAATATAAAATGTACTAGTATGTTTGAAATTATCAGAAAACGTTTTTAGTTTTCAGAAATCGTTTGCAACCATCAAAAAACATTTTTAGATATCAAAATATGTTTCAAAATTTTAAATCAAATATTTTTAATTGATTCAAAATGTTCTAAAATATTAGAACTATCAGAAAACGTTTTTATCTATCAGAAAAAAAATTATTAAACTATCTATAACCTAACAAAGAGACTAGTACATTACATTTAGAATTAGTAACTCCAAAATAGTGCATTAGATTTTTCTACAATTTAGTACTAAAATACTATTAATATTATAGGTACCAACTGTGAAAATTGTTTACGAGTTGATACGCTAAATTTTGTATAAACTTAGTTTTTTGAGTTTATTAGTTTCAAAGAAGAGGCAAGTACGCAACATTAAAAATTCGTTACTCCTAAACGGTGCATTAGATTTTGCTACAATTTGGTACCAATAAACTCTAATAATATAGGTACCAATTGTGAAAATTGTTTACAAACTGATACGCTGAATTTTGCATAAACTTAGTTTATTTAAGTTTATTAATTTCAAAGAAGAGGCAAATACGCAACATTAAAAATTTGTATCTCCCAAACGGTGCATTAGATTTTGCTACAATTTTCTACCAATAAACTCTAATAATATAGGTACCAATTGTGAACATTATTTGCAAACTGATAGGCTGAATTTTGCATAAACTTAATTTTTTGAGTTTTTTAATTTCAAAGAAGAGGCAAGTACGCACATTAAAAATTTGTAACTTCCAAACGGTGCATTAGATTGTGTTACAATTTGGTACTAATATACTTTAATATTAATGGTACCAACAATAAAAATTGTTTGCAAATTGATACGCTGAATTTTGCATAAACTTAATTTTTTTGAGTTATTAATTTTAAAGAAGAGGCAAGTACTCAACATTAAAAATTTGTAACTCCCAAACGGTGCATTAGATTTTACTCTAATTTAGTACCAATATACTATTATATTATAGGTACTAAATGTAAAAATTGTTTACAAATTGATACGTTGAATTTTGCATAAACTTAGTTTTTTTAAGTTTATTAATTTCAAAGATGAGGCAAGTACGCAACATTAAAAAATTTTAACTCCCAAACGGTGCATTAGATTTTGCTACAATTTGCTATTATTAAACTCTATTAATATAGGTACCAATTGTGAAAATTGTTTACAAACTGATAGGCTGAATTTTGCATAAACTTAATTTTTTGAGTTTTTTAGTTTCAAAAAAGAGGCAAGTACGCAACATTAAAAATTTGTAACTCCCAAACGGTGCATTAGATTTTGCTACAATTTGCTACCAATAAACTTTAATAATATAGGTACCAATTGTGAAAATTGTTTACAAACTGATAGGCTGAATTTTGCTTAAATTTATTTTTTTTTAGTTTATTAATTTCAAAGAAGAGACTAGTACTCAATTTTAAAAACTTGAAACTCTTAAACAGTGCATTTGTTTTTTTTTGCAATTCAGTACTATTATACTCTAATATTATAGGTACTAAATGTAAAATTTGTTTACAAATTGATACGTTGAATTTTGCATAAACTTAGTTTTTTTAAGTTTATTAATTTCAAAGATGAGGCAAGTACGCAACATTAAACATTTGTAACTCCCAAACAGTGCATTAGATTTTGCTACAAGTTGCTACCAATAAACTCTAATAATATAGGTACCAATTGTGAAAATTGTTTACAAACTGATAGGCTGAATTTTGCATAAACTCAGTTTTTTTAAGTTTATTAATATCAAAGAAGAGGCAAGTACGCAACAATAAAAATTTGTAACTCCCAAACGGTGCATTAGAATTTGCTACAATTTGCTACCAATAAACTCTAATAATATAGGTACCAATTGTGAAAATTGTTTACAAACTGATAGGCTGAATTTTGCATAAACTTAATTTTTTGAGTTTTTTAATTTCAAAGAAGAGGCACGTACGCAACATTAAAAATTTGTAACTGCCAAACGGTGCATTAGATTGTGCTACAATTTTGTTCCAATATACTTTAATATTAATGGTACCAAGAATAAAAATTGATTACAAATTGATACGCTGAATTTTGCATAAACTTAGTTTTTTTTAAGTTTATTAATTTCAAAGAAGAGGCAAGTACGCAACATTAAAAATTTGTAACTCCTAAACGGTGCATTAGATTTTGCTACAATTTGCTACCAATAAACTCTAATAATAGAGGTACCAATTGTAAAAATTGTTTACAAACTGATAGGCTGAATTTTGCATAAACTTAATTTTTTGAGTTTTTTAATTTCAAAGAAGAGGCAAGTACGCACATTAAAAAGTTGTAACTTCCAAACGGTGCATTAAATTGTGCTACAATTTTGTACTAATATACTTTAATATTAATGGTACCAACATAAAAAATTGTTTACAAATTGATACGCTGAATTTTGCATAAACTTAATTTTTTTGAGTTTATTAATTTTAAAGAAGAGGCAAGTACTCAACATTAAAAATTTGTAACTCCCAAACGGTGCATTAGATTTTACTCTAATTTAGTACCAATATACTATTATATTATAGGTACTAAATGTAAAAATTGTTTATAAATTGATACGCTGAATTTTGCATAAACTTAATTTTTTTAAGTTTATTAATTTCAAAGAAGAGGCAAGTACGCAACATTAAAAATTTGTAACTCCCAAACGGTGCATTAGATTTTGCTACAATTTGCTACCAATAAACTCTAATAATATAGGTACCAATTGTGAAAATTGTTTACAAACAGATAGGCTGAATTTTGCATAAACTTAACTTTTTGAGTTTTTTAATTTTAAAGAAGAGGCAAGTACGCAACATTAAAAATTTGTAACTCCCAAACGGTGCATTAGATTTTGCTACAATTTGCTACCAATAAACTCTAATAATATAGGTACCAATCGTGAAAATTGTTTACAAACTGAATTTTGCATAAACTTAATTTTTTGAGTTTTTTTAATTTCAAAGAAGAGGCAAATACGCAACATTAAAAATTTGTAACTCCCAAACGGTGCATTAGATTTTGCTACAATTTGCTACCAATAAACTGTAATAATATAGGTACCAATTGTGAAAATTGTTTACAAACTTCTAGGCTGAATTTTGCATAAACTTAATTTTTTGAGTTTTTTAATTTCACAGAAGAGGCAAGTACGCACATTAAAAATTTGTAACTTCCAAACGGTGCATTAGATTGTGCTACAATTTAGTACCAATATACTTTAATATTAATGGTACTAACAATAAAAATTGTTTACAAATTCATACGCTGAATTTTGCATAAACTTAATTTTTTTGAGTTTATTAATTTTAAAGAAGAGGCAAGTACTCAACATTAAAAATTTGTAACTCCCAAACGGTGCATTAGATTTTGTTCTAATTTGGTACCAATATACTATTATATTAAAGGTACTAACTGTAAAAATTCTTTACAAAATGATACGCTAAATTTTGCATGAAATTAATTTGTTTGTGTTTATTAATTTCAAAGAAGAGACAAGTACTTAATTTAAAAAATTTGTAACTCAAACAAAGCATTAGGTTTTTCTGCATTTTGGTACTATTATACTCTAATATAATAGGTACTAAATGTGAAAATTGTTTACAAATTGATACGCTAAATTTTGCATAAACTTAGTTTTTTTGTGTTTATTAATTTCAAAGAAGAGACAAAATTAAAAATTTGTTACTTCTTAACGGTGCATACAATTTTACTACAATTTGGTACCACTATACTCTAATATTATAGGTATTAACTGTAAAATTTGTTATCTAATTGATAAGATAAATTTTGCATAAACTCAATTTATTTGAGTTACCCAATCAAGGGGCTAGATCGTACTAGTATATTTAAAATGTTTAACTCAAAAATGGTTAGTTGGATTTTGCCACAATTTAGTATCAATATATTTTGTTAATTTAGGTACTAACTGCATAACTAGCTTACTAATTGATACAATGATTTTTGCACAAACTTATTTTTTTTTTAACTCATGTAACTAAGAAAGGGTCTAATATAATATATTAAAAACTGTTAATTTCCAAATGGTGCATTAGATTTTCATACAATTTGGTACTAACATATTTTGTTATTGTAGGTACCAACTGCAAAATTTGCTTACAAATTGATACGCAAAATTTTGCATAAACCTAATTTCTTTAAATTTATATAACTCAACGAAAGGGACAGTACAACACATTTTAAATGTATTACTCACAAATGGTTTGTTAGAATTTGCTACAATTTAGAATTAATATTTTTTATTAATATAAGTACCAACAACACAATTTTTATAAAAATTAATACGTTAAATTTTGCATAATTTTAATTGGTTTGAGTTAATGTAACTTAACGAAGGTGCTAGTACATGAAATATAAAATCTGTAACTCCTAAACAGTTTATTGGATTTTGCTACAATTTGGTACTAATATACTCTATCAGTATAGGTACCAGCAACACAATTTGTATGAAAATTGATACGTTTAAGTTTGCATAATCTCAATTGGTTTGAGTTAATGTAACTCAACGAAGGTGCTAGTACATGAAATTCAAAATTTGTAACTCCTAAACGGTTTATTGGATTTTGCTACAATTTGGTAAACATATACTTTATTAATATAGGTACCAGCAACAAAATTTGTATAAAAATTGATACGTTGAATTTTGCATAATCTTAATTGGTTTGAGTTAATGTAACTCAACGATGGTGCTAGTACATAAAATTTAAAGTCTGTTGCTCCTAAAAGGTTTATTGGATTTTGCTACAATTTGGTACTAATACACTCTATTATTATAGGTACCAGCAACATAATTTGTATAAATACTGATACGTTAAATTTTGCATAATCTTAATTGGTTTGAGTTGATGTAACTCAACGAAGAAGCTTGTACATTAAATTTATAATCTGTAACTCTCAAACGGCTTATTGGATTTAGCTACTATTTGGTACCAATATACTCTATTAATATAGGTACCAATAACACAATTTGTATAAGAATTGATACGTTGAATTTTGCATAATCTAAATTGGTTTGAGTTAATGTAACACAACAAAGAAGGTAGTACATGAAATTTAAAATTTGTAACTCTCAAATTGTTTATTGGATTTTGCTACAATTTGGTACTATTATACTCTATTAATATAGGTACTATGAGCATAACTTGTATAAAAATTAATACGTTGAATTTTGCATAATCTTAATTGGTTTGAGTTAATGTAACTCAACAAAAGTGCTAGTACATGAAATTTAAAATTTGTAACTCCTAAACGGTGTATTGGATTTTCCTACAATTTGGTACCATTATATTATATTAATATAGGTACTATCGGCATAATTTGTATAAAAATTAATACGTTGAATTTTGCATAATCTCAATTGGTTTGAGTTAATGCAACTCAACGAAGGAGCTAGGACATGAAATTTAAAATCTGTAATTCTTAAACGGTTTATTGGATTTTGCTACAATTTGGTACCAATATACTTTATTAATACAGGTACCAGCAACACAATTTGTATAAAAGTTGATACGTTGAATTCTGTATAATCTTAATTGATTTGAATTAATGTAACTTAACGTAGGAGATAGTACAACAAATTTATAATCTGTAACTCTTAAACCGCTTATTGGATTTTGCTACAATTTGGTACCGATATATTTTATTAATATAGGTATCATCAGCATAATTTGTATAAAAATTGATACGTTTAATTTTGCATAATTTTATTTGGTTTGAGTTAACGTAACTCAACGAATGAGCTAGTACATGAAATTAAAAATCTGTGACTCCTAAACGGTTTATTGGATTTTGCTACTATTTGGTATTAATATACTCTATTAATATAAGTACGAGTAACACCAATTGTATAAAAATTGATATGTTGAATTTTGCATAATCTAAATTGGGTTGAGTTAATGTAACACTTTTGTAACAAAGGAGCTAGTACATGAAATTTAAAATCTGTGACTCTCAAACTGTTTATTGGATTTAGCTACAACTTGGTACTATTATACTCTATTAATATTGACACCATCAGCATAATTTTTATAAAAATTAATACGTTGATATTTGTATAATGTAAATTGGTTTGAGGTAATGTAACACAACAAAAGAGCTAGACATGAAATTTAAAATCTGTAATTCTCAAACTGTTTATTGGATTTTGCTACCATTTAGTATTATTATACTTTAGTAATATAGGTACTATCAGCCTAATTTGTATACAAATTGATCCGTTTAATTTTGCATAATCCTAATAAGTTTGAGTTAATGTAACTCAACGAAAGAGCTAGTACAAAAAATTTAAAATCTGTAACTTCTAAACGGTTTATTGGATTTTGCTACAATTTGGTATTAATATATTCTATAAATATAGGTACCAGCAACATAATTTGTATAAAAATTTATACGTTTAATTTTGCATAATCTTAATTGGTTTGAGTTAATGTAACTCAGCAAAGGGACTAGTATAATAAATTTAAAATCTGTAATTTCCAAACGGTATATTGGATATTGCTACAATTTGGTACCAATATACTCCATTAATATAGGTACCATCACCATAATTTGTTCAAAAATTGATACGATAAATTTTGCATCAACACTTTTTTTTTTTTAAATCTATATCAAGGAAAGGGCTAGTACAATACATTAAATCAGCGACACAAGCTTGGCAACTCAAATGGAAGAATAATGGCTGTTTGGAAAAACAGAAAAAAGCCAAGAGTCTCTGTACGTTAGAGGAGAAAATTTGACGTTACGTTAATAGTTATGGAAGCTTACTGAAAAACGAGGAGGAAAGAATTTAGACTTTTGGGAAAGCAAAGAGAATAAAGTCATAATGCCTTCTTTTGGAGACGTAAGAAGTTAGCATAAATAATTACAGGAGCTCATTGAAGAGCAAAAAGTAAAAACTACACAACACTGAAAATAGCCAATGGCTGGGTAGCTCCCTGGACTGGAAATAGATTAAAGTTCTTAGTCTGTCCTTAGAGACGTAATTAAGGGAAAATTCACTAGCAAAAACCAAAAACAAAAAACCAGAACTAGATTAATGGTTGCAGGAAAATAGTATTAACTGAAGTGCCCGACCACTCACCCAAGTGATATAGAAATTGGATTTTCTTCTTTCTGCAAATGTCAGGTGCTACTACATCAAGAGAAGAAGGTGATAATTCTTACTGATTAACGGTTTTTGTATACAATCCGTCAACATTTGCCCAAGAATAATGTAAAATTTAAAATGTATTGCTTAGAAAAACGCATTTTTCTTATGAAATATGAAAAAAATGCTCGGAAAAACGCAGTTTATGTTTGAAATCTGTCAAAAATATCCTGAGAAACGCATTTAATGTAAAAATTACAACGATTTGCTTATAAAAATAAATTTTGATTTAAATTTAACAAAAATTTCTCAGAAAAACAAACTATTAGTATGAAAATTGTATGAAATCTATAAAAAATTGCTTAAAGAACACATTTAAATGTAAAAATTACAAATTAAAATTAAAACCAAACATTTTGTATGAAATTTTACTCAATTTGCTCATAAAATTGCGTTTAGTTTAAAAAAATTTACAGCTTTATTTAATTTATTAATTAAAACACACTTACCAGCAATCAGTCAGCACTAAACAGCTTCTAAAATAAAGAAAACAACTTTAGAAATCGAAAAACAAAATTAAATAAAAACGCACAAAGAAAGAGCAATAAAATTCAACAACTTTCATTAAATGAAGTTGTTTTCTTTTAGATTTTATTAAGTTATTATAGTAATAAGGAAGCAGTCAAAAAATATCTCTGTCTCTTATATAAAAAAAATATATAAACCAAGTATATATCTCTCCCACAGCTTATTTTTTTCGTTTAATCCTTTCATGCAATGCAAATGCGTCTTCTGCTGTTGCTACTTCAGTTTATGTCTCTACTCTCTTTGGGATGATACCTTAGCTAAAAAGAGACGCAACAACTCCACTTTCTTTTGCGCCCATTCATTCCGTCTTATAATAATAATAATGGACGGTCTCTTTTCCGAGTAAAACCTTATACATCTTATTCCCGTTTACTTTTATTTCCTCTCAGGAAACACTAAAATGATTCGGATTATTTATACACAACTTTTTCTCTTGTGAAATTTAAATTTGAAAAAAAATCCATTAAAATTTGTAACATATCAGAATCCTGTTTTAGTGAGATTGATTGTGTATAAAATCTGCATTTCAATTAGTTAAAATAAATGATCCATCATGTCTTGTTAAATAATTAACATTCACGTATAAATCTAAATGGGAGTGGATGTAATGCATCAGCGGGTGGCAACATTCGACGTTATCAATAATGGATAAGGATAGTTGGAAGTATGTAATGCTGTCTAGAATATCTTCGCTATATAATAATGATAAGGCGGTTCTCGTTCGTGAAAATTGTGTAATTAATCGTGGATATCACGTGCGGAGTCGCGTGCACAAACTTCTCCTAGAATCCACTAGAACATGGCATCCAAATAGCCGCGTTCCATGTCCTTGGCACTTTAACTATCCTTATCCACTTAATGACACGGCCAGACAATAAAACCGACCCGGACAAATGTTGTAAATCAAGTACAGACCGGGGAGGATGTTAAATATGGTGCTTGGAAAATTTGTGGAAATGCAACTAACATTATTTTTTTAACTTTTCAAGATTTATTAAAGGAACCATTGATAAATTCTTACAACACATGCAATGGGAAGCACATGCAGTATTAATATTGATGAGGAATTGCCGAAAATACTGGCTTTTAACACGCATTCGAAACCATTCAATTGTAAATCATTTGAAACGTCGACTAGTGATTATAATAGTAATATTGCGTAGAATTCTTGAGGAAGTTATACAATGTTATTAGTTTTAATCGCAGAATTAAGCTGAAAAAGTTTACTATTAATTGCGAAGCGATAAATAGTAAGAGAACTAAGTTATACTATTTAAGAGTCGTCTTGGAAGCAACAAAATGTTTTTGGATTAGTTAGTATTATAGAATTAAGCTGCAAAAGTGTACTATCAATCGCGAAGCGACAATTGATAAGAGAATTAAGTTATACTACTTAAAATTCTTCTGGAAGCTGCAATTTTTTTAGTTTTAATTGCGTCAAAGTATCACAGAATTAAGCTAAAATAGTTTACTAAGTATTGATACTTGGAGTCTTTGCGGAAGCTCCAAATTGTTCTTAGTTTTAGTCAAAATTGATCGTATAGAATTACATCAAAATTATACTGTAAGTAACAATAGTTTTATTGTGCATTGTTGCCAAATTTGAATAAAATCCAACGTTTGGTTTAGAAGTTATTCTTTGGTATAATAACTCTTTACTTCTATCTTGATTTACGTGAAGTCAATTAGAGCAAGTTTAATTAAAATTGATAGTATTGAATTAGATCAAATATATACAGTTGCTAACTATAACAATGAAGTGCATTGTTGCCAAATTTTACTAAAATTCAATGATTGGTTCAGAAGTTATTGCTTGCTATAATAACCTTTTCACTTCTAGTTTAATTTACGTTCGAAACCATTAAAATTCTTCCCATGCCATCCTGCCCATTTTGTCGTTTTATTTATAACTAAAGCCAACAAACCTTTTAATAAATATCAAATTGATTACAATTATTATTTTATTATAATAACCACACAGCGTGTTTTGAAAAATGCATTTAAATCAAATAAATTCTTGGAATAATTTCAAACCCACTCAACTGGTTTGTAATGTAAAAACCGAAAGCTATTTTTAAACCAAAATAAAGAAGAAAAGGGTCAGGTCAAAATACCTCAAATTCACTTCAACGACCTCTAAACGATCTTTGTTGCTAAACAACGAATTTCAAAAACATTCTTTGTAAACTAATTAATTGCATTATTACATGAAAGTTAAAATTAATTATTTTTTTATCTTGATGCCAGTCATTCACCCACTACTTTATTACATTAGATTTTTCTTATGTAATTTCTTTCTACTCCGATAAATAAATCCATTAAAAGAATTTCCTTTTTTGTGCAAAGTTCATTGGCTTATTTACACGTTGATAAAAAAATAATTAATTAATTATTTAGGATGCAATCTAGGAAATGTCAGCAGTGGCCAGACTGCATGTCAAATACCGACGAAGCACAATTGCAATATTTGCATTCCACTCACTCTCCTGAATTAAATCGCTTTATGTAATCACAGAAAGTAACGAGGATTCGACAATATTCATATATTCTCAACATACTTTCAATTAATTTATTTGTGTAATGCTGCAATCTATTTAAATTATAACACAAATGACAGTAATTAGCGTATTTTGTAACTTGAGGAAATAAAATTATGATTAACTCATCCAATATTTTTTTATTCAAATGATGCGATCATGTTAACAAGTTAAACGTTTTCCATAATCATTATAACCGTGGTTAATGGTAGAGTAAACAAGCCACGAAGATACATGAACATCCATTGTTTTCGGTTATTACGCAACGCTCTTAGTTTAGATGGGATAATGCAAAAAGGAGGGGAGTTGCCATAATGCAGCATGTGGGTTAATTACGATATAATTAACACCTACACGTCCCATGAATCGAGGGAATGTAACACGCTTACACTGTGGGATGCTTGAAAAAATGAATGAACAATCGATTAAACAACAATGTGACATCATTAGAGTCTAATTATTAACACTTTTTTACTATTAAATTGACCATTTCGGGCATGGCATTATTCTTACATGAATTTGAGGTGTATAATTGGGTCATTTTGGTTTTGTAATATGTGGGGCATTTTATTCACACCATTTATAGAATAATTATATTTTTTTATTATTTGTTTAAATTATGCAATTTTATATTCTTTTATTGTAATGTAATCTGTGTTGCAATAAAATTGCAGTTAAAAATTATAGATACAACAAATAATGATTCCTGATTGGAACCTTGAGGGATACCTTAATTCAATTATGACAATTTCTAATTACGACAAAATAAATTTATTATAAAGTTTTGCAGCGCGTTTATGATATAAATAAACTAATTTTTTTATTTTTTGTAGAATTTTTTGTTATTTTGAATATATTGGCATTTTTGCAAAAAATAGCAGGAATTTTGGGATACGGTTTAAAATTTTAGATTTAGGATACTTTAATTTGTTAGAAAATTTCTAGAAAACATTTTGGAAAATTTAATTTTTTATCTAAAATTTCATTAAGTTAAAAATATTAGCAAATTTGTTGATTAAATTGAGTTTTAGCAATAACCAGCAGGAATTTTGAGATGCGGTTTAAAATTTTGAATTTATCATACTTCAATTTGTTAGAAAATTTATAAAAAATATTTGGGAAAATTTTATTTTTTGTAGAAATTTTTATTATTTTGAATATATTGGCGGTTTTGTTGATTAAATTGAACTTTTGCAATAAATATCAGGAATTTTGGGATGCGGTTTAAATTTTTAGATTTAGCACACTTAAATTTGTTAGAAATTTTTTTGAAAACATTTTGGAAAATTTAATTTTTTATCGAAAATTCTATTAAATTAAAAATATTAGCAAATTTGTTAATTAAATTGAGTTTTAACAATAACCAGCAGGAATTTTAAGATGCGGTTTAAAATTTTAAATTTAGCACACTTGAATTTGTTAAAAAAAAATTTAAAAACATTTTGGAAAATTTAATTTTTTATCGAAAATCCATTAAATTAAAAATATTATCAAATTTGTTAATTAAATTGAGTTTTAACAATAACCAGCAGGAATTTTAAGATGCGGTTTAAAATTTTAAATTTAGCACACTTGAATTTGTTAAAAAAAAATTTAAAAACATTTTGGAAAATTTAATTTTTTATCGAAAATCCATTAAATTAAAAATATTATCAAATTTGTTAATTAAATTGAGTTTTAACAATAACCAGCAGGAATTTTGAGATGCGGTTTAAAATTTTAGATTCATCATACTTTAGTTTAAAAAAAAAATTATAAAAAATATTTTCGAATATTTTTTTTTATAGAAATTTCCATTATTTTGAAAATATTGGCATTTTTGTTGAATAAATTGAATTTCTGCAATAAATAAGAGGAATTTTGGGATGCGGTTTAAAATTTTAGATTCATCATACTTTAGTTTAATAGAAAATTTGTAAAAATTAATTTGAAAAATTTTATTATTTATAGAAATTTCCATTATTTTGAAAATATTGGCATTTTTGTTGATTATATTGAATTTCTGCAACAAATAGCAGGAATTTTGAGATGCGGTTTGAAATTTTGGGTTCAACATACTTGAATTTGTTGAAACATTTTTAGAAACTATTTTGGAAAATTTAATTTTTGATAGAAATTTCCATTATTTTGAAAATATTGGCAATTTTGTTGAATAAATTGAATTTCTGCAATAAATAAGAAGATTTTTGGGATGCGGTTTAAAATTTTGGATTCACCATACTTTAGTTTAGAAGAAAATTTGTAAAAATTATTTTGGAAAATTTTATTATTTATAGAAATTTCCATTATTTTGAAAATATTGGCATTTTTGTTGATTATATTGAATTTCTGCAACAAATAGCAGGAATTTTGGGATGCGGTTTAAAATTTTGGGTTCAACATACTTGAATTTGTTAGAAAAATTATTAGAAACTATTTTGGAAAATTTAATTTTTGATAGATATTTCCATTATTTTGAAAATATTGGCATTTTTGTTGAATAAATTGAAATTCTGCAATAATAAAGAGGAATTTTGGGATGCGGTTTAAAATTTTGGATTCATCATATTTCAGTTTATTAGAAAATTTGTAAACATTTTTTTGGAAAATTTTATTATATATAGAAATTTACATTATTTTGAAAATATTGGCCTTTTTGTTGAATAAATTGAATTTCTGCAATAAATAAGAGGAGTTTTGGGATGCGGTTTGAAATTTTGGATTCATCATACTTCAGTTTAATAGAAAATTTGTAAAAATTATTTTAGAAAATTTTATTATTTATAGAAATTTCCATTATTTTGAAAATTTTGGCATTTTTGTTGATTATATTGAATTTCTGCAACAAATAGCAGGAGTTTTGAGATGGGGTTTAAAATTTTGGGTTCAACATACTTGAAATTGTTAGAAATTTTTTAGAATTTAATTTGAAAAATTTAATTTTTGATAGAAATTTCTATTATTTTGAAAATATTGGCATTTTTGTTGAATAAATTGAATTTCTGCATTAAGTAAGAGGAATTTTGAGATGCGGTTTGAAATTTTGGATTCAACATACTTGAATTTGTTAGAAAATTTTTAGAAACTATTTTGGAAAAATTAATTTTTGATAGAAATTTCCATTATTTTGAAAATATTGGCATTTTTGTTGAGTAAATTGAATTTCTGCAATAAATAAGAGGAATTTTGGGATGCGGTTTAAAATTTTAGATTCATCATACTTCAGTTTAATAGAAAATTTGTAAAAAATATTTTGGAAAATTTTATTATTTATAGAAATTTCCATTATTTTGAAAATATTGGCATTTTTGTTGATTATATTGAATTTCTGCTACAAATAGCAGGAATTTTGAGATGCAATTTAAAATTTTGGGTTCAACATACTTGAATTTGTTAGAAAATTTTTAGAAACTATTTAGGAAAATTTAATTTTTGATAGAAATTTCCATTATTTTGAAAATATTGGCATTTTTGTTGAATAAATTGAATTTCTGCATTAAATAAAAGGAATTTTGAGATGCGGTTTAAAATTTTGGATTCATCATACTTCAGTTTAATAGAAAAATTTTAAAATTATTTTGGAAAATTTTATTATTTATAGAAATTTCCATTATTTTGAAAATATTGGTATTTTTGTTGATTATATTGAATTTCTGCAATAAATAGCTAGAATATTGAGATGCGGTTTGAAATTTTGGGTTCAAAATACTTAAATTTGTTAGAAAAATGTTATAAACTATTTTGTAAAATTTAATTTTTGATAAAAATTTCCATTATTTTGAAAATATTGGCATTTTTGTTGAATAAATTGAATTTCTGCAATAAATAAGATGAATTTTGAGATGCGGTTTAAAATTTTGGGTTCAACATACTTGAATTCGTTAGAAAAATGTTATAAACTATTTTGGAAAATTTAATTTTTGATAGAATTTTCATTATTTTGAAAATATTGGCATTTTTGTTGAATAAATTGAATTTCTGCAATAAATAAGAAAAATTTTGGGATGCGGTTTGAAATTTTGGATTCATCATACTTCAGTTTAATAGAAAATTTGTGAAAATTATTTTGGAAAATTTTATTATTTATAGAATTTTCCATTATTTTGAAAATATTGGCATTTTTGTTGATTATATTGAATTTCTGCAACAAATAGCAGGAATTTTGGGATGTTGTTTGAAATTTTGTGTTCAACATGCTTGAATTTGTTAGAAAATTTTTAGAAACTATTTTGGAAAATTTAATTTTTGATAGAAATTTCTATAATTTTGAAAATATTGGCATTTTTGTTGAATAAATTGAATTTCTGCAATAAATAAGAGGAATTTTGGGATGCGGTTTAAAATTTTGGATTCATCATACTTTGGTTTAATGAAAAAATTGTTAAAATTAATTTGGAAAATTTTATTATTTATAGAAATTTCCATTATTTTGAAAATATTGGCATTTTTGTTGATTATATTGAATTTCGGCAACAAATATATCAGGAATTTTAAGATGCGGTTTGAAATTTTGGGTTTAACATACTTGAATTTGTTAGAAAATTTTTAGAAACTGTTTTGAAAAATTTAATTTTAGATAGAAATTTCCATTATTTTGAAAATATTGGCATTTTTGTTGAATAAATTGAATTTTTGCAATAAATAAGAGGAATTTTGAGAAGCGGTTTGAAATTTTGGGTTCAACATACTTAAATTTGTTAGAAAATGTTTAAAAACTATTTTGGAAAATATAATTTTTGATAGAAATTTCCATTATTTTGAAAATATTGGCATTTTTGTTGATTATATTGAATTTCTGCAACAAATAGCAAGAATTTTGAGATGCGGTTTAAAATTTTGGGTTCAACATACTTGAATTTGTTAGAAAATTTTTGGAAACTATTTTAGAAAATTTAATTTTTGATAGAAATTTCCATTATTTTGAAAATATTGGCATTTTTGTTGAATAAATTGAATTTCTGCAATAAATAAGAGGAATTTTGGGATGCGGTTTAAAATTTTAGATTCGACATACTTTAGTTTAATAGAAAATTTGTAAAAAATTTTTTGGAAAATTTTATTATTTATAGAAATTTCCATTATTTTGAAAATATTGGCATTTTTGTTGATTAAATTGAATTTCCGCTACAAATAGCAGAAATTTTGAGATGCAGTTTAAAATTTTAGGTTCAACATACTTGAATTTGTTAGAAAATTTTTAGAAACTATTTTGAAAAATTTAATTTTTGATAGAAATTTCCATTATTTTGAAAATATTGGCATTTTTGTTGAATAAATTGAATTTCTGCAATAAATAAGAGGAATTTTGGGATGCGGTTTGAAATTTTGGATTCATCATACTTTAGTTTAATAGAAAATTTGTGAAAATTAATTTGGAAAATTTTATTATTTAAAAAATTTCCATTATTTTGAAAATATTGGCATTTTTGTTGATTATATTAAATTTCTGCAACAAATAGCAGGAATTTTGAGATGCAGTTTAAAATTTTGGGTTCAACATACTTAAATTTGTTAGAAAATTTTTAGAAACTATTTTGAAAAATTTAATTTTTGATAGATAATTCCTTTATTTTGAAAATATTGGCATTTTTGTTGAATAATTTGAATTTTTGCAATAAATAAGAAGAGTTTTGAGATGCGGTTTGAAATTTTTGATTCAGCACACTTTAAATTTATTAAAAAAAGAATTAAATATATTTTGGAAAATTTAATTTTCTTAAGAAATTTTTATTAAATTAAAAATATTAGCAAATTTGTTAATTAATCTGAATTTTTGCAATAAATAGCAAAAATTTTGAGATGCGGTTTGTAATTTAGGATTCAGCATACTTGATTATGTTAGAAAATGTTTGGAAAATATTTTATAAAAATTGATTTTGTATAGAAATTTTTATTAAACTGAGAATATTGTCAAATTTGTTGATTAAATTGAGTTTTTGCGATAACCAGCAGGAATTTTGAGATGCGGTTTGAAATTTTGGGTTCATTATACTTCAATTTAATAGAGAGTTTGTGAAAAATATTTTGGAAAATTTTATTTTTTAAAAAAGTTTCCATTATTTTGAAAATATTGGCATTTTTGTTGATTATATTGATTTTCTGCAATAAATTGCAAAAATTTTGAGATGCAAATTTAAGTTTTGGATTTATCATGTTTCAATTTGTTAGAAACTTTGTGAAAAATATTTTGGAAAATTTTGTTTTTATGGAAATTTTTATTATTTTGAAAATATTGGCATTTATGTTTTACGATGTTTATATCTCACAAACAATTTATGATAGTTTATTATCATTTTATGACATTCATGACAGCTCCGAAACAATTATTGACTGCTTACAAACATTATATAATAGTTCTAAAACATTTATGATAGTTCAGAAATAATTATTGACAGTTTACAAAACTTTTATGATGTTTTTGACATTTCACGAACATATTATATTATCAGCTCAGAAAGAATTTATGAAGTTTATGATAGTTCTCAAATATTTTATCACGTTTATGACAGCTCACAAATATCTTTTGACGTTTATAATAGTTTTGAAACAATTTATAGCGTTTATAAGAGCTTACAAACATATTATGACAGTCCGTAGTTTTTTCTTGAAACTTTGTGTTAGCATGTTTTTCTTGATGTTGCTTTTTAGGTATTGGTTAGGTTATGACACAATTGCTTTGATACGCGATAGTTTTTGTTACAAATTGTGTGTTCTAGAAAGTCAAGAGGTAGAATCACTTTTTTACATCAAGTTTGAAGTCTTTACATAAAGAATTTACAAAAAATGCTTCTGCTAATGTAGTTTACACGTCCTCACACAGAGGACTCTACACACTCACACAGATCATATTTTGTCAACAAATTGGAAAGTTTTTTTTTGCAAGCATTGGGAGAAGAGGTACAGGTGAATGGGACACTTCAATTTATATTTTGAACTGAAGTGCCAACTCACCTGTTATAGTATTTGTTATTAAGGGATTGGAAGATTCTCTTCTTTTCAAGCATTAAGAGCCTCTATGTAAAAGGAGGTAGTAGTGACGCACATTTGGGGGGGTGGGTCATTCAAGTATGGACAGATGGTATGAAATGAGGTTCCAGTGGTCGCAATAAAACGATTATGTTTAAAGACCAACACACTCTGGGATGTTTTTGCAATTTTTGTTGTTGATCCGTGCTAGTCTGATGTTTGTTACTACGTTGCCAGTTGCTTCTGGAGTCTGATTAACTTGCGGTGATCAGGTAGCAGTGTGGTGGAAGCTATGTATATTTTTTTGGTCAAAAACTTTTAAGTTTACAATGATTGATGACAGACAAAGCTTAAATTAATATTTGAATGGCGTTTTTTTGTTGATGCGTGCGTTTCAATAATTTATTGTCTTACTAAAATTATTTTCTTGATTTCTTTCATACTTTTGATTGCTAAGTAATTTTGTGGGTGTGTTCTGATGTGATTAGCTGATAGAGTGAGTGCATGGAGAAGAACATTCTAATCTCTTGATTACAAACACCAGAGCAGGTGGGTTGACTATTTTAGTTTAAACTATTTTCTTGCAATCATATACTAAACTAAATAGATATTCAATGCTTACAATTATTTTATAACGTTTATGACAGTTCTAAAACATTTATTACACACATTTAGTTTAGAAACAGTTATTGACAGTTTACACACATATTATGACATTTATGATGGATCCAAAACAATTATTGAGTGCTTACAAATATTTTATAACGTTTATGACAGTTCTAAATCATTTATGACAATTCAGAAACAGTTATTAGCAGCTTACAAAGATTTTATAACGTTTATGACAGTTTTAAACAATTTATGATAGTTCAGAAACAGTTATTGACAGTTTACAAACATTTTATGGCATTTATGACAGATTGAAAACAATTACTTAATGCTTACAAACATTTAGTTTTCCATAATCCGTCTAAGGAATTGAAAGTTACTTTACTCTGTAAGCATAAGAAGTTACTATAAGTGAAGAGGCAGTAATGTAATTAATCTTCTGATCACCAATACTTGTGTAGGTGGGTGAAAAACGAAAAACTCTTAATTTATAATTACTATTGAGTAGTTTGAACTGGAGTGCCTACAAAGTATTTGTTATCAAGAGATTGGAAATTTCTGCTCTCAGAACGCGTTAAAAGTCTTTGTTTCAAGTGAGGTGATGGTGACATTCAATCTTTTGATGACGGACACTTGGGCGGGTAGGTGGGACACTTTATAGCATAATAACCAGTCAGTAGTTTGGATTGCAGTAGCCCACCCACCCACCTAAAAGTTCCTTATCAAAAAGTTAGATCACGACCTTCTCTTGTAACGAAATGACTTTTGAAATCTGCAGAGAGGTCAAACATACAATCTTTTGATGACGGAGACTTAGGTGGGTGATTGGGACACTCTATAGCATAATAACCAGTCAGTAGTTTAGATTACGACCTTCTCTTGTGGCAAAATAAACTTCTAACGTCCGCAGAGAGATTTAACATACAATCTTTTGATGACGGAGACTTGAGTGGGTGGGTGGGACACTCCATCGCATAATAACCAGTCAGTAGTTTGGATTGCAGTAGAACACTCACCAATCCAAGTGTTTCTTATCAAGAAGTTAGATTACGACCTTCTCTTGTGGCAAAATGACTTCTAACGTCCGCAGAGAGGTTTAACATACAATCTTTTGATGACGAAGACTTGGGTGGGCGGGTGGGACACTCCATAGCATAATAACCAGTCAGTAGTTTAGATTGCAGTAGTCCACCTACCTACCCAAGTGTTTTTTATTAGGAGGTTGGATCACGACCTTTTTTTTGTGACAAAATAACCATTGACATCCGCAGAAAATTCAAACATACAATTTCTTTATGACGGACATTTGGGTGGGTGTTTGGGTGGAACACTCCATAGCTTAATAACCAGACAGTAGTTTGGATAGCAGTAGCTTACTTTCCCTTATCAAAAAATTGGATCACGACCTTCTCTTGCAACAAATTGATTTTTGATATCCGCAGAGAGGTTACACATACAATTTCTTGATGAGGGACACTTAAGTGGGTGAATGGACCACTCCACAGCGTAATATTTGGTCAGTAATTTGGGTTGCAGTAGTCCACCCACCCAACTGTTCCTTATAAAGAGGTTGGATCACAACTTTTTCTTGTCACAAAATAATTTTGATAACTAAGTTTTTGCAATAACCAGCTGGAATATTAAGATGCGGTTTCAAATTTAAAATTCAGCATACTTGACTATGTTAGAAAATGTTTGGAAAATATTTTGTAACAATAATTTTGTGTAGAAATTTTTATTAAATTGAGAATATTGGCAATTTTGTTGATTAAATTGAGTTTTAGCAATAACCAGCAGGAATTTTGAGATGGGTTTGAAATTTTGGATTCATCATACTTCAGTTTAATAGAAAATTTTAAAAAATATTTTGGAAAGTTTTATTATTTTTAAAAATTTCCATTATTTTGAAAATATTGTCATTTTTGTTGATTATATTGAATTTCTGCAATAAATAGCTGGAATTTTGAGATGCCGTTTGAAATTTTGGGTTCAACATACTTGAATTTGTTAGAAAATTTTTAGAAACTATTTTGAGAAATTTAATTTTTGATAGAAATTTCCATTATTTTGAAAATATTGGCATTTTTGTAGATTAAACTGAGTTTTTGCAATAATTTAGAGGAATTTTGGGATGCGGTTTGAAATTTTGGATTTATCATACTTCAATTTATTAGAAATTATGTGAAAATTATTTTGGAAAATTTTATTTTTTATAGAAATTTTCATTATTTATAAAATACTTGCATTTTTGTTGATTAAATTGAATTTCTGCAATAAATTGCAAGAATTTTGGGATGCGGTTTAAAATTTTGGATTCAACATACTTAAATTTGTTAGAAAATTTCTAGAAACTATTTTGGAAAATTTAATTTTTTAAGAAATTTTTATTTGATTCAAAATATTAGCAAATTTGTTGATTAAATTGAGTTTCTGCAATAACCAGCAGGAATTTTGAGATGCGGTTTAAAATTTTGGGTTCATTATACTTCAATTTAATAGAAAATTTGTAAAAATATTTTTGGAAAATTTTATTTTTTATAGAAGTTTCTATTATTTTGAAAATTCTGGTATTTTTGTTGACTAAATTGAATTTCTGCAATAAATAGCAAGAATTTTAAGTTGCAAATTGAAATTTTGGATTTATCATACTTCAATTTATTAGAAATTTTGTGAAAAATGTTTTGGAAAAATTTGTTTTAATAGAAATTTTCATTATTTTAAAAATTTTGGTATTTATGTTTTACGATGTTTATGATATCTCTTAAACATTTTAAGATAGCTTAGGATCAATTTATGACATTTATAACAGCTCCGATACAATTATTGATTACTTACGAACATTTTATAACGTTCCTAATAGTTCTAAAACATTTATGATAGTTTAGAAACAATTATTGACAGTTCCAAAACATTTTATGATGTTTTTGACAGCTCACAAACATCTTGTGACGTTTATAATAGTTTTTATACTATTTATAAAAGCTCACAAACATCTCAAGAAATTTAAAGTTTTTCTTTTCTGCAAGCGTTAAAAGTTTCTATGTCAAAAGAGGTGATGGTGATCTTTAATTTTTTGACAATTGGGTGGGTGGGTGGGTGGGTCACTCTAAAGCATTAGTACGGGCGGATGGTTCGAACTAGGTTTTTTACGGACCGCCCAAGTGTTATTTATTAAGAAAATGTAAATTACTTCACTCTGTAAGCATTAAGAAAAAAACCAGCAGTGATACTAATCTCCTAATGACCTAACATTTGGGTGGGTGGAAACTCTAATTCTTAATTATCATCGACTAGAGATTAAGTTTTTTTTTTCTACAAGCGTTACTGTTTTAAAAGAGGTGGTAGTGACATCCATCTAAGAACGGGTGGGTGGTATTTCAGAGTAGGAGTACGGACGGATGGTTTCAACTAAAGTCACCGCTTACTAACCCAAGTAATAGTTATCAAGAAGTTGGAAGTTTCTATTTTCTACAACACTATAGGAGAGGAGGTGATATTAATACTGATCTCTTAATTATCAATTGGGTGGGTGGGTAGGACATTTCAATTTAAAATTTTTATTGAATAGTTTAAACTAAGAAGCTCACTCAACTAGCAGTATGTGTTATCAAAAGATTGGAAGTTTCTTCTTTCTGCAAGCATTAAAAGTCTGTGTCAAAGGAAGACGAACACTTGGGCAGTTGGGTGGGTCACTCTGGAACCTAAGTATGAACAGATTGTATAAACTCTTGCCCACCTAACCAAGTGTTAGATGTTAGGAAATTGAAAGTTTTTCGGTTTTTTTTTTTCATTCAATATCCTAATAGCGGACGGATGGCGGAATTTTATTATCAATTTTATTTTAAAATAGACGACCAAATATAGCTATAAGTGTGCTAAATAATCACTACTGTTTTGATGTTTATAATAGTTTTGAGACAATTTATTACTATTAACACTTGGGTGATAGGGTAGGTCACTCTAATTTATAATTACCATTGGATAGTTTGAACTGAAGTGTCCGCTCACCTATCAAAGTATTTGTTATCAAGAAATTGGAAATTTCTTTTTTTTGCAAGCGTTAATAGTTTTTATGTTAAAAGAAGTTACGGTGACATGTAATTCTTTGATGACGGACAATTGGGTGGGTGGGTGGGTCACTCCAAAATATAAGTACGGACGGACGATATAAATGGGGTTCCCGCTCACTCACCCAAGTGTTATTTATTAAGAATAAAAAAAGTTCCAATACCAGGCCCCAGGATTCCTTACGGATGGATGGCGGTACTGCAGGAATGTTATATTTATATGAAAACTATTTTTTAACAATTTTGTAAATATATATACGTATGTATAAATAAGATTCAATAAAATAATTATTAAACTCAAAAAAAAAAAAAAAAAAAAAAGAAATTGAAAGTATTTCTTCTCTGCAAGCGATAAAATTCCAAAGAACATTGTGTGACATTCAATCTTTTCAATCTTTTGATGACGGACGGGTGGGTGGATCACTCCAGAACCTAAGTACAGACATATGGTAGGAAGAAATTGAAAATTTCTCATCACTGCAAGCGTTAAAAGTTTTTATGTCAAAAAAGGTGATGATAACATTCAATCTTTTGACGACCGACTCATAGGCGGGTGGGTGGGTTACTCAAGAGCATTAGTACAGGCGGATAGCTTAAACTAGGTTCTTCACTCGCCCAAACAAGTGTTAGCTATTAAGAATTTTGAAGTTGCTTTACTCTGTAAGCATTAAAGGTCAGTATAAAAAAAGACAGTAGAAATACTAATCACTTTATGACCAATATTAGAGTAGACGTGTGGGACACTTCCATTCATAATTACTATTGAGTAGTTTAAACTGGAATGCCCACTTACTTGTCAAAGTATGTGTTATTCAGTGTCTTTTCTCTGCATGCAATAAAAGTTTGTATGTCAAAGGAGGTAATATTGACATCTAATTTCTTGATGACGGACTTTTGGGCGGGTGGCTGGCTCATTGCAGAACTTAAGTATAAACGGATGGTATAATGTTGTGTTTCCGCTCACCCACCCAAGTGTTAGTTATTAAGAAATTAAAAGTTTTTCTTTTCAGTTAAAAATCTCTATATCAAAAGAGGTGATGGTGGGTGACTTTGGGTGGGTAGTTGGGACGTACTTCAATTTATAATTACTATTAAGTAGCTTGAACTGAAATGCTTACAAAGTATTTGTTATCAAGAGATTGACAGTTTCTGCTCTCTGCAAGTGTTAAAAGTCTTTATGTTTAAAAAGGTGATTATAACATTCAATTTCTTGATGACGGACACTTGGTCGGGTAGGTGGGTTACTCCAGAACATAGTCTTGGGCGGATGATTTAAACAGGGTTTTTTGCACTTCCGCCTAAGTGTATATCGCTGCAAGCTTTAAAGTCTTTATGAAAAAGAGACGATGGTAACATTCTATCTTTTGATTACGGACAGTTAGGCGAGTGGGTGGGTCACTTTAGAGCATTAGTACTGCCGGATGGTTTGAACTAAGTTTTCTACTCACCCGCCCAAGTATAAGTTATTAATAAGTTGGAAGTTACTTCATTCTGTAAGAAATAAATGTCACTATAGGAATTACTGATACTAATCTCTTGGTGACCAATATTTTGGTGAGTATGCTAGACACTTTAATTCATAATTTCTATTAAGTAGTTTGAATTGAAGTGCCCACTTACTTGTCAAAGTATTTGTTATTAAAAGATTGAAAGTTTCTTTTTTCTGCAAGCAATAAAAGTTTTTATGTCAAAGAAGTTGGTAGTAACATCTAATTCTTTGATGACAGACATTTGGGCGGCTGGCTGAGTCATTTTAAAACTTAAGTATGGATTGATGGTATAATCTTGGGTTTTGCCCACCCACTTAAGTGTTAGTTATCAAAAAAGTTTAAGTTTTCTTTCTCTGCAAGCGTTAAAAGTCGAAAGAAGTTGTAGTAACATCCAATCCATTGATGACGGACACTTGAGAGAGTAGATGGGTCATTCTATAATTTAAGTGCGGTCGGATAGTATGAACTTGGGCTTCCGCCCACCCAACTAAGTGTTATCAAGAAATTGAAAGTTACTCTTCTCTGCAAACGTTAAAAGTTTCTATGTGAAAAGAGGTGATAGTGACATTTAATTTCTTGACGACGGACAATTGGGTGGGTGGCTGGGTCACTCTAGAAAATTAATACGGGCGGATAGTTTAAACTGGGGTTTCCAACCACCCGCCTAAGTGTAAGTTATAAAAAATATTAAAGGTTCTCTTCTTTGCAAGCGTTAAATGTGTCAAAAAAGGTGATGATAACTTTCAATTTGTTGATGACGGTTACTTAGGTGTTTTTTGTTTTTGTACACTTGCTCAAGTGATAGTTATCAAAAAATTTGAAAATACTCTAATATAGGAAAGAAGGCAGTAGTGATACTAATCTTCTGATGACTAAACTTGGGTGGGTGGTTGGGACACTTCAATTTATGATTGCCATCGAGTAGTGCCCGTATATTATGAAAGCGTTGCAAGTGTATGTATTTAAAGAAGTTGCGGTGATACCAACTAATAATGACCAATACTTGGATGAGACAAAAGTACAATCTAATTCATGACTACTATCGTGTAGTTTAAACTGGAAAATATTGTTTCAACTAGAACTTTTACAGTCAATAAATAAACTATTGAAAAGTACAAAATTCTTTTCATGGAAAGTCAAAAATTAGTAATTAACTGTCAAAAAGTGTAAAATAACTAAATCCGGTCTAAAACATTAAAATATAGAATCAAAATCCAACCAAAATTTTTTATAAAATATCAAAAATAGCTAATTCCGGCCATAAATCATCAAAATACTGTTGAAAAACACCAAAATCCGACCACATACTGTTAAAGAATTGCAAAAAATCTCATAAAATTACAAAAATAGCAAAATCCGGCTGAGATATATCAGAATATTGTCAGAAAAATTCAAAATCCGGTCATAAATTGTCAAAAAATAAAAAATTCTATTCATAGAATGGCAAAAACAGCAAAATCCAGCATAAAGTATAAAAATATTGTCCAAAAATATCAAAATTCACCATAAACTGTTAAAATCTACAACATTTTATAGATAAAAAGTCAAAAATGGCATAATTTCGTCCCGAAAACTCATGCAAAAAACATTTCTTGCTATAAATTCGCTCGTGAACCACGCATACCATATGAAATTTATCAAAATATGCGTGGAAAACTTAAATATAGCATAAGATTTACTTAAAAAACAAACATAAAACTTATTTTTTGCATAAAATTTGATAAAAAATCATGTTTACCACATAAAATCGATCATTTTTATCATAAAAACTAGCCCACAAAACTGATTTATGACACAAAACTTACTCTTAGAACCTTAAAATTGCATAGAAACAACATTTATAAAATTTCCTTAATAAAACTAAAAATTACACAAAAAAAGCACACAAAAATGGCTATTTCTAAAAGAATTTTGATAGTTTAATGCCCAAATTTTGATAGTTTTAAGATACCATAAATGAATTTACATTTTTCAAACGTTTTTGATCAAATTTTAGTGCTTTGTAAAAATATATTGATATTTAAAGACCGGATTTTGTATTTTTTACATATTATGAGTCAAATTTCGCAATTTTGGCTGGATTTTGATATTATTTGACAATGTTTAATTAGTTTAATTTGCTTGTTATGAATAGAAATTTGCATTTTTAACAATTTAAGACTAAGTTTTGACACTTTTTGACAATATTTTGATCTTCAAGACCGGATTTTGTTGTTGTTGACGTTTTATCAATAGAGTTTTGCACTTTTTAACAGTTTATAACCGGATTTTGGTATTTCATGAAAATATTTTTTTTGATTAAACTGTTTTTAGTCGGATTTTGATTCTTTCTGGTTCTGATATTTTATAAAGATAAATAAATTACACTTTTTACCAGTTTATGGTTGGATTTTGTTGGCCAAATTTTGCTAATTTTAACATTTTATATTACATTAAATTTTTCAACAAATTAAGGTGCTTTTTAACAATATTTTGATATTTAATACTTGGATTTTGCTATTTTAAAACATTTATGATCATTTTTACACTTTTTAAAAGTTTATGGTTTCTACGCGTCTTGAGATCATCTACTTCCTGCCATTTCTTTAATGTTATTATCAATCCATTTTTCTTTGATCCTTCGCAGGTCCTCAATTGATTCATTTTCTAAGTCAGCGTTGTAATTTCTAATCCGTATCCGTAATCACGGGCAGAACGCTCATTTCGTAAACTTTTCTCTTCAAGTATTCTCAAAAACATGGTCAAAAAGCACTAAAACCCGACCACAAACTGTTGAAAAATGATGTTAAAATTCCAAAATCAGCAAAATATTGTTAGAAATAGCAAAATTTGTCCATAATCTGTTTAAAAATGCAATATTCTATTTATAAAAAGTAAATTAATTTATGGGCAAGTTACTTCTTCTACTGTGACACACCCACCCGCCCAAGTGTTAGTCATCAAAAGATTTATTGTTCGTTCCACCTCTTGTATGCTTGGATTTAGGTATGAGGAAATTGTTTGACAATAAATCTCTTGATAACTAACGCTTGGGTGAGTAGGTAAAAACAAAGTATAATTTGTGGACAAGTTACTTCTTCTACTGTGGCCCACCCACCCGCCCAAGTGTTAGTCATCAAAAAATCTATTGTTCGTCCACCTCTTGTGTTTTTGGGTTTAGATATAAGAGAATTGATTGACAATAAATCTCTTAATAACTAACGCTTGGGTGGATGAGTGAAAACAAAGTTTAATTTGTGGGCAAGTTACTTTTTCTACTGTAACCCAGCCACCCGCCCAAGTGTTAGAAATCAAAGAATCTATTGTTCGTCTCACCTCTTGTGTGCTTGGATTTAACTATAAGAGAACTGTTTGACAATCAATCTTTTCCTATAATAACTAACACTTGGGTGAGCGGGTAAAAATAATAATTTGTGGAAAAGTTTCTTCTTCTACTGTAGCCCACCCACCCGCCCAAGTGTTGGTCATCAAAGGATCTACTTTTTGTCTCACCATTTGTGTGTTTGGATTTAGATATAAGAGAATTGTTTAAAAATAAATCTCTTAATAACTAACGCTTGGGTGGGTGGGTGGGAACAAAGTTTAATTTGTGGGCAAGTTACTTTTTCTACTGTTGCAAATTTGACATCTGGAAAGCTTCTAGAGTATGCAGAAAACAAACAGTTTTATTGATTTTGGTAGCTTACTAAAGATATAAAAAAGAACTGATGTTTCAAAAAGTTATAGAAAACTTTGTATAAATTTTTAGAATATTTAGATAGTCTTTAACAAAATTGTGAAGTCTTAAACAAGTCTCTTAATAGCTTACAAACAGTGTCAAAAACAGAACAAAGATATGGAGTACCAATAAATAATCTAAAATTTATGCAAATATTTTTGCATTCTGCAAAAGGTGCGTTTTATGATATTTACTTAAAGAAAACAGCAAAAATATTTACATACATCAAGTTTCTGTGACATGAATGAATTGTTTGCAACTTGATCGCAGCAACGTCATAATTTTTGATTGAAAAAAGGCAAATAATGATGCAAGCTGTTAAACTGAAGTAGGAAATTCATTTAAGATCACTCAATGTGAAAGCACAAACTAAAAAAATTAACATATTGAAGGTTTGGTGTTGATTAAGAGCTAAATAATAGTTACAAGTATTTTAAGAAAAATAGAAGTATCAAAATTTTAGAATGACAACAAATTTGCAAAAGGATTTGATTTCTTTATTACAAGATAAAGCATTCTTCATACATTTAAAGATAAAACTTAGGTCAAATCTTTCTCTCATTAATCAGATTAACATCGTTACAAACAAGTTTTCATCAATCTAAGTTTGTCTTTGACTCACGATTGCCAAAAACCATAAACGTAATAGTTTTCTTACAAATTTAACTTAGTACTTTACGGTAATGATATTTTTACAAAACTTAATTTGTACCAAAGAATTCTGACTAGACAGTTAGGCTTAAAATGTTTGTGCTTAGGCTTTAAATATAGTTTGGTATATCAGCTACACAGTTAAAGATTTTTTTTATCTTTTGGTCCTTAACAAAGAACATAAGTTATCTTTTATGTTTAACAAACTGGATAATATTTTTTACAGTAAACATACGTTTGTGTTTTGTTAAAAATCTGCAATTGTTTCCGTATTCACTCACTACTGTAACATTAAGTCCCAACTAACGCTCGACTGATTCTACTTACATCAAAGTAAAACGACATGAGAGTAGAAAAAAAAACAATAAAGCATCAAAACCCTTTAACATTATTTACATTACATTTTGCATGCATGCGTTATGATGTCCTTATAGGAGATAAGGCCATAAAATATCCGGGTGGCACTTTTTATCACAATGCATCTCTCTACTGCAAGGAGGAGTTCGTTCTAGCCGAGGCTGACGACCCCTATAACATTTCAACAAAACTGCATTTCTCTCAGCACTAAACAAGTTTTATTTTTAAAATTGGGAATAATATATACGGACAAATCTTATTTCATTTCAGCAACCTGTTTTTGCAGACAATTTTGAATGAGAGAAAGTTTCGTTATGTTTATTTTTTTTTTCATCATCATCGTGCGGGAATATTTTAGAGGCCAGGTTCAAGGTTGAATAATAAATGATGCATGCCCACACAAAGTAAGCGAAATCTTATTTATGATGTTGTAAATTTGAAGAAGATTAAAATTAATTGGTAGCTTTGTTTAATTTTTTATGTGGAATTGACCATGAAGATTTTTTTTTTTTTTGGAAATATGTTGAGATTAATTTTATTGATACGTGATAATTTTTTTTGTATGGCCGGAAGAATATTGATTTATGACCTCCAATATTTTTTTTTATTGTTTGCTAATCAATACTTTTTTATAATATTTTAGTAACTACAATATTAAATTTCATTTTTGTAACAAGTTTGTCTGTTATTGGTTCTGTTTGATGGAATATAATTGTTGTTTTCGTTCTCTCTTCCAGTATTCGCTTTTCCTCAGAGACATTTTTCTATTAATGGCATTTATTTCATAGCTTGTTGGTTTCCCTTATATCATGTTTCCTTTCATGTGCAAGTGCCACCGTATATGACACAAGACGAAAGGTCATTATAATGCTTTTAACCGAGATGACTCTCGCAATTTCCTCTTTGCAATTTTTATGGAAGCTATTTTTGCACCGATCTTCGTACGGAATGACCCGACATTAGACAAACAAATCAAGGGAACATTTCATATCAAAAAAATTTATGTATGCGTAAATATGATTCAACAATTTATAATTAAATAAATATTCTTGTTTTTTATATTGTTTGCTCCACGCTTAATTTAATAATACACTCAACTTAAATTCATGCAAAAAAGGAACAAAAGTTTTTGTTAGTTTTATCACATAAGAGTCTCAAGTCTTTACAAACATTTGCAAAAATTTAATTTAATTAATAAAATATTTATAATGATTTTTTTCTTCATAATTAGTCTCAATATGCAAAATAAACACTTAAAATTGTCGACAACTATAAGTGATTCTAACAAACACTCCAACAACGCAATCATACTCATAAAATAAATTCAAGCAATAAACATGTGACGTGCACTTGTGGCATGCAATAATTAATAGCATTTTCCTGACCTCATCCCCGGTTTTTTATAACATCTACAGCCATGGCCAATTTCTCAACCATTTTCAAACAATGATGAAATCGCACACAGTTGAGTAACAATAATAAAAAAAAAATTATTCATCATTTATTTATAATCTAAAGACGCGATCTAAACATTATTTTTTCATTACATACAAGGAAGTAGCGGAGGAGGAAGATGTATCAACAATGCAACGGTTAAATTAATTACCAGTCTGACGGGTAATGTGCTTAAAAAAAAACGATCGCCTGAAGGTCGAGTTTATTTAGGATTTTGTTTCAATGTCATGGGCTTGAATACCGGTTGGTTAGCACAGATATAATCGTTTGTACTACATAAATACTATAAGAAAGTGGTTTCTCACTTTTACTACTCTATATCAGGATTTAATAAATAATTTGTTTGTTTTTTTTGCAATTGTTTGCTTAAGCAAAGTTTAAATTGAAATTAAATGAGTTGGAATGGACCACATTCTATTTATTTTTGCGTATAAAAAATCCTTTAAATTGTGTGTTGTGGTCTAATAAATGGATGAAAGAAAAAACTTAATTAATTAAAATGAATTTAAATATGCATGCACCGGCAAAAAGTTATAAAGTTTAAATTAACTAATTTTGCTTTTTAGTAGGAAAGTCTTGTTTAATACGTAACACATTCTGCTTCCGGCTCCAGTATTAGCATGTTCGATGATGTGAGAGTAACTGGATGATAATTAAATCTGCAATGTAATAAATGGGTGTACACTCCTAAATCAATTACATATCTAGTTCTGTAATACTTACTAGCTGCAACTAGGGTACAATAACACTGCAATACATTCCAAAAAGATTTTAAATTGTATTATTGTAATAATTTTGTCACTTCCAAATGGATTCGTAGAAATCTTATTGAGTTCTCTTATCATTGATAGAAAAATTGTTTAGCTTAATTTTGTTTACTATGTCGCTTCACGATTAAAACTTTAAAGATTTTGTAGCTTTAAGAAAGATTCTAAGTAGTATTACTCAGTTCTCTGATCATATGTTGCATTAAGATTAGAAGAAAATATGTCTAACTTATCCGAAAAATGGCTCAGTTGGGTGAAGCTTGAATCTTGGCGCATAAATTGTCGCAAGTTCGAGCTACAACTCCGGCAGAGCATTTTTAAGAAATTGTGGCATTTATTAATTCAGAATTTAAAGCATCATTGTTGTTTTATCCTAAACTATTTGCTTGAAATTAAAATTGAAAAAAAAAAGTTTTCTATCTATTTGTAAACGTTAGTGATCTGTAAATTGGATTTTGTTAATTTTTTAAAGTTTTGCAAAGAGATAAACCATCTAATTTCTTGATTACAAACACTTGGGCGGGTAGGTGAAGTACTCAAAAAGTTTTAATTCCGAGTAGCCCATCTACCCTAGTTTATTGAAACTTTGCTTCTGCAAAAAGAGGATAAACATCTAATGTTGTAGTTACAAACACTTGAGAGGGTAGTTGAGGCATTTTGGTACAAATAATTTTAATTTAGAGTAACCCACCTGTTTGCCCAAATATTAGTAATCTGTAAATTAAATTACAATTACATTTTTTTTTAAATTTTTGAGTCTGCAAAAAGGACAGACATTTAGTTTCTTGATTACAAACAAAGACTACTTGTCCACAAGTTTAATCTTAAGTACCCCGTTTACCCACTCAAGAGTTTGTTATCTTTACATTGAACTTTAATCTGTTTTGGGGGTTTTAATTGACTAAAAACATTTGGCCGGGTAGGTACCTAAAGACCAAACTATTTATTCGCAGTCATAAACTATAGTATTCCACATACTCGCCTAAGTGTTTATGATCCGTAAACAGTATTTTACAATCTTTTCTTTTAATTTAGTTATTTTTATTAAATTTTTAATCATTTTAATATTTTTTACAATGCTTAATACTTGTTTGGTTACTGAGTTACATCGGACTTTCCTTAACAAGGCCACAGAGTTTATTAAATCAAAGTTTCATTTTTATAATTTTGATCTGAAGGTTTTGAAGTTATACTTTTTATGATGAGTTTTAAATGAAGATTTTCTTCTTACTTAATGGCTTGTTTGTAATGGTACTTGTTGTTGTGTTGGTGATGACTCTTGCTATGTTAATTCACAGCTTTTTTTACCACCCAATGGTTCTCATTGTGGGGATTTTTTTGGGTTTTTCTCAAGAGAGTTTGCAAAAACTAAGTTTAAAAGTTGTAGGCGTGTGGTTTGGATTTGTGCTCCAATTGTGATCTAATTTCTTGATAACAACACTTGAATGAGTAGGCGGGGACTAAGTTCAAACTTTCTGGACGTGTGATTTAGATTAGTGTTGCTCAACCACCTACCCAATTGTTAATAATCTAATTTCTTAAACACCAACACTTGGATAAGTGAAGGTGAACTAACAAATTTTGTGAACTTGTGGTTTGAATTAGTTTTGCTCACCCACCCACTTGGGTTGGTAGGCGGGAACTAAGTTTGAACTTTGTGAAAATGTGATTTGGATTAATGTTGCCCACCTACCTACCCAATTGTTGGTTGTCTAATTTCTTGAACACCAACACTTGAGTGGGTGTGGAGAAATTAAATTCAAATTTTGTGGACATGTGATTTGGATTAGTGTTGCCCACCCACCCAGTTGTTGGTGGTCTAATTTTTTGAACACCAACACTTGGGTGGGTGGGCGGGAATCAAGTTCAAACTTTGTGGACATGTGATTTGGATTAGTGTTGCCCACCCACCTACCCAATTGTTGGTGATCTAATTTCTTGAACGCCAACACTTGGGTGGGTGGGCGGAAACTAAATTCAAACTTTGTGGGCATGTGATTTGGATTAGTGTTGCCCACCCACCCACCCAGTTGTTGGTGGACTAATTTCTTGAACACCAACACTTGGGTGGGTGGGCGGGAACTAAGTTCAAACTTTGTAGACATGTGATTTGGATTAGTGTTGCCCACCCACCCACCCAATTGTTGGTGATCTAATTTCTTGATCACCAACATTTAGGTGGGTGATTTGGATTAGTGTTGCCCACTTACCCACCCAGTTGTTAGTGGTCTAATTTCTTGAACACCAACACTTGGGTGGGTGGGAGGAAACAAAATTCAAAGTTTGTGGACATGTGATTTAGATTAGTGTTGCCCACCCACCCACCCAATTGTTGGTGGTCTAATTTCTTGAACACCAGCACTTAGGCGGGTGGGCAAAAACTGAATTCAAACTTTGTGGACATGTGATTTGGATTAGTGTTCTTGAACTGTAGCTACAGTCTTATAGTCCGGTCTAAAAATTACAGAATCCGACCAACCTACTGAAAGATTTTATTAGAATTATTGTCAAATAAGGCCTTAAAATGCAAAAAAAGAGCTATATAACAACAAAATTTAACTATGAGAACAAAAATTGAAATAACTTTTTTTTTAAATCATACCAAAATACGCCTTAAAACTATCAAATTTGACCAAACTATAGCAAAGTTTTGCTAAATTTGTATTTTAATCCCAAATTTGAAGATTTTATAGTCAATTTTTAAAATATTTATGTCTAATTTGATAGTTTCAAGCCAGATTTTGTAATTTAAAGATAGGTTTTTACATAATTTGGATGAATTTTGATATTACTTTTTATAACAATTTAATTTTGTTTGTTTTTTTTTTCAACATTTTTGGTATTTTGATTTAATTATTATATTACATTAAATTTTGATCAACTATGGTACTATTATGTTCCAATATTAGTAGTACTAATCTTAAGAATGATAAAAAATGTAGTCATTATTGACCCAAGCTATAACTAGTACGTAAATGAATAAAATTGATAACTTTTGAATAAAGCATTGGAGTTTGGTCAAATTTGGTACCAACATATTCTTATATTTTAAGCACTTAATCTAAAAATCATAAGAAAATCCGTACGGCCAATTAGTCAAAAAAAATCCGCACAATAAATTTGCCATAATGCCGTTTTCATTGATCTTCCCTTACTCAAGCTACTAATAGTGGGTACATTAATAAAACTTATAACTTTTAAACGATGCATTAGATTTTAATCAAAATTGGTACCAACACACTTCAATGTTGCTAGCATCAAACCTAAAACTTATAAACATATTCGTAAGGTCATTTTGCCATAATGGCATTTTTATTGATCTTCTCTAATTGAGACTATAACTTGGAGTAAGTTAACAAAATTTATAACTTTTGAATGGTGCATTGGGTTTTGATTAAATATGGTACTACGATACTTCAATATTATGGGTACCTAACCTTAAAGTTATAAAAAGATTCGTACGATCAATTTGCCAAAATAACGTTTCTATTGTTTTTCTCTAATCCAAGCTATTGTTAGTAGGTAAATTAATAAAATTTATAACTTTAGAATTATGCATTGAATTTTGACTAAACTCGGTAGCAACATACTTTAATATAATTAGCATAAACGATAAAATTTATAACAAAATTTGTACAATAAATTTGTTATAATGGCGTTTCATTGATCTTCCCTAACCCAAGCTACCAATAGTGGGTAATTTAATAAAATTCATAACTTTTGAACTATGCATTGGATTTTAATCAAATTTTGTTCCAACACACTTCAATGTTGTTAACACCAAACCTAAAAATTATTAACAAATCCGTACAGTCAATTTGCCATAATGACGTTTTTATTGATCTGTCTTAACCCAAGCTACTAATAGTAGGTAATTTAATAAAATTCATAACTTTTGAACGATGCATTGGATTTTAATCCAATTTTGAACCAACACATTCTAATATTGCTAGCACCAAACCTAAAAATTATAAACAAATCCGTACGGTCAATTTGCCATAATGGCGTTTTTATTGATTATCTCTAATCAAAGCTTTAACTTGTAGATAAGTTAATAAAATTTATAACTTTTGAATGAATTATTGGATTTGAATCAAATTTGGTACTAACATACTCCAATATTGTTAGCACCAAACCTAAAAATTATAAACAAATCCGTACAATCAGTTTGCCATAATGGCGTTTTTATTGATCTTTCTTAACCCAAGCTGTAACTAAGGGATAAGTTAATAAAATTCATAATTTTTGAATGATGCATTGGATTTTAATCAAACTTGGTACTAACACACTTCAGTAATGCCAGTTCCAAATCTAAAAAGAATAAAAGAATCCGTACGGCCAGTTTGCCATAATGACACTTTTATTGATTTTTTCTAGTTAAAAATATAACTTGTAGGTAAGTTAATAAAATTCATAACTTTTGAGTTATGATATGGATTTTGATCAAATTTGGTACTAACATACTTTAATATTGCACGAATTAAATCTAAAAGTTATAAAAAAATTGTACCGTCAATTTGCCATAATGGCATTTTTATTGATCTTCTCTAATTGAGACTATATCTTGGAAGTAAGTTAATAAAATTTATAACTTTTGAATGGTGCATTGGATTTTAATTAAATTTGGTGCAAAGATTCTTCAATATTATTGGTACCTTATCTTTAAGTTATAAAAAGATTTGTACGATCAATTTTCCAAAGTTACGTTTTTATTGTTTTTCCCTAACCCAAGCTACTAATAGTGGGTAATTTAATAAAATTCATAACTCTAGAATGGTGCATTGAATTTTGACCAAATTTGGTACAAACATACTCCAATATAACCAGCATCAATAGTTAAATTTATAAAAAAATTTGTACAGTAAATTTGCCATAATGGCGTTTTCATTGATCTTTTCTAACCTAAGCTTCTAATGGTGGGTAAATTAATAAAATTTATAACTTTAGAATGGTGCATTAGATTTTGACCAAATTTGGTACAAACATTTTTCAATATGACCAGCATTATTTATAAAATTTATAAAAAATTCCGTACGGTAAATTTGTCATAATGGCGTTTTTATTGATCTCTTCTAACCCAAGCTACTAATAGTGGGTAATTTAATAAAATTCATAACTCTCGAACAATGCATTAAATTTTGACCAAATTTGGTACAAACTAACTACATTATAATCAGCATCAATGGCAGAATGTATATAAAAAATCCGTACGGTAAATTTGCTATAATGGCGTTTTTATCTTTCATAACCCAAGCTACTAATAGTGGGTAATTTAAAAAAATTGTAACTTTTAAACAATGCATTGTATTTTAATCAAAATTGGTAACAACATACTCCAATGTTGTTAACACCAAACCTAAAACATATAAACAAATCCGTACGGTCAATTTGCCATAATGACGTTTTTATTGATCTTTTCTAATCAAAGCTATAACTTGTAGATAAGTTAATAAAATTCATAACTTTTGAATGAATTATTGGATTTAAATTAAATTTGGCACTAACATACTCCAATATTGCTAGCACTAAATTTAAAAATTATAAACAAATCCGTGTGGTCAATTTGTCATAACAGCGTTTTTATTGATCTTTCCTAACCCAAGCTGTAACTAAGGGATAAGTTAATAAAAGTCATAACTTTTGAATGATGCATTAGATTTTAATCAAACTTGGTACTAACACACTCCAGTATTGCCAGTTCCAAATCTAAAAATAATAAAAGAATTTGTACGGCCAATTTTCCATAATTACATTTTTATTGATTTTCTCTAATTAAAGCTATAACTTATAGGTAAGTTAATAAAATTCATAACTTTTGAGTAATAATATGAATTTTGATGAAATTTGGTACTAACATACTTTAATAATGCATGCACCAAATATGAAAATAATGAAAAAATTTGTACCGTCAATTTGCTATAATGGCATTTTTATTGATCTTCTCTAATTGAGACTATAACTTGGAAGTAAGTTAACAAAATTTATAACTTTTAAATGGTGCATTGGGTTTTGATTAAAATTGGTACAACGAAATTTCAATTTTATTGGTACCTTACCTTAAAGTTATAAAAAAATTCGTACAATCAATTTGCCAAAATAACGTTTTTATTGTTTTTCTCTAACCCAAGCTATTGTTAGTAGGTAAATTTATAAAATTCATAACTTTAGAATGGTGCATAAAATTTTGATCAAACTTTATACAATCATACTCCAATATAACCAGCATCAATAATAAAATTTATAAAAAAATCCATGAAGCAAATTTGCCATAATGGCGTTTTCATTGATCTTCTATAACCTAAGCTACTAATAGTGGGTAATTTAATAAAATTCATAACTCTAGAATGGTGCATTGAATTTTGACCAAATTTGGTACAAACATACTCCAATATAGCCATCATCAATAATTAAATTTATTAAAAAATCCGTACGGTAAATTTGCTATAATGGCGTTTTCATTGATCTTTTCTAACCTAAGCTTCTAATAGAGGGTAAATTAATAAAATTTATAACTTTAGAATGGTACATTAGATTTTGACCAAATTTGGTACAAACATTTTCCGATATGACCAGCATAAATAATAAAATTTTAAAAAAATTCCGTACGGTAAATTTGCCATAATGGCGTTTTTATTGATCTTGTCTAACCCAAGCTACTAATAGTGGGTAATTTAATAAAATTTATAACTCTCGAAAAGTACATTGAATTTGGCCAAATTTTGTACAAACATACTACATTATAACTAGCATCAATGACAAAAATTATAAAAAAATTCATACGGTGAATTTGCTATAATTACGTTTTCATTAATCTTTTCCAACCCAAGCTACCAATATTAGGTAAATTAATAAAATTCATAACTTTAGAATAGTGCATTGAATTTTGACCAAATTTGGTACAAACATACTCCAATATAGGTAGCATCAATGATAAAATTTATAAAAAAATCCGTACTGTAATTTTGCCATAGTGGCGTTTTCATTGATCTCTTCTAACCCAAGCTACTATTAGTGGGTAATTTAGTAAAATTCATAACTTTAGAATGGTGCATTGAATTTTGACCAATTTTAGTACTAACATACTCCAGTATAACTAACATCAATAATAAAATTTATAAAAAAATCCGTACGGTAAAATTGCCATAATAGCGTTTTTATTGATCTTCCCTAACTCAAGCTACTAATAGTAGATAAAATAATAAAATTTATAACTTTAGAATAGTGCATTGAATATTGACCAAATTTTATTCAAACATACTCCAATATAACCAGCATGAATGATAAAATTTATAACAAAATCCGTACGGTAAATTTGCCATAATGGCGTTTTCATTGATCTTTCCTAACCCAAGCTACTATTAGTGGGTAAATTATTAAAATTAATAACTTTAGAATAGTGCATTGAATTTTGACCAAATTTGGTAAAATTTACACCATTATAACTGGCATCAATGATATAAAGTATAAGAAAATCCGTACAGTAAATTTGCTATAATGGCGTTTTCTTTGATCTCTTCTAACCCAAGCTACTATTAGTGGGTATTTTAGTAAATTTCATAACTGTAGTGCATTGAATTTTGACTAAATTTGGTTCAAACATACTTCAATATTACCAGCATCAATAATAAAATTTATAAAAAAATCCGTACGGTAAATTTGCTATAATGACGTTTTTATTGATCTTCCCTAACCCAAGCTACTAATAGTAGTAAATTAATAAAATTTATAACTTAAGGATGGTGCATTAAATTTTGATCAAATTTGGTACAAACATACTCTAATATAACGAGCATCAATGAAAAAATTTATAAAGAAATCCGTAAAGTAAATTTGCCATAATGGCGTTTTTATTGGTCTTCCCTAACCCAAGCTTCAAATAGTAGGTAATTTAATAAAAATTATAATCTTAGAAAGGTGCATTGAATTTTGACTAAGTTTTGTACAAATATACTCCAATGTAACTCTCATCAATGATAAAATTTATAAACAAATCCATACAGTAAATTTGCTATAATGGCGTTTATTTAAGCTACTATTAATAATAAACTTTTTAATCACTTTTTTATTGAACTTTTTGTACAACTAAAATCAGGTTGTGGACTAGTAGTGAGCAATAGCCGATTGTTTAATACGTGTTTACCCTCCAGAGCCGCCAGATGGCGTGCTATCTTCTGCTGGAAAGCTGGAGGGTCGAGAATAGGCTATTGTTCACTACTTGGACTATAATAGTAGCACATATTGTGTTCTTAATAATTGTTATTAATTAATCATTGTAGCAGATAATTATTAATTGAATCAATCTTCCTAATTTAATAAATTGCCTGCTATATAATTTTATTGACGCGTGTCATTCATCTGTTATTTGATATTTTCTCAACAATGTAAAATAATATAATAAAATAAGAGCTCGGTAATAAACTCACTTGATATAAAAGACACCTTATCAATCAGCAGTCTATCGTTTTCTATTGGTGTGTGTAAAACGTAAACGACTATTTGATATTCGATCAAATTGATCAGAGCGCGTTGCTCTCAATTGCGAATCTCGCGTTCGCCCGTCGATTTATCACAGGCGCACGCCTCTCTCCGCCAAGCCATCTCATACTCTCACTGCTTGTCATTTCACCTTTCTACCGGTTCTTCTTCTTCAGCATGTGGGTCACAAGAACGAACACCTTGCATTTGAATAACAAAACAAACAAAAATGTGTCCTATCACTTAATCTAATATTTATTATAAGCGACAGCTGTTTAGGCTATAAATATTAGAATTACACAAAGATAAAAATAATTTTAAAAAATGTTTTAGATTTAATAAACTCACCACCAGTGCACTATCTAATGGAAATCACTTACCTAGAACAAAAATAATATTATTAGATTGGATCAAAATTGTAAATAAATTATAAATTACTAAACTAAACCAGGACATCAAAATTTCTTTTGAAACAACTTAAATTTCCATTCAATCTCAATAAACTGATTTGTTTTAATTACTTATTTTGGTTGTGTGAAAATCATTTAAAATGGATCAGTGGATCAGTTTTTGATCATTAAAATTAATGTGATCTGGGAACTGGAATATCTTTTAGTTATAGTGTAATAAAAATTTGAATAATTATTAGGTCAAAAACACGGGCAGCAGTAAAATCGGGCCGTTTGATCCGAAAATCTACATCTCCCACTATATGGCCGCTATAAATTTTCAAAACGGTTTTTATTTCGGTACATTAAACGCGGAAATACACGCGTTTTAGTGTGCGCCGCGACGCGCTTAAATGTATTTCTGCGATGGTCGCTTTCATTGTTTGGATTTATCAACTCAATCAAGTTGAATTAATTGTTTAATTTATTGTATGTTTTCAAATGAATTTGGTAAAATGTTTAATACTTGTTGCTACCAAATCTGCGAGAAATCTGTATTTTAATTGTAATAATTTGTGCAAAGTTAATAATTTATTGCAGGTTCAAACCCAAGTCTGGGTAGAACATTTTAAAAAATTGTGGCATTTATTAATTCATGGTATTAATCTAATTACATGATTAATCTGGGTGGACCAGATACAATGTCTCATTAGTATCGCTTCTATTCTCTTAATTAATGGGTTGATAGTATCTATTTGTGTTTGCAGGTACATATTCAAAGGCAGCTGTCATGTGATAACACAATTGTAAGCCCTAAAATATAGTTTGTATCAATTGTAACAATTAGTTAAAAATTGTTGAATGTTAGCTGAATTATTTATATAAATTTCAAATTACTTAAGCTTATGGGTACGCAACGTCCACTTAAGTGCTTTACAAAAATCTTAAATTTCTTTTCAAATAAATGTATCTTTTTGTAGCTTTCATTATAATCAGAAAACTTTTTAATAATATATTAAATAAAAATATGTTGCATTTAATTAAGTATTATTAATTACGGTATAATTAATAAAATTGATAATCACAATGCAATTGACCTCGTTCGAGTCATCTTATAGATGGTTTCACGCCAGATAAAATAATTAAGATTGATAGCACTGAATACATCAAAGTCTCGCTGAAAGAATGATTGATACACGAATAATCTACATCTTTAATTCGTCCATTCATAAAGCGCGGATTACTTAATTTGCTGAGGAAATTGTTTCCTAAAATTTCTACCGATTTAATTTAATGATAAAATTATATACGGAGATATGAGGCGCGTCATTTGGAATTATGAATAAGCGACTCTCTCACATTCAAGACATTTCTAGTTCAAGGACTGTATGTGTATAGTATATACGAAGCACAAACGAGATAAAGATACTTCTTAGGGAAGAGATTGTATTGTACTAAATAACTTAACTGAATTACGAGAAGTCTCTGAGGAAAATTTGTTATTAACATGACCTAGAAAATTTAAACATATTTAATAAAAAAATTGCATAATTAAATAATTTTAATTACGCAATTTCCTCTGCAACAAATTACATAAGACAGGAAGTTCTTAATTTATTTTGGAGGTCATCTGATTTTTAAATAATAATCTTTTTGTTGGTTTTAAATGCCAAACACTTCTTTACTTTGAAAACGAAAATTTTAAAGTAATTCGAACTTCCGGGTTATAATTAATTCTAATTTTGTTGTTACTTATATTGTAATAATATAATGACATTTTTTCTTAGTCAAACATTGGTGTTACAGTTTGTGTAATAAAGTAATTAGGTATTTAGCAAGGACTTATATATTGTTATATAATGTCGTGTAAAAATTCACACCTGAATTGTCTTAATTTTGTCGTAATAATAAAAGTGAGAAGTAGTTTGCAAATGCAAGGACCGTAGAAAATTAATTAAAATAACAATGAAGATAATTTATGATATAATTTATTTATGCGGTAAATATTGTTGCTCAAAATTTGTAACAAAAATTTGTCGAAATATTTCTTATTCTACAACTTTTTTTTTTCTAATCTAAAAATATTTATTTTTTTTTTTTTTTTGGTGATTCCTAACAATATTTTAATGTTTCAAGATAGTTTATAACTAGATTTTGGTACTTTTTGACAATTGTTTAAAATTTTAAAACCGTATTTTGCTACTTTTCAACCATTTTTGGCTAGATTTTGTTTGGTTTTTAATATTTTATGGCAATATTTTGCTATATTTTACTTTATATGAAATATTTTTATACTTTAAGGCCGGATTTTAATATTTTATAGGCTGATTTTACTATTTTTGACTTTTTATAAATAGAATTTTGAACAGTTTTCAACAAAATGTTACTATTTTATTAATATTTTAATAATTTATAACTGTATTTTGTTATTTTTTAAAATATCTTAATAAATTTGACATTTTTCAACAGTTAATGGCCGGATTTTGGTGCTTTCTGACTATATTTTGATGTTTTATGGTTGGATTTTGCTATTTTTGACATTCAATGAATAAAATTTTGCACTTTTTGGTTTTGTATTTTTTAAACAATATTCCTCAGCCAAGTTTTGAAGTTTTTAAAATTTCTTGTAAATAATTACACTTTTTAGCAGTTTATGTGCAGTTTTTGGTGCTTTTTTACAATAGCTTAAAACTGGATTTTGCTATTTTAGACATTATGAATAGAATTTTACATTTTTTAAATGTTTATTGGCCAATTTTTAGAGGTTTCTAACAATATTTTGAAATTTTATAGCGGGTTTTTGCTATTTTAAAGATTTTATAAAAGTTTGTGCACTTTTCAACAGTTTGTAGCTGCATTTTGGTGCTTTTTAACAATATTTTGAAGTTTTAAAGCCGGATTTTCTTGTTTTTGATTTTTTTTTGTTTTTTTCCTTTTTTTGTTTTTTCCTTTTTTTTTTGATTTTTTTTTTCTAAAAATGTTTAGTTTTGCACTTTTCAATAGTTTATTTTAGTTTTTTTGTGAGCGGGTCTTTGCTACGCTACTGGTCAATGCTTTTAGAATGCGAAGAAAACGTTAAAAAAGTTTTCAAAATTTTTATTATTGTTTCAATGTTACTATAGATTTGCCAATTTTTTAAGTGTTTTGGTGTTGCCCGCTCACCCGCCCAAGTATTTGTAGTTCAATGTTTTAAATACAAACACTTGGGTGGGTGGGCGGAAACAAAGTTTACATTTTGTGGACGTATAGATTGGATTGGTGTTTTTGGCTACCAGTTTAAGTGTTTCTAATCTATATTTTTTAGTTAGGTTGGCAAACGGAACTAAGTTTAAATTTTGAGGGTGTGTAGTTTGGTTTGGTATTGCCCACTCACCCGCCCAAATGTTTGTGGTCCAATTTCTTTAACACAAACATTTGGGTGGGTGGATGGGAACTAAGTTTAAATTTTGTGGGCGTGTAGTTTGGTTTGCAAAAATTGGGTTCATTATACACGACTCTTCATGCTACCAGTAAGGATATTAACAATTTTTTGTTTCTAAATTCTTTTACTGTATTTGTAGTTAGGTATATTAGGTTTATTATATCAAATTTAATTCCTAAAATTGCGATAACCACAGTGAAAAACTTAAAAAAATTGATTTTGAGTTCAGAATAACTTACTTCTTTTTGCAGCCAGTAATGATTTTAATAGTTTTTTGTTTCAATTTTGTTTAAGTATACTTGTAGTCAGATATATCAGGCTAAACTAAACTAAATTTGATTAAAATATTTCAAATATTGCGCCATGTACAGTAAAAAAAAAATAATAAAAGTCATACGGATTCAAAATAACTTACTCCTTCTTGCAACATGTTAATATTTTTTTGTTGCACTTATAGTCGATTATATCAAGCTATCGTAAACCAAATTTGATGAAAATATTCCAATAACTGCTCTATCCACAAAAAATTGATAAAAGTTGTTTTGAATTCAGAATAACCTACTTCTTCTTGCGCCTAGTAATGATATCAATAATTTTTTGTTCCAAAATTTTGTATGTATTTACAGTCAATTATATCAAGCTATCGTAAACCAAATTTGATAAAAATACTCTAAAAATTGCGCTATCCACAGGCAAGAAAATGAAACACTTTAGGTGTAGTTGAAAAAAGCTACATCTTGGAACACTTAAAAGAAAATTAATTTGGAAACATGTTAGATACACTTAGAAACAGTTCGGTTGAACCCAAAAATCCAAACTATCTTTAGTGGCAACTAACTAGAGCTTTATAAACCAATTATAAGATTTACGTAGATCTACATCAAATTCTGCATTTTTTGGTACTAGATTTTACTAAGATGGTATTTAATATTTAAACAATAGAAACGAACACAAGATTAGCAACAAAATACAAATATTTCCATACTTTATGAACAGATTTTGCTATTTTTGACATTTTATGAAAATAAAATTGTAATTTTCAACCAAATTTGGTGCTTTGTGACAATATTTTGATGTTTTAGGGACGGGTTTTAGTGGTTTTTAAGAATATGTTGATATTTTATGGTTGCATTTTACTATTTTTGATATTTTATGAAAAGAATTTTGCACTTTTCAACAGTTTATGCCCGAATTGTGATACTTTCAACAATATGTTGATGTTCCAAGACCAGATTTTGCTATTTTTCACATTTTATTATTAGAATTTTGCACTTTTCAACAGTTTATGCCCGAATTTTGATACTTTTAACCATTTTTTGATGTTTCAAGACCAGATTGTGCTATTTTTGGCTTTATATTATTAGAATTTTGCATTTTTAACAGTTTAAGCCCAAATTTCGATACTTCTAACAATTTTTTGATGTTCCAAGACCAGATTTTGCTATTTTTTACATTTTATTATTAGAATTTTGCACTTTTCAACAGTTTATGCCCGAATTTTGATACTTTTTACAATATTTTGATGTTCCAAGACCAGATTTTGTATTTTTTACATTTTATTATTAGAATTTTGAACTTTTCAACAGTTTATGCCCGAATTTTGATACTTCTAACAATATTTTGATGTTCCAAGACCAGACTGTGCTATTTTTGACTTTATATTATTAGAATTTTGCATTTTCAACAGTTTAAGCCCGAATTTCGATACTTCTAACAATTTTTTGATGTTCCAAGACCAGATTTTGCTATTTTTTACATTTTAATATTAGAATTTTGCACTTTTCAACAGTTTATGTCCGAATTTTGATACTTTTAACAATATTTTGATGTTCCAAGACCAGATTTTGTAGTTTTCACATTTTATTATTAGAATTTTGCACTTTTTAACAGTTTAAGCCCGAATTTTGATACTTCTAACCATTTTTTGATGTTTCAAGACCAGATTGTGCTATTTTTGGCTTTATATTATTAGAATTTTGCATTTTCAACAGTTTAAGCCCGAATTTCGATACTTCTAACAATTTTTTGATGTTCTAAGGCTAAATTTTGCTATTTTTCACATCTTATTAATAGAATTTTACACTTTTTAACAGTTTATGCCCGAATTTTGATACTTCTAACAATTTTTTGAAGTTCCAAGACCAGATTTTGCTATTTTTAACATTCTATATAAGTTTAAATTTTAATGGTGTGCAGTTTAAATTGGTGTTCTCTGGCTACCCGTTCGAGTGTTTGTAATCTAATTTTTTAGTTGAGTAGGCAACCTGAAACTAATTTTAAATTTTGTTGGTGTGTGAAATTATGAAAAGCGTTTTTAAAAATATTTAAAAAAAAATTTAGACAATTTCCTAAATTTTTTGATTTAATTAAAATAAATAGGAGTTTAAAAAAAAATCAGAAAATTTTATTGAATTTCATAAATTGCTTCAAAAATTATATTGATCAAAATTTAGTTTCTAACAAAATTTTGTAATAGAATGCAAATTAAATTTTTAAATCTGACACAAATTAGTGGAAGTATAAAAAGGGTTTTTAGAAATATTTTTAGAAAGTTTTAACCAACTTACTATACTGGTTTAAAAATTATAGCAACTTTTTTGATTTAATTAAAATTCAATTTGATACAAAATTTTGTAATAAATTGAAAATTTAATCTTCAAATTTGATGAAAATTGGTAGAAATATAAAAAGAGTTGTGAGAAATATTTTTAGAAAATTTTGACCTATTTCTTAAAATATTTCAAAAATTATAGCAATTTTTTGATTTGAATAATATTTAGTTTCAAGCAAAATTTTGTAATAAAATGATATCTCATTTTTTTAATTTAATAAAATTTAGTAAACGTCTGTAAAAGGCCTTTAAGAGTATTTTCAGAAAATTTAATCAAATTTCATAAATTGGTTCAAAAATTATAGCAACTTCTTTGATTTGATTAAAATTTAGTTTTAAACAAAATTTTGTAATAAAATGAAAATTAGGGTTCCTATTTTGATGAAAATTAGTAGAAGTATAAAAAGGGGTTTTTAGAAATATTTTCAGAAAATTTTATCCAATTTCCTAAACTGGTTCAAAAATAATAGCAACTTTCTTGAGTTGATTAAAATTAAAATTTAAACAAAATTTTGACCTAAAATGAAAATTAACCTAATTAATTTGATGAAAATTGGCTTAAAGATCTAGAAGGCCTTTAAGAGTATTTCCAGAATTTTTTATTAAATTTCATAAATTGGTTAAAAATTAACAGCAACTTTTTTGATTTGGTTAAAACTTAGCATGAAACAAAATTTTGTAATAAAATAAAAATTAAATTTTCTGATTTGACAAAAACTAGTACAAATACAAAAAAGGTTTTTAGAAATATTTTCAGAAAATTTTAACTAATTTCTCAAATTGGTTCAAAAATTATAGCAACATTTTTGATTTAATTAAAATTTAGGTTGAAACAAAATTTTGTAATAAAATGAAAATTATTTTTTTTAATTTGATGAAAATTAGTAGAAGTCTGAAAAACGTTTTAAAATTTTTTTTTAGAAAATTTGAACAATTTTTTAACTAGGTTCAAAAATAATAGCAACTTTTTTGATTTGATTAAAAGTTAGCTTAAAACAAAATTTTGTAATAAAATGAAAATTAAATTTTCTAGTTTATTAAAAATTGGTAGAAATAAGTAAAGGATTTTCAGAAATGTTTTCAGAAAATTTTAACCAATTTTCTAAACTGGTTCAAAAATTATAACAATTTTTTTTATTTAATTAAAATTCAATTTGAAACAAAATTTTGTATTAAAATGAAAATAAGCTTTTCTAATTTAATGAAAATTGGTAAAGGTATGAAAAGGGTTTCTAGAAAAATTTTACAAAAATTTATAACTAATTTTCTTAATTGATTCAACAATTATAGCAACTTTTTTGATTCGATTAAAATTTGGTTTTAAGCAAAATTTTGTAATAAAATGAAAATTTAATTTTTTAATTTAATGAAAATTGGCATGCGTATGTAGAAAGCCTTTATGAGCATTTTCAGAAAATTTTATTAAATTTTATAACTTGGTTCAAAAATAATAGCAACTTCTTTGATTTGATTAAAATTTAGTTTTAAGCAAAATTTTGTAATAAAATGAAAATTACATTATTTAATTTAATGAAAATTGGCATACGTATGTAGAAGTTTATTAAGAGTTTTTTCAGAAATTTTTATAAAATTTCATCGATTGGTTAAAAAATAATAGTAACTTCTTTGATTTGATTGAAATTAAGTTTGAATTAAAATTTTGTAATAAAATGAAAATTAAAATGTTCAATTTATTAAAAATTGGCGTACGCTTGTAGAAGGCCTTTAACAGTATTTTCAGAAAATTTTATTAAATTTTATAATTTGGTTAAAAAATATTAGCAACTTTTTTGATTTGATTAAAATTTAGTTAGAAACAAAATTTTGTAATAAAATGAAAATTAAATTATTTAATTTGATGAAAATTGGTAGAAGTTTGTAGATGCTTTTTAAAAATCTTTTATGAAAATTTTAATTTATTTTCTAAATTTGTTCAAATATTATAGCAACTTCTTTGGTTTGATTAAAACTTAGTTTCAAGCTAAATTTTGTAATAAAATAAAAATTAAATTTTTTAATTTATTGAAAATTGGTAGATCTATGCAAATAGTTTTTAAAAATATTTTTAGAAAAGTTTAGCCAATTTCTTAAATTTGTTCAAAAATTATAGCAACTTTTTTGAATTGGTTAAAATTTAGTTTTTAGCAAAATTTTGTAATAAAATGAAAATTAAATGCTCTAATTTGATAAAAATTGGTAGAAATATGTAAAAGATTTTTAAAAATATTTTCATAAAATTTTAGCCAGTTTCTTAAATTAGTTCAAAAATTATAGCAACTTTTTTGATTTGATTAAAATTTAGTTTTAAGCAAAATTTTGTAATAAAATAAAAACTTATTTTTTTAATTTAATGAAAATTGACATACGTATGCAGAAGGCCTTAAACAGTATTTTCAGAAAATTTTATTAAATTTCATAAAATGGTTCAAAAATAATAGCAACTTTTTTGATTTGAATAAAGTTTAGTTTAAAACAAAATTTTGTAAAAAAATTAAAATTAATTTTTTTTAATTTAATAAAAATTGCTTGAAGTATAAAAAGGGTTTTTAGAAATATATTTAAAAAAATTTAAACACTTTTCTAAATTGTTTTAAAAATTATAGCAACTTTTTTGATTTGATTAAAAATTAGTTTCTAACAAAATTTTGTAATAAAATGAAAATTATTTTTTTCAATTTAATGAAAATTAGCTTTTGTATGCAGAAAGTTTTAAAGAATATTTTCAGAAAACTTTAACCAATTTTATAAAATTGTTCATAATTTAGAGGTATTTTTTTGATTTGATTAAAATTTTGTTAAAACCAAAAAAATGAAAAATAAATTTTGTAGTTTCATAAAAATTTTCATACGTATGTAGAACGCTTTTGAGAGTATTTTCAGATTATTTCAACCCATTTCATAAATTTGTTTAAAAATCATAGCAAGTTTCTTAATTGAATTGAAATTCAGTTTAAACCAAAAACTTGTGATAAAATAAAAATTATTTTTGTAAATTTAATGAAAGTCAGCCTAAGTATGTAAAAGTTTTTTAAGAGTATTTTCAGAAAATTTTATTCAATTTCATAAATTAGTTCAAAAATTGTAGCAATATTCTTGATTTGATTAGAATTGTGTCAGAATCAAAAACTTGCAATAAAATAAAAATTATTTATTTAAATTTGATGAAGATTGGCATAAGTATGTAGGAGATTTTATGGATTATTTGCAGAAATTTTCATTTAAATTCACCAACTGGTTCAAAAATGATAGCAACTTTTTTAGCTTGATTAAAATTTTGTTAAAATAAAAAAATTATAATAAAATAAAAATTATATTTTTTAATTCAATGACAATTGGTATACGTATGCATAATGCTTTTAAGAGTATTTTCAGAAAAAATTATTTAATTTCATAAATTGGTTTAACTATTATTGCAATTTTTTTGATTTGATAGAAATTCACTTTGAATCAAAAATTTGTAATAAAATAATAATTAAATTTTGTAATTTGATGAAAATTATAAAAAGTATAAAAAAGACTTTTAAGAGTATTTTCAGAAAATTTTAATTAATTTTATGGCATATTTTAAAAATTATAGCAACTTTTGTAATTTGCTTAAAATTTAGATTGAAACAAAATTTTGTAATAAAATGAAAACTAAATTCTTTAATTTGGCTTAAGTATGAAAAAAGGTTATTGAGAGTATTTTCAGACTATTTTAATAAATTTTATATATAGATTCAAAAATTATAGTAATTTAATGATTTGATTAAAATTTTGAATTAAAAAAAAAAAAAAAATCACAAACAAAAAAATATTTTTTTTTAAATTATTGCTAGTTTTCCAGCTAGAAATAATCAAAAAATTTACCATATTTTTTTGTAATTTAATTTCTACATTTATATATAAAATTTTAGACATAATGTACTAACAAATCAAACAAAATTTGACGTGTTTCATTATAAATGGAATAATGCGGCCATTAACTTGAAACGATGAATCTAAATATTAAAAAAATTAAGTCTTTCTTGAAAAGTCAAAATCTTGAAATAAATCTGCAAATCCGACTTAAAATCAGACAAGAAAAAAACAATATTTGGCTATAATCTGTCAAGATATGCAAATCTTGCATTGTAGCATATTTAATATTATTTTAAAATACTTAAAACGAGATATTTTAAATCCAACAATAACTTACCCAACTCACTAAAGTGAATACAAAATTTGTAAAAAGTAATTCCATGTTTTATATATTAAAATGCAATCTTTTTGTAATTTTAGTTAGGAAGGATATTGTTTAATTTTTAACGACATACTGCCGGCGTTTTCGTGCGAACCGCGATGATAATCTCCCACGTGATTAATTATTATAAGGCAACCCGTTAATACCACATGGAAATGTCAGGCTCTACGCACTTTTCCTGTTATAATTAACCTTTTCTGACTAATATAACCATAATTACAATGTGTGCTCGCACATATTTAATACAACAAAAAAAACGAAACGCAACATACTAACCCAAATTATAAATAATAATAATATTTATTATATTAATTGTATATTTTTTTACTAATAATTATGGAAAATTGTTATTATTAGAAAGTATTGAATTATTTTTCCGTTTAATCTTTTGCTTCAGCTACTATAACGAATCTGAATAAATGTGTTTGATGTGAACAGACATGTAATTACGTAATTTCCAATTAATGAAATCATCAATGATTTTTTTTTTCAAGCTAGCTCCGTTATACGTTTATTGTTATTGTTGGTCGACCTTGATGTCATTTTTTACACAATTATTGTGGATGGCTTCATAAAATTAACAAGTAATTGATTTACCTTGAAGTATCCGTCCAAAATAGATTTCTGATTGAATAAACAAAGCCATAAAGTATAACTTTAGTTAACCTTTAATTAATACAATATATTATAATAATTTTTTTTTGTATTACTTCTTTGCTTATATTTAATTGTATCCTGAAGCAATGTTTAGATATTGTATTATCTATTTTGTTGTGCTCATGTTATAATTTTAAGGTTGGTACCTATCTATTTATGCAGTATTTAGTTTATATTTTTCTCAAATTTTATAGTGATTTTTTGTAAAATTATGGGTTCTGCATGACCATTAACAATGCTGGAATTTAAGATGAATTAGAAAAATTTTAAAAATATATTTTAATTTTTTTAATTTTAATTTTGAGGTGTAATTTTTATTTTATGGTTAATCCAAATTTTGTTGAAAATACTGGTCTAAGTATGACCATAAAAAATGCAGTGTTTATGAAAAAAAAAATCAAATTTTGTAATTCTTGAATTTAATTTTGAGGTTATTACCTGATCAAGCAATATTTATTTTATATTTTTTCCAAAATTTGTAAGCATGACCATAAACTATGCTGTGATTTAAGATGAAATACAAATTTTTCCAAAAGTTCAGACGTTTTTTTTTTTTGTAATTTTTAAAGTGGTTTTTGTATGGGCAATATTAGTTTTATACTTTTTTTAAAGTTTGTAATGTTTTGTTCAAAATTATGGTCTCTCTATATAGAATTCAAAATTAAGAATGAAATCAAAATTTAAAAGAAAAATTATAAAATATTTTTTGGATTTTTTTAATTAAGTTTTGAGATTTTTACCTGTTTAAGAAATATTTGTTTTATACGTTTTTTTTTTTTTAATTTGTAGTATTTTGTACAAAATTATCGTCCTATCAAGACTACAAAAGAATTCTGTGATTAAAGATGATTACAAAATTTTCTAAAACATTTAAAAAAATCTACTTTGCACCACTAACTATTTTGAAAAATATCTAATTTTAATTTTGAAACTGATATCTGCTTAGGCGATATTTATTTATACTCTTTTCAAAGATTGTAATGGTTCAAAATGTTGGTAAATTGCATCAAAGAAAAATCTACCTAAAAGCGACAAATTATATGTATGTTTTCATTCAGAATTTTTAAAGAGAAGAAATGCACATTTTAGAATCTTTTGAAGAATTGAAAAGAACTGCATTGGAAGTAAATGAGTTTGTAGTCTGAGTAATAGGCAATGGATTTTTTCACAAACTATGTCTTAACTCTAAATTATGATGTTGAGAGTTTTGAAAAACGTATAAAAACTTTAGGTGACACATTGGAGAGGTTTAAATTGATTTGAAGTTTTAATTATATTTATTTGATAATGGCACAATTATTAACTTAAGTAAAGGTAGATTCTAAATTTAGAAAATGCGATTAGTCAGTTTTGCCTGAAGTAGAGACGGACAAGAACCGGAAACTAAAGACAAACAAAATAAGCTTAAGATTGTCACGTTGGCATTATAGCTATAGTTGTAAGAGATTGTTTTACGAGTACCAGGTCAATTGTTGATCAATGAATTAATTAAGAAGATTGCTTTGTGTTTCTTTGAACAATTTACCGCTAATTTTTGCGTTAAGATCATACAGAACACATCATTTGTTACCACTCACAGCTTATCATTGGAGTAGTGCAAGTTAGGATTGGATTGGAAGGGAGTTTTAAATGGCGTAGAGTAGTATTCAGCGATAATTCAAGGTTTTTTTGATAACGGTTAGATGAGGAGGAAACTTTGGTTGACATTTAGAGATAAAGGATATTGAAAGATCTTAGGGCAATATTGGAATTTTATTGTGTACGTTGGAATAGCATGTCACACAAGTTTAAGGAACTACCGTTGAGATACTTTCCAGGTTACTATGATACTTTGGGAGACGTTATTTGAGAAATTTTGTATATTTTGAAAGGATTTTTAGAGAAGAAGAAGAAAAAAAACATGAAAAGTCCTTAAGGTGCTTTGAGACATTAGAATAGCTTACTGAACATTTAAAAATTTAAAGGATTTTATGACAGACATCAGGATCTTTACAAGTTACTAAAATAACTCAAATAATATTGAAATAATATTGAAATAATATCTTGGAGGAGGGTGTTATAAAAGAGATTATTTCAGATCTTGGGGGTGACAAAAAAATTTGAAAGAACATTGGAAAAGTTTGTGTGGAATTGATAGCTTTTCCAAGAGTAGCAAATTTCTAGAAAGTAAAGCTACAAAAAGTGTTTAATTTTAATCGCAAAGCGACAAAGTATCACAGAATTAAGTTAAAAACTGTTTACTATCAACCGCAAAGCGACAAATGATAAAAAAACTTAGTAATACTACTTGAATCTCCTGGAAGCTACAAAATGTTTTTAGTTTAAATAAAAGTATTACAGAATTAATCTAGAAAACTTTACTTTCAATCGCGATGCAACAAATTTAAAGAAAATTAAGTAATACTATTCAGACTTTTTCCAAAAGCTAGAAAACTTTATTATGAAATACAAAACGACAAATGATAGGAGAACTAAGTTATACTATTTACAGTCCCTTTGGAAGCTATAAAATGTTTTTATTCACTATTAATCAAATCAAAAGAATATCAAGTAATACTACTTAGAGTTCTCTTGAAAGCCACAAAATGTTATTAGTTTTAAACACAGAATCAAGCTGAAAAGTGTTTATTATCAATCGCAAAGCAACAAATGATAGGAAACCTAAGTTGTACTACTTGTTTTTAGTTTTAATCACGACGCGACATATCACATATTTCCCGAAGCTAAAAAATGTTTTTGGTTTTAATAGCGAAGCCACAAAATATAACAGAATTAAACTGAAAAGCGTTAAATATAAATCGCAAAGCGACAAATCATAAAAGAAGAAAGTTTAGCTAATTGGAGTCCTCCTGGAAGCTATAAAATGTTTTAGTTATAATTGCAAAGCGACATTATTGCAGAATTAAGCTGAAAAGTGTTAACTTTTAATTGCGAAGCGACAAATGATGAAAAAAGAAAGTTTAGCTAATTAGAGCCTTTCTTAAAGCTACAAAATGTTTTACTTTTAATCGCGAAGCGATAAAGCATCACAGAATTAAGTTGGAAAAGTTTACCATCCATCGCGAAGCGACAAATGATACAATAATTTGTTAATAAATGTTTTTCATTTGTCCTTAAAAAGTGTTTTATTTGTTTCAATTTGTCTCAAATATTTTTCAAATTTTCAGAAAATTTATTGTTCTTTAACTATTTTATTTGTATTATATATTTTATGTCATAGAGTGTCTCAGTTGTCTAAATATGTTTTATTTGTTTTATAATGTATCTCATTTTTTCTAAAATATGTCTTAAATTGTCCTCAATAAGCTTCTCATCTTTGATTTGTCCTAAACTGTGTTTTATTTGTTCTCAAAGTAACTAATTTTTGTCTCGAATCGAATCAAATCTTCAACTGTGTCTTAATTGTTCTCACTGTGTCTCAACAAATTATTTTTTGTCCTAAAATTGGTTTGTTTTATATATTTTGTCCTCAAATATTATCATTGATCCAAATATTGTCTTAAAAAGATTTCATTTGTTTTCATAACGTTTGATCTGTTCTCTCGTATACGTTTTGTGTCTCAGTTGTATAAATGTGACTAAATTGTTGCCAAATGTATATTATTTGTCCTCAAACGTTCTCTGAAATGTCACAATTGTCTTAAAATTGTCTCAGTAAGCCTAGCATTGTCTTGAATAACTCAGTTTTCACTGAGTGCTTAAAGAAATCAAAGTGGTCAATTCATGCGTATAAATTAGCCTTTAATGTAAATGCAGCCTCATCCAGCATGATTTAAAAGCTTAATTAAACAATCCTATAAATAAAACATTAAATACAAAGAATATCTAATTAAAACCAATCACAAAAATTACAATAGAATCAAAACTGCAATCTTTACAAAATTGTTAACAATAATCTTTAAATTATTATAAACAAATCGCAAATATACTATAATCAACAATTCAACACCCTTAAATATAAAATTTGGTATAAAATCAAGAGTATAAACCCCATATTAAAAGCAAGGAACTTTTATTACAAAAATAAAATTAATAAACTTTACCTCATCTCAATTTAAATAAAATTAATTAAAGCACAAGAGAATATAATACAAAACTATTCAATACGCAAATTCATCTCAACTAATGCGACGTTATTGGAAACAATGCAGATATTCGACTAGTTTTTTTATGCAGCTGATAAGGCGCGCACGAAACAAATAATTTTTTATCTCATAAGATATTTTATTCTCTGCGTACGTTAATCACCTTCAAATGCGATAGGCATTTTATGTATTTACAATGTTAAATTCAAATAAATGAATTTAATACTTTCATTGGAAATAATATTAATTGTAACAATTATGAATAATTTAATAAGTAATAACTTATTAAATATGAAGTACCACATAGTAACCGTTGCAACCATTTTGATAATTATGAATAAAATTTGTTAGAAGTTAGTTTAATTGATTTTTATTAATTGCAAAAGAATTGTGTTAATTTCAATTAAAATTAATCGCAAAGCGACATTATTTGTTGTTAAGCAATCAATTTGGTTTGAAAAGCAACTAACTGGTTCTTTATTAATCGCGACGCGACTCAGACTATCAGAAGTCAGTTTAATCAGTTTATATTAATTGCAAAGCAACAAATGATTTTAGAAATTATACTACTTCTTTCTTCTGGATGCTAATTAATGTATTTGGTTTTATTTGCAAAGCGGTAAAGTATTACAGAATTAAGTTAAAAAGTATTAAGTATCAATTTCAACACAACACATGATAAGAGTACTAAATTATACTACTTAAAGTCTTTTTGGAAGCTATAAAATTATTTAGTTTTAATCGCGAAGTGACAAAGTATTACTGAATTAAGCTGAAAAGTATTTATTATTAATCGCAAAGCAAAAAATGACAAGAAAACTAAGTTATACTACTAAGAGTCTTCTTGAAAGCTACAAAATAGTTTTATTTTTAATTGCGAAGCGACAAAGTATTGCAGAATTAAGCCAAAAATTATTTAATTTCAATCGCGGAATGACACATGATAAGTGAACTAAATTTTTGATTTCCATTGCAAAGCGACAAAGTATCACAGAATTAAGCTAAAAAACGAATATTATCAATCGCAAATGATAAGAGAACCAAGTTGTACTACTATATGATTTTAGTCTTATTTGCGAAGCAACAAAGTATCATAGAATTAAGCTGAAAAGTGGTTACTAACAATCGCGACAAATGATGAGAACAAATATGTACTACTTACAACCATTCTGGAAGCTACAAATTGTTTTTAGCTTTAATTGCAAAGCGACAAAGTATCACAGAATTAACCTGAAAAGTTTTGGTTTTTCGAAAATGTTTCGAACATTTAAAAACGTTTTAATTTTTTTTAATATTTGCCATGTTTTAGGAAGCTTTCTGAAGCACGTTTTACTAGTTTTTTAAAAATTTTGGAGTATTTAAAAGGTGTTTGGAACATTTTTCAAAATGTTCATAAATGTTTGAAGCATTTGAATATTTTTTAAAATGTTTTGATTAAGCTTTTTAAAGCACTCTATATGTTTTCAAGAAGTTAAACTATCTTTGAAACACTTTCTAAAAGTTTTAGAAATAAAGCATTTAGAACATTTACTAAAAATATTTAAAAATTGAAGATACATTTTTCATAAATGTTTGAAGCACTTCGATCTTTTTTAAAATTTTTGGAAAGCTTTATGAAACTCTTTGAAACATTTTTTTTATTCTAGAAATTGTTTGAAGCATTAAGAACATTTTATAAAAAATCTAGAAATTATTTAAAACATTTAGAACATTTTTCAAACATTTTAGAAATTGTTTAAAGCATTAAGAACATTTTCATAAAATTTTAGAAAGTGTTTGAAACATTTAGAACATTTTTTTTTAATTTTAAAAATTGTTTGAAGCATTTAGACTAGTTATAAAGGTTTAGAAACAATTTCTAAAAATTCTAAAATTGTTTGAAGCATTTAGAACATTTTCTGAAAATTTTAGAAAGTGTTTTTTTTATTTTTAAAATTTTTTGGAAGTATTAGAAACATTTTTTAAAAACTCTAGAAATTGTTTGAAGCATTTATTACGTTTTTTAAAAATATTAGAAATTCTTTAAATCATTTAGAAGATTTAAAAATCGTTAGAAACATTTTTTGTTCTAGAAATTGTTTGAAGCATTTAGAACACTTTTCAAACATTTTAAAAATTGTTTGAAGCATTAGAACATTTTCTAAAAAAATTAGAAATTGTTTGCAGCATTTAGAACATTTAAAAGACCTTAGAAACATTTTTTTTTAAATTCTAGAAATTGTTTGAAGCATTTAAAACACTTTTCAAACAATTTAGAAATTGTTTAAAGCATTTGAACATTTTCTAAAATCTCTAGATATTTTTTGAAGCATTAAAATCATTTCCTAAAATTTTAAAAATTGTTTGAATCATTTAGAACGTTTTCTAAAAATTTATAGAAATTGTTTAAAGCATGTAGAACATTTTCCAAAAATTCTAGAAATTGTTTGTTGAAACATTTAGAACAATTTTCAATAACTCAAAAATTGTTTGAAGCATTTAGAACATTTAAAAAGCGTTAGTAATTGTTTGAAGCATTATGAATATTTAAAAAAACGTTAGGAACATTTTCTAATTTTTCTAGATATTGTTTAAAGCATTTAAAACATTTTTCAAAAATTCGAGAAATTGTTTGAAGCATTTAGAGCATTTAGAAAGCGTTAGGAATATTTTAGAACATTTAAAAAACGTTAGGAACATTTTCTAAAAGTTTTATAATTTGTTTGAAGCATTTACAACATTGTAAAAGGGTTAGTTACAATTTCTAAGAAATCTAGAAACTGTTTGAAGCATTTAGAACATTGAAATTGATTGAAGCATTTAAAGCGTTAGCAACATTTAAAAAAATCTAGAAATTGTTTAAAGCAAAGCATTTTGAATATTTTTCAAATATTTTACTAATTGTTTAAAGCAATTAGAACGTTTTCTAAAAAATCTAGAATTTTTTTCAAGCATTTAGAACATTTTCTAAAAGTTTTAGAAATTTTTTAAAGCGTTTAAAACATTTATAAAGCATTAGAAACATTTTTTAAATTTTAGAAACTGTTTGAAACATTTTTTAAATTTTAGAAACTGTTTGAAACATTTAGAACCTTTTTAATACATTTTAGAAATTGTTTAAAGCATTTAGAATATTTTCTAAAAAATCTAGAAATTGTTTGAAGCATTTAGAACAATTAGAAAGCGTTAGAATTATTTTCTAAAAAATATTGAAATTGTTTGAGGCATTTAGAAAACGTTAGGAATATTTTCTAAAAAATATAGAAATTGTTTGAAGCATTCAGAACATTTTACTATTAATCGCTAAACAAAAAATGATAAGAAAACTAAGTTGTAAAATTCTCCTGGAAGCTACAAAATGTGTTTAATTTTAATCGCAAAATTAAGCTGAAAAGTGTTTACTATCAATTGCGAAGCAATAAATGATAAACAAAACTTATTGTACTAATTAGAATCATTTTGAAAGCTACAAAATATCTTTAGTTTTAATTGCTAGCGACAAAGTATCACAGAATTAAACTGAAAAGCTTTATATTAATTGCAAATTGCAAATGATAACAAAAGTAGTTTTATTATTTAAGTCTTTTTGGAAGATACGAAATGTTTTTAGTTTTAAATGACAAAATATTACAAAATTAGGCTGAGAAGCAAGGGTATGCAATGCTAAAGAGCTTGCAAACATAGGGGCCGCCGACGATTGTTTCAAAACTTGGGTAGAGGTTAAAAATTAATTAAAAAAAAAATAATTTTGCAATGAAGCCTAAAAATCTTAGTTACGGTACTGCAAGTAATACATGCACGTTTATGGAGCCTGACATCATATATATCAATAGAGCCTACAGTTAATTGAAGTATTTTTTACATAAGTAATTCTTTTAGAAGATTTTACACAAACTGCCAAGAAGACTTTGAGCTGAATTTAGCTATCCAAAACCAACAAGTTGAGTTTTTTATCAAACTCTACTTAAGTGAATTTTATTGACCACGATTTGAGTACTAAACTTCTTAAAACTAATTCCCGGTTTGGTTTACCTAAGACTTGGATGCAATTTGGAAGATATTTTCGATTCAGTTTTAGATTAAATTAGTCATTTCTAACAATTTTTTGATATTTTAGTAATTTTTCGACAGTTTTGATTAATATTTTGACAATTTTGCCAATTAGGAAGCTGACAAATACAATCTTTTGATGAGAAACAATTAGGCTAAAGGATGATTACTTAATTTTTTGATTGCGTTTGAACTTTGTTATTGATCAAAATTTTTTTTCTGCAAATGTCACTAAATAGAGGGAGTAGAGTATCAAATCTAGCCTCTTGATAACACATAGTTTAGTGGACATTTAGTTAATGAGTTTTGGGGAAGTAATTTTAATTCCAATCCAAAAATTTGATGTTTTTTCTCTCTGCAAAAAGCTTGAGAATTGTCACAAAACTTTTTGTAATGAAATCTGACAAAAATTGCCTAGAAAATGCATTTAACGTTTTTAATCTATGAAAAGTACTTGCAAAACGCACCTTTTTATTAAATCCATAAAAAATATCTAAAGAAACAGGCGTTTCTTTGCACATAATGCTTGTAACTTATATTACGGGTGGATTTATAGTTTATTCCAAACCACAAAGATTATTAATGTACTTGCTGATTGAATGACTTCAGTTGTGAAGTTTATTTTGAACATTTTGGTTTAATTGTTTTTAGTTAATGAGTTAAACTTTTTGAATTGAAGAGTTTGATCGGATATCTATATATTTTAATTATTTTTTCATTTAACAATATAAAGTTTTGTTATGGTTTATTATTTTTTAAAATATTTGTTGAAGCATTTACATTGCTCAAACCGCAAACAGATGTTCAATAATATTATTTATTTTATTTTTCCCTCAGCGGTATTCATTCTATTGTAACAATGTTGGTATATTGTTGATTAGCATTCGAGAAGCGCTCGTAGTTGTTAAAATACCGACTGAAACTCGTAAATTAGCGCCGAATTACGAGGCGTGAAACCCAATTATTTACACATTCGCCGGCAAACAAGACGTATAAATGGCAACATATTCATTGACCCTTTAACCGACGGCGGAACGTGCGAAACGGAAAACGCAGAAGAAACCCATTGTGGTTGCTATTTAACATATTGCATACGTCACACACGTCCGGATTTATTCCACGAAATGTGTTCCTGATACGAGCCGCTGCATATTCTCAGCCTAGCGCGAATATATATATATATAGAGTATGTTTGTGTGTGGAAAGCAGTGAGCGACAACTATACAAATATTATGCATGGAAAATTCAAGTTTAAACGGAGGGATGATATTTGCCGTGTTCGCGATGATAACAGGCGATGATACAATGGGGTGGTTTGAGGGGATCGAAGTGTGCAACCCACCGCGACACAGAAATATAAACACATAAACCGTCAACAGATGGAATCGCAGGAAGGATGTCTGTTTCTGTTTTTTGCTTTTGTGAATTTTCTTTTTGTATTTTATCTGGATATATGCGCGGAAGTTGTCTTTGTATGATCGATAGCAGGAAAATGCAGTCGGGACTGTGAGAAATTACTCAGAACAAAAGCTTTTACCTTTTCTTGAACATAAAGAAAATCTACAAAGCGTTTTCAATAATATATCTTTGTTGCTTTGCTATAATCATCATTACAATAAAGATGGCTATTAATTACAAATGCAAGTCACGCATCTCACTTTCTTATATTAATTATGCTTGATGCAAGTAATTAATTAGTTAAATAATGTATTATTGCGCATTACCATAGATAGAAAAATTTCGTGTAACTTGTGTAACTCGCATTGCGAAAATTGATGTCTAAGGCGATTTTCATTAAAGCCGGGGTTGGCTTTCATTAAAATTATTATCCGGTATGTTAGTGGCGGTTGTATTTCACGTCCAATAACTCTCTGCCACAGGCGAATGTCCCCGAACGGGATATTAACTTTTCGGGGAAAAGTCTCGTCGGAAAATTAGTAGATAATAAGTTTCTTCGACTGTGCATGACATTCCCTTTTTTAATAACATCAGCGTTGGGTTCACATGTGAGGAAAATGATTATGAAGGTCTGGACCTACCAAATATTAATTACAAACTAATTGGCAGAAAGGGAGGATGTAATAAAGAACGTAATTCATTTCTACATCATGAGGAATTATTTTTGAAAAGGTTTGGATTTTATTTTTGTTGTTATTAATTTACAGTTGCTTCAAACGTTAAGAATTGTTCTGCTCAGTACGATTTTTGAATCGTTTCAGCTCATGCTGATTATTATGTCCTCCGCATGCAGCGACATAAATTGCTTTAGATTTTATTACACCGAAAAGAGTCGGTTTTGATATGGCGTGGGAAAAATACAGACTGCGAATACATTGTGTAAATTTATATGCGACTGGAGTAAAAAAAATAAAAATAAATGCAGCAATAGATAAAATTTTACGATGGGCATGATTAAATAAGCCATCGTCGGTTCGAATTTATTTTGAAGTTCTGATGTCACGTCCGTTCGCCAGGCACTTGGCTCCGAGTTTATCGCATTTATTCATAACCCGATATAAATTGGCTGTTTGGAATTTCATGAAGTTGATATGTCTGTATAGTGTGTATCCGGTATGTGAGGATTCCCTTTTATACGCTGCTTATACGACTAACGAGCGAGCTATTTCCATTGGGAAACTTTAATTTTATTGCTGAATTATCTAAAAATGCTAAACTATCCCGTGGGTTCGGCCATGCCATACCGGACTAGCCCATCTTGTACGTGATGTCTTGCATTGTAATGATTTGTTATATCCCCATATCAATAACGATAATATCCTAAATAATCATTCCTTCTCCACTCATTAAATAAATCAATTCCCAAACATAATAAAAATAAACCTTTGCCCTTATTTTTATTAGTTGCTGTCATACTCATTTTTAATTTATTGTCATCCCTCAATATGTGAAGCATTTTAAATTGTAAAACAAACATCCGTTTCAAAGTCATTAATGTCATATCCCAGACACAAATAAACCTTTGTTCCATATTGATAACACCACCCTCCGCAGAACTTCCCTATATATATATGTTGCATGTTTAGTTTTAGGTTAGTGGGGAACTATTCTTCGACGAAGTACTAAATAAATAATTTTTACTTCATATATATGTTAATTTTAATTTAACCTATTCACCAATTTGTGCGCTATATATAATATATATATTGCCCCACGATCGGTAAACAATCAAGTGTCTGTGTGCGACGAAGAAAGAAGTCCGACCCACAACAAGATTTGGTGACAGCGGTAGAACGAACTGACGACGCAAGCCCTTTTTCTGCCGAGATATCCAAGCTACCCTAGGATTTGCCCATCACCTGTATTGAGACAATTACAAATAATTGTAGAGGATGATGTCGATGTAAGTAGCTTTAACGTTTCGCATGTTATTTTGGTCATTTGCCGCATTTTTTTTCGTTTACACATTATCAATATATAGCTTCAATAAAAAATCCCAACTCAACATTATTCGTAATTAATTACATTTAAAAAAAAAATTGTTATATACACACAATTACATATACGTAATAGGTATATAAATATTCTTTTATTTCGCAATTTTTTATAAACAAAAATTAATTAAATATGCCATTAACAAATATGGAACTATTAAAGCTGGTAGAGCCATTTTCGGGAAGCCCTGATAAGTTAAACGTATTTTTATTACAATGTGAAACTGCGGTGTCAAAAGTAGCTGACCCAAATGAAGTAAATGAATTTGTTTCATTGCTCGCGGGTTTTAAATTAGTAGGTGACTGTGTATCAGTTTTAAAAAATAGTACTGAAGCCTATTCCACTTGGGACGATTTTCAGTCATTTTTAATAAATAATTTTAAACACGCGCATAAAACGAAGCACGGTTGGATTGCAGAAATTTTTAACGCCCGCCAAAGTAATAATGAATCTCTAGAAACGTTCGGAAAAAATTTAAAACACATAGTATCGAATTATAAAAATAATAGCGGCGCGTCGGATGAAGAAAAAAATAATTTTGAGGAAATAGCAATAACTTCTTTCAAACGGGGTATAGCCAACGAAAAATTACAAACGGCAATGTTAAATTGTAAAGAAAATAAATTAGAAAAGGTAATTAACGAGGCAATCGAACATAAAAATATTTTGGGAGTCGAGCAAAGAGGTTCATATCGCGTTAATCAAGTTCGCGTTTACTGCAATTACTGCGACCGTCCCAACCACATAGAAAGTGAATGCCGGTTGAAAATAAAACATTTAAACGAAAATCAAAGCTCTATAAATTATAACAGAGATAACACCAGAAATAATTACAGAAATTATGACAATTATAGAGACGGTAATAACTATAGAGGAAATTTAAATTTTCGTGGCAATAATAATCGAAGTAATTTCAACGACCAAAGACGCGATTTTTCACCAAATAATTATAATCGAGGTAATTTTAATAATCAAAGACGCGATTTTTCACCAAATAATTATAATCGAGGTAATTTTAATAATCAAAGACGCGATTTTCAAACAAATAGCTATAATCGTAACAATCCCAATCAAAGACGTGATTTTCAACAAAATCCCCATCAAGACCAGTCCAGCCACGGTCAAGTAAATCGTCAAACTTATGATGATGTTACATTTGATCATTCGGGAAACGAACGTTCCTTGGGCGAGCACGTCCAACCAAGGAATCAAGTTTAAACCGTGCACCAATTCATGTGAGTCGGTGTAATTATTTTGAAATTGGCGACACTTTTAACACGATAAATGGAAATAATATTGACTATAATGAAGGTGAAGGTATTAGAAATTTAGCTAGGGCGATTCCTGATATCTATCACGAGGGTTGGATTGATAAATATGAAAACTCCAGGAATTTAGCTAGGGCGATTCCAGGTGTTTGTCATGATCAATTTAAAACAAATAAAGCAATTAATAAGACTGAAACTTTGACAAATAATGAAATAGAAACGTTAAACAAAATTAACGATACTATAAATAATCAAAAAATTAGTAAAGAAACTAGTATAAAAGATAATTCATTAAACAAAGATTTAGTAATCGCACACCACAAAGAAAATGTCAATATTATTACCCAGCACAGAGTGTTTGAAATTATAGAGCCAGTTACAGATAATAACCCGATAATTATAAATAAATCCATATTATTTAACCAAGAGGGTAGTTGCGATATCATTTATTTAAGTATGAACAGTGATATAGATAAGAACAACGCGCGAATGATTTTAGATACGGGCGCTCAAACTAGTCTAATCAATATAGATAAAATTAAAAACAAATCAAAAATAAATTTACAAGATCTTGTTACAATTATCGGTATCACTAATAACGAAGCCATTACTATTGGATCAATAACAACAATGGTTAAAATAAATGGTGAAGAAATCCCTCATAAGTTTCATGTAGTTGACAATAATTGCAATCTCCAAGCAGATGGCATTATTGGAAGAGACTTTATGAAACATTTTCATGCTGTCATTTCATACGTAAATAAAACATTTACAATAGGTGACCAGGTGTTTAAAATTTACTCATCTAATGAAATTGATAATTTAATTTTCATACCAGCTCGATGCGAACTAATTACAGAAATATCAACTACACAGAATGTAAACGGACAGGTATTATGTGACAAAACAACATTAAATGATGATTTAATTGTAGGTTCTTGCATTACAAATGTCGAAAACAATAAATGTTACGTTGGTATCCTGAATGTATCTGAATGCGATCACATAATAACGACACCTAAATTAATGCTGGAATCTATAAATAACTACGATCAGTTTGTAAACGAAGATATTCCAATTAAATACGACAATTTTGTATTAGATAGACTGGACAAAATAAAACGATCAGTTTTAACAGATCATTTAAATAATGAAGAAATAAACGCTTTATACGATATTTGTATAAAATATTTAGACGTAATTTACCTTGAAGGTGACATGTTAAGTAGTACAAATAGTGTAACACACAAAATAGTTACGCTTCCTAACAAACCTCCTATTTTTGTAAAACCATACCGCCTACCCTACCAACACAAAAATCAAATTGAATCCCAAATGAAACAGATGTTGAGTGACGGAATTGTTAGCCATAGCAATTCTCCGTACAACGCACCTCTTTTATTAGTCCCAAAGAAACCTGATTCAAATGGCGAAGCAAAGTGGCGAGTAGTTGTAGACTACCGCAAACTAAACGAAATCACCATTAGTGATCCATATCCTCTCCCTAACATCACTGATATCCTTGATCAACTCGGAAATTCCAAATATTTCACTACTTTAGATTTGGCATCCGGTTATCATCAAATTCCAATGCATCCTGACCATGCTGAAAAAACAGCATTTAGCACTACTTTTGGTCACTTTCAATACAATAGAATGCCGTTCGGTTTAAAAAATTCAGGAGCAACTTTCCAAAGATTAATGAACTCGGTACTGAGCGGTTTGCAAGGCATTAAATGTTTCGTTTATGTTGACGATATTGTAGTGTATGCAAACAGTTTGGATGAGCATAACAGTAAATTATGTGAAATTTTTGACAGACTTCGCGAAACTAATTTAAAAATTAATTTGTCCAAATGTAATTTTTTAAGAAAAGAATGTAAATTCTTAGGACATGTGATTTCTGAAGACGGCATTAAACCCGATCCTTTAAAAATTCAAGCAGTAATAAATTTTAACACTCCGCAAACCCAAAAGCAAATCAGATCATTTTTGGGTCTAGTTGGTTATTATAAAAGCTTTATTAAAGGATTTTCAAAATTAGCATATCCCTTAAACCAACTGTTACATAAACATGTAAAATTCATATGGACTCCTGAATGTCAAGTCAGCTTTGATTTATTAAAACGTAACATAACTAATCCACCTGTACTAGCCTATCCTGATTTTAAAAAGCCCTTTATAATCACCACAGACGCGAGTAAATACGGTTTGGGCGCGATTTTATCACAAGGCGAAATAGGTTCGGATAGACCAATCGCGTATGCTAGTCGTACTTTAAATAGAGCGGAATCGAATTACTCTACAACAGAACGCGAGATGAAAGCGATAATTTTTGGTATAAATCATTATAGACCATATATTTTTGGAACAAAATTTACTATTATCACGGATCATAAACCATTATCGCAAGTTTTTAGAGTAAAAGATCCGGGTTCTCGATTGACCAAATATCGTTTATTATTAGCAGAATATGACTATTCAATAGTGTACAAAGCTGGCAAATTGAACACAAATGCAGACGCGTTAAGCCGAATTAACACTTTTAATACTAAAAATACTGTTATAAATGAACTTGGATATTTTGAGTTCGAAGAACTGATGAAAACCAAACTAATAACTAACGCTAAAGTTAATGAAACACTTGAACCAATCTTGACCATGCAAAATAGTGTAGATTTAATTATGTTTATGCCTCAAAACTTAGATGATTCTGATGAGTTTTTAAATCTTTTAGACGAAAAATTTAATTTATTTTACGATTTTAATCAAAACAAACCGAATATAAACGACATTTTTACTTTAAATAGACTGGACCACTCTGAGGGAAAACTATATTGTTTAATCGATAGAGAATATGATGTAGATAACCATGATTATGAACAGATATGGATATTACTATGTACTCTTACAAAGTTGTTAGACGAGACACATGTCAATAATAATATAAAAAACATTGCAATATTAAAATTTGAAAAAGGAAAAATAAAATGGAACAAAACTCTGTCAATGATCCGCTTGCTATTTAAGGGTTATAATACGCAGGTGTGTATTAAGGATAATATGACTGAATTAAACAAACTGACGGAACAACAAAAAACGGATATAATTAAAGAATACCATGATACCCCTCTTGGAGGACATCAAGGTGTAAACAGAACATATAATAGAATAAAGCAAATATATACATGGCCTAATTTAAGAAAAGACATATCTGACTACATAAGTAAATGCGAAAGTTGTCAAAAAAAATAAACTAATTAACAATGACACAAAAATGCCAATGGCAATTTCAAGCGTCGCATCTAAACCTTTTGAGAAAGTTTATTTGGATGTAGTTGGACCTATGACATTAACAGAGAACGGACATAAATATATACTAACTTTTCAAGATGACTTAACAAAATTTGTAGAAGCAATTCCAATACCTAATCAGGAAGCTGTAACTATTGCCCGTGAATTTGTCAATAATATTATCTGTCGACATGGCATTCCTGAAACAGTATTGACTGATCAAGGTACTAACTTTTTAAGCAATGTATTCAAAAACACTTGCAAACTTTTAAAAATAAAAAAAATTCAAACTACTGCGTATCATCCACAGACAAATGGTGCTTTGGAAAGATCCCATAGAACTCTTGCCGAATATTTACGCCACTTCAGTTCACAAAATCAGTTAGATTGGGATTTACATATCCAAACTGCAATGTTTACGTACAATACCACTCCACATACATCCACTAAATTTACACCATATTATTTGCTCTATGGTGTAGAAGCTACTTTACCTTCATCTATTATCAAACCTACCGAAGTTCTTTACTCATACGACGATTATGTCAAAGATTTAAAGTTTAAAATGCAGAACGTTAGACAAATAGCACGCGAGAATTTATTAAACAGTAAACAAAAATCTAAAGTACAATATGACAAAAATTGTAGACCCAACACCTTTTATGTCGGTGACAAAGTTTTATTAAAAAACGTAACTATACGACGGGGTTTAAGTAAAAAATTTTTGCCTTTGTGGGAAGGACCTTACATAGTTTATAGCAAACATACACCTCTAAACTATTCAATCAAAGTTAATCGCAAATTAATTCGTGTAAACGCAAACAGATTAAAACATTTTTGCGAGTAAACAATAACATAGATGCATATATACTAAAATCCGATAACTGATATATACGTTTATCAGAATCCTCACACTTGTCTGGCTGATTCCATACACGCACGGTTTAAGCGACACACCGCTACCTTACACCATACACACTTATCAGTCAGCACCTGGTATTCATTTCGAACAATTGTCCAAAATGCGTTTATTTACAAAAAATTATGAAGTTTTGTCATACGTAAATTTAACAAGCTTTCAAGAACGGTCAAGTTTATTAAATTCCTTTTTGTTAAAAACCACAGAATTGTGTATAAACGACACACTAGGGTTTCATAGAGATTGTAACAGTTTTGTCAGAAATGCCAAAACCATCCAAAATAAAATAAATTTAGAAATGTCACACATTGAAGAAATGGTTAACCATGTTCGCGTACGTCGCGGTTGGTTTAATATAATCGGTAGCGCCGCGAAAGTCTTGTTTGGTACATTAGATAATGATGACGCTGAACAATATGATCAAATTATTAAAGAATATGCTGCAAATGGAAACTCTATGAAGAACATAATTATAGAGCAATCCAAAGTCGTAAAATCAACTATTTTAAATTTTAATGCTACCATTGATTCGTTAAATCACAACGAAATTATTCTAACCGAAAACTTAAAACGTATTAACGACCATTTAAATACAGAAGTTCAACACATTAAATACCTTAGTTTAAAAGCAGATTTACAACAGCATATTCTTGATTTTGATACTATGTTACACCAGCATCAAATTGACGTTATAACAATTACCAACGCGATTTTAGAAGCAAAACGGGGAAATCTCCACCCTTCTGTACTAAGCCCCTCAACTCTCGTTCGAGAATTGAATTCGGCAAAAACAAGTATACCGCGCGGACTAAGTTTTCCTGTTCCTCTCACACTAGGAAACGCGCATACATTAGTTGACATTGTGCAACTAGTTGTTTATGTGCAAAACGGAAATTTAGTGTACGTGATTCGCATCCCCTTAATAGAGACAAATTTATTCAAATTATTAAAACTACAACCGTTTCCATCTAAATTGCATGAAAATAAATTTGTCATGATTCAACCTAAAACTAAATTTCTCGCCGTAGATGAAAACAAACAACAATTTTTGGAATTTTCGGAATTAGAAATAAAAAATTGTATTACCGTGGCGTCGTCAAAAATTATCTGCAAACAAGACAAACCCATAAATTTAGCACACCTTTATGATAGTTGCGAATTTAAAATTTATACACAGTCAACTTCAATAATACCTGAAATTTGCGATAAAAGAATATTTAATTTAAATAAGAGCATTTATATACAATTGCAAAATTCAAATACTTGGATTTTTGTTATACCAAAATTTGAAACGATAACGTTGAGTTGCGAAAACAGAGCTGTTACTATTGATGTTGTGTTGAGGAATACAGGTGCATTGACCATCGATAACAAGTGTAAAGGTTACAGTAGCTCCGTCATGCTAAACCCTCATGACATCATCTCGGGCAATCCTAAGCCCAGCGAGTTCCTACCCGATTTGGATTTCATCAAGCTGATATCCGAAGAAATTAGGTCACGTTCAAATTTTAACTTAAGTCTACTGACACTGGATCATCATTACAACAAGATATCAAACCATGTTGATGACTTAAACGTTGCAAGTCATAAACTGGATGATATTATAAGAACAAGCAACGAAATTCACGAACCAACGGAATGGCATCATAGTGCAATTACTTTCACACCGTTAGTGATTTCAGTGATTGTAATTTTATATATTTTATATAAAATATTCAAACGGATTTGACAAGGTTCACCTTATGGAACATGTTCTTAAATGCACAACGCCGTCAGCGCATGACACCTCCTGCAGACCCTATTAATTTAAGGCTAAACATGTTGCGAACACCGATTGTTGAAGAACCCCAACATGACATTCAAGAAGAACCACAACCTGAAATTATAAGACCACTTGCGACAACACCTCCGACAACACCTCCCAGAAGATCTTCAAGAATCCAGCAAAGGATGAATTCTTTTAACAGACTTTAAAATTAAGTGCGATTTGTGTGCGCGTGTGTTTATGTATTCTGAACTCTCTATACTTTTCAGTTGCAAATGACTTTTCTTTTTCTTATTAAATTTTATTATTTTTAGCAGGTATCATTATTTTATTAGTTAGTTATTTTTAAGTTAGTTAAATTTATCAGGTTTTACCTATTATCTATTTTTTTTAATTTTATACAAAAAAATGTAGAATACATTTTTTTTATGATAAGGAGGGAGGAAATGTTATATCCCCATATCAATAACGATAATATCCTAAATAATCATTCCTTCTCCACTCATTAAATAAATCAATTCCCAAACATAATAAAAATAAACCTTTGCCCTTATTTTTATTAGTTGCTGTCATACTCATTTTTAATTTATTGTCATCCCTCAATATGTGAAGCATTTTAAATTGTAAAACAAACATCCGTTTCAAAGTCATTAATGTCATATCCCAGACACAAATAAACCTTTGTTCCATATTGATAACACCACCCTCCGCAGAACTTCCCTATATATATATGTTGCATGTTTAGTTTTAGGTTAGTGGGGAACTATTCTTCGACGAAGTACTAAATAAATAATTTTTACTTCATATATATGTTAATTTTAATTTAACCTATTCACCAATTTGTGCGCTATATATAATATATATATTGCCCCACGATCGGTAAACAATCAAGTGTCTGTGTGCGACGAAGAAAGAAGTCCGACCCACAACAGATTAATGCTTGGCTAAAAATACACGCCTTCGATTAATATAGCAATAGGTCAACGGACAAGTAATTCTAATTCTCTATTCATATGATATTGACAAAAAATAAAATAATAAACTGTTTGCTTCCTGTTGTGATTGATCTGCATGGGTGAAATATGGCGAGCGTCTGAAAGGCGCGAAATCATCAATAAACACATTTATCTGGTGGCTGGCTGGATTGTAGGGGACTTGGAGATAAATCGTCATTGGTGCGACAATAAAAAATGAGCATCCGGCGTGTCTCCACAGTCCGAAGAGTAAAAAAATACTATATGTATCCGCGTGGACATAATCGCGCGTTACATGTCCGGAGTAGAAAAGAATTCTTTTGGAAGGAAGGATGGATGAAAGTGTTTTTTTTTTCTTGTTGAGAAATTCGATGCTTTTTGGAAAAGTTTTTGTTAAGGAAATTGTAATGATTCATTAAATACTCGATTGAGTAAAATTTATCTATAAAAAATATTATATATTGAAAGTTTGCAGATGGGGGATGTTAATATTTAGGTCATAGTTTATTAATTAACAACACATCTTCACAATACATTTTTAGAAACTTCTAGAAGAATTTGATTTTAATAAAATAAATTTAATTTGTCAAATATATTCTAGAACAATTGATAAATGTATAAATAGTCAAAGAATAGATAAGAAAATTCGAGTCGCATTTAATGCATAAACAATTTTTTTACCAAGCGATTTGTTCTTCGTGCGCAAGGCGATAGAGCTCAGCCACACTCGTCTTACACACAGTACCGTGAGTCACCTGCAATTTTATATTTAAGTTCAATAATATATTTGTTACATTTATTTTACATATTTTAAGAACGCGACAATCGCATATCATTGTAGTTGTAAACAAGGTGAAAATTGATATCAACGTTAGTAAAGATGGATGTGTCGGTATGGCACGCATTGTTGTACATTTGCTGGTCAATTATAATTGATTTAAAGGGTTAAAAATGATTGTAAAATTGTGAAAATTTGTGAAAATGTGCATCAAGTGTGTAATTAAGTGCTTGCTCATTATGAAGCTAAACGGAATTAATTTGTATTTGTTAGATTGAGGTGAGTTAAATTGTTGACTTTATGACTTTATTAAATTAAACTTGTATTAAATGTTGAAAATGAGGGGTGGTATTAATTTAAGATTTTATTATATTTTATTGCGCAAATTGGTAATCTTAATTTTAAACAATTTTTTTTAGAAATGACTAAATTTTGATGATTTCTGTGATTTGAATAATTTCGTGGCATTTAGCAAGAATTTTAAATTGTTTATTAGAATTTTAGCTTCAGCTTACTTGATTTAATCAAAAATAAATGAAAAATATTTTTGGGCAACTATTTTATGTCCCAAAATGACCAAATTTTGATATTTTTTTTAATTTAAATTGTTTTCTTAGTAACCAACAGAAACTTTAAGTTGTTGGTTAGAATTTTGGCGTTAGCATACTTGATTCTATCAAAAATATTTTGGAAAATATTTTTGGACATCATGAAATAGATGTCCAATAGATGTAAAAAATGTTCAAAAATTACCAAATTTTGATGATTTTTTTAATTTAAATAATTTTTGGTAATTATCAGGAATTTTAAGTTGTTGATTAGAATTTTGGTTTAAGCATACTTGATTTTATTAAAAAATAATTTGGGTAATATTTTTGGTCAACTATTTTATGTCCCAAAATGACCAAATTTTGATGAATTCTTAATTTAAATGATTTTCTTAGTAACTAGTAAGAGCTTTGAGTTATTAATCAGAATTTTTTCAAAATTACCAAGTTTTGATAATTTGCAGGAATTTTGAGTTGTTGATTAGAATTTTTGCTTCAGCATATAAGATTTTATCAAAAATAATTTGCAAAAAATTTTTGGACAATGATTTCTTTGATTTAAATGTTTTTTTTAGTGATTAACAGGAATTCTAAGGTATTTATTAAAATTTTAACTTTAACTTACTTGATTTTATCAAAAACAATTTGGAAAATCTTTTAGACAACTATTTTATGTCTCAAAATGACCAAATTTTGATTTTTTTTTATTTAAATGATTTTCTTAGTAATTAACAGGATCTTTGAGTTGTTGATTAAAATTTTGGCTTTAGCATACTTGATTTTATCAAACATAATTTGGAAAATATCTTCAAACAACTATTTTATATAGAAAATGTTTTAAATTGACTAAACTTTGTTGACTTCTTTATTTTAAATGATTTTCTTAGTAACTAGCAGAAATTTTAATGATTTCTTTAATATAAATGATTTTCTTTGTAACTAGCAGGAATTTTGAGTTTTTGATTAGAATTTTGGCTTTAACACACTTGATTCTATCAAAAATAATTTGTAAAATATTTTTGGACAACTACTTTATGTTCCAAAATTACCAAATTTTAATGATTTTCTTAAGTTAAATGATTTTTTTGTAAGTAGCAAGAATTTTGAGGTGTTGATTAGAAGTTTAATTTTAGCTTACTTGATTTTATATTTTGGAAATTTTTCTATTTCATGTTTCAAAATGACAAAATTTTGATAATTTTTTTGATTTAAATGAATTTCTTAGTAACTAGCAGGAATTTTGAGTTGTTGATTAAAATTTTGGCTTCAGCATACTTGGTTTTAACTGAATTAATTTATAAAATATTTTTGGACAACTATTTTATATACCAAATGACTAAATTTTGATGATTTCTTTAATTGACTTGATTTTTTTGCTAACTAGCAGGAGTTTTGAGTTATTGATTAGAAATTTGACTTCTGCATACTTGATTTTATTAAAAAATAGCTTGTAAATATTTTTGAACTATTATTTTATGTAGAAAATTAAAGTTTTGTTGATTTTTTTGATTTAAAAGTCTCGAATACCAAGCCAACAACATCTTGTTGTTGGCATTGAAATGAGGCCATTTAAATAAATTAAAAAAAAAATGATGCTGTGTTAACTAGCAGGAATTTTAAATTGTTGGTTAGAATGTTGGCTTTAGCATACTTGATTTTAGCAAACATAATTTGGAATATATTCTAGAACAACTATTTTATGTAGAATATATCTTAAAATGACCAAATTTTGTTGATTTCTTTGATTTAAATAATTTGTTGGTAACTAGCAGGAACTTTAAGTTGTTTATTAGAATTGTAGGATTAACTTACTTGATTTTATTAAAAAAAAAATTAGAAATTTTTTTTGGACAATTATTTTATGTCCCAAAATGACCAAATTTTGATGATTTCTTTGATTTAGATGATTTTATTAGTAACTTACAGGAACTATGAGTTGTTGAATAAAAGTTTTACTTTAGCATACTTGATTTTATCAAACATAATTTGGATTTTTTTTAACCCAAAATGATCAAATTTTGATAAATTGTTTTGATTTAAATGATTTTTTTAGTATTTAACAGGTATTTTAAGTTGTTTAATCAAATTTTGGCTTTAGCATACTTGATTTTATCAAAAATAATTTAGATAATATTTTTGGACAATTATTTCATGTTCCAAAATGACCAAATTTTGATGATTTAAATGATTTTCCTTGTAATTAGCAGGAGTTTTGAGTTGTTGATTCAAATTTTGGCTTTAGCATACTTGATTTTATTAAAAATAATTTGTAAAATACTTTTGGACAACTATTTCATGTCCCAAAATAACCAGATTATAATGATTTTTTTTAATTAAATGATTTTCTTAGTAATTAACAGAAGTTTTAAGTTATTTATTAGAATTTTAGCATAAGTTTACTTGATTTTATCAAAAATAATTTGATAAATTATTTTTGACAACTATTTTATGTTTTAAAATGACCAAATTTTGATGATTTCTTTGATTAAAATAATTTTTTTACTAACTAGCAGGAATTTTTAGTTTGTTGATTAGAAGTTTAATTTCAGCTTACTTGATTTTATTACAAAAATTTTGGAAATTTTTTTGGACAACTATTTTATGTCCCAAAAAGACCAAATTTTGATAATTTTGTTGATTTAAATGATTTTCTTAGTAATTAACAGGATCTTTGAGTTGTTGAATAAAATTCTGGCTATAGCATACTTAATTTTATTAAAAATAATTTGAAAAATATTTTTGGATAACTATTTCTTGTCCCAAAATGACAAAATTTTGATGAAGTTTTGATTTAAATGGTTTTTTTGGTAACTAACAGGAGTTTTTAGTTGTTGATTAGAATGTTGGCATTAGCTTACATGAATTTATCAAAAATAACTTGGAAAACATTTTTGGACAACTGTTTTATGTAGAAAATTTTCCAAAGTGACTAAATTTTGATGATTTCTTTGATTTAAATGATTTTTTTGTAACTAACAGGAATTTTAAGTTGATGAATAGAATTTTATCTTTAGCAAACTTGATTTTATCAAATTAATTTTGGAAAATATTCTTGGACAACTATTTCATGTAGAAAAGGTCCCAAAATGACAAAGTTTTGATGATTTTTTTGATTTTTTGGTAACTAGCAAGAATTTTAGATTGTTGATTAGAATTTTAATTTCAGCTAACTTAATTTTATTACAAATATTTTGGAAAAAAATTTTGACAACTATTTTATATTCCAAAATGACCAAATTTTGATAATTTTTTTGATTTAAAGGGTTTTCTTAGTAATTAACAAGATCTTTGAGTTGTTGATTAGAATTTTGGCTTCAGCATACTTGATTTTATCAAACCTAACTTGAAAAATATTTTTGGACAACTTTATTATGACCAAAAATTACCAGCTTTTATAATTTTTTTTTATTTAAATGAATTCTTAGTAACTAACTGAAAATTTAAGTTGTTGATTAGAATTTTTTAGCATACTTGATTCTATCAAAACTACTTTGTAAAATATTTTTGGACAACTATTTTATGTCCTAAAATTACCAAATTTTGATGCAACTAGCAAAAATTTTAAGTTGTTGATTAAAATTTTGGCTTCAGCATACTTGATTTTATCAAAAATAATTTGGAAAATATTTTTAAACAACTATTTCATGTAGAAAATGTTTCAAGATGATCAAATGTGTACGGTAAATTTTACATAACCTATAATGTGCCACACAACTTTTGTAATTGAAAACAGGAAAAATTGAATAACTTTAAAACCATATATTGGATTTTTATTAAATTTGGCAACAATGCGCTCCAACAACAGTAGTATCAACTGTAACAAATATATCAAAATGTATACGAGCAATTTTACATAACCTAAAAAATATAGGCAAAACAGAATTTGTGATTAGAGAAATTGAAAACAGAAAAAGTTGAATAAGTTCAAAACCATGCATTATATTTTTATGAAATTTGGCAACAATGCATTTTAGTAACAGTAGCATCAATTGTGAAAATAGATTAAAATGTATAAAGTCAATTTTCCGTAACTTTAAAAGTAAACGCTACTCAGCTTTTGTAATTAGAGAAATTGAAAGTAGAAAAAGTTGAATAACTTTAAAACCATGCAATAGATTTTTATGAAATTTGACAACAATGCACATAAAAATAATTAACATTAACTATAGTAACTAGATCAAATTATATACGGGCAATTTTACATAACCTCAAAAGTAAACGCCACAATTTTAAACAGAAAAGTTGAATAACTTCAAAAATTTGGCAACAATGTATTTCAGTAATACTAGCATTAATTGTGAAAAATAGATCATTATGCACAAACTCAATTTTCAGTAACTTAAAAGTAAACGCAACTTAGCATTTCTAATTAAAGAAATTGACAATAGAAAAAGTTGATTAACTTTAAAACCATATATTGGATTTTGATGAGATTTGGCAACAATGCATTCTAACATCAGTATTATCAACTTTAAAAAAAAATTAGAATGTATACGACAAATTTTGCATAACCTCAAAGTTATAAAATTTGTACACTTTGTTAGCGGTAGCATGTCACTAAATTAGAGATTATGTCAAATTTGAAGTGTTGATTTTAATAAATTTTATACAATTGGTAGTAATAATATTTGTCTACAATGTTGCCAAAATTCAACAAAATCCATTGTGTAGTTTTAAGGTAATAAATTTTTATTAAAACTTACTGCATTAAAATTTAAAGGTACCAAGGTCACTAAATTAAAAGTAATGTTAAAATAGACGTGTTAATTATGATAAATTTTATACAGTTGGTAGCAATGATACTTGGCTAAAATAATACCAAATTTCATCAAAATCTAATGTACCGTTTTAAAGTTATTACATTTTTGTTTATACCCACTACGTCAATATTTAGCAGTAGCAAATTACTAAATTAAAGGTTATGTCAAAACTGACGAGTTGATTTTAATTCATTTTACAGTTGGTAGTTATAATGTTTGGTTACAATACTGCCAAGTTTGATCAAAATTCAAAGTACAGTTTTAAATTTATACATTTTTGCAGGAGGTCACTTATTTGTCTCAAGTAGAGGTTGTGATTTAACCTTTTAATAACTATCAATTGGGTGGGTGGGTGGGCCACTTAATTTTAAACTATTAACCCGTTAACAAGCTTTGGAGTGACCCACCCATCCGCCCAAGTGTTTGTCATTAAAGAAAAATTTGTTAGTTTTCTGTGCAAACGTCAGAAGTCATTTTGTTACAAGAGAAGGTTGTGATTCAATTTTTTAATAACTAACATTTGGGTGGGTGATCAACAAAATGTTTCTATACTTCCTGCAATTAGCCAAAATCAGCTATGAGCCAAGACAATAATTCTAGTAAATAGTCAAAAAATAAAAAATTGACATAAAAAAATTACTGGTACCAACACAATAAAAATAAATTTACCAGTTGCTTCAATTCATAACTAATTAATAAAATAAAGAAGTGAGCTTTAATTGGCAATAACTTCCAACCTATGCAGTGAATTTAGCTGACATTTTCAGGAATTGTGGTAAATAGTCAAAGAATCAACTTCAAAAAACATCACTAGTACCAATTTATTAAAAATAAATTTCCCAGATGCTTTAATTCAAAAATATTTAATAAAATAAAGAAGTGAGCTTTAATTATCAATAACTTCTAAACTATATAGTGAATTTAGCTAAAATTTTTAGGAATTGTGGTAAATAGTCAAAGAATCAACTTCAAAAAACATCACTAGTACCAATTTATTACAAATAAATTTCCCAGATGCTTTAATTCAAAATTATTTAATAAAAGAAAGAAGTGAGCTTTAAATAGCAATAACTTCTAAACTATACAGGGAATTTAGCTGAAATTTTCAAAAATTGTAGTAAATAGTCAAAGAATAAAAAAAAATATTACTTGTTCCAACTTAATAAAAATAAAATTCCCAGATGCTTTAATTCAAAACTAATTACTAAAATGATGAAGTAAGCTTTAATTAGCAATAACTTCCAAACTATGCAGTGAATTTAGCAGAAACTTTTAGGAATTGTGGTAAATAGTCAAAGAATCAACATCAAAAATTAAAACTAGTACCAACTTAATAAAAATAAAATTTTCAGATGCTTTAATTCAAAATTAATTAATAAAATAAAAAAATGAGTTTAAATTAGCAATAATTTCCAAACTATGCAGTGAATTTAGCTGAAATTTTCAGGAATTGTGGTAAATAATCAAAGAATCAACATAAAAAAATGTACTAGTACCAACTTATTAAAAATAAAATTTCCAGATATATAGAAAATTTTTAGAAATTGTAGTAAATAGTCACAGAATCAACATAAAAAAATATTACTAGTACCAACTTATTAAAAATAAATTTTCCAGAAGTTTAAAAAAAAATTAATTAATAAAATAAAGAAGTTAGCTTCAATTAGCAATAACTTCCAAACTATGCAGTGAATTTAGCTGAAATTTTCAGGAATTGTGGTAAATAGTCAAAAAATTAACATCAAGAAATATCACTAGTACCAACTTATTAAAAATAAAATTCCCAGATGCTTTAATTCAAAACTAATTAATAAAATAAAGAAGTGATCTTTAATTAGCAATAGCTTCAAAACTATGCAGTGAATTTAGTTGAAGTTTTCAGGAATTTTGGTAACTAGTCAAAGAATCAACGTCAAAGAGTATCACTAGTACCAACTTATTGAAAATAAATTTCCCAGATGCTTTAATTTAAAATTAATTAATAAAATAAAGAAGTGAGCTTTAATTTGCAATAACTTCCAAACTATGCAGTGAATTTAGCTGAAATTTTCAGGAATTGTGGTAAAAAGTCAACAAATTAACATCAAAAATGATCACTAGTACCAACTTTTTAAAAATAAAATTTCCAAATGCTTTAATTCAAATTTATTTAATAAAATAAAAAGTGAGCTTTAATTAGCAATAACTTTCAAACTATGCAGTGAGGCTTTTTTAGTCATTTTACGGAATAACAAAGCAACAAATTTATTAGTTTTTAATCATTCTACACTTAGTCATTGCTAAGCGAAAGAATGTTTCTTAGACTTCTTATAGTTAGCCCCAATCAAACATAAAGTTATTAATAATTTTCTCCTGTTTTTTTTTTTAGTCTTCCTGCACTTAGTTATAAACATTTGGACTTTATTAATCTTGTTGCACTTATTTAATAATTAATTGCAACGCAATAGAATATTAAAACCACAAAGCGATCATGATTTGTAATCATTATGCACTTTTTTAATAGTTTCGGCGTTTAATTACAATTTACCACTAAGCAACACAAGGCTTTTAATCATTAATAATTATTATTAATTGTTTTTATAAATTTTTCAGTTTTTTTACACTTCAAATCATTTAGTAATTTTGCACTTAATTATTAACTAATTGCAAAGTTATAATTAATTTATTCATTCACCACTAAAGAATTTATAATTTTATATTTTATTACAAACATACATTTATAAAGATCTAAAACAAAACATTTAATCAATTCTTATTATAAAAATAGATTTATTCCAACAATCGCATGCAGATAAAAAAAATGTAAAATCGAACGTAAACAATTTTTTTTCACCTTATCAGTTCCCTACAGAATTCTCGGAACAATTCATCATCAGTCGAGCCGGACGATGTAGATCAGCACGGATGTCTTGCGCGTGTCTCGTGTAAAAGAAAAAAATCCTAAACGAGTATTAATTAACAAATTTAATTATAGTGTTAGTGTATATAATTAACAGAGAGTGAATGGATACCTGAAATCAATGTCGGAAGGTTAGTGCTTTTTATAATGATTTATAAATAACACGTTTCAGATGACTAAGAATATTTAAAATTGTATAAATGCAATAAAAATATTTACTATTTGACCCAATTTTATCAAATTTAAATTGCTTTCTTATTTTGATGCAATTGCATTTACATTTAAATTGCAGAAATTACAGATTGGGCATGGTTGCTAGAATCTAATTAAAATGCATTTTAGTAGATTATAGCAACAAACTCGAATACATTTTGTGGGAAAGATATTATTAATTTTAGCACATCGTAATAAAATCGATCCTTTTGGTATTAAAACATTCCTTATATTACTTAATTATAATACTTCCTTATGATTCTTCTAAATTGTTTAAACCATCAATTAGGATATAAAAAAAAGTATGCTTTCTCTATTGCAAATAAAAAATAATATCCATTTAAAATGATAATAAAAAGAAATTAATGGCCGAATTATACAAATTGGTCTTCACGGTACGTAAGAGGGATTTATTATCTGCATGGGCTTTAATATTACAAGGTGAAATAATTAATATGAGGGAATCGTTTTGGAGGAAATTTTTAATTGTTGTGGAAAATTGCGCAATGGAATTGTTTTGTAAATTAATTGATTTGATTTGAAGATTGCGTTAATTTAATTGAATTAGAAAAGGTTTATATTGGTAATCGTTCAATCAATTGGTCACAATTACAATAAATTGTTGTTAATTATAGATATAGAACATTGTTTTAGAAATTTCCTTTTATTACGCTGTAATGATTCTTATATAAATAATTGAGTGCATCTGAATTACAAATTTGAGTAGAATTTCTACTCATACATATTAATGAATTAGATGATTGCGTTATATTTTTAAGTAATTGGAATATTGTCTTTACAAGTTGCAAACAAATTAATTTAATATTGTTATTTTACACACGATTTACTTTTGAATATTTAGTAGTTTTGAATATGAAGAGGTTTGATTTTTATTAAGAACTATATAGCTTCTTAAGCATATTTAAAACTTTTCATTGATCTTATAGTACCTAGCTATGAAAACATGATAAACAAAATATATTTTTTTAGCATAAGAACTATTAACACTAACATATTTTTTCTTGTTCAATGTTTTTTAGTAAATACAATTTTTGTTTTTGTGGTTATTTTCCTAAAAACGACTTCACAGTTTTTTAAGTTGTCATTGGATAAAAAGGAATGCCTTCTCAAGTGTTACTTGAGTTTTGGAAAGAGATAATAGTCACAGAGGCAGTCTAGTCTGAATAGCCTCTTTTAAGTCACTTATTGTGTCTTTGTAGACATTTCGTTTTATTGTCGTCTATTTTGGCATTTACCCAGCGTCTCAGAAAACTGTGTTTATTTCTTGAAGAAAATGTTGGTTTTGTCTACTGGTGTAGTGGAGAGAGAGCCTTTATAATATACTCATTGCATGGATTTTTTGATTTATGGGAGGATGTCAGTGGTCTACTCAGATTTTATCTTCAGTCACAATTTTTTAGAAGAAGTTTTAAGCTTTAGAGAACATTTTTGTAGCAAATTTGTTGTTTGTTTATGAGCTTGGGAATCTATAAGATTTAGGAATGAGCAAATTGTTTTTGCTTATAATTCTAAAATTTTTTACAAGGTTGATTTATTTTTTTGCCATTTTGGAAATTTTTAGTTAGATTTTTAAGAAACTTATTATTCTAATGATTTTTTTTAAGTTCTTTTTAATTTTTTTGTGTTTTTTGCAAGCTTCTTTGCTTCTTTGGACTTGTTCAGTGAAGTTTATCGATAATAAAAAAAAAAATTATTATATAATTGCATAATCTTTAATGTATTCATTGGATTTTTTGCTTTTGCATTTCTTTGACTATATACTATATACCCGCGCGAATGTTGCTTTTAAGAAATTGGATGGTTTTACTATTTTTAATGTTCCTGTTGCTATCAGATTTAAGGAGTAAATGTCAGTGATTAATAAATCATAACAGAAAAGACAAAACACAATTTTTTTAAGACAAAGTCTGAGGCGAGCTACTTATGAGTGTAGATAAAAGTTTTGTATTGGTTTAAAAACCATCCATGCGCTCTAATATTTGTTATCAAGAGATTAGATGTTTCTTTTAATTTCAATGTTTCTGCTGATATCACATTGTGAGAATGTCAGTTACTTCCAAATCACAGCAGAAGAGATAGGAAACTAATTTTTTGATCACAAACTTACTGAGTTTATAAATCTTGATATTGGTGTAACCCACCAACAACAACATTTCTGACATTTTAGAAATCATTTTTCGAACATGACTTAATATTTAAAAACATATTTTGGCATTTTAAAAAGCATGATTAACTTTTGTAATGATTTTTTTTTATATTTGGAATTCTTATAGAACAGAGTGACTTACAGATGTCATTAAGTTACTAGACAGAAGTGACGAGACCAATTACTTGATACAAAACATTTTAGCTGGGGGCGGGAACACAGTTTAGAAGAATTGAACCGGTGGTTTTAAACCGTGTTCCTGCACACCCGCCCAAGTGTTTGCAATAAAAAAGTTACTATCACCTACTGTGTTCCTGCAGTTTCAAAACATGACAAATACTTGGGCGGGCGGGCGGGAACACAATTTAGAAGATTTGGACCTGTGTTTTTAAACCGTGTTCCCGCCCACCCGCTTATTTGTTTGTTATGAAAAAATTAGAAGTCACTATCACCTACCGTGTTCCTGCAGCTAAAAAACATGACACAATGACTGACTTTAAAGTTACTACCGTGTTTTTATAGTTACGAAACATAACACAATGATTTAAAGATATCATTAAGTTTGAAGACAGAAGTGACGTATCCACTTTGTTGATCACAAACATTTGGGCGGGCGGGCGGGAACACAGTTTCAAAGTATTGGGCCGGTTTTTTTAAACTGTGTTCTTGCCCACTCGCCCAAGTGTTTGTCATAAATAAGTTTAAAGTACTACCACTTGCCGTGTTTTTTTAGCTAAAAACATGACAGAATGACTGACAGATGTCATTAAATTACAAGACAGAAGTGACGTGATCAATTACTTGATACAGAACATTTGGGCAGGTACACAGTTTGAAACTACAGATCCAATTTGTTTGAATCGTGTTCCTGCCCGCCCGCCCAAGTGTTTGTCATAAAGAAATTAAACATCACCATCACCCACCGTGTTCTTGCAGCTAAAAAAAACCTGACAAAATGACTGACAAATGTCATTAAAATATAAGACAGAGAAGACGTATCCAATTTCTTGATTGCAAACACTTGGGCGGGTGGGCGGGAACACAGTTCTAAAGAATTAGATTAGTAATTTTAAACCGTGTTTCCGCCCACCCGCCCAAGTGTTTGTTATACAGAAATTAAAAGTTACCATTACCTACCGTGATCTTGCATCTAAAAAACATGTCAGAATGACTGACAGATGTCACTAAAATATAAGACAGAGATGACTTATCCAATTTCTTGATAAAAAACACCTGGGCGGGTGGGCGGGAACACAGTTCTAAAGAATTGAGTCGGTAATTTTAAACCGTGTTCCCGCCCACCCGCCCAAGTGTTTGTTATAAAGAAATTAAAAGTTACCATCACCTACCGTGTTCTTGCAGCTAAAAAACATGTCAGAATGACTGACAGATGTCATTAAAATATAAGACAGAGATAACGTATCTAATTTCTTGATCACAAACACTTGGGCGGGTGGGCGGGATCACAGTTCTAAAGAATTAGGCCAGTAGTTTTAAACCATGTTCCCGCCCACCCGACCAAGTGTTTGTTACAAAGAAATTTAAAGTTACCATCACCTACCGTGTTTTTGCAACTAAAAAATATGTCAGAATGACTGACAGATATTATTAAAATGTAAGACAGAGATGACGTATCCAATTTCTTGATCACAAACACTTGGGTGGGTGGGCGGGAACACAGTTTTAAAGAATTAGACCGGTAATTTTAAACCGTGTTCCCACCCACCCGCCCAAGTGTTTGTTATAAAGAAATTAAAAGTTACCATCACCTACCGTGTTCTTGTAGCTAAAAAACATGTCAGAATGACTGACAGATGTTATTAAAATATAAGGCAGAGATGACGTATCTAATTTCTTGATCACAAACACTTTGACAGGTGGGCGGGAACATAGTTCTAAAGAATTAGGCCGGTAATTATAACTGTGTTCCTGCCCACCCGCCCAAATGTTTGTTATAAAGAAATTTAAAGTTACCATCACCTACCGTGTTCTTGCAGCTAAAAAACATGACAGAATGAGTGACAGATGTCATTAAGATAGAAGACAGAGATAACGTATTTAATTTCTTAATCACAAAGACTTGGGCGGGTGAGCGGGAACACAGTTTTTAAGAATTAGGCCGGTAATTTTAAACCGTGTTCCCGACCACCCGCTCAAGTGTTTGTTATAAAGAAATTTAAAGTTACCATCACGTACCGTGTTCTTGCAGCTAAAAAACATGACAGAATGAGTGACAGATGTCATTAAGATAGAAGACAGAGATAACGTATCTAATTTCTTAATCACAAAGACTTGGGCGGGTGAGCGGGAACACAGTTCTTAAGAATTAGGCCGGTAATTTTAAACCGTGTTCCCGACCACCCGCCCAAGTGTTTGTTATAAAGAAATTAAAAGTTACCATCACCTACCGTGTTCTTGTAGCTAAAAAACATGTCAGAATGACTGACAGATGTCATTAAAATATAAAACAGAGATGGCGTATCTAATTTCTTAATCACAAACACTTGGGCGGGTGGGTGGGAACACAGTTCAAAAGAATTAGGCCGGTACTTTTAAACCGTGTTCCCATCCACCTGCCCAAGTGTTTGTTATACTAAAATTATAAGTTATCATCACCTACCGTGTTGTTGCAGCTAAAAAATATGTCAGAATGACTGACAGATGTCATTAAAATATTAAGCAGAGATGACGTATCAAATTTCTTAATCACAAACACTTGGGCGGGTGGGCGGGAACACAGTTCTAAAGAATTAGGTCGGTAATTTTAAACCGTGTTCCCGCCCACCCGTCTAAGTGTTTGTTATAAAGAAATTAAAAGTCAACTTCACCTACTGTGTTCTTGCAGCTTAAGAACATGACAGAATGAGTGACAGATGACATTAAGATAGAAGACAAAGGTGACGTATCTAATTTTTTGATCACAAACACTTGGGCGGGTGGGCGAGAACACAGTTTTAAAGAATTAGGACGGTAATTTTAAACCGTGTTCCCGCCCACCCGCTCAAATGTTTGTCATAAAAAAATTAAAAGTCAACATCACCTACCGTGTTCTTGCAGCTAAAAACATGTCAGAATGACTGACAGATGTCATATAAATATAAGACAGAGATGCCGTATCCAATTTCTTGATCACAAACACTTGGGTGGGTGGGCGGGAACACAGTTTTAAAGAATGAGGCCAGTAATTTTAAACCGTGTTCCCACCCACCCGTCCAAGTGTTTGTTATAAAGAAATTAAAACTTACCATTACCTACCGTGTTCTTGCAGTTAAAAAACATGTCAGAATGACTGACAGATGTCATATAAATATAAGACAGAGATGCCGTATCCAATTTCTTGATCACAAACACTTGGGTGGGTGGGCGGGAACACAGTTTTAAAGAATGAGGCCAGTAATTTTAAACCGTGTTCCCACCCACCCGCCCAAGTGTTTGTTATAAAGAAATTAAAACTTACCATTACCTACCGTGTTCTTGCAGTTAAAAAACATGTCAGAATGACTGACAGATGTCATTAAAATATAAAGCAGAGATGACGTATCTAATTTCTTGATCACAAACACTTGGGAGGGTGGGCTGAAACATAGTTCTGAAGAATTGGGACGGTAATTTTAAACTGTGTTCTTGCCCACCCGCCCAAGTGTTTGTTATCAAGAAATTAGAAATTACTAACCACCTGCCGTGTTCCTGCAGCTAAAAAACATGTCAGATTGGCTGACAGATGTCATTAAAATAGAAGAGAAAGGTGACGTATCAACTTTCTTGATTACATACACATAGGCGGGTGGGCGGGAACACAGTTTAAAATAATTGGGGCAATAGTTTTAAACCGTGTTCTTGCCCACTCGCCCAAGTGTATGTCATAATGAAATTAATTGTCACTATCACCTGCCTTGTTGCTGCAGGTAAAAAGCTTGACAGAATGACTGACATGTTATAAATATATGTATAAGGCAGAGGTGATCCAATTTCTTGATTACTATCACATGTGCGGGTGGGCGGGAACACAGTTTTTAAGAATTGGGCAGGTGGTTTTAAACTGTGTTCCCGCCCACCTCACGGCAGGTGGTAGTAACTTTTATTTTTTTTATGACAAACATTTGGGCGGGTGGGCGGGAACACAGTTTAAAACCACTTGCACAATTCTTAAAAACTGTGTTCCCGCCCACCCGCTTAAATGTTTGTCATAAAAAAATAAAAGTTACTACCACCTGCCGTGTTCCTGCAGCTAAAAAACATGACAGAATGACTGACATGTCATTAATATAGAAAACAGAGGTGACGTATCCAATTTTTTGATTACAAATACTTGGGCGGTGGGCGGGAATATTGAAGAAGAATTAGACAGGTAGTTTCAAACTGTGTTTAAAATTAATTGAAGGCTACAAGAAGATCATTTGATGACATTTGGTTTTTATTTAAAAACAATTTTTTGACATTTTAGAAATTATTATTGATTTTTAAGAACATGTTTTGGCATTTGAGAACATTTTTTTATGGTTTAGAAATTCTGGAATTTTATCTGACATTTGAAAATATTTGCTGACATTTTAGAAATTCTTGTTGGCTTTTGAGAACATTATTTGATATTTGAAAAAAAAATTGACATTTGAATAACTTTTTTTGATATTTAAGATTTCATTATTGACATTTGAGAACATTGTGTGCTTTTTAAGGAACATTTATTATTTATGAAATTGTTATTAGTTTTATGAGAACATTGTTAGACCTTTAAAAAGCATTTTTGACATTATTTATAAATCGTTTTTACTTTCAAATTTTTGTTTTTTTTTTAAGTTTGAGATTTTTTTGTCAATAAGAACACTTTTTTTTTTCACTAGGGAAATTTTTTATTTTTTTATAAAATTGTTTTTGACTTTTGAGGACATTAATTGTCATTTGGAGAACATTGATCAACTTGTTTTTGATATTTATAGACAATTGAGAACTATTGCTATTATTTTGATTTGAGAACATTATTAATTATTTATAAAATTATTATCAACTTCTGGCAACAGTTTTTAAGGTTTGGAAACATTTTATTAACATTAGAAAACATTTATTTATATTTATGAAATCATCATTGACTTTTGGAAACATTTTTTGACATTTAAAACATTTTTAGCATTTTATTGGCACTAAAGAACATTTTTATTCATAAAATCGTTATTGGCTTTTAAGAAATTTATTAGAAATTTAAGAACATTTGAAAACATTTTATTGACACTAGATAACTTTTTTATTGTTTATAAAATTATTTTGAATTTTTGTTGAAAAAAATTTTCAAAATCTCAAACTTTAAAAAATATTTTATTAAAGAACATTTATCAATACATATGAAATTATAATTGTATTTTGGGAACATTTTTTGAAATTTGAGTACATTTTATTGGCATTAAGAGAATATTTTTTAATTTTTCTGAAACTATTATTGACATTGTTTGATATTTGAGAACATTCTTTATTATTTATAAAGTTATTTTTATTTTTGAAAATATTTTTTAAAGTTAAATCTTAAACTTTAAAAAATATATTATTTAAGAACATTTACTTATATCTATGAAAATTATTATTGACTTTTGGGAACATTTTTTGACATTTGAAAACATTTTTAAATTTTGAAAATACTTTATTGTCATTAGCAAACTTTTTTTTAATTAAATGAAATCGTTATTGACTTTTTAGTACATTTTTTGACATTTGAAAACATTTTTGACATTTGAGAACACTTTATTGTCATGAGAGAACATTGTTTACTTTTTATGAAATTATAATTGACTTTTAAGAACATTGTTTGACATTTGAAAACATTGTTTGACATTTGAGAACATTGTTTGACATTTTAGAACATTGTTTGACATTTGAGAATATTATTTGACATTTGAGAACATTTTATTGACCCAGAGAACATTTTTTATTATTTATAAAATTATTTTTATTTTTGAAAATATATATTTTTTTAAGTTTGAAACTTTAAAAAAATATAGTATTACAAAACATTTATTTATATTTATGAAATCATCATTGACTTTCAGGATAATTTTTTTAAATTTGTTATCGTTTTTAAGATTACTCAATTGTCATTAGAGAACATTTTTTTAAATTTTTATAAAATTATTATTAACCATTGAGAATATTGTTCGACATTTGAGAACATTTTTGATATTTGATAATATTCTATTTACACATTATTATTGTTAGAAAATTTATATTATGACTGATCAAATGGTTTGTATTGGTGTAATGCAAAAAAGTCTTTCTTATTTTTAATGTTTTTGCCGCTATATTGCGGAGTATTAGTCAGTTATTCAAGAGACAGGAAAGTAATTTTTTGATGACGAACACTGGGTCGGGTGTACAAAAGCTTTCTCACCAAGAAATTAGATATTTCTTGTGTTTTTAAAGTTTTTGCTGCTATCACATTTAAGAAGTTATTGTTTGTTGTTAATAAACTACTTCAAAAAAGACTTGAATACATGTTTAAAGTGTGGCTGGTCACTCAGTTTGTAAGTTTTGACAAAATGTTTGTAAAGGTCTATCCACATCTACCCGCCCAAGTGTTTGTTAAGATAAGATTGGATGTTCTTCCTACTTTTAATGTTTTTTCTGCTAGCACATGTGAGATGATTAGTTTATAATCAATAACGATTTCTAAAATTTTAGATCTTTAGGTGCAATACAGTGTAAATGGCGGCTATTTTAATTTTTTAGGAATATTTTTTCTTCTTTCAGTTTTTGTGCTGTAAATAAGCAAAAATTAGTCAAAAATTGCATTCAAATAAGTGTCTTATAGGAAATTTTTTGCAGAACATGATCCCGCTCTTGGTTTTTTGAAATTTTCCGCGGAAAATAAGAAAATTACCATTTTATTGAAAAATTGATATCTTCGATTCCGCTACACCTGGAGATTTGAAATTTGAATATGATACTAACATAACTAACATAATTCTTTTGATCCCAAAAATTAAAAAAACTGGATTTGCTAATCCTAAGGTGAAATATAACACATCATTGCTAAAAATGGGTCACTTTTAAGGGATTTTCCTCGGATTATTCGTAATTTTACTAGTTTTCCGGCTTTTCTCATAAGAATTTAAAAAAATTGACATAAAGATCGCGTTCTACAAAAAAATTCCTTTTGGTTACACTAATTCAATTTTTTAAAAAGAAAAAAAAAGACAAAACTATATACTTTCTAAAAAATTGTATCTTGTGTTTATTTTTTAATTTTTAATGCATTTTTTGGTTTATTTATAAATGTTGAGCCTTTTTAATTTTTTTATGGATTTGAAATTTTTTTAAAGTTTATTTTAAACTTTTTTTTAGAAATCTTATTGTTTATATAATATTTTAAATTTAAGTTTTATTTTCTAAAGAACCAAAACTTCCATTCATAGTTTTGTAGATCTGTCTCGATATGTTTTAAAACCATTGCTATAAGTATAGAACGTTTTATTATTTCTGCCGGAATTATTTTGGCTAGAATATTCATAACATAATCATTTATAATGCAAAGGAACAAAAGATTTATAGAATTACTTTTGTATTAGTTATTATACAAACATTCAATGTTCAAAATAGATTTTAAAAATTTATTTCTCATTTTGTTCAAATCGGGGTTGGTTAAATTAATTAAAACAACTTCTACTATCACTTCCTCCTTTTATAAAAGGTGGGGCATTAACTAATTCCCTCTACTCAACAATTAACAAATAGTTTAATTACAACTTACATTATTTACGTCTATTTAAAAACCATTTATATCTATAATGAGGTTAGTTGCAATCTAGCATATAATTAAATGTTTATTACAAACTAAAATTTTATAAGTTAACATTAATAAAAATTTGTGATAGTCTTCCTGTACTTACTTACTTTTTCATTCATTTAATTATTATAGCGTTTATATGTATCTTAAAGAAAGTTATTATTATTATAATTATATTTAATTGGATTCTGTTTTCATTGAAGGATTATTTTACATTGAAGTAATTATGGTTCTTACTTTAACTGGAAATGATAATGTTAGAAATGATTTATGTTAAATTTAATCCAACGCAATGCAATAAAATAACCATTGATTTAATAGAATATCTATTAAGTCTTAAATTTATGTTAATAATATACTATAATTGTAGTTGAGTTATATATGTCGCATACTTTTAGTGTAATTGGACGTGTTATGAAAAGCCTAAACAATATCTTTGTTAAACTAATAACAATTCTAAAGATCTTAAAGTTTATAAACTTTTTATTTTGTTAAGTTAATTAACGCAAGCAATGTTTTAACTATCTTTGGTACAAATTTAAAGACAATATTTTCATAATAGTGTCCTCGTTTAGGTACTAGTAATTTGATGAGTTTAGAAATATGAATAATTTTTGAACTTTGAAAATACTCAACATTTATTTTAAATTTTCTAAACGTAATTCTGATGCAAGTATTAATGTACGCAGTCTCTTATCTATGCTTGGTACAATTTTGAGGACAATATTTAAATAACATCATTGTGTCCTCGGCATGGCTATTAGTAAAGTAGTGATTTTAGAAATAATACAAAAACTTTTAAAAAAACTAGATTTTTATTTTTTAAACGTAATTTTGTGATGAGCTTTAAAGTAACAAGTCTATTAGCTATGCTTGGTACAAATTTGAGGACAATATTAGCATAATTGTGTCTTCAGCATGGTTAATAGTAACGTAATAATTTTAGGAATATTACAAAAAGTTTAAAAATATTTAAATTAATTTTTTAAACGTATCTTTGATTTGTGTACTAAAGTAAGCAGTTTCTTAGCTATGCCTGGTACAAATTAAAGGACAATATTTACCTAATTGTGTCCTCAGCATGGCTAATAGTAAAAAGATGATTTTAAAAATAATTCCAAAACTTTGAAAAAACTTGAAATATATTTTATTATATTTTTAAACCAATTTTGATAGAAGTGATAACGTAAGCAGTATTTTAACTATGCCTGGTACAAATTGGAGGACAATATTTACATAATTGTGTTCTCAGCATGGCTAATAGTAAAGTAAAAATTTTAGAAATCATTCATAACTTTAAAAAATTCAAAATCTATTTTGTTATTTTTTCAACCTTATTATGATTTTAAGTATCAACGTAAGCAGTCTTTTAACTATGCCTGGTACAAATTTGAGGACAATATTTACATAATTGTGTCCTCAGCATGGCTAATAGTAAAGTGATCATTTTATAAATAATTCCAAAACTTTGAAAAATTCAAAATATATTTTGTTATATTTCTAACCTTATTTTGATAGATTTATCAAGGTAAGCATTTTTTAACTATGCTTCGTACAATTTTGAGGACAATACTTGCATAATTGTGTCCTTAGCATAAATTAAGGATTTTAGAAATAATTCTAAAACTTTGAAAAGTTCAAAATATATTTTGTTGTATTTTTAACTTCATTCTGATAGAAATATTAACGTAAGCAGTCTTTTAGCTATGCTTGGTACAAATTTGAGGACAATATTTACATAATTGTGTCTTCGGACTGGCTAATAGTAAAGTAATGTTTTTAGAAACAATTCTAAAATTTTGAAAAAGCTCAAATTAAATTTTGTATTTTTTTAACATAATTTTGATAGAAGTATCAATGTAAGCGGTCTTTTAACTCTGTCTAGTATAAATTTGAGGACAATATTTACATAATTTTGTCATCAGCATGGCTAATAGTAAAGTGATGATTTAAGAAATAATTCCAAAACTTTTAATAAACTCAAAATATATTTTGTTATATTTTTAACCTAATTTTGATAAAAGTATTAACGTAAACAGTCTTTTAGTAATGCCTGTTACAAATTTGAGGACAATATTTACCTACTGGTAACCTCAGCATGGCTAATAGTAAAGTGATAATTTTAGAATAAATTCCAAAATTTTGAAAAAATTTAAAATATATTTTGTTATTATTTTAAACTAATTTTGATAAAAATATCAAAGTAAGCAGTTTTTTAATTATGCCCGGTACAAATTGGAGGACTATATTTACCTAAATGTGTTCTCAACATGGTTATAAGTAAAGTAAAGGTTTTAGAAATAATCCCAAAGTTTAAAAAACCTCAAAATTTATTTTTTAATTTATTTAACTTAATTTTGATAAAAGTATTAACGTAAGCAGTCTTTTAACTATGCTTGTTACTAATTGGAGGACAATATTTACATAATTGTGTCCTCAGCATGGTTAATAGTAAAGTAAAGATTTTACAATTAATTCCAAAACTTAAAAAAAAGTCAAACCATATTTTTTTATATTTTTAACTTAATTTTGATAGAAGTGTCAACGTAAGCAGTCTTTTAGCTATGCCTGGTACAAATTGGAAGACACTAATTACATAAAAGTGTCTACAGCATGGCTAATAGTAAAGTGATGATTTTAGAAATAATTTCAAAACTTTGAAAAAACTCAAAATAAATTTTGTTTAATTTTTAACCTATTTTTGATAGAAGTATTTACTTAAGCAGTGTTTTAATTAGGCATGGTACAATTTTGAAGACAAGATTTACATAATTGTGTCCTCAGCATGGCTAATAGTAAAGTGAAGATTTTAAAAATTATTTCAAAAATATATTTTGTTATTTTTTAACCTAATTTTGATAAAAGTATCAACGTAAGCAGTCCTATAACTATGCTTGGTTTAAATTAGAGGACAATATTTACATAATTGTGTCCTCAGCATGGCTAATAGTAAAGTGATAATTTTAGAAATAATTTCAAAACTTTGAAACAACTCAAAATATATTTTGTTATTATTTTAAACTAATTTTGATAAAAGTATCAACGTAAGCAGTCTTTTAGGTATGCCTGGTACAAATTTGAGAACAATTATTAAATAATTGTGCCTCAGCATGGCTATTAGTAAAATAGTGATTTTAGAAATATACAAAAACTTTGAACATTTTTCAAATTATTTTCAAATTTTTTAAACGTAATTCTGATGTAAGTATATCAGTAAGCAGTTTTTTAGCTATGGTTGCTACAAATTTGAAGGCAATATTTGCATAACAGTGTCCTCAGCATGGCTAATAGTAAAGTAGTAATTTTAGAAATAATCCAAAATTCAAAGAAAAAATCAAAATTAATTTATAATTTTTTTAACGTAATTTTGATGATTATTAGAATAAGCAGTCTCTTTACTATGTCCGGTATAAATTTGAGGACATAATTCACATAATTGTGTCTTCAGCATGGCTAATAGTAAAGTAATGATTTTAGAAATAATTCTAAAATTTTGAAAAAGCTCAAGTTATATTTTGTATTTTTTACACAATTTTTATAGAAGTATCAACGTAAGCAGTCTTTTAATTATGCCTGGTACAAATTTGAGGACAATATTTACCTATTTATGTTCTTAGCATGGCTAATAGTAATTTGATGATTTAAAAAATAATTTCAAAATTTTGAAAAACTCAAAAAATATTTTGTTATTTTTTTAACTTAATTTTGATAGAAGTATTAACAAAAGCAGTCTTCTAACTATGCCTGGTACAAATTTGAAGAAAATCATTACCTAGCTGTGTCCTCAGCATGGCTAATAGTAAATTGAAGATTTTTGTAATAATTCCAAAACTTTGAAAAAAGAAATATTTTTTGTTATATTTTTAACCTAATTTTGATAGAAGTATTGACTTAAGCAGTCTTTTAACTATGCCTGGTACAAATTTGAGGAGAATATTTACATAATTGTGTCCTCAGCATGGATAGTAGGAAAGTGATCATTTTAAAAATATTTGCAAAATTTTGAAAAACTCAAAAAATATTTTGTTATTTTTTTAACCTAATTTTTATTAAAGTATCAACGTAAGCAGTCTTTTAACTATGCCTGGTACAATTTTGAGGAGAATATTTATATAATTGTGTCCTCAGCATGGCCAAATGAAAAGTAGTTATTTTAAAAATAATTCATAAACTTTGAAAAAACTCAATTTATGTTTTTAATTTTTTAAACTTAATTTTGATGTAAGGATCAACGTAAGCAGTCTTTTAAATATGCTTGACATAAATTTAAGGAGAATGTTTACATAATTGTGTCCTCAGCATGGCTAAAAGTAGAATGATGATTTTAGAAATAATTCTAAAACTTTAAAAAAACTCAAAATATGTTTTGTTATTTTTTTAACCTAATTTTGATAGAAGTATCAATGTAAGCAATCTTTTAACTATGCCTGTTACAAATTTGAGGACAATATTTACATAAATGGGTACTCAGCATAGTTAATAGTAAAATGAAGATTTTTGAATTAATTCCAAAACTTTGAAAAATTCAAAATCTATTTTGTTATATTTTTAACTTAATTTTGATAGAAGTATTAACGTAAGCAGTCTTTTAACTATGCCTGGTATAAACTGGAGGACAATATTTACATAATTGTGTCCTCAGCATGGCTAATAGTAAAGTTATGATTTTAGAAATAATTCCAAAACTTTGAAAAAACTCAAAACATATTTTGTTATATTTTTAACCTAACTTTGATAGAAGTATTAACGTAAGCAATCTTTTAACTATGTCTGGTACAAATTTAAGGACAATATTTACCTAATTGTGTTTTTAGCATGGCTAATAGTAAATTGAAGATTTTAGAAATAATTATGAAACTTTGAAAAGTTCAAAATATATTTTGTTATTTTTTTAATCAAATTTTGATATAAGTATTATCGTAAGCAGTCTTTTAACTATGCCTGGTACAAATTTGAGGACAATATTTACTTAATTGTGTCCTCAGCATGGCTATTAGTAAAAGTAGTAATTTAAGAAAAAATACAAAAACTTAAAAAAAAATCAAAATTTGTTTTTAATTTTTTAAACGTAATTTTGATGTAAGCATTGAATTAAGCAGTCTCTTAGCTATGTCTGGTACACATTTGAGGACAATATTTACAAAATTGTGTCCTCAGCATGGCTAATAGTAAAGTGATGATTTTAGAAATAATTCCAAAATTTTGAAAAAACTTAAAATATTTTTGTTTTTGTTTTTTTACCTAACTGTGATAGAAAAATTAACGTAAGCAGTCTTTTAATTATGCCTGGTACAATTTTGAGGACAATATTTACAAACATAGCTATTAGTAAAGTTGTAATTTTAGAAATAATACAAGAAAATTACAAAATTTATTTTTAATTATTTATACGTAATTGTGATATGAGTAGTAAAGTAAGCACTCTTAGGTAAGCTTGGCATAGTTCCAATAATTAACTCTGTTTTAATTTAATCCAGAAAAGCGTATTTTTACAAAAACAATTTTGCATAAATAATTTTAAAATCCAAATTTTTTACAATAAATTCCAGCTTAATATTTAATAAATCTTATCCAAACAATATTTACAATAAACAAACAGGTTATTCAATACACGAGTTTTGTTTTGTTTTATTTCATTCCTATTAATATTCCGCTTGCACATCGTAATAATTTCTTTTGTATTTTTTTACTTACAATTCACTGAAATAATACTAATGTTTATTCATCGATTCGATGCGGAGAGAATGCCTGACGTCACAGTAGAATATAATAAATTAATGCATTCTTGGTAAAGAGCTATTGACCTTGACTATACTGCCCCGTACATTGTAAATAATATTATAGTTAATTCAATCAATCAAAAATCAAAATAAATTTGTTGAATTGAGTAAGAATTGAGGTGACCTTGGATACTATTGTTAACTCAATTAAAAATTAAAATTGACTAAGAATATATCTTAGCTATTGACCTTGGTTTTACTGCCCTGTGCATTAATCAAATTAGAAATTATTTTACTCAGATTTAAATCAACAATTGCGGTCAGGCTAGGTTAAGATTGGGTTTGACTAAGGTCAATAAATGGAACAATTATGATTTATTAGAAATATAAAAATTGTGCAAATTGCAAAATTATTTCAAAATCATTAAATTAATTTTAAAAAATATTTAAATTTTTTTATGCATAAAATTATTTTTATTTCAAAATTTCTTTTATAATGAAATTGAATTCCAGAAGATTATTGTAATTATTAAAAAATCGCTTTCACTTAATCACTGATTAATAATTTATTTTTAAAATTTTCTAAAATATTTTGTTTATAATTGATTTAATTTAATTAACAATATTTACCGAATTAATAATTTTGGTTGTTAGTAACGGTATCCATGAACAATTCTTCACAAATGCTTAGGGTTCGTCGCTTACTCGAGAATTGTCCTTTCCACTCCTTCACAAAAACCGACCCCGCTTTTCCACCACAAGAACAATTACAATAATAAAAAAAATTGATAAAACCGATCACGACAAATGATTCACCTTGATTCACCTTGATTATATGTGTCACCGATCGAGGTGATATGGTTAAAAGGGCACTCGGTGAAAGTATTGGTAGGGCGCAAAATAGACACTTACCGGAAGAAATCTGAAGAGCGACGAAGAAGCACACACAACGTATAAGAAAAAATATTATTAAAGGAGGAGAAGTGGCTGACTTGAAGTCCACTAAGCAACTGAACACCACTGGTACACCTCACGCTTTACGCCTTCCAAACACCAAGAGGCGCTCCAATCCGAACGGAAAACTTCTCCTCTCTAGGTCAAGTCGTTCTTTACTATACCAGCTCTTTTTTCCCTTTTTTGCGTAACGGTTCTCGTCGCTTGCTGACAGTCGCTCACCAAATATCTGAAGAGCAAGGTCCTCTAAGTTTACGCGTAAATATGTGATATAGTGAAATTATGATTAAAATTTAAATTGTGATTGTTATCAAATTTTTAACCTTGGATGGATTTTTTTCTTATCGATTTTTTGTGCTTTGTAATAGTAGAAATTAACTATTGCAAATAACATATTTATTTTTTGTGCAATCGAAATCTTAATTGAAATGAAAGGAGCCAATTGTTAATATTAAATGCATTATTAGTGTGTTTATTTGTTGGAAATTGGGGAGTGACCGATATAGCTTTTGTGTGATTTCAAATCAATTTATTTTTTGAGTTCAAATCCGCTTGCTAAATTTAAATTCCAACATTTATTGAACTAATTGTATGGTAATCATTTTATATATGGTTAAGTAGCTTGAAATAAATTGAACTTTATTATTTGGTATTTAAATTTTGCAATAAAATTAAAGGATGGAATTTATTGTCTATTAATCATCAATAGTTTAAGTAAATTATTTATTTAATCATTAATTTTGATTACTATCCATCACAATATTTAAATTTATTGAAAAATTAGGAAAATAGTTTAATTTAAATCGACAAAATATATTCCTGAACCGTCAAAATGTCAGCAAATGTTTGCAAACTTTTTAAAATGTTGATCTTGATTTGATATAAATGACTTTAAATAAGTTTACAAAATTTAAAAAAAATCTTTTCTATGTTTTAAGATGTTCTTCAATTATTATAAATGTCAGAAAAAGTATTTAAACGGACTTTGTTCTGAAACTGTCATAGAAGTTATAAATTATTTATAAGCCAGCACATATGTCATAAAATGTTTATCAGCGAATATAACTATCACAAATTGATAAAAAAATTAAAAATAGTTCTATTCTATGTTTTAAGATGTTTTTCAATTATCATAAAACTAAGAAATCTCTTTTCTCACATGAAATTTACCAGAATTGGCACATAAAGCTTGTTTATAGCATAGAAAAAATCAGAATTTGTTTCTGATGTAAGCAATTTCATGTTAACAAGCACTTGGGCGGGTGGGCGAGAAAACAGTTTATAAATATTATGCTAGTAGTTTAATATCATGTTTCCGCTCACCAGCCCAAGTGTTTGTTATCAAGAAATTGGAAGTTGCAACCTTTTAGCGTTTTCTTTCAGCTAATTCACAAAAGAAAATGACTGACAGATGTCATTAGGTTAAAAGAGGAAGTTGACGTTACTAATTTCTTAATAACTTAACACTTGGAAGAATGGGTGGGAACACAGTTTTTAATTGTTGGGCCAGTAGTTTAATATCGTGTTTCCACCCACCCACCCAAGTGTTTGTTATCAAGAAATTGGAAGTTGAAACCACTTAGCCTGTTCCTGCAGCTAATTCACAAATGAGAAGGACTGACAGATGTTATTAAGGTAGAAGAAGGAGTTGACGTTACTAATTTCTTAATAATTAACATTTGGGTGGGTGGGCGGGAACACAGTTTTTAATTATTGAGCCAGTAGTTTAATATCGTGTTCCCACCCACCCGCCCAAGTGTTTGTTATCAAGAAATTGGAAGTTGAAACCACTTAGCCTGTTCCTGCAGCTAATTCACAAAAGAGAAGGACTGACAGATGTCATTAAGGTAGAAGAGGGAGCTGACGTTACTAATTTCTAGATAATTAACATTTGAGTGGGTGGGCGGGAACACAGTTTTTAATTTTTGTGCCAGTAGTTTAATATCATGTTCCCACCCACCCGCCCAAGTGTTTGTTATCAAGAAATAGGAAGTTGAAACCATTTAACCTGTTTCTGCAGCTAATTCACAAAAGATAAGGACTTACAGATGTTATTAAGGTAGAAGAGGGAGTTGATGTTACAATTTTTTTATTAACTAACACTTGGGAAGGTGGGCGGGAACACAGTTTTTAATTATTGAACCAATAGTTTAAGATCGTGTTCCCACCCACCCGCCCAAGTGTTTGTTATCAAGAAATAGGAAGTTGAAACCATTTAACCTGTTTCTGCAGCTAATTCACAAAAGATAAGGACTGAAAGATGTTATTAAGGTAGAAGAGGGAGTTGATGTTACAATTTTTTTATTAACTAACACTTGGGAAGGTGGGCGAGAACACAGTTTTTAATTATTGAACCAATAGTTTAAGATCGTGTTCCCACCCACCCGCCCAAGTGTTTGTTATCAAGAAATAGAAAGTTGAAACCATTTAACCTGTTTCTGCAGCTAATTCACAAATGAGAAGGACTGACAGATGTCAATAAGGTAGAAGAGGGAGTTGACGTTACTAATTTCTTGATAACTAACACTTGGGTGGGTGGGCGGGAACACAGTTTCTAATTATTGGGCTAGTAGTTTATTATCGTGTTCCCACCCACCCGCTCAAGTGTTTGTTATCAAAATATTGGAAGTTAAAACTACTTAGCCTGTTCCTGCAGCTAATTCTTAAATGAGAAGGACTGATAGATGTCATTAAGGTAGAAGAGGGAGTTGACGTTACTAATTTCTTAATAACTAACACTTGGTAGGGTGGGCGGGAACACAGTTTTTAATTATTGGACCAATAGTTTAATATTGTGTTCCCTCCCACCCGCCCAAGTGTTTGTTATAAAGAAATTGGAAGTTGAAACCACTTAGCCTGTTCCAGCAGCTAATTCACAAATCTGAAGGACTGACAGATGTCATAAAGGTAGAAGAGGTAGTTGACGTTACTAATTTCTAGATAATTAACATTTAGGTGGGTGGGCGGGAACACAGTATTTAATTATTGGGCTAGTAGTTTAATATCGTTTTTCCACCCACCCCGCCCAAGTGTTTGTTATCAAGAAATTGGAAGTTGAAACCACTCAGCTTGTTCCTGCAGCTAATTCACAAAAGAGAAGGACTGACAGATGTCATTAAAATAGAAGAGAAAGTTGACGTTACTAATTTCTTAATAACTAACACTTGGGAGGGTGGGCGGGAACACAATTTATAAATATTGGGCAAGTAGTTTAATATTGTATTGCCGCCTACCCGCCCATGTGTTTGTTATCATAAAATTAAAAGTTGAAATCACTTAGCTTGTTCCTGCAGTTAATTCACAAAAGAGAAGGACTGACAGATGTCATTAAGGTAGAAGAGGGAGTTGACGTTACTAATTTCTTGATAACTAACACTTGGGTGGGTGGGCGGGAACACAGTTTCTAATTATTGGGCTAGTAGTTTAATATCGTCTTACCACCCACCCGCCCAAGTGTTTGTTATCAAGAAGTTAGAAGTTGAAACCACTTAGCCTGTTCCTGCAGCTAATTCACAAAAGAGATGGACTGACAGTTATCATTAAGGTAGAAGTTACTAATTTTTTGATAATTAAAGTTGACGTTATTAATTTCTTAATAACTAACACTTGGGAGGGTGGGCGGGAACACAGTTTATAAATATTGGGCTAGTAGTTTAATATTGTATTGCCGCCTACCCGCCCATGTGTTTGTTATCATAAAATTAAAAGTTGAAATCACTTAGCTGTTCCTGCAGCTAATTCACAAAAGAGATGGACTGACAGATATCATTAAGGTTGAAGTTACTAATTTCTTGATAATTAACATTTTGGTGGGTGGGCGGGAACACAGTTTCTAATTATTGGGCCAGTAGTTTAATATCGTGTTCCCACCCACCCGCCCAAGTGTTTGTTATCAAGAAATAGGAAGTTGAAACCATTTAACCTGTTTCTGCAGCTAATTTACAAATGAGAACGACTGACAGATGTTATTAAGGTAGAAGAGGGAGTTGACGTTACAATTTTTTTATTAACTAACACTTGGGAAGGTGGGCGGGAACACAGTTTTTAATTATTGAACCAATAGTTTAAGATCGTGTTCCTACCCACCCGCCCAAGTGTTTGTTATCAAGAAATTGGAAGTTGAAACCACTTAGCCTGTTTCTGCAGCTAATTCACAAATGAGAACGACTGACAGATGTCATTAAGTTAGAAGAGGGAGTTGACGTTACTAATTTTGTGATAACTAACACTTGGGCGGATGGGCGGGAACAAAGCTTATAAATATTGGGCCAGTAGTTTGATATCGTGTTCCCGCCCACCATCCCAAATGTTTATTATCAAGAAATTGGAAGTTGCAGCATCCTACCGTGTTCCTGCAGATAACAAACATGACAGAATGACCAACAAAAGTTAATAAACTAAAAGAGGGAGGTAACGTAAGCAATTTCTTGATAGCAAACACTTGGGCGGGTGGGCGGGAACATAGTTTTTAATTACTGGGCTAGTAGTGTTTGTTGTCAAGAAATTAGAAAATGCAACCACCCATTGTGTTCCTGCAGATAACAAACATGACAGAATGACCAACAAAATTTAATAAATTAATAGAGGGAGGTGACGTAAGCAATTTCTTGATAACAATGACTTGGGCGGGTGGTCGGAAACATAGTTTATAATTATTGGACTAGTATTTCAATATCGTGTTCCCGCCCACCTGCCTAAGTGTTTGTTACCAAGAAATTGGAAGTTGCTACCATCTATCGTGTTCCTGCAACTAACAAACATGAAAGAATGACCAACAAAAGTAATAAATTAGAAAATGGAGGTTACGTAAGCAATTTCTTGATAAGAAATACTTAGGCGGGTAGGCGGAAACACAGTTCATAAATATTAGACTATAGTTTAATATCGTGTTCCTTACCACCCGCCCAAGTGTTTGGTATTAATAAAATGGAAGTTGCAACTATCTACCGTGTTTATGCAGCTATCAAACATAACAGATTAACCAACAAAAGTTAATAAATTAGAAGAGGGAGGTGACGAAAGCAATTTCTTGATAACAAACACCTGGGCGGGTGGGTGGGAACAAAGTCTATAATTATTGAGTCAGTAGTTTAATATCGTGTTTTCGTACACTTGCCTAAGTATTTGTTCTGAAATTTTTTGAAATGACCAGAAATTTTAATTATAACTTGAAAATTGCTCATAAAATTTGTTTCCAGCATGAAAATAGCTCGAAAATTACGTTTGTCACATGACAAATCAAAACAGGCTTAGAAAGCTTATTTATAACTTAATATTTACTAAAAACTAGGCTATTTTTTGTGTCCTAAAAATTACTATCACAATTTTAGGGTACAATAGATTATGTTGTTACACTATGCTTTTAAGGATCCCCGGCGAACATTGACTAGATCTTTTAGTAATGGTGCAGCATTACTACAAGACTAATTTTATCGTAAACCGCAGCTAAAACTATCTAGAACAGGTCTAGAAATTTATATAAAATTTTTAGCTTTTTAGAGTTAATATTGATCAAATTGGGAGTACTCCAGATGTTTTTCAAAGTCTTTGTTTATCCATACTATAAAAAAAAAATTACAAAATTTGTTTGGAAACAGGAGTTTATTTCGTGATACTTTATTTCTAGCATGAGGTTTGCTTAGAAACCTTAGAATTGCACAAAAATGTTATTTATAATATGAAAATCACCCATTTAAATTAAAAAAAAAAGCTTAAATACAAAATTACGTTTACCACATAATATTTATAGTTTTGGTCTTCTTGAGGTTTATCTTGAGTCCGACTTTTTGGATGCTAAATTTAGTTGTGTGAGCATGCTTCCTGATGTCCGAGCTAAAAAGATCGATGTGGTCGGCAAAGCGAAAATGGTTTAGATGTTTCCCATCGATGTTTACACCGTTCTTCTCCTAGACCAAGCGTTTAAAAATATCTTCCATTGCCAGCATAAAGAGTTTCGGTGAGATGGTATCACTCTTTCTTACTCCTCTTCTAATAGGAACCTTGTTAGTAATGGTGTCATCGTCTAGCTTAATTTGGAGTGTTGCATTTTTATAGATGTAGTTCAGTAGGTTTGAGTATCTGGAGTCAATACGTGCGTTGGTCATTCCATTTAATACTGCCTATATCTCGACCGAGTCGAACGCCTTCACGTAATCTACAAAGGCTAGGTGTAGAGGGATGTTGTATTTGACAGATTTTTTGATTACCGATCGAATGGTTGGAAGTGGTCTACTGTACTAAATCCTTTGTTGAGTTGAATTTGTTTGTTAGGCAGTTTGTTATAACTTTTGTGATCAATTTATACAGGTGTGAGAGTATGCTGATTGGGCGGTAGTTTTCAATGTTTGTATTGTTGCCTTTTTTGTGAATTAGGGTAATTTGAGCATTTTGGCATGCTAATATCTTTTTTCAAACATTTATTTAGTAGAATTCGCACAGCCTCTATTAAGATATCTTCTCCCATTTTTAGCATTTTGCTAGTTATTTTATCTGTACCTGGAGATTTTTTGTTAGTGCCATTCGTAGTTCATGGGTATTGATATCTGGCATTTTTTCGGAGTACAGTTTTGTATAGAACTCTTCTATTATCTTTTTGATTCCTTCCTAGTTCCTAATAATGGCACCTTTGTAGTTTTGTATTTTATAAATTTTAGGTTTTCCGTTTAATATGTGTCCTCTTAGTACTTTCATAGTTCCATTATCTTCTATAACTTCTTTAATGTTTGCAGTATTGAAAGATTGTATGTCAAATCTCCGTTTTATGTTTTATTCAGCTGTTGAATTGTGGTGAGCTGCGGTCTTTTTGTTGTTCTATGAGCTTGATTGTATTTAGGCTTATTTTTTGTTTTTATGTATTTTTGTTCTTGTACATACTTTCCTATGTACTGTGTTAATGTTTTAAACCTTAAAAATAAATAAAAAATTATCTGAGATCACGTTTACCACATATAACACTGAAAATTGCGTAGAAAACTTGTTTCCGACAAAAATTTGCTAAAAAACTTTTGAAAATTGGCGCAGAAAACTGCAAAGTTGGACAGAAAAAAAATATACAAAATGAAAATTGCTTAGAAAACTCATTTTTAGCATGAAATTTACTTACAAATTTCATTTACCACATAAAAACCATTTATAGCATAAAAATTTGCTCAGAAAACCTGAAAAATGCACAAAAAGGTCATTTATGGCATTATAATCGATAAAAAAACTTCAAACATGTAAATCGATCAGAAATTCAATTCAACACACAAAATGTATTAAAATTTTTCCAAAAAATACATTTCTACTAGAAGATCTACTTAGTTAACTGATTTTTATTATAAACATTGCTCAAAAACTACCGCAGAAAACACATTTATTCTATAAATTTAGTTTAGAAAACAAGAATTGCTCAGTAACTTTACTTTTACTTAATTTCGTTTTATTTTATTACATGGTTAATCAAAATTTATAATGTAAAAAAGAAAGATTTATAAAACCTGGTTTAAGCAAAAAAATTGTTTGGGATCCAATGTTTATCATCTAGCATAGCATAAAATTTACTTGGCAAATGTCAAAACTGCACAAAAGGACATTTAATGCATGAAAAAATTAAAACCATTTCAAACATAAAAATTAATCAGAAATTCTTTTAACACACAAAATATATCAAAGATTGCACAAAAAATCTATTTATATATATATATATATATATATATATATATGAAAACACATACAATAAAATTATCAAAACTAGTGCAGAGCATTTTATCAAAATTAGCGCAAAAAACCGTTTATACCACAAAATTTGTTTAGAAAATATGATAATTACGCATTTATAAGCTGAATGAAAATTATTTTAAACATAAAAATTGCTAGAGTATCATATTACTATCAAGATTGGGTAAGAAAATCTATTTTTGCCAAAAAATATGCTTAGAAAACCATGAAATTTGCACCGAAAAACATTAACAACATTAAAATTGCGCAGAAAACACTATTCTAATTATAAAAATTAATTATAAAACTCATTTTAAGCAGAAAGTTGGCTTAAAAAGCACGTTTATTAGATAGACTATTTAAAAACCGTTGCTAGAAACTTATGTATTGCATAAGATTTGCTCAGAAAACTTTAAAATTACACTTTTTGTGCATTTATAATGTAAAATTGTCGATAAAACCTATTGCAAACATTAAAATTGCTTTAAAATTGCGTTCATTTTTTTAAATGTAAAAATTTTGCAGAAAATTTACTTCCGGCATGAAAACTGCTTGGAATTGACGTTTTTTACAAATCAAAATTTGCACAGAAATCTATATTATAGCATAAAACTTTCTTACAAAACCTCTAAAATGAACAAAAACCAAAATTTTAACATGATAATTGTTCAGAACATTCATTTTTAGCACGAAATATCTTTGGATATTACTTTTACTAATTTATGTATTTTAAATTTACGTTTATTATATAAAAATAATTAAAATGCAGCTTTAAAAACCTATTTCTAACATAAGATTTGTTGCAAAATTTTAAAATTGCTCGTCAAGCATGAAATTTGTTTGAAAAATACGTTTACTATACAAAATGTATCAAAAATAGCGTAGAAAACTTATTAATTGTATAAGATATGCTTATAAAATTTAAAAATTATAAATTATTATAATTATAAAGCGCAAAAATCAATTTATAGCAGAAGGATTGTTTGAAAAATATCTGAAATGAATAAAAACCAGTTTTAATTATAAAATTAGATTACGTTTGCCGCATTTAACACTGAAAATTGCACAGAAAATAAATATACAATATGAAAATTGCTTAGAAAACTAATTTCTAACATGAAATTTACTTGGAAATTACATTTACTACATTTATGCTTAGAAAACTTTAAAAACGCACAAAAAGACACACAAAGTGTATCAAAATTAGCGCAAAAAAACCATTTCGACCGTAAAATCTACTTAGTAAACTGATTTTTAGCTTAAATTTTGTTTTATTATATTAGATGATTAATCAAAATTTAAAAAAATGTAATTATTTTAGTAGATTTGCTCAAAAATAGTCAGAAAAATTGATTATTACATAAACAATGCTCTTAAAATTATTGTAAGCGTAAAAATTGCTTCGAATTTACATTTAACACACCAAGTTCATCAAAATTGGTACAAAGAACTTGCTTATAGCGTAGGAATAACTCAAAAAGACCCATAGTTGAATAGAAAGGTTAGTTATAATATGAAAATCTTCTATTAAATTACAAAAACTGATCAAAAATCATTTTTACATGAAGTTTATCAAAATTGTCGCAAAAATATGATAATTACTCTTTTATAAGCTCATGACAACATTTTTAGCATAAAATATGCTTAGAAAACCATAAAATTGCACAGAAAGAACATTAACAATATTAAAACTGCGCAGAAAGCGCTACTTTATTTATAAAAATCAATTATGAAATCTATTTTAAGCAGAAAGTTGCTTAATAACAAATTTATTAGATAAAAACTTTAAAACTTTGTTTTAAGCATAAAAATCGCTTTAAAAAGACGTTTACTAGATAGAAAAAAATAAAATCTGATGCTAAAAACTCATTTATAGCATAAGATTTGTTTAGAGAACCTTAAAAATACGTTTTATGTGTATTTATATTATAAATTTTTTTCTTAAACTTAAAATTGCTCGAAAATTACGTTTACCATATAAAATTTATTAAAATATTATTAAGCATAAATTAAGCTTAGAATATTTTAAAATTGCATAGAAAAAATGTTAAAATTTCGCAGAAAATCTATAAAAATTGCCTAGATAATTTATTCTTAGCATAAAATTTGCTTGAAATTAATAAAAAAATGCTTAGAACATCTGTTTATAAATCTTATAATTGCTCAAAAAGTTTGAATATTACATCAAAATTGCTTATAAAATATTGAAAAATGCTAGGAGTATTCATTTACAACACTATACTCATTAAATCTGGCAGAGAAAACTTGTGTATAGCATAGGAATTGCTTAGAACGTCTCAGAATTGAACAGAACCTTCATTTATAACATGAAAATCATCCATACATCTCATTTCAAACATACAAATTGATTAGAAATTACGATTACAACATGAAATTTATTCAAATTGACGAAAAAAAACGTTTAAAGCACAAAATTAACAAATTATAAAAATTACTTGTTTATAATACAAAAATTGACCAAAAAAGTTATTTTCAACATAAAATTTGATTGGGAATCACTATTACCATATGAAAATTATTAAAATTGAACAACAAAACTCATTTATGGCTTATGATATGCTTGGAAGATCTCAAATTTGCACATAAAACACTTGAATAACATAAAAATTTCTTTAAGCGTCACAATTCCTTTTAAACTTATTTATTTGATTCAAAATTGCACTTTATGTGCATTTATTATGTAAAAAAGGTTCATAAAACTAAATTCTGGCATGAAAATTGCTTTAAAGTTACGATTACTATGTAATTTTTATTAAAAAATTGGCGGGAAAACATAAGATAAGATTATAAAATTTCAAAATTACGTTGAAAAAGTATTAATAACATTTTTTAGAAAATTTATTTTTAGAATGAAAACTGTTAGGAATTAACGTTTTACCACATAAAACTGATCAAAATTGTTCCAATTTTTTTTTATTTGGCGTAAGAAATGCTTCAAAAACCTCAAAATTGCACAGAAAAAAATATAAACAACATGAAAATTGCGCAGAAAATTTATTTCCAGCTTGAAAACTGAATTAAAGTTTTCCACATAAAATTTATGAAAATTAGTACAGAAAATCTTAGCATAAGATTTGCTTAGAAATTTTCTAATATGAACAGAACGGAAATATACAACAAAAAATTTGTTTAGAAAACTGATTTTCAGCATTTACTATATAAAATTAATGAAAACTGACACTGAAATAGCTAAACTTTTATTTAAAAAACCTTAAAAATGCAAGAAAAAGTAATTTGTGACATCAAAATCGTTATTAAAATTCATTTTAAGCATAAAAACCGCTTTAAAATAAAGTTTAATGGATAAAAATAAATGATTTCAACTCAAAAATCACGATTACAGTAAGATATTTATCAAAATTAACACAAAAAACACATTTTTAGTTAAGATTAGCGTAGAAAACCTCAAAATTCTATAAAAATCCTTTTCAACACATATTCTTTGTTAAAATTTACGCAGAAAACTCATTTATAGTATAAGATATGCTTAGAACACCTTATAAATGTACAAAACAAACAATTACAGCATAAACATTGTTTAAAAAAATCATTTTCAGCTTAAAATTCACTTAAAAGTCTTATTTGCCACAGCAACTAATTAAAACTAACATTGAAAAATTCAATTATGCTAAAATTTTAATAAAAAAATCACAAGAAAACCATTTATTGCATTTATATTGCTCATAAAATCTATTTCAAGCACAAAAATTGCTTAGAAATTTATTAACATTTACACAAAAACCCATTTGAGGCATAAAATTTACTTAGTAAATACATTTCTGACATAAAAATTGATCGAAAATTCCGTTTGCCATATAAAAATGATCAAAACTGACTCAGAAAACCATAAAATTTGCATAAAAACCTCAAAACTGTTCAAAAAGCCATGGAAATCTCACGTTTACCACAATAAATCTATCAAAACTGGTGCAAAAAACCGTTTATAACACAAAATTTGCTTTTAAAAGGTAACAATTAAACAGAAAAAAAAAATTATAATAAAAAAATTGCTCAACAAAAAATTCATTCACTCGAAATAACGTTTCTTACATCATATTTTTATCAAAACTGATACAGAAAACCATTTAAATCATAAGATTTGATAAAACATCCTAAAATGATATTAAAAAAATATTTACACCATAAAAATTGTTCAGAAAACTAATTTTTAACACAAAATTCACTTGAAATCCCATAAAATTGATACAAAATAATACTAAAAACCCATTTAAAGCAAATTTTTTGCTTAAAAATCTACAAAAATGAATTAATATCAATAAATAAAATCCATTTAAAATATAAAAATTAATCAAATATTCCGTTTAACACAATTTTTTTTAAAAATTAGTGAACAAATTTCTATAAAATAAATTTCATTTGCCACATAAGAAGCAAAACTAGCGCAGAAAACCCATTTTATAAAATACATTTGTTTAAAGAACCTCAAAGTTGCACTCAAAGATATTTATAATAAAAAATCAGTCAAGAGAGCATAATTTTTTTTTCAAAGTTTTATATTAGTACGCCAGAATTTATTTTATCACAAGAGACAGTCGTGATCCAACCTCTGGAAAACTAATTTAATCTAAGTTTTCGTCATCAAGAGATTGAATGTCTGACCTTTTTGCAGACGTCAAAAATCATTTGGTCACAAAAGAAGATCGTGATCAAACTTTCATAATATTCTTCAAGCTTTTACAATGTTTTTCAAGATTTTGTAATGTACTCTAAGCCTTTTAAAAACTTTTATAATGTTTTAAAAATTTTCATAATAGTCACAAAGCTTTGATTATGTTCCCTAAGCTTATAAATGCGTTCATTTTGTATCGTACGCTTCTAAAAATGTTTTAATGTTCTATAAGCTTTTATACTGTTTCCTAAAATTTCACAATGTTCTCTAGGCTTCTGAAAGGTTTTATAACGCTCTCTAAGTTTTCGTAATGTTCTCCAAGTTTCTGAAAAAAATTATAATGTACTCCAAGTATTTATAATAATCTCAAAGCTTTTATAATGTTCTCCAAACATTTATAATGTTCTCTAAACTTTTATAACGTTCTCCAAGTTTTCATATTATTCTCTAAGCTTTTCATTATATTCCCTAAGCTTCTATAAGCTTTTATGATGTTCTCTAAGCTTTCACGACATTCTTTAAAATTTCATAATATTCTCTAAGCATTTCAAAATTTTTATAATGTTCTTAAAGTTTTTATAATGTTCTCTAAGTTTTTCAAAATTTTATTACGTTTTTATAACAATCATAAAGTTTTTATAATGTTTTCCACACTTTCATAATGTTCTTCAAGCTTTTGTAATGATCTCTAAACCTCTAAAAACTTTTATAATGTTTTCAATTTTTTTATAATAATCACAAAGTTTTGATTATGTTCCCTAAGCATATAAAAACTTTCATTTTGTTCCCTACGCTTCTAAAAACTATTTTAATGTTCTATTGAACACTTACTCTTGGGTGGGTGGCTGGGATACTCTAATCCAAACTACTGACTCGTGATCATAGTATAGATTAGCACACCCACCCACCAAAGTGTTCGTCATCAAGAAATTAAACATTTGACCGCTCTGCAGACGTCAAAAGTCATTTGGTCACAAAAGACGATTGTGATCCAACCTGCTGAATACTAACACTTGGGTGAGTGGGTAGGTCACTCCAAACAAAACTACTAAATCGTTATCATAGTATAAAATGTCAACAATCGTGATCTAACCTCCTAAACACTAACACTTGGGTGGGTGGATGGGCTACTCTAATCCAAACTACTGACTTGTTATTATGGTATGAAGTATCCCACCCACCCACCCAAATGTTTGTCATCAATAAATTGAATGTTTGACTTTCTTGCGGACGTCAAAAGACATTTGGTCACAAGATAAGGTCGTAATCCAACTCCAATTCAAACTACTGACTCGATATCATAGTTTAAAGTGTCCCACCCACCCACCCAACTGTTAGTTATCAAGAGATTGAATGTCAGACTTCTCTGCGGACGTCAAAAGTTATTTGGTCACAAGAGACGGTCTATCTAATATGGGTAGGTGGGCCACTCCAATCCAAACTGCTGACTCTATATTCTGATTAATAGGATGTCCATTAACACATTAAAAATATAAAACTCATAATAAATCTCAGTTAAAATGGTTTTTGCAAACTTATTATAACAAAAAACGGACAAATTCTAACGTCTTATCGAGCAATTTTTACAACATTTTCTGATTATTAGTACAACGTATCCATTAACATAATAAAAACATAAAACATTTATAGCAAGTTTGCTCAAAAAATCCTACAGAAAAATCGCTCATAAAACCTATTTATTTATTTGTCTTAAAAATTGCTTAAAATCCACGTTTATCACATAAAACTCATTAAAATTGGCGCAAAAAAACCCGTTTTTTAAATAAGATTTGATCAGAGAAACCCCAAAATCAAATCACAATAAAATCTATTTCAAACATAAAAATTGCATATAGAGAAAAACCTGCTTTATAGCATACATTTTTTCTAAAATTTTAAAACGTCACAATAAAATAATTTACAATAGCTCAAAAAACTGATTTTTAACATAAAATTTGCTCGAAACTCAAGTTTGCTATATAAAATTAATCAATATTGCCATAAAAAACCCATTCAAGGCAGAAGATTTGCGCAAAGTTGCACATAAATGGTATTTAAACATAAAGTCGCCTATAAAACCCATGTCAAACATGAAAATCGCTTTAAAATTACTCTGATTAGATGAAAATGATCAAAATTAAAGCTAAACCCTGTTACTGTATTGTAAAATTGCACATAAACTGCAACCCAATCCAAAATCACGTTTATTTAATGAAATTGCCAAACTTAGCGCTAAAAACCCATTTATAGCATAAGACTTTCTTCAAAAATTTAATTCTTGCATAAAAATAGCTGAAAAATAACGTTTGTCACATAAAATTTATCAAAATGGCCGCAGAAAATCTATTTATAAAAAAAAATATTAATACAATATTTTTTTTTAGCATAAAACATTAAAATTTAAAAAAAAAACATTAAAATTGTCCATAAAACTATTTCAAGCATAAAAATTGCTCTAAAATTCCGTTTTATTCACGAACTTTATTAAAATTTACAAAAAACTCCTTTTTAGTTACTTAGAAAACTAATTTCTTAAATAAAAATCATTCGAAAACTACATTTGCCACATAAAAATAATCATAACTGGAGCAGAAAACTTATTTATACTATAAGATTGGTTGAAAAAATTCAAAAAAGATCAAAAAAAGTAATTAAAACATAAAAATCGCTCATAAAACCTATTTCAAGCATAATAATCGCTTCAAAATTACGTTTATTATATAAAAATTATAAAAACTAATTTATAAAATAAAATTTGGTTAGAAAATCTTAAAATTCACGTTATCATAATTAAGGCAGAAAACCAATTTATAGCATGCAAATGGCTTACAAACCCATAAAAATCACCCATAAAGCCTATTTTAAACATAAAAATCGCTCAAAAAATAAGTTTAGCTTATTAAATGTATCAAAACTGGCAAAAAACCCATTTGTAGTAAATTATTTGCTTAAAAAACTTCAAAGTTGCATAAAAAAGTAATATATAACATAAAAATTTGCACAAAAAAATCATGTTTGCATTAAAAATCTTAGGAATCTAAAAATTAATAAGATAAACCAAATCTTTAAAGTCTTAGAAGAAGTCAAGACAATTATTACAAACCTCTTGTAACCTGATATAGAAATAAGTTTAAATCTGAGTTTGAACTTATTTCAAAGTAAATAAAAAAACAAAATTCATTAATAAAAATAAAAATATTTAGTTACATTTTTTATGTTTTTGTGTGCGTAGTCTCATTAGTTCAATAAACAATTTATGTTATTTCATATTAATATACCAATATAGCAATAAAGTCAACACCAAAAGAAGCGTATCTAGTTCTAGTTCAAGTTTCCTTATAAAACCATATTATATTCGTAACAATTCCCATTGAATACAAATATGTAGCAAGTACATAAATTTCATACGACTTGTTTATTGTTAGTGCGCGCTTAATTATATTTCAATATCTTTATTAATTGCCGCTTGTTCTATTATTATTTCCCGACGTTATCAAATAATAATAAATTTAAAGTGACCTCCATTAGGAACTATTAATTCAACAACTAATGCTTCGATCACGTTGTTTCAATCCAGATTTTAATTTGTAATACTTTTTTTAACAATATTTTTTAAATAAATGCAAATGAAGCTTTCTGTTCTAATCGAACATTCTACATTGTCCTCATTGCGTTCATAAAAATATTAAATAACATATGAAAAAATGAGTATAAAATTAATTATTATAATATTTATGCGTAATTTATTGCCGAGTAATTATCGCGATACAGCCATCAATTAAGTTTTCTTCTGTTTAGCATAAAATTACACTTTCATTTTTTTTATCGTTTTATGTTTGGAATGCACGAACGCTATAGTTGCTGTGCTGTTAAATAACGGCCCATGATTAAAAATAATTATTGTTAATGCTGTTTAGTCTAATTTATATACGCTACTACTAATACTACAACTATGATCGGAACGATTAAGCGTTGTTAATCTCTGAAAATTTCAAAATTTATAGTACATACGCACCACCAGAGATTGTTATTCAACAATATGTTACAATTTATTACTGTAGATATATAATCGATTATGAAATTGTGTGTTTAATGTATGCACGATATTTACAAATTAATTTACAAACTCCCAAATAGGTTTACATTAATTTGTGCTGTTTATTTTAAAGTTAGCAACTTAAATATTGATTGATAACTTGGAAGTTATGACTTGGATTTGAATGCAATTTAACAAAATAATATTTGAATATAATTATGTAAATAATATCTAATTGATATAACTTTAATTTAATTGAGCTAAATTAAGTTGTTAAGAGTGAAAGAAACTAAAACATCGACAACTTTATTATGATTTTATTCCATTAACTTAATTTAATTGATCTGTTTAAAATTAATAAATGATGTATTTTATGTAAATTGCTTCTCCACCCAGTGTGAAATATATACACTAGTGTTTCAGGGTATGCACCCATCATCAGTGTGTCTAGCATCACACTGGTTGAAGAGACAATTTACATAAAATCACAGTGTCATGCTAAGCATACTGATAATGAGTACATACCCTGAAACACTAAAAATGCCGTTGCCTACCCGTATAGGATTTAACTGTACTACAGCTCTCCTTCACACAAAAGTAGTTTTCTCTAATAGAGGGCATTGCGTTACCAACTTCAATTAATTGATCTAGTTTAACTTAAATGATTTATTTAACTGGTTAAGAAGTAGACAATCTATGAATTCAAATAAGATTTTGTAAAATTATTTGTGATGTTACACAATGATATATAAAAGCTTCTTAAAATCCAACCTACAGTAAATAAATTATGAATGAATCCAAATGTGAATGCTGACTAATTACCTCAAACAATCTTATCAATACTATTATCTAACCAACATGTCCGAATATCCCACAAAAAACATATCATGATAGTAACTTTATATAACCTCTCATGTAGGTTTAAGTAACATAAACCTTCACTTTAATAGTAAAGTAAATTAATACAAATATCTAATCACACTAGACGAATGTAATTGATGATGGCAATACCAGAAGAAGACAGGCCGCTCGGTGCGGACTGCCCACTGAGCTGTCAGCATAAAAATAATATTTGAAAGTACACGGATAAACACATTTCCTTAATTATCAAATGAAATGTGAAATAGTTACACCACACGGACGATAAATCATGACCGGACTATGTGCGAATCACATCTCGCTGCACATCACCATAGCGGTTTAATTAAGGCTGACTTAAATCTGAATTTAAAGCGATTATTATTATTAAATGGTTTATTACGATAATTGACATCATTTTGTAATCAAATATATTTTCTTACATATCCTATTAAGTGCTCTACATTTCACAAAATTACCATTTAATCTTTCAAGCACAGTTCAATATGAATAAAAATTGGTGCACAATAGGTGCACACCTTCAAACTATAATTGTTATTGTCTGCCGGAGGACAAATAAATCCCAATCATTTCAATACAACATAATTACTGCTATCAATATCACTTTATCTCTGCAAACACCATTGCGATATTTATGCATGCTCGCAATCGATATTGTTTTAAATGAACCATAATATTTACGATTGGCGATGTTAATCTTGTGAGTAATATTCAGTCACGATCAGATTAAAGGTAGGCTGGTAGGTAGCTGGTGCCTTTCTTCGGGTAAAAGTGGTCGGTAACGTTTTATAAGTAGCATGCGTGTTGAAAAAGAATCATATTTATTATTATTGTACTAAAAATTATTGTAGTAGAGTGATTGTGTGGAAATGTAGCGTTCGACATGTCTGTGTTATTCTATGCACTGTTTGCTTGATTTTGTAATGAATGTGGACAAACCGCAGTGTGGCACGTGCGGTAAAATTATTTTAGTTGTATAATCGAACCATTTCACTAAGCGGCAATTTCACTACAGATTTATATGTGAACAATATTTTGAAATTTGTTATTCAAAAATTTATATGATCCAATATTGTTAAAAAGATAAATTTTCTTTCCAAAAATAAACTAATTTGCTTTCAGTAATTCAGAGAATATTATTGTAAATACTCGGTTTATAAAATTAAATAAATTCTAGAGTTTTAATTAAACATTCCAATTTAGTAATTGAATACTAATTTGAAATAATAAAACTAAACTTTAAGATATTTAAAAGATTATATATAGTTATCATTTTCTGTGTAATTTTGAAGTTTTATAAGCTAATTTTATTATAGAAATTGCTTTTTTGAGTCAGTTTTAATTAGTTTTATAAGATTAACGCAGTTCTCATGCAATTACCATACTAAAAATAAGGTTTCTAAAAAAATTCTTTGCTATAAATGTTATTTTGCGCAAATTTAATTCAGCATAGATTTTATAGGTAATTTTTTTGTTATAAATAACTTTTTTGTGCAAATTTGATCCAAGTTTGCTTTTGGTGCATTTTGAAAATGAGTTTTCTACGCGATTTTCAGTGTTTCATGTAGCAAACGTGATTTATGAGCAAATTTCAAGCTTATTATTAATATATTTTAAGCATTTCTTAGAGTTTTATTTCATACAAATTTCGTTGCAATTTTATATGTAAATTAAGTCTTGAGGCAGTTTTTATAATGTAAATGTTGTTTTTATGCAATTTTAAAAGTTTTATAAGCATATCTTATACGATTATCTACGCTATTTTTGATACATTTTATATGGTAAACTTAATTTTTAAACAATTTTTATGCTTAATGTGCAATTTTTAAAATTTTGTAAATAAATCATTTGTTAGAAATAGGTTTTTAGCATAAGTTTTGATAGTTTTTATAATAAATGCAATTTTGGAATGATTGTTATGCATAAATAAGTTTTTTGATACATTCTTATAATAAAATATATTTGTTAAAAAAGTTTTTTTAAATAAATTTTGTGCCAAAAATAAGTTTTCTAAGCAGCTTTCATGTTAATAAAATTTTTTCTGTGCAGTTCTAAGGTTTAATAAGTTAATCTTATACTATAAATGAGTTTTTTGTAATAAATTTTATGCGACAAAGCGTTTCTTGCTCAAAATGATACAAAATCGCTCAGGAAACTAGATTAACAAATAAAATTAACAAAAAATTGTACATAAAATGCAGTTTTTATACACAAATCTATCAAAAACCAATTATAAAACGAACGTTTTAAAAAAAATCGCACAAAAAGGCGTCAGTTACATTTAATTATACAAAAATCGCTCAGAAAATTAGTTTAAAACTTAAAATTTATATCATATTGTACATAAAGTTTTGTTATGATAAATAATCTTTTAAAAATCAATCATAAAAAACATGTTTGTTGTGAAATTAGCACAACGTGGTTTGTTCATTGCTTAAAATTTAATAAAAATTGCTTATAAAACAAGTTATCGCTTGAAATTGTTAGAATATTGTCTGTAAAATGTTGTTCTTATGATTAATTAACTAAAAATCAAACATAAAACTAATGTTTTTCATAAAATTAGCACAGAAAAAGCATTTGTTGATCAAAATGATACAAAAATCGCTCAGAAAACTAGATTAACAGATAAAATTAACTAAAAATTGCAAATCAGAAAATAGTTTTTTAAATAATTTTTATGCTTTTTTGTGTAAATTTTAATAAACAGTTTATGTTAAACAAAATTTCCGACCAATTTTCATGCTTGAAATGGGTTTTATTAGCGATTTTAATGCCTTAAATTACTTTTTCCTGCATTTTTTAAGTAAATGTTTGCTATAAATCAGAGTCAGTTTTCTTTAATTTTATGTAGTAATTGTAATTTTCAAGCGAGTTTTATGCTGGAAATCAATTTTCTAAACGATTTTAATGTTGTAAATTTTTGTTTTGTTCATTTTAGAGAGTTTTTAAGCAAATCTTATGTTTTATAAGTTTTCTGTGCTAATTTTCATAAATTTTATGTGGCAAACTGTAATTCAAGCTAGAATAAAGTTTTCTGCGCAGTTATCATGTTGCAAATGTTCAATTTTGAGATTTTTCACTTCAAATAATTAAAAATTTGTGACAATTTTAATAAATTTTATGTGGCAAACGGTAATTCCAAACAGTTTTCATACTAGAAATGAGTTTTCTGAGCGATTTTCATGTTGTTGATATTTTTCTGTGTGTTTTGGAGTTTTCTAATTATATATGATGTCAAAATCATGTTGTTTGGAGCAATTTTTATGCTAGAAAGTAGTTTTATGAACGATTTTTATATTATAAGTGCAGACAAAGTGCAATTTTGAATCCAATAAACAAGTTTTTATAGCAATTTTGATGCTTAGATTTTATTGTCAATTTTTATGCAAAAAATGTGTTTTTTAAAAAAGTTTTTTGTTCTTAATGTTTTTCTGTTCAATTTTAAGGTTTTCTAAGCATATTGTATGCCATAAATGGATTATTGCCCAATTTATATATGTTAATATTGATTCATAACAAATTTAATGTTTAAAATATCTTTTATGGGCAATTTTGATGTTATTAACGTGTAATTTTTATGATTTTAAGCTAATTTTGTGCTATAAACGTTTTTTTTCGCCAATTTGAATACATTTCATGTTGTAATATGATGATTTCTGAGCAATTTTAATGTTTAACATAAGATTTACGGACGTTTTTTTTTGTTGTAAATCACTGTAATTCCTATGTTATAAACGGGTTTTCTGTGCCACATTTGATGAGTTTTGTGTGGTAAATAAATATTCTTAGCAAATTTCAATGATTTATGGGCAGTTTTCATGTATTAATCAAACTTTCTGTGCAATTATAAGATTTTTTAGCAAATTTTCTAGGCATTTTTCAGGTTTTTCAAACAAATTTCCATGCTTAACATAGGTTTTATGAGCAATTTTAATGCCATAAATTATCTTTTCCTAATTTTTTTAAGTTTTATAAGCAAATGTTTAAGTATATTTAAGTTTTTAATTTTAGCTTTCATTAATTTTACGTGGTAAATGCAATTTAGAAGTGAGTTTTATGCTAAACATTAGTTTTCTGGTCAATTTTTATGATGTAAAATTTTATTCTGTTCATTTTAAAGGTGTTCTAAGCAAACCTTACGCTATAACTAGGTTTTCTGTGTTAATTTTAATAAATTTTATGTGGCAAACGTTAATTCCAAGCAGTTTTCATGCAAGAAATGTGTTTTTTGCAAGATTTTAATGTGTTAATATTTTTTCTATGGAATTTTAAAACATTTTAAGCATTTTTTTTTTATATTTTAATATATTTTATATGGTAAACGTGATTTTTGAGCAATTTTTAGGATTGTAATAGGTTTTATTGACCATTTTTACATAAATTTTTACATAAATACACATAAAACGCATTTTTGAAGTTATCTAAACAAATCTTATGCTATAAATAAGTTTTTGGCACCATGTGATCTTACCCAATTTTAATAGTAATATGATACTATAGCAATTTTTATGTTAAAAATGGTTTTGATGAGCGATTTTAAATACGTAATTAATTATCATATTTTTTAAACAATTTTTGTTGTATATGGTTTTTTTGTGCCAATTTTGGTAAACTTTATGTTGTATATGGATTTTTTGTACCAATTTTGATGAGTTTTATGTGGTAAACGTAGATTTTGTTTTGAGATCAGTTTTTGTGCAATTTTTCTGTATAATTATGAGTTTGTTTATCAAACCTTATGTTATAAATGGGTTTTCTAAAGAAAATTTCAATAATTTTTTGAGATAAACTGTATTTTCTGTGCAATTTTGAGGTTTTTTAAACAAATTTTATAGAATATGTAAGTTTTCTGCGTTAGTTTTGATCATTTTTATATGGATAACGTAATTTTTGGGCGATTTTGAGATAGAAATAAGTTTATTGAGTAAATCCTTTGCTATAAGTAGATTTTTTATTATTTTTTTTATAAATTTTTTGTGTTCGATTAATTTTTATGCTTAAAATGTTTTTTTTTTGGCTTTTAATGCTATAAATGAGTTGTTTTTTTTCATTTTTATGTTGTAAATTTTATGCTCTAAATGTGTTTTTTGTATTAATGTTGACGTATTTCATGTGACAAACGTTATTTTGTGCTTTTTCTATGCTAAAAATTAATTTTTTGAGCGATTTTTAGGTTAATAATTTTTTTTGTGCAATTGTGAGATTTTAAAAACAAGTTATGTGCTATTAATGGTTTTTTTTTGTACGAATTTTGATAAATTTTATGTGTTTTATGGCGATTTTTATTTTCAATTTTAAGTTTTTTTATTAAACTTTGTCTCATAAATGATTTTTTTTTTCAAATTTTGATTAAGTAAACAAACTATTTGAGTGAATTATATGTTGGAAATGAATCGTTTGAACGATTTTTGTTATAAATATTTTTTGTGTAACTTTGAGGTTTTTTTAAGCAAATTTTAGGACGTATTTTCTGCTTTAGTTTTGTTACAAATTTTATGCTATAAATTGGTTTTCTGCGGAACTTTTGATCAAATTTATGTATTAAATAAGAGGTTATGGACGATTTTGACGCTATAGGTGTAAATTTTTCAGGTCATTTAAGAATACATTTGTTGTTTTTAATAAAAGTTGTGATTGTAAATGTGATTATTAAACAAATTTTGATGCTGAAAAATAGTTTTATGAACGATTTTTATGTGCATTTTTATGATTTTTTAAGCAAATCTTATGCTCTAATGGATTCTATACGTAAAGATTTTTTATTGTTTTTTGAACCACAGAAAATACTTTGTTTTTCTGTGTAATTTTTTGTAGTTTTCTAAGCAAATTTTAACCATAAATGGGTTTTTGGCGCCAATTTTAATGATTTTTTTATGGTAAACGTGATTCTTGGGCGATTTTCAAGGTTAAAATGAGTTTTTTGAACTTTTGAGCTTTTTATTTGCAAATTTTATCACGTCAACAGGTTTATTGCGCCAATATTTGTACAAATCTTATGCTTTGAATGGGTTTTAGCAACAATTTTGACGAAATTTTATTTGATAAACGTTATTTTTGAGTCGTTTTTATGGACAATTTTCATGTTATACTTGCTTTTTCTGTTCAATTTTAAGGTTTATTAAGAAAATTCAGCGCTATACACTGATTTTCTTTGACAATGTTGATGAGTTTTATGTGTTAAATATGAATTGGGAGCAATTATTATGTTAGAAATAGGTTTTTTAAGCAAATTTTATGCTGTAAATGGTTTTTATAAACTAGCAATTTTGCTAGTTGATGCTAAAAATAATTTTTTTGAAACAAAATTATAAATAGTTGTTTTGTGCAAGTTTTGATAAATTTTGTGTTTTCAGTGCTCTAGTTTTTGAAGGATTTTTATTAGAAAATTTAGTTTACTAAGTAAATCTTATGATAGATATAGTTTTTTGCGCAAATTTTGATACATTTTGTGTTAAATAAATTTTTTCTTCAATTTTCATGTTTAAAATGAGTTTTATTATCGATTTAAATGCCATAAATAATCTTTTTGTGCATTTTTGAGGTTTCCTTAGTAAATTGTATGCTATTAATGGTTTTTTTTTATGTACTAAATGTAATTTGCAAGTGACTTTTATGCTAAAAATTAGTTTTCTAAGCAATTGTAGTATTAAATTTTTTTTCAGTGCAGTTTTGCAATTTTCTGCACCAATTTTGATAAATTTTTCAGCAAATTTGTATCAGAAATAAGTTTTCTAAGCAATTTTTAGTGTTGTTGTAGTAAACATGATCAAATTTCATGTTTAAAATGTGTTTTAAGGGGAAATTTCATGTTATAACTGATTTTTTATTCATTTTTGAGGTTTTTCAAACAAACCTTACGCTACAAATTGGTCTTTGCGCTAATTTTGATAAAGTTTATGTGCAAAAAAGAATTTTCGAACCGTTTTTATATTTGAAATGAATTTTTAGAGCAATTTTTTTGTTGTAAATGTTTTTCTGTTTAACTTTTAAATTTTATATGCATATCTTGTACGATTAATAAGTTTTCTACGCTATTTTTGATACATTTTATATGGTAAACGTAATTTTCAAACGATGTTCATGCTTTAAGTGCATTTTTAAAATTTTGTAAACAAATCGTATGTTAGAAATGGGTTTTTTACCCGTATTTTAACCATTTTTATCTAATAAAGACGGTTTTTGAATTATTTTTATGCCTGAAACACGATTTTGGAGACATTTTTAATTTATAAATGCAATTTTATTGTTTTGTAAGCAAATCTTATGCGCAAATTTTGATTAAAGAAGTTTTTTAAATAAATTTTGTGCTAAAAATAAGTTTTCTAAGCAGTTTTCATGTTATTAAAGATCTTTCTGTGCAATTTTAAGGTTTAATAAATTAATCTTATACTATAAATGAGTTTTTTGTATTAATTTTGATAAATATCAGTAGAATTTTTTGATTTTTTAGGAAACTTTATGTTAAAATAGTTTTTTTGCAATGTTTTACGCTTAAAAGTTTTTGAGAGGCGTTAACTATGAAAATATTTTGCTAATTCCTATGTGGCAATAAAAATTTTTTATAGAAGTAATTCACTAAGTAAACATTCTGCTATAAATTGTTTTTTTGTGTCAATTTTTATATTTTGTTTCTTACACAGAATTTGTGATTAATTTTTATATTTAAAATGTATTTTATTGGTGATATTAATGAATTTTTGAAGTTTTTTAAGCAAATATTTTGCTATAAATGAGTTTTTAGTAATATTTTGTATCAATTTCATGGGATTTCAAGTGAATTTTGTGTTGAAAATGAGTTTTATAAACTGTCTTTACGTTGTAAATATATTTTTTTATGTTATTTGAATGTTTCCTACCAAATTTTATAATATAAATGGGTTTTTGCATCAGTTTTGATAAAAATATTATATAACGAACGATATTTAGAGCAAATTTTATACTAGAAATGAGTTTTTTAACAATTTTCTTATTATAATTTTTTGTTTGTTAAATTTTTATCTTTTCAATGCAAATGTTGTGCTATGAAGTTTTTTTTTGCACCAGTTTTAATAAATTTATTGTAGTAAACGTGAGATTTTCATAGTATAAATTACTTTTCTGTACAGTTTTGAAGTTTTTAAGCAAATTTTATGTTTTTCTGCGTTAGTTTTGATCATTTTTATATGGCAAACGTAATTTTTGATCAATTTTTATGTCAGAAATGAATTTACTAAGTAAATTTTATGCTTTAAATGAGTTTTTGTGTAAATTTTGATAAATTTCTAAGCGATTTTTAAGCTTGAAGTCGATTTTATGAGCAATATAAATGCAATAAATGATTTTCTTGTGGTTTTTTTATTTAAATTTTTGCATAGTTGAGTTTTTTAATGTTATTTTAATTAGTTGCTGTGGCAAATAAAACTTTTAAGTGAATTTTAGGCTGAAAAATGATTTTTTAAACGATTTTCATGCTGTAATTGTTTGTTTTGTACATTTATAAAGTGTTCTAAGCATATCTAATACTAAAAATGGGGTTTCTGCCTAAATTTTAATAAATGATATGAGTTGAACGGGATTTTTATGGAATTTTGAGGTTTATCTAAAAATGTTTTTTTTTGTGTTAATTTTGATAAATATCTTACTGTAATCGTGATTTTTGAGTTGAAATTATTTATTTTTATTGATTAAACTTGATTCTAAAGCGGTTTTTATGCTTGAAATGGATTTTATGGGCAATTTTTTTGTAATAAAATGATTTTAAGTAAATTGCTATAAAATCTGTTGTTTTTGCGCCAGTTTTGATAAATTTTACATAAGAAACGTAATTTTTAAGCATTTTTTGTGCGAAAAATTAGTTTTTTAAGTAAATCTTATATAATAAGTGAGTTTTTTGTAAACATTTTGATACAATTTGTGCCTAAAACGGGATTTCTAAATTATTTTTATTTATAAATTGGGTTTTATGGTCGATTTTTATGTCATAAAAAACTTTTTTGTACAATTTTGATAATTTTTTAGCGACTTTTGTGTTTTAAACAAAGTTTTTGTTAAATTTTATTTGTTAAATAGAATTTCCAGTTAATTTTTGTTGTTATATGATTGATTTTAATGTTATAAATTACGATTTTGTGATTTTATTACTTTTTTATAAAATTTTATGCTTTAAATAGGTGAATTTTATTAGGCAAATGTGATTTTGGAGCAATTTTTATGCTTGAAATGGATCTTATGGGCAATTTTCATGTTATAAATGCTATTTTGAGGTTTTTATATCTAAATTTTATGCTATATATGAGTTTTCCAAGTAAAATTTGATCAATTTTATATAGCAAACGTAATTTTTAAGCAATTTTAGTGCTTAAAATATGTGTTTTGTGCAGTTTTGAGCTTTTTTGAGTAACTTTAAGCATTTGTAAATGAGTTTTCAGCGCAAATTTTGATAAATATCTAGTTTTTTAAGCAATTTTAGGTTCTATATGTCGTTTCTGTGCAATTTTTAAGCTTTCTAAGTAAATTTTAAGCTATAAATGAGTTTTCTGTGAGAATTTGTTGTCATAAGGCTCTTGTGGTCTGGTTTTTCTACTATTAGTAGTGCTTTAATATGTTATGAAAAGTCTTAAACTTAGTAAATTTCATGACAAAATTGAGTATTTTAAAGAAAGTGAAGAGTAAGACTTTACATTTTGAGTTGTTGGTAATAAATTTTTGATTGTTATGATAATTTTTTATTTATCTTAACTTGCATATTGACTCAAAACGATTTAAATTGCTATAATATGAAAGGATCCTTATTTTCTGAGCCATTACTGTAATCTCAAAAATCAGCTGCAACTCTTTAATATCTAATTATAATAAAAAGATAATTGAATTTTTTTAATAAAATTATCTTAAATAAAACTGTTCCGCCAATGAACATTAACAAATAAACATATTAAATGTTGTTCATATAACATTACTAAAACATATTATGCAAAAAAGTAAATAAACAGTATTTCTTACATTAGAAAAGTTTTGCAATTAATTCAGTTCAATTGGATTATATAAACCAAATTATTCACGGATAGTAAATTCTTTTTTTATATTGTGCCGTACGTATTCTATTGATTTTCACGCTCGAACGCCTCGACTCGTCAGTGTGTCAGTATGTTATACGGTTTAATGCCATGTGAGTAGAGTAGTCTCGGTGTAACAGTACGGTGGAGAGAGAAGTACAGTGAAAATATATATCGAATTAAGTCATACCATTTAACAAATTGCATTTTATTGACTAGCCATCTGTGACCGGATTAGATAGAGAAGCTAGTAGGAAATCTTTGCAAGAATTTTAATCAATGCAATGCTTCAATGGGTATCATATAAATTGATTTTTTTGAATAAAATTTCTTTGGTATTTAGAATACATCAATTAATAATATGACATTGTACTAAATTTTATTAAAAAAAAACTAATCTACAACATCCTTGTATAATTGCCGAAAATTACCATAATATTTTTTGCCAATTATAGAAATGTCACCCAATTAATAAATTGTTATATTATATAATTTTAAAATTACATTTTGAGACATTTCACATATATGCTCGTGTTACAAAGACATCGTGTAATGTCGACTGTAATGAATTTTAATTGCGTTGAGTAAAAGGTAATTGATTGAGACGTCTGCGATTATTTTTACTGGTCTCAAGTGTACAGATTGTTGAAATTACTTCCTTGTCGTTTTAATGGGTTAATACGTGATGTTAAAACCGCATAAATTTATTATTGTTAAGGAAATATAATATGGAATTAGAATAATTTATTTCCTTATTGATTATGAAAATGTTTTTGTTTTGGTGGAAGTGGGATTATGTTTAGATTGATTGTGTTTTTACTTATGTAATTTATATTCATGATTTAATATAATAACACAAAGCACATTAACAATACTAAAAAAAAGTGTTTAGTAACTTGTAGCTTTATTTAAGATGGTAATTTATGAAATTTTAATTTTATTGAATGTATGGAAACGTTATTTTAATAAAATTTGTGTACTCTGGCAAACAATTTTTTGCTTTTAAAACAACCTATTACGGTTAGAAGTAGGAAAAGAAATAACAAACGGTGCAGCACCAGACAAAGATTTTTTACATCTTATTTTCTACACATTACATGTGTGACAAAACCAACGAAATGAAGAACAAAACGTTTGGTCGTCTTGAACGTAGTAGACAAATTCTTTTCATTTATTACCATCAGATAATTCAAATATTGTGTTACAAAATTTTGTTTATGAATTTTAAATGGTCTTTTACATATGCAACGATTTATAAAGTCTTTGAGTATATCAATTTCTTTGTAAAGGTTATTTTTCTGGAGCAACAATCAATGTTGAGTTAATGGAAAGGTGTCTTTTGTGGTATTTTGCTAAAGTTTGCAGGTCAGATTGAGTCGATGATGAAGCTTGCAAAGTCATCTAAGAGTTGCACTTAGGAAGTGTTATGAAAACTTGTTAATATGTTCACCACAACGGTTTACTTCTTCCTTCTATCTATAATGTTGACATTTTGATTGATACCGTGACACTGAGAGCGAGTTTTTTTGTGATTCTGCAAGAGCTTGTAACATTTTTTTACTTTAGTTCAAATTACTTGCTTGTAATTACAAACTGGAATGGTTACCTCTTAACTTGCAGAGCTAAGACTGTAAAAGATTATAGAAACATAACCAAGCTTTTTTGTAATGTGTCATTGAAACTTTTTATCTAGTTTTGGAGTTTGTAAACACATGTTTGAGTTTGGGATACTTTCTGAAACAAAATTAAGTTTTTTTTGTATTTTTTGCTTTTTATTTGATTTTGGAGTTTGTTAAGAGTTTGTAAGGTTTGAGGAATTTTTTAAAACATAACTAAGCTTTTTTGTAAGTTCTTAAAGTGTCAGTGAAGCTTTTTATACAGTTTTTGAAATTGTAAACATTTTTTTTCTTTACATAACCAATCTCTTTTTAAGCTCTTAAAGTGCCAGTGAAGTTTTTTGTTTGATTTTAGAGTTTTTAAATAATTGTTAAAGTTTGTGAGTTTTTTTGAAACGTAATAAAGCTTTTGTAAGCTTTTGAAATGTGAGTGAAGCTTCTTATTTGATTTTGAAGTTTGTAAATAATCTGCGAACTTTGAGATTTTTTTTAAACATAAGCTTTTTTGAAGTATTGGTTTAGCTTTTTATCCAAGTTTGGAATTTATGTAAAGTTTAAGAAATTTTCTAAAACATAATTTTTTTTGTAAAAATTTGAAATGCTATTGAAGTTCTTTATTAAATTTTGGAGTTTGTGAACAATCTGTTAAGTTTGAGAATTTTTTTGAAACAAACCAAGCTTTTTCATACGCTCTTAAAGTGCTAGCGAAGCTTTTTATAAGATCTTGAAGTTTTTCAACTGACTGTGAAGTTTGAATTTTTTTCAATTACAACAGATAAAGCTTTATTGTAAGTTTTTGAAGTATTGGTAACTTTTTTTATATAATTTTGAAGTTTGTAAACAATCTATGAAGTTTGGGAAGTGTTAGTGAACTTCTGTATCCGATTTTGGAGTTTGTGATCAAACTGAAGTTCGAGAAATTTTAGAATTATTATAGAAGCTTTTATCCAATTTTAGAGTTTTTGAACAATGTATGAAGTTTGATAACTTTTTTGAATTACAACAAAGTTTTTTTATAAGCTTTTGAAGTATCAGTAAAGCTTTTTACTTGATTTTGTTGTTTGTGATTAATCTGCTTGAGGAAGTTTCTGAAGCAAAACTAAACTTTTTTGTAGGCTCTTAAAGCGCCAGTTAAATTTTTTATTTGACTTAGAAGTTTGTGAATAATCTGTGTAGTTTGAGATTTTTTTTTTAATCATAACCAAGCTTTTTCATATTCTTTTGAAGTGTTAGTGAAGCTCTTTATTCGAGTTTGTGAACAAAATGCGAAGTTTGAGAAATTTTCTATAACATACTCAAGATTTTTTGTAAGTTTTATAAAAGCTTTTTGTTTACCTTTAGAGTTTGAGAAATTGTTTTAAACATAACCAAGCTTTTTTGTAAGTTTTTTAAAAATCAATGAAAATTTTTGTTTGATTTTAGAGTTTGCAAATAATCTGTGTACTTTTTGTAAGCTCTTAAAGTGTTTGTAAAGTTTTTTATTCGATTTTGGAGTTTGTAAACAATTAAAGTTTAAAGAATTTGCTAAATCATAACTCAGTTATTTTGTGAGCTTTTGAATTGTCAGTGAAGTATTTTATCCAATATTTGAGTTTGTGAAAAGATTTTTGAAGTTTCCAGAATTTTTTTGAAACATAATTGAGTTTTTTTGTAAGTTTTTGATGTGTCATTGAAGCTTTTTATCCGATTTTGGAATTTGTTAACAATTTGTTGAGTTTGAGAAAATTTCTAAAACATAATTAAGTTTCTTAAGTGTTAGTGAAGCTTTTTAATTGATTTTAATGTTTAAAAGAATTTTTTAGAGCGTAACCAAATTTTTTTGAAGTGCTAGTTAAGCTTTTTAACCAATTTTGTCAACATTTTTTTTAAATAAAAAAAAAAATTAAGCTTTTAAAGTGCTGGTGAAGCTTTTTATTTGATTTTGGAGTTTGTGAACAATTTGTGAGGTTTGAGGAGTTTTCTAAAACATAACCAAACTTCTTTGTAAGCTCTTAAAGTGCCAGTAAAGCTTTTTATTTAATTTTTGAATTTGTGAACATCCTATAAAATTTAAGACTATTTTTTTTACATAACTTATCTTTTTGTAAGCTCTTAAAGTGTTAGTGAAGCTTTTTACTTGATTTTAGAGCTTGTGAACAATTTGAGTTTTTATTAAAGCTTTTATCTTGCAGTTTGTGAAGTTTGAGGAGTTTTTTAAAACATCAACAAATTTTTTTGTAAGCTATTAGATGTCAGTGAAACATATAAAATTTGAGTTTGTGAACGTTTTCTGAAGTTTTAGGAATTTTTTACATAATTAAGCTGTTTTGTAAGTTCTTGAAGTATCGGTGAAGCTATTTATCCGGTTTTTTAGTTTGTGAACAATTTGTAAAGTTTGAAATTTTCTGAAACTTAAGCAAACTTTTTTGCATTCGAACCAAACTTTTTGGTGAGCTTTTGAAGTGCTAGTGAAACTTTTTATTTAATTTCAGAGTTCGTGAACAATCTGAAAAGTTTGAGGAATTTTCTGAAACATAACCAAGCTTTTTTGTAAGTTTCTAAAGTGCTAGTGAAGCTTTTTATGCGATTTTGGAGTTTGTAAACAATCTGTGAAATTTAGATTTTTTTGCCAATCAAAATGTGAGGTGTTGAAGTGCCAGTGAAGCTTGTTATCCAATTTTAGAATTTGTAAACAGTCTGTGAGGTTTGAGAAATTTATAAAACATAATTAAGCTTTTTTGTGAGTTTTTGAAGTGCCAGTAAAGCTTTTTATTTAGTTTTTGAGTTTGTGAATATTCTTTGAAGTTGAAGAATTTTTTTTCTATATAACCAATTTTTTTTTGTAAGCTTTTAAAGTGCCTACGATGCTTTTTGTTTGATTTTGAAGTTAGAGATCAATCTGTGAGGGTTCAGAAGATTTATAAATTTTTTTATCTAATTTTTGAAGTTGTGAACAATCTTTTGAAATTAAAATAATTTTTTTTACACATTTAAGCTTTTTTGTAAGCTCTTAAAGTGTTGGTTAAGCTTTTTCCTGAAATTTCCTGAAACAAATTCAAGCTTTTTTGTATGTTTTTATTAAAGCTTCTATCCGTTCTTGCAGTTTGTGAAGTTTGAGGAGTTTTTCAAAACATCAACAAACTTTTTTGTAAGTCATTAGGTGCCAGTAAAACAGATTATTTAAATTTTGAGTTTATGAACAATCTCTGAAGTTTTAAGAATTTTCTACATAACTAAGCTGTTCTTGAAGTGCCAGTGAAGCTTTTTATCTGTTTTTAAGTTTGTGAACAATTTGTGTAGTTTAAGGAATTTTCTGAAACATACCCAAGTTTTTTTGCATTATAACCAAACTTTTTGGTGAGATTTTGAAGTGCCAATAAAGCTTTTTATTCAATTTTAGAATTTGTTTACAGTCTGAGAAGTCTGAGGAATTTTTTGAAACACAACTAAGCTTTTTTGTAAGCTTTTAAAGTGCCAGTAAAACTTTTTATGCAATTTTTGAGTTTGTAAACAAGTTGTGAAGTTTGAGTTTTTTTTGCATTATAACCAAACAAATGATGAGCTCTTAAAGTGCCAGTAAAGCTTGTTATCCATTTTTTCAGTTTGTGAACAGTCTGTAAGGTTTGAGAAATTTTCTAAAATATAACCAAGCTTTTTTGTAAGTTTTTGAAGTGGCATTGAAGATTTTTATTCAGTTTTTACGTTTTTGAACATCCATTGAAGTTTAAGAATTTTTTTTTATATACTAGTTCTTTTTGTAAGTTTTTATGTGCCGGTGAAGTTTTTTATTTGGTTTTGGAGTTTGCAAACAATTTGTGAGGTTTGAAAATTTTTCTGAAACAAAACCTACCTTTTTTGTAAGTTCTTATTAAAGCTTTTAACTGATCTTGCAGTTTGTAATTTTTTTTAAGACATAAACAAAGTTTTTTGTAAGTTATTAAAGTGCCAATGAAACAGATTATTTGATTTTTGAGTTTGTGAACAATATTTAAAGTTTTAGGAATTTTTTACAACTTAACTAAGCTTTTTTTATAAGTTCTTGAAGTTCTGTAGTTTAAAGAAAAATAACCAAGTTTTTTTTGTAAGCTCTTAAAAGCTTTTTATGTAATTTTGAAGTGTGTGAACAATTTGTGAAGTTTGAGATTTTTTTGAAACATGATTTAGGTTTTCTGTTAACAATTTAAGTGTTAATGAAGTTTTATATTAGAGTTTGTGAACAATCTTTAAAGTTTGAGGAATTTTCTGAAACCTAACTAAGCTTTTTCGTAAAGTGCCACTACAATTTTGGAACTGTTTTTTTAGAATTAGTGAACAAATTGTGAAATTTGAGGAATTTTTTGAAACATAATTAAGCTTTTTGTAAGTTTTTGAACTGTTAGTGAAGCTTTTTATGCAATTTTAAAATTTGTGAACAATCTGTGAAGTTTAAGGAATTTTTTAAAATATAACAAAGCTTTATTTGTAAATTTTTACTAAAGCTTTTCTTTAATCTTGCAGATTGTGAACAATCTCTAAAGTTTTAGTAATTTTCTACAATATAACTAAGCTATTTGTAAGTTTTTGAAGTGCCAGTGAAGCTTTTTATCTGGTTTTGTAGACAATGTAAACAATCTATTAAGTTTGAGAAATTTTTGCAAACCTTATCAAGTTTTTTGTAAGCTTTTGAACTGTTAGTGAAGCTTTTTATGCGATTTTAAAGTTTGTGAACAATCTGTGAAGTTTAAGAAGTTTTTAAAGACATTACAAAGCTTTTTTGCAAATTCTTATTAAAGCTTTTTTTATCTTGCAGTTTGTGAACAGTCTCTGAAGATTTAAGATTTTTTACAATATAACTAAGCTGTTTTGTAAGCTTTTGAAGTGCCAGTGAACCTTTTTATGCAATTTTGGAGTTTGTAAACAATTTGTGAAGTTTGATAAATTTTTTACATTATAACCAAACTTTTTGGTGAGCTCTTGACGTGCCAGGGAAGCTTTTTATCCAATTTAAGAGTTTGTGAACAGTTTGAGGAATTTTTTGAAACATAACCAAGCTTTTTGTAAGCTCTTGAAGTGCCAATAATGGTTTTTGTTCAATTTTTAAATTTGTGAACATTATTTGAAATTTTTGCAGTTTGTAAACAATTTGTGAGGTTTAAGAAATTTTTTGCATTATAACCAAACTTTTTGGTGAACTTTTGAAGTGCCAGTGAAGCTTTTTATTTAATTTTAGAGTTTGTAAACAATTTGAGAGGTTTGAGGAATTTTCTAAAACATAATTAAGCTTTTTTGTAAGCTTCTGAAGTGCCAGTTAAGCTTTTTATGCAATTTTGTAGTTTGTAAACAATTTGTAATGTTTGAATTTTTTTTTGCATTATAACTAAATTAAAGATGAGCTTGTGAAATGCTAGTGAAGCTTGTTATCCAATTTTAGAGTTTGTGAACAGCCTGTGAGGTTTGAGAATTTTTTTAAATATAACTAAGCTTTTTTGTAAGTTTTTGAAGTGCCAGTGAAGATTTTTAATTAATTTTTGAGTTTGTCAACATTTTTTGAAGTTTAAGAATATTTTTTTTATATAATCAGTTTTTTTGTAAGCTTTTATAGTACTGGTAAAGCTTTTTGTTTGATTTTGGAGGTTTTGAACAATCTGTGAAGGTTGAGAAATTTTCTAAAACTTAACCAAGTTTTTTTGTAAGGTCTTGAAGTACCAGTGAAACTATTTATACAATTTTTGAATTTTTAAGTATCCTTTGAAATTTAACTTTTTTTTACTTAACAATTTTTTTTTGTAAGTTTGTAAAATGCTAGTGAAACTTGTTATTCAATTTTAGAGTTTGTGAACAGTCCGTGAGGTTTAAGAATTTTTTTAAAACACTATCAAGTTTTTTGTAAGTTTTTTTAGGTGCCAGTAAATTTTTTATTTAGTTTTTGAGTTTGTAAAAATTCAGTAAAGTTTAAAATTTTTTATTTTTATATAACCAATTCTTCTGGTAAGTTTTTAAAGTGCCGGTGAAGCTTTTTGTTTGATTTTGGAGTTTGTGTTTGTGTGAAGTTATTGAAGTGCCAGTGAAGCTTTTTATCCAATTTTTGACTTTGTGAACATTTTTTGAAATTTAAGAATTTTTTTTACATAACCAAATTTTTTTGTAAGCTCTTAAAATGCCGGTGAAGTTTTTTTTTTCGTTTTAGAGTTTGTGAACAATTTTTGAAGTTTGAGGAATTTTCTGAAACATAACCAAGCTTTTTTGTAAGTTTTTATTAAAGCTTTTATCCGATCTTGCAATTTGTGAACAATTTGTGAAGTTTTTTAAAACATAAACAATCTTTTTCGTAAGCTATTAAAGTGCCTGTGAAACAGATTATTCGATTTTCGAGTTTGTGAACAATTTCTGAAGTTTTAGGAATTTTCTTCAACATATCTTAGCTGTTTTGTAAGTTTTTGAAGCACCAGTGAGGTTTTTCATCTAATTTTTTAGTTAATCTGTGAAGTTGGAGGAATTTTCTGAAACATAACTAAGCTTTTTATGCAATTTTGAAGTTTGTAAACAATATGTGAAGTTTGAGAAATTTTTACATTATAACCAAACTTTTTGGTGAGCTTTTGAAGTGCTATTAAAGCTTTTTATTTAATTTTAGAGTTTCTAAACAGTCTGAAAATCTTAAGGATTTTTTTTAAATATAACTTAATTTTTTGTAAGTTTTTCAAGTGTCAGGGAAGCTTTTTATGCAATTTTGGAATTTGTAAACAATTTTTCAAGTTTAAAAATTTATTTGCATTAAATCAAAATGTTTGGTAAGCTCTTGAAGTGCCAGTGAGCTTTTTATCTAATTTTTAAGTTTGTGAACAATTTGTGAAGTTTTTTTTAAGCTTAACCAATCTTTTTTAAAAGGTATTGCTAGTGAGGTTTTTAATCTGATTTTAGAGTTTGTAAGAAGTTTGAGGAGTTTTCTGAAACATTTTTTAAAATTGTCTGAAACATAATCAAGTTTTTTTTGTAAGCTTTTAAAGTGTTAGTGAAGTTTTTTATCCGGTTTTGAAATTTGTGATTTTTCTTAAAGTGCCCGTGAAGTTATTTATCCGTTTTTGAAGTTTCTGACCAATTTGTAAAGTTTGAGGAATTTTTTGAAACAACCAAGCTTTTTTTACTACCCTTGATGTGCTATTGAAGTTTTTTGTTTGATTTTGGAGTTTGTAAACAATTGGTTTAGATTGAGAAATTTTTTGAAAACATAAGTTTTTTGTAAGCTTTTAGAAAATCATTGCAAATTTTTGTTTTATTTTAAAGTTTGTAAATAATCTGTGTATTTTGGGAAATTTTCTGAAACGTAATAAAGCTTATGAAGTGTGATTGAAGTTTCTTTTTCAATTTTAAACTTTGTAAACAATCTGTAAAAAAAATTTAAAACAAAATCAAGCTTTTGAAGTGCCAGTGAAGCTTTTAATTCAGTTTTGAAATTTAAGAAAATATAAAAAAACATAATTAATCTTTTTGTAAGTTCTTGAAGTGCTATAGAAGCTCTTTATTTGAGTTTGGAGTTTGTGAACAATTTATAGAGTTTAAGGAATTTTATGAAACATAATCAATTTTTTTTGTAGGTTCTTGAAGTGTTAATAAAATTCTATATTTAATTTTGGAGTTTGTGAACAATCTGTAAAGTTTGATAAATTTTCTGAAACATAACTAAGCTTTTTCATACACTCTGCCAATAAAGCTTTTTTTACGGTCTTGATGTTTGTAAACTATCTGTAAAGTTTGAGAATTTTTTTCTGTGAAATTTGAGGAATTTTCTAAAACATAACCAAATTTTTTTGTTTTTTCTCATTTATAACCAATCCTTTTTGTAAGCTCTTAAAGTGCCGGTGAAGTTTTTTATTTGGTTTAGAGTTTGTGTACAATTTGTGATGTTTGAGGAATTTTCTGAAACATAACCAAGCTTTTTTGTAAAGCTATTATTTGATTTTGCAATTTTTGAACAGTTTGTAAAGTTTAAGGAGTTTTTCAAAACTTAAACAAACTTTTTTGTAAGTTTTAAAGTGCCACTGAATAAGATTAAACGATTTTTGAATTTGTGAACAATATCTGAAGTTTTAGGAAGTTTTTAAAACACAACTAAGCTTTTTTATAAGTTCTTGAAGTGCCAGTGGAGCTTTTTATCTAGGTTTTTTAGTTTGTAAACAATCTGTGTAGCTTAAGGATTTTTTTCTGAAACATAATCAAGCTTTTTTATAAGCTTTTAAAGTACCAGTAAAGTTTGAAAGTTTTTTTGTATTATAACCAAAATTTTGTGAGTTCTTGAAGTGCCATTGAAACTTTTGATCTAAATTTAGAGTTTGTAAACAGTCTGAGAAGTTTGAGGATCTTTTTGAAACATAACTAAGCTTTTGTTAGTCTGTGAAGCTTTTTGTTCAATTTTTAAACATTATTTAAAAATTTTGTAGTTTGTGAACAGTTTGTGAGGTTTGAGGTATTTTCTGCAACATAACCAAGCTTTTTTGTAAGTTTTTATTAAAGCTTTTGCAGTTTCTGAACAATTTGTGCAGTTTTCAAAACATAAACTAACTTTTTTGTAAACTATTAAAGTGCCACTGAAACAGATTATTTGATTTTTGAAGTTTTAGGATTTGTCTGCAACATAACTAAGCTGTTTTATAAGTTTTCGAAGTGCTAGTGGAGTTTTTTATATGTTTTTTTTTTAGTTTGTGAACAATCTGTGTAGTTTAAGGAGTTTTTTGAAACATAATCAAGTTTTTTTGTAAGCTCTTAAAGTGCTAGTGAAGCTTTTATGCAATTTTGGAGTCTGTAAACAATAGCTAAAGTGAAGTGCTAGTGAAACTTTTTATCTAATTTTAGAGTTTGGGAACAATCTGTTAAGTTAGAGATTTTTTCTTCTAACTTAACCAAGCCTTTTGTAAGCTCTTGAAGTGCCAGTAAAGCTTTTTGAAAATTAAATTTGTAAATATTATTTGAAATTTATGTAGTTTGTGAACAGTTTGTGAAGTTTGAAGAAGTTCTTATTATAACTTTTTATCTAATCTTGCAGTTCGTGAACAATTTGTAGTTTTTCAAAACATAATTAAACTTTTTTGTAAGCTATACAGTGCAAGTAAAACAGATTATCCAATTTTTGTATTTGTAAACCATCTCTGAAGTTTTAGGAATTTTTTACAACATAACTAAGCTGCTTTGTAAATTTTTGAAGTGCTAGTAAAGTTTTTTATCTGTTTTTTTTTTAGTTTGTGAACATTATAAGCAATCATTTTTGTGAGCACTTGAAGTGCTAGTGAAGCTTTTGATCCAATTTTAGAGTTTGTTAACAGACTGAGAAGTTAGAGAAATTTTCTGAAGCATAACCAAGCTTTTTGTGAGCTTTTGAAGTGCCCCTGAAGCTTTTTATGCAATTTTGGAGTTTGTAAACAATCTCTAAAGGTTGAGTTGAGTTGTTTTAAGTGCCAGTGAAGCTTTTTATTTAGTTTTAGAGTTTGTGAACAATCTATAAAGTTTGATGAATTTTTTGAAACATAACCATGCTTTTCCCTAATTGAAATTAAAGCATATAATACGTTTTTGAAGTTTGTGAATAATCTAAGAAGTTTTAGGAAGTTTTTGAAACATCACTAAATTTTTTGGTAAGTTCTTGAAGTGCCAGCAAAGCTTTTTATCTGATTGTGGAGTTTGTAAACAGTCTGTGAAGTAATCTCTTAAAGTACTTTTTATTTTATTTTAGAGTTTGTAAAGAACTTGTAAAGTTTGAGAAATTTTTTGAAACGTAATCAAGCTTTTTTGTGTAAGTTTTTGAAGTGCTGTGAAGCTTTTTGCCCGATTTTTGAGTTTGTGAATAATCTGTGATTTAAGATTTTTTTTAATTATAACCTAACTTTTTTGTAAGCTTTTGAAGTGACATTGAAGTTTTTTATTTGATTTTAAAGTTTGTGAACAATGTGTGGAGTTTAAAGAATTTTCTGAAACCTTTTTTGTAAGCTTTTGAAGTGTTAGTTAAGCTTTTTATTCGATTTTAAAGTTGTGAACAACCTGTGAAGTTTGAGAAGGTTTTTGAAAAATAACAACGCTTTTTTGTAGTGAAGTTTTTGATCCGATTATGGAGTTTGTAAACATGTTGTAAAGTTTGAGAATTTTCTTGAAAGCTTATGATGTGTTCGTGAACTTTTTTATTCAATTTTGGAGTTTGTGAACAAATATGTTAATTTTGAGGAATTTTTCAAAAGCTTTTTTTTAAGTTTGAGAAGTGTTAGTGAAGCTTTTTATCCAATTTTGATTTTTGTGATCAAACTGTGAAGTTTAAAGAATTTTCTAAATCATAACCAATCTTTTTTGTATGTTTTTGACTAACTAGTGCAGCTTTTTTTTTATTTTGGAGTTTGTGATTAATCTGTGAAATTTGAAAAGTTTTTGGAAACATAACCAAGCTTTTTTATATATCTTTGAAGTTCCAATAAAAAAATTTAACCAATTTTGGTGTTTGTAAACAGTTTGAGAAGTTTGAAAATTTTTCTGAAACATAACCAAACTTTTTTGTAAGCTTTTAAAGTGAAGTTTTTTATCCGGTTTTGAAGTTTGTGAACATTTAGTGGAGTTGTAAGTTTTCTTATGTCTATAAAAGTTTTTAAAAGGTTAATTTGTGAAAGCTTAAAATAAAGTAAACTTTTGAAGTTTATAAAAGCTTTTGGATGCATGTATAACATGAATAAGCTTTCTGTAAAAGTTTTCAAATTATATATCTCTCAAAGCTTTGTTAAAAAACCTGCAAACAGAAGTTTTGGTAAGCTAAGTACAGTAAAACCTTTTGAAATTATTTGTGAAAGCAAAAACAAATATTTTTAAATTTTTTGGAAAATTGTTAAACTTTTAGTTTTTTTATAAGCTTTTTATAAGAAAATGTGCAATGTACATACTTTACCAGCATTTATGAGTAGCCAATAAAAGACTAATGAGTCTATTATTAAGTAAATAAATAATTATTTCAAGAAAACATGTTTATTTGATTATATAAGCAAGTACGATAACACCCTTTGCTAATTGCATTCTACGCTTGAATGGAAGTAGCGATGGTACGGAGGAGGGTGATGTAGAGACGTGGACGATGATGATGTCGGGGGGGCTGCTCATCAAATCAATTTGATATTTGTGTAGCAGCCTCGTCGTTAGTGTTTGAATGCTTCTGAATTAGGGATCATTTTGATTGATTACTCCATTACATGGTTCACTACTTTGACCTGTTAATGCGTTTGTAACAGTATGTGACCTGCTTCTTTGCTCTCGCTGCTTTTCACATACATCCTTAATTCCCAAAACAACAAAACCACAAAACGAACGGAAACGACGGCACACAATACGCGGATTAATACAACAAAAAGGATGATTTATACATTTTTAATTAACAAACCCTTCATGCTGCTGTGCTGTATCAATTTTACTAATATGTAAAAGACAGGACAAAATATATTCATTCCATAAGATATTTCAATTTCCGAGAGAGCAGCAGTGACATATAATATTGAAATATATCTACGTTTCGTTAGAGCATGTAGTCTGCAGATAAATTTGAGACTTGCACTTTAGATAAAGTACATTCACTGCTGGAAAATTGGACATGCTTTTTCGGGATGGCGGAGAATTTTCCACTTGATTTAATCTTGCATCTACCGTATACATTTATGTCGTCAATTCTATATCAAATAAATAAATCAATGTTAGTTAATTTGTTGAAATCGATTCAATTTATAAATGTTATGTAACTAATTACATCAATGTGTTGCTCACAACGGCTGCAATTAATTGCTTGCATGGTGGAAAAAAATGTGTAATGAAAATTCTGCCTGTGCTAATTAAAAAATATTTTCGCACGTGTTTGACTCTACAATGTGCATGTGCAAATATTAATTGCACTGGCTATGTTTTATTGTTAATAACAGGGCGCAATATTACAAATTACAAATTATTCATGAGTGAAAATATTTTCGCTTTCAAAATAAGAATGCGTGACGTGTTGAAATTATTATTTTAATAAAATAGGAAGATGTTATATTGCAATCAGCATTAAATCGGTTGACAGATTTATTTTTTTGTTGTATTATCATCATCAGGTCGTGTGTCTTTATCGTGATTTCTCTTCCTCATGTACCTTCTATTTCGAGAATGGTTACTTTTACCACTGATTAAATTGAGAATGTAATTACATTTGTTTGATGTTATGGAAATGTTCAATTAAAATTACAAGATGTAATACATTAAAGCAAATTTATTAATATTAAACTTTATTATTTGATTCGAAACTTATTAATAGATATAATAATTTATTTGTGCTACAACTAATCATTTTTTATCACTGCAATTAGTTCATTATTATGCCAAATAAAATTGTAAAACTTTTGGCGCTGCGATCGTTTTTATTTACCAAAAAATGTATTGTATAATTAATTTAACAACTTTAATGGGTTGACATCTTCAGTGTTTTGCTAATTGTATATATCTGTTTCGATTGTCTGCAGTGACACAGAAATGCAATAATAGTAACACAATAACATCTTAGTCCATTCATATGGGAGCGCTACTCAAGTTCACCTGAACATGTAGACCAACTTAGCTTACATTCTAGTCAATATTATTAATTAATTATTCAAAATCTAATTACAATAAATCCACCAAACCTTTCTTAGCTAATTCCGGAAAAGACTCTATATATTCACATCTGGATTCATTACACAATCCCTATCATTCCATCATCATGTACCATTTATATTAACCGTGATCGCAATCTTAATCGTGAAATTATTGCTCGCCCCATCTGGTTACATAACAAAAATTGGACCGATTAAATTCCCGCACGTTACACACATGGAAATTATTGCAACGATATCGACCGAAATCAATTTATTTTCGTTACCAATGAAGTAACAACGCGTAATTTATTTTTTTACAGTTCCATTGTGTCTATAATGCAATCTTATTATAAATTGTTTTTGTAAGATATTGCCTGTCCCCAAAAATTAATTAGAAATTGAGAAATTTGGGTTAATTGTGCCCTTATAGTTTATTAACCTTGATTTAAATAAATAAAATAAAATTCCTTATCATTGTCACATTAATTAATATCAATACCGCTCATTACAACAAGACAGACGTGCAATTAAACTCTTATAATAATGTGTTCGCCCTCGTTAAACATTATTGACATATTTAAATGACATCGATTAATGTTAATAATAAACGATTATGAAAAACGATTTCCATACGTTTTACGATCTGTGTTTAAGGCCGCAAGAAAATCCTCATTACTTGGTCAGGAATGAATTAGAAAATAATAAATAAAATTGATTGAGTATTGGATTCACCTTAACCCATATCTGAATATGATTTATTATTATTGCGATTGGCACAAAGGCGATTAAATTTTACTTTATTGAAAATTAGCAATAGAATAGAATAATTAGAAAAGATAATTAACAATAGTATTGTTAGGGTAAGGACCTTTAATATGATATCTTTTAATTTAAGAATTATGAAATATGGATTTAAGTAGAACGTTACAATCTTTAATAATTTTATTGAGTACCTTGAATATTAATGAATATTGCTGCAATTTGAAATTGTTTCTTGGTGATATTTTTACTATGATATAGTTTATATAGGATAATAAATGTTTATGCATTGCTATTTCATTTTTTAATTGATGAAATTAAACAAAGTTATAAATTTAAAAAAATGCAAAGTTTGTAAAAGATAATTTAAATGTGTTTTTGTATGTTACAGGATGTTGCTGGTGATTGAATGTTTGCTCAGTTAGTAGATCTGCTAAATTGGATTGATTAAGTTGTCTAAGAGAGAACTTTAAAACTTGCTGAAGTTACCCGGATGAGGAGTTGTGGTATTGCGGTGAAGGTAGCCTCGACGATGTTGCGTGAACTAGTGAAAGATAGTTCCAAAACATTTATTGTAGAAACTAAACTCGATAAAGCTTTAATAGTATTGTTGTGACTATCGTGGAAATTGTTTGTTGACTGTGGTTGCTTAAGGTTGCAATGCTATGATCACCGTTTTGGCTTGACACATTTTTGGGGTCAGTATAGTAATGCTTGTATGATTGTAGCCATTTTTTCAATGTGTTTTTGAGAAGTAGGATCATGGTAGCTGCGTTTTGATTCTTTTTCTTTACGGAATATTTGAGGTCAACAGTTTGTATTCAGTAAATGCCAAGATAGAGATTAAGGAAACTCTACAGTACATGGATTTTAACAATTTGGCAGATTTATTAATTACAGGCAAACATACGCTTGTTGCAAGCAAGAGCAGTACTACGTTTATGTAATCCAAAACAAACTAAGAACCTTTTGGAACCGGTTATTTTTGTAGCTTTAAGATAGGTTCTAATTTTTCAAGGCAACAAAAAGGATTTTTTTGCAGGCAGACAGACACAGTTTACGTCTACACATTATATTCTTAAGCCAAAAGAACGTTAATGAAGAAAGTGTTTTTAAAATGGCGAAAAAAATTCAGAGAACCAAATAGGTTTTTTTAAATAAGTTGACTGAAGCTAAAGAATTTTTTTTGGCAATAATACAAAAACTGGCAAATAAAGTTACACAAAGTTTAGCTTCTACATATTTTAGGAAACAGAAACTGATTTTTTATGTCACTAGAATTGCTCTGAACTCTTGTGGCAAAAAGATTCTGTTAGACTACCATTGGCGGTGTGTATTTGTTTTGTTTTGAGATGGATATAGTTTTTGCACTTTGGTGGTCTTGCACTGGGTGACATTAGCAAGACTATATTTGAATCTCTCTTGTTTGCTTATTTCTTATTCTAAATCTTAATTTGAAGAAGCGTTTGGGTTGTTTAGCATCTTATCTTAGCAGTGCATTTTTTTTTATGTTTGGGGCAATTTTGTTGGCGAGTGTTTCTCATTCCAAAAAGTATAAGTAATCCTTTTTTTTATGTGTTTGGTATTGTGAACTAACCAATTAGATTTAGAGCAGTTTATTTATGTTTGTTGCAGTTTTTGGGTGGTAGTAGCTTTATTTTGTGACGGTTATTGATTTTGAATTAAATTGGATTATTAACGTTTTAAAGTTAGATTTTCTATTTTTTTTTCTAGACGATTTTTGTAGTTTCTTAAAAGTATTAAATATACTATGAGAACCTTATACTGTGGACACAACGGGGATTTTTGCTCATCGCTTAGAGCTCTTAATCTGAAACAATAGAGTATCAATCCTAGACTAAGAGCACTACGCTAGGATTGAAGGTCTAGTGTTTCAGGGTCAAAGCCATGAGCAAAAATACAATGCTATGGTCTGAGCGAAGGTTAGAGCAAGATCCCCGTTGTGTCCGCACACTTACGTACTTTTAATGTACTTACAAGTACCCTTAGTACACAAAAGTACACTAATTAAGAAACAAAACTTTGATTTTGCAGTCATATAGCTTGTTATTTAAATGAGTTTTTTTTTTATTTAGGGGCATTAGGTCTACATTGATGTTTAACGATTGGTAGCAATGGTAGTTAGGTATATTGCTGTAAAATCACATAAAAAATTCAACGTACTATTTTTGAATTATGGATGTCTTGAGATTTTCTTTAAATTGTTAGTAGTTATTTTGATTAAAATAAGGTTCATATCAAATTAGGCATATGGATTTTTATAAATCTTTTAAAGTTAGTACTATTAGTCTTAAGGCATAATGGTACCAAATAAGATAAAAATCTAAATTACCAATTTTGAGTTATGGATGTTTGAGTTATTAATTAAATTTTTGCTACTTTTGTTTTTAATTAAATTTATTTTATGCCAAATTAGGCGCATAAATGTTTATAAATCTTGTACAGTTAGTACTATTAGTATTCAGGCATAATGGTACCTAATTACATAAAAATTTAAAGTACCAGTTTTGATGTTTTAAGTTTTTTTTTTACTAAATTTAGTTTATGCCAAATAAGGCGTATGGATTTTTAATTTTTTTTTACAGTTAGTACTAATAATAGTATTGAGTCATATTGGTACCGAATAAAATAAAAAAGTTTTTATTTAATTTTTACATTTTTTTTTAAATTAAATTGAGTTATGTCAAATTAGGCCTATAGATTTTTATCAAACTTTTACAGTCAGTACTATTAATATTGAGGCATATTGGTACCAAATTACATAATAATTCAAAGTACCATTTTTGAGTTATAGATGTTTTGAGTTGTTCATTAAATTGTTGCTATTTTTTTTTTAATTAAATTTAGTTTATGCCAAATGAATTTTTATAAAATTTCTGCAGTTAGTACTACTAGTATTTAGGCATATTGGTACCAAATTACATAATAATCCAAAGATTTAATTTTTTATTTTAATTAAATTGAGGTTATGCCAAATTAGGCGTAAGGATTTTTATAAAACTTTAACAGTTAGTACTATTAGTTTTGAAGCATATTAGTAATAAATTACATAAAAATTTAAAGTACCAATTTTGAGTTATCAATGTTTGAGTTATTTTATCAATTGTTGGTGATTTTTTTATTAAATTAAGTTTATGTCAAATAAGGCCTATGATTTTTTATCATTTTTTTACAATTAGTACTAATAGTATTGAGGCATATTGGTACTAAATAATATAAAAATTCAAAGTACCAATTTTGAGTTACGTGTAAGTTCAATTTTTGCAGTTTTTTTAATAAATTTAATTTACGCTAAATTAGGCTATAGACTTTAACAAATTTATTACAGTTAATACTATTAGTATTCAGGCATATTGGTACCAAATTACAAAATAATCCAAAATACCAGTTTTGAGTTGTGGATATTTGAGTTTTAACCAAATTTAGTTTATGCTAAATTAGGCGTATGGATGTTTATAAAACTTTTACAGTTAGTACCATTTGTATTTAGGTATATTGGTACTTACAACATAAAAATCCAAGGTACCAATTTTGAGTTATGGATATTTGAGTTTTTTTTTAAATTTTTGTTGTTTCTTTTAAATTAAATTGAGTTTTTATGAAATAAGGCGTATGGATTTTTATAAATATTTTACAGTTAGTACTACTAGTATTAAAGCATACTGGTACTAAATCACATAAAAATTTAAAGTACCAATTTTTAGTTATGGATGTTTGAGTTATTTATTCAATTTTTACAATTTTTTTTAAATTAGTTTGAGTTTATGTCAAATTAGGCGTATGGGTTTTCATACTTTTTTACAGTTAGTACTAATAATATTGAGGCATGTTGGTACCGAATAACCTAAAAATCTAATGTATCAATTTTGAGTTATGGATTTGAGTTATTTATTCAATTTTGCATTTTTTTTAAATTATACTGAGTTTATATCAAATTAGGCATATGGATTTTTATTTATTTTATTATTAGTACTAATAGTATTACAACATATTGATACTAAATTACATAAAAAAAACAAAATACCAATTTTGAGTTATGGATGTTTGAGTTATTCATTCAATTTTTGATTTTTTTTTTTAATTTAATTTAATTTATGTCAAATTAGGTCTAAGAATCTTTATCTTTTTTTACAAATAGTACTAATAGTATTAAGGCATGTTGGTACCAAATTACATAAAAATCCAAAATACCAGTTATGGATGTTTGAGTTTTTTGTTCAATTTTTGCTTTTTTTTTTTTTAATTAAATTTAGATTATGCCAAATTAGGCGTATAGATTTTTATAAATCTTTTACAATTAGTACTAATAGTATTTAGGCGTATTGATACTAAATTACATAAAAATCAAAAATACCAGTTTTGAGTTATTTATGTTTGAGTTTTTTGTTCAATTTTTGCTATTTGATTTTTTAATTAAATTTAGTTTATGCCAAATTAGGCGTATGGATATTTATAAATCTTTTACAGTTAGTACTAATAGTATTAAGGCCTATTGGTACCAAATAACATAAAAATTCAATGTACCAGTTTTGAGTTATGGATGCTTAAGTTATATATTCAATTTGTGATTTTTTTTTTTATTTAATTTAATTTATTTTAAATTAAGCGTATGAATTTTTATTTTTTTTTTACAGTAAGTACTAATAGTATTAAGGCATGTTGGTACCAACATACATAAAAATCTCAAGTACGAGTTTTGAGTTATAGAAGTTTGAATTTTTTGTTCAATTTTTTTAATTTATTTTTTAATTAAATTTTATTTATATTTATTTTTATTTATGCTAAATTAGGCGTATGGATGTTTATAAATATTTTTTAGTTAGTACTAATAGTATTTAAGCATATTGGTACTAAATTACATAAAAATCCAAAATACCAGTTTTGAGTTAAGGATGTTTGAGTTTTTTGTTCAATTTTTGCTTTTTTTTTATTAAATTTAGTTTATGCCACATTAGGCGTATGGATTTTTATAATTCTTTTACAATTAGTACTGATAGTATTAAGGCCTATTGGTACCAAATAACATAAAAATCTAATGTACCAGTTTTGAGTTATGGATGTTTGAGTTTTTATTCAATATTTGCTAGTTTTTTAATTAATTTGAGTTAATGTCAAGTAAGGCTTATGGATTTTTATCAAACTTTTACAGTTAGTACTATTAGTATTAAGGCATATTGATACTAAATTACATAAAAATTCAAAGTACCAGTTTTGAGTTATGAATGCTCGAGTTTTTTGTTGAATTTTTGCTATTTATTTTTAATTAAATTCAGTTTATGCCAAATTAAATGAATTTTAATAAATTTTTTACAGTTAATTTTAATGGTATTGAGGCATTTTGGTACCAAATTACATAAAAATCCAAAGTACCAATTTTGTGTTATGGATGTTTGAGTTTTTATTCAATTTTTGCAATTTTTTTAATTAAATTAAAGTTATGTTAAATTAGGCGTATAGATTTTTATAAATAATTTGCTAATGGTACTAATGGTATTTAGGAATATTGGTACCAAATTACATAAGAATTCAAAATGTTATTTTTGAGTTATGAATGTTTGAGTTATTATTATTTTTTAATTAAATTGAGGTTTTGTCAAATTAATTGTATGGATTTTTATAAATCTTTTAGAATTAGTACTAATAGTATTAAACCTTATTTGTACTAAAGAACATAAAAATCTAATGTACAATTTTGAGTTACAGATGTTTGGGTTATTAATTCAATTTTTGCAATTTTTTTAATTAAATTGAGGATAAGTCAAATTAGGCGTATGGATTTTTATAAATAATTTGCAATTGGTACTAATGGTATTTAGGAGTATTGTTACTAAATTACATGAAAATGCAAAGTACCAGTTTTGAGTTATGGATGTTTGAGTTTTTTGTTTAATTTTTGCTATTTATTTTTAATTAAATTCAGTTTATGCCAAATTAAGCGTATAAATTTTAATAATTTTTTTACAGTTAGTTTTAATGGTATTGAGGCATGTTGGTACCAAATTACATAAAAATCCAAAGTACCAATTTTGTGTTATGGATGTTTGAGTTTTTATTAAATTTTTGCAAAATTTTTAATTAAATTGAGGTTATGTCAAATTAGGCGTATGGATTTTTATAAATAATTTGCAATTGGTACTAATGGTATTTAGGAATATTGGTACTAATTTACATAAAAATTCAAAATACCTTTTTTGAGTTATGAATGTTTGAGTTATTATTTTTTTTATTAAATTGCGGTTCTATCAAATTAATTGTATGGATTTTTATAATTTTTTTGGAGTTAGTACTAATAGTATTAAGTCGTATTGGTACTAAAGAACATAAAAATTAATGTACCATGTTTTGAGTTATGGATGTTTGAGTTATTAATTCAATTTTTGCAATTTTTTTAATTAAATTGAGGTTATGTCAAGTTAGACGTATGGATTTTTATAAATATTTTGCAATTGGTACTAATGGTATTTAGGAGTACTAGTACTAAATTACATAAAAATTCAAAGTACCAGTTTTGAGTTATGGATGTTTGAGTTTTTTGTTCAATTTTTGCTATTTATTTTTAATTAAATTCAGTTTATGCCAAATACATACGCTTAGTATGAATTTTAATAAATTTCTTACAATTAGTTTTAATGGTATTGAGGCATATTGGTACCAAATTACATTAAAATCCAAATTGTGTTATGGATGTTTTTATTCAATTTTTGCAAAATTTTTAATTAAATTGAGGTTATGTTAAATTATTTGTATGGATTTTTATAAAAAATTTGCAATTGGTATTTATGGTAATTAGGAATATTGGTACCAAATTACTTAAAAATTCTAAATACCATTTTTAAGTTATGAATGTTTGAGTTATTATTACTTTTTTATTAAATTGAGGTTTTGTCAAGTTAACTGTATGGATTTTTATAAATCTTCTAGAGTTAGTACTAATAGTGATAAGTCATATTGGTACTATAGAACATAAAAATTTAATGTACCAATTTTGAGTTATGGATGTTCGAGTTATTAATTCAATTTTTGCAATTTTTTAAATTAAATTTAGGTTATGTCAAAATAGGCGTATGGATTTTTATAAATAATCTGCAATTGGTACAAATGGTATTCAGGAGTATTGGTACCAAATAACATAAAAATTCAAAGTACCAGTTTTGAGTTATGGATGTTTGAGTTTTTTGTTCAATTTTTGCTATTTATTTTTAATTAAATTGAGGTTATGTTAAATTATGCGTATGGATTTTTATAAAAAAAATTCAATTGGTACTTATAGTTGTTAGGAATATTGGTACCAAATTACATACAAATTCAAAATACCATTTTTGAGTTATGAATGTTTGAGTTATTATTACTTTTTTAATTAAATAGAGGTGTTGTCAAATTAAATGAATGGATTTTTAAAAATTGCGTACAATAAGTACTATTAGTATTAAGGCATATTGGTACCGAATAACATCAAAATCCAATGTGCCCGTTTTGAGTTATCATTAAATTTGACCTACTTTTTTTAGTTAAATTTAGTTTATGTCAAATTAGGCGTATGGATTTTTATAAAATTTCTACAGTTAGTACTACTAGTATTGTGGCATATTGGTACCAATTTATATGAAAATCTAATGTAAGAATTTTGAGTTATGGCTGCTTGAGTTCGTTACTTAATTTTTGATAATCTTTTTTAATTAATTTGAGGTTATGTCAAATTAAGCATAAATATTTTACAGTTGGTACTAATAGTTTTGAGACATATTAGTACCGAATAACATACAAATTTAAAGTACATATTTAGTTTGGATGTTTGAATTATTAAATTTTTATTCAATTTTTCTATTTTTTTAATTAATTTGAGGTTATGTCAAATTAGGCGTATGGATTTTTATAAATCTTTTGCAGTTAGTACTAATAATATTGGGTTATATTGCTACCGAATAACATAAAAATTTAATGTACCATTTTTGATTTTTTTGTTCAATTTTTTGTCTTCATTTTAATTAAATTGAGGTTATGTTACATTAGGCGTGTGGGTTTTTATAAATCTTTTACAGTTAGTACTATTAGTATTGAGGCATATTGGTACTAAATTACATAAAATACCAAAATATCAATTTTGAGTAATAAGTTATCATTCAATTTTTAGGAATTATTTTGAGACATATTAGTACCGAATAACATAAAAATTTAAAGTACATATTTAGTTTGGATGTTTGAATTATTAAATTTTTATTCAGTTTTTCTATTTTTTTAATTAATTTGAGGTTATGTCAAATAAGACGTATGGATTTTTATAAACAATTCACAGTTGGAATTAATGGTATTTAGGCATATTGGTACCAAACTACATAAAATTCTAATGTACAATTTTTGAGTTATGGATGTTCGAGTTATTTACTCAATTTTTGGTAATAATTTTGATTAAATTGAGGTTATGTCAAATTAGGCGTATTAATTTTTATAATTTTTTTGCAGTTAGTACTTATGATGTTTGGGTATATTGGCACAAAAATTTAATTTACCATTTTTGAGTTATAAGTTTCTAAGTTTATTAAATCATTGGAATTTAGGGTTTCTGTTAACGGAATTTGAGTAATGATGGAGAAGGAAAAGAACATCCTTAACATGTCTGCCATTGTTCATGTTGTCTACAGTAAATACATTTTTACTCGTATCTAAGGATGGTATTATTACTGGAGAAACACGCTTTACAGATATACGTAAAGATTAACAAAAATGTTGTTTTAGTAACAAATTCATTGTAATCTCTATGAACTTTGAGCTTGACGATAAGGATTTGTTCTTCAATACAAACTCAGACCAAAGACCAAAGACTTGCTATTCAAGTGAAATAGTCTTCTTAATTTTTCAATTTGACTGATTTACTTTGGCACGTAAATTAGAAGTAAAAGCTGCTGTTTGCGTAACTGATAGAGTTCTTGGTAGTAGATTTTGTTGTTTAATCTGAAACCGTACGTTGTTAAGCTATTGCTGAACTGATCAAGCTTATTTTGTTTATGAACAAAACAGACCGTGTTTTTCTTGAACTTCAACTTGAAATCAAACTTTTTAACGTGTTGTTGAAAACTACTTTTGCATTTAGAAAACAGGAATACTCACTGCTTTCAACATTAACTTTTTTTTTAAGAAGAACGTGGCGCAGTATAGGCACCTGACTGTTGTATCAAAGATTGTGGGTTTGAACCTCACAACTGAAAAACATTTTAAACGTGTATTCGTTCTTTTGCTTTCCAAGCCGTTTTGTCGGCGTTTGATTTGATGACGAATATCTTTCTCTGGTCTGGAAAAGATTAATTATTCTCTTCAGTTGTTTGGAGTTCATTGAAAACTGGAGGTTTGCCCGTAATATAAATTAAGTTGCGAAGATGCTAATGCGCTAGCAATGACTTGAATTTGGCTAAAAAGATGAATCAACTTCAACAGCTGCTGTTGCACTTTGGCCAAATTTGCACATCACAATAAAAAAGTAAACAACATTTTTGAATCTATCAGCTGCGACTTTTTATTAAGAAACTGAACAAAAAAGAAAACAATCATTTCAAGTCACTTCCTACAAATTATCCGAACGTAACAAGAAAGATCAAAACTTATAGATGTAGTAGAACTAGTAGCACCGTTTAAATGAAGCTGGGTAGGATATGTTGCATGATAAAACAGCAATAAATGGGCAGTTTGAGTTATTTACAATTGGCGGTGTGCAGAAGCCGACCAGTAATCCATCGATAAAAACTACTACTACAAAGCCCAAAATTGCTAAACATAGAAATTATGCAAAGAAGTCTATGTTCAGGAGTGGATGAAGAAAGGGTGACAAAGAAGAACGAGTATTATAACTACTGGAAGCGGCAACAATCAACCAAAAAGACTAGAATTTTGTCATTGGTAGCTAAGCCCGTTATCTGATCACCTCCACAACCATCTCCCACAATTTTAGCTTTTGTACACAACATACTACATCTTTGAAGTGGTCTGTCTACACAGCAAAACGCTGCTTTTGAATTTTGCTCCAAGCTACCTTGCATTTAAATATTGGTTTTATTAGACAAAATATAAAGAAACGATTACTGATAATCGGCGCATCGGTTGAGAAACTTGGATTGGTAGGTATGGATGTTTTTTTCTGTTTCTAATTTACAGATGTAAGGGTTAAGTGATTTTAATATTACATTTAATATTAAATGATGCGCGCGTTACTTGGTTTGTCCTAGAAGTTAAAACATTTTTTTTTCTTACATCAGAACCTGCTCTAACTTGGCGCGCGCATCATTTAATATTAAATAGAATATTAAAATGACTTTCGTGTCAGACGAGTTTTACATCAAAAATATAGTTAACGTCACATACATTATTTTACTTAATAATTGTTAAAAATATTTTATAAAATAAAACCAATTTGTTCTGAAATCCATAAGCGATACGAATTTAATTTAATTCTACTTAATAGATTTATCAATAGTAATTATCCGATTTAATTAAAATTATCTGAACCAAAAATTCTACCTGCAATAAATATTTAATTAAAACCACACACATACATACACAAAAAAAGCTGGCTTTTATCCACTCTTGCATTTTTGTGCAGTCTAAACTGCAACTATTTTGTAATTAGTTCTATATAACTGTGCCCCATTTTATTATCCCCGGTATATATACATTTTCCATGGCTGCAATAAATAGCTTTGAAAGCGAACGAGATTAGCGTTTTCAATTTGCATTTATTTTTTTGCAAAAATAACAAAATGCATCCGACAAGATTTATTGTAATGGCTGTAAATATTGATAGTTTTCCGCGTGTGACATTGAGGTGTGTATATGTGTATGCAGCTAGAGAAAAGTAGATTAAGAACAAGGATACTACTCATATTTATGTGTAATAAACCTACGGCTCGCATCGTGGAAAATTATTATCTCATATCGCCTCCCCATTGTCCTCCTTAATGTTTCATATCATTTTTATGGGAGTGAAATGTGCGATATTAAACGATGTTAGTCTTAATTAAACTTTTGCTGCGAATTAAATTTTATTGATGCACCACACATTATTTTTATTTATATTATATTAAAAATTGTTAATGAACTAGATTCTGTCTGCATACATATTGGTACTTAATTTTATAATCTTGATAAGAGTTATAATACCTTGCAAGGCATTTTTTTTACGATTATACAAGTTAATTACTATTGAATGAAAATGAAAAATGTTTTTTAAAATGGTTATTTTTCTGCTAAATATTATGCGAAAACATTTCCTGCGGAAATTTATTACAATAACGCACGCAACGCAGTAATTTCCTTAATTAATGCCACCGATAACAGCACATATTGATTATTGTGAGAAAATTTATTAAGAACGCAAATCGTATTACGTATCAACACAGCTGGGATGATACATCATTATCTGTAGTAATTATAGAACTAAACAAAATTACGGATTCGATCGCATTACCGTAATCCACGCATTTTTTTCAACGATTGAAAATCGTGCGCTTGCAATACGAAATCTGATAAAAATTAAATATCCTTGTGAATATAAGCAGCCGCCCACACGTTCTCATTCATATAATTTACCATGTCAAAGTTAAAGTTTACGACCGGAGAAAATGTAAATAGACGATTAATCAATGCTGTTTGCAAGCACTGGCGATTAACCGCTAATTATATGGGTAGTAATTAGTATTAATTGTTCAAGGACAAGGACTTTAGGGTGTATACCGAGTGTATTTAGTTAAAATGCGCAATATAAAAATGATATATTGGTAGCCCTGCGGTAGATAGTTTGAAATTTTCTATTCCATTAAACAACGATTGTAGCTTCATTTATGTAATAACTGTAGGCTGTAATAAAATAATTTAAACACAAAGAATAAATATTTATAAATAAATTAACTTTATATTCATAAACGCTTTAATAAAGCTATAAATATCACCTAAGCAAAGAAAATAATAATAATTTTTTTATTACCAATTAAAACATAAAATAACTGTAAAATAAAAAAAAATAGAATTAATTCAATAATAAAACTCTTTGAAATTACTTTTAAAACGTTAAAATAAATTATACGATTAAAATCGCGTAGTAAAAACAGATGATCTATATTTACCTCAAAGGTAATTTTATGAAATTTAATTGCAGGTTGCGCTATTTTTTATTTTAATGTTGGTAAACGTGCACACACACATATAAATATGCCCAGGTATTATTTTACGAGCATCGCCCGTATAACTTTATCACGTGCACCGTATATCTTGTAAAATTTTATGCGAATTAATTAGCATAGTAAAGCGTGCGCCACTGTGATTAATTGTACGTAATTTTGAATTATATTTTATGTAGTCTAGAATTACTAATAATTAATGTTTAGACTGGATTGATTTAGGTGGTTATGATGGAGGTGCCGATTTATAGTAGCTTAACATTTTTGTTTGTTAGTTATTCATTTATTTGAATTTTTATTAGATTAAAAAAAAAATTAATTGAAATTGAATTAAAACATTATTTTAATTATTTATAAATGCTTATTCAATTGCGTAATGCATTGTGAATTGGTAGTGTATTAAGCATTTTTGAAAGCCTAGGTCATCATATTTGATATCATCTATTTGGTGTTGTATTTGCTACGATTTATGATATTGTATGGGTTTCATACAAGTCGTAAGACTTCTGCGGCGATGTAAAATAGCAGTAAAACGCGAAATAAAGAAGGTATCAGGATCTTAACCATGTATTTTGGTTGATATATTAGATAATAATGTGCTTTTTGTTATTATGAAAGCAGTTTGAATGAGATTTCTTATTGTTATTTCGTTAGTTCTTGGTCAGATTTTGTTTTTTTTTGTGGTTTTACAGTTTTATTGTTGAATTATATAGTTTAAATTTATGGCCGGATTTTGTCCGTTGTCAGGTTGTAACTTTGAGGCCGGATTTTTTCCTCTTTTTGTTTTTTTATATTTTTTTAATATCAGATATGAGTAATTTCACGATAGTTCGGACAAACGTCTCCACATCAACATCTCCAATTTTGCTTAAATTTTATACACATGTACCGCAAGAACCAAGATATGACGATTTCTAAAATTTTTGTTCTCTAGGTGCAGTACAGTGGAGGCTATTTTAATGCTTTACGAATATTTTGTCTCTTTTCAGTTTTTGTGCTGTAAATAAGCAAAAAAATAGTCAAAAATCATATTCAAAAGGGTATATTTTATACAACATTTTTCGTAGAATACGATCCCGCTCTTGGTTTTCTAAAATTTCTTGCGGAAAAATGCCATTTTATTGAAAATTTGATATCTTTGATTCCGCTTTATCTGGAGACATAAAATTTGAATATGATTCTTTTGATCATAGTACTTTTGATTGCAAAAATTAAAAAAAACTGGATTTGCTTGCCATAGAGTGAAGTATTACACAAAATTGCTAAAAATGGGTTACTTTTAAGGAACTTTCCTTGGATTTTCCGTAATTTTACCATTTTTTGTTTGTTTTTTTATGAATAAAATTTTACATTTTTTGACAGTTTATTGCTAATTTTTGATTCATTCCGACAATTATTTAAAATTTTAAAACCGGATTTTGCTGTTTTTTACATTTTATGAACAGACTTCTTTAGTTTTTGGCCAGATTTTGTTTTTTGAACAAACTTTTGATATTTTATAGCCGAATTTTGCTGTTTTTAACATTTTATGAAAAGAGTTTTACTTTTTTCAACGGTTTTATGGCCGGATTTTTATACTTTTTAAGAATATTTTGTCAAATTTTAGTTGTTTTTGAAATTCTTTGAAAATATTTACACTTTTCGACAGTTTGTGACCGAATTTTGGTGCTTTTTAACAATATTTTGATGTTTTAAGATTGGATTTTGCTTTTTTTTTACATTTAATTATTAAAATTTTGTACCATAAAATTTTTGTTGGCCTGTTTTTGGTGTTTTCTGGCAACTGTTTAAAATTTTATGGTCGTTATTTAGTGCTTTCTGACTTTGATTGTTTAATATTTTGAAGCTAGATTTTAGATCTTGATAATTTTATTATTTTTTTAACTAAATTTTGCAGTTTTAACTGTTTTTGTTTAAATTTGTTTAAAATTTTATTATTTTATGATTTTATCATTTTTGATTGTTTCTAAATAAAATCTTGCATTTTTTAATAGTTATTTAGTTGTATTTTGTTGTTTTCTGGTAATATTTTTATATTTCATGGCTATACCTTGCTTTTTGACGTTCTATGAATAACATTTTGCACTTTCTAGAGTTTAATGTCGGATTTGATTTTTTAACATAATTTTTTTATATTATTTGAGATTTCATGAATAATTTTACCTTTTTTAACAGTTTATGTCTGGATTTTAGTGTTTTCTGACAATATTTTTTTACTTCTTTGTAATATTTTGCTTTTTTTGACATTCTATAAATACAATTTTGCACTTTTTGACAGATTAATGGTGGTTTTTATTGTTTTCAGACAATCTTTTAAAATGTAACACTGGATTTTACTATTTTATGCACGTTTACTCTGGCCATTTTGTTTTTTTAACAAATTTCTGATATTTTATAGCCGGATTCTGCTATTTTTGACACTTTATTAATGTAATTTTACATTTTTTTAATGGTTTTATGGCTGGTTTTTTATACTTTTTAAAAATATTTTGCCAGATTTTGGTAGTTTTGAAACTTCTTGGAAATATTTACACTTTTCTACTTTTTATGGTCGAAAAGTTATGCTTTTTAACAGTTTTTTTATGTTTTATGACTGGACTTTGCTATTTTTGACATTTTATGAACAGATTTTTTTAGTTTTTATCCGTTTATGGTCAGATTTTATTTTTTTAACCAATTGTTGATATTTTATGGCCGGATTTTGCTATTTTTGACAATTTATGAAAGAATTTTACACTTTTTAACGGTTTTGTGGCCGGATTTTTATACTTTTTAACAATAATTTGCCAGATTTTGGTAGTTTTTAAAATTTCTTAAATATACTTACACTTTCTATGGCCAAATTTTGATGTTTTTTAACAGTTTTTCAATGTTTTAAGACTGGATTTGTTTGCTATTTTTTACATTTTAATAATAAAATTCTGTACTTTAAACTTTTGTTGGCCGGTTTTTGGTGTTTTCTGAAAACTGTTTAAAATTTTATGACCGGATTTTACATTTTACAACAGTTTAGGATTGTAATTTGGTAGGCAGCGGCAATATTTAATTTGTCGAATATATTTTGATGCGGTCGTCTCCTTTGCAAGGAAATGGCAAACCAGCAAAGTATTTGCCTAGTAAACCTTTCTAGGTGTGGTTCGGATTCCACGTTAAACTGTAGGTCCCGTATGTTTGTGTGGAACTATTATCGCGCACCACAAACATACGAAAGGGGCGCCAAACACTCGTAGCGAGTATGGCACTATAAGAAGAAGACTCTGATTGTTTAATATTTTAAAGTTAGATTTAGGATCTTGATTTTTTTACTTAATATTTTAATATCATATGATTATTTTATCATTTTTGTGTTCTCAAATAAAATTTTGTTTCTTTTATAGTTATTTAGTTGTATTTTGGTGTTTTGTGGCAATATTTTATATTTCATGGACAGATTTTGATTTTTTTGGTATTTTATAAATAACATTTTGTACTTTTTGACAGATTGATGGTGGTTTTTATTGTTTTCAGACAATCACTTAAAATGTAACACCGTATTTTGCTATTTTTCACATTTTATGAACATAATTTTTTAGTTTTTACCAGTTTATGGTCAGATTTTGTTTTTTTAACAAATTTTAGATATTTTCGGATTCTGCTATTTTTGACACTTTATTAATGGAATTGTTTACTTTTTAACGTTTTTTGAAGGATTTTTATACTTTTATACAATATTTTGCCAGATTTTGGTAGTTTTTGAATTTTTTTTAAAATATTTAAACATTTTAATTTTTCTGGTTAAATGTTGATGCTTTTTAACAGTATTTTGATGTTTTAAGACTGGATTTTGATATTTTGAACATTTAATAAACAGAATTTTATAGTTTTAAACTGTTTATGGTCAGATTTTGTTTTTTTAACAAATTTTTAGTATTTTAAGGCCAGATTCTGCTATTTTTGATAAATTAATAATTGAATTTTACACTTTTTAACGGTTTTGTAAAAGGGCTTTTATACTTATTAACAATATTTTGGTTTTAGTAATTTCTGATTTTTTTTTTTTAAATATTTACACTTTTCAACAGTTTATGTTGGATTATTGGTGCTTTTGTTAAAAATAATTTTTTTAAATATTTTATAGCCGTACTTTGATAATTTTGAAAAAGAAAAGTGCAGAATTTTATTTATAATAAGAAGAAGAAGCACTTTGTATATTGATTTTGCTATTTCTAAGAATATTTCGATACTTTACAGTCGAATTTTGTCATTTTTATTCATAGATGTTTGCACTTTTAACATTTATAACCAAAATGTTTCTGTTTTTTAACATAATTTTGATATTTTATAATCGGATTTTGCTATTTTTAATGTTTCAGAATCTTTTTTTAGTTTAATAGTTTAAAATTATATATGATATCGATGTTTTCTTACATAATGTTGTTGTTTCAAGCAGGTTTTTTTTTTATTTTTGACATTTTATGACAAAAGTTTGAACTGTTTGTCAGTTTATGGTTGAGATTTGGTATTTTTAACAGTATTTTGATGTTTTTTAGCGGATTTAGCTATTTTTGACATTTTAAACAAATAAATTTGCTTTTTTTTATAGTTTATGGTCAGATTTTTGTGCTCATAACTTAATGACTAATTTTGTTGCTTTTTACAACTATTTAATATTTTATGACCGAATTTTGCAATTTTTGAACAGAATTTGGTAGTTTTCAATTGGTTTTAGCTGTTTTTTATATGTTTTTGACTTTCTATAAATGTTTTTTTGCAATTTTAACAGTTTATAACCAAATGTTGGTGTTTTGAGAATATTTTTCATAATTTCATCTTTCGATTTTGCTAGTTTTGACGTTTATGAATAGAATTTTGCATTTTTCTCTAGCCTATGACCGAATTTTGGTGTTTTTTAACAATATTTTAATGTTTTAATACTGGATTTAGCTATTTTTGACATTTTATATAAAAAAATATACACTTTATAACAGTTTAAGGCCGGATTTTTTGATATTTTTAAAATTCACTCTTTTCAAAAGTTATTGACCAAATTTTATTGCTTTTTGACAATTGTTTAAAATTTTAAGGCCAAATTTTGCAATTAATGAACAGAATTTGGTAGTTTTTAATTGTTTTTAGCCGTTTAACAGTTTATGACCAAATTTTGGTGTTTTGAGAATATTTTTTATTATTTCATATTCAGATTTTGCTAATTTTTACATTTATGAATAGAATTTTGCATCTTTTGACAGTTTATGATCGAATTTTGGTGTTTTTTAACAAAATTTTAATGTTTTAAGTTGGGATTTGGATATTTTTGACATTTTATATAAAAAATTGTAAATTTTATAAAAGTTTATGGCCGGTTTTTTATGTTTTCTCATTTTAATTCGATGTTTCTATGACAAATTTGATATTTAAAAGCTGGATTTTGATATTTTTAAAATTTTATCAAAAAAATACTCTTTGTAAAAATTAATGACTTTTGATGAATGAATTTTGATAACTGTTAAAAATATTAAGGTCAAATTTTGCAATTTTTGAATTTTATGATCAAATGTTGGTGTTTTGAGAATATTTTTTTAATTTTATATTTAAATTTTGCCACTTTTTAAATTTATGAAAAGAATTTTGCATTTTTTGACAGTTTATGGTCGAATTTTGGTGTTTTTTAACAATATGTTAATGTTTTCAGAAGGGATTTGGATATTTTTGACATTTTATTTTTAATTTAGTTTGATATAGTGTTTTCGCCCACCCGCTCAAGTGTTTGTTATCAAGAAATTTGCTTATTCTCACACTTGTTGCTGTTCTGCTGTTTTTAATATGACAGATTAAATGACAGATGTCACTTATACGTCAGAGATGATAACAATAACGAACTTCTAGGTAAATGACACTTGGGCGGGTGGGCGGGTACACAGTTTATAATTATTGGGTCGGTGGTTTGATACAGTGTTCCCGCCCACCCGCCCAAGTGTTTGTTATTAAGAAATTTGCTTATTTTCACACTTGTTGCGGTTCTGCTGTTTTTAATTTGACAGATTGAATGACACTTATACGTCAGAGGTGGTTACAATAACAAATTTCTTAATAAGTAACATTTGGGCGGGTGGGCGAGAACACAGTTTATAAATATTGGGCCGCTGGTTTGATACTGTATTTCCGCCTACCCGCCCAAGTGTTTGTTATCAAGAAATTTGCTTATTCTCATACTTGTAGCGGTTGTGAAGTTTTTAGTATGTCAGATTGAATTACAGTTGTCACTTATACGTCAGAGGTGATTACAATAACAAATTTCTAGATAAGTAACACTTGGGTTGGTGGGCGGGATTACAATTTATATGTATTGGGTCGGTGCTTTACTACAGTGTTCCCACCCACCCGCCTAAGTGTTTGTTATCAAGATTTTTTTTTTATTGTCTAACTTGTTGCGGTTCTGCTGTTTTTAATATGACAGATTGAATGACAGTTGACACTTATACGTCAAAAGTGGGTACAATAACAAATTTCTTGATATGTAACATTTTGGCGGGTGGGCGGGAACAGTTTATAAATATTGGGTTAAGGTTGGTGGTTTGATATAGTATTCCCGCCTACTCGCCCAAGTGTTTGTTATTAAGAACTTTTTTTATTTGCGCACTTGTTGCGGTTCTGCTATTTTTAATATGACAAACTAAATGACAGTTTTCACTTATACATCAGAGGTGGTTACAATAACAAGTTTCTAGATACGTAACACTTGAGCGGGTGGTCGGGAACACAGTTTATAAATATTGGGTCGGTGGTTTGATATAGTGTTCCCGCCCACCCGCCCAAGTGTTTGTTATCAAGAAATTTGTTTATTCTTACACTTGTTGCGGTTCTGAAGTTTTTAATATGTCAGATTGAATAACAGTTGTCACTTATACGTCAGAGGTGATTACAATAACAATTTTCTAGATAAGTAACACTTGGGCGGGTGGGCGGGATTACAATTTATAAGTATTGGGTCGGTGGTTTGCTACAGTGTTTCCCAACCGCCCAAGTGTTTGTTATAAAGAAATTTGCTTATTTTTACACTTGTTGCGGTTCTGCAATTTTGCAGTTTTTAATTGCTTTTGGCTAGGTTTTTTAAGTATTTCAATCTTATATGACCATTTTACCATTTTTGATTGTTATAAAATTTTGCATTTTTTTTAGTTATTTAGTCGCATTTGGGTGTTTTTCTAGTAATATTTTTATACTTCATGGCCAGTTTTTGCTTTTTTTGATATTTTGCACGACAGTTTATTGTTTCTTTATAAAATTTTGCATTTTTTATAGTTGTTTAGTGGTATTTTGGTATTTTTTAGCAATATTTTTATACTTTACGGCCAGATTTTGCTTTTTTTGACATTTATGAATAACATTTTGCAATTTTCTACAGTTTATTGTTGAGTTTTGAGTTTTTTAACATGATTTATGATATTTTGTAGCTAGATATTGCTATTTTTCAGACTATTTATCACTTTTTTTTAGATTTTGGTATTTTATAACATTTGTTTAAAGTTTTTAGTCTGGATTTTACTATTTCACATTTTAAGAAAAGCATTTTGTAGTTTTCAACTGTTTTTGGCCAGATTTTGTTTTTTTGTTTAATGTTTTAATATTGTATGCCGGATTTTGCAACTTTTGGTTTTTTGCTAAAAGATATTTGCATTTTTTGTGTGTGTTCTTTACAATATTTTTATAATTTATAGCCGCAGTTTGCTAATTGTGGAATTCTACTTATAATAAAAAGAAGAAGTACTTTGTATATTGATTTTGCTATATCTATCAATATTTTGATATTTCAGTCGGATTTTGTCATTTTTATGAATAGATTTTTAGAATTTTTAACAATATTTTGATATTTTATAACAGGATTTTGCTATTTTTGACATTTCAGAATATTTTTTTAGTTTTAAAAGTTTAAAACCTAACCGATTTTGGTGTTTTCTGACATAATTTTGTTGTTTTAAGTTGGGTTTTTTCTATTTTTACATTTCATAAACAGAATTTTGAACTTTTTAACAGCTTATGGCCGGAATTTGGTATTTTTTAACACTTTTTTTATTGTTTTAATATGCATATTTAGATTTAGCTTGTTTTGACATTTATGAATAGAATTTTGCATCTTTTGACAGTTTATGGCCGAATTTTGTGTTTTCTAACAATATTTTGATGTGATGTGATGATTTTGACATTTTATATAAAATATACTTTTTATCACAGTTTATGGCCGAATTTTGGTGTTTTCTAACAATAGTTTGATGTTTCTATGACAAATTTTATATTCAAATGCTGGATTTTGTAATTTTTGAAATTTTATTAAAAAAAATACATTTTTCAAAAGTTAATGACCAAATTTTGTTGCTTTTTGACAATTGTTTTGCATTTTTTGAACAGAATTTGGTAGTTTTTAATTGTTTTTAGCATTTTTGTTTTTTTATATGTTTTTGACTATTTTTCAAAAATGATTTTGCAATTTTAACAGTTTAAGATTAAATGTGGGTGTTTTGAAAATATTTTTTAATATTTTATATTTAGATTTTTGTTTATGGCCGGATTTTTGTGTTTTCTAACAATATTTTAATGTTTTAAGGCCGGATTTGGGTATTTTTGACATCTTATGTAAGAAATTATGCATTTTTTGACAGTTTTTGGCCGGATTTTGGTGTTTTTAACAATTTTGTAATGTTTTAAGACCGGATTTGGACATTTTTGACATTTTTTATAAAAAATTATACACTTTATAACCGTTTTTATGTTTTCTAACAATAATTTGATGATTAAATGACAAATTTAATATTTAAAAGATGGATTTTGATAATTTTAAGATTTTATTAAAAAAATACATTTTTTATAAGTTATTGACTAAGTTTTGTTTTTTTTTTGCCATTTGTTTAATATTTGTAGGCCGAATTTTGCAATTTTTGAACAATTTATGACCAAATGTTTGTGTTTTGAGTATATCTTTTATTATTTCATATTCAGATTTTGCCAATTTTGACATCTACGAATATAGTTTTGTATCTTTTGACAGTTTCTGGCCGGATTTTCTGTTTTCTAACAATATTTTGATGTTTTAAGATCTTATTTGGTTATTTTTGACGTTTAATTAAAAAAAAATTACACTTTATGGCCGGATTTTAGTATTTTCTAAAATTAATTTAATGTTTCTATGACAAATTTAATATTTATAAATTGGATTTTTTTTATTTTTAAGGTTTTAAAATCAAATTCTAAAGTATGTTTATTGACATAAATTTTTACGGCGGATTTAAATGTTCAAAGCCAGATTTAGCACATTTCTGCATTGCTTTATTATGTTTTATGCCAAATATTTTACTTTTATAGCCGGATTTTTAATTTAATAAACAAATTCTGTTGTTTGAATTTTAATTTCATACATATATTAATTTAACAATGACATATCCAAATTTTGTACGTGGCCGGATTTTTAATTTTAAAAACAAATTTTATTGTTCAATTCAATTCAGTTTAATTTCAGAACTATATTTTTGTAACATAAGTTTTTAACTAAAAAATCCGTGTAAAAAAAAACGTGTATTATGAAATTTCAAATTAATATTTTTTCTTAGATTTTATGTCAAATCTTTTAATTTTATGATCAAATTTTTTAGTTTTCAATTTAATTTTGTTGTTTTGGGTCCGATTTTGGTAGTACATCCGCACTTGTTTGGAACTTAAAGCCGATTGCTTTAGGCGGTAACGTGTTTTAGATACTCAATTTATTGTCTAAAAAATTGGATTAGGATTATGAAATTTCATAGCAGATTTCTTCTTCATTATAAGGCTTTTTAAAATTATTGTAGAGCTTTTATAATTTTTTAAGCATTTGGAAACAATTTTAAACTTTTCAGAATAATTTTAAATTTTTAAAAACAATTGAGCTTTCGAAGAAAGTATGGTAAGCTTTTTGAAATTTTGAAAATGTTTTAAAACTTTTGGAAACTATTTTAAACTGCAATTGGGAATTTATAGCATTTGAGGATTTGTTAAGCTTTTTAATTTTTTGTTTGTTTAATGTTTAGTTTTTACATTTAATGCTTATATTATTTCCAACTTTTGAAGAAGGTATTGAGCTTTTGGAGATAAACTGAAGTTGTTACTGCAATAAATGTCAAAGTTTTGAAAGGTTTTCTAAAGATCTTCAAATATTACCTAGCTTTTAGAGACAATTTTAAATTTTTGAAAACAATAAACCAAACTTTTGGAAACAATCTTAAGCTTCTGCAAAAAATTTTAATGTTTTTATGAATAGTTAAAATTTTTTGTTCAATATTTAACTTCTAAAAACTATCCTAAAGTCTTTAAAATATTGTTATAAATTTTTATAGACAAACCTAAGCTTTTGTAGGCAATCCAAAACTATTAAAAACAATGTCACACTTCTAAAGATAAATTGAATTTTAAAAGTTTTTTCAAGCTTTGAAATAAAATAGTTTTTGTAAACAATATCAAGTTTCTGGTAAAGTGAAATTTGTAAAACAGTTTTAAAAATTTGGAAACTATTTTAAAAGTTTTAGAAATGAACGTTTTTGCTTTGTAGTATTTTAGAATTAAACTTCTAGCATTTTGAAACAAATTCTTCTGGTGATGATTTCAAATTTTTGTGATTAGTTTTTAGAAACCTTGAAGTTTTTATACTGTTTAAACAATTTCAAGCAAACTACATTAAAGTTTTAATTATATAAAGCATTTAAGGATTAGTTAAAGCTTTTGCAAACTATCTTAAACTATATTCTGAAAACCATTTCAAACTTTTAGTGATGTTCTGAAGCTTCATACAATTTAAAAAAAAAGATTTTAAACGTATTTTTAAGCATTATTAATTTCCAAGATTAAATTGTAGGCGGTTAGCTTTTTCTATTGTGGCCCACCCACCCACCCAAGTGTTGGTGATTTAAACATTTATTACTTCAACCACCGTTTGTGCTCTTGAAGCTATTCTGAACAAGAGGATTCATCTAAATTGTTAGCAATACAACAGAGGATTAGTTTACAACAAATTTCTTGATAACAAACGCTTGGGTGGGCGGGCGGAAACCAAGTTTAAATTGTAGGCGGGTAGCTTCTTCCACTGTGGCCCACCCACCCACTCAAGTGTTTGTGATCTAAAAATGTATTACTCCAACCACCGTTTGTGCTTTTGCAGCTATTCTGAACAAGAGGTTTAATGTAAATTGTTAGCAATACAACAGAGGATTACTTAACAACAAATTTTTTGATAACAATCGCTTGGGTGGGCGGGCGGGAACTAAGTTTAAATTGTGGGCGGGTAGCTTCTTCCGCTGTGGCCCACCCACCCACCCAAATGTTGGTGATCTAAAAATTTATTACTTCAACCATCATTTGTGCTCTTGCAGCTATTCTGAACAAGAGAATTTTTGTAAATTGTTAGCAATACAACAGAGGATTAGTTTACAACAAATTTCTTGATAACAATCGCTTGGGTGGGCGGGCGGGAACCAAGTTTAAATTGTGGGCGGGTAGCTTTTTCCACTGTGGTCCACCCACCCACCCAAGTGTTGGTGATCTAAAAATGTATTACTCCAACCACCGTTTGTGCTCATGCAACTATTCTGAACAAGAGGATTCTTGTAAATTGTTAGCAATACAACAGAGGATTAGTTTACAACAAATTTCTTGATAACAAACGCTTGGGTGGGCGGGTGGAAACCAAGTTTAATTTGAGGGCGGGTAGCTTCTTCCACTGTGGCCCACCCACCCACTCAAGTATTGGTGATCTAAAAATGTATTACTCCAACCACCGTTTGTGCTCATGCAGCTATTCTGAACAAGAGGATTCTTGTATATTGTTAGCAATACAACAGAGGATTAGTTTACAACAAATTTTTTAATAACAAACGCTTGGGTGGGCGGGCGGGAACTAAGTTTAAATTGTGGGCGGGTAGCTTCTTCCACTGTGGCCCACCCACCCAAGCGTTGGTGATCTGAAAATTTATTATTTCAACCATCGTTAGTGTTCCTGCAGCTATTCTTAACAAGAGAATTATTGTAATTTGTTAGCAATTCAACAGAGGATAAGTTTACTTTCTTGATAACGCTTGGGTGAGCGCAAAGGAATTTTATATTAAACTTCTAGAAATTATTTCAAGCTTTTGGAGACATTTATTCTGTAATTAATTAACAGTATTTCCAATTTTTTATTTTTTTTATAAAATTTCTGGAAACATTGTTGTAGACTATTTGTTGTAGAAATGTCTGCAAAAAATGTTGAAATTCTTGGAGACAATATTAAACTTCTAGATATAGTTTTAAGTTTGAAATTAAATTTTCTTCAATTAGTATCAAGGTTTTCTAATGTTTTTCTGAAAACCATTTCCAGGTTTTAAAGATTTTTTTTCTACATTTGTTATCAACATTTTTAAGCTTTTTTATAATATTTATATTATTATCAAGCTTTTGAAAACAGTTTCAAGACTTTAAAGACTATTTCTTGTATCTATAAAAAATGATCAAAACCTCCAGTGACAATATTAGTCTTTTGAAGTAATTATTTATAGAATGGTTTTACTTTTTTAAAAACTGGTTAAAATTTTTGTAAAAAAATACAATCATCTATTATCTATCTTCAAGTTCTTAAAATAATATTATAATTTAGAAGACAATATTAAGCTTCTATAGTCTAAAGTTTCTGCAAACTATGAGAAATAAAAACTGTCAAAGTTTCTGAAAAAAAAAAATAAACGTTTCTGCAAACATTTTGAAGTTTTTGGAGATAATTAAAATCTTCTTTAAACAACATTAAGCTTCTAGAAACTATTATCTTCAAATGTTAAAAATATTTTAAAAGACAATTTTACGTTGTTGGAGACAATTTAAAGTTTCTAGTGACAATTTGAATTATCTGGGGATAATTAATAAGTTTTATAAAAATCTTAACTGGCTCTAAAGGACTGTGTGAGTCTGAGAACATAGCATAAGGACATGCGAAGAATATGAAACAAATTTTTTTGTGCATTTTAGAAAGTTTTAAGATCTTCAGAAGTCACTTAAAAATACAATAACTGTATAGGAAAATTTGAACATTTGGAAAGTAAATTTAACTTAACTAATTTTTATGGATTTTAAGAAAAATGTTGTTTGGTAGTTTACAAATTGCCGTTTGTTTACTATTGCCATTTGCATTGCTACTTAGTACTTTAATTAGCTAGCTGATGTAGATTACTTCTTGCATTTAAAAAATTTCAAAGTACTTTTTGATAGTTGAAAAAATTAATTTGGGTCTTTAACTTCTAAGCATTGAAACAAAGATGGTTGATTAGCCAGGAAGGCTAATTTGGCTTGCTGCAGTTTGCATGTCTTGGTGGGAGAGGGGAGGGGGATCCAATTTGGTTGCTAAATTCTTTCAAAGATTCATAACTAGTAATGGAACATAAACTACAAAAAAATCATATTCTTAATATCCAATGAGCATAATTGTTATAAACCGAATAAAAAAAATATGCTTTTGCAGATTTTATTAACATTAAAACAAATGACAAAATTCTTATTCATAATAATGATATACTTTATATAAAATTTATGCGAAGAAAAAAAACTCCAACAAAGTGATAACTTATTCAGTAAAAAAAAATCTTATGATATATACATTTATTTTATATTTTTTCCTTCTTCATAAAATGCTTACATGTTGAAGTGTATCTTTATTTAATAACCGTGCACATTTAAATATTCCCATTCAATTTTTTTATGGGTGTAGTTAAGCGTGAACGTGATAAGCCACCGGGTGGTCCTTCGTGCTCGTAAATTTTCACAACATGTATAATATTATAAAACATTGTTATTATAGACAGTTTTCCACTTTACTTATCTAATCTATGGAGTTATTACAACAACAACAACAATACAACCGGGTTAAATTACCTAAAAATTTATTTATTCATTAATAAAAATCTTCAGCAAATTTATAGTGTGGGTGTGCGAAGGATAATAATAGATTTCAATCTAGATGTGTGACTAGAAAGCACATTTTTCAATCTGACCTTAGACGGTTTTTTTCATACTATTGGTCTTGACCTCTTGGGTGGGTAATGATATGTTAAGGTGATATGTGTATCACCTTATTATTATTATGAGGTGTGTACTTCATTTAGTAAACAATTTATTTGATTATATATTTTAAATAAATTAGCTTGGTTATTATTATTGCTGTGAATGTAGTGTTTAATTAAATATACTCTGATATTGAATAGAGCCGCTCTTACAATGGTTATTTAATTAAAATGGATTTGAGCATGCTTAAATAGTTAAATTACATAAAACACAAATTTTCTTTAGAAATTACCCGGCGGGGTTTGCGGGTTTCAATTAATAATATTACAATTGAATTAATTATATATTAATCATTTCTTGTATTGTAACTTTCATTTTGCACAGGTGTTATATATTTTAAATAAAAAAATGATGATTTTTCAAAAGCAACTTTCTTGGATGAAAAGTTCATAGAGAAAGCTTATTTGATTAATTATTTAAAGGAAAATGTTTGAAGAAGTTTTATTGCGTAAGAGATGTATAATGAATTTTTTCTTATTGTGTTTAAAAACATTTTAAATCAACTGCTTTGGATCAATGTTTTTAAACAATTTAATTTAATACTATTGTAGAAGGCTCTAGTTGAGCTGAAACTAGTCATTTTGAATTATTATCGCTGACTTTGAACTGTAGCAATATAGAAATTTAAAAAAATAAGTAAGTGCCCAAATAACTTTGAATTTAAAGCAAAAAAGCTTTATTTTTGCTCCATATCTTATCAAAAGTTTTCTTTATATTTGTCTAAATGCCAAGCTAACCACGTGAATCAAAATTAATTTAGGCTTCTTTAGGTTTCAATACTCTAGTTTCTTAACAAAAAAGACAAACAAGTATCACTTTTTAACAGTTATTTTTTCATTATACTCACAAATCTTTGAACTGGTCTTTTACAAACCAAGCTAACCACGTGGATCTACATTAAATTGCGCATTTTTTTAACTAGTTTCACTTTTCTAAATAATTTAAACTCTCAACAATATTTTATAAATAAATGTTTGCTACTTCACCGCAGTAGTTTCAGCAACAAAGGTTTAGATAAGGTATAAAAGTATTATTTTATTTTTTGCGGTAGTAATAATGTTTAGCAAAGTCCAATTAAATTCATATTTTAATAAACTCATTACATTTTGATTTAAATTACATTTTTTTAGTTCAAAGAAACTAATCGTAATATAATTACCTTTCAATATTTGTATGATATAATTCATTTATTTATACAGATGTTTTAAATGAAAGAAATAAAAATTAAATAATTCACTTTTAATTGTAGCAAACTTTCACCGAGCAAGATGAAATTATAACATTTAACTCTTCATGTTTCAAACAATAATGATCGGTTTTCTGTGGCATTTTCCCTTTTTTGCTGCTACTGCTGCGGTGTGTTATTGGTTAATAGAAAGTTAAACTGGTATTGATGGATAAGTGATCTTCTTTCCGGGTAGTTATTATTTTCTAAGGGAAAAAGTGAGCAAAATACTTTTTAATGCGGCCAAAGGGATCGCAACATGTGTTTCTATAAAGTAACTTTTACACAAATTTTCTTAATACTTTCACTATTATTATCTTCACCGAAAAGGTGTGAAAGCAATTGCGTTGGATTATTATTAATCTTCAGTTAGCCGCGTGATTGATACTCTCAATTATTGCACATTACATACTCAATAAAAATTTATAAATAAAACTGACCTTCAGCATTGGATTGCTGCATATTTTCACTGCTGACACTGAATGGAACACGTTTTAATTGCCTTCATTAAAACCGTTTAATGCATTATTAATATCTGCAGTAATAACGTGCACATTGCGTATATGAGTGATAGGCATTGTTTCAGAGTTTGGAGATTGATAGCTATTGGGTGGAAATATAGTTTATCATAATATTTATTGTTTAATATTATTTGTTATAATAAATATAAATAGCATCCAGAAGGCCTCGGACTTCCAGTTTGGCGGGGATTCAGATGGGTCTGTTTGCTAGCTTATGGAGTAATAGCCACTTCCTCACAGTTTAGTGCTTATTTTGCCTTTCAAAAAGCAAAAAACCGTGTTTTTGGTGGTTATCATAAAATTGACAGAGAAATGCTAAGAATATCGGAGTTGGACCTCCAAAATTGTAATCAGGGGTCAATTTTACGTCAGATGATGCAAAAAAATCGACCTTTTTTTCCAAAAGTTTAAAATTCTCGAAAAAACGTAGTAGTAATACCCCCATTTCTTTTTGCTTATTTTACTTTTTTCAATCGCCGAAAGAGAACCCTTTGACCTAAGAACTTTTGGTTTGGAGGTATATAAGATAACCTCAAAAGATCAATCTTACAAATTATGCTTAGCCTATTACTTGATACGTCCTATAGTTCAATCTTAATTGTTATGATTTGTTCGATGGGTTCTTCAACTTCTTGCTTGATTGGGAATAGTAAGGTTGGGTTAGGTATTGTTGTTGGCATTGCTTTATCTTCAACAGATGAACTGCTGCGTTCATGGTGGCCATCCATTATAATTACATTAACTCTATCTTTACTTTTTCCGCCTTCTTTAGCTTCTCTCTAACAAAAACCGATCAAGTTAGTAAAATTGAAGTTATATAAAATTGAACCTATGAATTTAAGTCAAACTTACACAGTTTGTACTTACGATACTAAAGTGCATTAGCAGCAATTTTGATCAAAATCCAATATAGAGTTTAGAATTTACATTCGTTTTAGTTTACTACCAATCTAAGTAACAAAAACCGACCATGTTAGTAAAATTGAGGTTATATACAATTGAACCTATGAATTTATATCAAGTTTACACAATTAGTACTTATGATATTAAAGTACGTAGGTACCAATTTTAATCAAAATCCAACATGTAATTTAAGATTTATATTATTTTTAGTTATCTCCCAAGCTAAGTTACAAAAACAAATCAAGTTAGTAAAATTGAGTTTATATAAAATTAAACCTATGAATTTAGATCAAATTTATCTAGTTTAAAGTTATGATACTGAAGTGCAATAATCTCAATTTTGATCAAAATCTAAGATATAGTTTAGGATTTATATAAGTTTTGGTAATCTCCAAAGCTAAGTAACAAAAACAGATCAAATTAGTAAAATTGAGGTTATATAAAATTGAACCTATGAATTTAAGTCAAATTTACACAATTTGTACTTATGATTCTAAAGTGCATTAGCAGCAATTTTGATCAAAATCTAATATATAATTTAGAATTTACATTAGTTTTAGTTAACTACCAATCTAAGTAACAAAAACCGAACAAGTTAGTAAAATTGAGGTTATATAAAATTGAACCTATGGATTTCAGTCAAGTTTACACAATTAGTACTTATGATATTAAAGTACGTAAGTACCAATTTTAATGAAAATCCAATATATAGTTTAGGATTTATATAAGTTTTAGTAATATCAAAAGCTATGTAACAAAGACAGATCAAATTAGTAAAATTAAGGTTATTTAAAATTAAACCTATAAATTTAAGTAATACTTACACAATTTGTTTTTAAGATACTAAAGTACATTAGTACCAATTTTGATCAAAATCTAAGATATATTTCAGAATTTACATTAGTTTTAGTTAACTACCAATCTAAGCAACAAAAGTTGATCAAGTTAGTAAAATAGAAGTTAAAAGTAAGGTTATGCAAAATTGGGCGTATAGATTTTTATAAATTTTGCGCAATTGATACCAATAATGCTGAAGTATATTGCTACCAAATTGCACCTATTTTCAATAAACCGTTTATTAAATTATCTCTATAGAAATTTGATTTGGTAATATCAACTCAATAATATTGAGGTTATGTAAAATTGGGCGTATGGTTCTTTATAAATTTTACGCAATTAATACTAATAATGCTGAGGTATATTAGTACTAAATTTCATCAATTTTTAATGAACCGTTTAGAAGTTATAATGTTTTTAATTGTTTCCTTAGAGGTTTGATTTGTGTAAGTCAACTCAATAATATTAGGGTTAAGCAAAATTGAGTGCATGGATTTTTATAAATTTAACGCAATTGCTACTAATATAGTTGAGGTATATTAATACTAAATTGCATCAATTTCTGATGAACCGTTTAGAAGTTATAATTTTTTTAATTATCTTTATAGAAGTTTGATTTGGTAAGGTCAACTTAATAATATTGAGGTTATGTAAAATTGGGCGTATGAATTTTTATAACTTTTACGCAAGTGATACTAATATAGCTGAGGTATATTGATACCAAATTGCATCAATTTCAAATAAACCGTTTAAGAGTTATGATGTTTTTATTATCTTCTTAGAGGTTTGATTTGGTTGACCTTACTCAATTCTTTTGAGGTTATGCTAAATTGGGCAAATAGATTTTTATAAATTTTACGCAATTGTTACGAATAATACTGAGGTATATTGGTACCAAATATCATCCATTTTCAATAAACCGTTTAGGAAATATGATGTTTTTAGTTATCTCTTTAGTGGTTTGATTTAGTTAAATTGACTCAAATAATTTAAGGTTATGCAAAATTGAGCGTATAGATTTTTATAAATTTTACGCAATTAATACTCATATAGCTAAGGTAAATTAATACTAAAGAGGATTAATGTCCAATAAACCGTTTAGAAGTTATGATTTTTTCAATTATCTCTATAGAAATTTGATTTTGTAAGGTCAACTCAATAATATTAAGGTTATGCGAAATTGAGCGTATGGATTTTTATAAATTTTACGCAATTGGTACTAATAATGCTAAGGTATAATGGTCCCAAATTGCATTAATTTTCAATAAACCGTTTAGAAGTTATAATGTTTTCATTTGTCTTCTTAGAGGTTTGATTTGTTTTGGTCAACTCAATAATATTGAGGTTTTGCAAAATTGAGCTAATGGATATTTATAAATTTTACGCAACTGATACCATTAATGCTGAAGTATATTGGTACCAAATTGTATCAATTTCCAATGAGCCTTTTAATAGTTATGATGTTTTAAAATTACAATCTTAGAAGTTTGATTTGGTTAACCTAACTCAATTAATTTGAGGTTATACAAAGTTAGGTGTATGGATTTTTTCACATTTATCGCTTTTGCTACTTATATAGCTAAAGTATATTTATAGCAAATTGCATCAATTTCTAAGGAACCGTTTAGAAGTTATAATTTTTTCAATTATTTCTATAAAAATTTGATTTGGTAAAGTCAACTCAATAATATTGAGGTTATGTCAAATTGGGCGTATGAATTTTTATAAATTTTACGCAATTGATACCAATAATGCTGAGGTATATTGGTACCAAATAGCATCAATTTTCAATTAACCTTTTAGGAGTTATGATGTTTTTAATTATGTCCTTAGAGGTTAGATTTGATTGACCTAACTCAATTAATTTGAGGTTATGCAAAATTGGACGTATGAATTTTTATAAATTTTACGCAATTAGTACCATTAATGCTGAGGAATAATGGTACTAAATTGCATCAATTTCCAATGAGCTGTTTAAGAATTATGATGTTTTTAATTATCTCCTTTGAAGTTTGATTAGGTTGACCTAACTCAATTAATCTGAGGTTATGCAGAATTGGGCGCATGGATTTTCATTAATTTTACTGAATTGATTCTAATATAGCTAAGGTATATTGGTTCCAAAATGCATCAAGATCTAATGAACCGTTTAGAAGTTATAATTTCTTCAATTATCTATAGAAATTTGATTTGATAAGGTCAATTCAATATTATTGAGGTTATGTAAAATTGGGCGTATGAATTTTTATAAATTTTACGCAAGTGATACTAATATAGCCATGGTATATTAATAGCAAATTGCATTAATTTCTAATGAACTGTTTAGAAGTTATAATTTTTTCAATTGTCTTTCTAGAAATTTGATTTGGTAAGGTCAATTCAATAAAATTGAGGTTATGTAAAATTAAGCGTATGGATTTTTATAAATTTTACGCAATTGATACCAATAATGCTGAGGTATATTGGTACTAAATAACATCAATTTCCAATGAACCCTTTAAGAGTTATGATGTTTTTAATTATCTTCTTAGAGGTTAGATTTGATTGACCTAACTAATTTAATTTGTGGTTATGCAAAATTGGGCGTAAGGGTTTTTATAAATTTTACGCAAGTGATACTAACAATGCTGAGGTATTTTGATACTAAATTGCATCAATTTCTAATGAACCGTTTAAGAGTTATGATGTTTTTAGTTATCTTATTAGAGGTTTGATTTGGTTAACCTGACTCAATTAATTTGAGGTTATGCATAATTGGGCTTATGGATTTTTATAAATTTTACGCAAATGATACTAGTATAGCTAAAGTATATTAATACTTAATTTTATCAATGTCTAATGAATTGTTTAAAAGTTATGATTTCTTCAATTATCTAGATAGAAATTTGATTTGGTATGGTCAACTCAATAATATTGAGGTTATGTAAAATTGGCCGTATGGATTTTTATAAGTTTTACGCAAGTGATACTTTTGATACTGAGGTATATCGGTATCAAATTTTATCAATTTTCAATCAACCGTTTAGAAATTATGTTTTTAATTGTCTCCTCAGAGGTTTAATTTGGTTGACCTAACTCAATTAATTTGAGGTTATGCAAAATTGAGCATTTAGATTTTTTTTAAATTTTACTGATTTTATACTAATATAGCTAAGGCATATTGATACCAAATTGCATCTATATTCAATGAACCGTTTAGAAGTTATGATATCTTTAATTATTTTCATAGAAATTTGATTTGATAAAGTCAACTTAATAATATTGAGGTTATGTAAAATTGGGCGTATGGATTTTTATAAATTTTACACAATTGATACTAATTGTACTAAAGTATATTAAAACCAAATTTTATCAATTTTCAATAAGCCGTTTACAAATTATGATTTTTTCAATTATCTCTATACAAATTTAATTTGTAAAGACAACTCAATAATATTGAGGTTATGTAAAATTGGGCGTATACATTTTTATAAATATTACGGAATTGATACTATTTATACTAAAGTATTTTGGAACCAAATTTCATTAATTTTCAATAAACCGTTTAGAAGTTATGGTTTTTTTCAATTATCTCGATAGAAATTTGATTTGTAAAGTCAACTCATTAATATTGAGGTTATGCAAGTTTGGGCGTATGGATTTTTATAAATTTTACGCAATTGATACTAATTATACTAAAGTATTTTGGTACCAAATTTCATTAATTTTCAATAAACCGTTTAGAAGTTATAATTTTTTTCAATTATCTCGATAGAAATTTGATTTGTAAAGTCAACTCAATAATATTGAGGTTATGTAAAATTGGGCGTATAAATTTTTATAAATATTACGGAATTGATACTATTTATACTAAAGTATTTTGGTACCATATTTCATTAATTTTCAATAATTCGTTTAGAAGTTATGATTTTTTTCAATTATCTTGATAGAAATTTGATTTGTAAAGTCAACTCATTAATATTGAGGTTATGCAAAATTGGGCGTATGGCTTTTTATAAATTTTACGCAATTGATACCAATTATACTAAAGTATATTGGTACCAATTTTTATCAATTTTCAATAAACCGTTTTGAAATTATGATTTTTTTATTTATCTCCATAGAAATTTGATTTGTAAAGTCAACTCAATAATATTGAGGTTATGTAAAATTAGGCGCATGAATTCTTATTATTTTCACTGAAGTGATATCAATAGTGCTGTGGTATATTGCTATCAAATTGCATCAATTTTTAATACACCTTTTAGAAGTTATGATTTTTTTAATTATCTCCTTAGAAGTTTGATTTGGTTGATCTAACTCAATTAATTTGAGGTTATGCATAATTGGGCGTATGGATATTTATACATTTTATGCAATTGATACTTATATAGCTAGGGTGTATTGATACCAAATTGTATCAATTTCTAATAAACCGTTTAGAAGTAATTATGTTTTAAATAGTCTTCTTACAGGTTTGATATAGTTAGTTCAATTTAGCTTATTAAAAGTGAACCCACCCACGCAATTGTTTGTTATCTAGCAATAAGAGTTTCTTTTCTTTAAGAAATTTATTTGTCACTAAATTAAAAAGGAGACAAACTTACATTGGACTACAAACACTTGTGTGAGTGGATGGTCGTGATTCAACATCTTAATAAGGAACATTTGGATGGTTGGATGGGCAACTACAATTAAAACTACTGACTGGTTATTATGGAATGGAATGTCTCATCCACTCACCCAAGTGTTCGTCATTTAGAGATTGTATGTTTGGCCTCTCTGTGGACATCAGAAGTCATTTTGTTACAAGAGAAGGTCGTGATCTAACTTTTTGATAAGGAACACTTGGGTGTGGCTACTATAATCTAAACTACTGACTGGTTAATATTAGATGGAATGTTCCGCCAACCCACCCACCCAAGTGTCATTAAAAGATTCTATATTTGACCCCTCGGCGAACGTTAGAAGTCTTTTTGTCACTAGAGAAGGTCGTGATCTAATCTTTTGATAAGGAACACTTGGGTGGGTGGGTGGGCTACTGCAATCCAAAATTACTGACTGGTAATTATGCTATGGAGTGTCTCACCCACCCACCCAAGTGTCCATCATTAAGAGATTTTATGTTTGACTTTTTTGCAAACGTCAGAAGTTATTTTGTTACTAGAGGTGGTTGTGATCTAACCTTTTGATAAGGAACAATTAGGCGGGTGGGTGGGCTACTGCAATTCAAACTACTGAATGGTTATTATGCTATGGAGTGTTCTACCCACCCACCCAAGTGTCCGTTATCAAGAGTTTGTATGTTTGATCTCTCTGCGGACGTCAGAAGTCATTTTATCACAAGAGAAAGTTGTGTTTTAACTTTTTGATAAGGAACATTTGGGTGGTTGGGTGGGCTACTGCAATCCACACTATTGACTGGTTATTATGCTATAGAGTATCCCACCCACCTACCTAAGTGTTCGTTATCAAGAGATTGTATATTTGACCTCACTGCGGACGTCAGAAGTCATTTTGATTCAAGAGAAATTAGTGATCCTATCTCTTGATAAGGAACACTTGGGTGGGTGAGCTACCGCAATTCTAACTTCTGACTGGTTATTATGCTACGGAGTGTCCCACCCACCCACTGAAGTGTCTGTCATAAGAAATTCTATGTTTGACCTCTCTGCGGACGTTAGAAGTCATTTTATCAGAAAAGAATGTCGTGAACTAACCTCTTGATAAGAACATTGTGCTTTGTGCCGCCTTATATACGATGCACCATTGTCACATAGTTGCAAGAAGCTACAGAAAGAAGAGACACATCTCTTTTTTGTAGTTTATTCTATAAAACTATACTACAATATTGTTAATTTGTAAAAATCATTTACTATCGATTTATTTATTTTACAAATAGTTATTGATTTTAATTGCGTTTACACATCTAGATTTCACATCTAGCAACAACAAAGTCTGTTTATATTATGTGGTCTATTACAACACAGACAACAGTAGCAAACTGAATAATCCATATGCGAACATAAAACAACCAGCAGCTAATAAATTAAATATTTAATTAAAACAATTCTGAAGCATAGAAATGATTGCACTAAATTACTTTGTAGAATTAAATTTAAAAAAAATAAAAATTACTTATTGTATTTCCTAGTATATGCCTTAATTTAATCAACACGTTTTAATTAGAAAACGGGGTCGATTAAAGAAATTGCAAATTCTTCAAACAGTCTTGTTAAGTTAACTACTCAACTTTCTTGTTGTAAAAAATTAGTAAAGTATGAAAAATGTAATTTAAATCCTGTTTAACTTGTAAAACATGTATATAAAAAACAAATTATTGCAAACATCACAATTTCATGCTTAATTAATGTAAATAAATGAAACAATTTTGCAATAATTAAAAAAAATCTAAATTCAATTTGCATTTAAATGCGAAATTATATAATCAAAACACTATAATCACTAATTAAAATTAAATTCAATAGAAATCATTCCGTCACACTTGCTTAATGCCCGTTTAATCTATATTTAATCGGTCGATACTTTCAAACATCAATCGGCGTATATTATTTCTTTTAATTAAATCATAATTGAATTTGGAATTGAAATATTTTATTATAATTAATAATTATTATTGAGTGGAAACGTTGACACGTATTTAGTTTATTGAAAAATATTTAAAAAATAAATAGCGCTCGCAGATTCAATTAAAACTTGAATGGAACTTTTAATTGATTAATTAAACGTGTATGAAAGTGCATACTAGGATAATATTTATAAATTTTCTTAGTCAATTAAACAAATCGATTTAATTAATCAGAGCTGAAGCAAACCGCGAAAACGTTTACACTAAATTCGTTTCCAATACGCATTACCCAAAATCCCTGTACATCCTCAGGGCGCATTATTTAGGCCCCCTTGCTCCATAAAAAAATATCCATCCCTTTTAAATTCACTCGGATCGTGCCGTTACTTATAAACGGACAATTAGTTTCGATGGCGGGTGACAGATCTCTAAAAATAGGCAAGCAGAAAATTTTCGATTATTAAATTAATAAGCAGGAAATGTGCAGGCGCATGTTTATGTATTTTTATTATTATTTATAAATAAAATGTAAATGGGCCGACAGTTGTATGATGATGAATGGCTATTTATCTATACGTTATTATTATTATCTAAATGATGAATGTGTTGGAGTAACGTGTAATAATTATTGTGGAACAATGTAGTGCGATGTTATTATGCAATGGAATATTATGGTGAATTCACAAACTAGTAAAAGAACTAAGTTAAAGTCACATTTGAGTTTTTTGAAAGAATTTCTGTCAGTAAAAAAAATTGCTCTCAAGTCATTATTGTGGCATTTCTGGAACTGTTTGACATTTTAATGACATTTTATGACTGTCGTAGTTTTTCTGGATAGTTTAGTAACTTACTTAGAGTATATATGGAACATTTTATGACAATTAAGGAACATTGTATCCCAATTAACATGATCTCAAACAAATCTATATGTTACTAGGCCATAATATTCTTGACTAACATTACAAATGCAGTCTTAAGGATTTTACATTTTTTCTGTGGATACATTTTTGTGTCATTAGACGTAACATTACTTACATTTTTTAACGTTAAGAAAAAAATGTTGAAACATTAACAATTACTTTTAACAAAGTTTAAAGTTTGATTAAATTTATTAAAAATAAATTGCATCTAAACAAATTTTTCCAGACCATTAAATAACTTTTAATAATGTAAAACATTTATAAATGGTTTGAACACCTACATTAAACGTTAACAGTCAACTTAAATATCATCACGTTTGAACAAATCTGCTTCCATTCATGATGTTGTTACGACTTAAAGAGTAATTCCCAAATATCAAAATCATAAATAAAATTGAAGCTTGTATTATATTATAAATTTCGTATTCATCCATAATGTTATTTATATGTAAAACATATTCAAAAGTGAAAATGATGTTATTAATACTAAAAAAAAATAAATAAGATAATTCCCCATGAATATTACATGAACTGGGACCCTCCTTAACATCCTCCCGAAAAGCTTTACAACTCGTAATGCCTTTCGACATCCATTCGTATGTAAAATAATTACCGAAATAAAGTACGTGACATAATTTCTTCCAAGGCTGTGGGTGAGTGTCGCGACCCCCCTTTTCCTTACTTGCTGAAGGGGGTTAACTTTGTAATGATGAACAAATATTTGCGCGAACTCATTTCAGGGCGAACCCATCCTCAAACTGGATGGAATAAGTTAATTAAAGTAAATGTTGTTTACTATTTATCTTATTTGCAATTTGCCCCATCTGACTAATATGTTTGAGAAAAGTGGCTCGCTGCTAATATGGAAAATATCAAACTAGGGGAAGTTGTAATTGCTTGGAATTGAAAACCTTGATGATTTTTAAACCGGAGGTGATTTATTTGAGTTCGTGATTTTATTAAAACAATAATTGTCTTACAAATCATCATGAGTGTTTAGTTTTATATACATAGACGTTCACGCTATGATTTATTATCACGAAATGTTAAATAAAGTTAAACGACGTGACCTTAGGTGGGATTGAAATGTGAATTAATAGGGCTATGGTATGCACGAAGGTCAATCAAACTTTGGACGTTATTATGCGCACCCAAATATTGCATCCGGCTTTCCAATAACAATTTATTACATGTCTTTTATATCAACAATGTTTGTATTCATAAATGATTAAATCATATTGTATTGCAGTTATGCTTGAATGTTCACTTAAGATAAGTTTTTTCTTGTGTGGCTTGTTACCAATATACCCAAATATTATTAATGTTATGAGTATTAAATATATATAATTTGATTTATTGGATTTTACGTAAACTCAATTCAATCAATCTATTATAACCAAGCTGGAAACTTGTATTTTTAATAAATTATGTTTTGCTTGAAACTTTTATTTTTAATAAAATAATTTTTAATTTTTTAACTACTCATTGAATTTTGATACAAATTGGCAACAACATATTTTATTGCTATTAGTGTAAGCTGGATTTATTTCATTTAAATCGACACGCTGAACTTTACATAACCTCAATTTAGTCAATCTGCCCTAACCATGCTAGAAACTCTTTCTTTTTATAAAATAATTTTTAACTTCCAAACTAGTCATTGAATTTTGATACAAATTTGCAACAACATATTTTAATGCTATTACTATAAGCTGTAATCATTTCTTTTAAATCGACAAGCTGGATTTTACATAACCTCAATTTAGCCAATCTGCCCTAACTAAGCTAAGTCTTTCTCTTTATAAAATATTTTTTAACTTCTAAACTATTTATTAAATTTGTGATACAAATTGGTAGCTACATTTTTTAATGCTATTGGTATAAGCTGTATTAATTTTATTTAAATCGACACGCTGGATTTTACATAACCTCAATTTATCTAATCTGCCCTAACCAAACTAGAAACTTTTTTTCTTTATAAAATATTTTTTATCTTCCAAACTATTTATTGAATTTTGATATAAATTGGCAACAATATTTTTCAATGCTATTAGTATAAGCTGTATCATTTTTATTTCAATCAACACGCTGGATTTTACAGAACCTCAATTTAGCCAATCTGCTCTAACCAAGCTAGAAACTCTTTCTCTTTATAAAATATTTTTTAACTTCCAAATTACTTATTGAATTTTGCTACAAATTGGCAACATTATATTTTAATACTATGAGTATAGGTTATTTAAATTTCCATTAAATTGACACGCTGGCCATTACATAACCTCAATTTAGTTTATCTGCTCGAATCAAGCTAGAAACTCCTTTTCTTTATAAAATATTTTTTAACTTCCAAACTACTTATTGAATTTTGATACAAATTGGCAACAACATATTTCAATGTTATTAGTATAAGCTGTATTAATTTTATTTAAATTGACATGCTGAATTTTACATAACTTTAATTTAGCTAATCTGCTCTAACCAGGCTAGAATTTCCTTCTCTTTATAAAGTATTTTTAAAATTCTATTTAAACTATTTATTGAGTTGTGATTCAAAATTGGCAACAACATTTTCCAATGCTATTAGTATAAGCTGTATTAGTTTCATTTAACTAGACACGCTGGATTTTACATAACCTCATTTTAGCCAATCTGCCCTAACCAAACTAAAAACTTTTTTTCTTTATAAACTATTTTTTAACTTTTAAACTATTCATTGAATTTTGATATAAATTGGCAACAACATATTTCAATGCTATTATTATAAGCTGTATTAATTTTATTTAAAGCGGCATGCTAAATTTTACATAACCTCAAATTAGCTAATCTACCCTAACCAAGCTATAAACTCTTACTCTTAATGAAATAATTTTTAACTTTCAAACTACTTACTAAATTTTGATGCAAATTGGCAACAATATATTTAAATGCTATTAGTATAAGCTGTATTAATTTCATTTCAATCGACACGCTGGATTTTACATAACCTCAAGTTAATCAATCTGCCCTAACCAAGCTATAAACTCTTTCTTTTTATAAAATATATTTCAACTTCTAATTTACTAATTAAATTTTGATACAAAATGACAACAACATAATTCAATGCTATTAGTATAAGCTGTATTAATTTGATTTAAATTGGCATGCTAGATTTTACCTAACCTCAATTTAGCTAATCTACCCTAATCAAGCTATAAATTCCTTATCTTAATAAAATAATTTTTAACTTCCAAACTACTCACTGAATTTTGATACAAATTGGCAACAACTTATTTAAATGCTATTAGTATAAGCTGTATTAATTTCATTTAAATTGACACACTGAATTTTACATAACCTTAATTTAGTCAATCTGCCCTAACCAACCTATAAACTTTTTTTCTTTATAAAATGATTTTTAACTTCCAAACTATTTATTGAATTTTAATACAAATTGGCAACAACATATTTCAATGCTATTACTATAAGCTGTATTACTTTTATCTAAATCGACACGCTGGATTTTACATAACCTCAATTTAGCCAATCTAACTAAGCTAGAAATTTCTTTTCTTTATAAAATATTTTTTAACTTTCAAACTACTCATTGAATTTTGAAACAAATTAGCTACAATATTTTATAATGTTTTTAGTATACGTTGTATTAATTTTATTTAAATCAACACGCTGAATTTTACATAACCTTAATTTAGTCAATCTGCTTTAACCAAGCTATAAACTCCTTCTCTTAATAAAATAATTTTTCACTTCCAAACTACTCACTGAATTTTGATACAAATTGGCAACAATATATTTCAATGCTATTAGTATAAGCTGTATTAATTTCATTTCAATAAATACGCTGGATTTTACATAACCTCAATTTAGCCAATCTGCTCTAACCAAGCTAGAAACTTCTTTTTTTATAAAAATTTTATAACTCCTAAATTATTTATTGAATTTTAATACAAATTGGTAACAACATATTTTAATGCTATTTATATAAGCTGTATTAATTTCATTTAAATTGACACGCTGGATTTTACATAACCTCAATTTAGTCAATTTGCCCAAACCAAGCTAGAAATTCCTTTTCTTTATAAAATATGTTTTAACTTCCAAAGGACTCATTTAATTTTGATACAAATTGGCAACAACATACTTTAATACTATTAGTATAACTTGTAGCAACTTCACTTAATTTGGCTCGCTAGATTTTATATAACCTTACTTTAATCAATCTTGCCGATTCAAGCTGGGAACTCTTATTCTTAATAAAATATTTTTTAATTTTCAAACTACTTATTGAATTTTGATACAAATTGTCATCAATATACTTTAGTACTATTAGTATAACTTGTAGTAATTTTATTTAATTCGGCACACTAGATTTTAGGTAATCTTACCTTAATCAGTCTTACCGATTCAAGCTGTGAACTCTTATTCTTAATCAAATATTTCTAATTTCTAAACTGCTTATTGAATTTTGATACAAATTGGCATCAACATACTGTAATACTATTAGTATACCTTGTATTAATTTCTTTTACTTCGGCCCGCTAGATTTTATATAAGCTTACTTTAATTAATCTCACCGATTCAAGCTGAGAACTCTTATTCTTAATCAAATGTTTCTAATTTTCAACTTATCCATTTAATTTTGATACAAATTGGCATCAACATACTTTAATACTATTAGTATAACTTGTAGTAATTTTATTTAATTCGGCCTGCTAGATTTTATATAACCTTACTTTAATCAATCTTACCGATTCAAGCTGGGAACACTTATTCTTTATAAAATATTTTTAATTTCTAAACTACTTACTAAATTTTGATAAAAACTAGCATCAACATACTTTAATATTATTAGTATAATTTGTATAAATTTCTTTTACTTCGGCCCGCTAGATTTTATATAACCTTACTTTAATCAATCTTGCCGATTCAAGCTGGAAACTCTTATTCTTAATAAAAAAAAAATAATTTTCAAACTACTTATTGAATTTTGATACAAGTTGGCATCAATATACTTTATTACTATTAGTATAATTTGTAGTAATTTTATTTAATTCGGCACGCTAGATTTTAGATAACCTTACCTTAATCAGTCTTACCAATTTAAGCTGGGAACTCTTATTCTTAATCAAATCTTTCTAATTTCTAAACTGCTTATTGAATTTTGATACAAATGGGCATCAACATACTTTAATGTTATTAGTATACCTTGTAGTAATTTTATTTAATTTGGCACGCTAGATTTTATATAACCTTACTTTAATCAATCATACCAATTCAAGCTGGGAACTCTTATTCTTAATCAAATGTTTTGTAATTTTTAAAACACTCATTGAATTTTGATACAAATTGGCATCAACATACTTTAGTACTATTAGTATAAATTGTAGTAGTTTTATTTATGTAGGCACAATAGATTTTATATAACTTTACTTTAATCAATCTTACCGATTCAAGCTGGGAACTCTTATTTAAAAAAAAAAAAATAATTTCCAAACTACTTATTGAATTTTGATACAAATTGGCATCAACATACTTTAATACTATTAGTATACCTTGTAGTAATTTTATTTAATTTAGCACGATAGATTTTATATAACCTAACTTTAATCAATCTTACCGATTCAAGCTGAGAACTCTTATTCTTAAACAAAAATTTCTAATTTCTAAACTGCTCATTGAATTCTGATACAAATGTGCATCAGCATACGGTAATACTATTATTATAACTTGTACTAACTTTATTTAATTTGGCACGCTAGATTTTATATAACCTCACTTTAATTAATCTTACCGATTCAAGCTGGGAACTTTTATTCTTAATCAAATGTTTCTAATTTTCAACTTATCCATTCAATTTTGATACAAATTGGCATCAATATACTTTAATACTATTAGTAAATCTTGTAGTAGAATTTCACTTAATTCTGCAAGCTAGATTTTATATAATTTTACCGATTCAAGCTGGGAACTCTTATTTTTAATAAAATATTTTTTAATTTCCAAAATACTCATTGAATTTTGATACAAATTGGCATCAACATTTTTTAATACTATTAGTATACCTTGTAGTATTTTCATTTAATTCGGCACGCTAGATTTTAGATAACCTTACTTTAATCAGTCTTACCGATTCAAGCTGTGAACTCTTATTCTTAATCAAATATTTCTAATTTTTAAACTGTTCAATAAATTTTGATACAAATGTGCATCAACATACTTTAATACTATTTGTATAATTTGTAGTATTTTTATTTAATTTGGCTTGCTAGATTTTATATAACCTCACTTTAATCAATATTACCGATTTAAGCAGGGAACTTTTATTCTTAATTAAATATTTTTTTTAATTTCTAAACAACTTTTTGAATTTTGATACAAATTGGCAACAACATACTTTATTACTATTAGTATAACTTGTAGTAATTTTATCTAATTCGGCACGCTAGATTTTAGATAACCTTACTTTAATCAATCTTACCGATTCAAACTGGGAACTCTTATTCTTAATCAAATATTTCTAATTTCTAAACTGCTCATTGAATTTTGATACAAATGTGCATCAACATAATTTTTTACTATTAGTATAACTTGTAGTAACTTCATTTAATTTGGCACGCTAGATTTTATATAACCTCACTTTAATCAATTTTACCAATTCAAGCTGGGAACTTTTATTCTAAATCAAATGTTTCTAATTTTCAAACTATTCATTTAATTTTGATACAAATTGGCATCAACATACTTCAATACTATTAGTAAAACTTATAGTAGTTTCATTTAATTCTGCAAGCTAGATTTTATATAACTTTACTGATTCAAGCTGGGAACTCTTATTCCTAATAAAATATTTTTTAAATTTCAAAATACTCATTGAGTTTTGATACAATTTGGCATCAACATACTTCACTAATATTAGTATAATTTTTAATAATTTTTTTATTTAATTTGGCACGCTAGATTTTAGATAAGCTTACCTTAATCAGTCTTACCAATTCAAGCTGTAAACTCTTATTCTTAATAAAGTATTTCTAATTTTTAAACTGCTCATTAAATTTTGATGCAAAAGTGCATCAACATACTTTAATACTATAAGTATAACTTGTTGTAACTTCATTTAATTTGGCTTGCTAGATTTTATATAACTTCACTTTAATCAATCTTACCGATTCAAGCTGCAAACTCTTATTCTTAATAAAATATTTTTTAGTTTCTAAACTACTCATTGAATTTTGATACAAATTGGCATCAACATATTTTAATACTATTAGTATAATTTGTATTAATTTTATTTTATTCGGCGCACTAGATTTTATATAATCTTACTTTAATCAATCTTACCGATTCAAGCTGGGAACTCTTATTCTTAATAAAATATTTTTTTAATTTTCAAAGCACTTATTCAATTTTGATACAAATTGGCATTAACATCCTTTAGTATTATTAGTATTACTTGTAGTAATTTTATTTATTTTGGCACGCTAGATTTTATATAACCTTACTTTAATCAATCTTACCGATTTTAGCTGGAAACTTTTATTCTTAATAAAATATTTTTTTAATTTCTAAATTACTCATTAAATGTTGATACAAATTGGCATCAACATACTTTTGTATTATAAGTATAACTTGTATGAATTTTATTTAATTCGGCACGCTAGATTTTATATAACCTCACTTTAATCAATCGTACAGATTCAAGCTTGGAACACTTATTCTTAATAAAATGTTTTTTTAATTTCTTAAGTAATTATTAAATTTTGTTACAAATTGGCATTAACATACTTTAATACTATAAGTATAACTTGTATTAATTTCATTTAATTTGGCACGCTAGATTTTATATAACCATACTTTAATCAATCTTACTGATTCCAGCTGGGAATTCTTATTCTTAATAAAATAATTTTTTTATTTCTAAATTACTTATTAAATTTTGATATAAATTGGCTTCAACATACTTTCATATTATTAGTATAACTTGTATTAATTTAATTTAATTAGGCACGCTAGATTTTATATAATCTTATTTTAATCAATCTTACCGATTCAAGCTGGTAACTCTTATTCTTGATAAAATATTTTTTAATTTCCAAACTACTCATTGAGTTTTGATACAAATTGCATCAACATTCTTTAATACTATTAGTATACCTTGTAGTAATTTTATTTAATTTAGCACGCTAGATTTTATATAACCTTACTTTAATCAATCCTACCAATTTAAGCTGGGAACTTTTATTCTTATTCTAATGTTTCTAATTTCCAAACTACTCATTGAATTTTGATACAAATAAACATCAACATACTTTAATATTATTAGTATAATTTGTATTAATTTTATTTTATTCGGCGCACTAGATTTTATATAACCTTACTTTAATCAATCTTACCGATTCAAGCTGGGAACTCTTATTCTTAATCAAATATTTTGTTAATTTTGAAAACTACTCATTGAATTTTGATACAAATTGGCATCAACATACGTTAATACTATTAGTATACTTTGTAATAATTTTATTTAATTTGGTACGCTAGATTTTATATAACCTTACTTTAATCAATCTTACTGATTCAAGCTGGGAACTCTTATTCTTAATCAAATGTTTTGTAATTTTTAAAGCACTTATTGAATTTTGATACAAATTGGCATCAACATCCTTTAATATTATTAGTATAATTTGTAGTAATTTTATTTATTTTGGCACGCTAGATTTTATATAACCTTACTTTAATCAATCTCATCGAATTAAGCTGGGAACTTTTATTTTTAATAAAATATTTTTTAATTTTTAAACTACTTATTAAATATTGATACAAATTGGCATCAACATACTTTAATACTATTAGTATAACTTGTAATTATTTCTTTTACTTCGGCCCGCTAGATTTTATATAACCTTACTTTAATCAATCTTGCCAATTCAAGCTGGGAACTTTTATTCTTAATCAAATGTTTCTAATTTTCAAACTATGCATTTAATTTTGATACAAATTGGCATCAAAATACTTTTATACTATTAGTATACTTTGTAGTATTTTTATTTAATTTGGTACGCTAGATTTTATATAATCTTACTTTAATCAATCTTACCAATTCAAGCTGGGAACTCTTATTCTTAATAATTTTTTTTTTAAATTTCCAAAGCACTTATTGAATTTTGTTACAAATTGGCATCAACATACTTTAATACTATTAGTATATTTTGTAGTAATTTTATTTAATTTGGCACGCAAGATTTTATATAACCTTACTTTAATCAATCTTACTGTTTCAAGCTGGGAACACTTATTCTTAATAAAATATTTTTAATTTCCAAACTACTTATCAAATTTTGATAAAAATTGGCATCAACATACTTAAATACTATTAGTATATTTTGTAGTAATTTTATTTAATTTGGCACGCAAGATTTTATATAACCTTACTTTAATCAATCTTACTGTTTCAAGCTGGGAACACTTATTCTTAATAAAATATTTTTAATTTCTAAACTACTTATCAAATTTTGATAAAAATTGGCATCAACATACTTAAATACTATTAGTATATTTTGTAGTAATTTTATTTAATTTGGCACGCAAGATTTTATATAACCTTACTTTAATCAATCTTACTGTTTCAAGCTGGGAACACTTATTCTTAATAAAATATTTTTAATTTCCAAACTACTTATCAAATTTTGATAAAAATTGGCATCAACATACTTAAATACTATTAGTATATTTTGTAGTAATTTTATTTAATTTGGCACGCAAGATTTTATATAACCTTACTTTAATCAATCTTACTGTTTCAAGCTGGGAACACTTATTCTTAATAAAATATTTTTAATTTCTAAACTACTTATCAAATTTTGATAAAAATTGGCATCAACATACTTAAATACTATTAGTATATTTTGTAGTAATTTTATTTAATTTGGCACGCAAGATTTTATATAACCTTACTTTAATCAATCTTACTGTTTCAAGCTGGGAACACTTATTCTTAATAAAATATTTTTAATTTCTAAACTACTTATCAAATTTTGATAAAAATTGGCATCAACATACTTTGATATTATTAGTATAATTTGTATTAATTTCATTTAATTTGACACGCTGGATTCTAAATAATTTGAGTTTAATCAATCTACCTTGAGCCTAACCCAAACTTAGGTCACACGACTATTGATTCTTGATCTCAAAAAACCAAAAAAATAAATTTTGCTTATAAACGACAAGAGCCAATGTAGATTTATTAATGCCAGATCCTTCTTTGTTCTTTTCTAAGTCATTGATCAAAAGTTATAGAATGATATTTGTTTTAAACTATTTCATACTATTTACATTTTTTTTTTTTTATTTTATACCTATGTCTGCATCAGATAACTCAATGAGTTAGATAGACGGTTAATATTTTCCATCGGGAAAACTTACCCTCCGTGTATTCCTTAATAATACTCTGTGCGTCGCCATCACCTCTTTTTTGTTATGTTAAAATGAAAGTTTTATGCAAAGTAAAAGTTTCCCAATTTCCTCCTAAGTGTTTCCTATGATAAACTTGAGACCGCAACGGCTTTAGTTATACTCGGCGTTTGGACGGGAAGCTGGTCCCAAAATGCACATTAAGGAGTAAATAGAAGAAAAAGTGAGGCTAAGAGGTTTTTATTATACGCCTGATGGCCATCGCGACTTTATTCCATTTTAAATGTTTTGCTGTGTTGACGAATATTTATTATTAAAATAATGTGAATCGCAGCACACATTTGAAGGTTGTTAAAAACAATCCGAAGGTTTCTTATAATTTTCCTAATCAAATCTGAATCTATTGTTGGATGATGGATCAGAAATATGTAATCAAATTAATACATAAATTCCGTTCTCAATGAAACAAGACTTGAACCGATTAACCTTGCACAACAATAGATGTAAATTGATAGGGCTAAGCAATGTGTGAAGGCCGAATACACCCCAGCACACCCAAAAAAAATAAAATTAAATCATATCCAAAAATATGTAAGTCGACCTCGTTGCATAAGCGAATTATATTAGTCTCTCCCGCGCTATCGTAGTGACATTTAAATAAGAGATGCCCCATTGTTATTATATATACTTTTTCTATTTAAACAATGGGATGTGTAATTTAGAGCGGAATGATCTTTCGTAATGTGTATTTTTATTATTATTACAAGAATTGTGTATGTAAGCGCGTTTTTTTATTCTTCCATCAAGCAGCGATCCCATCGAATCTTCCGTAATTATTATTCGCATTGTCGGATACGAATGGAAAAACGTGATTGAAATTATCATTTTGTTAGATATTGTTGGCAATTTTGTTTAAATTAGGGGGTTCCTTTATGTTGTCATTATATCTTCTTTTGCTCAATGATTATTATAAATGTTAAAGTTGATTTGCTTGAGAAATCATTTTAATAAACTATGTATTGCATGAAAAATTTATATTAAAAAATATTCTATTTAGCAACAATTTTACAGTACAATATAATGCACATCAGTTTTAGACAGAACAGAAGTTATTTAATTTTCAGTTAAATTTAATCTTCTTTTTTTGATGATTTATAATTGTTTTAATAATTACTAACTTTAATTTTTAAAATTTTATCTATTATTAATACTTTAAAGTATTAAAATATTTTTTTTGGGATTGGACTGTTTTTAATATTTAAAAATTTTTTGTTGATTTTTTATAATTACGGTTTTGAATTTTTACTTGGAGTTGTTGTGTGAAGTTGCTTGCTTCAAGTGTTGTTAATTTTATACATAATTTTGTTCCTTGCAAAGTTTTTTGAACGTTTTTTAGTGATTTTAATACCATAAATTCTTGTAAAATGTCAAAAAATTTAAAATCCGGCCATAAATTATCAAAATATTGTTAGAAAATACCAAAATCCGGCCACAAACTGTTAAAAAATGTATTTATTTTTTTACAGATTTTTGAAAAACTGCATGATCAGGTTATAAAACCTCAAAATATTGTTAGAAAACACCAAAATTGAGCCACTAAACTGTTGAAAATGTAAAATTTTACTTATAAAACGTTAAAAATGGCATAATCCGGCCATAACCTATTAAAATACTTGAAAAAAAGCAAAAATCCGGCCAAAAACGGTTGCAATATTCAAAATATTGTTAGAAAAAACCAAAATCTAACAAACTGTTGAAAAAACCAAAATCCGGCCATACAACTATAAACAATTGTCAAAAATCACTTAAATCCTGCAATAAACTCATAAAAATGTGTAAAAACTTTCATGAATTTTAAAAAATAACAAAATCCAGCTTTGAAATATTAAAATATTGTTAGAAAACACAAAAATCCGGCCACAAAACTGTAAAATTCTACCCATAAAATGTCAAAAATATCAGTTAATATTTTATGGCCGGATAAATATTGAAATACCAAAAAAAATTGAAAAATTCGGCCAAAACGGTTGAAATATTAAATATATTGTCAGAAAAAATCAAAGTCCAGCTTAAAACTGTTGATAATTGTAATTTTCAATTTCAGAAATTTAGAAAAATGCAAAAACAAGTAATTTCAAAAAACTGCCAAATCTGGCTTTAAAATATCAAAATATTATTAGAAAACACAAAAATCCTGTCAAAATTTACTCATAAAATGTCAAAAATAGCAGTATCCGGCCATAAAATAATAAATTACTTAAAAAAATCAACTGTTGGAAAATGCAATTTCTGGCTACAAACTTCTAAACAATTGTCAAAAAGCACCAAAATCCGGCGATCAACAGTAGAAATGTATAAAAAAAAACAAGTATTTCAAAAATTGCAAAATTCGACTTTAAAATATCATAATATTGTTAAAAAACACAACAATCCGTCAATAAAACTGTAAAATTTCATTCATAAAATACCAAAAATTGCATAAAATATTAAAATGGTTTTAAAAAGAACAAAATTCCGGCCAAAAACAGTTGAAACATTAAAAATATTGTTAAAGTTGTCACAATCTGGCTTAAACTATTAATAAATGTAAAATCCGGCCATGAAAACTTTAATTGATTGTTAGAAAGCACAAGAATTTGGCCATAACTTGTTTAAAACAAAAAATCATAAAATCTCAAAATTTACAAAATTTAGATTAAAATATTAAAAATATTGTTAGAATGAACCAAAATCCAGCATAAACTGTTGAAAAATGTAAAATCCGGCCATAACAACTTCAAAAAATAGTATAAAAAAACCAAAATCCGGCAAAAACTGTTAAAAATTGTAAAGAAAAATGATAAAATCTCAAAAATAGCAAAATCCAGAAATAAAATATCAAAAATATTGTCAACAAGAACTAAAATCCGGCCATAAAAGTGCCAAATTTTATTCACAAAATGTAAAAAATTTAAAAATGGATTTTTCTGTGAGCATAGCTATAAAATAATGTTTAGGATAGATTTTTACTTGAAGCCACAAATCTTGAGACAAAGCTGCGCGACTGATTTTATAATGAAAATTTTTTTAAGTGGTTTTTTGCATATCTAAAGCAAATATAATCAAAAATGCTTTTTTTTGCTCAGCCCACTAAAAACAAATACATGGTTTTATGGCTTTTGCGGCTTATAGACAGGGTATAGACAGGGTATAGACTTAAAATTACTCCAGATTTGGATTCTATGGAAAATTTCTGATTGATTTAACTAGTAAGTTTTATTTTTTGATGTAAATTTGCGATTTCTCAAACAAAAAATGAAATTAAGTTAAAAAACGACAATAAAAACTTAAAAAATGTTAGAATTTTTTTTTGGGTTTTTATACTTTGATAAACCGTTTAAAAAACTACTAATAAGTTATAAAAACTGAAAAAAAAAATACTAAACCAAATTTCTCAATGCACAATCCCTGCTCTGGTCCGTTTTAAATGGAATTGCTCAATTACGATTTTTATGCAATTTTGATAAATTTCGTTAATGTTTTCTTAGCTAAAATATGTATTTTAAACGATTATTTGTGCGATTTTTAAAAGTAAATAATTTTTGTAAAAAAATCTAAGCGATTTTAATGGTTTTTATTAATGAATTTACAGTTTCTTATAAATTTCACTTGTTTAATGACAGGTTTTTGATGTATTTAAAACAATTATGACTAATTTTATCCAAAGAAATATGTTTTTAATTAATTTTATGTAAATTTTACACCATAGCGAATTATTTTAGATCCAGAGCATGATTTATATTAGGTGATTTGAATTGGGGTTTTCGCCATCATCAAAAGATTGAAAGTTGTTCCTCTCTGCAAGCGTTAGAAGTCTTTAAGTTAGACGAAGTGTTGGTGATATTAATTTTTTTAATAACTAGCACTTGGGTGGGAAGGTGGGGCACTCCAGAGCATGATTTCCATCGGGTGGTTTAAACTGGGATTCCTGTTCACCTGTCAAAGCGTTTGTCATTAATTGATTGAATGTTGCTTCTCTCTGCAAGCGTTAGAAGTCTTTAAGTCAGAGCTGGTGATGGTTATATAAATTCGCTTGATAACTAACACTTGGGTGGGTGGGCAGAGCATGATTATTATTTAACAAAAAAAAAAAAATAATAATACATAATAAAAAAGTTTCTCATCTCTGTAAGCGTTAGAAGTCGTTAAGTCAGATGAGGTGATGGTGATATCCAATCTATTGTTAACTTATACTTTGATGGATAAGCAGGACATTCCAGAGCATGATTACGATTGGGTGGTTTGAAATGGGGTTTGTTTCTTTCTTTTATGTTTTCACTGAGCAACTTGCATTAAAGTAAGTAAAGTCAAATATTTTGAGATTATGTAAATTTATTTTTGATTATAAAGTATTATGTGAACAAGTTTCATCAAAATCCAATGAACAGTTTGGGAGTTATATGCTTTCAAGTTATTACCAAACAACTCTTATAAAAGTCAAATAATTGCGGTCAAGTAAATTTGAGCGTATTAATTTTAAACAAATTAACCCAATTGTTACTTCTGATCATGAAGTACTATTATTAAAAATTTCATTAATATCCAATACACAGTGTAGGAGTTATATGCTTTCAAGTTATCAACAAGTAATATAATTGAAATAAAAAAATTTGAAGTTAAGTAAATTTGAGCGTATCAATTAATCAATTTTACATAATTGGTACGTCTGATAATGAAATATCATGAAAACAATTTTCATCTAAATCCAATGAATAGTTTAGGAGTATGCTTTCAAGTCATCACTAAGCAAAGTAAAAGAAATCAAATAGTTTAAGGTTAAGTAAATTTGAGCGAATCAATTTTGATTAACTTTATACAATTGATATTTTTGATAATTAAGTATTTTGAAGCCAAATTTTATCAATATCCAATAAATTTAGGAATTATATGTTCTCAAGTTATCGCTAAGCAACTCGTTCAAAGTAAGTAAAGTCAAATAATATGAGATTAAGCAAGTATCAATTTTGCTCAACTTTACACAGTTGGTACTTCTGATAATGAAATATCATTAAAACAAATTTCATCAAAATATAATGAATAGTTTGGGAGTTATATGCTTTCAAGTCATCACTAAGCAAAGTAAAAGAAATCAAATAATTTAAGTTTAAGTCAATTAGAGCGAATCAATTTTAAATAACTTTATACAATTGGTACTTCTGATAGTAAAGTATTTTGAATCCAAATTTTATCAATATCCAATGAACCGTTTGGGAGTTATATGCTCTCAAGTTATTGCTAAGCAACTCGTTCAAAGTAAAGTTAAATAATTTTAGGTTAAGCAAGTTTGAGCGTATCAATTTTGTTCAACTTTACACAGTTGGTACTTCTGATAATGAAATATCTTGAAAACAAATTTCATTAAAATCCAATGAATAGTTTGCAAGTTATTTGCTTTTAAGTAATTGTCAAGCGAAGTAATTGAGGTCAAATAATTTGAGGTTATGTAAATTTGAGCGTATCAATCCTGATGAATTTTACACAGTTGGTATTTTTGTAAATAAATAGTATTATAGGTACTAACTGTAAAATTTTTCATAAACTTAATTTTTGTCATGTAAGCCAATGAAGGGACCAGTACGATTTATTAAGCATTTTAAACTTCCGACAGCGTATTTGATTTTTTTGAAAACGATGTTAAGAAATGTTGCACTGTTAAAGATAATAAATGGTTTCTTATACTTTTAGAGGTTGATAAATTGTTTAACAATCTTACCGAAGTTACTTTTTCTTACTAATTAAGAATTTTTAAAAAGTGTTTGTTGCTTGTGACTATCGTTTAGTTGACGATGCAGAAAGCTTGTAGTTGTTGTTGCATAGCATTGAGTGATTGCGATTTATAAGTATGTACACTGGACTTATATAATGAAGAAGGTTAATGCTAAATTTAACTAATTTTTAACTTAACAACTTTTTACCATTAGTATAAGAAAGTATTAAAAAAATAATAACTTATATAATAACCTATACTTTAAATTAGAAAGAAATTTAGGAACAATCTAGTACACTTTTTATAGTACCACTTGCATAGAATTATTTGAAATTTGTGCGGTTACATAACTTCAAATATAATGACACTACAAAGCAGTGTTAAATAATGGTAAGATCGCAAAGAGGAAAATTAGGCCACAAACTTGAAACTTGGCTAAAAAAATTTATAGTGTTTTTCTCCTTTTTTTTAAAACATCAGTCATCTTGCAGTATCTCCTTATTTTATTTTTTTTTTATTTGCATTTATCATTTCTTCTTATTGCATGTCTTATCTATTTTTTTATTGGCACAAATAACGATTTATTTTGTAAAATTCTTTATATAAAACTTATTTATTACATTAAAAATTGCTTATAAAATTTAATTATTGCACAAAAATAGCATAAAAATCTAATTTACTTTATAAAATTTATCAGAAATTGTATATTAAACTGATTTAACACAAAATTTCGCTCAAAATCACAAAATGTATTCAAAAATGTACAAAAATTGATACAAAAAAACAATTTAATTTGTTATAAATTGCATATAAAACTCAATTATCCTATGAAATATTGGAGTTATTATTCTAAAAATACAATAGTTGTACGGAACAAATCAAAAAATTTATAATTGCACAAAATTGGCACAAAAAAACGTCAAATTTATCATAAATTGCGTATAAAAGTCATTTATTGTATGAAATTTTTCTAAAATTACTCAAAAAATTACATTTTTAAAAAATTTATCAAAATTTGTGCATTTATTGCACAAAATAAATACAAAGATTTTTCTAAAATTACTCAAAAAACACATCTTTTACAAAAAAATGTAATAAAAATTGCACGGAAAACTCAAATATAATATAAATTTGGCACAAAAAAATGATTTATTTTATAATTTCTTTTATTAATTGTGTAATAAACTCATTTATTTCAAAATTGTCTACTCAAAAAGCACAATTATATACAAAAATGATTAAAAATTTGTACAAAAAAATAACTTTGCGTATTAAACTGATTTATCACATAAAATTGTTCTAAAATTACTAAAAAACACAAGATTTTTGCAAAATTATACATAATTTCTCAAAAATTGCGCAAGAAATTATCACAAAATAAACAATTTATTTTAAAAATGAACATTTTTCTAAAATTACTTTATTTATTTATTAAAAATGAGTCTACAAAGACCTAACCTAACCTAATAGAACTTGAAGGTATGTTAGAACAACTGAACATAAAAATGAACCTGTCTAAAACAAAAATCATGAGTAACGAAGTATTGCATTGCCAAATAGAAGACCATATAATAGAACAAGTAGATGAGTACATATATCTGGGACTTCAGATCAAACTCGGCAAAACAAATCAAGCCGCAGAAATTACACGACGAATAAGGCAGAGCTGGGCAGCATTCGAAAGACTTGGACACATACTAAAGAACCCGGATATACCCACAAGTCTTAAAAGGAAGGTATACGATATGTGCATACTACCTGTCACAACGTATTGCCTAGAAACCATGGTACTAACAATAAAAAGCGTAGTATGCTAGGTGTAAGTCTAAGAAAAGGAACGAAGACATTCGAAGAAACACCGGAGTGAAGGATGTAATTCAACGGATAGCAGAGCTAAAGTGGAGCTGGGTTGGTCATGTAGCGAGAGATGACAACAACAAATGGACACACAGGCTACTGAAATGGAGACCACGAATGACCACCCGTGATAGAGGAAGACCACAGAAAAGATGGATAGATGACGTCAAGGAGACCGCAACAAATGGAATTGTTTGAAGGAGGCCTATGTCCAGCAGTGGACAGAAACAGGCTGACAAAGAAGAGAAGAAGAAGAAGAAGAAGTCTACAAAAACAAAATTAGATCACAAAATACTAAAATCCAGTCATAAAGATGAATATCCGGTCACATTATACTGCAATGCGTCTAAAAAAGTTTAAAATTTAGCCACAAACATATAAATCTAGACACTAGATTAAAAAACTGGCTTCAATATGCTAAAATGCGTTTAAGATAAACTACAAACGTAAAATTCCAGCAAAAAACATAAAAATCTGGCAAAAAAACATGAAAATTTAAAAAAAAAATTAAATACATCAAAAAAAACAAAATTGTGGTTCCGAATTTCTAAAATTCTATTAAAGAAATAAAAATTCGACCATAAAATATTAAAATCAGGCCACAATACACTGAAATGCATTCAAGAAAGAGACAAACATACCAAATTGGCAATTGAAATTTGCTACAAAATACTCAAATTGGGTTATAACGATAACAATATACTAAAATGCATTCAAAGATAAAAATCCGGCTACAAAAATACAAATTTTACTTTAAAATACTAAAATTCACAAACAAAAACAAAAATTATTTCAGAAAATACTAAAATCTGGCCATAAAGAATGAAATTTGGTTGCAATATACTAAAATGAATCTATATAAAACAAATATCCGGCCACAAAAATTCAAATTTTACTATAAAATATTAAGATAAATTAATATAGACAAAAAATTCTAAAATCCGGTCATAACATTCAAAGTTTAGCTATAAAACATAAAAATCCGGCCGCAAACATAAAAAAATTATCACAAACATGAAATATTGGCTACAAACGTGAAACTTTAGCAACAAAATACAAAATTTTATTCACAAAAACAAGACTACAATATCAGTATACAATAATCCGGCCATAAAGATAAAAATCCGGTCATAAAATCTTAAAATCTTGCCACAATCTACTTAAATGAATTTAAGAAGGACAAAAATTCAGCTACAAACATAAAAAGTTGGCTATAAAATAGTTTATCAACAAAAACTAAAATCCGGCTATAAAAATAAAAATTTTGCATAAAATATTAAAATCGGAGTACAATATAATGAAATCCGGTTAAGGAAAATAAAAATCCTGCCAAAAAAATAAAATAATAAAATTTAAGAACAAAGACAAATTTCTGGTTACAAAATATTAAAATTTGGCTATAAATAGAAAATAAAAATTTATTTATGAAAAAAAAAATTCGGGGGTAGAACAATCCGAAACAAAGTTTTAGCTCAAAATTTATAATTATAATGGGTTTTGAAAATCAGTTTTTTTTTTTTTTTTTCTAAAAATTTTCTGTCAAAACTGGTCAAAATTACAAAAATTTAAAACCACATTCTAAAAAGCAAATAAAATAATATTAATGTTTGAGGTACAAATAAAAATCATTATCTTAAAACTGTACATTGGATTTTGATTGAATTTGGCAGCCAATGCAGTTAAACTTTATTATTTCTAAATGTAATAAAAATAGTAAATCTGATAGAGCAGTTTTTACATAATCTTAAATTCCAGTTAAATTTATAATTGAATGCATAGAGGTTAACGTTGAATAATTAAACGTCATTATATTCTATTATATTTTATAGTTTTTATCTTATTTTCCTTTAGTTGATGTTTGAAGGTGTCTGTGGAAACAAGGAATTGACTTATTCAAAACTTTTTCTCTCATCCTAATATATACACAATGGAAAATAAAAGCGAGTGAAATGCAAATAAAGTACATATGTTGCGCGAAAAATGTATCAGAAAACTTTTGAAAATTTTACGACAACAAAAAAGTTGCGCCGAATAAATCGAGATAGCTCTCTTTCCAACAGCAGTAAGATATTATCAATGTTTATTGAAATCGATGAAATTCAAATGTCTCAAGTTTGCTTCTAAGTCGTTGGGGGATACACTTTTATGATGGCCTGCATGGATAAGCAATACTTTTTATAAATGCATTTTAAAATATTCTTTATAAAACATAATCGGCTTAATATTGTTCAAATGGATTATTTTAATATCTCATGGGAAGCACATTATTATTACTTTATAAACCTTTTACGTGTATTATATTAAGGATTTACTAAAATTCTAGAAAATTTGTGCTTTTTGCTTTCATACAAAGCATAATTTATTAGTTTTAAACTAATTTTATGTATCTCATGAGGAAAGCATAACATTTCTTTCATAACATCTATTACATAATTAATTAATAAAAATATGCCATTGACCTGACAATATTAATTTACTTAAAAATCATAAATTGTGAAATTAATTATATTTTTCTAATTTGATTGACGCTCTTTATTCTTAACCTCCGCATTTATTATTGTATTTAACTGACCCCGGTGCTACAACCGAAGCAATATTGCATAATTATTACAGTTGAGGAAATTTTCAATCACGAATTGTATGTGTATATGTGAAGTTTCAATGTTACTGACGATTAATTATTTCTAAATTGGTCCGGATAATAAAGTATCGGTAGATAATTAGAATGAGTGGGTGCGCTCACCTCTTAATGTTCTATTGCAGTGTACAAATATGGTAATTTTATTAATAGAATTTAAATTAGTATAAATCAATTATTTTAATTTGTAATGAATTTATAATTTATTGCGAAAGTAAAAGAAATGTATTGCTTACTAATAATAACTTATAAGAATTGTTATGGAATGAAAATTAAGTTACACTTAGTCCTAAGCATGTCTTTGGTAGAAATGCAACCAAATTGACTTTTATTGTTGAGTATAACCAAAAGTTTAAACATAATTAAAGAATAGTTATAGTTGTTTGGGAATCAGATTAGGTATTTATTTAAATTAATTTGAGCTTAAATTGGTTTTAATGTTACAACAGGTTAAAGCATGTTTAAAAAACTATTTTTTTTTTCAAAAAAACATACTAAATAATACTGTTTTGCGCTGTATCATAGATTTTTGTGCTAAACAAATGTTTTTGTAAAGATTTTAACAAATTTAGTTTATTCTTAAACTAAATTCATATTTGAGCTTTTTTGAGAATATATGATGGCTTATTCGGTCTGCTATTAATATTTATAATATAAATTCCATTATTTTTTTATATCAATTTTGCTTTGTCATCAATTTCTTTTGTTAAAACCAGCTTCTTGTTATTGACAATGTTTCAAGTCAGATGAAAGCAAATTTTATTTTATTCTATTATATTATTTTCAAAAAAAAAAAAATTAAATATGTAATATATTCCATCCATTTTAATATCTCCATGCTTGAGAATATGGTGGATCTTAATCTCACCGCTTTTATGTAGCAGTAGGGACATCTTACAGATAATAAAATCTGGAAGCTTTTATTGATGCTTTAAGGGAGGCATATTTTTAGAATGTCAACTCGACATAAAAAGAGCATACGATATGAGTTTTATTTTAAATTAATGAAGTGTCAGGTGTTATTAAATTAAATTATAGTTAGAATCGATGATCCATCTACAAAGCGGCATTAATTAAGATATCCAACCGCATTGTCAACACAATTTAGCATGAGTTATAGATAGCATTCGCATCGGGTCCATTAATAACCTCCTTTCCACCCCATCCCAGTTGGCAAAAAGGAGCAGTTAAAACACTATCTCCAGGAGTGACGGTTTTGATGGTTTCTAATCTTTGTTTTACTGTTCCCGGCGGATCACATTTAGTGCTGTTTTTACCTCATATTTTAATGAAAAATCAGTATGATGAACCAGTTTCGAGATAATATTATTACAACATTCCTTTTATCTTATCCTTGTCCGAATCAGTGTAATGAATTTGTGCATAGTTTAATGCTTGCAAACGAGACCCTAATTTGGTGTCTGGGGTTCGCGGCCGGAAGGACCCGTCGGGGTGTTTTGGGGTTTCCATCCACATCGTAGGGGGTATGATGCGAATACAGGCGGGCCAATAATGGGGGCCTTGTGTCACGTCCTGACAGCTGACAGCCACACTCCATTAATTACTATATGCCGCTAATTCCATCAGTCATCGGATGGACAGTGCATGCACGGTATGTGTGTGTGTACGAGAGCACACCAACCTCCGCTGTATAGGAACCGGTTCATTAATATAGATCCCATCTGATCCCGATCATTTATAATCGCTGATTTCCCGATGCGCGATATATCGGTGCACATTAAATGCATTAAATTTACGGGCTGTAATTACCAAAGGGAGAAAAAAGTTCGACTAACTACCACATGTAGCGATTAATCATTAGCCGCTCTGCAATTCCATAACGCTTCAATTAAATTCAATCCAAGTTCTAATACTGTGACAATATTGCTACTAATTATTCGTTGTTTATATTTTGCATCAATTAATAAATAATAAGTCTATAGATTTACAGTTAATTAATATATTTAATTACACATGTACCTTGGGTCGTTTTCTGTAATATAAATAGCTAGCTAGGAGCTTATAAAGAAAAATGTTATAAATATTAGTGCTGGATTGCAATATGTGGTCAGTTTTATGATAGGTAGCACAGAAAACACCTATTTCCTTCCTTAAATCTTATAAAATTTAACTTTCTTTTGACTGCCGAAGTAAAATTTCTTTGCCTAATTTTGCTACTACCTTTTTGTTTTAGAAGAATTAAAGATTCCGGATTTGTTATCAAGGAACCAATTTAGATCAGAAATCAAAAAATTAACATAACTTTTATTCAAATTTGCAGTTTTTTACCAGCAACACGAGCATCTACAAGCAAAGGTTTAAAGTTTTCTATGATGGTTAAAGAAAACCATTAAATTTAAAGATTTCTGGATTGACAGAGTTTCTGCTGGGTTTAGCGGTTTGGTATTGCGCCTTATTAGAAAAACTTTTTTTGTTTTTCTAATACTAAAAAAAAAGTTTCCAAAATTGTAATTAAGAGTCACGTTTACGCAAAGGACTACAATATAATAATTTTTTAATGTTTCTCTAAAATTGAAGAAATCTTAGAAGTATTAGTGTCGGGCCACCACTTTGCAATTAATGGTAAATTTTACGCAAGGGAGCGCAAAAACATTTGTTTTAAAAAGCAGTTATAGGATCCTTACATTACTCTATGATTTTGCTTTAGCGAAGTCAGTTGTTTGCGGCAGTCAAAAAATGATCAAATTAAGATAATTTTTTATGTATGAAAAAAGAAATTGTTGGAAGTTTAAGATTAGGTAAAAAAGTTGTAGCACATATTGAGGAATAAATGTTTTAGAGCTTAAAGAAGTTTTCGAAACACAAACGAAGATTTTGAAACATGAAAAAAGTTTTTGAATTATGAGTAAAGCTTTTAGAAGATGAATAAAGTTTATAGAATTTTTTTAAAACTTTTTGAAGGAATTAATAAGATTTGATGCTTTTAAAACACTCATAAAACTTTTAAAACATGAAAGAAGTTATCAAGACACGAAAGCTTTAGAAACATAAGAAAAGTTTTTGGAACATGAAAAAAGCTTTTGGAACATAAATAAAGCTTTCAGAAGACGAATAAAGTATTTTGCAAACTTTCTAAAGCAATAAATAAGTTCTTTAATTTTTGAGAACACGAATAAAAGTTTTATAACACACAAGAAGTTTTCAAAACATGAGAGAAGCTTCTGAAACATAAAGAAAGTTTTTGGAACATGAATAAAGCTTTCAGAAAATAAATAAAAAAATCAGAATTACTGCAAACTTTTTGAAGCAATGAATGAAAACTTTTTAAAATACGAAAAAAGTTTAAAACACAAATGAAGCTTTTAAAATATAAGAAAAGTTTTTGGAACATGACATAAGTGTTAGGAACATGAATAAAGCTTTTTTAAAGATTTAATGAATTTTTTCCAAACTTTCTGATGCATTGAATAATTTTTGTATGCTTTGAGAACACGATTTAAGTTTTTAAAACACGAAAAAGTTTTCACAACACAAAAGAAACTTTTAATACATATGAAAAGTTTTTAGAAGTTGGAAATAGTTTATGAAACATATACTAAGCTTTTGGAAAATCAATAAAATTTAATTTTTGATATTTTGAAAATATTAATAAAGCTTTTTGTTACATTAAAGCGTCTTAAAAAATATTTTGGAAATACGAAAAAAGTTTCCCAAGTACAAAAGAAGCTTTAAAAAATAAATTTTACAGGATTTTCTGCAAATTTCTGAAGCAATAGATAACTCTTTTATGCGTTGAGAACACGCTTTTAAAAGACGAAAGAAGTTTTAATAACATCAGAAATGTTTTTGGATCGAGTTTTTTGCAAACTTTCTGAAGCAATGAATAAGTTTTTTTTTTAATTTTTGAAAACACAAATAAAGCTTTTAAAACTCGGAAAAAGTTTTCAAAACATGAGAGAAGTTTTTGAAACATAAGAAAAGTTTTTGGATCATGAGTAAAGCTTTTAGAAGATGAATAAAGTTTACAGAAATTTTTGCAAACTTTCTAAAGCAATGAATAACGTTTTTATGCTTTGAGAACACGAATAAAGCTTTTGAAACACGAAAAAAAAAGTCAAAACTTAAAAGAAGCTTTTGAAATATAAAAAAGTTTTTGGAACATAAAAAAGTTTATAAATATATATAATGCTTTGAGAACTTGAATAAAGCTTACAGACACAAAAAGCGTCCAAAAAACTAAAAAACTTTTGGAACAAATAAAGTTTAGATAAAAATATTAGTAAAGTTAACTTTTCTGATGCTTTGAAAATACAACTAAAGCTTTGGAACGTAAAAAAGTTTTTGGAAAATAATTGAAGCTTTTAGAAGATGAATAAAATTTTCAAAACAATTTAAGTTTTCTGAAGCAATAAAGTTAAGTTTTTGATAGATGCTCTTTGTGAACGCGATAGAAACATTTAGAATGATAAACTTTATGAAACATAATTGAAGCTTTTAAAAGTTAAAAAAAGCTTAGAAATAATTTACAAATTTTTTAAATATAGTTAAGTTTACGATGCCTTAAAAACACGAAACAAGCTTTTAAACAGGAATTAATATTATGGAACATAAAAAAAATTATTGGAACATGAGAAAGTTTATAAATTACAAATTAAGATTTCAGAATGTGATCAAATTCACAAACAGTTTCAAGTTTTTTCTTTCAAAGCACATTTTTAAAAAGCTTTTGGAGTATTAAAACGTTTATGAATATGAATAAGTTAAGTTTTTGATGATTTTGAAACTTTTTTTTCAAAAGCTTTTAGATCATGAAATAATTGTTTGGGACATCAAAAAACTTTATGGAACACAAATGAAGCTTTCAGAAAGTAAACAAAATTTGCAAAATATTTAACAAGTTTTCTGAAACAAGTAAAGTTTTTAATTTTTGAAAACATTAATGAAGCTTTCAAAAATAGCCAGTGGAGATTTTTGAAGCATAAAACAAGTTTTTAGATTACGGAAGAAGTTTTAGGAACATTAATGAAATTTACTGAACATTTGGCGAGCTTTCTAAAGCAATTTTAAACTTTCATAATATAAATAAAACTTTCAGGAAAAAAAAAGAGCTCTTTTAACAAAAAAAAAATACAAAAGGATCTTTCAAAACACAAAAAAAAACTTTTGGAATAAAAAAAAATACAAAACTTTCTGTGTGTTTATTAAATATTTTGAAAGCAATATTTTTTTTGTTTTTGATGCTTTGAGAACATTATTAAGCACTTAGAGAACACAGAAAAGCGCCCAAAAAACTGAAAATGAAAACACAAAAAAGAAGTTTTCAAAAAAATTATAAAGTTTACAGAATTATATACAAATTTCTGAAGCAATAATTAAGAGAAGTAGAAGAATAGGTCACAAAAGAAGAAGTAACTTGCTTACAAATTAAACTTTGTTCCCACCCACCCACTCTCCTAAGCGTTAGTTATCAAAAGATTTATTGTTAAATATTTTTCTCATATTTAAATCTAAGCACACAAGAGGTGGGACAATTAATAGATCTTTTGATTACTAACACTTGTTCGGGTGGGTGGGCTATAATAGAAGAAGAAACTTGCTCATTAATTGTATTTTTTTTCTCAACCACCCACCCAGGCGTTAGTTATCTAGAGATTTATTGTTAAACGATTTTTTTTTTACTGATTTAAGACCGCGATTAATATTTTTAAAACACAAAAGAAGTTTTTCAAACATAAAGTTTTTAGAACATAAAAAAGTTTACAAAATTTAAATTAAGCTTTTAATATGAGAATAAGTTTACAAGTTTTCTGAAATTTTTTGTGGAAATGAAGTCAAGTTTATAATCTTTTTAAAACATTTTTTTTAAGCTTTTGGAAAATGAAATAAGTTTTTGGAACATAAAAGAAATTTTTAGAATACAAAAGAAGCTTTTAGAAGTTTACAAAATATTCTGCAAATTTTCTAAAGCTTCTTGAATTTAAGTTTTTGATACATTTAAAACAATTTTTTTTCAAAAGTTTTTGGAACATGAAATAATGTTTAGAACATGAAAAAGTTTTATGGAACAGAAATGAAGCTTTTGATTATGAACAAAATTTTCAAAATATTTAGCAAGTTTTCTGAAACAATAAAGTAAAATTTTCAACTTTAGGAAAACATTAATGAAGCTTTCAAAAACACAAAAATAACTTTTAATAGCCAAGCGAAGCTTTTAGAGCATAAAACAAGTTTTTAGATTACGAAAGAAGTTTTAGGAACATTATTGAAGTTTACTAAATATTTGGCAAGCTTTTTAAAGCAATCAATTTAAGTTCAAGATACTTAAGAGTATAAATAAAATTTTCAGGAAACTAAAAAGCTTTTAAAATATTAGAGAAGCATTCAAAACACGAAACAAACTTTTGGAATATAAATAAAATGCGGAATTTTTTTTTGAAGACGAAAAGTGTTTGAATAAAAAAATTTGAAAGCAATAAATTTAAGTTTTTGATGTTTCAAAATAAAAAGGAAAATCTTTTAAAACACAAAAAAACTTTTAAAACATGACACATTTTTTTACACAAGACAAATGAATTGTCTGGTGCATGATATATCTTGCAAGCTTTTTGAAACAATAATGTTAAGTTTTTTATTCTTAGAGAACATTAAGCAGGTCAGAACTCAACCAAAGTTTTTATTTAAAACATGAAAAAAGCTTTTAAAACACGAAAGAAGCTTTTGAAACATAAAAACTTTTTGGAACATCAATAAACAAAAATAAACAAAGTTTACAGAATTTTTTGTCTTATAAAGCCTTTAGGTTACGCGTCTACTAAATTTTACCCTTCTTTTAAGGGTTACTATCTCTTTTACCAAAAAAACGTCTCAACTGTCAAAATCTTTTCCAACTTTGTTAATTTTCAACCGATCAATCTGAAATTTTTACACGAGCTAAAACGATTGATACTCTACATGGAATTTTTGTCGGGAACTAATTCGGTCCTTTTAAAAAAAAGCGGCCAACTTGAAAAAAAAAATTGCTAATTTTTTAATTTCGAATCGGCTGTAACTTTTTTATTCGTGAAAATTTCGCTCTGAAATTTTTTGAATTTTTAGAATCTACCCTCAAAAATTATTTTTTATTTTTGCTCCTAAAAGCACAAGCGTAGATATTTTTTTTTTTTTTTTTTTAATTTCAAATAATTTTTATTTTGTTATTTATTGGAATAATTTTGTTATGATTTTTTTTTTAGTTTTCCTATAACTTTTTACGTTTGGGATAATTTTTTTTAAACTATTCCTTTAAAAATACAACCCCTGCTATTTTTGCAAGAATTGCTTTTTACCAAAAACACCCTTTTTAATCGATTGCTACCGGATGTTGTGGATGAATTATTTTTGAATATTTTTTTTGGGTTCTTTGCCTGCCCTTACACCCCGAAATGAAATTGTTTTTTAAAAAACTACCTTTAATTTTTTTTTAAACTTACCCCAAGGTACCTTCAAAATTACCCATGTTTGAGGCCATTTTCCACACTTTTCAAAAAATGGTCGAGATGGAACATATGGATTTTCGAATTTACCAACTAATAAACTGCAATTTAAATCTAACCGCAGATTTTTCAAAAAATCAGTAGCCGTGTAAGAGTTTTTTTTCCAAAAAACGTAGATTTGTAATAAATTCAGTAAATTTGACCCGAGGAGCGCGAGATATGAAACAAAAAAATCCTCCCGACAAACTCTTTTTTATATCTGACTTCCAATTTTTTTTGTTTAGTAGCGTCACAGTTTTTTTAATTTCAAAATCAAAAATTGTGTTTTTTTTTTAATGAAAATTGGGACTCAAAAAATGTACCACTTCCGAGCATCTGAAGTAAAATTGCTAAAAAACTTTTTGAAAGCTAAAATGTGCAAAAGTGTAATAAGCTGGGTCGCGTTCCGATTGCTGTTTTTGTTTTTGAGCAGTAGCGTGCTAAAGTAGGGCATTAACAATGATTTTTTTGAGAGTGCGCTGCTGATTAACCAGGTCACGCAAAAAGTTGAGCTTAACCTTAAATGAAAGATCTAATTAATTCCTACAAATTGTTATTCTTAATTTTTTTTCATATCTCTAAAAATAAACCAGTGGCGGATCATCAAACGCGTATTTTGCCAAAAAGTAGTCTTACGCAAAAGAATAGAAGTGCCCAGGAGTTTAACATAGAGAGCTGCGCATAGTCTCATTCGATAGAGCAGGAGTGCTTTCATAATTTCATAGTTTTTGCCCTTAACCCTTTTTTATGAATTTTCAAAAATGACAAATTTTTTTTTTTTAAATATACAAAAAGAACTTTTTCTCATATCTAAATCTGCCACACAAGAAGTGAGACAAATAATGGATCCTTTGATGACTAACACTTGGGTGGGTGGGTGGGTCACAGTAGAAGAAGTAACTTGCATTTAAATTGAATTTTGTTCCCACTTACCCACTCAAGCGTTAGTTATCAAGAGATTAATTGTTAGACAACTTTCTCATATCTAAACCTAAACTCACAAGAGGTGTAACAAACAATATATCCTTTGATGACTAACACTTGGGTGGGTGGGTGGGTCACAGTAAAAGAAGTTACTCGCTTACAAATTAATCTATGTTTCCGCCCACCCACCCAAGCGTTATTTATTAAGAGATTTATTGTTAAACAATTTTTTCATATCTAAATCCAATCACACAAGAGGTGAGACAAACAATGTATTTTTTGATAATTAGCACTTGGGTGAGTAGGTGGGTCACAATAGAAGAAGTAACTTGCCAACAATTTGAATTTTGTTTACGCCCACCCACCCAAGCGTTACTTTTTAAGAGATTTATTATTAAACAATTCTTTTATATCTAAATCTAATACCACAAGAGGTGGGACAAACAATGTATCCTTTGATGACTAACACTTGGGTGGGTAGGTGGGCCACAGTAGAAGAAGTACCTTTTTAACTATTTAAAGTTTGTTCCCGCCCACCCACCCAAGCCTTAGTTATCAAGAGATTTATTTTTAAACAAATCTCTCATATCTAAATCCAATACCACAAGAGACGGGACAAACAATGTATCTTTTGATGACTAACACTTGGGTGGGTGGGTGGGTCACAGTAGAAGAAGTAACTTGTTAACTTATTAAACTTTGTTCCCGCCCACCCACTTAAGCCTTAGTTATCAAGAAATTTATTTTTAAACAATTCTCTCATATCTAAATCCAATACCATAAGAGGCGGGACAAACAATGTATCCTTTGATGACTAAAACTTGGGTGGGTGGGTGGGTCACAGTAGAAGAAATAACTCGCTCACAAATTAAACTTTGTTTCCGCCCACCCACTCAAGCGTTAGTTATCAAAAAATTTATTGTTAAACAATTCTCTCATATATAAATCCAAGCACACAAGAGATGAGACAAACAATGTATTTTTTGATGACTGACACTTGGGTGGGTGGGTGGGTCACAGTAGAAGAAGTAACTTGCGCACAATTTAAACTTTGTTCCCGCCCACCCACCCAATCGTTAGTTATCAAGACATTTATTGTTAAACAATTTTCTTACATATAAATCCAAGCACACAAGTGGTGGGACAAACACTGGATACTTTGATGACTAACACTTGGGCGGGTGTATGGGTCACAGTAGAAGAAGTACCTTGCTTACAAATTAAACTTTGTTTTTGCCCGTCCATTCAAGCGTTAGTTAACAAGAGATTTATTGTTAAACATTTTTTCAATATCTAAATCTAAGCGCACAAGAGATGTGACAAACAATGGATCATTTGATGACTTACACTTGAGCGGGTGGGTTGGTCACAGTAAAAGAAATAACTCGTTCACAAATTGAACGTTGTTCCCACTTACCCACCCAAGCGTTAGTTATCAAGAAAAAAAAATTATACCAATTCCTCATATCTAAATCTAAACACAAAAAAGGTGTGATAAACACTGTGTCCTGTGATAACTAACACTTGGGTGGGTAGATGGGTCATAGTAGAAGAAGTAACTTGCCCACAAATTGATTTTTTTTAAGATTTGAGAACACGAATAAAGCTTTTGATGAAGTTTTTGATGTTTTTTGAACACGAAAGAAGCATTTAGAACATAAAAAAAGTTTTTAGAAATACAATCTTTTGAATAAAGCTTAGAAAACCTTATTAAAGCATTACAGCTAAGTTTATGATGCTTTGAAAACATGAAAGAAGCTTTCAAATTACGAATAAAGTTTAGGAACATGAAAAAAGTAAACGATTCTTAAACTAAGCTTTTAGAATCTGAATAAGTTTACAAAATACTAGTTTTCTAAAACTTTTTGAAAGAACGAAGTTAACTTTATGATCTTTCAAAGCTTTTGGAACATGAAAAAAAGTTAATGGAACTTAAATGAAGATTTCAAATTAAATTTACGAATTATTTTGCAAATTTTTGAAGCTTCTTGAAGAATGGAAGTTAAGTTTTTGATACTTTTAAAACACTTTCTTTTCTAAAACTTTTTGGAACATGAAGAAAAGTTTATGGAACACAAATGAAGCTTTCAGAAAATGAACAAAATTTACAAAATTTAAGTTTTCTGAAACAATAAAGTTATGTTTTTAATCTTTATAAACCATGAATGAATCTTTCAAAACCCTAAAGAAGCTTCCGGAGCATGAAATAAGTTTTTAGAAAGCAAAAAAGTTTTTGGAGCTTTATTAAAATTTGATTTTTGAAGTAATTGATGCTTTGAGAGCATAAATAAAGCTTTCAGAACACAACAGTTACTAATTGTTGCAGATAGATTTGATTTTTGTCTTTAAAGTATTTATAGGATTCAGGCAACCCTACTTATCATACAAACTTCTATAACTACTAATTCTGTAAACCTATAACAACTTATTAAGTACGTTTCAATTTGCAAAAGCTGTTGTGATATGTCTAACATGCGAAAACCTTTTGTAAATTGTCAACTCTATTGTTCTGACATGTTGTATTAATTTAATTAAGAATAACTATTTCCCAAGATAATACCCTGAGATGTAATGGTGTTATTGATTGGTACATGTAGGCATGTCATCCGTGAATAGGTAATCCAACATAGCGTCGTGTTATTATTCCATTATAGCACCCGAACAAAGTGTAATCTCCTTGTCTGTTCCTTCACCTGTTCGCTTATCTTAACATATTGAAGCCGAACAATAAGCGCATTAAGCGATTATCGGTAGATGTTGACCCAATATTACAATACTAATTAGCACAATCATGCAATGCAAACTCGATCTGCCGATGCATTCGCAGTACGCATACAAAGCAGCCCCAATTATCGACTGACTCCCACTGCCCGGCACCTCCACCATATACATAAGTATATACAGAAGCGTACCGTTACGTTATCATTGTTGCGCGTGACAGCGTTGACAATTCATGTTTTCAATAGGATATTACCTGGCACTTGTCATGTGCCTATCTATCCAGGTAAAAGGGGTACATTATAATAATAATGTTGAGTAAATAGAATGGGGTCTCGACGTGAATATTATCCGCGGCCCTTTCCTGTCACACAATAATAGCTCCGCGCGCTCATTGTTACACGTCTAATCTATTTCCCGCGGAAAATCGATCCAAAACATGTTGCTTCCTTACAAAAATATTAAAATAATAATTGTTATATCAAAACACTGTAGCAGTTCGTAATTGCGGTTGTAAAATGATGATGGCAGTTTGTGTAGTAACCGAGAAGAGATGTCGCGTCGCAGTGGGAATTGGGGTTGGGAATCCCGCTCGGCTAGTAGTAGTAGCAGGAGTGATTATCCTCCACATTGTTATCCGTCATAAGCAGCAGGCGCACATCGCAGATAAGATTCAGTTGCAGTCGCGGAGATGTTGTAGGTATTGATTTCCGACCCGAGGAATATGGGGGGTAGTATCCACTCGCACTCATCCCCCAAGTGCAATATTATTCTAGACTCTTGAAACTCCAGAGGATCGTCACATTCTAATCACGCATGCTGAATTAAACTCTGATTTACGGGCTTCGTGTATATATGTTTCGTTGAAAATTCGTGCAAAAATACATAGAAACGCAATATTCGCAACGAGGGAAAATAATTGTCCATTAGCGCTCACCGGCCATGGTTTTTTAAGCCATATTTAATTAAAAGTTTAATAAAATATGTTGTGGAACAGTTGGTGCGTGTTTGGGTGGAGACAAATGAATTTGTAATGATGCTCGAAATAGTTCTAAGTATTGATATTGCTTAATCCTTTAAATTGTTGCGGATAGATAGATAAGAATATTAAGATTAAAAATATTAAATGCTTAGCGTCAGTTTTATCTTTTATATTTATTTTGATAAAAGGTTTTTGTATTTGCATTTTTATTACAAACAGGTTATAAGTAAGCTGATGGTTCTGTATTAAGCACGTTTATATGTACGTATTTGTCAATATCTATGACGTTTACTTGCATTTTTATTTGTTAATTGTAATTTTTATTTTAGTCCGTCAACAGTGACGTTTGTTTTTATAAGTCAATTGTGACGTTTATATGACGTTTAATTATAATTTTTTATTCTATTTGTCAATAATAACAACGCTCATTTTTATTTGTCAAAAATAACGTTTATATCTATCTGTTAATAGGGACGTTTGATAGCATTTATTGATTTTTGTCAATAATGGCGTTAATTGAAATTTATTGACATCTACACAACAATGACGTTTATTAGTACATATTTGTCAACATTGACGTTTATGTAAATATGTAAAAAATATCTATGCCGTTTTAATACATCTCTAGTCTAAGGCGGTGACGGCAGTAATGATTTATAATTAAATTTGTGGTTTGAGGTTTGTCAACCAGCGATGGCGCTAGGGGTTAGGCGTGGTAAGCGCTTATTTGGAGCGCATACGTTGGGGACATTTTTATTATGTTAATGGCAAAAAAATATATAATTTTTGTTATCACATTTTATTTCTTTGCAGAAAGAGATTGTCAGATTGACAAAATCTGACAATTAAAAAAAAAAAATGTTTAAAAATTTGTCAAATATATGTCAATTGTTTGAAAGAATTTAATTGTCAAAATATTTTTTATAGATACTTATTATCAACTGTCAAAATAGTTGTAAACTTGATAAATTGCAAGTTTTGTCAAAATAATGGGAAGTGTCAAACAAGTTGTGAGAATAACGGATAATGTTAAAAATGTGTCCAAATGACGACACTATAATACATAAAATTGTGTTAATTGTCAAAATTATTTCTATGTCAGTTGTTTAGTTAGGTTAGGTTGATACATAGTATGAGAACAGACTGAAAATGATCATCGAAACAACAAAATCAGACAAAAATTAAAAAAAAATCATTTTTTTTTAAGAATTTAATTGACGCTACTGACAAAATCATATTCAAGTTTTAGTCAATTGACTGTTGAACTGATAGTCTGATATTTTTGTCGCATACAATACTAAACAATTGACCAAACTATTATTTAAACTTAAAAGAATGTCTAAACATTGTTAAGAAGACAAATTATTCAGCAACTTTTTGTCAAACATTTATTTCAATTGTTTCAATTAATTGACACAATTTTACTGTCAATTTGTCTTCAAAATTGTTATTTAAAAATATCAAACTTTAAAATAAAATTTTATCAAAATAAAGAAGTGTCAAACAAAAAATTCAAATTTGTCAAATTGACGGACTCTAAAACATAAAATTATGTCTACTCTTAAAATAATTTTTATGTCAGTTGTTTGATTAGGTTAGGTTAGGTTAATTTTACACATGACATGATAACAGATATACATTTGCCAACATTGACGTTTAAGTGCACATATATGTCAATAATCATGTTTATTTGTTGTGTTCTGTCAATATTGAGTTTTATTGAAACTTGTTTGCTTTCCTTTATCATTGATTTTAATCTAAATTTGGTAAAAAATAAGTAAATATTTAATAAATTGTGACCTCAGCAAAAAAAAATTAAAATTGTTTCAGAATTTTGGAAGTTGTTTTAAACTTATTCAAAAACTATTCTAAAGTTGGTCTAATACTAAGCAATTAATCCAAAATTTTGTTGCAAATTATCTTCTTAAATCTTTTAAAATGATTGTGCAAGTAATTAGGTAGTCCAAGCTTGTGTAAATATGAACAAAATGTTCTAAAACTTTGGAATTTGGTCCTAAGATTTTAGCAATTAGTTTAAGATTGTTTTAAATAAACATAAACTGTTTTAAAAATATAGAAAACGATCCAATTATACCTTAACTGATTCAATATTGTATAAAAATAAATATGAAATTAAAATTGGTGCATGATTATCTAAAATAAATATTAATTATTGTTCCAAAAATTTAGATATTGATTCAATCATGACTTAAACTGCTTTAAATGATTTGATAAATAAACTGTTTTAAAACATTAAAAATTGGTGTAATATAGTAAAACAAAAAAAATTTCAAAAAAATTAATCAAATTTTTTCCAAATTGTGGAGATTAGTTCCAATCATATTTTAGAAGCTTTAAAATAATTATGCAAATAGCTAAATAGTCCAAAAGTGATTTTTATGTTTTGACATTTATTTTTTTATCGTTGACGTTTATATGTACATATTTGTCAAAATCATTTATGACGTTTAATCACAACTTTATCCGCTAATTGTGACGTTTCTATTAGCCAATAGCAACGTTTTATTGCTTTGAAAGGGTTTATGTCAACTGTAACGTTTATTGAATTGAAATATGTCAACATTATTGATGACGTTTGTTAACGGTGACATTTTAATCTGTTTGTCAATAGTGAATTAAATTTATTAGTTTTTATTGAGATTTATTGTCATGTTTCAACATGGCTCTATTTAGTTTTAGGTAGAGGGGGGACAACTTAACCCTTAGTAAAATTTTACAATTTTGAATATACCATATTAATGCGCTCTTATGTATCGCAATTTTTTTTATTTGTTTTTTGAACAGTTTTAATTGAGGGGGAGCAACTTTATGATTAGTTTCTTAAATAGTTTTTTACAGTTTTTAAAATACCATATTAATGCGATTGAAATGTGAGCACAATATGCGTCGCAAAAAAATGTTTATGCGCTTATTTGTAAATATGATTTTTGAATAGTTGGGAGGAAGGGCAACTTAATGATTTGCTTTCTCTACAAATAAAGTTTAACAATTTTGAATTTACTATAATAATGCGCTTTATATGCGTTCTAATGCACCGTAAAAAAATATGCATAATTTATAAATGGCCATGTATGAGTCAAGTGTACGGAATGAAAATTTGTTTTTGCTCAAACCACTGAAAATTTCTTTCTCTACATGAATGCTGATTATTTGATTTTTTTCTAATTTTTTTAGTGAGCCATTTTTGAGTAATAAGCAATTAAAATTTAAAAAAATCAAGTTTTTTACGTTTTTTTACTTTTTTTAATCATTTGTAACTTCTCAGGATTACATTTTTAGAAATAAATTATAAAGGACTTTTTTTTCAAAATTGTTTAATGAATAAGTTTTCACAACCAAAATTTTTTTTTCTAAAATTTTTATAAAAATTTAGAAAAAATTTTTTTTTTAATTTTAGAAATTTTAAGAAAAACTGTTTTAGTTTTTTTTAAAAAGAGATGACGAGTATTTTCTTTTTTTTTTAATATAGATAAAAATGTGTTTTTATATGTGCAAAAGATACTAAATTTCAGGAAGTACCGTGCACTACGATCCGAGATATCTTAGACTGTAACTACAGAAATAGTTAAAAATTTGAAATTTAAACCTTTTTTTATTTTTTGATCGTTTGTAACTTCTCAAGATTGCATTTTTAGAAAAAAAATATTATTTATTTTTTTCTTCAAAATTGTCCAAAAAAGAAGTTTTTACTGCCAAATTTTTTTTCCTAAAATTTTGAAAATTTTGCAGAAATTTAAACAGTTTTTCTTAAAAAAAAATTGACGAATATTTTTTTTTTCAAGTATGGATAAAAACGTGCTTTTATATGTGCAAAAGATCCCCTAAAAATTTTAGGAAGTTCCGTGCACTACGCCCTGAGGTATCTTAATATGTATTCACAGAAAATTGTGAAAATTAAGCTTTTTTGCTATTTTTGAGTAATTCTGTGAATACATTGAAAGATATCTTGGAGCGTAGCTCACGGCACTTTCGGAAATGTTCAGGATATCTTTTACACATATAAAAGCACGTTTTTATCCATATTTGAAAAAAAAAATACCCGTTATCTTTTTTTAAGAAAAACTGTCTTTTAAAGTTCAGCAAAATTTTCAAAATTTAAGAAAAAAAACTTTTGGCTGTAAAAATGACTTTTGAACAATTTTGAAAAAAAAGTTTGTTACAGTTTCTTCTAAAAATGCAACCTTGAGAAGTTGCAAACAATCAAAAATTTAAAAAAAATGCAAAAAATTTAATTTTTCAAATAAGCAATCAAGCTTATTACTAGAAAATGGCTGATTGAAAAAATCTAAAAAAATTCACAAGATCAGGACTTATGTAAAGAAAGGCATTTTCAGTGGTTTGAGTAAAATCAAATTTTTATTTTGTACACTTGACTCAGACATGACCATATACAAATATAAATTTTGTTTCGTAGTGCATAAGAAGTCGGCATATCGAGCGCATTAATATAGTTCAAAATTGTAAAAGTGTACTATAGAAGGGATAAGTTGCCTCCAAAAATCTTAGTTGCAGATAAACAGATAATTTTTTGCAGCGCATTAATTTAGTATTTTTAAATTTAAATATTTATTTAGGGGAAATTACATTTTGGATCCAGTTAAATATTAGCTCCGCCCCACTTAAAACTGTTCAAAAATTATATTTACAAATAAGCGCATTAATATAGTATATTTAATCATTAAGTTAACATGTTTTTTTTCCAACGCTGAGTTTTTTCTGGATCTTGCGTTGTGTTGTGCAATTGTCTCCTCGTGTGATATATCCCAGATATTGCAATTTTATTTTTTATTTTCTCTGCAGATTGAAGTTTTCAAAATTTCCTAAAATGTTCACACTTTTTAACAGTTTATGTATATGTTGTTGCTTTCTAATCACATTTTGATGTTTCAAGACAGTTTATGATTGATTTTTGGTGCTTCTGATAATTGTTTAAAATTTTAAGAACGGATTTTGCTACTTTTTTAACATTTTTGGCTAGATTTTGTTTATTTTTAATATTTTATTGCAATATTTTGCCATTTTTTTATTTTAAAATATACATAATTTTTGTAGTTTATGGCCGGATTTTGATATTTTATTTGATATTTTTGACTTTTTATGAATAATATTTTGCACACTTTTTTAACAACAAAATGTTGCTATTTTAATAAAATTTTATAACCGGATTTTGCTATTTTTGAGATATGTTAATAAATTTTACATTTTTTAACAGTTAATGACCGGATTTTAGTGTTTTATGGTTATAGTTGGCTATTTTTGACATTCATTGAATAGAAATTTGCATTTTTTGACGGTTTATGACCAAATATTGGAACAACAATATTTTTTCAACCGAATTTTGAAGTTTTTATAAATTTCTTGTAAATAATTAGTTTTTAGCAATTTATGGGCAATTTTTGGTGCTTTTTTACAATGGTTTGATGGTTTAATACTAGATTTTGCTTATTTTTACATTATGAATAGAATTTTAAATTTTTCAAGAATTTAGTGGCCGAATTTTAGCAGTTTTTAACAATATTTTAATATTTCATAGCTGGATTTTGCTATTTTTAAAATTTTATAAAAGTTTTTGCACTTTCTAACAGTTTATGGCTTGATTTTGCTGCTTTTTAACAATATTTTGATTGGATTTTGTTATTTTTGACACTTTTTTTGGTTTTTGGTTTTTTTCTGAAAATATTTAAATATTTTATAACTTTTTATGAATAGAGTTTTGCATTTTTAAATTATTTATAAGCGGATTTAGAAAATGACAAAAATGTGTACGTTTTTACTATTTTGTGAGCGGACTCATCATAATTTTGCGGTGAGGCTTTAAAATCTAGCTACGCTACTAGTTAATGTTTTTAGAATATTTTAGAATGTGAAGAAATCATAAGAAAAAGTTTCAAAATTTTATTATTGCTTTAATGTTACTATAGACTTTCCAGTGCTTTGAAATGTTTTTTTTAGTTCTTTTTTATTATATTTTTTTTTAAGTTTTAATTATGCTTGTAAGGCATTTTCTATAGCTTACATTGGAATAAATTGGGTAAGAAAAATGTCGGATTTATATTCTTAAAGACAAACAATTGGGTGTATGTTTGGAAGTTTATAGATAATAATAATACTTTATTTACGGTATAAATCTTACCATTTACATCTAATCAAATATACATCATTAATGATGTATTACAAAAATATATAAAAACAAAAAATACAAAAAATCGCACATAAGTAAACAAAACATTAGTCAGCTGACTTCTAAACATAGACTTAGAGACACAAAATAAATTAAAGTTAGTTGGTAAAGTATTTGCAAGTATTGAAACCATAATTAGTAAAATGTATAGATTTGCGGAATAAGGAAGAATGCCTGCTGGGTCTATTATTAGGTGCTATATGGAATGGAAGAGTATCAAGTAGCTCCGGACAATCAATCTCTGACATAATTAAATCATGCAAGAAAGACAAATCGGTCCTTTTTCGACGAAGCTTCAACGACTGTAGATTATAGAGTGAGACAATGTAACTGTAATTATAATTTACAGATAGTATGCCCGATGTATAAGACAATAAACGACAAAATTTCTTTTAAATTTGTTCAATATTAAGGTTATGAATATCATAAGCAGGGCTCTAATCTGTCAATAATGACGTTTATCTCTGTCAATGGTGGCATTTAATTTATAGATATTTATTAACATTGACGTTTCTATATACATGTTTATCAACATCCTTTATGACGTTTAGGCGTATTTTTGTTTTGTTTTTTGTTTTGATGTTTAGTTTGATCCGTCAATTGTGACAATTAATTGCATTTACAGGTTCTTGTCAAAAATTTTGTTTATTGATAACTTTTATGCTGTTTACTTATCACTATGCTGTAATTGTGACGTTTGTTTGTTGTAATTGCTTTTATAAATTCTGTCAACTTTGACGTTTATTAACATATATCAACATTTACGTTTATATGTACATATTTGACAGTATCATTTATGACGTTTAATTGCATCTTTAGTAACATCAAATTCTATCTATTAATATTGATGTTTATAATTATCTGTCAAAAAATTTATTTAAATTGAATTTATGAATTTATTTAAAAATTGAGGTTAATTTGACGGCATTTGTCAGCATTAACATTTGTGTGTATTTATTTGTCAACAGTAATTTGTCAACGGTGACTTGATATTTGTCGGCATTTTTCAACAATAACAAATGTATATTTTTTTTAAATGTTGATAGTACCTTTCAACAATAACGTTTTATCTATCCGTCATTAGTGACTAATTGTTTTTGTAGTCTTTCATCAACAACAATTTTGTTGAGTTTGCTTCTAGTTTGTTAACATTTATTTTTAAGTGATTTTGATATTTATCTCTATTAATTAATAGTGACGTTTAAAATTATTTGTTATTAGTGACGTTTAATTGCATGTATGGGTTTTGTCTACAATGTCGTTCATTTACATTTTTGACATCTATCATTATTGACGTTTATGAGTGTATAATAGTCAACATTATCTATGACGTTGAATTGCATTTTTAGTCTGTCAACTGTGACTTTTATATTTATCCGTTAATAGTGATGTTCATTTGAGTTTGTAGTTTTCTGTCAACAACAAATTTTGTTGAGATTTGTTGTTTTTTGTCAACATTGATTTTTATTTAATATTGTTAACAATGACGTCTTTATTGGTCAGTAGTGGCATATAATTCAATTTATTGGTTTATGTCAACAATATACATTTATGTATATATATATATATATATTTGTCAACATTATCTATGACAAGAAATTGCATCTTTAGTTTGTCAACGGTAACAATTATAACTTTCTGTTAATTGTGATGTTTAATTGAAATTTGATGTTAACTATCAGCATTGATATCTATGTAGTTTTGTCAACAATGACATTTATCCTCATCTGTTAATAGTGACGTTTATATGATTTAATAACGTGTATTGACATTTGTTAGCATCTGTATATTTTTGTCAATATTATTTATGACGTTTAATTATATTTTTAGTTTGTCAATGGTAACGTTTATCTGTATCTGTCAATAGTAACGTTTATTACTATCTGTCAATAGTTACGTTTATCCGTTTTATTGGGATTTGTTATTCTCTTTTAACATTGATTTTGCCTATAATGATTTTTATCTTTATTTGTTAATAGTGACGTTTATCTCTATTAATGAATAGGGACGTTTGTAATTATTTTTTAATAGCAACTTTTAATTATGGTTTCTATCAAAAATAACGTGTTTTGATATTGGTCAACATTAACGTTTATGTGTATATATTTGTCAACATTATCTTTGACGTTTAAGTGCATTTCTTCTGCTTACAAAAATTTGTTGTTATTGACATTGACAGATAAACATTTGATTTTTGTTTGATTTTGTCAACAAATATCTCTGCCAACAGTGTTAATAATAATGTTTATCTGCTTTTAAGGGTTTTGGCAACAATGACGTTTATTGGCATTTTTTAGCATTTGTCAACATTGATGATTATATGTATATGTATTTGACAACATCTATGACGTTTAATTAAATTTTTGGTCTGTCAACGGTGACGTTTGTATTCTTCCTTTAATAGTGACATTTAATTGAATTTGCAGTTTTCTGTAAACAAGAATGTGTATTGAGATTTGTTGTAATGTGACAACATAGGTTTGTGGATTTGTCAACAACAACTTTTATTTTTATTTGTTAATGGTGACGTTAATCTATATTAGTCAGTAGTGACGTTTATTTTTATTAGTCAATAAAAATGTTTAAGAAAAAATTTTGTATAACGTTTATTGACATTTGTCGGTATCTGTCAACATTGACGTTTATGAGTGTTACTTGTTAACTTGATTGCACCTCTAATTTGTCAAGGGTGACATTTATATTTATTTGTTAGTAGTGACGTTCAACTAAATTTGTAGGTTTCTGTCAACAACAGTTTTTTTGGGATCATTTGTCAACATTGATTTGTATGTGATTTTGTTAACAGTATCTTTTATTGTCAATAGTGACGTTTATCACTATAAGTCAATAGTGTCGTTTACAATTATCTGTTTATGGTGATATTGAAATGCGTTTATGACGTTTAATTGCATCTTTAGTCTGTCAACGGTGACTTTTATGTTTTTACGTCAATAGTGACGTTTAATTGAATTTGACACTTTTGTCAACAACAACTTTTATTGAGATTTTGTTGTTTTTTCCTAACATTAATTTTTGTGATTTTGTTAACAATGACATTTACATCTATCTGTCAATAGTGACGTTTATTTTCATTTATGTTAAAGTTGTAATGTCATAAATGATATAAAATTTATCTTAAAATTTAAAGTGGTCTGTTATATGTCAAGATTGTTTAAAATTGTATAAAATGTCTTACAAAATTAAACAAAATTAAAGTGGCAAGTGTTGTTTGACATCTGTTAAGTTGTCTCAAATTCATCAATATTGAAATATTGATTTTTTTTTTTTGGCAACGCCATTAGGCTCAAAACTAAAACTGACTACGGTCTAATCTGGACTAAAGTCACAACGAGTGGGCCTTTAACGAAAACCACTCAAGATGGGGGCTAATATTAAGCCGAAAGCATAATTTTTTTGTAAAAATTGATTAAAATTTTTGAAGCATTATGTTTAGCTGTTTTCTAAATTTCCAAAATTTGGTATATTTTCCAAAATCAAATGTTTTGAAAATAGTTAAAACTTTTATAAAAAAACTTAATTAAAGGATCAATTTTTGGAAATTTGGATTTAAAATTGTAAGGTATATTGCTAGGTTTTAATGATTTCCGAAACTCGGATTTTTTTTTTTTTTATTTTAAATATTGTTTACAAAATTTCAAAGCGACCAACAATTCAATTTTACAAAAAACTTAAATAGAGCATCAATTTTTGGAAAATTTGGTTTAACATTTTTAGGAATAGTGCCGAATAGTTTATTAATTGATTAACAAATCCTAAAAAATTGATGTAATTAAATTTTAAACAATATTTGATTAAATCAAAAATTTTGGAGACTTGAAAAAGAGATTTCAGAACAAAAACATTATTTTAGATTCTACAAAAAAAAACAAAGATTCTGGAATAAATACGTTGTTAACGATTGACGTTTATTGTTATTTGTGGTCAACCATCAACATTTCTCTTTGTTGTCATTTGTGGTTGCATGATTACGTTGATTTCTAAATGAACTCATTAACGTTGACTTTGAATTACATTTTTAGTTTTTTGTTAACAATGACGTTTGTTGTCTTTTGTTGTCAATTTTGACATTTGCTGACATTTGTTTTTAAGTGCACTCCTTAACCTTGACTTTCAATTGCATTTTTTGTATTTGTAGTCAACTGTCAACATTGACGTTTGTTGTCATTTGTGGTTGCTTTGCCTACATTAGTTTTTAAGTGCATTTGTTAACGTTGTCAACGTTTAATATTTTTTGTGGTTATCTGTCATCATTGACTTCTGTTGTAATTTGCGGTTGCTTGATTACAATATTTTTTAATTGCCGTTTTAATTTTTTGTTAAGAATGACGTATATTGTCCTTTGTGGTTAACTGTCAACTATGATATTTGATGTCAATTGTGGATGTTTGGCTAAACTGTCAAACTTCAATCGTAACGCAATGGGTGTGAGGAAGCAGTATGGATTCGATTCTCAGTAATTTGTCAAATATATTTTGGTGCAGTCATCTCCGTTGCAAGGTAATGGCAAACTAGAGATGCTCAGTAATGATGCGGTTTGGATTCAACGTTAAACTGTAGGTCTCGTATGTTTGTGTAGAACTAGTATTGCACACTACAAACTACGTTCGTAGCGACTAGCGAGTACGGCATTATAAGAAGAATAATTTGTCAAACCTCGATTATCATTGTATGTTATCAGTCATCTGTAGTAAACAAAATGGAAAAGGAAGAAACTACTAAAACAACTTAGAAGAAAAAGGTTGTTACAAAATCTCAGTAGGGGGAGAGGAAGAAAAGTTAACTTTGAATCGTGAAAAACTTACCGAGAAATGTTCTTAAACTTTAAAATTCTTTAATGTTTGTTAAGCTTTCTTGAAATTAAATATTGTTTTCTAAACTTTAATTTTTGCAAAATTATTGCAATGTTCTGTACAAATTTAATAATATTTACAGAATTTTTGTTATGTTTTTCCCGATTTTATTAATGTTTGCGAAGTATTTTTGAAATTCTATATTGTTTTTCAATGTTTAATATAGTTTGTAGAGCTTTCATAATGTTTTGAAAACTTTAATAATTTATTGTTATTGTATATTGTTTTTCAAACTTTAATTATATTTGCAGAGCTTTAATACTGTTTTTTAGACTTTTATGCAATGTTTTTTTAAAATTTTAATAATATTTGCAGATCTTTAGTAATGGGTGGCATATGCGAACAAAAGGAACTTGAGAATGAATTGTTAATTAAGTAAAATTGCTAAACAAAAGGAACAAAATATGATCTTTTATTAGGTATAAGAAAACTGAATTAGATTGAACAATAGAGAAGGCATTGAGATGTCATTAATCGGACACATTAATATAAAGCATTGTTTAAAACACAATTTGCAACATACTAAATGTTAATCCATTACAATTACAAAACGCTTTGCATCTTCACGCAAGACCCACTCACGACTAGATTAAAAACTGCAGATAACTAAACAATTGTGTTGCACCTTAACCATGAAATGATAAAACATGAATTAGCATCCATATTAAAATATAAATATTTACACGGATAATATTAATAAAAACACCTTGACATATTTATATTATAATATTATAAACTACGAAGAAATTGTTATTAATACAATGCATTTGCATTCAATGCGTCATTTCGTAATTCTATAGCGATTATAATTACAATTTGGGTTAACTAATTAATTAATTAATAAGTTCCCATCAAATTAGCATGGGAATTTTCCAAAAATAATATATCTATTGTGTGCTTATTCGCATTGCACATATGTCGCATCCGTCTCTGCGGGATGTTTATATAAACACAATCACTTTGAGTATTTGTCCCCGACTATGTTTATCGTGTTGCGGTTTTGTTGGTCGGAATGCTCTATCAATTGCTACTCTTTATGATGATGCCGCATCGGCTTAAATAAACATGTAAATAGGGATGTAGTAGCTACCTGTAATTATGTGTGCAGATGCAACAAACTCCCTAACGAGCTTTGTTTTTGTTCGACATGTTTACGAAACTGAATATGCGACTTAGAACGAAAACTTTGGTGTTATTAAATTTGGCATCCATTAACGGGCGTGTTTTGAATATTATCGACAACATGTTTAAAATTCATTAAGCCACCAAAAACTTTTAACTAAAGCAAATAATAATTTAATTGTCCCTATTCAGACAATCCCTATAAAATCCTCTCTGCATTGTTCAAGCAATGCGCCTTTTGTTTAGTTTTGCGATCGTTTAAAATGGTAAGTTCTGTGTGTGCGTAATATAAATTCCTAGGGATCGAGTTGAGAAGTCTTGATCTGGGTAGATTTGGCTGTTCTTACAGGTATACATGTTTATGTAAAACTATGCAAAGCTCATGGTTATTTGATACGGCGAGACATTGTTTTCCATAATCTGTGTATGGCATTTTCACTGTAGAAAGGGGAAGCAGCACTCCCCATCATCTCTTAATCTTATTTATATTTTCATGGAATGCACAAACAAAGTTTAATATTATGCGAGACGGTTATATAATATTATGACTGGTTTCGGTCGGGACTTTATAGTTAAAGTTTCGGCTCGGCTTTTATAAAATTTACTAAGCTCCTTTCGGTAACATGTGCTTTGTTGCCAATTACCATATTGAAGTTTGTTTGCGTTGATTCGCTATCGGTATTAGTGCAGAGCTTATTTGTAACCGGAAAAATGCTTCGATAATCTAATCGTAGTGATAACTTGCCTGAGTGTGCAGACTTTGGCATTTATTTAATTTACCCTATTGAGATTGACAACATTATCCAATGATTGCCCATTTGAGCGCAATCCCGTACCACCCCTTGAACCCGGATGCAAACCCGTGTCACCTACTTATTGATCCGTGGCCTGACATTTAATCTCTGATTTACAACTAATTGCTAATAATAATATTCAAATTTAACCGATAAACCATAATATTACTATAATATAATCAAATCGTTTGATAAAATTTTCATTCTACTACGTTTTAATTTCATGTAACCTTTCTAGAGTGAATCGAAACAATTTCAAAAAACTACATTACAGTTTGTTGGTGACTTATAGTAGCTTAGTTTCATTTTTAACGTAAAAAACGCATACAATATTACTTTATCTTCTACTTTTTTGTTCAGTGCAGGTATAGATTTGTCTGTCACTGGATTTAAAATATGAATTGTTTATACGACAGTAGCTGATTATAGAGCAAAAGCTCTTGCATCGTTTGTTTCTTATTAGTCGTTGTAATGATGCTTTACCTTTACCTGGTCAGCAAAGACATTATTCACGTCTTGGAAACATTCCAGATGCCCAATTATTTACAGATGATAGTGTAAAATTGTATAATACATTTTCAGCTTATGTTGATAAACTGTAAATTGTTATTAGTCAGAATTTGGTTTGGAAAAACATTGTTGACATTTTTCAAATATTATTAAGGTTTTTGTTGAAAATCTGCAAACAATAATAAAGTTGTAAAAAACGTTGTGGAAACTCTAAAAACATTATTAAAATTTAAAAAACTAAATACAATTTATTTCTAGAAAGCATCGGAAACATTATTAAATTATAAAAAATATAAAAGCTCTTTAAACATTATTAAAGTTTAGAAAACATTATTAAATTTAAAAAATGCTTTGCTGACATAATATTGATAGCCACCACAACCACACCACAAGTAACAACAAACGTCAATATTGACAGTTGACTACAAAAGACGATAACTACATTGTTAACTAAAAAATAAAAATGCAATTAAAAGTCAATCTGGATAAATAAACTTATGTATGTTATATAAAAGCATTCTAATAGAGAGACTTAAAAAAAAGATAAAAACAGAGCTGGGCAAAACATAACACAAAATGGATTTAGAAGAGGAATAAGTAAGGGTATAGAATAATTAGGTCGGACTAAATGAAGGGCTGCATCAGTAAGAAATTTGATCTAATAATACTACAGCAAAACGAATGGAGAAACAATAAATAACTGAAAACAGTCAAATGAACTACATGGGGCCAAAGACCAAAAGAGCACCGGGACTGAAATTTACGAGGACAAATAACAAAGCAAACTTTGCTACGTTTGGGAAAATATGCTTTTCAGGCAGAAGTGGCTGCTATTGAGTAGTTTGTCAAAGACATAACCGAGAAAGGACTAAAACCTAACAGACTGCTAAATATCAAGTCAAATAGTCAGGTTTTGCAATCGCCAGTAATAAAATCCAAACTGGTAATTACCTGCATATACTGTGTTAACAACCTGCAAAATTTGCTTAATCTCAAATCAGCTTGCTAAACAAGGAGCAAAAAGGGCATTCACTGGATCAGAACCTGCTTTTGAAACTATTTTAAGACTCGAAAACAAATTATTTGCAGCAGACTTGAGGCGGAACATAGAAACCTGTGGAAAAGCTGTAAGGGATTGACACATTTATTATTTATTATATATTACACTGCAAAGGCTCACAGATCTGATAACCAGACACTGTGGACTCAATGTTACGGGTATTTGGAAGAAGATGAGATTTTGCTACACTTGCTGAATAAAGCAAAGTTTACAAACAGCAACGCACAGCCATTTTTGGCAAACATAACAGTAAGTATGCTAAAATCAGCTGATTGGCTAAAGATGCTAGAGGCGCTAACCAAAAAACTACTTCAATGTAAAGAAGAAGAAAGGTGAAAAGTGTTTTTTGAAAAAAAAATTTTTACTAGCCAAAAAAAAAAGTTTAAGGAAGCGAAGAGAAAAAATGAGAATTTCTTCATAAACAAATAACATGCTCAGCACATAACAACCATACAAACTATATCCTCAGGGTCAATCATTAAGCTAAATTCTCAATATACCACAGAAAACATTTAAGTCTATGCACCAACAACTGATTAAGATGACTACAAAGTAGGCAACTTTTGTCTGTAGGACCTCTATTAAACAGGACTTCGCAAAATTTGACCAACATTTTTGAAATCAGATTTTTTCAAAAAATTTGAAAGACAACTGCATTTAATAGAATAACAACTAAAAAGAATCCTTCAAGTGTTGCCGAGCTAAGGCATTTAATACTTTAAATGTCCATTAAAGTGCACACACCTCGGTCGGTTTTTTTCCAATGTAGAAAATTCGAAATAGGACAAAAAAAAATTGACAAATTGGTCAGTTTGACAGTTAATTATAATGTAATTTTAACGTTTCAAATTTAATATATTTTGACAGATATCATCATCGTAATATGATTAGATCGGTCACAATTTTATCATAAATTTGACATTTTGATAATATAACTTTGACGTTTTAAATACAAATCTTTTTGACAGATTATCATTATAATAAAGCTATTAGATGGATCACAGACTTAATTTCCATTTGTCATTTTGACAATGCATTACTTTTTGACGGACATAAATTTGTTATTTTTACTGTTTTGATAAATGTCATCATCTTAATGTCAAGTGACTAATCACAATATTGACATAAATCTGTCAATTTGTCAGTTAATTATATTATATTTCTAATAAAAATCATGTTGACAAGTGACAAAAATACCTTAATAAACATTGATGTTGACAGATTCCCACAAATTTAATTAAAAATCATACTGACTAATAGATATAAACGTCACTGTTGACAGACTACAAATGCAATTAAACGTCATAGATAATACTGATAAATATATACACACAAACGTCAATGTTGACAGATGCCGAGAAATGTCAATAAACTTCATTATTGACAAAAACCCATAAATTCAATTAAACGTTACTTAAAAAAAAACAGAAATAAACGTCAGTATTAACTAACAGAGATAATCGACAACATTGACAAATAAAAATAAACGTCATTGTTGACAAAATTACAAAAGATTAAAAAAAAATCATTGTTGACAACCAACCTTGATAAACATTGTTGTTAATAATAAACCACAAATTTGTCACCAGAATGGAATTAGAAGACATATATAATGTTGACAAATATATACAACGTCAACATTAACAAAAGCCCTTACACGTAATTGTTTATAAAAACCCATAAATGCAATTAAACGTTACTTTTGACAGATAATAAAAGTCTCTACTGATTAATGAAAGTTAACCTCACTATTGTCAAATTAAGATAAACTTCATTGTTCACATAAATATCAATGTCAATAAATCTCATAAAAATTAATGTTAATAGAAAACCACAAATTTAACTGAAAGTCACAACTGACGGATAAATATAAACGTCATCGTTGACAAAAGATGTAATTAAACACCATTAATTATGAATATTAAAACATAAACGTATGTTGACAGATGCCGATAAATGTCTCATTGTTGACAAAACCACATAAACGCAATTAAACGTCATTATGACATAACTATAAACGTCACTATTAATTAAACAAGATTAACGTTACTAATAACTAATTGAGATAAACGTCACTATTAACTCATAAACCTCAAACTTCATTGCTAACAAAATCACTTAAAAATCAATGTAAGCAGTTAATAACAAATCACAATTAACATTGTTGTTGACTAAAAACCTCAAACTTAATTAAAAGTCACTACTGACAATATGACAACAATATGCCTACAAACTACAATAATCGTCATTGTTGATAGAAATCCATAAATGCTAATACAAGTAACTATTGACAGATAAAAATAAATGTCATTAGTAACAAAACCACATAAAAATGGCTGCATTATGTTGTACCCCGCCCTCTCTAAAAAATTTGTAAACTTTAAAATACTAAATTAATGCGCTCGTAATGCCTTCTTAAGCGCAGCAGATTTTTGAACAGATTTAAATTGGAGGCCAACTTAATGACTAGCTTCCCCCGATTAAAATTTAACAATTTTAAATATATATATTAATTAATATATTTTTGAAGTTGTAACGACTTGTAGGTATTTATTAAAATCTTAACGGGTTAAAGTCAATTAAATTTAAATTTAATAAAATACAAAAAACATATATTTTAATATATTTAAATACGATGCAACGTTTCGTTAGTGATTACTAATTTCATCAGGCCTAAAAAATATACAATAATGACAAAAAAGAGGACATAGAGGAATAATTAATTAATACTTACAACTATTTTTATATAAAATTATGAATTTTGTATAACATAATTATTGTAACTAGCTATTATAATAATAATTATGAATATACCTCACCAAATATTATTATTGATACAAAATAAATCAAATAATAATTCAGATTATTTTATATATTTAATATTAAAATATATATTTTTTGTATTTTATTAAATTTAAATTTAATTGACTTTAACCCGTTAACATTTTAATTAATTATTATATATACAGAGAGTTTATAAATGAATGGGATTATGTAATCACTTTAAATATTCCGCCTTTTTAAAATCGTCCACTATACTACATATGTTTTCATATGTTTGCTTGACAGCTGTCAAAGTGGATCTGTCAAAACAGATAGTTTAGTGAACAATTTAAAAAAAGCGGCACATTTAAAGTGATTACATAATCCCATTCATTTATAAACTCCATGTATATATTAATGCTCTGAGACGCAAAAAATTATGTGCTCATTTGTAAATATAGTTTTTGAAAAGTTTTAAATAGGATACCAAATTAATGATTAATTCTCAATAGAAAATGTTTACAATTTTAAATATACTATACTCGATATGCCTTCTTATGCATTGCAAAACAAAATTTATGCAATCATTTGTATATATTTATACATTTTTAACAGTTTTAGATTTTAGGTTTTAACTTAATGATTAGCCGGCTCCATTAAATTGGCCTACCCATATAGTATATAAATTTGAAAGCACTATATCAAAGTTTATAAAACTTAAAACTTTATTTAAAAAAAAAAAGTTTTTTAATAGTTAACTGTAATGTTGCTTTTACCCCTACCTAAAAACCTAAAATTTTTCACAAACTATAGTTACAGATAAGCGTCTACAAAAACTGTATAGTATAAAAGCACATTTTTTGCGATGCATATCAAACGCATTAAAATAGTACAGGGTGCGGCAGCATAACTTTTTTTTTTAAACATAATAAAACCCATTGTATAAATCAGAAAATTTTTATTTGTTTTTTATAATGTAAGCGCATATCTAAAGTTTTGTTTTAATAGTTTTAAAAATCAAATCAGGTAGGTGACGTCCCCCATTCTTCATACACTATTTTTAAACCGATTTCTGGCGTTTGTTGGCAAATTCTTCCTGGATGTTGGTCATCAAATCTTGTAGTGTCTTTAGACGGTTCACATGAACACAAAATTTCAAAAAAAAATCACAAGGGGTCAAACCGGGAGAGCGGCCGGCCGGCCATCTCCCCTAATTGAGATGGGGCGCTCTGGAAAGTGTTCTCTCAAAACAGTCATCAATGTTCTTAAGGTGTGAGCCGTTGCACTGTCTTGTTGGAATTAAATGTATCTAAGTGCAACTCATGTAGACGTGCAACAAAAAATCTTGTAACATGTTTAAATACCAGTCTAAATTCACTATAACTGTGATTTCATTTTCCTCAAAGAACCAGGAACCAATAATTCCAGCTGAGGAAATTGCACACCACAGTGTGACTTTAGGTTAATGTAAAGGCCTTTGATTTAGTTCTCGAGGATTGGTGTCAGCATAGAAATTAAAGCGGGGTTGCAATCAGAGAACATCTGCTCGAAAAGTAAGCCTCAACGGCAAAAGCACGCTCCTTACTGTTCCAACGCATGATGGCAAATGAACTATGTCAGAACAAAACTTTATAATCCCGCTTCTCAAACGAGACCACTAGCGCTCCGATACGACATTAACCGACTGAATTGCGCTTATTTAAAAAAAAAAAAGTTATGCTGCCGCTTCCAAGGGGTTCGTGTAAGATCTCTCTTTCCACATCTTCTATTATATCAACATCTAGGATGTTATATACCGGGCTAAATTGATCTTCAAGGGACAATGCCATAGCTTTGGCTTTCTCTAGGGTAGTGTGTGCTAGCCCGTTTTGCACGTGGATGATAAGAATGGTTTTGTGTTTTTTCTTTAGACACTTTGATATGAGTAAAGTTTTGGGCATTTTGTCGTCTGTTTGGTGAAAAAGGTTGTCCCACTGTTGGTTTTTGAAAGCCTTTATTTCTTCTTTAACCTTGTTTTCTAATCTGTTTTTGATTAGTTTGTCTTGGGCAGTTCTGGAGCGTTGAAATTTCTGTCGGGCTGTAATTTTCTCCCTTATAAGTCGTTTTAGAAATGGGGGGAGTCCAAGTGGATCATTGTCTCTGATGATAATGTTGCTGAAAGCTTTGTCTTGCGCAGTTTGTATGCATGAAGTAAGATTTTTAACCGCAGCGTCTAAGAGAGCAGATTTTTGAAACTGTTTCCAGTTGGTTTGTTTTTTAATTTTTATCCGGTTTTCCTACCGAAGTACCATGAATAGTTAGTAGGACGGGGTAGTGGCCAGAGTCCATTTTGTTGAACACTTCGGAAGTGGAGGCGTTCGGTATTCCTTTTGATAATGCAATGTCGAGTATATCGGGCGGGTGACCTGCGTGTCTATGAAAAGTTGGAGAAGTTGAGCTATGCATGGAAAGATTGTTCTGATCCATGAATTTAATTAGGATTCTTACTTTTGTGTTTGCGCGGCACCTATACAATTTATGGATTGATCATATTTGATTAACTTTAAAAAAAATAATAGTATTGCATTCAGAAAAGTTCATACTTAACAATTCTTAACGTACTAATTACGTCAATGTTTATGCAAAATTTAACGCATTGATTTTAATCAATTTTATACAGTTGGTAACTTTGATAATAAGCTGCATTGTTACCAATTTTTATTAAAATCCAATGCTTAGTTTTGAAGTTATTAATTTTTTTTAAATTTAGTAACATTTCAGCTCTGAGATTACTATTTTTAAGGTTATGCAAAAATTACCATATGGATTTTGATAAATTTTATACCGTTGATAGTTTTGATATTAAGGTGCGTTGTTGTCAAATTTCATCAAAATCCAATAAGTGGTTTCGAAATTATTCAAGTTATTCTAATACCCAGCACTTCAATAGTCAATGATAGAGTGTCACTAAATTAGAGGTTATGTCAAATTGCTGAATTGATTTTATTTAAATTTATACATTAGATACAACTCTATTATTATATTTGTCTACACTGTTGCCAAATTTCATTAAAATCTAATGTATAGTTTTAAAATTATTAATTTTACAAATTCAATAACATTCCAGAACTGATTGTCGTGAGATCATGATTTTTGAGGTTATGCAAAATTTATCGTATCGATTTAAATACATTTTATACAGTTGCTAGTACGAATGCTAAACTGTACTTTTCCCAAATTTCATTACAATCCAATGTTTAGTTTTAAAGATATGATATTTTTTCAACACTTGGCACCTTAATAGTTGAAGGTCATTAAATTTGAGGTTATGTTAAAATTACCGTATTGATTTTAATCAAATTTATTTTGTTGATCCTACTAATATTTGTTGTTGTTGCCAAATTTCATTAAAATCTAATGTATAGTTTTGAAATTATGCATTTTTCATTACACTCAACTCTTTAATAGTCGATAGAGGCAAGCCGTTAAATGTAGAGGTTATGTCAAAAAGGACGTTCAGTTTTTAATAAATTTTATACAGTTGGTATTAGTGGTATTGTGCTGCATAAGGTCTCCCCCGATAATGGTAAGGATATTATCTTCAAATGTCTTTTTTAAATTGTTTACCAAAAGTAGTTTAGGTGGTGGTTGATATACAGAGAGAATTTTTATTTTGCCAATAGGGGGAAGGTTGATAATTATCTCGTCGCTTCCAGGTTGGTGAAGTTTGGAATTTCAATTTCTGAGTGGTCAATAGTTCTTTTTATGAGTATAGGTGTGCCTTGGTTAATTTTGTCATTTCTGTATAAGTTAAAGTTGGGGAATTTTGGGTTGTTTCTGGGTTTTAGTCCAGTTTCTGATAATAACATAATATCAATGTCTTGTTCCGAGTTGAATAGTTTGAGTTGATCTGGGTATTTGGCACTGCAGTTAGTGTGTTGTAAACTGCCATTATTGGTGATGATTTTTAAGAAAAACGCCCAAGATTAATTTAAGTAAATCTTGGTCGTTGTTGCTGTTATTGATGGCATTGGTGAGATCTTGTTTGAGGGAGGGTTTTGATTCCATGGGCGGTGCTGGTTGTTGTTGCGGCTGTGCAGCTTCAGCATATGATGTAAGTTGTGGCTTAGGTGTGACATAATTGACTTTATCAGAAGGTTGCTTTTTAGGTTTAGGTTTAGGTTTAGTTTTCATTTTTTGATAGACTGGACATCCTTTATAGGAAGCGGGGTAATTACCGCTGCAGTTAGCACAGACAGTTTTCTCCCTGTATGCAGAGGTAAGGTGGCATTGAGCTGATGGGTGGTTCTTTGCGCACCTTACGCACACCCAATTGTTGGTGCACATTGATGCAGCGTGTCTATATGCTTAGGCCACCAGACTTGAACTTAACTTCGACTTTGACCTTAAGGCCGAAATTTTTTGAAACGTTAAAGATTTCATCACTTCTATCATTTTTGTTTAATTGTATGTATAGTTTGTCGTATAATCTGGTTTGGTTATGCAACCTTGAAATTGCATTAACGTCGAAACCTTTTGCCTCCAACGCTTTGCTCATCTCCTCGCAAGAAACGTCTTCAGGAACGTTGTGCATTACCGCTTTGAGGGTTTTGTCTTCCTCCAGCTGGTATGTGTAAGACTTGTGACCTTTTGAGTCAAGGTAAGTTTTTGCCTTCCGGTGGTCTGAAGACGTTTTTGGCATTATTTTAATAATGCCAAAAACTAATAATATTAATCTTTAATTAAGATTAGAAAAATTATTTAAGTAATCAAAATTGTAGAATTAATAAATTCGGACATTGTACACAACGTCTGTAATAAAAACAATAATCCTTTATAAAATTGTCCTCAAAAGACCCGATTAAGTATTCCTGTGATGAAAAACAATTAGTCCGGGTACAGTAGTGACCCTTCTCTCCACGCATCCGATTAGATTTGATTAAGATAGGTCAAATTAGGGCAGTCGCATAGAGCCTCCCTTGAATTCAGAATGTTTGATTAAAAAACATTCAATTCGCAGCATATTTCTCTGCGTGTTGCCTTTGGCCGTCGCCACTCAGACCCACCCTTACAACATGATAAAGATGCGCGCTGAAATTTAATTCTGACTTTAGGTGGATGTAGAAGGAGAAATCGTTTGTATTGTTGGCCGGAAGGCATGAATTTAATCAAGGGAACATGTATAAATGTACTTTGCGAATTTAATTTGATTTGGATTGAGGTTTTCAATTAATTATGTAACTAAATATCAAAAAAATCATGTAAAATTTAAATCCGCCACCGTCCTCTGGTCAATAATCCCACATCAAGTCGCTTTGATCTCCTCACAAAGACTGTTGAATATGAAAATGCGCTGATTCAATCTTATTGAAAAATGGACGCAAAGTGAAATAAAGAAACAAGGCGCCTAAAAAAAGGAAGTACATAAGGAAAATAAGCCGACCGCATAAAGAAAAATATAAAGTAGAAGCTTTGATGTCCGGGCGCAATCTGCGTCATGCTAAATCTTATATCTTTTGGATATTGGTGGCGCAAAATCAAAAGAATGCCATGAATAACGTATTTGTATGATTGCTCCTAGATATATACAAACTTGAGAAAATCCAATGTAATTGCGATCTTGCGGCCACATGGAAAATTCATGTCACCTTTTCCCACAATTTATTGCGCACTTTATTATAATTGACAGGCGAGAAATACAACAGACCTTTCATCGATCAACCAAACGCTAACCATGTATTGAGGGAGCAACACAAAAGACACTTTTCTGGGGATTGCGAGACTGTTTTTGCACCGCACGTCTAGACTCGGATCTTCGCGTTAGTTTGCTTTATTTTTATTTCCACAACGGTATATATTGGTTGCCGAGAAAATTATATTTAACCATTTATCAAGTGGAAACCGAACACTTTAAACTCGCTAAAGCAACAAAAATAAATCAAATTAAGTGATAATGTGGATTGAAACACTTGAGGGAATTGTAAATTAAATCAAAAACAAGCTTTAAGATATGCGGGTGCTTCATATAAAATGCAACACTTTTTAGGAGGGTCCCTCTTATGGAGGGTGAAAATTGTTTTCTAGTCGATTGATTGATTGCGGTGGTAATGGATAAAAGAAAGATTGTCTTCAATATAAAACGAATAAATTTAAATTTGCATTAAACAGGTTTGAGTACAGAGTCGTTCTGTAAAAGTAGTTGCAATCAATAATTTATATTTATGTTAATGATGCAAAATGTTAAAAATATTTAAATCCGGCCATCAAATGTTATAAAAGTGCGAAATTTGATCATGTTATATAAAATAATAACAAAAAGTTATATATATATGATTATATTGATTATTTTATATATGTATTATATGATGTCAGATGATAATGGTTTTACTTATACCGTAAATAAAGAATTATTATTAAAGTATCAAAATCCGGCCATTAATTGTTACAAAAATGTCAAAAATGTTAAATAAACCCGAATTTCAATGAAAAATTGCAAACATTTTAGTGCAAAATTAAGCGATAAGTTTTAAAAAATATTTAAATCTGACTATTTAATGTTATAATAGTTATTTATGTTACAAGTTGTAAAATGATAGTGTTTTTTTAACGAGTCGCAAATTATAGATCGAGTTCGAAGAACGAGATCTATAATGCGACGAGTAAAAAAACACTCATTTTACACGTGTAACATACACTATTTTTTGCAATTTTGGAGTATAATCCGCAAGTTTCTGATAATTATTGTTTTTTTTTAAATTTTATTAGTACTAAAAAAAAGTGCTTACTTTTTTTCACTAGTGAAAAAAAGTAAGTAGTTATAACATCGAAAATGGCAACTGAAAAGTCAATATTATAGTTCAGAATTGCAAAAAAGTGCATAATTCAGTAATGATATTAAAAAAAACTTTAGAGAAGGTTTGGAATAACTTGAACATTTTTGGGAAAGCATAAAACTGTTAGAGAAGATATAAAAAAACTTAAATTATATTAAAAAATCAAAATTTTTTTAAGAGGAAATTTTGAAAAGATTTTATTCAACTTGAAAAATTAAAAAAAAAAAAACTTTAAAAATTTAGACAAGTTTTGGTCAGTCACGTTAACGTCAAGAAAACTGCAAGAGTTTGGAAACATTAAAGAAACCTTAAAAAACTTTTAGAAAGAGCTTTTTTTAAATAATTGTTAACAATTTTAAAACAATTCAACAGATTTGAAAATTTTGGATTATTTTTTACTCATTTTGAACACTTTTGGACAATTTTAAAACATATATGACAGTTTTAGAAAATATCATTATATTTGTATCTTTTTTACATTTAATAAACAACATAACATAACATAACATCAATAAACTTGAGAAAAAAAATTATCAATTTTGGAACATTTTTGAAAATTTTATAATTATTTTGACAATTATAGAACATTTTTAAACTTAATAATAATTTAGTAAATAAATTATGAAAACAATTTTATCTTTTTTGAAAATTTTGTATTTTTTTATTACTTTTTATACTAATAAATTTTTATTGGCATTTTAATGACATTTTGAAATAATAAAACTTATTAACAAGTTTAAAAAAAAAATTGAACATTTTTTACACTTTTGACGATTTTATTACATTATTGACAATTTCAAAACATTTTTGGACAATTTTGGAACATATTTGAAAATTCTAGAAAATATCAATTGACTTGAAAAAGATTTTTGACAATTTTGGTACATTTTTGAAACTTTTTTGACAATTTTATAACATTTTTGAGAATGTTAGAACAGTTTTGGAACATATTTGAAGATTTTGTAATATTTTTGACAATTTTAGAACATTTTTGAACTAATTTACATTTTTGACAATTTTTTAACGTTATGACAATTTTAAAACATTTTTCGACAATTTTGGAACATATTTGAAAATTCTAGAAAAGTATCAGTGGACTTAAGAAAGATTTTTGACAATTTTGGGACATTTTTACACTTTTGAAACTTTTTTGACAATTTTATAACATTTTTGACAATTTTAGAACATTTTTGACAATTTTAGAACATTTTTGAACAATTTTGAAACAAATTTGACAATTCTAGCAAATATTAACAGCTTTGAGAAAGATTTTTGACAATTTTGGAACATTTTTAAAGATTTTGTAATATTTCTGACAGGTTTAGAACATTTTTGAACTTATTTAAAAACACTATGGATACTTATATAACTTTTTTTAACTTTTTTGTCATTTTTAACAGTTTATAATACATATCAACAAATTTAAATAATATTTTTGACAATTTTAGAAATTTTTATACATTTTGAAAACATTTTTGACGATTCTATTACATTTTTGATAGTTTTAGAACATTATTGGACAATTTTGATAAATATTTGAGAACTCTAGAAAAATCAACAGATTTGAAAAAGATTTTTGACAGTTTTGGAACATATTGTAATTTTTTGACGATTTTAGAGCATTTTTACTAAATTGTAAAAACAATTTTGTCATTTTTACAACTTTGGTTATTTTTTCAACATTTTTGTTACTGATATAAATTTTTTGACAATTTTAGAAAATTGTTAGCATTTTTAAAACGTATGAACTGATTTAAAAAGATTTTTCACAATTTTATTAATTTTTGACAATTTTAGAACATATTTGACAATTCTAGAAAATATCAACAGATTTGAGAAAGATTTTTGACAATTTTAAAATTTTTTTTACACTTTTGAATTGTTTTTTCCAAAAAATGTTATTTTTGACAATGATAAAATATTTGACAATTTTGGAAAACATCAACAGACTTGACGAAACATTTTTGACAATTTTGAAATATTATTGACAAATTTGAAATATATCAAGGGACTTGCAGATAATTTTGAAACATTTTTGACAATTTAGAATCAATTTTTGACTATTTTGGATTTTTTTTTACACTTTTAATTTTATAACATTTTTGAAAATTTTAGAACATTTTTGAAAATTTTCGAACATTTTTGGACAATTTTGAAAAAATGTTGACAGTTTTAGAAAATATCAATGGACTTAAAAGAAAAAATTGTAAATTTTGGAACATTTTTGAGAATTTAGTAATATTTTTGACAATTTTAGAACTTTTTTTTATCTTATTTATTAAATTGAAAACAGTTTTATCATTTTTGACAATTTTAAATTTATTTTAACATTTTTTATACTGATATAATTTTTTTTGGCATTTCAATTACATTTTGTAATAATTGTTAGCAATTTTAACACGTATTAACAGGTTTGAAAAAGATTTTTAAACATTTTTTACATTTTTGACGATTTTATAACATTTTTGACAATTTTAAAACTTTTGAAACAATTTTGGAATGTATTTGAAATTTATAGAAAATATCAATCGACTTGAGAAAGATATTTGACAATTTTGGAACTTTTTTTACACTTTTGAAACCGTTTTGACAATTTTATAACATTTTTGACAATTTTAGAACATTTTTGGAAATTTTGGAACAAATTTGACAATTTTAGTATATATCAACAGCTTTGAGAAAAATTTTATGAAACAAAACTTTGACAGTTTTGGAACATATTCGAAAATTTTGTAATAGTTTTGACAATTTTAGAACATTTTTGAACTTTTTTAGTAAATTGTAAAAACAATTTTGTCATTTTTACAATTTAGGATGTTTTTTAAACATTTTTGATTCTGATCTTTTTGACAATTTTAGAAAATTGTTGAAATTTTTAAAACGTATGAACATATTTAAAAAGATTTTTGACAACTTTGGAACGTTTTTTACACTTTTGACAATTTTATAAAAAATGTTATTTTTGACAATGTTAAAACGTTTGACAATTTTGGAATACATCAACAGACTTGACATTTTGGAATATTATTGACAAATTTAAAATATATCAAAGGACTTGAGGATAATTTTTGACAATTTTCAAACACTTTTGACAATTTTGAAACATTTTTGACAATTTAGAATTATTTTTGACAATTTTAGAACATTTTTTTAAAACACATTCAATTTCATAACATTTTTGACAATTTTAGAACATTTTTTGACAATTTTAAAACATATTTGACAGTTTTAAAAAATATCAGTAAACTTGAGAAAAAAATTTGTTAATTTTGGAACATTTTTGAAAACTTAATAATATTTTTGACAATTATAGATCATTTTTGAACTTATTTACTAAATTATGAAAACAATTTTATTATTTTTGACAATTTTGAATTTTTTTTATACTGTTAATTTTTTTTGACATTTTAATGGCATTTTTAACAATTTGAAATAATTGTTTAACAGTTTTAAAACGTATTAACAGGTTTGAAAAAGATTTTTGAACATTTTTGACGATTTTGTGACATTTTTGATAATTTTAAAACATTTTTTGGACAATTTTGGAACATATTTAAAAGTTCTAGAAAAGTATCAGTAGACTTGAGAAAGATTTTTGACAATTTTGGGACATTTTTACATTTGTTTGAAACTTTTTTGACAAATTTAAAACATTTTTGGACGATTTTAGAACAAATTTGGCAATTCTAGCAAATATCAACAGCTTTGAGAATTTTTTTGACAGTTTTAGAACATTTTTGAACTTATTTAAAAACACTTTTAAAACTGACAAATTTTTTTTTACTCTTTAATGACTTTTTTACCAATTTTATCATCAACAGATTTGAATAAGATTATTGACAGTTTTGGAAATTTTTATACATTTATGACGATTCTATACAATTTTTAATAGTTTAGAACATTTTTAGACAATTTTGAAACATTTTTGACAATTTTGAAACATGTTTTACAATCTTGGAGTTTAAAAATAAAATTTACAACATCTTTGACAGTTTTGGAACATTTTATACATTTTTGACAATTTTGTAGCATTTTTGAGAGTTTTCGAACATTTTTGGACAATATCAACAGATATGAAAAAGATTTTTGACAGTTTTGGAACATATTCAAAGATTTTGTAATATTTTTCACAATTTTAGAACATTTTTGAACTTATTTACTAAATTGTAAAAACAATTTTTTCATTTTTACAATTTTGGACATTTTTTGACATTTTTGATAATAAATTTTTTGACAATTTTAAAAAATTGTTGACATTTTTAAAACGTATGAACTGATTTTAAAATTTTTTTGACAATTTTGGAACATTTTTTACACTTTTGAATTGTTTTTGTCAAAAAATGTTTTTTTTTTTGACGATGTTAAAATGTTTTACTATTTCGGAAAACATCAACAGACTTGACAAAACATTTTGGACAATTTTGGAATATTATTGACAAATTTAAAATATATCAAAGGACTTGCGGACAATTTTTGACAATTTTGAAACACTTTTGACAATTTTGAAACATTTTTAACAATTTTGAAACATTTTTGTCAATTTTGAAACACTTTTGACAATTTTGAAATAAAAAAAATGTTACAACAATTTTGACAGTTTTGGAACATTTTCGACATTTGAAGAAAACACCACAAAAAAGAGTCTCACAAACAGTAACGTAGCTATCTGTAAGCAAGGGTCTGCAATGCAGACTAACAAAAATACAGTGCTTTCTTAATGCCTATTTCAAAACCTGCAAAGATTTTGTTATTTTTGACATTTCGTAAATAGAATTTGGCATTTTATGACGGATTTTGTTTTTTTATAATATTTTTTAACATAAGACACGATCGCAATAAAACAAAACAAATATTCTCCTCTTACTCAGAGAGATATGCAATTTTTATTCGTTTTTTTTTACCTTGTTGATATAGTGGGCGCAAACTGAAAATGTACAGTTTTTTTTAACATCTAAAAGGACGGGGCAAAATATTTGTAATTTGCAGTGCCCTGTCTACATACTTTAGGTGCAATTGACTAATATTTAAAACAATTTCAAGAATTAATAACAAAGATATATGACGTTAAAGCACGGTGTGGTGGTTGGGAGGTTTAGCGTGCATTGCGTCAATTATATAAAATAATTAAATCCGGTTTTTAAAAGTATTAATCTAACCTTTAAAATTGTAAATTTGACTTTTAAAAGTGTAAATCCGGCCTTGAAACATAAAAATATTGTTAAAAGCAACAAATTTTGCATTCAAAACTGTAAATTTGGCTTTAAATAAAAGTATAAATCCGGTTTTTAAAATTGAAAATTTTACTTTTAAAGGTGTAACTTTGGTTTTAAAACATAAAAATATTGTTAAAAAGTAACAAAATCCATTTATAAACTGTTAAAAAATGCTTTTTTATAACATTTAAAATTGGTCTTAAAACTTCAAAATATTGTTTGAAATTACTAAAATGTGGCAATAAAATCTCAAAAGTAACAAATTACGGCTATTTAACATGAAAATATTGTTAAAAAGCACCAAATTTCAGTCAGAAATTGTTAAAAAAATCTAAAAAATATATAAAATTTCAAAAATAGCAAAATCTGGTTATAAAATATCAAAATAATGTTAGAAAGATTTAAAACCTAATTATAAACTGTCAAAAAGTGTAAAATTTTATTTGTAAAGTGTAAAAATTTTGTCAAAAAATATTAAAGTTTACGAATAGTGCAGGTTTATAACAGTTTATGTTAAAAACCTGCACTATTTGACTTATAAAAAGGCAAAAATAGCAAAATTTTGTTATAAAATATTAAAAAAACGGTTAAAAAGTGCAACATTTTGTTAATAAAATTTCAAAAACAGCTAAATTTGGTCTAGAAATTAAAAAAAAAAATGTGAAGTAATAGAACACTTGGGTGGGTGAGTGGGTCACAGTATAAAAGCTATGCGTCCACAATTTCAACTTTGTATCAACCTACCCACCCAGTCAAGCGTTAGTTATCAAGGGATTCATTGTTAAACAGTTTTCTGATGTCTAATTGACAAAGACAAGAGATGGGAGAAACAATGATTTGGGTGGGTAGGAGGGTCAGAGTAGAAGAAACTACTCGCCCACAATTTTAACTTGGTTTCCGCCTACCCACCTTAACGTTAGTTATCAAGGGATTTATTGATAAACAGTTCTGTGAAGTCTAATTGACAATTGACATTTATTGTCTTGTACGTAATAGCTACTAGAACACAAGAGGTGGGAGAAGTAATAGATGTTTTGATGGCTATGTTTGTATAAATGAAAAATATTCAATTTCTTGAAGACGAACACTTGGGTGGGTCACTTTAGATCTTGGTAAAGAGTCAGTAGTTTGGATTGGAGTGGCCCATCCACCTACACAAGTGTTAGTTATCAAAAGGTTGGATCACAATCTTCTCTTGTGACAAAATTACTTCTGATGCTTGCAGAAAGGTCATATATTTAATCTTTTGATGACATTTGGGTGGATGGGTGGGACACTCTATAGCATAATAACAAATCAATAGTTTGAATTGGAGTAGCCCACCCACCTACTGAAGTGTTAGTTATCAAAAGGTTGGATCACGACCTTATCTTGTGACAAAATAATTTTTGATGCTCGCAGAGAAGTTAAATATTTAATCTCTTGATAACGAAAACTTGGGTGGGTGGCTGGGTTACTCCATAGCATGATAACGAGTTAATAGTTTAGATAGGAATGGTCCACCTACCTACCCAAGTGTTAGTTATCAAAATGTTAGTTTACAAATAAATTGGTTTTGTGTGCAAATTCTATGCAATAAATAGAATTTCTGTGCAATTCAAGATGAATTTTATAAAATTTATTATTTTTGTGTAAATTTTCATGCAATAAATCAATTATTTTCTGCTTATTTTATGCAATAAAAGTGTTTTCTATGCGTTTTATAATAAGTTTTATGAGACAAATCAGGTTTTTGTGCAAATGAGCAAATTTAAAGCCACAATAAACCAAAAAAGTAAGTCATCACAAAAAATATTAACTTCAAAATCTTGACTAACATTTTTTTCAAAGAAATCAAAGACTAATTGGAATATCAGAATGCAACTTCATTCAGAATAAAATAAATAAACTGCGATCTACAGACACTAGCTAACGTTTTTGAGATCTAACGCAAAACATTGAGAGTAAGTTTTGAAAAAAAAAATACTTTTTACTTACTACAAAAAAATTATTCGTACATTTACTCTTTCTTTCTTGGTTGATGCCGGAAATAAAAACTTGTCTGGATCTACATTCCCAAAGCAAAAAGCTTCTACCACCCTAGCCACGGTTTAAGAACAGATCAAAAAGTAAAAAATGCGTTTTTTTATACTATCTATTTATTTATTTTTTTTTTAAGATGACCCCGTTTACACCTAAAAATTGCTTTGTTCAGACCCCTGGTAATCACACATATTGAACTAGACTCAGTTTGAACAAAAAATATTTTATATGATTATGTTATTTATGAAAAATAAAACTAACAGTTAAGCTTTAGTGTTCTGCTTAGTTCAGTTTGTACAAAAGATTATATTTGTTTGGACGCAGAATTGTGTTAGTATTGAAAGATAAAACACATAAAGATACTTTGAAATAAAAACGCAATTTTTGCAGTTAACAAAGTTTTTTTAAATCATTTTTTTTTTAATTCACATTTCTGGATAAAATAATTTGAGACAAGTAAACAGACGCAGTTATTCTTGAGAGTAAGCATTAATATCATAAATGCAAATTTTTAGGTGTTAGAGAGCAGAAAAATTACTTTAAGACAGGTATATGCAATTGATTTTGCAGTTAACTATTTTTTTTAACTAAATCTCAAAGGTCAAAAATTCCAAAAGTTTGTTGTAAATTTTAATTTTTAATACAGATTATTGGGTTTTCGACAATTTTTTTTGCAGATTATCATAAAAACGTTAACTCGCCCACAAATAAAACTTTGTTTCTATCCACCCACCCACCCAAGCGTTAGTTATCAAGAGTTTTATTGTTAAAGATTTTTCTCATATCTAAAACCAAACACACAAGAAGTGGGATCAAGAATAGATCCTTTGATGACTAACACTTGGATGAGTGAGTGGGTCACAGTAAAAAAAATAACTTGCCTACAAATTAAACTTTGTTTCCCCCCCCCCCCCTCACTCAAGCGTTACTTATAAAGGGTTTAATTGTTGAACAATTCTCTCATATCTAAAACCAAACACAGAAGAAGTGGGACCAAGATTAGATCCTTTGATGACTAACACTTAGGGAAGTGGGTGGGTCACAATAAAAAAAAAAAGAACTCGCCCACAAATTAAACTTTGTTCCCACCTACCCACCTAAGCGTTACTTATCAAGAGTTTGAATAATTCTTTCATATCTAAAACCAAACACATAAGAAGTGGGACTAAGAATAGATCCTTTGATGACTAACACTTAGGCTAGTGGGTGGGTAACAATAAAAAAAAGAACTCGCCCACAAATTAAACTTTGTTTATTGCTCAATTTTTTTATGAAATTTACAAGATAAAAATTTGTTATGCTATAAATAAGTTTTTTGTGCTCATTTTATGCTATAATTGAGTTTTCTTGACAATTTATAATGAGTTTCACAAGACAAGTTGATTGCTCAAATTTGTTACAATAAATCAGTTTTGTGGGCTGATTTCATGCAATAAATTAGTTTTTGAGCTAATTTTATGCCACAAATCAGGATTGTTTACTAATTTTGTGCAATAAATGGGTTTTCTAGATAACTCGGTTTTTTGTTCAAATTTTATGCTTAATTTTGTAACAATTTTATGCATTAGATGTGTTTCTAGATGATTTATAAGTGATAAGTTTTATTAAATATATTGATTTTGTGTGCAAATTGGTATTTCTGTGCAATTTATAATAAATTTGATTAGATAAATCAGTTTTTTGTGTACATATATATATTAGGGTGTCCGTTATTTATTCCGATTTAGATATTCTAAATTTTTGTTGCTAATTTGATTCTTTGGTACTAAAAAGTACTACATGATTTTTTTCAGATTTTTTAGATGTCCGGAAAGCGTGCCTGTAGACGGTTTTTACCCTCATTTAAATAACATAGAAAAAAGATTTTTTTTTTCATTACGATAAATAAAAAAAATTAATAGTACTATCGTTTATGATTTTTGTGGTCACAAAACGCTGTCTGAACGACAAAATATGTAAAAAAATATCGAAAATACGTGATTTAAGTATAGACCAGTGCAATTTGCTCTACATTTTTTTCTAATTAGACATTTAAATATCAAAGTATTAACATCAGAATCGTAATCTATGAAAAATTTCTTATCAAATTCATACATCACTTACCAAAATTTGACCTGAAAAATCGTTCTTACAAATTTTAAATAAATAAAATAAAAATGTTTTTATTTATTATGTTCAAATATAAATTTTTAATGCATCGAAACATTTGAGCACCACATCATTAATGTTTATTTTTTTTTAATCAGACCCTAATTAAATAAATATAAATAATACATTATTACAAAATCAAACAAATTTATAAATCTGAATAAAAAATAAAAACTTTTTTGTTCATTTTATTAAAATTAATATTGAAATTACTGAAAGTTATTTATTTTTATTATTTTTATCTAAATCTAATATTAATAGTATGGACTTATATTCTTGTTTTTTTATGTAACATTGTTTGTTTATCAGCATTCGGAAATTTAGTCGTGTATTCTTTGAATTTTTTTTTTCCTTGTAGATACGATTTTTCATTTGACCACTTTTCTACGTCAACAGTTAAAAATTCTGTATTGATTTTAAATTGATCAAAAAACTTTTTTGAATTACAATTTATAAAGTAATCGATGTCTTTACCTTTAAAATTTTTCATATCACTAAAATTGTTGACGTAATAACGTTTTAACGAGTCAACTCTGTGATCAATATTCAAATTGACTACCATCTTTTTTTTTATATCGTTGGCAATCGATTAATCAAAAAAAGCAATTCCGCAACTTTCAGCAGATAGATACCATAAATGATTGTGGAATTTATTTAATGCTGCATCAGCAGCTGTATGTAGCATCTACGTTTTTAAACTCCGCAAGTTTCTTGATAAATTTAAGATCGTTATTAGCTGCATAAATACATCACAAATTCCAAATTTATACTTTGTTTGATCAATTTTTGACCAAAAAGCTTGAAATTGCTTGAATAAAGCTACATTAGGTCCATTTGTACCAGGCAATTTTAAGACAAACACTCCAGATAAACATAATTCAAATATATGGTGGCGACAAGGTAGATATAATAAGTCTTTACCTAGACGTTGTTCCAATAAGACTGCAGCTCCATTATATTGTCCTAAATTTGAAGCAGTCGTATCACAGCATAAAGCTTCGATGTCATTAATTAGTTCCTAGTCCACAAGAGTGTCAAAAATAGAATTAGCTTGGGTTATACCTTTACTATTCTCCAAAGCTGGAACATTTAACAACTTTTCTTTACCTTGTCTTGAAATAATTATAGGTAATCTATTTATCTGCTTGCACATAATCCTATCGGATATAAGTTTGCCATCCCAGTGCAATACTGAGCCACTGAATTCTCTCTCGTAGTATAAAAAAAAATATTTTAATATTTCACGATTATTCGGTAATTTTGAAGTAGAAAAAATTGGCAATTTATTAATTAAATAAATATTATTTTGTGACTCGGACATATTAAACTTATAACTTTTTCTTTGACACTTGTGATTTATGCCTTTGTTTTATTTTTTGTAGGTTGTCGTAAGGTTTACACACATATATGATTTTATTTTTAATATACGGTCACGTCACGTGATAGAGACTGAAGTACAACATGAAATTACGCGCGCAATATTTCGATATGTTATTTATCAATTACGCATGCGATATCAAAAACTTTTATTATTTGTCAGTATTTAGCTTTACTTTGTTTAACAAAACAATCATGGAATTTTTGTTGAAAAATCTATCAATTTTAAGAATAAGTCTTATTAATACCATCAAATACAAAATGCTTAAAGTTTAAAGAAATAAAGATTTATTTAATTTATTACTAATTTTAAAAACAGCTAAAAATTGATTTTCGTATTGCGATATTTGTTTTTGACAGGAAATTTTCCGTAAAATATGATTTTGATGATGATAGATTGATATTCAAATGTCTAATCAGAAAAAAATGCAAAAGATTTAGAGTAAATTGCATTAAATCACGTATTTTTGATATTTTTTTACAGTTTTTGTCGTTCAGAAGTGTTTTGTGACCACGAAAATAAAAAATTCGTAATCTACGTAAAATTTTACATCGATTATGATATGTTAAATATTTCCAATTTTTATTTATAGTATTGAAAACAACAAGATAAAATTACATTTTTCCATGTTATTTAAATGAGGTTAAAACCGGTCTACAGGCACGCTTTCCGGACATCTGAAAAATCTGAAAAAATTCATGTAGTACTTTTTAGTACCAAAGAATCAAATTAGCAACAAAAATTTAGAATATCTAAATCGGAATAAATAACGGACACCCTAATATATATATATATATATATATATATATGTATATATATATATATATATATATATATATATATATATTTTTAGTGCAAATTTTATGCAATAAATTAGTTTTTTGTGCTAATTGTATGATGTTTATATTAAGTTTTATAAAACAAAACAGTTTTTTTTTGTGCAAATATCATCTATAAAATGAGTTTTTGTGCAATTTAAGATTAGTTTAATAAAATTCAGTTTTTTGTGCAATTTTTAAGCAAAAAATCAGGTAATTTGATACAATAAATATGATTTTTAGACGATTTATGATAAGTTTTATGAGACTAATAAGTTTTTTGTGCAAATTTGATGCAATAAATTAGTTTTGTGTCTTAATTTCATTAAATACATTATTTTTTGTGCTAATTTTATTCAACAAATTATGTTTTTGTGCTTATTTTATAAAATAAAGCAATTTATGATGAGTTAGATGAATCGGTTTTTTGTTTAAATTTCATGCATAAAATACGGATTTTGTGCAAACTTTATGCAATAAATTTATTTTGAGGCAACTTATCATCTGTTTCATATAATAAATCGGTTTTGTGTAATAATTCCAAGTAATAAATGGTATTTTTGTTCAATTTGTGATAAATTTTATAAGATGAATCAGTTTTTTGTGCAATTTTTAAGCATAAAATATTTTGAAATGTCTACTCACCCGTTCGAGTGTTTGTTATTTATGAATTGTAAGTTTCTCTTCTCTGCAAGTGTTAAAAGTCACAGGAGGAGAATGTAATATTTAATCTCTTCATGACCAACGCTTGGGAGGGTCACTCCAAACTATAATTATCAGCAAGTACTCTGAGTTGGAGTGCCTACCTACCCGTTCGAGTGTTGTTATCAATAAATTAGAAGTTTTTTTCTTTCTGCTTGTGTTAAAAGTTTTTTAGTCAAAGTAGGAGGAGGTGATATTTAATCTCTTGATAACGAACACTTGGGCGGGTAATTCTAGACTTTATTTATCAGCGAATACTTTGAGTCTACCTGTCCGCCTGAGTGTTTGTTTCCAAACAATTGAAAGTTTCTTCCTTTGGCATGTGTTATAAGTTTTTTAGCTAGAGGAAGAGATCGTAAATCCAATCTCTTTATGACCAATACTTGGGCGGGTGGATGGGTCGTTCCAGATCATAAGTACTAGCACATATGCTGAGCTGGAATGCCAACATACACGCCTAAAAGTTTGTTAACAAAAAATTGAAAATTTTCTTTGCAAATGTCATATAAAATACAAAAAAAAAATATTTTTTTTTATGTTTTCAAAAACATTTGATGACAGTTCTCAAACATATTTTGTGACAGTTTAGGGCAAGCTTATAAAACTTTTTGATTGTCTTAATCTATTTGTCATAATCTCAGGGAACCTTTTATAAAACCATAAAAAAGTTTAGCAATTGCCAAACAAACTTTTTATGATTTCTAAAAAACATTTTATAATAGATTATATTATATTTTAGATAAAATGAAAATTTGACCAAAAACTATTAAAAAATTTGAAATTTTATTTATAAAATGTCAGAATTAGCAAATTTTAGTCATAAAACATCAAAGTATTGTTGGAAAGCATTAGATCCTGCTAATTTTTTTTAACGAAATTTCAAAAATTGCAAAATTTGGCTTAAAAATAACAAAATTTTGTTTATGGAATGTTAAAAATAGCAGAATCCAGCTATAAAGTATAATAAATATTGTTTGAAAGTTTTAAAATTTACCATAAACTGTTTAAAACAAAAACCTTTTATTTAAAAAAAATTGTATCAAGCATTAAAATATTTTAAAGAACCAAAAAACGGTCAAAAAGTGCAAAATTTACATTCTCATTTTACATTCAGTATTTTTTACAGTTTTATTACATTTTGACGGGCGGATTTGGACTTTTCTACGGCCGATAATAAGCACGATCCTAACTATTTTCCATGTGGAATTGTTTGTTTGGTGTTTAGCTTTTTTGAACGTTGCAGAATGTGTATTTGTAAAAGTTTATGTTGAAAAATAGGCATTTTTACCTAATTTTGCAGTTTTTTGAGTTTAGACTTCTAAAACTCAAATACACAAAACAAATTTACATTTTCTAACTAATTTACATCAAAATAAGTCTACTTCGGTGGTTAACCGAGACCAAAAAAGTTTTTTTTGGGTTTTGGTGCGTATTGAAAACGCAAAATTTTGATCAATTTTACTATTTTTTTGTTAAACTGCGATTTTTAAACGAAAAGTGTTAAAAAACGACAAAAAACTGATAAGTAGAGTACTAATAACTTATAGAAATGGAAAAAAACTAAAGCAAGTTCTGCTCTAGTCAGTTTGAAATGGAATTGCCTATATTATAAATTAAAAAAATTGTTTGCTATGGTTGAATAATTTTAATTTTCAATAACAAACACTTATGTGGCTGGGCGGGCCATAATTAGTTGATTAGTATGGGTCAAATTTGATTTTTTGCAATCAATTGTGAATTTCTTATCCGCTTTCGCTTCACGATTGATTGATTAACTTTAACTATCCTATTATTCTAAAATTAATTTAAAAACACAATTTTATTTCCCATTAAATATTTCCTTACAAAAAATTGATATTGTTGACGAAATAAATTCTCGAACAATGCGACTGCAATTCCATTTTAGAAAATGTCATTGAAAGTTTGTAATCCTACGAGAGAGAAGAGCTGGCTAGAGTAATGCAATGCCATTCCTTAAGTCTTGTAAAAATGATGTCGTGACGAGGGATAGTTTGTATCAGGTGCTAAATACAAGACACATAATAAGTTCCGTTTGGGGAACGGGCTGCGCACCATTAATCTTCTTCCCTTATACACAAAAGCATCAAATTAGACAAAAATAAATTGTTACTTCAACGGATTTCAGGATTCCTGCATTTATAAGGATTAGCATCCCGAGCGTCCATGCTGTTGCTTTTATTTTTAAAACAAAATGTGATTTAGGTGCATAAAGAGCAATTGTGACCATATAATTTTTGCTATTGTGATCACGATGCCCTCGAGTCGTGCATGAAATGTTAACTGCTTTATCATGGCACATCGCACTTTCAATTATGCCTACACATAACACTCTTTTGTGGAAAAATATTAATATATTTATGTTTATAGTTATAATATTAACCTACATGCATAATCTAGATTCAATGTTTCTCAATCGCAATTATTATTCCGCAACACTATTTTTATTCGATGCGTCTTGAGATGTTCTTTCTAGGCGTGACTGTTAAGCACGATGCGCCAATCTAAGGGAAACAATGCAAAATGTCAGGCGACGAGGAGCGGTCATCTCGCAATGAGCTTGCTTAGATATTGTTAAGCAAGCAAATGCGACGGACTGTAACCGTTTATTAACTTGGGTGCAGAATAATTCAGAATATCCAGGACAGTAGATAAAGGTCAACATTTTATTACGCGTTAATTATTATTTGCGAGAAAATTATATATTTGGTATCATTTAGTTAATCGTTCATGCATGAAAATGTAATATTTTATCTTATAATATTCTGTGCTCTCTGAAGTATCGTTGCTAAAAAATATATAATTCCCCCACGTGCCGTATCTGTATGTGACAGTTTTCCAGCCACGGAGTAAAACAATGGGCACTTCCTGATTGACATTCGATGGAATCCGAGTAGGAATGATTGGATCCCTCACCCACACACAGTCTGATTTGACCTTTTTTTTATTATTTCTTTAAAAATAAATTCACCTTCTTTCCACTCAGAAAAAATATAAAAAATAATACTGTCAGGATATAATTCATAAATGTGTGGAAAGCGCTTTAGAAGGAAAATATTATTTTTGTGTAAAAAGTATTAATATTTGATTCGTTTCTCTATATAGCAAATATTGATCCTGTAGCAAATTGTGCAGGTAGAAATTAATAGGGGGAAAGGGGATGTATGGTGGTTGGAATGGGGCACAGTCTTATGTAATTTGTGCTGCACATTAAACTTAACTATTAATACGGAGCCTCCGGGGCCATTGTTTGAACTTACAACTTTAATAAAGTAGAAGTAAAATGAAGAGAAGCTTTTTGGTTTGATGTCTGGATTTGGATCATTTGTTAATTTTCATTCATGTGGTGAAAATTAAAAAAATATTCATTAATAGATAAGTTAGAATTTCTAGTGGCGTATAGAAGCAATTTGTTTAAATATTTATTTAACTTAAGAAATTTAAGAAATGTGGGATCCAAAATTTTTGTTTGAATGTTGATTTATTATTGTTTTGTATAAAACTGATTTCAGCATATTTTGCGGTTGAAAATAATTATCAAATATGTTTTTGGTAGCCTTCCAGTTTAAACTATTTGTTCGCAATCATGAACTGCAGTACCCTACCTACTTGCTAAAGTGTTAGTAGTCTCTAATTTTGATATATTTTTTGTAATAAAATGGTATTTGAAACAAATTTTGATAAAATTTATGGAAAAATGGGATTTTGTCTAATTTTTGATGAATTTTGTGACATAAATAGTTTTTTTGAGCAATTTGTGAGTATTTGCTTGCAATAAAATAGTTTTGAAGCAATTGTCAATCAATTTTATGCAACAAATATGTTAAGTTAGCGATATTTGTTTTTTGTGTGCTTTTTAAATGAATTTTATGCAACAAAAGATATTTCCGGACAATTTTTGATATATTTGATTTAGAATTTTTTGTTTTATGTGTGCAATTTTTGAAAAATCTTGTGCAACAATTTTTTTTTGGAATGGCTTTTGATCAATTTAGTTTATTAAGTGAGTTTTTTGCCCGATTTTTAATATATTTTTTGTAATCAAATATTTCGTTCAATAAAAATGTTTTTTGCGCGATCTTTGGTATATTTTTTGTAATTAAATTGATTATGAAGTAAATTTTTGCTACAAATCGGTTATTTGCATTTTTTGACATTATTCTTTACCAAATTTTAATTAATTTTATGGTTTTTAAGCGGTTTTTGCTTTTTTTCTTGCAAGAAAATAAATTTGAATCAGTTGACATTTAATTTTATGCAACAAATAAGTATTTACTAAAGTTTTATGAGTGATTTTTGATAAATATTTTGTAATAAATTGATCTTACGCCTTAATGTTTGTAAAGTTTCTTGTTTTTTGTGTAATTGGAATTAATTTTGTGCAATTAATAGATTTTTGTGCAATTTTTGATCGGTTTTGTCTAATAAAAATGTTTTTGAACGATTTTTTTATAAATTTTTTGTAATAAAATTGTCTTTGAAACAAATTTTGATGATTTTTTGCTTTACGCAATATTAGTTTTTTATTGTGTTTTTTCTGATTAATTTATTCAAAAATTGTTTTTTTTTTAGTAATCTTTGATGTTTCTTGTTTTGTTTGTAGATTTTTTGTACAGTTTTGTGCCATAAATAAGTTTTCTGGCCGATTTTTGATACTTTGTTTTTTTTTAATACAAGTAAAGTAAAAAATTGTTACTGAGTAAATGTGAATTGGCAGTTTTAGTAATTTTTGATTGATTTTATTAAATTTTAATGAATGAATATTACATGCAGCAAATAGGTTTCTTACGCGATTTGTTTGCCTTAATTGCTTTTAAGCACGATATATCAATTTTTTAAAATAAATTTATTTTTGTAATTAATTTTTTTTTTCTACAGTTTTTGATAAGTTACTTAAAATTAATGAGTTTTCTACACAACTTAGCATATTTTCATGCTTTTAATACATTGTATGTACGATTGTTGTTTTTTTTTTTTTCATATTTTTTTTTTTTTATTTTTTTATGCAACACATGAGTTTTTTACTTAAAGTAGTAACTTTTTTATACAATCGTATGTTGAATTTTAGACTTTTAGTAATTAAATGTGGAATAAAACAAATTATTATTAATTGATGTAGTAAATATAAAAATTACAAGAAAGTTGAATTTCTATTCAAAAGTTTTTTTAATTTTTTTTTTTTAATTTTTTAATTGCAAATTTTAGACTTCAATTAATAAATGTAAAATAAAACAAAACAAATTAAGGAATTTTATTGTAATTTCTTTTACATAATTGTTAATCAATGCTTTAATTATAAAAGTTAAGAGAAAGTTAAATTTTTATTTAGAAGTATTTATTTATTTTTTTCATTAATTCAATTGCGAGTTGCGGCCACTCTATTAAAAACTATTATCCCGTTACTATCTATATATACTATCTTGAGTGACCAATTCACCCGCCTAAGTGTTTGTTTTCTGAACGGATCTCAGAAGTCATTTTATCACATGAAAAATCACTACTTTCTCATGTGATAAAATGACTTCCAACCTTTTGATTACAAACACAGGAGTGGGTGGGTGGGCCACTCCATTCTAACCTATTGGTTTGTTACTATGTTTTGGAATGAATGTCGTGATCCAACCTTCTGATAACTAACACTTGGGTGGGTGGGTGGGTGGGCCACTCTATTTTAAACTATTGGCCCGTTACTGTGTTCTGGAGTGACTGAGTGTGTTTTGTGCGGATGTTAGAAGTCATTTTTTTACAATAGAGGGTCGTGATCTAACCTTTTGATAACTAACATTTGGGCGGGTGGGTGGACCACTTTATTTTAAATTATTAGCCTGTTACTATGTTTTAGAGTGACCCAACCACCCGCTCTAGTGTTTGCTATAAAAAAAAATGTCTTTTGTGCTGACGTTAAAAGTCAATCTGTCACAAGAGAAGGTTGTGATGTAACCTTTTAATAAATAACACTTGGGTGGGCGGGTGGGCCACTCTATTCTAAGTTATTGGTAGGTTTTTATGTTCTGGAGTGACTCACCCACTAGCGCAAGTGTTTGTCAAAAAACAAATTGTTTGTCTTCTGTACGGACATTCGAAGTCATTTTGTTACAAAAGAAAGTTTTGATTCAACTTTTTAATAACTAACATTCGGGTGGGTGGGTGGGTTACTCTATTCCAAACTATTGGCTTGTTCTTTACAGTGATATCACTCTAGCTTAAGTCTTTGTCATCAAAAAAATTATTGTTTGTTGTCTGTGCGGACGTCAGAAGTCATTTTGTCACAAGAGAAGTTTGTGATCTATTTTTTTCATAAGTAACACTTGGGTGGGTGGGTGGGCCACTCCATTCTAAATTATTGGTTTGTTACTGTACTTTGGAGTAGCCCACTTACCCGCCCTAGTGTTTGTCATTAAAAAAACTATTGTTTGTCCTTTGTGAGGACGTCAGAAGTCATTTTGTTACAAGAAGAGGTTGTGATCCAATTTTTTGATAACTAACACTTGGGTGGGTGGATGGGCCACTTTATTCCAAACTATTGGCTCGTTACTATGCTGTGGAGTGACCCACTTACCCGCTCCAGTGTTTGCCATTAAAAAAACATTTTTTGTCTTTTGTGCGGAAGTCAGAAGTCATTTTGTCACAAGAGAAGGTTGTGATCTAATTTTTTGATAATTAACATTTGGGTGTGCTACTCTATTCCAAACTATTGGCTTGTCACTATGTTTCAGAGTGACCCACCTACCCGCCCAAGTATTTGTCATTAAAATAAAATTGTTTGTTTTCTGTGCGGACGTCAAAAGTCATTTTGTCACAAGAGAAGTTTGTGATCCAATTTTTTGATAACTAACACTTGGGTGGGTGGATGAGCCACTCCCATTCAAATTATTAGCTCGTTACTAGGTTTTGGAGTGACCCACCCACCTGCCCAAGTGTTTGTCATTAAAAAAGTTTTTATTTGTTTTCTTTGCGGACGTCTGAATTATTTTGTCACAAGAGAAGGTCGTTAACTCACATTTGAGTGGGTGGGTGGATTACTCCATTCCGAACTATTGGCTTGTTACTATGTTTTAGAGTGCCTTACTCACTCATCCAAGTGTGAGTTTCTTGTAATAAAATGGTTTTTAAGCAATATTTAATAAATTAAATGCTATCAATAGGTATTTACTTGGATTTGTTGCTTTTTTTATAGTTTTTTTTTTAATAAAATCTACAAAACAAATAGTTTTTTTGGACAATTTTTGATAAATTTTGAGTAATAAATATGTTTTCTGAGCGATACTTAATAAATTCTATGCAACAAATGGATATTACGGGCAAAGTTAGTAGAATTTCTTTTTCTTTTGTACAACTTTTGATGAATTTTGGGCAACTTATTAATTTTTTGTAATAAAATGGTTTTTAAATCAAATTTTAATAAAGGTTATGGAACAAATAGGATTTCTGAACGGTTTTGCATTCTTTTTATAAAAGCAATATTTTTTAAGCCTATTTTTTTAAGCGATTTTTGAGTAATTGCTTGCAATAAAATTGTTTTGAAGCAGTTGTCAGTTGATATTTGTTTTAATTTTTTTAATATTTTTTTTTATGGGCAATTTTTGATGAATTTAAAGTAGTGAATAGGTTTTCTGAGCGCTATTTAATAAATGTGGTGCAACAAATTGGTCTTACCGACAATGTTTGTAGAATTTCTTGTTCTTTTGTGCAGGAAATAGGCTTTCTGCGTGATTTTTGATCAATTTTGTTCAATAAAAATGTTTTTTGAACGATTTTTTATATAGTTTTTTTAATAAAATGGTCTTTGAAGTAAATTTTTGCTACAAATAGGTTTTTTGCATTTTTGTAACAATATTTTTTACCAAATTTTGTGTAATTTCTGATAATTTTTGTGCTATAAATTATATTTTAAGCAATTTTTCCTTATTTTTTTTCAACAAAACAAATTTGAAGGAGTTGCTATTTAATTTTATGCAACAAATAAGTATTTATCACTCGATATTTGTTTTATTTGTGCTTTTGTTAATAAATTTTATGCAATAAAATATGTTTTTGTGCGATTTTTGATAAATTGTTTGTAATAAAATAGTATTTAAAGCAATTTTTGATAAAATTTATGCAACAAATAGGTTTTAATGCGATATTTTTCTTGTTTTACGCGATATAAATTTTTTGTGCAATTTTTTATCGATTTGTCCAACAAATTGCTTTTTTGAGCATTTTTTTTTTTATTTTGTGCATATTTTTATTAAGTTTTTGAAATAAATGAGTTTTATTAGCGATTCGTGACGCATTTCACAAAATAAAATAGTTTTTGAAACAAATTTTGAAAAAATCTGGGCTACAAAAGAGTGTTTTTTATAGATTTTTTTGTTTTCCTTTTTTGCAAATTGGATTTTTGCTTTTTTTTTGACTTGCCCAAGTCTTTGTGATTAAAAAATGTATTATATCAATTATCTCTTGTGTTCTAAGCTGCTATTCTTAGCAAGACAATGATTGTCAATTTTTAGGAGTGTAACAGATGATTAGTTTACAATAAATGTTTTGATGACGAACGCTTGGGTGGGTGGCCAAGAACCAAGTTTAATTTGTGGGCGGATAGTTTCTTCTACTTTGACAGAAAATGTTGTTTAAGATTTATCTTTTATCTTAAACAACATTTTCTGTCAAAGTATTAAATAGTTTTTGTAAGAATCAAATTAAATGAAAACAGCAAAATTCTTACGGATTCGGTTATACAACAAAAACAAATTTTCTAACTGCTACTAGTCGGACGATTTTAATAACATAGCACAATTTGTTATTTAAAAAATTGAAACATTGATAGACAATACATTTAGTTTATTTTTTAATTTAGATACTAGTTTATGGTAAAAAGCCGGCCATCAATATAATTTGAAATAATCTTTAAATTAATTTGAAAATACAATATTTTGATAAGGCCGTGTGATCTTTTTAACATTAAATGATTCATTCATAAATTAAAAAAATATATTTAGTTTACATTGCACCTACATTGATATGATATCTGTACTTCAAGTATTGCAAAATAAAATTATTGATTTATAAAAATCTTTGATCAATCAAATATAGTTATCTACAAATTGTTGATAAATTGATAACGATTAAATAAACTTGATTAAAAATAAATTTACTTCTATAATATTAGTTTTAGTTATTTATTGACTAAATATTGTCTGTTGCTACAAATCAGGTAAAAAACAATATTAAAATATATCATCAATCAATAATAATTTAATTTAATTTTAGGTATAATGGCATTAAGGAATTCTACGGTAGATGAGGCCCCTCAGAACAGCATTAATATTGTATCAAACTTTGTGCATTGTAAAGAGTGTGGTGCGATAAATGAATATGAATGTAATTTATGCCAAATTTTAACCAACGAAATGAATGAAAGTAAATTTGATGACTATTTAGATAAAAAATTAAAGAATTGGTCAATTGAGCGATGTAAAAAAATAATCAATAAAGTTGTTGCAGCGAAAAAATTAAAAATGAATCCAAAGCAGCTCTATGAAGCAGCTGAATCTGGAAACATAACAGTAGTACAAGAATTAATAAAGTACATAAATATAAATTTGAAAGATGATAAAGACAACTCTATTCTTCATTACGCAGCTAAAAGTGGTAGCCTTGAATTAGTAAAATATTTAAAAGAATACGGAGCTAATATCAATTTTCAAAACGATAATATGGATACTCCGTTACATATTGCATCTCAATATGGCCATGCAGATATTGTTGCTTATTTTCTTGATAACAATATTTACGTGGATATAAAAAATAAATCGAAATGTACCCCTTTACATCTGGCATGTCTTAATAATCATACAACTGTTGTTAAAGTTTTGTTGAATCGAAATGCAAATGCAAATATTAAGAATGATAATGCAGAAACACCTTATATGTGTGCGAATAATGAAAATGTAATACTGGAATTTTTTAATGCAAAAGCAAATTTGATGGATGTTATACTAAATTTGTTTAAAACGACAAAATCAATTTTGTTGGATCCTGAATATAAAGAAGTTTTATTATTTAAATCAATTAAAAATAATTGGATAAATATTTTTAATAAATTAATTGATGAAAAAAATAATCCTAATATTCAATCGAATGATGAGAATTTAGATAGTCCTATTATAACTGCTGTTTTATATGGACGGATTAATATGCTTAAAAGTATTATTACAAATGGTGCTAATGTATTTTATAAAAATAAATTCAATAATTCTGCAATACACTATGCTGCTAAAAATGGTGAAACTGAATGTATCAAATTACTTCTTGAATACTCAGCAAATGTTGATGAACGGGGAGAAGAAAAACGTACTCCATTATTAGATGCTGCGATGAATGGCAAAACAACAACAATTGAATTACTTCTTAATCACGGTGCTAATATTTTAAGTGTAGATGAAAATTCATTAAATGCTATACATTATAGCTGCTTATATGGACATACAAATACTATTAAACTTCTTTTGAGATACGGTGCAAAATTTGAAGGACGTGATAGAAATGGCCAAACACCACTTCACTATGTAGCAAATTATGGATACGATGCAATAGTACAGTTATTAATAAATAAAGGTGCCAATGTTAATACAAAATCTAATTTATTATGGACGCCTTTGCATATAGCAAGTTATGAAAATCATCCTAAAATTGTTAAATTGCTTCTGCAAAATAGAGCAAATAAAAATGTTTATACAAAAGATAACCGTACACCATTGAATTTGGCTAAAAATCAGAATCATGAAGAAATTATCAAGATATTCAAAAATCATCGAACTTAACATATGAATTAAATTTGTTTATTACCTAATAATATCAATCATGTAATTATATATTGTAATTAAAATGTCGTAACAAATTAGGAAGAGATTAATTAATCCCGTAGCATTATTATATTATCTATAAACTAATTACAAATGCGGTCTGACACATATTGCTGCTCATTTGTATAACTGATTATAAACGTTTTGCATGATCGCAGGTTAATCCGATATAAAAGGATTTTAATAATTTCACAATCTGAGCGCAGAATCGATGTGGGTTTAATGGAATGTTAAAATTTTCCAACGCGAATTTAAGCAATTTTATGTACAGTTTCATGTCACAACATTTTAATATCAATTTCACAGTAAGGATTTATCGCATTAAATCATTTATGTATGGGGAGAAAATGGTGTGCGAATAGCTCTGACATTATAACAAAATAGGTTTTATTGGGTACTTTACTTTAAAGAGCAAATTAAAAATTATTTTTGTATAATGAATTAATCATGATGATGCCTAAATTATATTATGTTGTTACTGTCTAACAAAATAATTATAAGATTACGCCATGGGATATTTTCTTATCAAAATCAAACACAAACAAGATGCATGGGGTGGTGATTTTGGTTTAGATTTCATGTAGCATCCCGGGGCTCAATTTTCATTCAGGGGTGGAAAAATAATTAATGATAAGCTGAATAATTTTTTACTGGTAATTTGATATTTTTGCATAACAAAATGTTAAAATAAGGCTTCATATTTCATCTATATTGGAAACAAATTATGCCTGAGGATTATATTACAATCAATTATCGATTAATTGTAAACAGTTATTATTATAATGTAATAAACAATATTTTTTATTTAGTTATTTATTTGGATAAAACCTTAACAAACAGCATCTACAACTTAGTAATGCTTCCATTGAAAAAAAAAAATGAATTTGAAATTGATTCCTATAGATTAACAGAATAATGTAGTTCCTATTTTTCAACATTAGAGTTAAAAAAATTTAATTAAATAAAGGAAGCTTTTTTGAAAATCTAAAAAGTATTTTTCAATTTTTTTTTAATGTTAAGTTTTTCGAAAGTATGAATAAGGTTTTTTTTGATAGTTTAAATAGTTGTAAAGGTTTGCAGAATTTTGTTACAGTTTATGGAGAGTTTTTGAGTTATTTTGAAAATTATTTTTTTTTTTTTATAGAGGTTATAATTTTTTTTTTTTTTAATTGCGATGTTTTTTTAATTTTTTACTGTTTTTCAAAATTATTAAGCAATTTTTGAAGCCCAGAGATTCTTTTTAGATGTTTAAAACAACTTTTTTTAACTTTAGAAAAATGTTTTTTTTTTTTATTTTGGTTTATAAACTCACAGAGTGTCTAAAAAACTTTGTGTACAGTTAAAAAAAAGTTTTTTTGGAAAATTTGGAAATTATAAGATTTTTTATATATTTTTTAGTTTCTATAAAGATTTTTTAAAGTTTGCAAAAGTGTTTTTTTTTTTTTTACTGGTTTTAAAAATTATCCAGCGTTTTTTAACTTTTTGGAGTCCTCAGACCGTTTTTAATTTTTTTTTTTTAATTTAATAAGAGCTTTTTTTAAGTTTAAAATTGTTTAAAAAAATTAATTAAAGAGTTTTTTAATTTTTTTTTAAATGTTACAGTTTTTAGAAATTGTATTTTTTTTTAATCTTGAACAGTGTTCTTAGAATTCACGGAATTTTATTAAATTTAGCGAAGTTTTTTTGAAAATATAAAAAAGGTTATTTTTTTTAATTGTTAATTATTAAAATTTATTTTGCGTTTTTTTTTTATTTTTTTAAATTTCCGAAGTTTTTATGTGGTAGTTTTAAAAGTTTTTAAAATTGTTTAAAAGTTTTGTCAAATTTATAGAGATTGGTTAAATCTACTAAAATTTAGAGATATTTTTTAAAGTTTTCAAAGTACAGAGTTTTTTTCAGAGTTCACAAAACTTTTTTTAAAGTTTGAGATGTTATTTCTTTGAAAATTTTACAGTTTTTAAAAATTGTATTTTATTTTAATCTTGGACAGTTTTCTTCAAATTCACATTTTATATTTAAGAGCTCACAAAGGAAAATTTAGTTTTTTTTTATCTCTTGTGTTCTCTTAACTGTTAACCATAGAATGAGTTTCAATTGTCACTAGAAAAGGTTGTAACAATAAATTTCTTGGGAGGGTGGGCGGGCACTATGACTTGTGGAAAATGTTTATAGTATATATTTATAATATTTTGAATTTTTTGAAATTTTTAAGATAAAATGCTTTAAATTTTTTTACTGTTTTTCAAAACTGTTCAGCGTTTTTTTTTAGAGTCTAATAAAAGTTTAATGAGCTTTTTTTAAACATTATTTTTATTTCCAAAAATTTTTTTTTTTTATTTTGAAAATTATTTTTAGTTTTTTAATACACACGGAGCTTTTTTGGAAGTTTAAAAACATTTTGTACAGTTTTTTTAAGAGTCTAAAGAAAAATTACCGTTTATATTTTAAGTTTTTTTAAAAATGTTTTGAGTTTTTTGGAAAATGTAAATTTAAAAAAAATATTTAAGTATTTTTAGTGTTTACTTTTTAAACTTTTGGAAACCACAGACCCAGAAAGCATTTTTAGAAAATTAACAAACTTTTTTTGATTTGTTTTTTTAGTATTATTTTTTTTTTAATTTTTAAAAGCGTTGTTATTTTTTTTTTTATTTTAAAAATTGTTTTTGGTTTTTAACACCCTTAGAGCTTTCTTGGAAATGTAAAAAAACTTTGTACAATTTACTTAGAAAGTTTTTTTGAAAATGTTTTGAGTTTTTTGGAAATTATAATATTTTTTATAATTTTTTTAGTTTCTATGAAGATTTTTTAAAGTTTGCAAAAATGTTTTTAACTATCCATCGTTTTTTAACTTTTTGGAATCCATAGACCTTTTTTAAATTTTTTTAAGTCTAATAAGAGTTTACAAAACTTTTTTTAGTTTTTTAAAAAATAATTTAAGAACTTTATGAGTTTTTTTGAAAGTAGAACTTGTATTTTTGTTTTAATTTGTAATTGTCTTCTAAAAAAGCTTTAAAAATTACTAAATAATTTTGAAAAACTGTAAATATTTAAAATAACATTGCAAACTTTAAAAAAAGTTTTGTGAGTTCTAATTAAAGTTTTATGAACTCTAAAAAAAGCTCTCTGGTCTGAAAACTTAAAAAATTAATTCTAAATTTTTTTCAAAAAGCGTTGTTTTTTTTAATTTTAAAAATTATTTTTAGTTTTTTTTTTTAATAATTTTGTAGAATTTTTTTAATGTTTAAAGAAAGTTTATTGTTTACATTTAAAATTTTTTGAAAATATTTTGAGATTTTTGGAAATTATAAATTTTAAAGTTTTTTTTAGTTTCTACTTTTAAAGTTTGCAAAAGTGTTTTAATTTTTTTACTGTTTTTAAAAACTATTGAGCGTTTTTTAACTTTTTGGAGTCTACAGACTTTTTTTAGTTTTTTAAGTTTTCTTAGAGTCTAATAAAAGTTTACAAAGCTTTTTTTGAAGTTTAAAAAGGTTTTTAAAAAAATAATGTATGAACTTTATAGAGTTTTGTTGAAAATATTACAGTTTTAGAAAAAAAAAAATTTAGAGTTTGGAATTTTATTAAAGTTTACAAAACTTTTTTGAAAATTAAAAAAGGCTTATTAAATTTTTTTTTTAATTTTTAATTTTTAAACTTTTACATAGTTTTAAAAAATATATTTTTTTTTTCTGGTAGTATAAAAAGTTTTTAAAATTACTTTAAAGTTTCATAAAATTTATAAAGTTTTGTGACAATTTATAAAGATTTTTTTAACCTACTAAAATTTAGAGTTATTTTTTAAAGTTTTCAGACTTCAGAGCTTTTCTTAGAGTTTACAGAATTTTTTTTTAAAGTTTGCGATGTTATTTTAATTTTTTATAGTTTTTATTTTTAATATTTAGTAATTTTTGAAGCCCAGATGGCCTTTTAGAAGATTCACAAACTTTTTTTTTTGTTATTTCATTCAAAATTTCAAAATTATTTTTGGTTTTTAAACACACAGATCTTTTTTGGAAGTCTAAAAAAGTCTAAAGAAAGTTTATAGTTTATATTCATAGTTCTTTTGAAAATATTTTGAGTTTTTTTTGAAAATTATAAGACTTTTTATAGTTTTTTTTAGTGTCTACTGAGATGTTTCAAAGTTGCAAACGTGTTTTAAATTTTTTGTTGTTTTAAAAACTATTTAGCGTTTTTTTTTTAAATCTAGTGATTTTTTTAAATAATTTCAAGAACTATCTTAAGTTTCTTTGAATATGTTACAGATTTTAAAAATTGTATTTTGTTTTTAAAAGTTTGTTGAAAATTATTTTTAGTTTTTTAAAACACACGGAGCTTTTTTGGAAGTTTAAAAACATTTTGTACAGTTTTTTTTAAGAGTTTAATGAATAATTACCGTTTATATTTTAAGTTTTTTTGAAAATGTTTTGAGTTTTTAAGAAATTGTAAATTTAAAAAAAAATATTTAAGTATTTTTAGTGTCTACTAGATGTTTTGAAGTTTGCAAAAGTGTTTTTTTTTAAATTATATAGCGTTTTTTAAACTTTTGGAAACCACAGACCCAGAAAGCATTTTTAGAAAATTAACAAACTTTTTTTAATTTGTTTTTTTAGTATTTTTTTTTTTTAATTTAAAAAAGCGTTTTTTTTTTTTTTTTTAAATTGTTTTTGGTTTTTAACACCCTTAGAGCTTTCTTGGAAATATAAAAAAAATTTGTACAATTTACTTAGAAAGTTTTTTTGAAAATGTTTTGAGTTTTTTGGAAATAATAATTTTTTTTTTAATTTTTTTAGTTTCTATGAAGATTTTTTAATTTTTTTTAAATCTAATAAGAGTTTACAAAACTTTTTTTAGTTTTTTAAAAAATAATTTAAGAACTTTATGAGTTTTTTTAAAAGTAGAACTTATTTTTGTTTTAATTTGTAATTATCTTCTAAAAAAGTTTAAAAAATTACTAAATAATTTTGAGAAACTGTAAAAATTCAAAATAACATTGCAAACTTTAAAAAAAGTTTTGTGAATTCTAAATGAAGTTTTATGAACTCTAAAAAAAGCTCTGTGGTCTGAAAACTTAAAATATTAATTCACAATTTTCTTCAAAATGCGTTGATGTTTTTTTTTTTTAATTTTAAAAATAATTTTTAGTTTTTTTTAATAATTTTGTAGAATTTTTTTAAAGTTTAAAGAAAGTTTATTGTGTACATTTAAATTTTTTTGAAAAAATTTTGAGATTTTTGGAAATTATAAATTTTAAAGTTTTTTTTTAGTTTCTACTTTTAAAGTTTGCAAAAGCGTTTTAATTTTTTTTATTGTTTTTAAAAACTTTTGAGCGTTTTTTAACTTTTTGGAGTCTACAGTTTTTTTTTAATTTTTTTAGTTTTTTTAGAGCCTATTAAAAATTTCCAAAGCTTTTTTGAAGTTTAAAAAGATTTTAAAAAAAATAATTTATGAACTTTATAGAGTTTTGTAGAAAATATTACAGTTTTTAGAAAAAAAAAATTTAGGTTTGGAATTTTATTAAGGTTTACAAAACTTTTTTGAAAATTTAAAAAGGCTTATTAAATTATTTTTTTTTTAATTTTTATTTTTTAAAATTTCACAAAGTTTTAAATTTTTTTTTTCTGTAAGTATAAAAAGTTTTTAAAATTACTGTAAAGTTTTATAAAATTTATAGAGTTTTGTAACAATTTATAGAGATTTTTTGAGCCTACTAAAACTTAGAGTTATTTTTTAAAGTTTTCAGACTTCAGAGCTTTTCTTAGAGTTTACAAAACTTTTTTTTAAAGTTTGCAATGTTAATTTAATTTTTTACAGTTTTTATTTTTGATATTTAGTAATTTTTGAAGATGGCCTTTTTAGAAAATTAACAAACTTATTTTTAAACATTAATTTTTTTTTCAAAGTGTCAAAATTCTTTTGGTTTTTTAGTCTAAAAATTTTTTTTACAGTTTACAGTCTAAAGAAAGGTTATAGTTTATATTTATAGTTTTTTTGAAAACATTTGAGTAGTTTTAAAATTTTAAGATTTTTTATAGTTTTTTTAGCTTCTACAGAGGTTTTTTAAAGTTTACAAAAGTGTTTTAAATATTTTTACTGTTCTTAAAAACTGTTAGTGTGAGTCTAATAACAGTTAAAAAAGCTTTTTTTTAGTTTAGCACATTTTTAGAAGATTTACAAAAAATGTTTAAGATAAAATAGTTTTACAATTTTCTTAGAGCCTAAAGAAAGTTTATAGTTTGTATTTAAAATTTGTTTGAAAATATTTTGAATTTTTTTGGAGTCTGTAAAATTTAAAGATTTTTTATAGTTTATTTACGAAGATTTTTTAAAGTTTACAAAATTTAAATTTTTTTACTGATTTTAAAAACTTTTTAGCAATATTTAAAACTTTTTGGAGTTCACAGATTATTTCTTAGTTTTTTTTTTTAGTTTTTTAAGTCTACTAAGCTTTTTGTTAAGTTTAAAAAAGTTAAAAAAAATTAAGAACTTTTTGATAGTTTTTTTGAAAGTTGAAATTGTATTTTTTTTTATTTGTAGTTATCTTCTAGGAACGCTTACTAAATAATTTTGAAAATCTGTAAAAAAAGTTTTGTGAACTCTAAAACTCTGTAGTCTCAAATCTTTAAAAAATAACTCTAAATTTTAGTAGACTCAATTTTTTTTTTTTTTAAAACGTTATTTTTGTTAAATTTTGAAAATTATTTTTAGTTTTTTTAAAACTCACAGAGCTTTTTGGAAGAAGAAAAAAACATTTTGTAGAATTTTTTTAAAGTTTAAAAAAAGTTTCTAATTTATATTTTTTTTTTTTTTAATATTTCGAGGTTTTTGGAATTTTTTTAAATTTTAAAAAAATTTTATAGTTTTTTTTAGTTTCTACAGAGATTTTTTAAAGTTTACAAAAGCTTTTTAAATTTTGTTTACATTTTTTTTAAACTATTCAGCGTTTTGTAACTTTTTGAGTCTTAGTTTTTTAAGTCTAATAAAAGTTTGCAAAGCTTTTTTGTGAAGTTTAAAAAAGTTTTTATTAAATAATTTAAGAACTTCATGAGTTATTTTGAAAGTATAAATTGTATTTTTTTTTTTTTAATTTGTAAATAACATTGCAAACTTTAAAAAAGTTCTGTGAATTTCTGAAAACTTACAAAATAAACTCTAAAATTTAGTAGATTTTTTTTTTTTAACTTCAAAAAGCGTTGTTATTTTTTTTTTATTTTGAAAATCATTTTTGGTTTTTTTTTTAACTTATTGTAGATTGTTTTTAAAGTTTAAAGAAAGTTTATACTTCATATTTAAATTTTTTTGAAAGTATTTTGTTTTTAGAAATTATAAATTTTAAAGTTTTTTTTAGTTTCTACGGAGATTTAAAAAAAAATAATTTTATACTGTTTTCAAAAACTATTGAGCGTTTTTTTAACTTTTTGGAGTCTACAGATTTTTTTTAATTTTTTTAGTTTTTTTAGAGTTTAATAAAAGTTTACAAAGCTTTTTTTGAAGTTTTGAAAAAAAAGTTTAAAAAAAATATTACAGTTTTTAGAAAAAAGTTTATTTAGAGTATATAATTTTATTAAAGTTGTTTGAAAACTTAAAAAGTTTTATTAAGTTATTTTTTTTAATTATTAATTTTTTTAATTTATTTAGTGTTTTTTTTTTTTCAAAGTTTTTTGAAAGTATAAAAAGTTTTTTTTTTAGTTTATTTTTTTTTTTAATTAGTTTTGTAGAAAGTATAGAGTTTTGTGACACTTTATAGAGATTTTTTGAGCCTACAATTTTTTTTTGAAGTTGTTTGAGATCACAAAACTTTTTTTTAAAGTTTTAAAAAATAATCTAATGAGTATTTTTTTTTTTTAATTTTGGACAGTTTTCTTTAAAATCAAGGAATTTTATTTAAGTTAACAAAGCGTTTTTGTAAGTCTAAAAAAGCTTATTAAGTTATTTTTTTTTTATTGGAAATTTTTATGTATAAAAAGTGTTTTTCTGATAGTTTTTGAAACTTTCTGGGTCTTTTTAAATGTTAAACAATTTTTTTTAACATTACATTTTTTTTCTAAAATCGTATTTTTAATTGGTAAAGATGTACTTTTAAAAGCTTACAAAATTTCAAAAAAAAATTACTCAAAAATTTGTAACGTTTTTCAAATCTTTTGGAACCGTTTTAAATTTGAAAACTATTAACCGTTTTTTAAAACTTCTATAGGCTTCTCAAAACTGGTAAACGTTTTTTTTTTTTTATAATAAAAGCAGTTTTTAAATAATTTATTTAGGAAAATGTTGTTTAATATGCACAATTTTTGCTTTATTTTGTGTAATAAATGATTTATTTTTCTTTGCAGTTTTTGTACTATTTTGTGCAATCATTGTGTTTTTTGTACAATTTTTGATAAATTGATTTAAGCAAATGTTGTTTTTTGCGATTTTTGCAATACGTTGTGTAATAATTGAGTTTTTTGTGCGATTTTTTTATTACTTTGTGCAATAAATGGATTTTTTGCGCGATTTTTTTACTATTTTGTGCAATAATTGTATTTTTGTGTGCTATTTTTGACAAAATTACTAAAGCAAACATTGTTTATGCACGATTTTTGCTTTATTTTTGGTAATAAATGAGTTTTTTGTGCGATTTTTGTACTATTTTGTGCATTAATTGTGGTTTTGTACGATTTTTGATGAATTTCTTTAGACAAATGTTGTTTTTGCGCAATTTTTGCAAAATATTGTGTAATAAATGAGTTTTATGCGCGATTTTTTTACTATTTTGTGCAATATTTGTATTTTTGTGAGCAATTTTTGATAAAAATACTAAAGCAAACATTGTTTACGCACGATTTTTGTGTAATAAATGAGTTTGTTTAGCAATTTTTGGACTACGTTGTTCATTAATTAGGATTTTTGTACGATTTTTTATTAAATCATTTAGGCAAATGTTGTTTATGTACGATTTTTGCTTTATTTTGTATAATAATTAAGTTTTCTGTGCGATTTTTGCTTTTCAAAGCTTCTAATTAATTGTTTTTAAGTAAGTCTCAAAGTTGTATACGCTTTTAAAGCATTCTATATTCTAAATATTTTATAATATGCATAAATTACAAAACTTTAAACGTCAAAGTTTCTAACAGTTTTTAAAGCTTTAGATGCTTCTTAATTATTCTATCTAATTGCTTTTGAATAAATTTTAAAGCAGCTTTTTAAGCGTTTTTTAAAGCTTCTAAGCGTTTCTCAAAACGTTTAAGTGCTTTTTAAAAACTTTTTTAGCGGTTATCAGAGCTACAAATTTAAATTTGATGCTTCTGAACAATTCTCAAAATTAGAAACTTCAATTTTTTTAATTATTTGCAGATCTTTTTTTTATATTTTGCAATTAAATTTTTTAAACTTTACATAGTTTTTTTGAATATCTAAAAAGCTTTTTGGACTGATTACAGTTAAAATTATAAAATTTTATTTTTAGTAAACTTATGAGTAAATATTTAAATTTTTTTAACTCAATTTGAATTGCAATGTTTATTGTAACTTCTAATAACTAAGGCTATTTTGTGCCATCAAAAATATTTTGAAGTTTTTTTAATTTTTTTTATTGCAAAGAAGCAGTTTACTACTACACTGATAAAATTAGCAACAAACATTTATTTAAGTTATTATAATATAAACATTTTCTATTTGTTGCATTGCATGTACAAATGATTCAGCACTTAAATAATGACTAAGATCTTCATCGTACATTATATAAAATATAATTAAAGCTGGAATTGTTTTTTTTTTTTTAACTAAACTGATGAAATCTTTCAAACAATATTTGTATAATCGTTCGTTAAACTTTAGAAATAATTGTAATCCATAATGCCATCCCAACATAATACATTCGATTGGATTTCTTAGGCCATTCAGTCCATTCATTCACACTCGTAAAATATCATCGGAGCAATTAGCAGTGAGTTCTATATATATTCACACACATTCGCTTTCCATTTCGAGCAAAATTCAACAATGCGTTTAGAAAACAGTCGTAATTATTAGAAAATTGATTAACGTAATGACTTGGCGCTGAGGTGAGAATATGTAAATGAATGGAAATAATTGCAGTTACCTAATCCCGTGCGATTATGCCCCGATATTATAACAATATGTTTACATTTTGCTTGGATGAATTCCACTTTCCACATTGAATTAATTTATATTTCGTAATTTGGTTTACACAATATCCATTTTTTTTGGTAATATCGATTTTTAATTAGCACGATTTGGGGTTATAGGTTAGTCGGTAATAAAAATTATGTAATGTAACATTGACACATATCTATGGATCAAGATTAGTCGGAAATAATTACATGTTAATTTATTAAAAACAATTACACGAGTGTGAAATGCGTTAGGTGCAGAGATTGAGAGATAAATCATGACTTTATTTCTATCTTTCGTTACATCTTTATATTGCTGTTGTGTTGAGCATTAATCATCGGCTCCGCTTGTCTAATCGCATCAACAGTTGCAACAAAATATGTTTTATCAGCATTTAAAATTGAATGAAATTTTTGAAACGATCCAAGCAAGCAATTTTCATCCATTAATTGCATTTGAAGTGCTGCCGCAATAACATACCGAAAGCAGCAAAATAAAAGCGCAGACAAAAGGCCTCTTAAAATATTTGCGACGTTCCGCGACTTATTTTTCTATTTAAGTGGAAACTGCGGAGCGTAAAGGCAGTATTCAAAGTCGAGATCGTCGGTGAAACTGCAATTTCAGCATGCAGAGGTGGATTTAAATTTCCTAAAAGCTTCTTTGTAACATCATCAAATGAAGCTTTATGATTGCAATTGTTACGACGCAATATAATTAATTTTAGAACGAAATCTTAGTTTATTTATATTGAGAGCATTTGTCCCGCAAAACTGCATTAAGGCTTCAATGTAATTGAGAGGCGAGAAATATCCATTATAGATAATTGGCTGCGCACATAAATCTTGCAAACGAAACACATTCGACGAATAAAACACACATCGCTGTTTGGAAAGGTTTCGCAAATAATGGCGGCTCGGGTTATTTATTACAATTCGAATCAATCAGATAAAATAAAATTAGAGTTTCCACTAGATTCTGCTTTGCTTGCGGCGGAATTATTCCATTAAAGCAGCACACGTGCATCCAAATTGTAACTGATTGCATTCAATTCTTAATCTAATTTGCACAAGTTTCAAGTTATAGCGAATTAACTTCTGATTCAAGCAACAGGCTTGTAGATTGCAATTTTCATTAAGGATATTTAATTTAAACTAGTAATTATTTATTAAATTGCAAATCGTTGATCTTGAGAACTGCAATACATATAAATTTGTTTGTTTAATTGTTTACAATAATATTCCCTATATCATTGTAAACAATTAATAGCAGAAATCCATTTGAAATGTCTCAATTGTTTATGAATTCTTTTACCGAGACAAAACAAATGTAAAATCTTTCAAGTTAGTTTAGGTTAGGTTAGATTATACGCAGCAAAAGAAATAAACTCTTCTTTGTCAGAGAACTACAAACATCAATAAAAGCTTTCAAAAAAGCTCTATAGACTTTCTAAAAAAAAAGTTTGTGGACTCCAAAAAGTTTTTAAAAACTGTGAAAAAAACATCGCCGTAGACACTAAAAAAACTATGAACAATCTTTAAATTTTACAATTTCCAACAAAAACTCAAAAATTAAAAAAAAAACTAAATATAAACTATAAACTATAAACTTTCTCTACAAAACGTTAAAAATAATTTAAAACCTTTAAAAATTTTAAAAAGTTTTTTAGACTTGCAAAAAGGCTCTGTGGGTTTTAAAAAAACTTTTTAAAATTTGAAAAAAATGTAATATTAAAAAAAAAAATTAAAAAAGTTTATTTATCTTCTAAAAAGGCTCTCTGGCCTTCAAAAATTGCTAAATAATTTTGAGAAACTTTAGAAAAGTTTTGTAAACTCTAAAAAAAGCTCTGTAGGCAATAAGAAAACTAAAAAAAAATAATCATTTTCAAAACTCTTAATTTTAGTAAACTCAAAAAATCTTTACAAACTTTTTTAAAACTGTAACCAAACTCTAGAAATGCTACAAAACTTTACAACAAATTTAAAAACTTTTTAAACTATCAGAAAAAACTTTGTGAACTTTTAAAAACTAAAAAAACGCTAATAAATTTTAAAAACTCACAATTGAAAAAAAAATAACCTTTTTAAATTTTTAAAAAAGCTTTGCAAACTTTAATAAAATTCCGTGAATTCTAAAAAAACTGTGCAAGATTTAAAAAAGTTGTTATTTCTAAAAACTGAAACAGAAACAGAAACTATAAAATTTATAAATTATTTTTTTTAACTTTAAGAAAATTTAAAAAAAAATAAAAAAAAATATTTTAAAAAGTTAAAAAAAGCTAAATAATTTTTAAAAACAGTAAACAATTTTAAAACATTTTTGCATAATTAAAAAATCTTTGCAAAAACAAAAAAAAATTTTTAAGTACAAAAAAATATGATTTTTTTTTAGACTGTTTACTGTACAAAGAGCACTTTAAACTTCCAAAAATGTTTTGTAAACTTTTATTAGACTTTAAAAAAACTTAAAAAAAAGTAAGTCTACATACTCTTTTTTTTAAGTTAAAAAACGCTAAAAAGTTTTTAAAAACAGTAAACAAAATTAAAACACTAAAAAAAACTTTTTTTACTCAAAAACTTTCTTTCGACTGTAAATTATACAAAAACCTAATTTTTTAAGGTTGAAAAAAAGTTTGTTATAGATGCTTCAAAAATTGCTAAATAGTTTTGAGAAACTGTAATAAATTAAAATAACATTGCAAACTTTAAAAAAAAGTTTTGTAAATTCTAAAAAAAGCTCTGTACTCTGAAAAAATAACTCTAAATTACTAAGAAAATCTCTATATACTGCTACAAAACTTTATAAAATTGACAAAACTTAATTTAAAAAAATAAATAAATTTTAAAAATTAACGATTTAAAAAAAATAACTTAATAAGCATCTTTAGATTTTTAAAAAAAGCTTTGTAAGCGCGAATTCTATAAAACTGTGTAAGATTAAAAAAAATACGGTTTTTAAAATCTGTAATATTTAAAAGAAACTATAAAGTTCATACATTATTTTTTTTTTAACTTTTTTAAACTTTAAAAAAGTTTTGTAAACTTTTATTAGACTCTAAGAAAAGTTAAAAAAAGGTCTGTGGACTCTTAAAAGTTAAAAAAACGTTGAACAATTTTTAAAAACAGTTAAAAAATTTAAAACACTTTTGAAAACTTTTTCGTAGAAACTAAAAAAAACTATGAAAAATCTTTAAATTTTACAATTTCTAAAAAATTTAAAAATCTAAAAATATAAACTATAAACTTCTTTTAGACTCTTAAGAAAATTATACAAAATGTATTTTAGACTTCCAAAAAGGCTTTGTGGGTTTTAAAAAACCAAAAATAGATTTTAAAATCTTAAATTATCTTAATCTTAAAGTTAAAAAAAAGTTTCTTAATTTTCTAAAAAGGCCAAACTTAAAAAAAAACTCTGAACTTTTATAATTTATAAAATCATTTTTGCAAACTTTAAAAAAACTAAAAAAACTATGAATCTTATCAAAAAAATATAATTTTTTTTAAATACTTTAAATATAAACTATAAACTTTCTTTAGGCTGTAAACTGTACAAAAAGTTTTTAGACTTCCAAAAAATCTTTTTGGATTTTAAAAAACCAAAAATAATTTACAAAGTTTAAAAAAAATAATAACAACAAATTTGAAATTTTTTAAAACCCTACCTACCCAATCGTTTATTATTAAGAAATTTATTTTTATAACCTTCTCTATTGTCTTATTAACAACTGAAACTTATTCTATTGTAAACAATTGTTACAAAAACACGAGAAATAGAAGAAACAAAATTTTCCTAAATGCCCAAAACATAGGCGAGTGGGTAGGACACAGTATTAGAAATTACCCGCCCACAAGTCAAACATAGTGCCCGTCTACCCACCTAAGCGTTTGTTATGAAGAAATTTATTGTTACAACCTTTTCTAGTGTCTTATTGACAACTGAAACTCATTCTGTTGTAATAACTGTTACCAGAACACAATAGGTAAAAAAAAACTAAATTTTCCTTAATGACCAATACTTGGGCGGGTGGGTGGGACACAGTATTAATTGTATCAACTATCTCTCTTGTCTTATTGACAACCGAAACTCATTCTATTGTAAATAACTGTTACGAGAACACGATAGGTAAAAGAAACTAATTGTTTCTAAATGACCAACATTTGGGCGAGTGGGTGGGACACAATATTAGAAGTTACAAGTCAAACATAGTGCTTATCTACCCACTCAAGCGTTTGTTATCAAGAAATTTATTGTTACACTTTTTTCTAGTGTCTCTATGACAACTGAAATTTAATCTTCTTAAAAAGGGCTCTGTGTTTTAAAAATTGCAAAATAATTTTGAAAACTGTTAGAAATTAAAATAACATTGCAAAAAAAACCTTAAAAAATTATTCTAAATTTTAGTAGACTCAAAAAATCTCTTTAAACTGTAAAATCTATCAAAAAAAAACTTTTTTTTTTAAGAAAAAAAAAATCAAAATTCAACAATTTTCAAAAAAGTTTTGTTTTAGTTTAATTCCGTAAATTCTAAGAAAACTGTCCAATATTAAAAAATACTAATATTTCAAAAAAACTTTTTGTAAACTGTAAAAAAATGAAATGGCATAGCTAATAAAAAAAAGCTCAAATGTAATGCAATTTTTTTTTTTAATTTACAATTTCCAAAAAATTTTAAATATTTTCAAAAAAAACGACTAGACTTTTAGTAAAATTCTTTAAAAATGTTGCAATTTTAAAAGTTTTTTATTTTTTTAAAAAAGCAAAGCTTTGTTAGGTTTGTCCGCCAGTACGGCAATTTTAACAAAGTTATATTTTAAGTTAAGGAAAAAACGACTTCCATCTCAAAATCTTTGGTTTCTCCAAGAATGAGTTTGGAAAAGCAAATTTGAAACAAATTAGTTTATTGCACAAAATTTATCAAAAATTAGACAAAATTGGAAGAAATTCTACAGAAATAACCCATAAATCCATTTTATTACAAAAAAGCGCTTAGAAACTCACAAAATTTGATTATAAAACACATATATGCACAAAATTTATAATAATAATATATCAATTTATTTAAAAACAAATCAATTTTTTTCTAAAATACCCATATGTTGCTCAAAATTAGATAGAATTTGCAAAAAAAACAGGAAATTATGCAAAAATAACCCAATTATGGCTTAAAATTTATTAAAAATTGCTCAAAAAACTATTTTATTACTTTTTTTTACAGCTTTGAACATTATTTATAGGCACCTATAACGATTGTCAGCACATTATTTGTAGTTTAGAACATTCTTTTGCTAATAAAGAATGTTTAATAGTTGGAAACATTTTTTTGACAACTTGGAACATTGTTTATTAGCACCTACAACAATTGTCAAAACTCTATTTATAATTTAGAACAGTTTTTGACAATTGGGGACATTTTTGACAACTGGGAACATTGTTTATTAGCACTTATAACAATTGCAGAACATTATTTACCGGTCAGTATATTTTTGTTTTTCAGAAACACTTTTTTGACAGTTTGAAAAAAAAATTGACAGTTGGGAACGTTTTTAGATTGCTCCTAGAATATATTTTATAGTTTGGAACATGTTTATTACTCAGAAATACTAATTGACAGTTAGAAACACTTCTTTGACAGTTTAGAATATTTTTTTTAAATTAGGAACATTGTTGATGAGACTTAGAGATATTGCCAAAACATGTTTTATAGTTTGTACCATATTTTATGAGAAAGTTAGTTTTTTTGTGCGAGTTTTGTTGAAAATATAAGATATTCCAATTTTAATAATATGTTGTATAAAAAAAACTGGATTTTTGCGCGGTTTTATAACAATTTTTTGTATAAATTAACTGTTTTGATGTAGGAAATTGACAATTTTTCATCATTCTTATTAAAAAAATAAGGTTTTGCTACGAAAAATTTATTTTTTGCGTTATTCTTGAGGAATTTTATGAAAAAAATATAGTTTTTGTGCAAATTTCATACAAAAAATAGAGTTTTCTGCGCAATTTTAGTGTAAAAAATTGTCATTTAGTGTATTTTTTTCTAAATTCCATGAGGCAATACGGTTTTGCGCTAATTTTATGCAAAAATTGTTTTTGCGCGGTTCTGAATTGTGCAAAATGATCCTTTCTGAGTAATTTTATACATATTAAGTATTTTAAACTGTAACTCTGTTCAATTTTAATGAATCTTATGGAGAAAAAAAATGGATTAATGGTGTTCTAAACATATTTTTGAGTTGGTTTTCGAAACGATTTTATATGAATTAATTTTTGATGAATCTTTATCAAGAAAATATTCTAATAGTTATTCTGTGTAGTTCTTGATAATATTTGTGCAAATTTTATGTAAAAAAGAAACATTTGCTAGATTTGTACAACAATTTTGTCTATAAATTACCTTTTCTAAGCAATTTTATTAAAAAAATGTAATTTTGTGTCATTTTTGATAAATCTTTGAGCAAAATTTATGCAAGAAATTGGAGATTTTACGCGATTTTATTACAATTTCGTGCTTTTTATTTGCTTTTTTGTAGTAGTTAGTTTTAGTTAATAAACAATTTGGATAATTTTTGGACAAGTTTTTGACAATTTTGGAACATTTTTTGACAAATTACCAACATTTTTGACAATTTGGAACATTGTTTGATAATTTAGAACATTTTTTGACAATTTGGATGATTTTTAGACATATTTTTGTCAGTTTAAAAATATTTTTTGACAAATTACCAACGTTTTTGACAATTTAGAACATTGTTTGATCATTTAGAATTTTTTTTACAATTTGGATATTTTTTGGAAAAGTTTGGACATTTTTTTGTCAGTTTTGGAACATTTTTTGACAAATTACCAACAATATAATTGATAATTTAGAACATTTTTTGACAGTTTGAATAATTTTTGGACAAGTTTGGATATTTTACTAACAATTTTGGATTAATTTTTGACAAATTACCAACACTTTTTTGACAGTCTTGAACATTGTTTGATAGTTTAGAACATTTTTTGACAATTTGAATAATTTTGGGACACGTTTTGACAATTTTGTTTTGACAAATTATTACCAGTTTTGACAATTTGGGACTTTGTTTGATAGTTTAAAACTTTTTTTTTTCACAATTTGGATATTTTTGGACAAGCTTGGACATTTTTTTGTCAATTTTAAAACATTTTTTGACAAATTACTAACGTTTTCGACAATTTGAAAAAAATTCAAAAATTGTCATTTAGTGTATTTTTTTCTGAATGGAAAAATTGTTTTTGTGCGGTTCTGAATTGTGCAAAATGATCCTTTCTAAGCAATTTTATACAAATTAAGTATTTTAAACTGTAACTCTGTTCAATTTTAATCTAATGGAGAAAAAAATAGATTAATGGTGTTCTAAACATATTTTTGACAAATTTTATGTAAAAAAGAAACACTAGCAAGATTTTTAAAACAATTTTGTTTATAAATTACCTGTTCTAAGCAATTTTATTAAAAAAATGTAATTTAGTGTCATTTTTGATAAATCTTTGTACAAAATTCATGCAAGAAATAAAAAATTTTACGCGATTTTATTACAATTTTGTGCACAAGTAGCTTTTTTGTGCAACTTTTTATAAATCTCATATCCATTTCTAGTTTTTTACGCGAATTTTATGCAGAAAATGAGATTTTTTTGCAGTTTTAGGCAATTTTGTGAGCTAATTAGAATTTTTGAGCGATTTTATAAAAATTTAGTATCAAAAATGATATTTTGTGTAATTTAAAACGTTTTTGACAATTTTGTAACATTTTTTTGACAAATTATTACAATTTTTGACAATTTGGAACTATGTTTGATAATTTAGAACATTTTTTTTACAACTTGAATAATTTTTGGACAAGTATGAACATTTTTTTGTCAATTTTGGAACATTTTTTGACAAATTACTGACATTTTTGACGTGTTGGTACATTGTTTAATAATTTAGAACATTTTTTGACAATTTAAATAATTTTTGGACAAGTTTGGACATTTTATTAACAATTTTGGAACAATTTTTGATAAATTACCAACACTTTTTTGACAATTTTAAACATAGTTTGATAGTTTAGTACATTTTTTGACAGTTTGAATAATTTTGGGACAAGTTTTGACAATTTTGTATCATTTTTTTGACAAATTATTACCAGTTTTGACAATTTGGGATTTTGTTTGATAGTTTAGAACATTTTTTTTTACAATTTGGATTTTTTTGGACAAGTTTGGACATTTTTTTGTCAATTTTAGAATTTTTTTTGACAAATTACCAACGTTTTTGACAATTTGAAACATTGTTGGATAGTTTCGAACTTTTTTTTACAATTTGGATATTTTTTGGACAAGTTTGGACATTTTTTTGTCAATTTTGGAACATATTTTGACAAATTACCAACATTTTTGACAATTTTGAACATTGTTTGATAATTTAGAAAAAAAAATTACAGTTTGGATATTTTTTGGACATGTTTGGACATTTTTTTGTCAATTTTGGAACATTTTTTGACAAATTACCAACATTTTTGACATTTTTGTACATTGTTTGATAATTTAGAACATTTTTTGACAATTTGAATAATTTTTGGACAAGTTTGAACATTTTATTAACAATTTTGGAACAATTTTTGTCAAATTACCAACACTTTTCTGACAATTTTGAACATTATTTGATACTTTAGAACATTTTTTGACAATTTGAATAATTTTGGGACAAGTTTTGACAATTTTGTAAAATTTTTTAGACAAATTATCACCAGTTTTGACAATTTGCTTTTTTTTCACAATTTGGATATTTTTGGACAAGCTTTTTTTGTCAAATTACTAACGTTTTTGACAATTTAAAACATTGTTTAATAATTTAGAAAAATAATTTACAATTTGGATTTTTTTGAACAAATTTGGACATTTTTTTGTCAATTTTGGAACATTTTTTGACAAATTACCAACACTTTTTTGACAATTTTGAACATTGTTTGATAGTTTAGAACATGTTTTAACAATTTGAATAATTTTGAGACAAGTTTTGACAATTTTGTAACATTTTTTTGACAAATTATCACCAGTTTTGACAATTTGGGACTTTGTTTGATAGTTTATAACATTTTTTACAATTTGGATATTTTTGGGCAAGCTTGGACATTTTTTGGCAATTTTAGAACATTTTTTGACAAATTACCAATGTTTTTGACAATTTGAAACATTGTTTGATAGTTTAGAACATTTTTTTACAATTTGGATATTTTTTGGACAAGTTTGGACATTTTTTTGTCAATGTTGGAACATTTTTTGACAAATTACTAACACTTTTTTGACAATTCGGAACATTGTGTGATAATTTAGAAATTGTCAAAAACAATTTGAATAATTTTGGGACAACCTTGGACAGTTTTGGAACATTTTTTGAGAAATTGCCAACATTTTTGACAATTTGGAACTATGTTTGATAATTTAGAACATTTGTTGACAACAGTGCTTTAATAGATATTAAATTAAGCATATAACTTAAAAGCCAGTAGTCTGAAAAACGGTAATTTTGCTAGCAAAATACAATTTTGGACATCTCTATCCAAAGTGACAAAACATTCAAAGCAAGGACTACAAAGAAATTTTGATAAGCGATTTTTGACTAACACTTTTGGCAGAAAAAAAATTCAGCCACCACCGACCGAGTGTCTATGCAAGTGAACATTTTGAACGGTTTTATCAAGTTCTATTTTGAGGTGTCTGAGCAGTTCACAAAATTTGATCTATTTTGGTCTAAACAACTCTTAGAAGCTTTACTATAATGACTGGAGCAACTGAGCAGCACCTTGAGAATTCTTCTTAAGGAAAACAATCTTGCAGAACTAAAAAGCTATTCAAGCTGCAGTATATTTCTAATTAATGTCACATAATTTATCAAAATATCAGAAATTCTTGCGTTATTTGTGCGATGTAATAAAAATCGCAATCAAACAAATTTACGACTAAATTTAAAAATAGTTGGAACCCATCCAGAATCCTCAAGTTTTGATTAAATTTATTTAGTTTTGCTTTCAAAAATCCTCTTCTAGGATTACAACATGTAAAATAAAATAAAACTACAAAGCGGCGGTTTTGTAAATTCGTGTCGTCTCAATTTCGCGGGACCGCAGAACAGGTAATCGCTTTATATTAACACGGTGCAGTTTCCAGAGAGAGCTCGATTATCTGGTTAGTACCGCGAATATTGCGCAACAGACTAACCCCCTTTTCCTCTTCTCACACTACGTTCGGTGTCTATCATCCCCCCATTTGCTTCCTTAACCCAGCGGCTGTTCTAACACCATTTTATGCCACCCACACACTATACACGTGCCAACACACAGATCTGAATATTTACGCGCCTTGCTAAATAAATCAATTCTGATAAATATTCGATTATGTGGCATTCTCGTGTTAGGGAAGCTGTCTAGTCTTAACCTTAACATGCGGCTTATTTATAATCTAATCTATTATCGACTCGACGTTGATGGTAGAATCAAAACGCTTTGCATTTATTATGATTTTATACTTATATTTCTTACCAAATAGTTGGAGTTTTCATATCAAATTAATTATTTTATTTTTTACTGTTTGATGCTAAATTATTTTACAAATTAATTGTAGCTTCACCAATATTGCTTTTTACTTAACTCCACAACATACATAGTTCATGCTTACTATTAAATTATTTTTCGAATTCATTCTTCTTTATTAGAATTTTATCTATTTTCAATTATAAAATCATAGTTTGCTTGCTAAAGTACTTTTGGCAACACTTCCTCCCCACCAGTTGAGGTATTGCAATCAGCTGTGTCGGTCGTGCAGTTTTCATCTGCAAATTTATTACGATTTCGCGTGTTTTAAACTTTCGTGGTGTGGTTTAAAGGTGTGCATCGTGTTCTAAACAATGTGTATGTACTCTATTGTAAAAATCAGGACTCAATTCGATGAAGGTTTGCTGTTATATGAATGTGGATGGTATTTGACCTGCGGCGGCTGAAGGTGAGTCTGTGAAATGCACATAACTACGCATTTTACTTAACATTGATTTAGATACATTATGCATGGAGTTGGATTATGTATAATTTAATTATTGCGAAGTTATTTTATTGAATTTAATTATGGGGTCATTGGCCTTTATGATAATTACATTAATTCCTGAAGTTTAATTTTTATTGAATTTATATCAAAATGTGGGTAATTTAACATAATTTTCAAGACAACTTTATACGACTTTTTTTGTAGTAAATCATGCCTTTTGTTAGCATCTTTTAGGACTCTAACCTTGCACATATTTTTGTCAACTATCGCCTATACTGTCGTACTTTATGACTGCTGGAACATCAGCGGTGATTGATTAGCCAATTCCTGGACAACAAACACTCGGGCGGGTGGGTGGCCCACGGTATTTCAATAATTGAGCGAGACTCGACTTATTTTTGTGACCCAACCGGTGGCTCGAGTGTTTGCGATTAAGGGAATTATAATCTTTATTGTCGTACTTTATGACTGCTGGAACATCAGCGGTGATTGTTAAGCCAATTTCTAGACAACGAACACTTGGCCGTGTGGGTGGGTTATAGTGGTCCAACAATTGAGTGTGACTTGGTTTATTTTTGTGACTCACCTACCCGCCCTTGTGTTTGCGATCAAGGGAATTATATTTTCTTTCACCTTGCTCATATTTTTGTTAACTGTTACCTTTTGTCGTACTTTATGACAACTGGAACATCTGCGGTGATTGTTAAGCCAATTCTTGGACAACGAACACTGGGGCGGGTGGGTGGGCCATAGTAGTCCAAATTTTAAAATCAGCATACTTTAATTAAATTAATGAACCTAATTTGAGTAACTTATTTGTATCAACATTAACCTCAAAATTAATTTTTGTGTAATTTCAAGAAAATAAAAAAAATTTGCAAAATAGGATTACTTAGCAACTTTAAAGAATTTTTTAAATTGGTTTAAATTTTGAAATTAGTATACTTTGATTAAATTAACAAAATTAACTCGAGCAACTCATTTGTATCAATATTAACCTCAAAATTAAATTTTGTGCAATTTCAAGAAATTGGAGTAATTAAAAAAATTAGGATTACTTAGCAACCTTAAGGAATTTTTGAGATTGGTTTAAAATTTTGAAATCAGCATACTATAATTAAATTTCAAAATTAATTTGAGCAACTATTTGTATTAAAATTGACCTCAAAATTAAATTTGTGCATTTTCAAAAAATCGGATTAATAAAATAAAGAATTACTCAGCAACCTTAAGGAATTTTTAAGATCGGTTTAAAATTTTGAAATCAGCATACATTGATTAAATTAACAAAATTAATTTGAGCAACTTATTTGAATCAATATTAACCTCAAAATTAAGTTTTGTGTTATTTCAAGAAATCGAAACAATTTAAAAAAGTAAGATTACTCAGCAACCTTAAAGAATTTTTTAAATTGGTTTAAAATTTTGAAATCAGCAAACTTTGATTAAATTAACAAAATTAATTTGATCAACTTAATTGTATCAATATTAATCTCAAAACTAAGTTTTGTTCAATTTCAAGAAATTGGATTAAATAAAAAAAAATAGGATTACTCAGCAACTTAAAGAAATTTTTAAGATTGGTTTAAAATTTTGAAATCAACATATTTTAATTAAATTATAAAATTGATTTGAGCAACTTATTTGTATTAATATTAACCTTAAAATTAAGTTTTGTGCAATTTCAAGAAATCGAAATTATTCAAAAAATTAGGATTACTTAGCAACTTTAAGGAGTTTTTGAGATTGGTTTAAAATTATGAAATCAGCATACTTTGATTAAATTAACAAAATTTATTTGAACAACTTATTTGTATCAATTATAACCTCAAAATTAGGTTTTGTGCAATTTCAAGAAATTAAAATAATTAAAAAATTAGGGTTACTAAAAAACCTTTCGAATTTTTTTAATTTGGTTTAAAATTTTGAAATCAGCTAACATTGATTAAATTAACAAATTTGATTTGAGCAACTCATTTGTATCAACATTAACCTCAAAATTAAGTTTTGTGCAATCGCAAGAAATCGAAATAATTAAAAAAAATAGGACTACTCAGCAACCTTAAGGATTTTTTCAGATTAGTTTAAAATTTTGAAATCAGCATACTTTGATTTAGTACATAAAATTAATTTGAGCAATTTATTTAAATCAATATTAACCTCAAAATTAAGTTTTGTGCATTTTCAAGAAATCGGAATAATTTCAAAAAATAGGATTACTCGGCAACTTTGAAATTTTTTTAAGATTGGTTTAAAATTTTGAAATCAGCATACTTTGATTACATTAACAAAATTAATTTGAGCAACTCAATTGTATCAATATTAACCTCAAAATCAAGTTTTGTGCAATTTCAATAAATCGGAATAAATTAAAAAATTGGATTGCTCAGCAACCTTAAGGAGTTTTTAAGTTTGGTTTAAAATTTTGAAATCAACATACTTTGATTAAATTAACAAAATTAATTTGCGCTACTAATTTGTATCAATACTAATCTCAAAATTAAGTTTTGTGCAATTCCAAGAAATTGCAATAAATAAAGAAAATAGGATTACTCAGCAACCTTAAGGAATTTTTGAAATTAGTTTAAAGTTTTGAAATCAACATACTTTGATTAAATTAACAAAATTAGTTTGAGCAACTCATTTGTATCAATATTAACCTTAAAATCAAGTTTTGTGCAATTTCAAAAAATCGAAATAATTAAAAAAAATATGATTTCTCAGCAACTTTGAAATTTTTTTGAGATTAGTTTAAAATTTTGAAATCAGCATACTTTGATTAAATTAATAAATTTAATTTGAGCAACTTATTTGTATCAATATTAAACTCAAAATTAAGTTTGTGCATTTTCAAGAAATCGGAATAATTTAAAAAAAATAGATTTACTCAGCAACCTTAAAGAATTTTTGAGATTAGTTTAAAATTTTGAAATCAACATACTTTGATTAAATTAACAAAATTAATTTGAGCAATTTATTTGTATCAATATCAACCCTAAAATCAAGTTTTGTGCAATTTTAAGAAATCGATATACTTTAAAAAAATAGAATTACTCAGCAACCTTAAGGAATTTTTGAGATTGGTTTAAAATTTTGAAATCAGCATACTTTGATTACATTAACAAAATTAATTTGAGCAACTCAATTGTATCAATATTAACCTCAAAATTAAATTTTGTGCAATTTCAAAAAATCAGAATAATAAAAAAAATTGGATTACTCAGAAATTTAAGGAATTTTTGAGAATGGTTTAAAATTTTGAAATCAGCATATTTTGATTAAATTAACAAAATTTATTTGAACAACTTATTTGTATCAATTATAACCTCAAAAAGTTTTGTGCAATTTCAAGAAATTAAAATAATTAAAAAATTAGGGTTACTAAAAAACCTTTAGAATTTTTTTAATTTGGTTTAAAATTTTGAAATCAGCTAACATTGATTAAATTAACAAAATTGATTTGAGCAACTCATTTGTATCAACATTAACCTCAAAATTAAATTTTGTGCAATCGCAAGAAATCGAAATAATTAAAAAAAATAGGACTACTCAGCAACCTTAAGGATTTTTTCAGATTAGTTTAAAATTTTAAAATCAGCATACTTTGATTTAGTACATAAAATTAATTTGAGCAATTTATTTAAATCAATTTTAACCTCAAAATTAAGTTTTGTGCAATTTCAAGAAATTGGAATAATTAAAAAAATTAGGATTACTAAGCAACCTTAAGAAATTTTTTAAATTGGTTTAAAATTTTGAAATCAGCATACTTTGATTAGGTTAATTAAATTTATATCAACAACTTATTTGTATCAACATTAACCTCAAAATTAAATTTTGTGCAATTGCAAGAAATTGAAATAATTAAAAAAATTAGGATTACTCAGCAACCTTAAGGAATTTTTGAGATTAGTTTAAAATTTTGAAATCAGCATAGTTTGATTAAATTAACAACATTAATTTGAGCAACTCAATTTAATTAGTATTAACCTCAAAATCAAGTTTTGTGCAATTTCAAGAAATCGAAATAATTCAAAAAAATTGGATTACTCAGCAACCTTAAGGAATTTTTGAGATTGGTTTAAAAATTTGAAATAAGCATACTTTGATTAAATTAATAAAATTAATTTGAGCAACTCAATTGTATCAATATTAACCTCAAAATTAAGTTTTGTGCAATTACAAGAAATTGAAATAATTTAAAAAAATAGGATTACTTAGCAGCTTTAAAGAATTTTTGAGATTGGTTTAAAATTACGAAATCAGCATTATTTGATTATATTAACAAAATTATTTTGAGCAACACATTTGTATCAACATTAACCTCAAAATTAAGTTTTGTGCAATTTCAAGAAATCGAAATATATAAAAAATTAGGATTACTCAGCAACCTTAAAGAATTTTCGAGATTAGTTCAAAATTTTAAAATCAGCGTATTTTAATTAAAGTACAAAATTGATTTGATCAACTCATTTGTATCAATATTAATCTCAAAATTAAGTTTTGTGCAATTTTAACCTTGAAAAATTCATACATTAAAAACAATGTTTGCTAATGGTTAATGTTTGCAAAAAATAATAACAGTTTTTAATGATTTTTTATGTTTTTTAGCAAAAATTGCATTTTGTATTTGATTTTTTACAATCTTTATGCAAGAAATGTATAAAATTACTTATTTCGTACAACAAAATTATTTCTTAAGTGTATGCAAACTGTAACTTTAAACAAAAAATGTTTTTTTGAAGCGTTTTTTTTTTTACAACAAAAGCATTTTTACTAATTATTATTAATTTGCAATCGATTCTTAAGCGATATTTTTATGTTTTTTAGTTAGAAATGCATTTTAACTCGTAGTTTTGAGCAATTTTTTACATTTGAATTCGTTATTAATTAATTTCAATAATTTTAAGTGCAATAAAATGGTGATAAAAAAAGTGATATTTTATGTTTTTTAGCAAAAATGGCATTAAAAATTTGATTTTTTAGGCACAAATTAATTATTTCATACAAGAAAATCATGTTTTAATTGTTTTCAAACTCTTAAATCGATTTTTGTGGTGTTTTTTTGGAAGAAAATGCATTTTATATTTGATTTTTTACTAACTTTAAGCAAAAAATGTATTTTTTGAGCGTTATAATTTATTATTTCTTACAACAAAAACATTTTCACTAATTATTAATAATTTGCAAACGATTTCTTAGCAATATTTTATGTTTTTAGCAAAAATTGCTTTTTATATTTGATTTTTTACAAACTTTAGGCATAAAATGTATTTTTTGAGCACTTATTTTTTAAATTAAAAACATTTTTTTCTTAATTGTTAAGCTTTGCAAACAATAAAAGCAGTTTCTAAGGAATTTTTATGTTTTTTGGCGAAATATGCATTTTATTTATTTGATTTTTTACAAACTTTATGCAAGAAATATATTTTTTCAACACTTTTTTGATTATTTCTTACAATAACAGTATTTTTTACACATTATTTATATAATATAAACGATTTCTAAGCGATTTTTTATGTTTTTTGATTAAATAATGCATTTTATACTTTATTTTTCACAAACCTTAGGCAAAAACTTTGGGTTTTTTTAAATATTTTTTACATTATAAACATTTTTTTGCTAATTGTTAATGTTTTCTACACAATAATAGCAGTTTTTTGCAATTTTTAAACGTTTTTTTCATGTTTTTTGCAAATGTTTACTGTTTTAATTAGAAAATGCTTTGTTAACAAATTTTAACAATTTTTATGCATTTTTTATTACTTTTTTTAACTTTTGGTGATTAATAAAGCATTAATTGTAAGACATTTGAGCTAAATCTCTTAGCAATTTTTTACATTTTTATGTAATGTGCAATATTTAAACAGTAAATGCGATTTTGAGCAGAAAATGAAAGAAAAATCTGTTTTTTATAATTTAATTAATTCAGATACATTTTTAAGACAATATTTTTTTAGATTTTTACCTGATTACTTTTATGAAAGTTTTACACGTTTTTTAACGGCTTTAGTAGTTTTTGCTACATTTTAAGCATTAAACGCGCAATATTAGGCTGTAACATTTGCATTGATTTTTAATGAATTTTAATCATTGTGCAATATTGTAACTGTAGAAGCACTATTAATGATATTTTGATAAAAAAAGCGTTTTGTTGAGCGATTTTTTCCATTTTCATAGATTTTAAAATTAATTGTGCGATTTTTGAAAAAAAGTAATTTTTTATGTTTTTAGCAAATATATTTGACATTTTACAAGTTTTAGGCGAAAAATATTTCATACAAGGAAACCATTTTCTGCGATTTTTTACAAAGAAATGCATTTTATGCTTGATTTTTTACTAACTTTGACCAAAAAATGTATTTTTTGGGCGTTTTTTTTTAATTAATGCTTACAACAACGATTCTAAAGCGATATTTTTTGTTCTTTAGCAAAAAATGTATTTTAAATTTGATTTTGCACAAACTTTAAGAAAAAAAATGTATTTTCTGAGCGTTTTTTTGATTTTTATTTACAATAATGGCATTTTTTACCAGTTATTAATGTTTTGCAAATGGTTTTTAATTAAGTTTTTATGATTTTTAGCAACAAATGCATTTTATCTTTGACTTTTCACAGAATTGAGCTACATAAAAAATATTTTTTTGCAAATAATAATAGCGATTTCTAAGCGATTTTTTATGTCTTTTAGCAAAAATTGCATTTTATATTTGATTTTTTACTAACTTTATGCAAAAACTGTATTTTTTAGCACGTTTTTGATTATTTTTTACAACAAACGCATTTTTTACTAATTACTAACTAATTGTAAATGGTTTCTAAGCGATTTTTTATGTTTTTTGATAACAGAATGTATTTTATATTTGATTTTTTACCAAAAAAAATGCAGTTTTGAGCAGTAAATGAAATAAAAATCTTTTTTTAATTTTAATTTTGTTTAGATACATTTGTAAGACAATATTTTGTTAAATTTCTACATAAATACTTGTAGATTAAAGCGTTTATCACCTATGATTTAAACTGTAAATTCGTTTTTAAATAGAAAACTAAACATTTTTTTTAATTATTTTATAATTGATTCAAACGCATTTATAAATAATCAAACGAAAGACTGGTTTGCCATCTAGTTGCAAAAATGATACCGATTAATGCGGACATTTTAGTATTAAAAATTGCAACTAGATGGCAAACCAGTCTTTCGTTTGATTATTTATAATATCAATTGTGTTCATAAGCACAGAAATATTTATTCAAAATTGTCTTCGCTATCATGCGATGCCGTGGTCGTACAAGGCATACTGACGAGGTTTGTAGAACCGAAACAATTGTCTATGCTTGACCCTTGGCCGCTGTGATTCGATTGACTGTTTTTGAATAAATTATTAATTCATTTCAAACGCATTTCTTAAGCATTTTTGTTTGGAAAGCAAGTTTTTAATCAATTTTTTTATATTTGCATTGGTTTTTATTGAAATTCAATCATTTGATGTGCAATATTGTAACTGTAGCACTGTAAGCACTATTAATGATGTTTTGAGCAAAAACGCATTTTGTTGAGCGATTTTTTGCATTTTAATTGATTGTAAAATTAAATGTACAGTATTTGAGCTATAAACGGTGATCAAAAAGGAAAATTTTATGTTTTTTAACAAAAATTAATTTGATTTTTTAGGCAAAAATTAATTATTTATACAAAAAATCCATTTTTTAATTCTTTGCAAACTGTTTATAGTGTTTTTTGCAAGAAAATTTATTTTATATTTGATTTTTTACTAACTTTAAGCAAAAAATATATTTTTGAGCATTTTTTTTACAAAATTATTTATATTATGTATTAATAAACTGCAATCAGTGTTTTTTGCAAAAAATGCTTTTTATATTTGATTTTTCACAAACTTTAGGCACAATAACTTATTTTCTAAGCGTTTTCTTAATTATTTTTTACAATAAAAGCATTTTCTATCAATTAATTATCTAACATCTAAACGATGTTTTACATTTTTATGTATTGTGGGATATATTTTATATTTTAATTAATCTATCTATCTGATTACTTGTAGAAATTTCATTTATGAAAGTTTTAAGCATTTTTTAACGTTTTTAGTAGTTTTTGCTAAATTTTAAGCGTTAATTACGCGATATTTAGGCTGTAACTGCGTTTTCAAATTGTTTTATGCATAAAAAATATGTTTTTAAACGGTTGTTTAAATTTTTCTGTAAAAATTTTATTTCAAGAGATTTTTAAGCGTTTTTTAAAAGTTATAATTTTGAAAGTACTATTAATGATGTTTTGAGCAGAAAACGCATTTTTTTGAGAGATTTTTTACATATTTATTGATTCTCAACAGAAATGTGCGATATTTGATGTAAACGGTGATAAAAAAGTGATATTTTATGTTTTTTAGCAAAACAAGCATTATTTATTTGTTTTTTTACAAATTTTAAGCGAAAATTAATTATTTCATACAAGAAAACAATTTTTTAACTGTTTGCAAATTGTTAAAGCGATTTTTGTGTCGCTTTTTGCACACAAAAATCGCTTCAAATCGCTTTTTTGTGTTTTTTTTTATGCAAATAAATGGATTTTATATTTGATTTTTTACTAGTTTTAAGCCAAAAATATCTTTTTTGAGCGTTTTTTTTTTAACAAAAGCATTTTTACTAATTATTATTAATTTTGCAAGCGGTTTCAAAGCGATATTTTAAGTTTTTTTAGCAAAAAATGCATTTTATATTTGATTTTGCACAAACTTTGGGCAAAAAATATATTTTATGAGAGTTTGTTTAGTTGTACAACAAAAACAATTTTAAGTCAATTGTTTTGTAAGCAATAATGACCGTTTTAAAGCGACTTTTTATGTTTTTTAATCAAAAAATGCATTTTATATTTGATTTTTTACAAACTTTTGGCAAAAAATGTATTTTCTGAGCGTTTTTTTGATTATTTTTTACAATAAAAGCATTTTTTACCAATTATTAATATTTTGCAAATGGTTCCTAATCAAGTTTTTATGTTTTTTAGCAACAAATGCATTTTATCTTTGACTTTTCACAAAATTTAGCAAAAAATGTAATTTGTAAGCGCTTGTTTGGTTATTTTATACATTAATTGTTAATGTTTAGCAAACAATAATAGCAGTTCTTATTTTGCTTGTTTTTTAGCAAAAATTCCATTTTATATCTGATTTTCTACAAACTTTGTCAAAAATATTTATTTTTTTGCACTTTTTTGATTATTTTTTATTACAAATTTTTTTTTATAAATTATTGATATAATGTAAACAGTTTCTAAGCGATTTTTTATGTGTTTTTATCAAAAAATGCATTTAATATTTGATTTTTTACAAATTTTAGGCAACAAATTTGCGTCTTTTTAAATATTTTTTACATTAAAAACAATTTTTGGGTAATTATTAATGTATTTCAAACAATAATAGTAGTTTATATATTATTTTTTTAGCAAGAAATGCATTTTATATTTGATTTTTCACAAATTTTAAGGAAAAAATGTATTTTCTGAGCGCTTTTTTGAATATGTCTTACATTATAAACAATTTTTTGCTAATTGTTAATGTTTTGCAAACAATAATAGCGATTTCTAAGCGATTTTTTATGTTTATTTATCAAAAAAATGCATTTAATATTTGATTTTTTACAAATTTTAAGCAACAAATTTGCGCATTTTTAAATATTTTTTACATTAAAAACAATTTTTGGGTAATTGTTAATGTATTTCAAACAATAATAGTAGTTTTTAGCATTTTCTAAGCGATTTTTTATGTTTTTTTAGCAAGAAATGCATTTTATATTTGATTTTTTACAAATTAAAAAAAAAAAAATGTATTTTTTGAACGTTTTTTTGAATATTTCATTGATTATAAACAAATTTTTGCTTATTGTTAATGTTTTGCAAACAATAATAGCGATTTCTAAGCGATTTTTTATGTCTTTTAGAAAAAATTGTATTTTATATTTGATTTTTTACAAACTTTATGTAAAAAAATTATTTTTTTGATTATTTTTTACCACAAAAACATGTTTAATAATATAATGTAAACGGTTTCTAAGCGATTTTTTGTATTTTTTTTAATTATTATTTGATTTTTCACAAACTTTAGGCAAGAAATTTGCGCTTTTTTGAATATTTCTTACATTAAAAACAGTTTTTTCACTGATTTATTAAGATTTTATTACTTTAAGTTAGTAAATACTGCGGTTTTAAAAAAATAATTGCGTTTTAGAGCAAAAAACGTATTTTTTGAGTTGTTCAGTACGCGTTTCCGTGTGAAAATGCTTTGTTAACAAATTTTAGCAATTTTTATGCGTCTTTTATTATTTTTATTAATTTTTGGTGAATAACAAAGCATTAATTGTGAAGAGCTATAAATGCGTTTTCAAAGCGTTTTTTTGCATCCAACTATCTAAGCGATTTTTTAAATTTTTATGTATTGTGCGATATTTATTTAAACTGAAAAATCTGTTTTATATTTTAATTAGTTTAGATACTTTTTTAAGACATTTTTTTGTAATTTTTACCTGATTACTTGTAGCAATTGCATTTATGAAAGTTTTAAGCGTTTTTTAACGGTTTTAGTAGTTTTTGCTTGATTTTAAGCATTAAACGCGCTATATTTAAGCGTTTTTAAATTGTTTTTATGCAGAAAAATTATGTTTTCTAAACGATTGTTTAAATCTTTTCGCGTTTTTTGTGTTAAAATCTCATTTTAAGAAATTTTAGTCGATTTTTAAGCGTTTTTTAGTTTTTTATAATTTATATATATTAATCTAGTTGTAATTTTTTTTATAAAATTTATAATTTGTGATTTAAACTGTAAATGCGTTTTTAAATAGAAAACTAATCGTTTTTTTAAGCGATTTTTTACATTAAAATTGATTCAAATGCATTTCTTAAGCATTTTTGTTTGGAATACAAGTTTTTAAGCATTTTTTTTTACATTTGCATTGGTTTTTATTGAATTTCAATTATTTGATGTGCAATATTGTAACTATAAAAGCACCATTAATGATGTTTTGAGCAAAAACGCATTTTGTTGAGCGAGCGATCTTTTGCATTTTAATTGATTGTAAAATTAAATGTGCAATATTAAAGCTGTAAACGGTGATAAAAAAGTAATATTTTATATTTTTAACAAAAAAAGCATTATATATTTGATTTTTTAGGCAAAAATTAATTATTTTATATAAGAAAACCATTTTTTAATTGTTTGCAAACTGTTAAAGCGATTTTTGTAGTGTTTTATGCAAGAAAATTCATTTTAAATTTGATTTTCACTAACTTTAAGCAAAAATTTTATTTATTTTATTTTATTATTTTTTACAATAAAAGCATTTTTACTAATTATTAATCATTTGCAAACGATTCTTAAGCAATATTTTATGTTTTTAGCAAAAAATGCTTTTCATATTTGATTTTTACAAATTTTATAAATAAAATGTATTTTTTGAGCATTTTTTTGAATATTTTTTACAAAAAAGCTTTTTGTATTAATTAATAATAAAATGTAAACAGTTTCTAAGCGATTTTTTTATGTTTTTTGATACATTTTTTTTTATTTATTTTTGATTTTTCACAAAAAAAAATGCATTTTTGAGCAGTAAATGAAAGAAAAATTTGTTTTTTTAATTAAATATCATTTAGATACAATTTTTAGACAATTTTTTTTTTTTAATTTTTGCTTGATTACTTGTAGAAATTGCATTTATGAAAGTTTTAAGCGTTTTTTAACGGTTTGAGTAGTTTTTGCTAAATTTTATGCATTAAACTCGCGAAAAACTATGTTTTCTAAACGATTGTTTATGTTTCTGCGCGTTTTTCTATCAAAATCTTATTTCAAACAAATTTTAAGCGTTTTTTTAAATCAAATTTATTTTATAATTTTTTTTTAGCATTTTTTGTTTTTTTATAAAATACATTATTTGTGATTTAAACTGTAAATGCGTTTCTAAGTAGAATACAAACGTTTTTTTTTTAAGCGATTTTGTACATTATTATTGATTCAAATACATTTCTTAGGCATTTTTGGTTGCAAAACGTTTATCTACAAATTTTTGAGCAATTGTTTTAATGAATTTCAATCATTTGATGTGCAATATTGTAACTGTATAAGCATTATTAATGATGTAAAATAGTGATATTTTATGTTTTTTTAGCAAAAAAAGGATTATTTATTTGATTTTTTACAAACTTTAGGCGAAAATTAATTATTTTATAGAACAAAACCATTTCTTAATTGTTTGCAAACTGTTAAAGCGATTTTTGTGTATTTTTTGCAAAGAAAAGTATTTTATATTTGATTTTTTACTAATTTCAAGCAAAAAAATATCATTTTTACAATAAAAGCAGTTTTACTAATTATTATTAAGTTGTTAACAATTCTTAAGCAATATTTTATGTTTTTTAGCAAAAAATGCATTTTATATTTGATTTTTCACAAAGTTTAGGCAAAAAATATATTTTATGAGCATTTGTTTACTTAGTACAACAAAGCAATTTTTCGTCAATTGTTTTGTAATATAATAATGACCGTTTTAAAGCAATTTTTTTATGTTTTTTGATCAAAAAAATGCATTTTACATTTAATTTTTCACAAACTTTATGCAAAAAATGTATTTTCTGAGCGTTTTTTTGATTATTTTTTACAACAAAAGCATTTTTTACTAACTAATAATATAATATAAACAGTTTCTAAGCAATTTTTTATATTTTTTTATCAATTGATGCATTTTTTATTTGTTTTTTTACATGCTTTAGGCAAAAAACGTGCATTTTTTTTAATATTTCTCACATTATAAACAGTTTTTTGCTAATTGTTAATAATTTACCAACAATAATAGCAATTTCTTAGCGATTTTTATATTTTTTGTGCGACTGTTTACTGTTTTATTAAGATTTTATTACTTTAAGTAACGTATGTTTTGAGTTGTTCAGTACGCGTTTATCTGAAGAGCATGCTTTGTTAAAATATGTGTGCAATAATTATGCGCATTGATTTATTAGTTTCATTAATTTTTGGTGAATAATAAAGCATTAACATTTAAGCTTTAAATGAGTTTTTAATTGTGCAAAATTTAAACTGCAATTGCGTTATTGAGCAGACAATGAAGTAAATTTTTGGTTATATTTTAATTAATGTAGTTACATTTTTTAACAATATTTTTTTAAATTTCTATTGATTACTTGTAGAAATTGCATTTAACGGTTTTAGTAGTGTTTGCTAAATTTTATGCATTAAACGCGCAATATTTAGACTGTAACTGCTTTTTCAAATTGTTTTTATGCAGAAAACAATAGTTTTCTAAAGATTGTTTAAATTTTAGTCGATTTTTATGCGTTTTTCAAAAGTTATAATTTGTTTTGAGCGCAATTTTCAGTTTTTTTATATATTACATTATTGGAAAGTAGAAAACAAACGTTTTTTTGGTTGATTTTATTACATTATAATTGTTTCAAATAAATTTTTTAGGCATTTTTGTTTGGAAAACGTATTTCTGCAAGTTATTAAACAATTTTTAAGCACTGTTAATTATGTTTTGATTAAAAAACGCAGTTTGTTAGGCGATTTTTTACATTTTTATTAATTGTGAAGTTAAATGTGCAATATTTGAGCTGTAAACGGTGGTAAAATAGTGATATTTTATGTTTTTTTAATCAAAAAAGCATTATTTATTTGGTTTTTTTACAAACTACAATAAAAACAATTTTTAGTTAATTGTTTTGTAAGTAGTAATGACCGTTTTAAAGCAATTTTTTATGTTTTTTGATCAAAAAATGCATTTTACATTGGATTTTTCACAAACTTTATGCAAAAAATGTATTTTTGAGCGTTTTTTTAATTATTTAGTATAATGTAAACAGTTTCTAAGCGATTTTTTATGTTTTTTTTAATAAAAAATGCATTTTGTGTTGGATTTTTCATAAAATTTAGGCGTTTTTTTGAATATTTTTTACATTAGAAACAATTTTTTGCTAATTGTTAATGTTTTGCAAACAATAATAGCAGTTTTTAGCAATTTTAAGCAATTTTTTGTTTTTTGTACGATTGTTTATTCTTTCATTAATATTTTATTTGTTTCATTATATAATTACTGCGGTTTTAAAAAGTAATTGCGTAAAATACGTACTTTTTTGAGTTTACGTGTAGAAAATGCTTTGTTTTTTATTACTTTTATTAATTTACGGTAACTAATAAAGCATTCATTGTGAGACATTTGAGCTATAAATGCGATTTTAAAGCGTTTTTTGTACTCAATCTAAGCGATTTTTTTTACATTTATTGATTTTTTATTAATTATCAATTATCAGACGTGCGATATTTAAACTGTAAATGCGTTTTTGAGCAGAAAATGCATCTGTTCTTATAATTTAGTTTAATTTTTACCTGATTACATGTAGAAATTTTATTTTTGAAAGTTTTGGTTTTAATAGTTTTTGTTTAATTTAAAGCTTTAAACGCAAAATATTTAAGCTGTAGCTGCGTTTTCAAATTGTTTTTATGCAGCAAAATATGTTTTCTAAACGATTGTTTGAATTTCTGCAATTTTTAAGCGTTTTTTGACAGTTTTGTTTATTTTTGTTGAATTTAGTTTAAATTTTATTGGGCGATATTTTTTATAAAACCCATTACTTATGATTTAAACTTTAAATGATTTTTTAAGTATAAAACAAACGTTTTTGACATTATATTTGATTCATAAGTTTTTTTTTTATGTTTTCTTGGGTAGAGCATTTTTTACATTTTTATTGTTTTTTATCTAACGATGTTTAGAGCAAATAACGTATTTTGTTAAGCGATTTTTTTTTAATTTCTAATCGTTTATGTGTAGTAATATTATCATTGCCTATCAGAAGATTTAACAAATGTAAATTTGACAAAGCAACTGTCACCTGTTTCATTAATATGTTGTATGAACTTTCAATATGACATTTTTTCAATCAGTTGTTGATTGCTTGCAAGTAATAATAGCAGTTTCTAAGCGATTTATTTTGTATTTGATTTTTTACAAATTTTCTAAGCGACAAATGAATTTTCTAATTGCTTTATTATTTTATTATTTTATACAACAAAAACTATTTGTTGTTAATTGTATATGTTTTGCAAACAATAAAAATGGTTTTTAAGCGATTTCTTATGGTTTTTAGCAACAAAAACAAATTTATATTTGATTTTTTACAAATTCTAAGCAAGAAATGTATTTTTGAGCGTTTGTTTGGTTATTTTATACAACAAAAATGTTTTTTAGTTAATTGTTAATGTTTTGTTAGCAATTTAACAGTTTTTGTTTTTTAACAACAAATTTATTTTATTTCTTATTTTTTACACACTTTAAGCAAGAAATTTATTTTTTGGGAGTTAATTATAGATTTTTTTACAAACGATAACAAAGGTTTTTGAGCGATTTTTTATGTGTTTTTACAAAAAGTTCATTTTATTTTTGATTTGTTACAAATTTCCGAAAAAAAATGTTATTTCTGAGCGTTTGTTTGATTATTTCTTACAATAAGCAACTTTAAGTCAATTATTGATGTTCTTAAGCAGTTTTTTAACAACAAATTGGATTTTTTATGCAAAAAATCTATTTAGCGTTTTTTTATCATTTAATACAGTATTTATTTTGCAATTGTTGATGTTTTGCAAGCAATATTAACAATTTCTAAGCGATTTTTTATATTTTTTTAGCAACAAGTACATTTTTATTAGATTTCTTACAAACTTTAGGCAACAAACATATTTTCTGGTTGATTTTTTTATTATTTCATACTACAGAAACTAATTTTTGTCAACTATTGATGTTTTGGAAACAATAATAACAGTTTCTAAGCGATTTTGTTATTATTTAACAACAGAAATAGTTTTCAGTCAATTGTCAACGTTTTGCAAACAATATTAGCGGTTTCTGAGCGATTTTGATTACAAATTGCAGTCAAAAATGTATTTTCTACTTGACAAACCTGTCATTTAGTATGAACTTTCAATTCAACAAAATTACATATAATATAACAGTTTCACAATTTTTTGTTGATCAAACTTTTATATAAGTTTTAGCTTTCACAAATCAACTGTCTGGTAAAGATAAGATTTCAACCCCCAATTAATTAAGATCTAATTTCAATAATATTGAGTAAAATAATTTGTAAATTTTTATTGTAATATTTTTGTATTTTACATAGACCTCCAGGATTACATTTTCATCATAATAATTAATATAAAATCCATAATAAATTTCCACATAAACCATTTAATCCTCTCAATTTGTTTTTACCTTACTTCCTACAATTTTTTTTAAATTTTATCTTAACCGGCTTATAGATTGTGTGGGGAAAATGCAGCCCGTTTCGGGACGGGATAATAGGTGCCGGATTAAAATAAGTTATGCGGGATTAAGGATGAAAAAGTAAGTTGCACGCGATAAACACGCGGAACTGTTGAGCTAGTAATTAAATCGGCTCTGTGTAGGGTAGGCATATTATACTCCACTGGGTTTTGGAAGATGATGTGAAAATTTTAATTTAAATTTGTTGGGATTAAAGTTGTATCCACAAATAATTCCTTTCAAAATAATTCTAAATTAAAACTATAACGAGCAAATTGATAAAATCATGAAGCTATTGTAACATACCAAACAAAGAAATATCACCACCCACGATCAATTAATTGATTTACTTGCAACGATTGCATTATTACATTTTTTAGTTGCTTAATATCGCCCAATTAAAGGCAAATAGTAGAGAATCGGCAGCAATCTCTTGCTTGCTAGCTTGCGTATGTTAACGCAACAACAAATTTGGCATAAATCAGAAGTGAATGAGACACGATTTCGTCACGCCGTACTGATCAATATCGACCGGACTTGATTGAAACAAAGGGTACCTACAAACAGTATTATACTCTCTAAGGAGAGTATGTTATGCGGGTGTTGTCCCATGCAATAGCATTGAACACAAAGACCATGAACTGGCGACCTACTACTCACTCAAACCATAGACAACATAACACACGAGCGCTACAACGTGTGAGATATTAAATCCAATGTCATTACTTAATCGCCTGTGGTTTTTTTTTTATTTATATATATTATATTATAAATTTGTTGTTGTAATTGATTACTTCCTTGACTGGTTTGTAGGTCAGTTACAGGAATTTCTTTTAAGAACGCGAGGCAAGAGAGTGGATAATAAAATTTGAAATGTATTCAAACTCCGAATGCAAACTTCTTGATTTCTTTTAAGAGTAATTTCATGTCTGACTACACTTTTTATTTACATTGTGAACTTAAAAGCACTTGCCCTACGTACTTATGCGAGCACATATTGTTTGAATCTCTTCCGAAACTATTTGCATTATAAGTTTATCGTCAGTGCAATAGACTAATTAATATTATTTTACTGTAAACTATACTATTAGATTTGCAAACTTTTTTCTTTAATTTTGGGGAATTTGAATTAATATTTTATCAGATTTTTGAATTAAATTTATTATGAAGTAAATAATAATAAAATTTGAATGGAAATTTTTACTTGTTTTTATCACCGTCCGATGATGGCCTGGTAAAAGTTGAAACTAGTTTTTTAAATATATTTGTGATACAGTACATGGTAAATGTGTTTTATTTATATTAAATAATAATACTTTTAGCATTATGTCTTAAACTGTTTCTAGAAAAATATTTCAAGCACACACTGTTTTATACTTTGAGCTTAGCACAATATGTTCCAACATTAGCATAAAAGGTTTTAATATATTAATTAAATCTTAATTTATGCAAATTTTGTTAATAATACTTATGGAAAGCATCCTTTAAACTGTGAATAAAGTTGTGGACAAAATAAAGCAAACAGTGGACGAGTTGTTTACGTTTTAAATAATAAAAGGCTAAATTAATATAAATGAAATCCTTCAGCAAGTCGGAACACATACATTTCTATTCCGGTCTCGACTTTTTGTCCTTATCCTCCCCACCCTGTTCCCCACTGAGCGCTGAGTGACATACCCTTTTATACACACCCAATAACTGCAAGCCCGAGATTAGGTAAAGAGGATTTTCACTGTCCACGTAAATAGTAATGGAGCTTTAAATTTCCTTTTCTCTTTTTTCTTATTCTTGTCCTTTCTCTTCTACCATCCCCACGCAATCAATATAAAGCTTTATTGTTGTGGAATCTGCTATTGCTTTTTTTTCGTTTCTCCTTAAGTATTTATATAATGATCCTGTAGGATGCCAGGATAAATAAACACCTTTCATATTCAATACATAATTTTATCAATCTGCGATTTAATGTAGCGGAAACCTTTTAGATATTGTGATGTATTCTTTACTACTCTTAACTCCTCATATATTTTTAGTATTATGTAAAAACATTACATTTCACTTCAGCTATAACTATTGAAAATAAGAATAATCAATATTTATTATACAATTTTGATTGTGGCGAAGTTTGCATTATCAAAAATAATCTTATCCCTTGAAGCCCATAAAAAATTTACGACCAATAAGTCTAGCGCTGTGAATCAATATCGCCACACTGCGAATTATTCAAATAAAAAAAATATACACCAGCTTTACGATGGAAGTTTTCTTGTCTTGTTTCTATAATTAATCATGCTGTGAGAAGGGAGAGTGGGTGGAAAAAATCTAATCAACCTTTTTACGACGGCTTCGAGAACTGATAAATAACATAAAAATGTGAGAGTTGATTAGTGAACGATAAAACTGATTGTAACTATCGAAAATACAAACAGGATCGAATTAAATGCTTTTATGGAAGTTTGCTTTATCGTGATAGTAAATGATTTGTTGCTGATTCTGTGTTTTGAGTAGCGTCGATGCGTAAATTTTTAAATTAAATTTTAGTTGGTTTAAATTCGGCATTATTGAAAACAGTTTAAAATGTTGCTTACTATTGGAAAAAAATATGAAATTTTTGCTGCCTTATGAAACCTAAAAATTAATATTGGAGATTTTTAAGAAATCCGGTCTCAAATATAAGAAATTTGCTCAAAACATTGAGAAAATTGTGTTTATGATGTAAATCCGGCTTCTGAAATAAAGAATTTGGCATTAAAAGTAATAAATTTAAAAAATCTGCTCAAAAATTTGGCAAAAAAGTTAAAAACCTTAAGGTTATAACGTAATTCCGGCTTTGAAACCAAAGAATCCGATGTTTACAGTAAGAAATCCAACTATTAATATAAAAAATCTGGTTTTAAATTATTTTGCAAATGATTATTCAAATTATTAAACCGAGGATGTGGTTTTTTGTATTGATTTTGATATATTTCATGCGATAAACTTGATTCCTGAACTAATTTTATGCTTAAAATGAATTTTTTGTGTTTATTTCAAAATATTCTTTACAATAAACGCGATTTTTAAGCGAATTTTATGCTTAAAATAAGTTAATTTTGATATATTTTATGTAGTAAACGTGGTTTCTACACAAATTTTATGTTTAAATGATTTTTTTGTGTTAATTTTAAAACATTTTTTTGTAATAAACATAATTTCTGAGCGAGTTTAATTTTTAATGTAAATTTTTTGTGTCAATTTTGATATTTGTATGCAGTAGACGTGATTTTGGAGTGAATTTTATGCTTGAAATGAGTTTTTTGTGTTTATTTTGATATATTTTATGCAGTTAACGTGATTTATAAGCGAGTTTTACGCTTAAAATGAGTGTTTTGTGTTAATTTTGATATATTTTATATAATAATTGTGATTTGTGAGCGAATTTTAAGCTTTTTATATTAGTTTTGATATATTTTATGTAGTAAACATGATTTTCAGCGATTTTTTTACTTAAAAAAAGTTTTTTTTTGTTAATGTTGGTATATTTTATATATTAAACAGAAACTTTTAGGCAAATTTTGTGCTTAAAATGAGTTTTTTGTGTAAATTTTGATATATTTGATACAATAAACGTGGTTTTTAAACAAATTTTACGCAGAAATGAGTATTTTGTGTCATTGTTGATACATTTTATGTTATTAGCGAATTTTATTCTTAAAATGTTGTTTTTGCATTGTTTTTATATAGTAAATGGCATTTCTAAGCAAATTTAATGTTTAAAATAAGTTTTTGGTGTTAATTTTGCTATATCTTATGATATAAGCGTGTTTTCTGACCAAATTTAATGTTTAAAATAAGATTTTTGTGTTAATTTAAGAAAAAATTATGTAGTAAACGTGATTTTAAAGCGAATTTTATGCTTAAAATGAGTTTTTTGTGTTTATTTTGATGTACTTCTAAGCGAATTTAATGTTTAAAATGAGTTTTTGGTGTTAATTTTGATGTATCTTATATTATAAACATGTTTTCTAAACAAATTTAATGTTGAAAATAAGTTTTATGTGTTAATTTTATAATTTGTATGTAGTAAAAGTGATTTCTGAGTGTATTTTATTCTTTAAACTGCGTTTTTGTGTCATTTTTGATACATTTTAGATTGTAAACGTGATTTTTAAACGAGCTTAATGCTTTAAATAGCTTTTTTGTGTTAATTTTATTATATTTTATGTGGTAAACATAATTTCTAAGCTTAATCTAAGATTTTGTGTCATTGTTGATACATTTTATGTTGTATAAGTAACTTTTAAGCGAATATTATGCTTAAAATGAGTTTTTATGTTGATTTTAACATTTTTTGTGTAGTATTCGTGATTCGTATCCGATTTTATTGCTTAAAATGAGTTTGTTGTATTAAATTTAATTTCTTTCATGCAGTAAACATGATTTCTGAGCGACTTTTATGCCTAAATTGAGTTTTTTGCTTTAATTTTGATATAATTTTAAGCGAATTTAGTGCTTAAAATGAGGTTTTGTGATTTTTCAGCGATTTTTATGCTTCATATAAGTTTTTTGTGTAAATTTTGTTATATTTTATGGAATAAACATGATTTCTAAGCGATTTTTTTTATTAAAAAAGTTTTTTGTGTTCATTTTGATATATCTTATACAATAAACTTGATTTCTTAGCAAATTTTGTGCTTAAAATGAGTTTTTTGTGTTCATTTTAATGTATTTGATCAATAAACGTGATTTCTGTACAAATTTTAAGCTGAAAACGTAATTTGTAAGCGAATTTTATGCTTAAAACGAGTTTTTTGTGTTTATTTTAATACATTTTGTAATAAACCTAATTTCTGAGCGAGTTTAATTTTTATAGTAAATTCTATGTATAAATTTTGATATATTTATGCAGTAGACATGATTTTTATGCTTAAAATGAGTTTTTGGTGTTAATGTTTAAAATAAGTTTTTAGTGTTAATTTTATAATTTATACGTAGTAAAAGTGATTTCTGAGTGTATTTTATTTTTTAAACGACGTTTTTTGTGTAGAATTTTATACATTTTAGGTTGGAAACGTGATTTTTAAACGAGTTTTATAGTTTAAATGGTTTTTTGTATTAATTTTATTATATTTTATGTGGTAAACATGAATTCTGTGCGTATTTTATGCTTAATCTAAGTTTTTGTGTCATTGTTGATACATTTTATGTTGTATAAGTAATTTTGTATAAGTTGATTTTAACATTTTTTGTGTAGTAATCGTGATTCGTATGCAATTTTTTTGCTTAAAATGAGTTTGTTGTATTAAATTTAATCTTTTTCATGAAGCAAACTTGATTTTTTAACAATTTTTATGCTTAAGTTTGGTTTTTTGCTTTAATTTTGATATAATTTTAAGCAAATTTAGTGCTTAAAATGAGGTTTTGTGATTTCTGAGCGAATTTTATGCTTTATATAGGTTTTTTGTGTAAATTTTGTTGTATTTTATACAGTAAACATGATTTTTAAGCGATTTTTTTCCTTAAAATTTTTTATTGTGGTTTGTTTAGGCAAATTTTATGTATAAATTGATTTTTTTGTATTAATTTTGATATATTTTTTTGCAATAAATTTGATTTCTTAGCGAATTTTGTGCTTTTAATGAGTTTTTTGTGTTAATTTTAATATATTTGATACAATAAACGTAATTTCTGTACGAATTTTAAGTTGAAAATGAATTATTTGTTTTATTCTTGATTTATATTATGATTTAAACGTAATTTTTAAGCAAATTTTAAGCTTAAAATAAGTTTTTGGTGTTAATTGTAATACATCTTATGTTATAAGCGTGTTTTCTAAACAAATTTAATGTTTAAAATAAGATTTTTTTGTGTTTAAAAAAAATTATGTAGTAAATGTAGTTTTTGAGAGAATTTTCAGCTTGAAATGAGTTTTTTGTGTTAGTTTTGAAATATATTATGTGATAAACGTGATTTCTGAGCCAATTTTGTGCTTACAATAAATTTTTGTGTTCATTTTGGTAGATTTTTTGCTGTAAACGTGACTTCTAAGCGAATTTTATGTTTAATATTAGTTTTTTGTGTTAATTTTGGTATATCTTATATTATAAAAATGTTTTTTTATCAAATTTAGTTTTTAAATTAAGTTTTAAGTGTTAAATTTATAATTTGTATGAATTAAATGTGATTTATGAGTGTATTTTATTTTTTAAACTGCGTTTTTGTGTCATTTTTGATACATTTTAGATTTTAAACGTGATTTTTAAACGCTTTAAATGGTTTTTTGTGTTAATTTTATTATATTTTATGTGGTAAACATGAATTCTGTGCGTATTTTATGCTAAATCTAAGATTTTGTGTCATTGTTGATACATTTTATGTTGTATTAGTAACTTTTAAACAAATTTTATGATTAAAATGAGTTTTTATGTTGATTTTATTATCTTTTGTGTAGTAATCGTGATTTGTAGGCGATTTTTTGCTTAAAATGAGTTTGTTGTATTAAATTTAATCTTGTTTATGCAGTAAACCTGATTTCTGAGCGATTTTCATGTTTAAATTGAGTATTTTGCTTTAATTTTGATATATTTTTAAGCGAATTTAGTCTTAAAATGAGATTTTTTGTGCTAGTTTGAATATATTTGATAGAATAAACGTGATTTTTGAACAAATTTTACGCAGAAAATGAGTATTTTGTGTCATTGTTGATTTATTTTATGTTATTAAAGTAATTTTTAAGCGAATTTTTTTTTAATGTTTTTATTACGTGTACAACACGTCATTTCTATGCGAATTTTATGGTTAAAATAGGTTTTTGGTGTTAATTTTGATATATCTTGTGATATAAGCATATTTTCTGAGCAAATTTAATGTTTAAAATAAGATTTTTGTGTTAATTTAAAAAAGTGTATTTAATAAACGTGATTTTGGAGCGAGTTTTGTACTTGAAATAAGTTTTTTGTGTTAGTTTTGATATATAATAAGTTTGTTTTATTTTTATTATTATTATATTTATTAATTTTATTATTAAAACAAGTTTTTGATGGTAATTTTGTAACATATTACGTGTTTTCTAAGCGAATTTAATGTTTAAAACAAGCTTTTTGTGTTAATTATAGTATTTTTATGTAGTAAACATGATTTCTGAGTGTATTTTATGATTAAACTGTAATTGTTGGTACATTTTTGGTTGCAAAATTGATTTTTAAACGAGTTTTATGCATTAATGGTTTTTTTGTATTCATTTTATTATATTTTATGTTCTAAACACGAACTCTGAGCGTATTGTATGCTTAATCTAAGATGTTTTGTTATTGTTGTTTGTATATATTATGTTGTATAAGTAACTTTTAAGCGCATTTGAAGCTTAAAATGAGTTTTTTTGTGGTAATTTTGTATATTTTGGAATGAATTTTATACTTGAAATGAGTTTTTTGTGTAGTAATCGTGATTCGTATGCGATTTTTTTGCTTAAAATGAGTTTGTTGTGTTAAATTTTATCATTTTTATGAAGCAAACTTGTTTTTTTAACAATTTTTATGCTTAAGTTTGGTTTTTTGCTTTAATTTTGATATAATTTTAAGCGAATTTAGTGCTTAAAATGAGGTTTTGTGATTTCTGAGCGAATTTTATGCTTTATATAGGTTTTTTGTGTAAATTTTGTTGTATTTTATACAGTAAACATGATTTTTAAGCGATTTTTTTCCTTACAAATTTTTATTGTGGTTTGTTTAGGCAAATTTTATGTTTAAATTGATTTTTTTGTATTAATTTTGATATATTTTTTTGCAATAAATTTGATTTCTTAGCGAATTTGTGCTTTTAATGAGTTTTTTGTGTTAATTTTAATATATTTGATACAATAAACTTAATTTCTGTACGAATTTTAAGTTGAAAATGATATATTTGTGTTATTGTTGATATATTTTATGTTTTAAACGTAATTGTTAAGCGAATTTTGTTTTTTAAATGAGTTTTTTTGTTATTTTAAATGTTTTTATGTAGTAATCGTGATTTCTAAGCAAATTTTATGCTTAAAATAAATTTTTTGTGTTAATTTTAATACATCTTATGTTATAAGCGTGTTTTCTGAGCAAATTTAATGTTTAAAATAAGTTTTTTTTTGTTAATTTAAAAAAAATTATGTAGTAAACGTAGTTTTTGAGAGAATTTTATGCTTGAAATGAGTTTTTTTGTGTTAGTTTTGAAATATATTATGTGATAAACGTGATTTCTGAGCCAATTTTGTGCTTACAATAAATTTTTGTGTTCATTTTGGTAGATTTTTTGCTGTAAACGTGACTTCTTAGCGAATTTTATGTTTAATATTAGTTTTTTGTGTTAATTTTGGTATATCTTATATTATAAACATGTTTTTTTATCAAATTTAGTTTTTAAATTAAGTTTTAAGTGTTAATTTTATAATTTGTATGAATTAAATGTGATTTAAGAGTGTATTTTATTTTTTAAACTGCGTTTTTGTTTCATTTTTGATACATTTTAGATTTTAAACGTGATTTTTAAACGCTTTAAATGGTTTTTTTTGTGTTAATTTTATTATATTTTATGTGGTAAACATGAATTCTGTGCGTATTTTATGCTAAATCCAAGATTTTGTGTCATTGTTGATACATTTTATGTTGTAGTAGTAACTTTTAAGCGAATTTTATGCTTAAAATGAGTTTTTATGTTGATTTTAATATTTTTTGTGTAGCAATCGTGATTTGTAGGCGATTTTTTGCTTAAAATGAGTTTGTTGTATTAAATTTAATCTTGTTTATGCAGTAAACCTAATTTCTGAGCAATTTTCATGTTTAAATTGAGTATTTTGCTTTAATTTTGATATATTTTTAAGCGAATTTAGTCTTAAAATGAGTTTGAATATATTTGATACAATTAACGTGATTTTTGAACAAATTTTACGCAGAAAATGAGTATTTTGTGTCATTGTTCATACATTTTATGTTATTAACGTAATTTTCAAGCAAATTTTATTTTTTTAATGTTTTATTACGTGTAGTACACGTGATTTCTAAGCGAATTTCAGGCTTAAAATAGGTTTTTGGTGTTAATTTTGATATATCTTGTGATATAAGCATATTTTCTGAGCAAATTTAATGTTTAAAATAGATTTGTTGTGTTAATTTAAAAAAATGTATTTAGTAAAAGTGATTTTGGAGCGAATTTTATACTCGAAGTAATTGTTTTGTGTTAGTTTTGATATAAAAAAAAATGTGATTTCTGAAAAAAAAATGTGTTTACAATAAGTTTTTTGTGTTTGTTTTATGCAATAAGCGAATTTTATTATTAAAATGAGTTTTTGATGGTAATTTTGTAACATATTACGTGTTTTCTGAGCGAATTTAATGTTTAAAATAAGCTTTTTGTGTTAATTATAGTATTTTTATATAGTAAACATGATTTCTGCGTGTATATTATGATTAAACTGTAATTGTTGGTACATTTTTGGTTGTAAACTTGATTTTTAAACGGGTTTTGTGCATTAATGGTTTTTTTTGTGGTAATTTTATTATATTTTTTGTGGTAAACACGAACTCTGAGCGTATTTTATGCTTAATCTAAGATTTTTTGTTATTGTTGTTTGTATATTTTATGTTGTATAAGTAACTTTTAAGCGCATTTGAAGCTTAAAATGAGTTTTTTGTGGTAATTTTGTATATTTTGGAATGAATTTTATACTTGAAATGAGTTTTTTGTGTAGTAATCGTGATTCGTATGCGATTTTTTTGCTTAAAATGAGTTTGTTGTATTAAATTTAATCTTTTTCATGAAGCAAACTTGATTTTTTAACCATTTTTATGCTTAAGTTTGGTTTTTTGCTTTAATTTTGATATAATTTTAAGGGAATTTAGTGCTTAAAATGAGGTTTTGTGATTTCTGAGCGAATTTTATGCTTTATATAGGTTTTTTGTGTAAATTTTGTTGTATTTTATACAGTAAACATGATTTTTAAGCGATTTTTTTGCTTAAAAAAGTTTTTTGTGGTTTGTTTAGGCAAATTTTATGTTTAAATTGATTTTTTGTATTAATTTTGATATATTTTTTGCAATAAACTTGATTTCTTAGCGTATTTTGTGCTTTTAATGAGTTTTTTGTGTTAATTTTAATATATTTGATACTATAAACGTAATTTCTGTACGAATTTTAAGTTGAAAATGAATTATTTGTGTGATTGTTGATATATTTTATATTTTAAACGTAATTTTTAAGCGAATTTTGTTTTTTAAATGAGTTTTTTTGTTATTTTTAATGTTTTTATGTAGTAATTGTGATTTCTAAGCGAATTTTAAGCTTAAAATAATTTGTTTGTATTAATTTTAATACATCTTATGTTATAAGCGTGTTTTCTGAACAAATTTAATGTTTAAAATAAGATTTTTGTGTTTAGTTTAAAAAAAATTATGTAGTAAATGTAGTTTTGGAGAGAATTTTATGCTTGAATTGAATTTTTTTGTGTTAGTTTTGAAATATATTATGTGATAAACGTGATTTCTGGGCCAATTTTGTGCTTACAATAAATTTGTCTGTTCATTTTGGTAGATTTTTTGCAGTAAACGTGACTTCTAAGCGAATTTTATGTTTAATATTAGTTTTTTGTGTTCATTTTGGTATATCTTATATTATAAACATGTTTTTTTTATCAAATTTAGTTTTTAAATTAAGTTATACGTATTAATTTTATAATTTGTATAAATTAATAGTGTATTTTATTCTTTAAACTGCGTTTTTGTGTCATTTTTGATAAATTTTATATTGTAAACGTGATTTTTAAACGAGCTTAATGCTTTAAATGTTTTTTTTGTGTGTTAATTTTATTATATTTTATATGGTAAACATGAATTCTGTGCGTATTTTATGCTTAATCTAAGGTTTTGTGTCATTGTTGATACATTTTATGTTGTATAAGTAACTTTTAAGCGAATTTTATGCTTAAAATGAGTTTTTATGTTGATTTTAACGTTTTTTGTGTAGTATTGATAGTGATTCGTATAAGATTTTTATGTTTAAAATGAGTTTGTTAAATTAAATTTAATTTTTTTTATGCAGTAAACTTGATTTCTGAGCGATTTTCATGCCTAAATTGAGTTTTTTGCTTTAATTTTGATATAATTTTAAGCGAATTTAGTGTTTAAAATCAGGTTTTGTGATTTCTAATATGCTTAATAGAAGTTTTTTGTGTCAATTTTGTTATATTTTACTCAGTAAACATGATTTTTAAGCGATTTTTTGCTTAACAAAGTTTTTTGTATTATTTTTAGGCAAATTTTATGTTTAAATTGAGTTTTTTGTATTAATTTTGATATATTTTTTTGCAATACATTTGATTTCTTAGCGTATTTTGTGCTTTTAATGAGTTTTTTGTGTTAATTTTAAAATATTTGATACAATAAACGTAATTTCTGTACGAGTTTCAAGTTGAAAATGAATTATTTGTGTTATTGTTGATATATTATATGTTGTAAACGTAGTTTTTAAGCGAATTTTGTTTTTTAAATGAGTTTTTTTGTTATTTTAAATGTTTTTATGTAGTAATCGTGATTTCTAAGCAAATTTTATGCTTAAAATAAATTTTTTGTGTTAATTTTAATACATCTTATGTTATAAGCGTGTTTTCTGAACAAATTTAATGTTTAAAATAAGTTTTTTTTTGTTAATTTAAAAAAAAATTATGTAGTAAACGTAGTTTTTGAGAGAATTTTATGCTTGAAATGAGTTTTTTGTGTTAGTTTTGAAATATATTATGTGATAAACGTGATTTCTGAGCCAATTTTGTGCTTACAATAAATTTTTGTGTTCATTTTGATAGATTTTTTGCTGTAAACGTGACTTCTAAGCGAATTTTATGTTTAATATTAGTTTTTTGTGTTAATTTTGGTATATCTTATATTATAAAAATGTTTTTTTATCAAATTTAGTTTTTAAATTAAGTTTTAAGTGTTAAATTTATAATTTGTATGAATTAAATGTGATTTATGAGTGGATTTTAATTTTTAAACTGCGTTTTTGTGTAATTTTTGATACATTTTAGATTTTAAACTTGATTTTAAACGCTTTAAATGGTTTTTTGTGTTAATTTTATTATATTTTATGTGGTAATCATGAATTCTGTGCGTATTTTATGCTTAATCTAAGATTTTGTGTCATTGTTAATACATTTTATGTTGTATTAGTAACTTTTAAGCGAATTTTATGCTTAACATGAGTTTTTATGTTGATTTTAATAGTTTTTGTGTAGTAATCGTGATTTGTAGGCGATTTTTTGCTTAAAATGAGTTTGCTGTATTAAATTTAACCTCGTTTATGCAGTAAACCTGATTTCTGAGCGATTTTTATGTTTAAATTGAGTTTTTTGCTTTAATTTTGATATATTTTTCAGCGAATTTAGTACTTAAAATGAGGATTTGTGATTTCTGAGCGAATTTTATGCTTTATATAAGTTATTTGTGTAAATTTCGTTATATTTTATGTAGTAAACATAATTTCTAAGCAATTTTTTTGCATAAAAAAGTTTTTTGTGTTAATTTTGATATATTTTCTACAATAAACTTGATTTCTTAGCAAATTTTGTGCCTAAAAAGAGTTTTTTGTGTTCATTTTAATATATTTGATACAATAAACTTGATTTCTGTACAATTTTTGCTGTAAACTTGATTTGTAAGCGAATTTTATGCTTAAACTAAGTTTTTGTATAATTTTTGATATATTTTATGTTGTATAAGTAACTTTTAAGCAAATTTGAAGTTTAAAATGAGTTTTTGTGGTAATTTTGATATATCACTTGCAGTAAGCGTTATTTCTGAGCGATTTTTTTGCTTTAATTGAGTTTTTTGCTTTAGCTTTTAAATTCAATTTTCTATAATTCACATTTTATTTTTAAAGATATATAAATTAAATATTTTTTTTTATTATTTTCAAATCCAAAGCTCAATTGAAAATATTTCATTCTTTAAAATTCAATTTATATTTAATTTTTATAATTGACATTTTTTTTAAATGATAATATTTAAATTCATTTTTGTTAGTTTTTTTCTAATTATCTTTAAAAAAAGTTTAAATGAAAATGTTTTATTTCTTAAAACTTTTAAATATAATTTTCTATAATTTACATTTAAAATAAAAAGATATCTTGAGTAAAACTCAAGATACATTTATAATAAAATATTTTTTTTTAGTTTTCTTCAATTATGTTCAAATCTAAAACCTAAATGAAGATATTTTATTCTTTAAAACTTGTATCAAATTAAATTTTCTTACAATTGACATTTTTTTAAATTAAGAAAGAAACCTTAAATTTTAAAAAAACGATTTATGACTTCTATGACATTGAAAAACATTTATGACATTTGAGACACGATCTAATACATTATAATAATTATTAAAAACATATATAACACATATAAAATATCATTTATGACATTTATGATACATTTGACTTTATTTATGACAATTCAGTCTTGTTGTGTGACAGTTCAGAGACGTTTTAAGATAACTAAGACATTTCAGTGGTATTTGAAACACATTTGACTATATTTTTGACATTTCAGGATTAATGTTAACAAACATTTTCTAACATTTATGACGTTTTAAGATTTATAAAACATTTCAGGGGTATTTGAGACACATTTTACTACATTTTTGACAATTCAATCAATGTTAACAAACATTTTATGACATGTATGACGTTTTAAGATATATAATACATTTCAGGGGTATCTGAGACCCATTTTACTACTTTTTTGACAATTTAATCAATGTTAACAAACATTTTATGACATTTATGACGTTTTAAGATATATAAGACATTTTAGTGGTATTTGAGACACATTTTTGACAATTCAGGATCAATGTTAACAAACATTTTATAACATTTATGACGTTTTAAGATATTTAAGACATTGTAGGAATATTTGAGACACATTTTACTACATTTTTAGACAATTCAGTATTAATGTTAACAAACATTTTATGACATTTATGATGTTTTAAGATATATAAGACATTTTAGTGATATTTGAGACACATTTTACTACATTTTTGACCGTTTAAGATCAATGTTAACAAACGTTTTATGACATTTATGACGTTTCAAAATATATAAGACATTTTAGTAGTATTTGAGACACATTTTACTACTTTTTTGACAACTCAGGATCAATGCTAACAAACGTTTTATGACCGTTATGACATTTTAAGATATATATACATTTCAGGGATATTTGACATTTATGAAAAATAATTTTTGTTGGTTTTCTTGTATTATCTTCAAAACTAAAGCTCATATTAATATAATTTATTTTTTAAAGTTTGTTTTAGATCTAATTTGTTATAGTTGACATATTTTATTAAGATAACTTTAAAATTAAGTAAGTTATCTTAAGTTTTTATCATTTATGAAACATATTATTCATTTATAATACAAAAACCCAATTAATTTTTATTTTTTATAATTTGTTTTAAATTTAATTTGTTATAATTGAAATATTTTATGTATAAGTACATTTTGTCGTTTATTATGTAGCCTGGTTTCACGAGTTGGATTGCATTAACAACTTTTTAAACTCGTAACAATATTATTATTGTGTATTAATGCCAATATGGTGCTGTACCATATTTGCATGCATTAATACAGAATAATAAAATTAAACAATAACCCATTGAACGAGTCATCGACCGTAATCTCTCAACCATTATTTATTGATAATATAATAGATTTTCCAAGTGCACTTTGTGTCTTTGTTATGATGAAAATTGGTTAATAAAATTTCTAAAACATTCTCATGCAATAATAGTTAATAAATAAATATTTGCGTTATCTATACGGCCCATCAGCGGAACAATGCAAGCCATGAAAACATGCAACAACGTAAGAAAACGTATGTGCGCACATAATGTTATATAAATACGGAAATTCTTGGAATATTTAACAGTAATGTAATTATTTGGATATATAACAATAAAAATATTCAACGCGACCGTTTATATTCATCTCGCAAAAGCTGTAAATAATTTCATCTTCTTATTCTTTTGTATGAATCTAATAAATATTATTGTAAATCCTTTTTGTTATCGCGTCGCTGCATGGTGACTTCCTTATATCGTTATATATGGGTGTATCAGCACTTTCATCTCTTATATGATATACAATTTATTGTCCGGGATTAGATTCCGCACATGCACTCTCGACTATAAACAAGATTTTTCCGAAAAGATAAAGCCCGTGCAGCTAGAGCTACATAGCTGTCAGTGTAAATAATTCATCTCGTATTACGATTGTTACATCAAATTATATTTATTACTAAAATCAGGATTATTAAATTGAGAATTGCTTTACATAAATTTGCGCAACTTTATTCGGTCGTGGTTTAAATTAAAATTTATTCTATATTATTTCCAATATTCCACATGTGTTACGTTAATCTAAATAAAAAAATAATTGGCACGAATGTATCCGTAATTCTTTTTCGGTAAGCGCGATCGTGATTGGTTTGCGGTTTTACATTATACAACAGTCATCGAAACAAATTAGCGGTTTAATAACCGAGGGATTTAATAACTAATATTAATCGGAGAAAGATATTGCGATATATGCATTTATGTGTAATCGAGAGGGGACATATTTAAACCAGTTTATTGGCAATTAATTGGTGTAATATAGGATTATCTTTAATGCGAAATTGTATGTTGTTACAGTATTGGTATAGTTTTGATTTTCTTTATTTATAGATTAATATTAAATATTTAGTTTTACAAAATGAATGTTTATTTATTTTTTTTTTTTAGAATATTTTGTCAAATACACTGGCAAGCAAAAAATAGAGGTCACTTTAAAATAATGACTTAGTTTTGGGTTTCTTTGTATTAACTTTATTTTAGCAAATTGTAAATAATTCTACTGTATTTTGCACACTAAATTAAAAATTCAATGTTGAATCGTAAAGCATATTTATTGTTAATATTGCTTATTTTGGAAATATCACAAATTTACAGTTCAGACAAAGTTCGAATTTTTGTTCCTAGGACTGATATGGAACAAAAAATATGAAAAATAATGAGTATTACCCCCTCTTGCATTAATGACTGCTTGAAGTTGACGAGGAACATTTTGAATTAAATTAAGAATTATATTTTGGTTGATATTATTTTATTCCTGCAATAGCAACTGTCTTAGTTCCTGAGCAGTTCTTGGAGCAGGTGTATGCTTTCGGATACGTCGTCCCAACTCATCCCAGACATGTTCTATGGGATTCATGTCTGGGCTGAGAACTGGCCAATCGAACCGCAAAATTCCTACTTTATCCAGATAATCTCTGACAACTCTGGCTACGTGAGGTCTAGCATTATCTTGCATGAAAATTCCGCACTTGTCTATAGTTATGAAGGGCTTAACATGATTTTTGAGAATCTCTATAATGTATCTGTGAGTTGTCAGGGAGCCATTCTCTATAAAGACCAACTCTGTGCGTGTTTTGGTAGAAATTTCTGCCCAAACCATAACCGACCCACCGCCAAATGGAAGTCGCTCACCAATACAAACTGAAGCGTATCTTTATCCGCGTTTCCCCTACACTTTCCAACGTCCATCTGATCCATTGAGGCAATAGCGCGATTTATCTGAAAACAGTACCCAGCTCCAGTTCCCATTATTCTATGCCCGGTGATTTTGGGCAAAAGTCAATCTTGCAACACGATGTCGGCGTTGTAAAGGTGGACCTGTAACCATCTTTCTACAAGACCATCCAGAAGCCCAAAGCTTTCTCCTAACGGTCAATTTACTAACATTTACATCTCTAACTTTATGGAATTGATTTTGTAGATAAACTGCAGAAGTTGTTCTATTCCACAAACTTGTGGACACCAAAAAACGGTCATCTCTGTTTGTGGTGATTTTTTTTGCCCGGATCCTAATCTTCTGGTTATGAGGTTAGTTTTTGGCATCCAACAATTTTCTTGTACAATTTTTAATTGTTTTTGTGTAATCAATGCTTTTTGGTGATTAATTTTTGATTGATTTTTTATAATAAATACCTTTTTTGTGTCCTATGATTGATTTATGGCAGTAAATGGCATTTAAGTGCAAATTCTGATAATTTTTTTGCAAATAATGGGTTATTGCATAATTTTTCTTTGATTTTAAGCAATAAACTTTGAGCAAAGTTGTGCAATTTATGCTTTTGTGCAAAGATTTACACTTTTTAATAAATTTTGTACATAAAATGAATTTTTGCATAATTTGTGATTGATCTTGTGCAGTAACAGAATATTCAGCGCAATTTTTGAATAGTTTTTTGTAATAATCAGTTTTTCTGCAAAATGGATTGATTTTGATCTTTTTTGTGTGATTTATGATTGATTTGAAATTTAAGCTAATTTTTTTGTGCACTTTATGACTTTTCGTGCAATTTTTGATTTATTTTTAGCAATACTTCGATTCAATTTGTGCAATATGGCTTTGTGCAAACTTTTGATTAATTACTTTGCGCAAAGATTTGCGTTTTTTATGAATTTTGTGCAATAAATGACTCTTTAAACAATTTTTTTGTAAATTTTGTATAATAAATAGCTTTTTCACAATTTCTGATTGATTTGTTGGAATAAATGGTTTTCTTGCTCAAATTTTGATGAATTTTGTACAATTAATGACATTTTGCGCAACTTTTTATTGATTTTTTTGAGCAAAAATTATATACAATACAAATTATGCAATAATATGCTTTTGTGCGCAATTTTATATTACACTTTTTCAGATTTGGGCAATAATTATTTTGTAAAATTTAAATTACTTTTTAGTATTTTCCTAAGCGAGCAAATAAATTTTTAGCACAGAGTTTGATTGTATTTGTGCAATCAATAGTTTTGGTGAGCAGTTTTTGATTAATTTTTTTGTAATAAATAGCTTTTCTGCGTATTTTAGAATAGCATTTAAGCGCAGATTTTGATCAATTTTGTTTAATTAATAGCTTTTTGCACAATTTTTGATTAAACAACAAATTTTAATTAAAATTGTGTAATATGTTTGTACGCAATTTTGGATTGTATAACTTTGGGCAAATACTTTTTTAATTAGTAGCGATAAATTATTGAGTTATTGTGCATAAATTGTGTGCAATAAATGGTAATGCTTTGGTATAATTAATAATAATAATAAATGTTTTTTTTTAATTTTTAGCACAATTTTGATTGTTTTTGAGCAATCAATGTTTTTGGTGAGCAATTTTTGATTAATTTTTTGTAATAAAAAGCTTTATTTGTAATTTCTAATTGATTTATTGCAATAAATGGCATTTTAACGCAAGTTTTTGTAATTTTTGTGCAATTAATGACTTTTTGTGCAGTTTTTCATTAATTTTGTGCAGTATATGATATTTTTGCATTTTTTTTTATTGATTAAGCGCAGTAAATAGTTATTCTGCGCAAGTTCTAAATATTTTTTTTGTAATAATTAACTTTTTTGCAACATTTTTGATATTTTTTTGAAATCTATAATTTTTGTGCAAGATTAGTTCGGGTTAATAATTACTATTTTTGCAAAAAAAATTGCACAAATTTTGATTGTTTTTGTGCAATTAATGCTTTTCTTGAGCAATTTTTTATTGGTTTTTTGAGCAAAAATGATGCAAACTGTGAAATAATGTGTTTTTGTGCGCAAATTTAGATTACACTTTTTTTAGATTTGGGCAATAATCATTTTGTAAAATTAAAAATAATTTTTAGTATTTTCCTAAGCGAGCAAATACATTTTTAGCACTGATTTTGATTGTATTTGTGCAATCAATAGTTTTGGTGAGCAATTTTTGATTAATTTTTTGTAATAAATAGTTTTTCTGCGTATTTTAAGATTAATTTATTGCAATAAATAGCGTTTAAGCGCAGATTTTGATCAATTTTGTTTTAATAATTTTTTGCACAATTTTTGATGCAAAAAAAACTTTAATTAAAATTGTGTAATAACATGCTTTTGTGCGCAATTTTTGTATGTATAACTTTGAGCAAAGATTTTCTTTATTAGTTTTGTGGGTGCAATAAATTATTGCGCAACTGTACATAAACTTTGTGCATTAAATGGTAATGTTTTAATGTTTTAATGATTTTTTTTATTTATTTTAATTTTAAGCATGCTTGAGCAATTAATGTTTTTGGTGAGCAATTTTTGATTGGTTTTTTTGTTAGAAAAAGCTTTTTTTGTAATTTCTAATTGATTTATTGGAATAAATGACATTTTAACGTAAGTTTTTGTAATTTTTGTGCAATTAATGACTTTTTGTGCAATTTTTCATTAATCAATAAACTTTTTTATTAGTTTTGTACAATAAATTATTTGTTTTGCAATTGTTCATAAATTTTGTGCAATAAATGGTATTTTTGCCTTATATGTTATCGATTAAGTGCAATAAATGGTTATTTTGGGTAAGTTCTAAATAATTTTTTTTAATAATACAAACAATAGTTTTTGTGCAAAACATTTTGATGTTCAATAATTACCTTTTCTGTAAAACTTGTGCAACAATTAAATTTTTTGCACAAATTTTGATAAATTTGGTGCAATTATTGACTTTTTCTGCAATTTTGGATTAATTTTGAGCAATAAATTTTGAAGATAAAGTAGAAATCCAAGGAGGGGTTAGACAAGGGTGCGTGTTATCACCACTTTTATTCAACATATACTCCAAACGAATATTTGCCGAAGCCTTGGATGGAAAATCTGAAGGTATCTTACTAAACGGGGAGGTGGTGAATAACTTGCGGTACGCAGATGATACTGTTCTGCTGGCGAATACGGAGAAAGATCTTCAAGAATTGCTGAATTGTGTGGCTATATAAGGTCATCGTAGTCAGTAAGGAGCGCAATGTGGTGACAAACATAAAAGTAGGAAATTAGCAAATTGAACAAGTCGCACAATTCAAATATCTAGGGTGCTCCTTGAAGCAGCAATGGGACCAATCGAAAGAAATTAGATTCAGAATAGAACAAGCTCGCACGGCCTTTAATAAAATGAAGCAAGTTATGTGCCACAGGGATCTTAATCTCAATCTGCGAGTTCGGTTGCTACGTTGTTATATTTTCTCCATATTAATGTATGGCGCAGAGACCTGGACGCTCACAGATGCTATGTGCAAAAAGTTAGAAGCATTCGAGATGTAGTCATACAGAAAGATGCTACGTATAGTGTGGACAAATAGAATATCTAATGCTCAAGTTCTTGCACGCCTCAATAAGGACACAGAAATTCTATATCTTCTGAAAAAACGCAAGCTTGAGTATCTTGGCCATATTATGCGAGATTCGAAGTATAGATTACTGCAAAATATAATGCAGGGATAGATAGCTGGTAGGCGAGGGCCAGGTCGCAGAAAGACGTCCTGGTTGAAAAACCTACGACACTGGTTTGGGGTCAGCACTACATCTCTTTTTCGTAGAGCTGTCAACAAGACCCAAATAATGTTAATGATCGCCAACGTTTGTGGAGGACAAGGCACGTAAAGAAGAAGAAGAATAAATGTTTATTAAATTTGTGCTATGTATAACTCTTGTACAATGGTTTATATTTTTGCAATTTTTTTAAATTAATTTTGTTCAACAAATTTAATTTTTGAGCAATTTTGATCAATAAATGGCGGTTTTGCACAATTTTTTTGCACTAAATAATTTTTAAGAATTTATTTTTTTTAATTTAAGTTTAAGTTTATTTATTGCACAAGTTTTGAACAATTTTTGATTGACTTTTTGTCATAATTAGCTTTTCTGCTTAATTTACGGATGATTTCTTGCAATAAATGGCATTCAAACGCAAACTTTGATTAAAATCCATGGCCTATAGGGTTACTCACCCACTTTCTTCCCAAGTCCATCTTACCATAGGAAGACATGTGCCGAAAGGTACAAACTTCCACAGGCAATTCAACGGGCGGTTTTTAGTCAGTAGGCGCCCAAAAAGGTAAAGATTTTATCTAAAAAAAAAATTTGATCCAAACTTTTTATTAATTTGATTATAAATGGTTTTTCTATACATTTTTTGTAATAAATAATTTTTTTGCAAAATTGATTGTTTAATAACTTTTGTGCAAGATACTTAATTCAGTTTAATAATTAACTTTTCTGTAAAACTAAAAAAAAATTGCTTAATTTTATCAAAAATTTTGTGCAAATAATGATTTTTGGCGTGATTTTTGATTAATTTTAAACAATGAACTTTACATCAAAATTATTGTGCAATAATATGCTTTTTTGTGCGTAATTTTATTTTGATTTATTAACCTTTCTGAGCGATAAATGATTTTTTTGTGCAAATGTTACAAATTTTATGCAATAAATTATATTTTTGCAAAAATTTTGATTAGTTTTGTGCAATCAACGGCTTTTGTGCTCAATTTTTGATTAGTTTAGTGTAATAATAAACTTTTCTTTCAAATTTTAACATTACAAACGGTTTCTCTTGCAAGAAGCGTTTTTCTTGGCCAGTTATACTTAACCTAATTTAGCACGAATTTTTTAGGAATTGACTTTAGCAAAAAAATTTGTAGATAACATTCCAGTTGCATTTAAACTGGAAGAAACGTTAAGATTTGGGACAGAGTTAATGTGGATCAATTTATGTTTGTTTAAAGATATGCAAGTCCGCTTTATGAGATAATAGATCAATGAGCTTAAATTTTGAGCAAAGGCCAGCGTTTTTTCTTGCGCAAAAGGAAAAACTAATGCTCAAAAGGACAAACAGTTACTCTAAAGCAAAAAACGGTTCTTTTAAAAAGTGCTTTTGTGATAGAAGAAAAGAAAAAACTGGTAAAGTTTTCTTTAAACCTCAACTATGGTTTACAATCATCTGCAAGAGCAAATGGTTTTTAGCTAGGCTGTTTCTATCTGTTTTGTTCAAACTCATTGCAGCAATTTGTCACCTTCTAAGGGTGCCTCACGCAGGTCTTCAACAGAAGAATATTTAAGGATTTTTTTTCAAGAGTTACTATGCCACAAACTCGATAGATGGTATACCGAGCCATAATGTTTATTTTTTGATGCACAAGATTATTTTGTTGCAAACTTTTATTCAAAAAGATGTTCCTATCACAACGCTACAAATATTGTTCTATCAAGGTAATGGGAAAAAGTGAGAAAACTTTATTAATTGTTTAGTTTTCAAACTTTGTGCAATTTTTTTGTATGCATTAAGGACATCTAGCTACATAAAACTAGTCCGTTAGATGCATTCTAAAAAAGACGCGTTTTTTTTGCTGGTTGGCAGCATAGATTGTAAATTACTAGTTTATTTTCTAACTAATCATCATTATCTTAATTTTTGTTACTTCTGTGTTATTGCAATGTTTAAATTCGATATTTTTGCCAGAGTTGGTTGGTCATCAAGGGGTTGAACAAAAAGCTGTTTTGCTTATTTTTTATTGTAATTTTGTTGTTTTTCAGGTTTATTGCTTATTTCTGTCCGGAGCCCTGAGTTTAAAGAATGTTTTTTACTGTTTTGTTAACGTTTGGTTTGGATTAGTTGAAAATTCATCATTTCTTAACTACACAAATGGTTTGTATAATATCTATGGAGAACAAGAAGCGTTTCTAGCACAAAGAAACAAATTTCTTAGTGATTTGTAGTATTATTGCTAGCAGCTCAGTTTACATTGTAGCAAGATATTAGGACATATCTTGAATAAGTTTTATCAGGTACTACTACTTATTACTGTTGTAATTTGCTCTGCATACTACTTCAAGGCCTAACCGGCTTGAGCAAGATTGTTAGTTGCAGTTAATGTGTAACCCTAAGGCCTCAAATGCCAGTGCACAACATGCTCTCAACGGCAGTTGCGTACAAAACCTGATATTAATACACTACAATTACCAACGTGTAAATAACATTTTTTACAGCTTAGTACAACCCCAACTAAAGCATGTCACAGCATATACCTAAATGGTCTCAATGCTCATCATATTTTGTCTCACACTTTTCCAATCCCTAATGTATTATAACAATCTATTACTAGTTCATTATTCTTTATTGTGCGGCTATTTTACATTGCTCTATTTCGACTTCTTTAAAGGAGGATTTTGGGTCCAACAGTTATTATTCAGTAATGTTTTGGGGATGTAATTTTGGACTGCTAGAGTGCTCCGCTAACGCTCTAAGAGTTGAACTCAACTCTGCATTATTAATCCACCTTTAACTCAATCTTAGACACTTGTTGATATTTCAATGTATATAGTATATTAACTATTATAAACAATGCTAACAAATAACACTTTTTTTTCTTTACAAGTTAAATAAATATGCATTGATTTGAAATAATGTAAACTACTTTTTTATAGTTTAGACACTCTCATTAACATTAAAGAATTTTTGTAAGGACACATAGAAAAGATAAATTTTAGTTTCCAAGCTTTTGTAAAAATAAAATATAAAATCGGTTTTCACAAAAGTTCCAATAGTTTCGGGGTTTAAGCCACTTAGTACAAATAACGCGTCAAATCGTGTAGAAACTGGAGAAAAATAGCCCGTGTGAAATCGGCGTGTAATTTCATTGGAAGCTACGGGAATGGGATTTCTGGAATCCTGGCTCTGTTTTCACCCCCCATCCAACGAACGTATGTGAATCTTGAAAAAATACTCGAATCTACCCCATTGTGATCGACATTCGTATCTAACTTTGACCATTCACATCTAAACTGTGTTGCAATAGAAAAGATCAAAGTTTAGAAATATACCTACATTGCTTGTCACATACTTTATCAACTCATTTACAAGAATAATTTGAAACTAAAATGATTATCAGTTGGAATCGAATGAATTACAACATTCAATACGGAAAGTGCCCCATAAACGGGGGATAATATCCATTGTAATAGCCTTTAAATTGCTGAGAGTAATTTTCGAATTTAATTAAACTTATACAGAGCCGGTTTATTTAATTGCAGTAATTCCGGGATAATTGTTTGGTTTAATTATATGCTTTTAGTTGCATGTTAGTACAAAAAATATGCTATAAGGTAACATTATTTATTATCAGTCCTTGTATGAAATTCTCCTCTTCCAAATGCCTTATCTGAAATTCTAATATATGTTCGACCTTTATATGTTAACTGAAATCCTACACAGATTTATTGGGACATGACTATCCGGGGAGGAATCTCGTGTAAAGCACTCGATGCCACAATAAATACCGAACAGGCGAATAAATGTCAGAAAAATGCGCGCGGCGTTTATTGTAATTAGGTATTACATATTCGCCCCAAGGCGGTTTTCGTTTCGCTTTGTTTGAATTTTCCTTCCACGGATTGATTTATGGTATTTGTTTCTTGCGATAATTCATCTCTCCCCTGAGCAATTTCACTGTGCCGACGCAAAAATCAAAATGTAATTATTATATTTTTACATAAACTATTTTAGAGTTTATAGTTTGTAGTAAATGTTTAATTTATTAATTTGCTTCAAGCTTAAGCCCTTATTTGAAAACATTTTTTTAAGGCGCAATCTTCAGGTGAAGTTTTGTTTCTACTTTTTTCTTTATTATCTTGTTGCCTTACGGTCCTAGCTTAATTAAGTTTTTTAAAAAAGTTTATTATATTTTGAGCTTGTGTTGTTTATTTGCTTTCCAAAATTTTGGAAATGTTTGACCTCAAGCCACTTAATCACAATGTAAGTTTCATTTATTAGTGGCCTATCGTGAGGAGCATTATTTTAGGTCTTAGAAAAGCAACGTGCATCATCACTGCTATTTAGCCAAAGCACTAAAAAAACAAAACAATTGGCTGACATGGGCTAACATATTGCAAAAATTTTGCAGAATCAGTTTCCATTATTAATTTCAGTGAGCAATTGTAGACCAAACCATTTTTTTTCCAAAAGCTAAAAATATTGAAATTAAATGTAAAGGCTACTATGGTACTAATTCCACAAAATCTATAAAAAAATCTAAAAAAAAATATTAAAAATGAATTTTGATAAATTAATGTTTTAGGTCAATTGGTATAATACTAAAATTGATCGTTAGAGTAAATTTCAATTTTAAAGCTTAAAAGTATTACTATAGCACTAATTGGACTAAAATTTTGAAGTAATTCTATACGTTCAGTTTTTTTGAAACAATTTTTGAAATTTTGATAATACATTAATGTTTTAGAGCAATTGCTGTACTTCTGAAACCAATCATTGGAGTTTAATTTAAATTTTAAAATTTTAAAGTACTACTATGATACTAATTTGACCTAAATTTTCAAATAATTCTATAAGTTGAGTTTTTCTAAAAGAATTTTTTTTAAATGTTTTAAGTTTTAATAAAAAGCAAAATTAATGTTTTAAAGCAAATAGTGTAATTCTAAAACCAATTATTGAAATAATTTTTAATTTTGTAATTTTAAAGTACTACTATGGCACTAATTTAATAAAATAATTGAAGTAATTCTATACGATCAGTTTTTCTGAAGGAAGGATTAAATTTTGATAAAACACAAAATTATTGTTTAAGAGCAAATGGTGTAATTCTGAAACCAATCATTGGAATTACTGTTAACTTTGAGATTTTAAGGTATTATTATGATATAATATTGACAACAATTTTGAAGTAATTCCATACGATCAGTTTTTCTAAAAGAACTTTTGAAACTATTTAAGTTTTGATAAAACACAAATTTATTGTTTTAGAGCATATGGTGTAATTCTGAAACCAATCATTGGAATTCATTTTAATTTTGAGTTTTTAAAGTACTACTATAGTACTTACTTAATAAAAATTTTGAAGTAATTTTATACAATCAGTTTTACTGTAAGAATTTTTGAAAATGATTTTGCTAAAGCCCAAAATTAATGTTTTAAAGCAAATGGTTTAATTCTGAAATCAATCATTGGAATAAATTTTAATTTTAAAATTTTAAAGTACTAATATGGTACTAAATTGACCAACATTTTGAAGTGATTCTATAGGATCGGTTTGATGAAACACAAAATTAATGTTTTACAGCAAATGATGTAATTCTGAAACAAATCATTGGAACAAATTTTAATTTCAAAAGTTTAAAGTATTAATATGGTACTAATTTGACAAAAATTTTGAAGTACTTCTATACGTTCAGTTTTTTTTTTAAAGAATTTTTGAAGATTTTAAATTTTGATAAAATGCAAAATTAATGTTTTAGAGCAAATAGAGTAATTTTGAAACCAATTATTGGAATAAATTTAAATTTTAAATTACTATTATGGTAATAATTTAACAAAAATTTTGAAGTAATTTTTTACGATCAGTTTTTCTGAAAGATTGTTTAAAAATGTTTAAATTTTGATAATACTCAAAATTAATGTTGTAGAGCAAATACTGTAATTCTGAAACCTATCATTGGAATAAATTTTAATTTTATAATTTTAAAGTACTACTATGGTACTAATTAGACAAAAAAATTGAATTAATTTTATACGTTCAGTTTCTTAGAAAGAATTTGTAATAATGTTTAAATTTTGATAATTCACAAAATTAATGTTTTAGAGCAAATGGTGTAATTCTGAAACCAAACATTGGAATAAATTTTAATTTTAAAATTTGAAAGTACTGCTATAATACAACATTAACAATAAATTTGAGTAATTCCATACGATTAGTTTTTCTGAAAGAATTTTTGAAAATGATTAAGTTTTTATAAAACATAAAATTTATATTTTAAAGCAAATGGTGTAGTTCTGATACCAATCATTGAAATTAATTTTAGTTTTAAATTTATAAAGTACTACTGCGGTACTAAATTGAAAAAAAAATTGAAGTAATTCTCTACGGTCAGTTTTTCTAAAAAAAAAAATTAAAATTTTTTAAATTTTGATAAAACACTAAATTAATGTTTTAAAGCAAATGGTGTAATTCTGATATTAATCATTGGAACTAATTTAAATTTTAAATTTATAAAGTACAATTATCGTACTAATTTAGCAAATATTTTGAAGTAATTCTATACGTTCAGTTTTTCTAAAATAATTTATGAAAATGATTAAATTTTTGATGAAACTCAAAATTAATGCTTTAGAGCAAATAATGTAATTCTGAAACCAATCATTGGAATAAATTTTAATTTTAAAATTTCAAAGTACTATTATGGTACTAATTTAACAAAAAAAATGAAGTAATTCTATACGTTCAGTTTGACTAAAAGAATTTTTGAAAATGATTAAATTTTGATAAAACACAATATTAATGTTTTTGAGCAACTAATGTAGTTCTAAAACCAATCATTGGAATAAATTTTGCAAATAAGGCAACAGCTTTATTAGCAAACGTGCCAGTTAATGACCGCAATAACAACATTGAGATAAACACAAATTGCTTTTATTTCTTCCCAGTAACTCCACAAGAACTTATCAATAAAACATCAACAATAAAAAATAAAAAAAGTAGTGGTATTGATAATATTTCAAACTTTTTACTCAAAAAAACAATTCAGGTTATTGCAAACCCACTCACAGATTTGATTAACAACTCACTAGAGCAGGGAATATTTCCCGATATACTTAAGTATGGGCTAATAAAACCAATCTACAAAAAAGGAAATAAACAGGTATTAAATAACTACCGGCCAATTACCTTACTAACATCAATATCTAAACTTTTGGAAGGATTAATTACAGAACGGCTAGTTAATTTTTTTACCAAACATAATCTGCTCAATAAAAAACAACACGGGTATTTAAAAAATAAAAACATAGATTCAGCAACATATAGCTTCATAGAAAACGTTATGAAGGGACTGGAAGAAGGAAAGCTAACGTGTGGGATCTTTCTCGATTTTTCTTGTGCGTTCGATTGCATTGATCACAACATACTGTTAGAGAAATTATACAACTATGGAATAAGAGGCGTGCCTCACAGATGGTTTAGGTCATACCTGCAACAGAGGAAACAATTTGTAGAAATAAATATAAAAGGGAAAAAAATTCGATCAAATGAAATGGAAATGAAAAGAGGTGTAGTACAGGGCAGTGTATTAGGGCCGATCTTGTTTATCATTTATTTAAATGACATCTTCCAATTGCCTCTAAGCAATAAGCATTATATCTCAAGCTACGCGGATGATACAAATCTTATTATAACCGCAAAAAATATTAAAGAATTAGAATTAGAAATTCAAAACATAACAAACGAAATAGAATACTGGTGTACCCAAAACAGATTAGTTCTCAATAAAAGTAAAACTGCCTACGTCCTTTTTAGAGCAAACAACATTAAGAAACCATATGACATGAATAATATTGGAGTAGATGTTAGCAAGTTTTGTCAAAATATAAAGTTTTTAGGAGTCCACATTGATAACACCTTATGTTGGAAAGAACAAATAAAAGTTTTATCAAAAAAACTAAGTAAAACCTGTTACTGTATAAGAGTATTAAAGGAAACAGTCGGGACACCAGTACTACAACAAGTTTATCATTCTACATTTTTATCAAGTTGCAGGTATGGAATAATACACTGGGGGGCTACGTCAAAAATCGACGATATTTTTAAAATTCAGAAACGCGTAATTAGAATAATATTCAACAAAAAACACACGGAATCTTGCAGAGGAATATTTAAAGATAATCATCTGTTAACTGTACCCGGACTATTCATTTTTGAAACAATCAAATTTTGCCAAAAAAACAAAAACAAATTTCTAACAAACAGTAACAGACCTGAATCTAGATTTACAAGAGATCTTTTATATCCAATGCACAAACTAACTATGAGCGAAAAATGCGCATTCTACACTTGCGTAAAATTTTTCAATGCCTTGCCAAATAAAATAAAATTGCTAAAAAATTACAATAACTTTAAATCTGCTGTTTTTGATTTTGTCGTTGAAATTGAACCATATAAAGTGCAAGAATATTTAGATTATTAAGATGTATAATATATTAAGAAGTACTGGATTTGCAGGTTTCTCTGATTTGCTGCGCACGCTGACCGGTTTACAATAGAGGGCGGCCAGCGTGCGGAGCGGGTTGGAGAGTTTTGAGAGTCCAGTAACAAACCAAAAGCTAATTAATAAAGAATTGTTGTCTATCTATAGCTGGAAAACATAAGAACATTTAAAATGAATTTGTATATTGCATACCAAAGTTTAATGTACCGGTCAAACACCAACGTAATCATGACGTTTTCTTCAATATTTACACTAATGTATATTTTATTGTATTCTTTTTGTATATTTATGAAAAAATAAACTTTATTATTATTATTATTATTATTATTATTATTATTATTTGAATTTTAAAACTTTAAAGTACTAATGTGTTAATATTTTGACAAAAACAAAAGTAATTCTATACGATCAGTTTTTCTGAAATATTTTAAAATGTTTAAATTTTGATAAATCATAAAATTAATGTTTTAAAGCAAATGGTGTAATTCTGAAACCAATCATTGGAATAAATTTTAATTTTAAAGTACTACTATGGTACTAATTTGACAAAAAAATTTAAATAATTCTATACGTTCAATTTTGCTAAAATAATTTATGAAAATGATTAAATTTTTGATGAAACTCAAAATTAATGCTTTAGAGCAAATAATGTAATTCTGAAACCAATCATTGGAATTAAATTTAAATTTTAAAACTTTGAAGTATTACTATAGTTCTAATTTGGCAAAAATTTTGAAGCAATTTATACGATCAGTTTTTCTAAAAGAATTTTTGAAAATGATTAATATTTGATAAAACACAAAATTAATGTTTTAGAGCAAATGGTGTAATTCTGAAACCAATCATTGGAATTAATTTTAATTTTAAAATTTTAAAGTACTGCTATGGTACAAATTTGACCAAAACTTAGAAGTAATTTTATACGATCGGTTTTTCTGAAAGAATTTTTGAAAATTTTGATAAAACACAAAATTAATGTTTTTAAGCATTTAGTGTAATTCTGAAACCAATTATTGGAATATATTTAATTTTAAAATTTTAAAGTCTTAATATGGTACTACTTTACGTTTTTCTAAAGAAAAAAGAAAATTATTAAATTTTGATAATATGCAAAATTAATGTATTATAGCAAATAGTGTAATTCTGAATCTAATTATTAGAATACATTTTAATTTTAAAGTACGACTAGGGTACTAACTTGGCAATAATTTTGAAATAATTCTATACGATCAGTTTTTCTAAAAGAATGTTTTGTTATTTTGTTATGTTAAAGGTTTGATAAAACACAAAAATAATGTTTTAAAGCAATTGGTGTAGTTCTGAAACCAATCATTGGAATTAATTTTAATTTCAGAATTTTAAAGTACTACTTTGGTACTACTTTGACAAACATTTTGAAGTAATTCTATACAATCAGTTTTTTTTTAAAGAATTTTTGAAAATATTAAAATTTTTATAAAACACAAAATTAATGCTTTAGATCAGTTAATGTAATTCTGAAACCAATTATTGGAATTAGTTTTAATTTTGTAATTTTAAAGTACTACTACGGTACTAGTTTGACCAAAATTTTGAAGTAATTTTATACGATCAGTTTTTCTGAAAGAATTTTTTTTAAATGTTTGGGGTTTGATGAAACACACAATTTATGTTTTTGAGCAAATGGTGCAATTCTGAAACCAATCAGTGGAATGAATTTTAATTTTGAATTTTCAAATTAGTACTATGGTACTGATTTTACAATAATTTTAAAATAATTCTATACGATCAGTTTTTCTGAAAGAATTTTTGAAAATGATTAAATTTTTTATTAAACATAAAATTAAGTTTTAGAGCAAATGACGTAATTCTGAAACCAATCATTGGAATAAATTTTAATTTTAAAACTTTAAAGTACTACTATGGTACTATTTTGACAAAAATTTTGAAGTAATTCTATACGTTCAGTTTTTCACAATCACAAAATTAATGTTTTAGAGCAAATGGTGAAATTCTGAAACCAATTATTGGAATCAATTTTAATTTTGTAATTTTAAAGTACTACTGTGGTCTTAGTTTGACAAAAATTTTGAAGTAATTTCATACAATCAATTTCTCTGAAAGATTTTTTGAAAATGTTTAAATTTTGATAAATTACAAAATTAATGTTTTAGAGAAAATAGTGTAATTCTGAAACCAGTCATTGGAATAAATTTTAATTTCAAAATTTAAAAGTACTGTTATGGTACTAATTTAACAAAAAAAAATGAAGGTGTTTTATAGGTTCAGTTTTTCTAAAAGAATTTTTGAAAATTTTTGATAAATCACAAAATTAATGTTTTAGAGCAAAAATAGTGTAATTCTGAAACCAATCATTGGAATTAATTATATTTTTACAATTTTAAAGTACTACTTTGGTACCATTTTTACAACAATTTTGAAGTAATTCTATACTATCAGTTTTACTAAAAGAATTTTTAAAATTAAGTAAATTTTGGTAAACACTAAATTAATGTTTTAGAGCAAATGGTGTAATTCTGAAACTAATCATTGAAATTAATTTTAATTTAAAAAATTTAAAGTACTATTATGGTACTAATTTAACAAAAAATTTAAAGTTATTTTATAGGTTCAGTTTTTCTAAAAGAATTTTTGAACATTTTTGATAAATCACAAAATTAATGTTTTAGAGCAAATGGTGTAATTCTGAAACCAATCACTGGAATTAATTTTATTTTTAAAATTTTAAAGTACTACTATGAAACAATATTGACAATAATTTTGAAGTAATTTCATACGATCAGTTTATCTAAAAGAAATTTTAAAAATTATTTATTTTTGATAAAACACAAAATTAATGTTTTAGAGCAAATAGTGTAATTCTGAAACCAATCATTGGAATAAATTTTAATTTTAAAATTTGAAAGTACTACTATGGTACAAATTTGACAAAAATTTTAAAATAATTCTATACGTTTAGTTTTTCTAAAAGAATTTTTAAAAATGTTTAAATTTTGATAAAGCACAAAATTAATGTTTTAGAGAAAATGGTGTAATTCTGAAACCAATCATTGGAATAAATTTAAATTTTTAAATTTTGAAGTATTACTGTAGTACTAACTTGGAACAAAATTTGAAGTAATTTTATACGATCAGTTTTTCTAAAAGAATTTTTGAAAATGAATATTTTTTTATAAAACACAAAATTAATGTTCTAGAGAAAATGGTGTAATTCTGAAACCAATTATTGGATTAAATTTTAATTTTAAATTTTTAAAGTATAACTATAGTTTCAATTTGACAAAAATTTTAAAGTAATTCTATACGTTCAGTTTGACTAAAAGAATTTTTGAAAATGATTAAATTTTGATAAAACACAAAATTAATGTTTTAGAGCAAATGGTGTAATTCTGAAACAAATCATTGGAACAAATTTTAATTTCAAAAGTTTAAAGTACTAATATGGTACTAATATTATAGATTAGAATCAGCATGGTTTTGTTAAATCTAGATCAACTGATACATCAGTATTTCAATTTACAACTCAAATTCATACGACCTTAGACTATCAAGAAGTGCCATTGGGGATTTTTCTTAACTTGTCTAAGGCGTTTGATATCATATCACATGATATACTACTTGCCAAAATATATAAATATGGAATACGAGGTGTGGGATACAATCTTATAAAATCATATATAACTGGACGAAAACAAAAAGTAGTTATTCAAAGTAAAACTGGAATCACTTTTGAATCAAAATACTCCGAAATGAATATTGGGGTGCCGCAAGGAAGCATTATGGGACCGCTTCTGTTTTTGGTGTATTTTAATGATATTAATAACATTTTTAAAGAACATAAAATAATTACTTACGCGGATGACACAAATATTCTTATATGCAGCAAAGAATTACCTAATTTAATAACTAAAACCACTATTTTGTACTCACATTTAAAAGATTGGCTTATCCAAAATAAATTATTTTTAAATGAAAATAAAACAAAATTATTGATTTTTAGAACTTTTAGAAGCAATACAACCTTACCCGAACAGCTAACAGTTGGTAATAATACTTATAATGTAAACTCTGACTGCAAGATGTTAGGCGTACAACTTGATCAACATCTAACCTGGATGCTTCATCTTGAAGAATTAAATAAAAAATTAAACAAGACAATATACATGATGCGATCTATAAAAACTTATGTCAATCAAAACACAATGCGCATACTTTATTATAGTAACTTCTATTCATTATTAAAATATAGAATTATCTTCTGGGGAAAGTCAGTTAATACTGACATTATTTTTAAAAGTCAGAAAAATATAATTTGTTTAATTTATAATAAGAAGTTCAGAGATTCTTGCAGAAATATCTTTAGACATAATAGTATATTGACACTACCTGGAATATTTATAAACGAGTGTCTCAAGTTTATATTCAAAAATAAACAGTATTTCTCCAATGAAGAGATGAATCATACCTGCACTATCGATTTAAAGAAATTACTTACAAAAACCCCAAGCATAACTTAAGCTTACATACATATGTATTTTTTAAACTTATGTTGATAAACTAATGTAAATGTAATGTAATGTAATTGTACATAAATGTTTAATTAATGTATTTGTTTCTTTTGACTTTTTCATATTATTGTCATGTTGTATGTAGCATTACCCATGTGAAATAAATGATCATTATTATTATTAATTTGACAACAATTTTGAAATAATTTTATACGTTCAGTTTTTCTAAAAGAATTATTGAAAATGATTAAATTTTGATAAAACACAAAATTAACATTTTAAAGCAAATGGTGTAATTCTGATACCAATCATTGGAACTAATTTAAGTTTTAAATTTATTAAGTACTACTATGGTACTAATTTGACAAAAATTTAGAAGTAATTCTATACGATCGGTAATTCTAAAAGAATTTTAGAAAATTTGATAAAACACTAAATTAATGTTTTCAAGCAAATGGTGTAATTCTGAAACCAATTATTAGAATAAATTTTATTTTCAAAATTTTAAAGTACTATTATGGTACTAATTTCACAAAAATTTTGAAGTAATTCTATACGATCAGTTTTTCTAAAAGAATTTTTGAAAATGATTTAATTTTGAAAAAGCACAAAATTAATATTTTATAGCAAACTGTGAAACCAATCATTGGAATAAATTTTAATTGAAACATTTTAAAATACTACTATAGTACTAACTTGACAAAAATTTTAAAGTTATTCTATACGATCAGTGTTTATGAAAGAATTTTTGAAAATGTTTGTTTGATAAAACACAAAATTAATGTTTTAGTGATATAATTTTGAAAACATCATTAAAATTAATTTTATTTTCTATATTTTGAAGTACTAATTTAACAAAAAAAATGAAATTAAATTTTAAAATCAATTTAATTACAACCACATTTTTTGCATGACTAATAGACTCCGCTTCATTAAACTGCATTTTTAATCAAAGCTAAATATACAATTAATTTCCATTTATAACTTCAAATCAAATAAACCTTTTAACAATCTTTACTCATCTATAAAACTCTCATCATAAATTCATTAATTAATAAAACCATATTTCAGCAATTAATTATAATATTTTCATACATTAAGTGCTATTTATAGTACTCCATAATTTTTTCCATAATGTGACGCATTAATGTACTTTCAGTGTAACTATAATTACTTCTAATTATCCCAAAAAACAAATGGGTCCTTTCAGTAGGTAATTGCCGACAAAAGTTTTGTCCATTAAAACAAAATTTATTGAACCAAATAAATTGATAACAAAAAAAAATAGCGTATATACATTTCCGAATCAAATATATTCAGTTTTTTTTTTCGAGCTCTCTGTTTGTTGCATGTTTACAATTATTGGATTTGTGTACATCATTTATAAATGTGACAAATAACACACGTTTCGGGGAAATCAATTCTGTTTGTACATCAATGGCAGGATGTGTCTGGCAATTGAACATTTAAATTTTAAATTTTGTTCTCTCTGCCTAATTCATCTATTTGTTAGCTATTTTTTTTTTATATTTGTTTATTATTTTGCATATGGTTGATTGGATTTAAAGCTCGTTTAGACTTGATTGATACAATTAGTTTTTTTTGTAATATGCGATAGATTTATATATAAATTTATTTTGCAAATTTATCAAGTTGCAACTAAAATTATAACTGAGGACAGAAATGTCAATGCTTTGCGGTTAAAAAAACATTCATTCATTCAAGTTCAGTAATTTTTTTGAGAATTTGTCTACAAGGACAGGAATATGTGTTGCAAGTTCCATATTTCATTTTCTATTGCCAATTTCTCATTTCCATTTAATATTAATAAATATTTAAGTAACTGAAGTTGGTTTCATTGAAAATCTTGTGAAACTGTTCCGCTAATGGAATTTATTTTAAACTTTCCGTAGAGGCCGTTTAAAATTATTATTGTGTTTAATAAAAGGGGGAATGAGAAGCACTGCTCTAAATCATAACTTACAACTTTATATGCGCATTTAGACGTCCCAATGAAAAGTAAATAAAGAGGCCGAAGTTAATAATGCTTCTGCAGGCGGGTACTGCAAACTCTGCCGTCTACACCGAATGAATTATTATATTTTCATAATTAAAATTTGAAATATTTAATATTTTATTTGGAAAGCATCCAAGAAAAACTTGTTGATTAACTCTATCACCTTATATTATTTCAGTTGAATTTGCATTCCTTTAGTAGAAGCAGAAACTTAGTCAGCCTTCTAATTTCCATGTAATAGGGGGGGCGCAAGACATTAGAGACTCGCAACAGAACAGAGAGACCCCCCGTTATTGTTATAACTGCTGCCGGCGCCTTAATTGCAATGTTGCAACTCTATGAAAATATAACCAGAGAGAGAACTGCCAGTGTCTTAATGTCGTGCCCACCCTTTAATCCCGTTGATTACATTCCGCCGCCTCTTAGCTGAATTGAATTTTATAATTTTATAAGGTCGACTCTTTAAACGGGACAAAAAATATTTAATGGAAAATAACATTAATGGTTTTCACAAGCAATTTTTCCTGCTTTTGCTCATAATTAATGAAGAAAGCCATCCGCAATCCAACTAAATTGGAATGAAGGCTTTATTCTTTATCAATTTTAATACTCTTGACATTCTCGGTTACCTCATTGAAATATGTATTACGTTAACTTTAAATTTATTTAATATACTAGGGATTATATTACGCTTTAAAAATATTCTATTGACGTTTTTAAAATGTAACAGGATAGTAAATGTGAATAAAATTACATTTTTGCAGCATTTCTTTAGTTTTCCATTTAGGGATTATTAAGAATTAGCTCTTCGAGGTCGGTTGTTTGGCCTTATTGCTTTGACTGCGGCTTTAGTTGGTGGAGGACTCCATTTTGATTCTTTTGTGATCAAGAAATTGGACTACAACACTTGTGTGGGAATTAAGCATTAAATTTGAGCGTTTAATTTAGATAAGTGTTCCCCGCCTACCCGCCAGAGTGTTTGTGTCTAATAACTAAGTTTAAATTGGACTACAAACACTTAGCAAACTAAGTTTAAACTTTGTGTGGTTTGGAGTGGTGTTCTCCGACTACCCGCCCGAGTGTTTGTGATTTAATCTCTTAATCACAAACACTTGAGTAGGTGGGGTTGACTAAGTTGAAACTTTGTGGACGTGTGGTTTAGATTAGTGTTCCCCGTTCACTTGCCAGATTGTTTGTGGCCAAGAAATTGGATTACAAACACTTGGATGGGAATTAAGTATAAACTTTGAGCGTGTGGTTTGGATTAGTGTTTCCCGCCCACCCGCCAGAATTTTATTCATCCAGTTTTTTTATCACAAAAATTTAACTGATCTGTAAAAAAAATAAACTTTAGTTTTGAAATATTGAAGAGTATGGGTACGTTTAATTTGGTATAACTTTAGTTGATGAAAATTATTTTTGACATTTTTAAAACATATCAACCGATTTGAGGAACATTTTTGACAGTTTTAGAACATTTTTGACAATTTTGGAAATTATTAACAAACTTAAGAACGATTTTTTGAAGCATTTCGACACTTTTGAAACGTTTTTGGCAATTTAGTAACATTTGTAACAAAATTGTTTAAACGTTTTTACACGTTTGAAACGTTTTTGTTGATTTCGTTACATTTTCAAAATTGTTTAAATATTGTTGACAATTTTTAAATGTTTTAGGACAATTTTGGAAAATATTAGCACTTGAAATAGATTTTTAGAAATTTTCTAGCATTTTTTAATTATATCTGACAACTTAGTAACAGTTTTGACAAAATTGTTTAAATTTTGTTTACATTTTTATAACGTTTTTGTCGTTTTTGTTATATTTTAGACAATTTTAGAACATGTTTGACTGTTAAAATATTTTTAACGATTTTTCAAAATATCATCAGGAGCTTTTTTGACGACTTTAGAAAAGGATAATTTTTGAAAAATATCAACAGACTTTTCAAACATTTTTGATAATTCAGTAAATTTTTTGACAAAATTGTAATTTTTATTTTAAACTTTTGAAACGTTTTTTTGATTATTTACATTTCTGATCAAGTTTGACGATTTTGGAAAATATCAACAGACTTGAAAAAACATTTATGACAGTTTTGAAATATTTCTGATAACTTTAAAATATTTTTGACGATCTTAGAAAATATCACATTTTTGAAAAGTTTTTGTTGATTTTTGATTACTTTGGAACATTTTTGACTACGTTGAAATATTTTTAACAAATTTTGAAAATATCAACAGATTGAAGGAAACATTTTTGACAATTTTAGAAATTATCAAAATTGCTAAATTTTTTTAACAATTTCTGATTTTTTTTTTTTTTAATTTTTTATATTTTATACAATTTTACATTATTTTTGACAAAGTTTGAATAATTTTATTGATTTTGGAAAATATCAGCAGACTTGAGGAAACATTTTTGACAATTTTCAAACATTTCTGACAAATTTAAAATATTTTTGACAATTTTAGAAAAAAAATTTACATTTTTGAAACTTTTTTGTTGATTTTTTTTACATTTTGAACAATTTTACATTATTAAAAAAATTTCAATAATTTTAACGGTTTTGGAAGATATCAACAGACTTAGGGAAACAGTTTTGACAATTTTGGAACATTTCTGACAGTTTTGAAATATTTTTTACGATTTTAGAAAATATATGCAAAATTAAAAATGATTTTTGACAATTTTGAATATTTTTGACACTTTTCTAACATTTTTGACGGTTTAGAAAAGTTTTCAAAAACATGTTTGAAACGTTTTTATTGATTTTGTTATATTTTTGAAAATTTTAGAACTTTTTTGACAATGTTGGAATATTTTTAACAAATTTGAAAAATATCAACAGACTAAAAGAAATATTTTTGACAATTTTAAAATATATTTGACAATTTTAGAAAACATTAAAATTGTCAAAAAGTTTTTTTTTTGTTTTTTACTTTATGGACAATTTTAAATCATTTTTGACATAGTTTGAATAGTTTTATTGATTTTGGAAAATATTAACAAATTTAAAGAAACATTTCTGACCATTTTAGAACTTTTCTGATAATTTTAAAGTTGTTTTGACGATTTATCATATTTTTGAAACGTTTTTGCTGATTTTGTTCTATTTTGGACAATTGTACATTGTTTTTGACAAAGTTTGAATAGTTTTATTGATTTTAGAAAACATCAATAGGTTTGAGGAATTTTTTTTCGCAGTTTTGGAACATTTCTGACAATTTTAAAATGTTTTTGACGATTTATCACATTTTTGAAACATTTTTGTGGATTTTGTTACATTTTGGACAATTTTACACTATTTTGGACAAAGTTTGAATAGTTTTAACGATTTTGGAAAATATCAAGAGACTTGGGAAAATATTTTTGACAGTTTGTCTAACAATTTAAAATATTTTTTTGACGATTTATTATATTTTTGAAACGTTTTTGTCGATTTTGGACAATTTACATCATTTTGGACAAAAGTTTGAATAGTTTTTTCGATTTTGAAAAATATCAACAATCTTGAGAAAACATTTTTGACAGTTTTAGAACATTTTTATCAATTTTAAAATATTTTTAACGATTTTAGAAAATATTAAAACTATCAAACACTTTTTTCACGTTTTTGAAACGTTTTTGTTGATTTTGTTACACTTTTTACTGTTTTAGAACATTTTTGACAATGTTGGAATATTTTTATTAATTTTGGAAAATATCAACACACTTGACGAAACATTTTTGACAATTTTGGAATAATTTTAACAGTTTTAAAATATTTTTGACAATTTCACAATTTTGGACAATTTTAGAAATTATCTAAATTGTTAAAAACCTTTTTTACATTTTTGAAACGTTTTTGTTGATTTTGTTAAATTTTTGACAATTTAAGAACATTTTTGACAATGTTGGACGTATTTTAAGGATTTTGGAAAATATCCACAGACTTAAGGAAACATTTTTGACAACTTTGGAATAATTTTAACAATTTTAGAAAATATCAAAAACTATTTTTACATTTTTGTTGATTTTGTTACATTTTTGACAATTTTTAAACTATTTTGACAATGTTGGAATATTTTTAAGGATTTTGGAAAATAACCACAGACTTAAGGAAACATTTTTGACATTTTTGGAATATTTTTAAAACGTTTTTCACATTTTTAGAAAATAAAACTTGTCAAAAACTTTTTTTTACATTTTTAAAACGATTTAGTTGATTTTGATACATTTTTGACAAATTTAGAACATTTTTGACAATGTTGAAATATTTTTAAGGATTTTGGAAAACATCTACAAACATTTTTGATAATTTAAAAATATTTTTGACAATTTTAGAAAATGTCAAAACAATCAAAAACTTTTTTTGCATTTTTGAAACGTTTTTGTTCATTTTGTTAAGTTTTTGACAGTTTTAGAACTATTTTGCTAATGTTTGACAATTTTTAACAATTTTGGAAAGTATCATCAGATTCAAAGATACAGTTTTGACAATTTTGGAATGGTTTTAACAATTTTAAAAATTTTTCGGCAATTTTAGAAAATATCAAAACTACCAAAAACTTTTTTATGATTTTGAAACGTTTTTGTTGATTTTGTTACACTTTTGACAATGTTGGGGAAACATTTTTAACAATTTTGGAACTTTTCTGACCATTTTAAAATAATTTTTGACAACTTTAGAAAATATCAACAGATTTGAGAAAGATTTTTGACAATTTTGGAAAATGTTTGACGTTTTTGCCGGTTTAGTAATGTTTTTGTTAAAAAATTGTTAAAAGTTGGAATAGTTTTATTGATTTTGGAAAATATCAACAGATTTGACGAAACATTTTTGACAATTTTGGAATTTTCCTAACAATTTACTTACTTACTTTCTAAAATCGTCAAAAATACTTTATTTTTGACGATTTTAGAAAGTACCAACAAATTTAAAAAAGATTTTTGAGAATTTTGGAAAATGTTTGACATTTTTGACGGTTTAGTAATGTTTTAGCAACATTTTTAAAAACATTTTTTACCTTTTTGAAATGTTGTTGCTTTTGAAACATTTTTGACAATTTTAGAACTATTTTTGCCATATTTTTTTTACATTTTTAAACGTTTTTTGTTGATTTTGTTACATTTTTGACAATTTTAAAACATTTTTGACAACGTTGGAATATTTTTATTATATTTGATGTAGATGTAAATGGTAAGATTATACCGTAAATAATGTATTATGTAATTTTGAAATATTTTTGGCAATTTTAGGAAATATCAAAATTGTCAAAAACTTTTTTCACATTTTTTCAACGTTTTTTTAAATATTTTTTTTTACATTTTGGACAATTTTATAATATATATTTTTGACTAAGTTTAATGATTTTGGAAAAAATCAGCAGACTTAAAGAAATATTTTTTACAATTTTGGAATAATTTTAATTAAAATTGTCAAAAATATTTTAAATTTTTGACAATTTTTGAAATTATCAAAATTGTCAAAAAAAAATTTAAAATTTTTGAAACGTTTTTCTTAATTTATTTTACATTTTGGACAATTTTACAACATTTTTGACTAAGTTTAACGATTTTGGAAAATATCAACATACTTGAGGACACATTTATGACAATTTTGGAATATTTTATACAATTTTAAAATATTTATAACGATTTTAGAAAATATCAACAAATTTGAGAAAAATTTTGAACAGTTTTGAAACATTTTTGTCACTTTTCAAACATTTTTCACGGTTAAGTAATGTTTTTGACAAAATTTCCAAAAACATTTTTTACATTTTTGACAATTTTAGAACTATTCTGATAACGTTGGAATATTTTTAACAAATTTTGAAAAAATGAACTGAAGGAAACATTTTTGACAGTTTCAAAATATTTTTGACAATTTTAGAAAATATCAAAATTGTCAAAAACTTTTTTTACATGTTTGAAAAGTTTTTTTTTAATTTTTTTACATTTTGGTCAATTCTACATTATTTTTGATAAAGTTTGAATAATTTTGGAAAATATCAACAAATTTGAGAAAACATTTTTGACAGTTTTGGAACATTTCTGACAGTTTTAAAATATTTTTGATGATTTATTACATTTTTGAAACGTTTTTTTTTTTATTTTGTTACATTTCGGACAATTTTACAAAAATTTGGACAAAGTAAAAACAGTTTTAACAATTTTGGAAAACATCAACAGATTTGAGGAAACTTTTTTGACAATTATAGAACTTTTCTGACAATTTTAAAATATTTTTGACAATTTTAGAATATATCAAAATTGCCTAAAACATTTTTGACATTTTTAAACTTTTCTGTTAATTTTGTTTCATTTTTGACAGTTTTAGAACATTTTTGGCAATGTTGGAATATTTTTTAAGGATTCAGGAAAATATTTACAGACTTAACGAAACGTTTTTGACAATTTTAAAATATTTTTGACTATTTTAGAAAATATTAAAATTATCGAAAACTTTTGAAACGTTTTTATTACACTTTTGACAAATTTAGAACTATTTTGACAATGTTGGAAATTTTTTAACAATTTTGGAAAATATCAACAGGCTTGAGGAAACATTTTTGACAATTTTGGAACTTGTCTGACAAATTAAAAATTTTATTTGACAATTTTAGAAAATATCATCCGATTTGAAAAAGATTTTTGACAATTTTGAAAATGCTTGACATTTTTCAAACATTTTGGACGGTTTAGTAATGTTTTTGACAAAATTGATAAAATCATTTTTTACAATGTTGTTGACTTTGAAACATTTTTGACAATTTTAGAACTATTTTTGTCAGTTTTGGAACATTTCTGACAATTTTAAAATATTTTTTAACGATTTATCAAATTTTTGAAACGTTTTTGTTGATTTTGTTACATTTTGGACAATTCTACATTATTTTTGACAAAGTTTTAATAGTTTTATCGGTTTTGGAAAATATCAACAGATTTGAGGAAACATTTTTGGCAGTTTTGGAACATTTCTGACAATTTTAAAATATTTCAGACAATTTCAAAACATATCAAAATTGTCCAAAAAAAATTCACATATTTGAAACGTTTTTGTTACATTTTTGACAGTTTTAGAATTTTTTTGACAATGTTGGAATATTTTTAATGATTTTGGAAAATATCAACAGACTTAACGATACATTTTTGACATTTATAAATATTTTTGGCAATTTTAGAAAATATCAAAATTATCACAATTTTTTTTCGATTTTTTTAAACGTTTTTGTTGATTTTGTTACATTTTTGACAATTTTAGAACATTTTTGACAATGTTGGACGTTTTTTAACTATTTAAGGAAACATTTTTGACAACATTAGAATAATTTTAACAATTTTAAAATATTTTTGATAATTTTAGAAAATATCAAAATTGTTAAAAACTTTTTTCTCATTTTTAAACGTTTTTGTTGATTTTGTTTCATTTTTGACAATTTTAGAACATTTTTTATAATGTTTGAATATTTTTAAGAATTTTGGAAAATATTCACAGACTTAAGGAAACATTTTTGACAATTTTAAAATATTTTTACAGTTTTAGAAAATATCAAAATTATCAAAAACTTTGTTCACATTTTTGAAACGTTTTTGTTGATTTTGTTACATTTTTGACAGTTTTAGAACTATTTTGACAATGTTTGAATATTTTAAGAATTTTAGAAAATATCCACAGAAACATTTTTGAAAATTTTGAAATAATTTTAAAATAATTTTGACATTTTTAGAAAATATTAAAATTGTCAAAAACTGTTTTTACATTTGTAAAACGTTTTTGTAGATTTTGTTACATTTTTGACATTTTTAGAACATTTTTGACAATCAAAGAAAAAAAATATTGAAAGAGTTCAAGCAATGTAAGGGAATCTTAGGTAACTTGGGCAAAATCTTTAGAAACATTGATGGACAACAAAAAACTTTGGAAAATATTTGTAGACTTTAATGTTTATCAGAAAATTTTAAGCGAGATTTGGAGATATACGGCATTGATAGATCTTGGAAGAGAAAAAACTTTGGAAAATATTAAGAAAGCTTAATGAACACCAAAAGACTTTGGTTGACATTAGGAAATATAGGAAAATTGTTAAAAAAAATTTGAAGACCATTATAAAAACTCCAAAAACGTACTTAGGGGACATTGGAAGAAAAACTTTAAATACATTAAAGAACAACAGTAAACTTTAGAAATTATTTGTAGTCCTCAGTAGACATAAAGAGACCTTAGCTGACAATGGACATTGCAAAATCTTAGAGAACATTAAGAAATCTTGGAAGACAAAAAAACTTTGAAAAATATTAACAAAGTTCGGAAAAAGCTTGGACAACATTGGAAAAATTAGAGAAACTTATTTAAACCCTTTAGATACATTAGGGGACAACAAAAAACTTTGGAGTATATTTGTAGACTTTGATGTACATCAAAAACTTTGGTAAACATTGAGACATTTTGGACGTTATTAGATTTTGGAAGACCAAGGAAGGGAGCTTGGACAATATTGAGAGGATTTAAACAACGTACTTAGGAGATATTACAGACATTAGTGACGACCGGAAACTTTGATGTATGTTTATAGATTTCTATGAATATCAAAAGACATTGAGAGATTTCTCTGGACAACATTGGAAGAACTTAGAGAACATTGTAAAAAAATGTCAGATACATTAGGGACAATAAAATTTTTGGATTTGAATTTGTAGACTTCTTTGCTGACATTGGGGTTTATAGTACAATGAGAAAATTTGGAAAACAACAAAATAGTTTTTACAATATTTAAATATTTTTGACAATTTTAGAAAATATCAAAAAAAAAATTTGCATTTTTGAAACGGTTTTTTTACATTTTTGACAATTTTAGAACTATTTTGACAACAACAGAATGGAGGATACATTTTGACAATTTAAGAATAATTTTATAATTTTTTCAATTGTGGAACATTTTCAAAAACTGTAGAACATATGACATACATTTTAGGAGTATTTTTGACACTCCTAATCAGTATTTACAATTGTGGAACTTTTTTTTGCAGTTTTAGAATAGTATTGACAGTTTTAGAGCATTTTATGAGAAGATTTGAGTAATATTATCTACAGTTTGTGAAATTTGTTAATTATGTTTACTTTTGAATTTTTTTATCAACATTAGTATTGTATCGTGATCTAATTTGCTAGCTAGTGGCATAATTTTGAACATATTTTACAATTATAAAACATTTAGTGAAATTTACTTGAATTACGAAACATATTTGACAATTTTGTAGAACATTTTTTGACAACTTTGGAACATGTCTAACAATTATAGAACATTTTTGACATTTATAAAACGTTTTTGATAATTGTTAAATGTTTTTAACAATTATGGAACATTTTCGACAGTTTTAGAACATTTTTGATAATTCTGAAACAGATTTTGACATTTGTAGAACATTTTTTGACATATGTGGAACATTTTCAAGACATGTAGAACATATAAAACACACTTTTGGGATGTTTTTTATACCTGTTAATCAGTTCCTACAATTCTGGAACATTTTTGGCAGTTTTAGAATAATTTTGAGATTTTAGAACATTTTATGAGAAGATTTGAGTAATATTTTTGACAGTTTGAATAGTTTTATTGATTTTGGAAAATATCAACAAATTTGAGAAAACCTTTTTGACAGTTTTGGAACATTTTTGACAATTTTAAAATATTTTTGATGATTTATTACAAAGTGAAAACAGTTTAAACAATTTTGGAAAACATCAACAGATTTGAGGAAACCTTTTTGACAGTTTTGAAACATTTCTGACAATTTTAAAATATTTTTGATAATTTATTACATTTTTGAAACGTTTTTGTTGATTTTGTTACATTTCAGACAATTTTACAAAATTTTGGACAAAGTAAAAACAGTTTTAACAATTTTGGAAAACATCAACAGATTTGAGGAAACTTTTTTGACAATTATAGAACTTTTCTGACAATTTTAAAATATTTTTGACAATTTTAGAAAATATCAAAATTGTCAAAAACATTTTTAACATTTTTAAAACTTTACTGTTAATTTTGTTTTATTTTTGACAGTTTTAGAACATTTTTGACAATGTTGGAATATTTTTAAGGATTCTGGAAAATATTTACAGACTTAACGAAACGTTTTTGACAATTTTAAAATATTTTTGACAATTTTAGAATATATCAAACTTATCAAAAACTTTTGAAACGTTTTTATTACACTTTTGACAAATTTAGAACTATTTTGATAATGTTGGAATTTTTTTAACGGTTTTGGAAAATATCAACAGGCTTGAGGAAACATTTTTGACAATTTTGGAACTTTTCTCACAAATTAAATTTTTTTTTGACAATTTTAGAAAATATCAATAGATTTGAAAAAGATTTTTGACAATTTTGAAAATGTTTGACATTTTTCAAACATTTTTGACGGTTTAGTAATGTTTTTAACAAAATTGTTTAAAACATTTTTTTATGTTGTTGATTTTGAAACATTTTTGGCAATTTTAGAACTATTTTTGACAGATTTTTGGAACATTTTAAAATATTTTAAAATATTTTTGACGATTTATCACATTTTTGAAACGTTTTTGTTTATTTTGTTACATTTTGAACAATTTTACAACATTTTGGACAAAGTTTGATTAGTTTTATCGATTTTAGAAAATATCAACAGACTTGAGAAATCATTTTGGACATTTTGGACATCTTTAGAACTATTTTGACAAAGTTTGAATATTTTTAATGATTTTGGAAAATAACAACAGATTTAAGGAAACATTAAAAATAGTTTTGACAATTTTAGAAAATGTCAAATTTATCAAAAACTTTTTTTGTATTTTTGAAACGTTTTTGTTGATTTTGTTACATTTTTAACAATTTTAGAACATTTTTGAGTATTTTTGACGGTTTTGGAATACATCAACAGACTTGAGGAAACATTTTTGACAACTTTGGAATAATTTTGACAATTTTAAAATAGTTTTGATAACTTTTTAACAATACAACAGACTTAAAGAATATTTTTGATGATAATGAAATGCTTTTGACGATTTTTGTTCTTCCTAATTTGGTTATTGTATTTATTTGTTTGTGGAATATGTTTGACAATTATGGAAATATTTTGACAGTTTTAGAACATTTTATGAGAAGATTTGAGAAATAATTTTAACAGTTTTGGAAAATGTATGATATTTGTTAATCATAATTACATTTTATTTGACATTGCGAAACATATATATCAATGTGGAACACTTTTGACTGTATTTTGTTACATTTACTGGTTTGTGAACAATTAAAGAACGTTTTTTACGATTGTTTCAATGTTTGACGAACATTTTTGGAGTTTGGTGATCTAATTTGCTTGCTAGCAAATTAATTTTGAACATACTTTACAATTTTAGAACATTTGCTAAAATTTACTTGAACCACGGAACATTTTTGACAATTGTAGAACATTTTTTGACAATTTTGGAACATTTTTGACAATTATAGAACATTTTTGATATTTATAAAACGTTTTTTATAATTGTTGAATGTTTTTAACAATTATGGAACATTTTCGACAATTTTAGAAAATTTTTGATAATTTTGGAATAGATTTTGACACTTGTAGAACATTTTTTGACATATGTGGAACATTTTCAAGACATGTAGAACATATAAAACACACTTTTGGGATGTTTTTTATACCTGTTAATCAGTTCCTACAATTCTGGAACAATTTTGGCAGTTTTAGAATAATTTTGACGATTTTAGAACATTTTATGAGAAGATTTGATTAATATTTTTGACAGTTTGAATAGTTTTATTGATTTTGGAAAATATCAACTTGAGAAAACATTGTTGACAGTTTTGGAACATTTCTGACAATTTTAAAATATTTTTGACATTATTGAAACGTTTTTGTTGATTTTGTTACATTTCGGACAATTTTACAAAATTTTGGACAAAGTAAAAACAGTTTTAACAATTTTGGAAAACATCAACAGATATGAGGAAACTTTTTTGACAATTTTAGAACTTTTCTGACAATTTTAAAATATTTTTGACAATTTTAGAAAATATAAAAATTGTCAAAAACTTTTTGTCTTTGTTAAAACTTTTCTGTTAATTTTGTTTCATTTTTGACAGTATTAGAACATTTTTGGCAATGTTGGAATATTTTTAAGGATTCTGAAACTATTTACAGACGTTTTTGACAATTTAAAAAAAAAATGACAATTTTAGAAAATATCAAAATTATCAAAAACTTTTGACACGTTTTTATTACACTTTTGACAAATTTAGAACTATTTTGACAATGTTGGAATTTTTATAACGATTTTGGAAAATATCAACAGGCTTGAGGAAACATTTTTGACAATTTTGGAACTTTTCTGACAAATTTAAAATATTTTTGACAATTTTAGAAAATATCATCAGATTTGAAAAAGATTTTTGACAATTTTGAAAAATGTTTGATATTTTTCAAACATTTTTGACGGTTTGGTAATGTTTTTGACAAAATTGTTTAAAACATTTTTTACATTTTTGAAATGTTGATTTTGAAACATTTTTGGCAATTTTAGAACTATTTTTGACAGATTTTGGAACATTTTTGACAATTTTAAAATATTTTTGACAATTTATCACATTTTTGAAACGTTTTTGTTGATTTTGTTACGTTTTGAACAATTTTACAACATTTTGGACAAAGTTTGAATAGTTTTAACGATTTTGGAAAATATCAACAAACTTGAGAAAACATTTTGGACATTTTGGACAATTTTAGAACTACTTTGACAATGTTGGAATATTTTTAATGATTTTGGAAAATATCAACAGACTTAAGGAAACATTTAAAATAATTTTGACAATTTTAGAAAATGTCAAAATTATCAAAAACTTTTTTTGTATTTTTGAAATGTTTTTGTTGATTTTGTTACATTTTTGTCAATTTTAGAACATTTTTGAGTATTTTATACGGTTTTTGAATATATCAACAGACTTGAGAAAACATTTTTGACAACTTTGGAATAATTTTGACAATTTTAAAATAGTTTTGATAACTTTTTAACAATACAACAGACTTAAAGAATATTTTTGATGATTATGAAATGCTTTTGACGATTTTTGTTATTCCCAATTTGGTTATTGTATTTATTTGTTTGTGGAATATGTTTGACAATTATGGAAATATTTTGTTAGTTTTAGAACCTTTTATGAAAAAATTTGAGAAACAATTTTGACAGTTTTGGAAAATTTATGATATTATGTTAATCATATTACATTTGATTTAAGATTGCGAAACATTTATATCTACGTGGAACTCTTTTGACTGTTTATTGTTACATTTACTGGTTTGTGGACAATTAAAGAACGTTTTTTACAATTCTTTTAATGTTTGGTGATCTAATTTGCTTGCTAGCAAATTAATTTTGAACATACTTTACAATTTTAGAACATTTGCTAAAATTTACTTGAACCACGGAACATTTTTGACAATTGTAGAACATTTTTTGACAATTTTGGAACATTTTTAATAATTATTGAACATTTTTGACATTTACAAAACGTTTTTGATAATTGTTGAATGTTTTTAACAATTATGGAACATTTTTGACAATTTTAGAACATTTTTGATAATTATGGAACGGATTTTGACACTTTTAGAAATTTTTTTGACACTTTTGGAACATATTCAAAACATGTAAAACATATAAAACACACTTTTAGAATGTTTTTTATACCTGTTAATCAGTTCCTACAATTCTGGAACATTTTTGGCAGTTTTAGAATAATTTTGACATTTTATGAAAAGATTTGAGTAATTTTTTTGACAGTTTTGGAACATTTATGATCATTTTTACTTTTGATCTGATATCTGCCAATTTTTTATATTAACGTGGAACATTATTTAACATTTTAGAAATTTGTTAAAATTTATTTGAAGTATGGGACATTTTTACAATTGTAGAAAATTTTTTTGACAATTTTGGAACATTTTTGACAATTATAGAACGTTTTTGATAATTGTTGAATGTTTTTGACAATTATAGAACATTATCGACAATTTTAGAAAGTTTTTGACAACTAATGAACACATTTTGACACTTGTGGAACGTTTTCAGGACATGTAAAACATATAAAACACACTTTGATACCTGTTAATCAGTTCTTACAATTTTTTTGGCAGTTTTAGAATAATTTTGACAATTTTTGAGTTATGGAACATTTTTGACAATTGTAGAACATTTTTTACAATTTTTAAAACATAATTGACAATTATAGAACTTTTTTGACAATTGTAAAATGTTTTTGGCATTTGTGGAACATTTCTATTTTGGGTGCAGCTAAACTGCAATTAGAATATCAAAATTATCGTTAATAATTATTAACTTTATAATTTTTATATAGATTTTTTTATAAACATGTTTTACGAGTACAATATAAGGTTGATGATGAAAATAAACCTTAATTTAAGCACTGTCTACCAACAATATATCAACCCCTTGAATTAATTCAGCGTTTAATAATTTTAATTAATTTCTGCACCTGATGGCTCGTCTTTATTTCTTTATTGCAATGACAAGCTTTTTTGTATTTTCTGAAAGGGAAGCTTTTAATGAATACTCGTTCAGTAATCTCCTGAACAATAGCCGCATTTTCCTGTAAAATGCGTAATTGAAAATTGTGGCGCCGCCGTCCAATTCGCGGCGTGTCCTCCGCATTAGTTTACCATTTACATGTAAATTGTCCATTTCCAACTATTTTATGTGTAATTGGGCATTGTTTATGAAATTGTGACAAACATGCGGATAATGAACGCCGCGGGTTCAATTAAGGCCATTTATATTTGATTTGATGTCATCAACACATTTGTAAAAACAGTCAACAAATATTAATATTTTCTTATCCTTGAATTAAATATCGGGGTCGAAATTTCAATAACCAATTCTGTCACTCCAAATACATTTTTCAGTCATCTATTATCCACCCATACGTGATGAATTGTTAATAATTTTTTTTTTAATAATAGAATCGGTCCAGAAGTGCCACCCATCAACCTTGCTTTATTTCATTATATTCAAATTGGTTTGCGGTATTATTATAATAGATGGAATGCAACAACGTACCCGGAACACAATTACCATAAGGAAAAATTGTAATTAATTATAATGTAGCTCAATGTGTGACAGCAAGCTAATTGCATGAAAATGATGGAATTGATTATTTATTTATGGCTAATTGATTGAGCACGTTTTATATTTTTTTTATTGTAATTTAATTTAGGAAATTATTAATTTTGCATGCATGAATTAGTTAATGTTTGTTTTAATTATTTTTTAATGGTATTATATAATAAATCAATTTTAATTAATTTTAATTTTAATAATGTAAGGACAGAAGCAAATTGAATTAAAAATTCATCAGTAAGCACATGTTATATGATTTTTTTTTTTTTTTTGTTATGCGTAGGTGGGGAATCTTCTAAAGACTTCGCTCCCAGGACGTGTCGGATTCACCTTTTTAAGGGTGCCTACCGTCTAAACCCCACCCATCTAGGAATTGCCTGGAAGTTCGAGACCTTTTGGCTCATGTACCTTCCGTTTGGAGATGTGTATGCAGGAGGTTGTTTAGGAGTCGCCTTATAGGCCAAAATGTTATATGAAAAAAAAAAAAAAAAAAAAAAAACGATTTTTTTTTTCATGTTATATGAAAACCAAAATCGTTTTTTTACGAAGCAGTGTGTAATGAAAGGTGCTCAGACTTCTTGTGGGTGTCCAGAAGTTGTAAATTAGACTAATTCAGTATTATTTGCAAGTTGCTCTATAAGATGTCTCAAAGAAACGCAGTGCATATGAATACAGTGCCAAATTTTGCCAATATTTTTAGGTACAATAAACATATAATTAAATTATTTATCTGCACATTCTAAACGATCCTCAACACCAGGTTGGGCAATGTTAATAAAGTATAAACGTCAAAACAACAAAAAATATTTTGTTTGGCTTTGATATGAATACAGTGCCAAATACTGCCCATTATTATTATTAATTAAGTGTATGAATTAGAGATCAAGTCACGAAACTAAAATATTGTAAGCATTCGAAATCATATGCAGTCACCCTGTATTTAGTAAACCTTTAAGCACATTATTACTGCATCAAGTAATAAGAATCTAATAAAACTGAGCACTTCAAACGACGCAGAGAACCGAGTCACGTCTCGATAAATAATCGTATCGACGACGCAATTAAAATACTCCCTCGATAAATTATTCATGCGGGTGTAGTCCCGGCAAGCAAGCAAGCAAGCAAGCAAGCGACGACGACATCGCCGAGGTAAACAACGAAAATTTTATCTCACGGTAATATTATCATAAGGCTCCTTTGTGTAAGTATCCCGGTGAATATATTATATTTGCCGAGACTGTGCTTTACTTCTAGTAAAATAGTTCCTCCACTGTATATTGAAATTGCTTCATAATTCAAAGGGAAATATAACCAACACACTATACCATACATAGAACGCACCGCCGCTGCCAGATCAAAAGAAAACCGATACGTTTCAGCAGAAATTTCATTTTTCGACGTACACACACACACACACAACGCCTCATTATGAAATGATGTGTACATAGGGGTATTAATTAAAGTGAATAAAATATTCGCTAAAGAGATAATATTCAATAGGGAAAATCGTTTGATGCTTTATCTTTGTTGACGACTAATTAGTGGATTTATTTCATAACAAAATAATGGTCATTATTTTATTTATGATTTCTGAAAATCAATATTGTTAAATTTTAATTGTGGATTTAACAGTCGCTCAAATAGAATACACGAAAAGCATCAAAACAGTAGTTAATCCAGAGACCAGGCTACTTTTAGTTATTCATTCTATTGCCTTTACAACCTTTACTCTACTACCTTTACAAAATATGCAACTAACAAGCTATCACAGTTTAAAATATCAGATATGTCATAATAAAGATTGAAAATAAGACAGGTCCCAAATGGGACCCTTGGGGTACACCTGATGCTTTAATGGATTGAGATAGATAAGTGAGGTTAGGGTATTTTAATAAAAAAAATTATACTTTATTGTGCTGATTGTGCCATCATCAGTTTTTTCTTTCACAGGTGTTGTTGTGTGTTTTTTATTCAAATACCCTAACTTCAATTATTTTAAACTGTGCAATAATCAGAAACAAATACTATAGATAGATAAGTGGTTATTTTAACTTGCTGGACACGTTTACTTGAATACCACGTTAGGTTAGGTTAGGTTTAAGTGGCTAACGCTCATAGGCCTCAGATGGACCCGTTGTGTTACCACAGTACTTAAAAGTACAACCCTCCGCAGGGGATTTTCTCAAACCATTTCGAGCCGTGAATGAACCTCATGAGAGTCTGCGCATCTAGTGATGTGAGGTCAGAGAAGTCATCAAAGAAAGGTTGGCCTAAGAAGAGCAATCGTGTTGCGGACAGAGAGGGGCATTGGCATAAGTAATGCTAAACACTCTTCTCTTCCTCCTCGTCTAGGCAGCCTCTACAGTAGTCCAGCTTTGCTATACCCAGTCTCTTAGCGTGCTTGCTAATGGGACAGTGTTCCGTGATGACTCACACTGCCAGTCTGATATCGTTTCTCTTTAGAGAGACGATGTTGGTGCTTCTTTTCCTGTTTCGGTGAGGCCATACTTGCCTGGTTTACTTCGCAGGTGTCTTCATCCCTCCACCTTATTATTTCGGCTATGATCTCTTTGCACGAGGCAAATGGAATACCAATATCCTGTAATACTTCGGTTGAGTGCAGGTTTGTGCCATTCTTTGCAAGCTCATCCGCTTCTGTGTTACCTGGAATCCCGCTGTGGCTTGGTACCCACATGAGTTTTAAGTTTGTGTGTGCTGCCAGCTCGTTCAGCTTTTTTCGACAGTCAGAGACCACTGTTGAGTTGGTGCACACTCTAGTAATTGCTTGGCTATTGTTGTAAATGTGGAAATACGACGTTAACTATTTAAGCAATGGATTACCTACACCATGCACTCAATTTGTTAATTAGCAGGTCATGGTTAACAGAATCAAATGCTTTACTGAAGTCCATGCAGATTTTATGGACCTTATCACCACTTTTCAATGCTTTGATTATATAATTAGTAAATACAAACAAGTTTGTTTGAGTTGATCTTTTTGGGAAAAAATAATTATATTTTTAAAAGCACCAAAGAAGCGTTCATATATTAATTTTTTTTAAATTTTTGGCAATACCGATAGGATTGTTATTAGCCTGTAATTAGTTACATTGGATTTGGAACCGCATTTAAAGATTGGTAAAATACTACTTCAAGATTGTTACCATACTTGATAATATGAGGCAAGACTGTAGATATTTATGGAGTTGTTGCTAGTAGACTCAAACGAAGGGAGTTAGTGGAAGTGCAATGGCAGTTACTGGTGTTTTTAGAACTTTTAAAAAACTTGTTGCAAGCTGCACAAGATTGGTTTTATTTGACTAGAACTGTATATAAGGCAAAACGGGTTTTGCAGATTTGTCCGATTTGAGTAACGGACCGGAGCTCGGCTTTCTTCTTCTTCGGATTTATGTAGAGTAATTGATAAATGCTGTGAAACCGAGAAGAAGCATTTGGTGTGTTACGGCGCTACGTGACAAGCTTTTCATCAAACTGTGGACGGATTTCACTTTTTTTTTATTACTGAGGGGTACTCACACCTTTCAACAATGGCGCCTGAGCAGGAACACACCCTTTGGGTTCCCTATACCTATCAAGGACGATGTTTCTATTGACATTGAATTTGAAGAAGAGAAAACTTTGATGTACTCATTGGCAGAATACAATTTTGCATAGACTACAGACAAGTAGGGAGCGTGGCGCAGTAGTCTACTGCACTAAAGATTGTGAGTTTGAATTTTGCAACGGAAACTGTTTCAAATGTTTATTCGCTGTCCCACTCCCCAACTTCTTTTATCAGCGTAGGGTTTTATGATTTTGGATTTTACTTAAAACTGTAGGTTTACCCGTAGTATAAGTTGCCAGCATTACGGGCAAAGAAGAAGCTTATGCGTGAAAAGTGGCTAAAGATGATGACAGGCAATTGAACAAATCAAGCATAGACGTCTCCGCTGCCAAGTATCCGAAGATTTTTACAAAAATGAATTTCATGACGCGTTACTGGCAGATCCCTATGCACGAATTCTACAAACATTTAACTATCTTTTCTGCCTCTTATGGGGGCACATATCAATTTAATGTAATGCTGTTTAGATTACAAACAACTGAATAAAGCCACTAAAGACGAGGTAACCCTGCGATTCAAGAAAGCCATAGTTTGGTTTCTTTAAACTATTGAGACCACAGTCCGGCTTGCACTTTATGCTTTAAATCGAAGCCTGCAACATGGGCGCAGTTTTCTATTAAAAAGACGCACTTTAAGTCATCTTCGTTTACTTTCACCAACACCGAGGCAAAGTCTAGCCCTTTTGCTTGAAGAATTTGACGACACCGTTGAACACACCCTGGATCTATCAACTTGCTGCTGGACGCCTTATTGCGACACCCGAAGGACAAACTTGTGGGCAAAGGAGTGAAAAATCTGGACCAATTCATTTATTCAGAGAATTTCTACTTTTGAAAAACAAATAACAATAACATGTCCAAGTGCTGAGCAGTTAGGTTAGGTTAGGTTAACTTGTAGGCGAAGGATGAAAGACTTTAATTAAAAATTTATATATAATCTACCAAAAAATGTTCAAAAATGCATTCGTTGAATAAAATGTATCAAAAATTTCTCAAAAATTGATTTTTCTAAAGGAAAATAAAAGCAAAAAATTAACAATTGCAAAAAATACAATTTATTGCATAAATTTTACCAAAAAGTGTTTAAAAATGCATTCTTTAAACAAAATTGATTAAAAATCTCTTAAAATATGATCAAAAATCAAACATATAATGCAGAAAATTTAACAAAAATTGCTCAAAAATGCATTTCCTGATAAAAAATCCAAAAAAATGCAAAAAAATTACCACTAATTGTTCAAAAATGTCATCTTTGAATGAAATTTATTAAAAATCTCTTAAAAAACTAGTTTTTCTATAACAAATTGATCAATAATTGCACAAAAAAACTATGTATTGCATAAAATTTAACAAAAATTGCATTTCTTTAAATAAGATTTATTTTATTAAAATCCATCAAGAAAATAATCAAAAATAAACATAATTTTACGAAAAATTGATTAAAAATTTATCAAAAATCTCTTAGAAAGTAGGTTTTTTCATAGGAAAATTAAAAAAATTAACAAAAAAACATTTCTTGAATAGAATTAATAAACATTGCTCAAAATTGCATTTTTTGAGTGAAATTTATTAAATTATTTTTTTGAAAAATAATTAAAAATTCTTCAAAAAACAATTTCTACATTAAATTTATCAAAAATTGTTAAATGTTACATTCCATAAATTAAATTTATCAAAATTATATAGAAAATAGTTTTTTATAAGAAAAGGTTAGGTTAGGTTAAAATTTAAAATGTATCAAAATTTTAATTGAACAAAATTGTTCAAAAATTGCGTAAATTGCAAGAGAGCAAAGAGTAAAGCAATGCATTTCCAAAAATGTATCAAAATTGTGCAAAAAAAGTTATTTTTTTCAAAAATATCTTGGTGAATGGAGCATTCCTTAAGAAAATGTTAACAAAATAACATTTTTTGCATAATATTGACTAAAAAATTGGTTCTTCTATAAGAAAGTACTCAATAATAGCAAAAAATACAATTTAAATTGTTTAAAAATGCATTCTATGATTAAAAAAATTTAAAAAAATTTAAAAAATAGGTTTTTCAATAAAAAAAATGTTTAGAATGTTATCAAAAACTACTAAAAACTGTTGAAAATTTTAATCTTAGAATAAAATTTATCAAAAATCTTCCAGAAAATAAGTTGCAATTGCACAAAAAACTATTCATTGGGTAAAATTTATCAATATTGCTCAAAAGTGCATTTCTTAAATAAAATTTATTAAAAACTTTTTAAAAAATAATTTAAAATTTAACAAAAAGAAATTTACTACAAAAAATTGGCTTAAAAATTCATCAAAATCTCTTAGAAAATAAAGTTTTTTTTTAAGAAAATGATTAAAATTTAAACAAAAAAACATTTTCTAAATAGAATTTAACAAACATTGCTCAAAAATGCATCATTTGAATAAATACTATCAAAAATCTGTAAAAAATTTGTATTAAATTTATAAAAAATTGTTAAATAATGCATTCCTTAAATAAAATTTATCAAAAATATGCCCAAACGACTTTTTTATTGCACAAAATTGATCAAAAATTGTGCAAAGCACATGAAACTTATTAAAAATTAAAGAGTAAACCAATGTATTTCCAAAAATAAATTAAAATTGTACAAACAAACTTTTTTTTTCAAAAATATGCTAGTAAATAGGGTAAAAATGTTCAAAAATGCATTCGTTAAGTATCAAAAATCTTCCAAAAATTGGTTTTTCTATAAGAAAATAATCAACAATGGCAAAACATACTATTTGAACAAAATTTCTTAAAATATGATCAAAAATTAAACAAATAATTATAACTGATGGTTGTAACCTATAACTTATTTTATCTGTAGAAGGTTTTAGTAAAGCCAAAACTAGTAATGTATTTGTAAGAATAAATTTGTGATAAAAAACGTATTATTTTATTAATCAGCCTTACACCAAAAGGTAGAAAGGCATTTGAACAAATAAATAAATTTTATTAAGCAAATAAAACATTTAATGCAAAAAATTTAAGAAAAAATGCATTTCTTAATAAAAAGTTAAAAAATATTTAAAAAAATAAAGTTTTTCATAAAAAATGTTTAAAAAAACTAACAAAAAAGTACCAAAAACTGTTTACTTTATCAAAAATCTTTTAAGAGAATAAGTTTTTTTTTTAAGAAAATAATCAACAATCGCACAAAAAAACTATTTATTGGCCGATTTATGTCCTCAGAGAATTTTCACTTTTGAAAGACAAATAACAATAACTTATCGTCCAAGCGCTATATGAGCAGTTAGGGCCGACGCCACCACCACCGAGGGCGAGAAAGAATTAATGTGCTCAAAACGGAGACTGTAGCGGAAATGTTTCCTCAAGCACAACGATAGTACTCCTAGACATAAGCAATTATCTAGCTTAACCAATCATGCCTCTCAGAAAGAGTTGTTAAAACATTTTTACAATTATATTATCTGACACGTCTGGCGACCAGGACAAGATGAAACGGCAACCACCCTCCTTTTGCTAGCCGTGAAATAAAAGGAGATACACACTTTTGTGTCTTAAGTGTGCCGTTGGTGTCTTATGTGGAAGGCTTTGCTAAGACCGCAAGAGGACATTATTTCCATTAAAGTTACTTTGAAGTTCTGACATGGTTGATGTACATACCGGGTGGGTGAATACAGTGTTTGTCCATGCAGACTTTTTACTGCTTACTAAAAACTATTACATTGGTTTTGCTGTCCCAAAGCCATATTGTTGGAAATTGAATTGCAATTTATGAGTTGGCACTTTGTCGAGGTGGTTTAACGTTGAAAATGTCTAAACGTTCAACAACCAAGAGGTTGCAACGAAAACCAGGCCGAACAAGACCTGGATTACTGGCTTTAACAAGAAAAGATTATGGGTTGGAACTACACAGCCGCGTCCGTCCTACCACCAAAGTGTATGCGAACGACTTACAACTAATACCACCTCCGGAAGATGTTTCCTAAGCTGTTGCATCACTATTGGCAAATGTTTCTTAAACAAAAACACTAGCAACCCAAATTTGAAAACTCGAACTATACCGTTGGAAGATGATTGAACTGACTATCTTTCCGACGACATTTACTACAACTCCGATTGATTCTATGGCGAGATTACCACCCGTTCTAGGTTTTACCAACTACAGCACAATGCTTCACGCTAGACGAGACACGGTCTTGCACCGCGGACGCCTGGGAAACAATTTCTCAAGCATCATTGCATCGAGACGATACTCACACAAATAAACAGGTTTATTCTGTACTATGGTTTTGAGCAATGTAGGGTTGTCGACGTTTTATTGTTTTTATATTTTTATACAAAATTTTGGTTATGTCAAAGAGCCTTTATTTTAAGACTCTTCGATTTTTAAAAAAAGTTTGAATTTTTTTTTATAATAATTATGTCTTTCTACGCCGATTACATTGGATTCAGTAACTGGAAAGTTGTGGAGTTTTTGTTAAAGTCCATCAGTTTTATTACTGCTGGTGCCGTGTGTAAACAGATTGTCTTGGTTTTCCGTCATTAGATCGGGTTGAGAAGCTTTTGTCAGTTTCTAGGATTGAAAGTAGTTGTACATGTGCCAGCTTGAATAATTTTTGTTGGTTGAATCTATCTTTGACTTTTGGTTTTGGCTACATAGATGTATAGTTTATCTACTTTGTAAGTCTTTAATGAGTAGTATCACTACTTCATCATGTCATTTTCAAGTTCATCATGAGAACGAACAAGATGAAATGGTCTAATTTTTACTATTTGCACTTTAAACACTTTTTTTTTAATTTTAAATTAATGTTTGAGCAATAATAAAACATTTTTTGTTTAATTTATGTTATAGTAGTTCTAGTTGTGTCTTTCATAAACAATTCAGATTTTTTTAAATTTTTTTTAGGATTATAGAGTTGTTACTTCATACTAAATATAATTTAATTAGACAATAAAATAGTATTGAATGATTTATTTAGTTTTACAAAAACTAATTTCAAAACATTTATTACAAAAGTCTTTTGGGAGAAAGCAAACAAATCAACGAACAAATGAAACTTTATACAAATACAATGTCATTGTAGTGAAGTAGCTGCAATTCACGTGTTGTATCGCCTGACCAGTTTAAACCTGCATTCATAAAAGCGAGTGTAAAGCGGCAGCGCAAAAAGCCCACAATGCAATCACGTACAGTTATGACAGGTGTTTCTCTTTTCCTTTTCCGCAACACTACGGAATTTAACACCTACAGTGATAGCCAACTAGAGATCCGCTTCTTAAACTTTGATCTTATTTTAAAACAAACACACCCATATTATAATAAAAGACATATTAATTACAATTGTGATATTTGTACACACCCCGTCTGAATTATCATGAGTATCACTTTTAAATAAAAATTGTGATCATTGAAGTGGAACGAGGTGCATGCACCAGTAATTTACTGCACCTGTTATAATTATAAATGGAGTTTTTATTAATCGGCATGTAATTACAAGCGCTGATTAAGCGGTTAATTTAGATTAATCTCTACTGGATGACACAAATGAGAATTCATAGAAAGGACCTTATATCGCAATAAATTGGAATTAAGCATTGTTCTGTTGCAACAGCAAAGCCGGATCTAACTAAACTTTATGTAACGAGACCTTTCAAGATCAATTGCGGTTGCAACAAGAAGATACGATATTTTTTACAAACTTGCTGTGAAATCACATTTTCTTTCCTTCCTTCCTTGTAAATACTCACTCGTTAGGATTTGTTTCAGCTTAGATAGACATCTTAAGCGTTTGAAATATAGTTCAGTATATTATATGCTTATGCACTAATTGGAAACGCCTTTTGCGCGATTGTAACTTTTAATTATGCCGTAATTGCATTTAAGTTTTGCTACTGTATTACTTTGAATTCATAAAATAAAAGTAAGATTTCCGCTCAAGGAAATCGTATAAAGTGCTTGGTTTATTTACGGACCACACGTAGCCGCTTGTTTTAAAACTACGCTCCGGTTAGTTTTAATTTAACAAATTTAAATAAGGGATAAATTTACAGAGACATAAGTTCAATGTAAATGGTAACTAGTTTTAAAGAAATAAGGATATAGTTTAAGAATTCTTAAAGCAATAGTATTTTTAGAAATAAATATAGAAACTTTATTGTCTTCTAAATTTTAAATGTAGCAATAAGAAAAGTTAATTGATAAATAAAATTAATACACAAGTGTTTTATTTAATTGTTTAGGTTTTGTTGCTGGGGTCTAGTTGAAATAATTAAGAAAAATTGGTTTTAAATAAACTGCTTTAACGCTACTTTTTGATCATACTTTATCAGCAATATGTACACAACATAATGCTAAAGAGTTTAATGATTTGTTTTATAGAAGTAACAAAATTGCATTTGTTACTGCCATAATTAAGATTGTACTTCAGCAAACGCCTCAGAACAAGCTATAGATGTAGCACCTTTATCAAAAAATATTGAAAAACATATTTTTTGATAACATAAGAACATTTTATCAATAATGTCATAAAACTGTTCTTGAAATGTCAGAAATAATTTCTAGAAACGTCAATAGTATTTCTAAAAAATTCAAAAAAAATTCAAAATATCAGTTCTTAATTGTTTATGAATTCAAAAATATCATAACGCTCTTAAAATATCAAATAATTTTAAGAATACATCAATAAATGTTCTCAAAATGTCAAAAAATGTTGAAAAAAGATTTTTAAGAACATATTTTTTGATAACATAATAACTGGATGAAGGTTTACGACCAACTCATTTTGCCTCTATGCACCTCAGAGGTATCAGAAGAATCCAAGACAGGCATTATTTTTTCTATCTTTATATTTGACCTACTAGGAAAAACAGAAGAAGTCACTCTAGAACAACTTATAATTGAGTCTACCATGACGAAGAAAACAACCCGATACACAGAATATTTTAGAGGAGAAACACCGAAGAATGTGACACTGTGCATCTGGTAAACGAACACGTCAAGAAGAGGAAAGCATCTACACCGAAGACCATCCAAGGTGGATATTGTGCGCGAGAGGTTGAACTGACTCAAAATATACAATCACAATTTTTAGATAATTTGAAGAACTTCTAAGACCCAAACTTATAGTGGGAGCCCAGGGGACATTTTATTAAATACGAACTCTTCCTATCCCAGACAATAGTGCAGTAAACAAACGTTTGACAACAGGCAGATACCATCTCTATACAGGAAGAATTTAAACATGTACAACAAAATTCCTAAGTGACTATAGTCACACCACACTGCAACTTTTGCATAACCACTAATACTAAATATTCTCTGGACACACCAAGGCTAATACAACCCCATACTCTGCGTTTGCACACCCCCAGAGTATAAATAAAGCATACAAGAACCGATATGGGAGAATTACCTTATTTTAGAACCCTAAAGCCTCTTCCGCCGAGCAACTTTATTTTTGGGTCGATATGATATAATCTTCTTTCAAGGGCATACACGGCAACAACGTCAGCTACGCGAGCCTAACCGGTAACATGGGACAATGGAATTTATAGGAAGAAGGATAGATGAAGGGAGAACACGAGAGAGGTTTAGGTGAAAGAAATGGGAATGCTAACATAAGTTACTCATGCAAAATATATTAATTGTGACGGTTGCATAATTATATATTTACAGGTTTTTTTACAATTTTATCATATTTTTGACAATTACAACAATATAATGTTTTTTGAAATTTTGTTTACAGTTTATTGACAAATTGTGAACATTTGGTGATGCTGATTAACATTTTATGTTATTTTTGACAATTTGCAACATATTTAAAAAAATTTGGAATATGTATAAGATATTTTTGACAGTTTGTTCACATTTGATGACGTTGAATGACATGATATGATATTTTTGACATTTTAAAGTATTTTGGAACATTTTTGACGGTTTTTTAAAAATTTGCAACCATTAAGTAATGTTGATTGACATTTTATGATACTTTTAACAGTTTGCAACATAATTAATGCTTTGTTGCACATTTTTTACAGTTTATTGACAAGTAGTGAACATTTGGTGATGCTGATTGACATTTTATGTTATTTTAAATAATTTGCAACATTTATTGGAACATTTTCGTAAGTTTATATGATATTTTTGACAGTTTTTAATATTATTGATGTTGATTGACATTTTTTGCTATTTTAAATAATTTGTAACATATTTAAAGTTTTTCAGAACATGTTTGACAGTTTATTGACAGTTTGTAACTATTAAGTAATATTGACTGACATTTTATGATACATCTGACAGTTTGGAACATATGTAAAGTTTTTTGAAACATTTTTGATAGTTTATTGACAAGTTATAAACATTTGATAATGTTGATTGACATTTTATGCTATTTTTGACAATTTTCAGCATGTTTAAAGTTTTTTGGAACATTTTTGATAGTTTGTATGATATTTTTGACAGCTTATTGACAGTTTGTTAAAATTTGCATTTTATCTATTTGTTCTATGATGTTTTTGACAGTTTGCAACATATTTTATGTTTTTTAAACATATTTGACAGTTCATTTGGTGATGTTGATTAACACTTTATGATTTTTTGTTAATTTGTTTTTTATTTATTTATTTTATAATGTTTTTGACAGTTTGCAACATGTTTAATGTTATTTTAAACATTTTGATAGTGCATTTGGTGATTTTTATTGACTCTTTATGAGTTTTTTGTCAATTTGCACTTTATCTGTTTATTTTATTATGTTTTTGACAGTTTTCAACATATTTAATATTTTTTTAAACATTTTTGATAGTTTATTTGGTGATGTTAATTGACATTTTATGAATTTTATGTTTTTGACAATTTGCAACATTTTTAATGTTTTTTAAAACATTTTTGACAGTTTTTGGTGATATTGATTGACATTTTATGATTTTTTATCAATTTGTACTTTTATTTTTTTTAATGATGTTTTTGACAGTTTTCAACATATTCAACGTTTTTTTAATCATTTTTGACAGTTCATTTGGAGATGCAGATTGACATATTATGATTTTTTGTCAGTTTGCACTTTTTCTATTAATTTTATGATGTTTTTGACAGTTTGCAAATGTTTTTTTAAACATTTTTGACGTTTATTTGGTGATGATAATTGACATTTTATGATTTTTTGTCAATTTGTACCTTATCTATTTATTTTATGATGTTTTTGACAGTTTGAAATATGTTTTGTGTTTTTAAACATTTTTGACAGTTCATTTGGTGATGTTGATTGACATTACATGATTTTTTTTGTCAATTTGTATTTCATCTCTTTATTTTATGATGTTTTTGACAGTTTGCAACATATTTTATGTTTTTTAAAACATTTTTGACGGTTCATTTGGTGATGTTGATTGACATTTTATGATTTTTTGTCAATTTGCACTTTATCTATTTATTTTATGATTTTTTTGACAGTTTGCAGCATAATTAATGTTTTTTATAACAAATTTGTTGATGACAAACGCTTGGGTAGGTAGACGGGAACCAAGTTCCAATTGTGGGCGGATAGCTTTGTCTACTGTAGCCCACCCACCCACCCAAGTGTTGGTAATCAAAAGATTTATTATTACATTCACCGTTTGTGTAAGTTGTTAGCAATAACACAGACGATTAGCTTACAACAAGTTTGTTGATGACAAACGCTTGGGTGGGTGGGCGGGAACCAAGTTTAAATTGTGGGCGGATAGTTTTGTATACCCTACTCATCCACTCACCCAAGGTGACGTTGATTGACATTTCATGAATTGTGTGTTAATTTGCACTTTATCTATTTATTTTATGATGTTTTGACAGTTTTTTTTTTTTTAATTTGACAGTTTATTTGATAATGTTTATTGACATTTTATAAATTTTGTGTCAATTTACATTCTATCTATTTATTTTATGTTATTTTTGCAACTTATTTAATGTTTTTTAAAACATTTTTGACAGTTCATTAGGTGATGTTGATTGACATTTTATGATTTTTTGTCAATTTGCACTTTATCTATTTATTTTATGATGTTTTTGACAGTTTGCAACATTTTTAATGTTTTTTAAAATATTTTTGACAGTTCATTTGGTGATTTTTATTGACGCTTTATGAGTTTTTTGTCAATTTGCACTTTATCTGTTTATTTTATTATGTTTTTGACAGTTTGCAACATATTTAATATTTTTTAAACATTTTTGATAGTTTATTTGGTGATGTTAATTGACATTTTATGAATTTTATAATGTTTTTGACAATTTGCAACATTTTTAATGTTTTTTAAAACATTTTTGATAGTTTTTGGTGATATTGATTGACATTTTATGATTTTTTATCATTTTGTACTTTTATTTTTTTTTAATGATGTTTTTGACAGTTTTCAACATATTCAACGTTTTTTTAATCATTTTTGACAGTTCATTTGGAGATGCAGATTGACATATTATGATTTTTTGTCAGTTTGCACTTTTTCTATTAATTTTATGATGTTTTTGACAGTTTGCAAATGTTTTTTTAAACATTTTTGACGTTTATTTGGTGATGATAATTGACATTTTATGATTTTTTGTCAATTTGTACCTTATCTATTTATTTTATGATGTTTTTGACAGTTTGAAATATGTTTTGTGTTTTTAAACATTTTTGACAGTTTATTTGGTGATGTTGATTGACATTACTTGATTTATTCTGTCAATTTGTACTTCATCTCTTTATTTTATGATGTTTTTGACAGTTTTTCAACATATTTTATGTTTTTTAAAACATTTTTGACGGTTTATTTGGTGATGTTGATTGACATTTTATGATTTTTTGTCAATTTGCACTTTATCTATTTATTTTATGATTTTTTTGACAGTTTGCAGCATAATTAATGTTTTTTATAACAAGTTTGTTGATGACAAACGCTTGGGTGGGTGAACGGGAACCAAGTTCCAATTGTGGGCGGATAGCTTTGTCTACTGTAGCCCACCCACCCACCCAAGTGTTGGTAATCAAAAGATTTAATATTACATTCACCGTTTGTGTAAGTTGTTAGCAATAACAGACGATTAGCTTGCAACAAGTTTTTTGATAACCAAGTTTAAATTGTGGGCGGATAGTTTTGTATACCCTACTCATCCACCCACCCAAGGTGACGTTGATTGACATTTTTTTTAAACTTACTTAAAAGAAATTAATGAATTAAAAAATGATATAAAAGATTTAAAAACAATATTGCTAAGTAAGACAAACATAACAGAGGAAGAAAAAATAGAAGTCAATGCTTATAGCTCTGCTGTAAAAAATAATAAAAAGCACATATTAGTGGTACAACAAAAAGATCAAAATTTACAAAAAAAGCCAGATAACAGCTCTGCTATAAAGAAAGATATATTAAATAAAATAAATCCGGTAGATTTAAAACTAAATGTTAATCTAAACTGCACTAAAAACGGCACTGTCATTCTTGCTTGTAATAGCAGCGATCAAAAAAATAAAGTAATTAAAAATATTGTAGATGAATTAGGCGATAAATATACTGTAAAAGAACATATCAAATCATATCCTAAACTCAAAATAGTTAACATCAAAGAGCCATTATATAATATTGAAGATCAATTAATTATAAGAGACTTAATAACGCAAAACTCAATCGAACAGCATAACCAATTTGAAATAAAATTACTTAAAAAAACTAAATTGAAAAATAAGCGATTTAATATTATACTACAAGTTGACCCCAAAACATTTCATAATGTATTGAAGAGTGGCACTATTGCAATTGAATGGAATAGCTATAAAGTTTATGAGTATTTTAACGTTCTACAGTGTTTCAATTGTTTTAATTTCAATCACAAAGCTGTTGACTGTAAAAATGAAGCAATATGTCCAATATGCAGTTTATCCCATGAAGGTAAAGATTGCTCGGTAAATGTGGCTACATGTGTAAACTGTACCATACAAAACAAGAAATTTAACACAAATGTAAAAACAAATCACACTGCTTTTGATATCAACTGCAACTGCTACACAAGAGTCATAACAGCAATTAAAGAGAAAACAAAATACGATTGGGAAAACTCATTTTTATAGCAATCACTGACTACTAGTGAAAAAAGCAAATTTAAAGCATTTCAAAACAACACCTCTTCCAGTCCTAGTTTTAATGGTTTAAAAATCATTCATCAAAATGTCCAAAGTCTGTTAAGTTGTATCAATGAAATTGAAGAAATTTTACGCAAATCAGATTGTGATATTCTCTGTGTGTCTGAACATTGGCAACCAGTTGATAAAATACAATTATTAAACATACTTAACTATAAATTAGTATCGTCGTACAGTAGAAAAATAACTATCCATGGCGGATCTGCAATTTATGTCAAACAAGCCATTAATGGTCAACCTGATAATATAGTAAATAATATATCTGAATGTTTTGTGTTTGAATGTTCAGGAATAAATATTAAAACTAAAGATAACAAACTGTTAACTGTCATATCTATTTATCGAACTCCAACTAGTTGTGTAAAAGATTTTTTTATAAAATTGGATGACTTATTATCAAAGTTACATAACTTGGGAACACACTACATTATATGTGGCGACTTCAATATTGACACAATGCAAGATACACGCGAATGTAAAGATTTTATATTTTTATTAGATTCATATGATGCACATTTAGCAATAAAAGATTATACAAGAATTGAAAAAAAAAGCAAGTCTTGCTTAGATAATATTATAGTCTGCAATACAATAACTAAGTACACTGCCAAAGTAATAGAATTTTGTATTTCGGATCATAAAGCTCAGGAAATTATATTTGATATGCTGAAAGTAAACACAAACCAGTATACGTATAAAAGAACTTTTTCTGCAATATGTATTAATGAATTTTGCACAGACCTTTGCAATGAGCATTTTGAAGACACTTTTAAAAATTCAGACATTAACACCAATTATAATATTTTTATAAATTGCTTACATACTTACGTAAATAAACATTTTCCAATTAAAAAGATCAAAATATGTAAAAAAAAGGTAAATTGTGTAACACCTGAAATTATACATTGTAAAACACAAATGAATCTCTATCAATCACTCTCCGAGATTGATCCACTTTTTAAACCTAAACTAAAAGAAGCTAAATCTATCTACAAAAGGCTTCTAAACACAGAAAAAAATAAGCAATACGAATACAAACTAAAAACATCATCAAATAAGTCAAAAACATCCTGGCAAATAATATCCAATTTTATCAGCAAAAACAAAACTAATGTCATTTTGCCATCTTCTACACACAACCCGTTAAATTTAGCAAACTTATTTAACGAACACTTTAATAACGCCGCACACCTTTTGTTATTACAACAGCCCCAATCAAATGCTCCATATACATGCAATATCAAAAAATGTAATGACATAATGATTATAGAGCCTGTCAGCAGATATGAGCTGCTACGTACTATTCATAAAATGGAAAACAAAAGAAGCTCAGGTTTTGACGAAATTCCAATAGGTCTGATAAAAGAATGTATCCATCAAATCTTAGAACCTCTACTACATATAATTAATCAATCTTTTCAAGTCGGAATATTTCCCGATAAATTAAAATATGCTACAATTACGCCTATATATAAAAAAGGTGACCACAACGACCTCAATAACTACCGACCAATTAGCATATTAAACACATTCTCAAAAATTTTTGAAAACCTTATGTCAAAACGCATTATTCAGCATTTTACAAAAAACAATCTTTTTGGGAATTTTCAGCATGGATTCTTAACGGGAAGGAGTATAGAGACAGCCATCTTTGACTATTTACAATCTTTAAATACGGCATTAGATTCAGGTGACTTGGCCAGTGGTATTCTCTTAGATTTATCTAAGGCTTTTGATACCATTGATTATGAGATTTTATTAATAAAACTGCAGCATTATGGAATACAAAACATAGCACATAAATGGATATTTTCATACTTAAGTTTTAGAACTCATTCCGTAAAAATTAGAGATCCAGTTAGCAACCGAGATGTGACATCTAATACTGCAAATATTAAAATGGGAATTCCACAGGGAAGCATTTTAGGTCCTCTTTTGTTTGTAATTTATGTCAACGACCTACAAATGAGCATTCCTAATAATGCGCGCTTAGTAAATTACGCCGACGACACAAACCTTTTGTTGAGAGGCTCAAATTATATGGAATTAATAACCGTAGGAAATAATATAATGAAAAGTTTGGATGAATGGTTTACAATTAATAAGTTGATACTAAATTCTGAAAAAACCAAATGCATTTTATTCAAAACTGGTAATTATGACCAATTGCCACAAAACATCAACTTGAATAATACAACGTATAATTTTAATGACAATGCAAAATTCTTAGGCATTGTAATAGACAAAAATCTGAATTTTAATGAACATATTGACTACACTTCTAAGAAATTAAATAGCGTCTGTTACGGTCTAAGAATTTTATCTAAAAATACAAACCGGAGTATTGTCACTACATTCTACTACTCAAACTTCTATTCAGTCTTAAAATTTGGTGTTATATTTTGGGGTAATAGTTGTAATATAAACACAGTTTTTATTATTCAAAAAAGAGCGATCAGAATTATGTTTCAGATGAAAGGACGAGATAGCTGCAGAGGAGCATTTAAAAGAAATAAATTACTAACAGTTACTGCCATGTATGTATTGGAATCTATTAAATTTGTATGGAAAAATAGATCTAAATTTACCAACGAGTTATTAACTGGACATTATGATACAAGACATGGTCAAGAATACAGATTACCAAATCATAATCTAACGTCACTGGAAAGAAGCCCTCATTATAGTTGTATAAAACTATACAATCATATTCCTAGATCAATAAAACAAGAACTAAGCTATAATAATAAGAAATCACGTCTTATCGAATTTTTAATTGAATGTGAGCCCTATAATCTGTTGGAGTTTTATAGTTATAGACTGGATTTGTAAATTAATTTAAACTTGTTTTGATTGTATTATAATTATGTTTTTTTTTTTTTTATATATATACTGTTTTTACTATTTTCTTCTTCTTCTTCTTTTTCTTTTTTTTCACTAATTAATTAAGCTTTTTTTTGACAAATTTTCGTGTGCGTGTGTACACAATTTACTGTATATTTGCTGTACAACAAACATTGGAAATAAACAAATTTATTATTATTTATTATTATTATTATTATTATTATTTCATGAATGTGTTAATTTGCACTTTATCTATTTATTTTATGATGTTTTTGACAGTTTGCAACATATTTAATGTTTTTTTTTTTAATTTGAAAGTTCATTTAGTGATATTGATTGACATTTTATGAATTGTGCGTCAATTTGCATTTTATCTATTTATTTTATGATATTTTTGACAGTTTGCAACATATTTAATGTTTTTTAAAACATTTTTGACAGTTGATCTGGTGATGTTTATTGACACTTTATGAGTTTTTTGTCAATTTGCACTTTATCTATTTATTTTATGATGTTTTTGACAGTTTGCAACATATTTAAGTTTTTTTTTTACATTTTTGACAGTTTATTTAGCATCACCAATTGACATTTTATGATGTTTTGTCAATTTGCACTTTATCTATTTATGTTTTTGACAGTTTTCAACACATTTAATGTTTTTCTAAACATTTTTATCAGTTCATTTGGTGATGTTGGTTGACATTTTATGATTTTTTGTCAAATTGCAGTTTATCTATTTATTTTATGATGTTTTGACAGTTTTCAACATATTTAATATTTTTTAAAACATTTTTGGCAGTTTATTTGGTGATGTTTATTGACACTTTATGAGTTTTTTGTCAATTTGCACTTTATTTATTTATTTTATGATGTTTTTGATAGTTTGCAACATATTTAATTTTTTTTTACATTTTTGACAGTTTATTTGGCATCACCAATTGACATTTTATGATGTTTTGTCAATTTGCACTTTATCTATTTATGTTTTTGACAGTTTTCAACACATTTAATGTTTTTCTAAACATTTTTAACAGTTCATTTGGTGATGTTGGTTGACATTTTATGATTTTTTGTCAAATTGCAGTTTACCTATTTATTTTATGATGTTTTTGACAGTTTGCAACATATCTAATGTTTACTTAAACATATTTGACAGTTCCTTTGGTGATGTTGATTAACACTTTATGATTTTTTGTCAATTTGCACTTTAGCTTTTAATTTTATGATTTTTGACAGTTTTCAACATATTTAATGTTTTTTTAAACGTTTTTGACAGTTTATTTGGTGATGTTGATTGACATTTTATGATTTTTTGTCAATTTGCACTTTTGCTTTTAATTTCATGATTTTTGACAGTTTGCAACATATTTAATGTTTTTTTAAACATTTTTGACAGATTATTTGATGATGTTGATTGACATTTGATGATATTTTATCAATTTGCACTTTAACTATTTATTTTATGATGTTTTTGACAGTTTGCAACATATCTAATGTTTTTTTAAACATTTTTGACAGTTCATTTGGTGACGTTGATTGACATTTTATGATTTTTTGTCAAATTGCAGTTTACCTATTTATTTTATGATGTTTTTGACAGTTTGCAACATATTTAATGTTTTTTTTTTTTTAATTTTGACAGTTTATTTGGTGATTGAAGCAAGCACTATTGCGACGTATACCCGAGTACTTTTACCTTTATGCAGGAAGGATTTTTTAAATGTGCAGATTTAAAATTTAAAAGACATCATTTTCTTTCCCGAGAGTATCAAAATATTTCAGTGGCGTCCCAATTTTTTTTTTTTTAAACTTAAATTTGAATTTTTCTATAAACCAAAATTAGGCTTTGATGAACTACCCTTAAAATTAATTTTTAGTGAAAAATGAATAGGAAACAATTGAAAGCCCACATCTTTTTACAAATATTAGGCTGCACACATTTTTGAGTTAAATCATTAATTTTGAGCAGTGGCGTACCAAAAATGGCGATTAAAACTACTTTTTGAGAGTGCACCACTGGTTAACCTGGGTACGAAATAAATTGTGCTTAGCTTTAAATGAAAGATCCATATTTTTTTGCAAATTTTTATTCTTATAATTTTTTGATATTTCTACAACTAAACCAGTGACGGTTCGTCAAAGTAGTGGTGCACAAAAACCTACTCCTCCTACAATTTTGTAGATAGAGATTTGCGCATAATCTCATTTAAAATAGTAGAGTAGAGTAGAAGCACAATTTGTTGTATCAAATTTTTGAATTTTTGTCCACAACTTGATTTATGGTTTTTTAAAGTTGAGCAATTTTTGTGTATGAATTTTTTTTTATGTTTGACAGTTTATGATATTTTTGATCTATTGCAAACTGTTTGCGCTAACCTACCGAAGTGCTTATTGTCAAACGATTGGATTTTCATAATCATTGCAAACGTCAGTAGTAACCATGTTAAAAGAAGAAGATCTAATTGTTTTAAATTTTTTATTGTTGGTGATATGGAAAGGTTGATTGATTGATTGCATAAAACATTAAATAAAAGTTTTAATCTTAATAAATTGCAAATTTCATTAACGAAATTAGATCATATTTGAATTGAATAGATTTTAAATTCAATTATATTGACATTTACTAGATATGCGGATAATAAAATCCATACAACTTCCCTCCCACAAATCGTTCAAAGCAATCATCTCGAAACAATCTCACGACTATTTTCCATTTCAAGAGATACAATAATAAATCAGTCCTTATATACGAATTGCTGTCGCACTTACGGCATTACACAATCCGGCAAATTCATTTTGTTTTTTCTCCCCCATATATATAAAGTACAAATGACTTCAGTAATTGGTAACAATAGATAGTTCTTCAACGACACGCTTCACCTGACATTGTATTTATGTAATAACAAACCGTGACGTGTCCTTTACTGCAAATTACCCAAAACGTAAAAATCTATAGTGTAGGTTTACAAAGGTGCGTCGATAGTGGATAATTTATTATTAATTCTATTATTGAAAATCAGTAATAAAATTTTGTTGAGATATATTACGCCTACGAGTGTTTGCATGAATTATTATTTTAGGCTCCAGGAGGTTAAAATAATTGCATTTCATGAAATATAATATTTGATGGATTATTTTAGCCCAAGACAGCTCAATACATTTTTCATACCAATTTTTTTCTTGCATCATTTATATTCGTTCTAGTATAGACTGTTTTTATTTAATTAGCTTCCTCGTTCTGAGAAAATGATAAAATATTGCGAAAAGTAAAGCAAGGATGGATTATTTAATATGTTTAATGGAATGGGATCAATGTCGATCGAGGCGTACGGTAATGATGATGTTATTATTGCCAATTACTGAAGTCAATTGCGTTCAAAGTGCTCTACTTAAAATAATGGATACATATAGGTTGGATTATAGGAAAAAGTGACAATTGTGTAATGCAAGGGCGTTGATAGAAGGGATGGCTAATTGACCCAGATTACATAAAAATGTAAAAAATTAAATTTTATTATTTATAATATTATATTACTAACCTATATATATTAAAAATTGAAATAATAATATATGATATCCGATATTTTCTATCCACAAAATGAGCAGCATTCCAATTTGTGCAGGTAAAATATCATTTTCCTGAAAATACCATCATTATTTTGCAAACATTCCACGAAAAAAAAAACTATCCACCTCGTTAAAATTCACAAACACATAATGGTACGAAAAACTCCTTAAAATGCAATAATAAAAAAATAATACTCCACCATTTTATAAAACGATATTCAGTGCATAATCAGCGGAAGATCGCAGTGAAAAGGGGACTTGTAAACATGTGTTTTTATGGTTTGTCTGTCTCTATCGATCCTGTGAGAATTTCACCGAATGCATCTTTGAGGTTCTTTTCAACGGTCACATTTTATGACTGTTTATAAAAATAAATACATATAAAAAGTGGGATTTTACTAGCGAATCTATAACAAGGGAAGGAACAATCGGTTTCAAGGGTTGTAAAAAATATATGATGAAGGGTGAGAAAATGTGTTACGTTTACGACTGCAGTTTTATTTATTTATTTCATTTACAATAATTATTCTATGCAAGATTATAATGTAATTATGCTGCAGTAATTCCAGAAGCTGCTGTTTCAACGTGGAAGCAGTTATGTAATTAAGAAGTCCTGCGGGGTGGTTTCTTAACCAAGCGGGTGGTGTTGAGCTGAGAGGGCAAGTTGCAACTTGCATCTAAGACAATGATATCATGAAACTTGGTTATTATACTCCCTGCCCAGACACACGTCTGTTGCATACAACAAGAGATAATAAAAACCCATTCGACTATTAACCTAAATTACAAAGCATCTAATTTAATTATATTATAACTAGATTCGCATCCCGATTAAAAAATAAAATAAACCTTGAACCAATTTGTTATATAATATAATTTCACAATAGGACATTAACAACGAGCAAAAAATATCATCTTCATCGATGACTTTTTAACCTTCCCGAATCAACCAATTATTAAATAATTTTATGAAAGCCTTGAGCAATTTATTGTGAATTATCTTTGCGTACACTAATTCAATTGCACATAACAGTTTCGCAAATAAAAAATCATAATTAATGTTCATTGAGCTATAAAACGGATTATGAAATGTTATATTTTTGGGTTTATTAATTTCCTTGTAACGGTAACACTGCGAAAAAAAATTAATTGATTTTGCTTCTATTGCGGTTGTATAGGAAATGTTTTTTAATTATAATTGGAGGTTGAATTTAATCGAATATTAAGGGTGCTTCCTTAAAGAATAATTAGATTAGCTAGTGTTCCGCACCGATGGTTAATTATTTGAAGTTTTTAAATTAAAATAAATTTTCTTTATAAATAATTTACAGCTAGACACAAATCTGAACGGAGTTGTAGGAACATAAATCATTCTGCGTTAAGGGTGTTATATATCATATTGCTCTTAAGGTCACGGACAGAATTGTGTGGCGTTTACAATTGAAATCCAAGAAGGAATCTTATTTTGCAAAGCTATTGATTATTATTTATAATAAATAAAAATAAATGACAAACTAAACATTTTTCAAATTATGTCATTTAATAAATAATTTTATTTTTTTTGTAAACAGTATAAAAGTATTATCGTAGTATTGCTTATTTTCTAGTTGTTCATACAAAATGGGTATCAAACTGTGCTTATTGCATTTGGCTCTATCTACTATTCAGGCACTTATTTTTTTATCTAAGGCAATTTTTTTTCTCTGCTTTTTATAGGTTTTGTTGTAGATTTTGTAGTTACTCAGTTACCATCACCATATTCTCTAATTACAGATAAACAACCGATAAATAGGGTAAAGTGCGTTATAAAAATTTGTTGTGTGAAAATTGAGCATATTTTAGTAGAAGCACAATTTTGATGATAATGTTGCTATACATGCAATCGTTGATGCAATATTAGGAGCACTGGTATGCGGTGTCAAAAAGGATATAGCGTATCTAATTTAGATATTACTATAGTTTGTGAGGAGCTACATCCAAAAATCTGCATAATTCCAGTATTTCTATTCTTCTTCTTCTGGTAGGGCTTTGTCTTGTTTTTTTCTATATTTTTGGCCTTGGAATTACTCCTGGGACTTTGACGTCTAGCTCTCGTGCCATCGTTTGGGCGGCTTTCTGAGTCGCCTGTTTTGCCGTCCTCTCCCATTCTTCCGACATGGTCTCTCTAGTACCTTCTCCTGTCTCTTATCTATTTTACAATATTTTGTACTGAACAAATGTCACGGATCCTGTTGCTGCGTACTCTGTCGCGTAGGCTCAATCCGGTGATGGATCTCAATGTTCTCATCTCTGTTGTTCAGACGATTTGTTTGGTTCTTGTGGAGTCAGCTCTTGTTTCAGCTGCGTGTGTTAAGACTGGCCTTACACATGTTTTATATATACAAACTTTACTTTGTGTCGACATATGTTTGTTTCTTCATATTGTATTGCGGAGAGCACCCGATTACTGCTGCCTTTGTTGCCTGAGTCTTCACGTCTGCTTTGTTGTTATTGTCGCTGGATGTTTTGACTCCGAGATATTTAAATCGCATAACCTGTTCTATCGGTGTTCCGTCGACTTCTAGTTTACATCGTACGGGATCTTTAGATATCACCATTGATTGTGTCTTCTGGGTTGATATTTGAAGGTTGAATATCTTGGCGCTAGTGTTTATTTTTTGCAGGAGGCATTGTAAGTCGTATATATACTAAGCTAAATCATCTGCGTAGCCTAGAATTTGAAATTTCCTGTTTCCGCTGTTGTAGCCTATGTTGATGTCTTTTACTTTCTCTATTATTTGGTCCATGATGATGTTAAAGAGACATGGGCTTAAGCTGTCACTTTATCTGATGCCAAATTGAAACCGGGATTTTTTCTGTTAATCCTTTTTGTGTTTTGATTTTTGTTTTGTTCTCAGTGTTTAATTCTTTTACTACTTGGATAGTTTCTTTGTCGATATTGTTTTTGCGAAGAGCCCTTTGAACGTCCTTAAGTTGTATTGTATCAAAGGTTTTGGAGAAATCAAAGGTTTGTTAAACTGAATGGATTTATCTATTAGTTGACGCAGTATAAATATTGCGTCGATGGTGGGCTTGTTTGTGCGGAAGCTCTGCTGTTCCTCGCTGGTTTGTATTTGTGTTGTTAATTTTTGGGATATGATTTTGGTGAATATTTTTTGAATATTAGAGAGCAAGCAGATTCTTTTGTAATTTTTTTGGGTCTTTCTTTGTTTCTTTTTTGAATATAGGTATTGTAATACTTGTTTGCCATTTGCTTGGTATGTTTCCAGTTTCCAGAGTATTTTCTGAAAGAGGTTGGTAATCTCTTTAATTAACTCGGGGCTTCTATATTTTATTATTATTGTTGATCAGGTTTGTCCCAGATGTTATCCTATTTTATTTAGTTTTGGGATTGCTTGTCATTGCTTTCTGCAACATCATCTCTCATTTCTTGGTTGTCTTTATCCTTGCCTTTGTCATCATACAATTTTAGAAAATAGTCTTCCCATTCTTTTTTTGAGATTGAAGATGTTTGGGTAAACTCGTTTACAGACTTTTTTCTGCTGCATATTCCATATTTTCTATCTATCTATCATATTATCTATCTTAGTATTTCTAATTCAATGGCCTAGTTCAAAGTTTTTGGTTTGGTATGATTTGACCAATCAAAAGTAACTTTTAGAAATTTTTATTATTTTCTTCTTTTTCATGTGCCATCTCCTACACAGGTTAGCAATTAACATGGCTATTTTTACTTTAGATACTGCTTCTCTAAACAGTTCCTTTGAGGTACACCTGAACCAGCTTCTAAGGTTTTCCAACCAGGAAATCCAGCGTCGACTTCTTTTCTATTTATCCCCACACAAGTTATTACCTAAATATTTCAGTTTCCTAGTTTTAATTGTATTGATGACTTCAAGTTCTTTTCCGATCCTTCTTAACTCCTCATCATTTGTAACTTTATCAGTCCATGAGATCTTAAGTACTCTTCTGTATATCCACATTTCAAAGTTATTGAATGCTTTTCTCTACTATAAATATAAATGCGGCTTTACTAACAAAGTTTACACAAAAACCAACCAAACTATTTAACTTCTTCTTACTGTATTTAAATTATTCCCAACAATTCAAATGATTTAATTTGCACTAGAATGTACCTCAATGTTGGGCAAAAAGTGTGAATTGCACAACACAAATGAATTGTATCTAATGGGGCCAATTAAAGTTCCATACAAATACCGAAACGGCACACTAATATTCCAGGGGAGAGAAAATTACGGTCGGGCATGCATAGTTAGTTACACCAGCTATAATTTATATCATTGATATTTGCATAATAATGTAAAATATAATTCACGCTCTCTCCACACGTATTCGTAGCATCGTCACGATTTACAGTCATCCTATAATACTCCTGCTCGCATAATTACCAATTTATTCAATTACATCTTTACAATTTGAAAAATTGCGTCATATAATTAGTTTTTATGATTGTGTTGTATTATACAGTATGCGTGTGGTTTTTAAACGGTTATTTATAGAGCATAAGTCAGTCCTGATAGATGTAATGTGCTTTTTAATGGCCGCTGTTGTTCGGATCATTTATCCGGGGCTTATTTATTTTGCAAAATTATATACACCAGCTGCGATTCAATCCCATTTGGAGCGCGCTCAGCTTTCAACCATCCGATGCATTTAATATTAACATATTTCTATTTATTTTCCAAGCTGGAGATACAACGGGGAATTTATTTATCTTTTGTTGCAGCAACAAATTGTATTCAATTATACAATTTGTGTGAATTTAATTTAAAGCTCAACGAATTGACATATCACGTTAGTCCTTGATTAAAAGTGCATCTTGATATAGAAAAGCTATGCCAAGGCGAAAGAGAATTAAAAAAAAATAACAATCCTCAATTATATACAAATTACAATATTAAATCCGCATTAGAATGTGTGCCGTTGCATATTTCATAATTTGCTTAATGATAAAAACAAATAAATTTAATAAAAATTATGCGCGGTTTTTTTTGGTTTGGAAAACCAGTTCCGCTTCATTTGGTAGGGAATGGAATAAAAAAGGGAAATGCAAACTGGGAAATGCATCCAGACAACGGTGTCTGGGGACGTGGAAAAAGTATGAAGCCGGTTTTCCCAGCCCGTAATTATCATTAAATAAATAAACGGATTCGTTCTGAACGCGGGCATATTTTATATAGTTTGTTTTTGTATCTTGTATCACTGAAAGCAAGCATAACAAAGTTTATATTTGTATTTAACACAATTTCTTTTTGTAAAGTAATAATATTTATAGTGAAGGGATAATTAAATTGACTTAAAAAAACTCTATTATTTCTTTAAAAAAATTACCTTGATATTTTGTTATATTATATTCTTTGTTTTTTATTGTGCGTTTTAAAGCTATTTTACATCGCCCCAGAAGACTTAAATAAATATAATAAATAAATGTTTAAAAATGTTTCTTTTAGTTTTATTGTAGCAAAAAACGGCAAAACTCTTACATAAACTGTTATAAAACAAAAACCAATCTAGCAATTTTGATAAAATTTTCAAATTTATGCCACAATATGTTGCTAAACATATTAAAATTACAAAAAAATTAATAAAAATATTTAAAAAATGTTTTTTAAGCTGTATTGTAACAAAAAACGGTAAAATTTTTACATAAACTGTTATAAAACAAAAACCAATCAGCCAATTTTGATGAAATTTTCAGATTTATGCCACAAGACGTTGCCAGACATATTAAAATTACAAAAAAATTAATAAAAATATTAGAAAAATGTTTTTTATGCTGTATTGTAACAAAAAAACGGTAAAATTCTTACATAAACTGTTATAAAACAAAAACCAATCGGACAAGTTTAATGAAATTTTTTGATTTATACCTCAAGATGTTGCCAAATATATTAAAATTACAAAAACTTTATTAAAAATATTTTAAAGATGTTTTTTTAAGCTATATTGTAACAAAAAAACGGAAAAATTCTTACATAAATTGTTATAAAACAAAAACCAATCGGTCAATTTGGATGAAATTTTCAAATTTATGCCACAAGACGTTGCCAAACATATTAAAATGACAAAAAATTTAATAAAAATATTTAAAAAACGTTTTTTAAGCTGTATTGTAACAAAAAAAGAGTAAAATTCTTTCATAAACTGTTATAAAACAAAAACTAATCGGGCAATTTTGATGAAATTTTCAGATTTATGCCACAAGATGTTGCCAAACATATTAAAATGAAAAAAAATATTACAAAAATGTTTTTTAAGCTGTATTGTAACATAAAACGGTAAAATTCTTACATAAACTGTTATAAAACAAAAACCAATCGGGCAATTTTGATGAAATTTTTAGATTTATGCCACAAGATGTTTCCAAATATATTAAAATTACAAAAAAAATTATATAAATGTTTAAAAATGTTTTTTTTTAGTTTTATTGTAGCAAAAAACGGTAAAATTATTACATAAACTGTTATAAAACAAAAACCAATCGGGCAATTTTGATGAAATTTTCAGATTTATGCCACAAGATGTTGCCAAACATATTAAAATGAAAAAAAAATTACAAAAATGTTTTTTAAGCTGTATTGTAACATAAAACGGTAAAATTCTTACATAAACTGTTATAAAACAAAAACCAATCGGTCAATTTGGATGAAATTTTCAAATTTATGCCACAAGACGTTGCCAAACATATTAAAATGACAAAAAATTTAATAAAAATATTTAAAAAACGTTTTTTAAGCTGTATTGTAACAAAAAAAGAGTAAAATTCTTTCATAAACTGTTATAAAACAAAAACTAATCGGGCAATTTTGATGAAATTTTCAGATTTATGCCTCAAGATGTTGCCAAACATATTAAAATGAAAAAAAATATTACAAAAATGTTTTTTAAGCTGTATTGTAACATAAAACGGTAAAATTCTTACATAAACTGTTATAAAACAAAAACCAATCGGGCAATTTTGATGAAATTTTTAGATTTATGCCACAAGATGTTTCCAAATATATTAATATTACAAAAAAAATTATATAAATGTTTAAAAATGTTTTTTTTTAGTTTTATTGTAGCAAAAAACGGTAAAATTATTACATAAACTGTTATAAAACAAAAACCAATCGGGCAATTTTGATGAAATTTTCAGATTTATGCCACAAGATGTTGCCAAACATATTAAAATGAAAAAAAAATTACAAAAATGTTTTTTAAGCTGTATTGTAACATAAAACGGTAAAATTCTTACATAAACTGTTATAAAACAAAAACCAATCGGTCAATTTGGATGAAATTTTCAAATTTATGCCACAAGACGTTGCCAAACATATTAAAATGACAAAAAATTTAATAAAAATATTTAAAAAACGTTTTTTAAGCTGTATTGTAACAAAAAAAGAGTAAAATTCTTTCATAAACTGTTATAAAACAAAATCTAATCGGGCAATTTTGATGAAATTTTCAGATTTATGCCTCAAGATGTTGCCAAACATATTAAAATGAAAAAAAAAATTACAAAAATGTTTTTTAAGCTGTATTGTAACATAAAACGGTAAAATTCTTACATAAACTGTTATAAAACAAAAACCAATCGGGCAATTTTGATGAAATTTTTAGATTTATGCCACAAGATGTTTCCAAATATATTAAAATTACAAAAAAAATTATATAAATGTTTAAAATGTTTTTTTTAGTTTTATTGTAGCAAAAAACGGTAAAATTATTACATAAACTGTTATAAAACAAAAACCAATCGGGCAATTTTGATGAACATTTCAGATTTATGCCACAAGATGTTGCCAAACATATTAAAATTAAAAAAAAATTATAAAAATATTGAAAAATGTTTTTTAAGCTGTATGTAACAAAAAAGGTAAAATTCTTACGTAAACCGTTATTAAACAAAAACTAATTAGCCAGTTTTGATAAAATTTTTAGATTTATGCCACAAGATGTTGCCAAACATTTTATAGTTACAGAAAGTTGTTAAAAAAATTTTAAAACAGTTTTTTAATCTGTATTGTAAGAAAAAAAAGTAAAATTCTTACGTAAACCGTTATAAAACAAAAACCAATCGGGCAATTTTGATGAACATTTCAGATTTATGACACAAGATGTTGCCAAACATATTAAAATGACAAAAAATTAATAACAATATTCAAAAAATGTTTTTTGAGCTGTATTGTAACAAAAAACGGTAAAATTATTACATAAACTGTTATAAAACAAAAACCAATCGGGCAATTTTGATGAAATTTTCAGATTTATGCCACAAGATGTTGCCAAACATATTAAAATAAAAAAAAAAATTACAAAAATGTTTTTTAAGCTGTATTGTAACAAAAAACGGTAAAATTCTTACATAAACTGTTATAAAACAAAAACCAATCGGGCAATTTTGATGAAATTTTCAGATTTCTGCCACAAGATGTTGCCAAACATATTAAAACTACAAAAAATTTAATTATATTATTTAAAAAATGTTTTTTAAGCTGTATTGTAACAAAAAACGCTAAAACTCTTACGTAAACCGTTATAAAACAAAAACCAACCAGCTTGGCTGTATTTAGTACATTTTATTGAATTATTGGATGTGACCATATCATGATTAAATTATAATTAACCATTTACATTGATTTTTACAATACAAATAAACTTTATATTAGTCGCCACAAACATAATTAGCATTGTAAACATCGAGTATATTAATACTCGTTTAATCAATAGAAGTAATATATTATTATAAATTACATTCATTTCTTTGCTTACACACAACGATTGCTTAACGCAATAGCAATTCATGTTTCACCACTGAGAGTAATGCGTGTCACTAATTAAGAATTTAATCTATTAACTTTATAACAATCTCTGATGGATTATCGCAATAAATATAAACAAGCATTTTTATTGTAAATGAGGAGGAAGGTTAGTGCGTTTGCAATGTATCCAATCGCACCTGAACTAAGGACAAGATAATAAATTGCTAATGAAATTATTAATGGTTAAATCGTGAATATTACAATATTAATAATAATGAGAATTTGAATTTGAATTCATTAGTAGTTGCAGCAAGATGTTTAATAGTTTCAAACAAAGTTTGTTATATTTTATATATTAGTTTAGTTAAACTAATTAATATTGATCCAATATAGATAAAGTAAATTTATTTGTGACAGGTATAATCTATTTCTGACCTTTTAAATAAATAACAATCTAGTACAAAATAAGGCGAGATGAAAAATACACAGTTTCTATTAATATTTCATCTTTTTTCGTACCCAATTTTCTTTTATTTGTTTGCTTGGATCACCTGCAAAGATAAAGTCACCAGAAGAGGGTCGCCCCTTCATCTCGAGCCGCCTGCAACACCGACGATATTGTAGGTGTCTAAATGTCAATTGGAAAAGAACGGAAAAAACTTCTTTTCTAAACTGTGCAAGTCGTAAAAGTTTAATAACATTATTAAATTGAAAATTTAAAACCCGTCAATAAAATTTCATAAAAGTTTCAACGATGGTGGCGGCGGGGTGTAGAATGAAATGAGGGGGGTCATAATAAAAAGAAATGATTTATATTCGGGGGGATTCTTTTAATATTGCCGAGAGTTTTATATATATAAAGAGTACTCGAAAGTTCTGCAGCAAATAATAATTTATTCATGTGAATGAAGGCAAAGGCACAGTATTTTTTTATTATCATATAGATATTTCAGATTTATTTTAAGATATTAAATTTATATGGGAAAAGTTGTATTAAAAACATTTTCACAAAAAGCCTCCACTAAAATAAATTAATATTAGAAAATATGAGGATAGTTCTTGAAAGAAAATTACATTGGGAAGTTTTTATTATTTTTTTCAATTTCATTTAAAATCTTTTATTGTGGAGTTGCGATAATAATATATATTGTGCAGAAATATGATAACAAAAATATGAATCTACTTTATATCTATAAACAAAGAAATAGTTTGCCAAGTACTTGATGCATTGCTTGTGAAATTTTAGTCTTGCTGATGGGAGCAACTTATTTATTCTTAATCAGAAATGTCTAACTTTGTCTCTTCCATGGGACTCAAGGTACAAGAATGCTATTTGACGTGTATAAAACCTGCTGAAATTTTTTCTTATGTGCAGTAAGTTGTACGTGACCTCAGGTTTTTGTTGTCATAGCAAAATCAAAAGTCATTTGAGTTAACTACTCATAACTCAGAAACCGTACATAGGACACTGGTGCTAATTGGTTCCAATATAGCCCAACATTATTAGTATCAACCGTAAAAAAATTATAAAATTTTATACAGTTAATTTTACATAACCTCAATTCAATTAACTTGTCATAGCAAAATCCAAAGTCATTAGAGTTCAGATAATTACTCATAATTCAGAAACCGTACATTGGACACTAGTGCTACTTGATACCAACATAGCCCAACAGCATCAGTAACAATCGAACAAAAATAATTAAATTTTATATGGTCAATTTGATATAACCTCAATTCAATTAACTTGTCATACCAAAATCAGAAGTCTTTGGAGTTAACATAATTACTCATAACTCAGTAACCATACATTGGAAATTGGAGCTACTTTGTACCAACATAGCCAAACGTGAAAAACTAATAAAATTCTATACGGTCAATAATCTCAATTCAATAAACTTGTCATAGCAAAATCAGAAGTCTTCAGAGTAAACATGAATACTTATAGAAATCGTAAATTGGAAACTAGTGCTATTTGGTACCAACATAGCCCAAGATAATCAGTACCAACCATAAAAAATTAATAAAACTTTATACGGTCAATTTGACATAACCTCAATTCAACTAACTTGTCATAGCAAATTTAAAAGTCTTTGGAGTTAACATAATTACGTATAACACAAAAACCGTACATCGGAAACTAGTGTTACTTGGTACCAATATAGACCTAGATTATTAGTACCAACCAAAAAAAACTAAAAAAATATTATACGGTCTATTTAACATAACCTCAACTTAATTAACTTGTCATAGCAAAACCAAAAGTCATTAGAGTTAACATAATTACTCATAACTCAGAAACCGTACATTGGAAATTGAAGCTACTTTGTACCACTATAGCCTAAGATTATCAGTTCTACCCGTAAGAAATTAATAAAATTCCATACGGTCAATTTGACATAACCTCAATTAAAGTAACTTGTCATACAAAAAAAAAGTCATTGGAGTTAACATAATTACCTATAACTCAGAAACCGTACAGTGGACACTAGTGTTACTTGGTACTAACATAGCCCTACATTATCAGTACCAACCGTAAAAAATTAATTAAATTCTATACGGTCAATTTGACATAACCTCAATCCAATTAACTTGACATAGCAAAATCAAAAGTAACATAATTATTTATAACTCAGAAACCGTACATTGGAAATTGGAGCTACATAATGTTCTAGTTATGTCAAAAATGTCATAAAATGTTCTAGATATGTCAAAAAGTGTGAAAATGTTCAATCAAATGTTCTTAGGTTAACACAAATATCATAAAATGTTCTGAATATAACAAAAAGTAATAATATGTCCACCAAGTTGAAACAAACTGTTCTTAAGTTAACACAATTGTTATAAAAATTTTTAGTTATGTCAAAACTGTTCTAGTTATGTCAAAAATGTCATAAAATGTTCTAGATATGTCAAGAAGTAAAAATGCTCACAAAGTTGTAATAAAATGTTCTGTACTGTTCTTAAGTTAACACAAGTGTCATAAAATGTTCTAAATATGTCAAAAAGTTATAATATGTCCACCAAGTTGAAACAAACTGTTCTTAAGTTAATACAAGTGTCATAAAATGTTCTAGTCATGTCAAAATTGTCATAAAATGTTCTAGTTATGTCAACAATGTCATAAAATGCTCTAGATATGTCAAAAAGTGAGAAAACGTTCACAAACTAGCAATAAAATGTTCTTAAGTTAACACAAGTGTCATAAAATGTTCTAAATATGTCAAAAAGTAATATTATGTCCACCAAGTTGAAACCAACTGTTCTTAAGTTAATGCAAGTGTCATAAAATGTTCTAGTCATGTCAAAAATGTCATAAAATGTTTTAGATATGTCAAAAAGTGAGAAAACGTTCACAAACTAGCAATAAAATGATCTTAAGTTAACACAAGTGTCATAAAATGTTCTAAATATGTCAAAAAGTTATAATTTGTCCACCAAGTTGAAACAAACTGTTCTTAAGTTAATACAAGTGTCATAAAATGTTCTAGTCATGTCAAAATTGTCATAAAATGTTCTAGTTATGTCAACAATGTCATAAAATGTTCTAGATATGTCAAAAAGTGAGAAAAAGTTTACAAACTAGCAATAAAATGTTCTTAAGTTAACACAAGTGTCATAAAATGTTCTAAATATGTCAAAAAGTAATATTTTGTCCACCAACTTGAAACAAACTGTTCTTAAGTTAACACAAATGTCATAAAATGTTCTAGTCATGTCAAAAATGTCATAAAATGTTCTAGTCATGTCAAAAATGTCATGAAATGTTCTAGATATGTCAAAAAGTGAGAAGATATTCACAAAATTGCAATAAAATGTTCTTAGGTTAACACAAGTATCATAAAATGTTCTAAATATGTCAAAAAGAAATAATAATATGTGGTTGGTATGCTAAAACGTCGATTGAAGGAGTTTTCAAGTTACATAATCTGTATAGATCAATTTTCTTTTTGGACAAAGACCACACATACAAAATTTTTAGATTTAATAGTAACGACTTACAGACCAATATCAACAATTTGAACTATTGATAGAGAGGAAATGGACTACTGTATCTATTCAAAGAATTGTACTAAGTGCAACCGAGTTCATTTTTTTAAGGATGTATTTTTAATTATGTTTTTTCTCGTAATTATGTTTATTCTTTTAAACTGTCCACTTGTTTTCAACTTAACTAAATTAGCTTTTCAACTATGTAAACATTATTATTTATAACAGACAATTTCAAAATTTTATAATACCACTACAGCATTTTTTTAAGCTGATTCTAGTTTCGATATTTTTGTAGTTATTATTTTTGTATTGTTCAATTAACGCTTCAAACCCAATCTGGTTGTGGAAATGTCATTGTCTAAGTTAATCCGTTAAATTAAATCCTGCATGGCAAGCTTGTGGTTGCATCCAGTAACAATGTCACCGATAAAAATCCATCCTATTCCATTTACACTTTGTCTGTCTGTCTGTATACGTGCTCAGAGGACTCCGTAATTGTATCTGCATGCAATCATGAGCCTCCGGTGATTCCCTTCATTATTCTAATCCTTTGTGTATCCCACACACACATCCACCCACATAGAACCTATCTATTTCGCGCAGTTCGCATTATGATCTCGTAAATGTGTTATGAAATACGTGTTAATGCAGGAGCCAAGTTGTATCGACCTGTTCGTGATGGTGGTAGAGGGGTTGTTTAATTGCGCTCACCTGATTATCGCCGAAATTTGCCCAAGCGCTCGATTTATCGCCGGAATTGTATAAATAACTTCGCTTTATGTGACGCGAATTGATTTGTTTATGTGATGCCAAGCGGTTTATGTTAAAATTGTGCGCAACCCGAATAAATCTCGGAACGGTTTATTATTATGCGCCCGATGGAGGCGATAATAGTAAAAAAATGAGCTCCCATCTATAAATTATATACTTTTTTCAACTTCAATGCTGAATTTGTTGCTTTCATTTGTAACCATTTATTTCGATTGCTTTACATTTATTATATGATAACTTTATTTAATAAAAGTAGGTGGAATTTAAACAACAATGTTTCATTCAGAATGAATATGTTACAACTGTTCGAGTTTTTTAATAAATTTGTTTACATCAATTTAGTAACAAATTTAATAAAAAAATTGTAAGAAGATTTATCAACAGAACTATAGTCTATTCAATTCTAAGATAGACATTGACGCATTACCCAAGCAAAATTAGATTATTGTTAGTAAAGAATGTTGATTTTTTTAACTAATTAAAAAAATCAAATTTTTTTCTTGACATTATATTTCCAAAAAATTTGATGTTACTGTCTCTTACCGTGTTCTTGCAGCTAACAAACATGAAAGAATGATTAAGTTAGAAACAATTGAAGCAGTGTACTATGTATAGGTTTGAAATGTCTACCATTACTGATGGCCAAAAGGTTAATAAGTTAAGAAAGAATTTTAGAATATTACTTGATTGTATTGTATACAAATTTTATTTACGTAAATTAATTTCTAATCTTTAGCAAGTTAGATCTAATTCTCCATAAATTTTAATCAAAGCTTATCACAAATTCCTTATAATTGAATCAAAAATAGATGTGAATATTAAAGCCATGTCATTATGGCAGGATTACTATGATAATTACCTACTTCCTCCAACAAGCAACATCAAACAACAATAATCCCACCATAGAAAGTTTCAAAGGAAATAACATAAGGATTAGAAGTCGCTACATCCCTTCGCTCAACAATCTCTGCATATGGTAGGGAAGTTAATTAATAATTCTTTTATTTTCGGGCGTTACGCTTAAAGTGGAATAAAATCCACTGGGGAATATTGCGGCTTTATAAGAAGCCTCGATCTCTTTCATGCCAGGAAAATATTAATAAAAAAGATAAAGTCGCTGGAGAGTTTTTGATGAAAGGCTTTAATGCACTGAGATTTTTTTATTATCAAAAGTTAATATCATTTTAAGACGAGATAATTTTTAAAGGAAAGGAAAGATTACTTCAAAATTTAATATAAATCATTTTAAAATATAAGAATTTATTCAGTTCCTTTTTATTATTCCGTGGTGATCGAAGAATTCAAATGCAGGTATATATCCCCTGGGTGGATGAAGACACCAAATATGTATGTAAAATTTTAAAAGGGCGACAGTAATTTCCGGCAAAGTACTTTTATGAAATGCTCCCATTCATATGCCAATAGCAGAGAAATACATGCAAATGATGCAATCGTTGGTCACTCGGATAAAATTGAGTTCCAAACAGCGAGAGACCGACATCACCTAGCGAAACGGGATCAGCAAAAGGATCCCGCTGCTGGCTACTACTACTACGCTAACAACACCGTGCGCTGCTTTTTATTATGGGGCCCATTTGTATGGGCCGTTTCAGCTCCAGGATACGTTTTCAAAATACAATAAACAGCGAGGTGGAATGGTGATTGCGTTGCTTGGCTAAAATAATACAACAGCGGTCGAGGAATTGTATAACAATACACGTTTCGAACTAATAAGTTGCGTGAAATATTTGCAGATATCCATTGTCTGCAAAAGTTTTGCGCCAAACAAGCCGGATTTACACAATTAATTAATTTACATTGTGGAACATTTTAAAGCAAATATTATTAATTACATCTACCATAATTAAATCATTATTAAAGCTAATTCAAATGTGAGAACATTCATTTATAACCTACTAAGCAACACTTTTTTAACAAATGTAATTATAAATTTGTATTATCAGCTATACAATAATTTATTTTATTATTATACAAAGTGCTTACACAAACAATTAGATACTAAACAGCAAAAAACTACTTCAATTGATCCAATTTAATATTTCTGTATTAATTCCAGTTAATGAGACCGTAACATCCAATTCTTTGATAACAAAAACTTGGGCGGGGACATCAATCTAAACCACCTGTTCATTTTTTTATAACTTAATTACATCTGTTAATATTTTTCTCATGTTTGTTAGCAACAGGAACACAACCAGAGAGCATAACATCCAATTTCATAGTAACAAACACTTGGGCTGGTGGGCGAAGACACCAATTTAAACTACCTGCGCATTATTTATAAATTTATGGCGTTTTCAGCTGTGACATTTGAGGTCGCTCTGGGTTGCCCCGAGTTTTAACGTTTAACTTTGCCGGTGCAATTCCGTCTATCTACATATGGGTTCTTTAAAAGCGCGTCGTCGAAACGCCATTAGTGCACCACCCATTCACCAGACTGTCATGTTCTTAAGTTTCTTAGCTGCAAACACCAAACGTTGTGTTTGGTTTTTAGTGCCATCCAGCGTTCACCTAATGCATCTTTTGTGGTTATGGCCTTAGAAGGTGATTGCAAGCTTCCGATACAGTCGTTGGTGTCAACGGAGAATTGTGTCCGTACTTCATGGGGTGGTAGTAGCTTTTTGGACTCTTTTACTAAAGCGGCAACAAGTTTATTGCTTGGATGTCTACTGAGTGCGACATTCAGCAGATTAGCGGTGCCTGGAATATGTTCCACCGTGAAATTAAATATCTACAGGAGTAGGGACTACTTCGTAATTTTAGCCTTAGCGTCTGTTGAGTTTTCTTACTAGACTAAGACTTGGTTATCTGTTCTGATCGTAAACGTTTTGTTTTTCAGGTAGGCTTGCTACTTTTTTTTGGCCCACACAATGGCTATACATTACAATTTATAAAACAATATGCTATTCAAACCTTTTTTTTTATAAAAAAACCGCCCCTACGCCAATTTTGCAAGCGTCTGTTTGTAGCAGGAATGGTAGGCCTAGTTTAGGTCGGGTGAGCGGTCTTAATGTGTTTGAATGTCTTGGATTTGATTTTGTTTTACACGAAAGGCTTCTTTGTGTTTTATAGGTTTATCAGAGGAATCAGAAAACCGTTTATTACATGCACTGCTAATAGCCAAACCAAATTGACGTTATCTAAATGAACACAAACACCTGCCAGGAAACAATTATTGACAGTTTACAAACATTTTATGACTTTTCTGACAGATTGCGGACATTTTATGATGTTTATAACATCTTACAAACATTATATGATTGCTCAGGAACAGTTTACTACAAATTTCTGACAGTTTATAACGTTTATGATATCTCTTAAACATTTGATGACGCTTATGACATTTTAGAAACATTTTATAATATTTATTACAGCTCAGAAACAATAATTGACTGCTCATAAACGTTGTATAACGTTCATGACAGTTCACAAACATTTTATGATGTTTCTGACAGCTCACGGACATTTTATGATATTTATGACACCTCAGTAACAATTATTGATTATTCATAAACATTTTATGACGTTTATGACAGTTCGAAAACATTTTATATCGTTTAAAAACAATTATTAACTGTTCATAACCATTTTATAAAGTTTTTGACTGTTCACGGACATTTTATGACGTTTATCGACGATATCTCTTTAACATTTTATTACAATTCGAGAACATTTTTTGACGTTTATGATAGCTTAAGAACATTTTATGAGATTTATAACAGCTCATAAACAATTATTGACTGTTCACAAACATTTTATAATATTCATTGCAGTTCACAAACATTTTATAACATTTATGACAGCTCAGAAACATATATTGATTGTTCACAGACATTTTTTCAAGTTTATGGCATTTCACAAACATTTTGTGGTGTTTATGATATATTACAAACAATTGTTGACAGTTCACAAATATTTTATGACTTTTATGACAGTTTATAAACATTTGATGATGTTCATATCATTTCACAATCATTTTATGATCGCTCAAGAACATTTTATAAAATTTATGACAATTTACGGACATTTTATGACGTTTATAACATCACACAAACGTTTTATGACTGTTCAGGAACATTTTACAACATTTATAACAAATCACGGACATTTTATAATAATTATATCTTTTAAATATTTTATGACGTTTATGAGAGCTCATAAACATTTTATGATATTTATGACTGCTCAGAAACAATTATTGACTGCTTACTTATAAGCATTTTATAACGTTTATGACACTTTTATGACGTTTATGATAGTTCAGAATCAATTATTGACTACTCACAAACATTTTATGACGTTTCTGACAGTTCACAGACATTTTATGACATTTATGACAGCTCAGAAACAATTATAATAACTACTCACAAACATTTTATTACGTTCATGACAGTTCACAAACATTTTAAACAGTTTATGATAATTTAGAAAGAATTATTGACAGTTTACAAACAGTTTAAAAACATTTTATGACGTTTACAATAGTTCAGTAACAATTATTGATAGTTTACAAATATTTTATGAAGTTTATGTCATCTCACGAACATTTTATGACGTTTATAACATTTTACATACATTTTATGACCGCTCAGGAATATTTTATGACGTTTATGACAGATTACCGACATTTTATGATTTTTATGACATTTCCTAAACATTTTATGACGTTTAAGACAGCTTAAGAACCTTTTGTGACATTTATGACAGCTCAAAAACATTTCTTGACTGCTCACAAACATTTTATGACAATTATGGCAGATCAAAAACAATTATGACAGTTCACAAATATTTTATGACGTTTCTGACAGCTTGTTGACATTTTATGACGTTTATAACATCTTACAAACATTATATGATTGCTCAAGAACTGTTTATGACGCTTTTAACAGCGCAAGGATATTTTATGATGTTTAAAATAACTTTTAAACATTTTATGACGTTTTTGACAGCTTATAAATAATTTAAAACATTTATGACAGTTCATAAACAATTATTGACTGCTCGCAAACATTTTATAACGTTCATGACAGTTCACAAACTTTTTATGACGTTTCTGACAGTTTGCTGATATTTTATGACGTTTATAACATCTTACAAACATTATATGATCGCTCAGGAACATTTTATGACGTTTATAACATCGCAAGTATATTTTATGACGTTGTAGATAGCTTTTAAACATTTTATGACTATTTTGACAATTCACAAACATTTTATAGCGGTTATGATAGTTCAGAACAATTATTGACAGTTTACAAACATTTTATGTTTTTTCTGACAGATTGCGGACATTTTATGACATTTATAACATCTTGCAAACATTATATGATCGCTCAGGAACGATTTATGATAGCGCAAGGATATCTTATGACGTTTTAAACATTTTATGACGTTTTTGACAGCTTAGGAACATATATTGACAGTTTACAAACATTTTATAAAGTATATAACTCTTCACAAACATTTTATAGCGTTTATGGTAGTTCAGAAACAATTATTGACAGTTCACAAAAATAGTTTCTGACAGTTCATGAACATATAACATATCACAACATTTTTCTGATTGTTTAGGAACATATTATGACGTTTATGATGTCTTTTAAACATTTATAACAGTTTAAAAAAAAATTATTGACAGCTCACAAACATTTTATAACGTTTATGACAGTTTACAAACTATTTATGGCGTTTAATATAGTTCAGAAACAATTATTGGCAGTTCACACACATTTTATGGCCGCCCAAGGTTTTATTACCGTCCAAGAACATATTATGAAGTTTATGACAGCTAACGGACCTTTTATGACGTTAATATCTTTCAAATATTTTATTGCGTTTATGACAGCCAATAGACATTTTATGGCGTTTATGATATCTTTTAAACATTTTATGTCGGTTATGACAGCTTAGGAACATTTTATGACTTTTATGACACCTCAAAAACAACTGTTGACAGCTCACAAACATTTTATAATGTTTATGACAGTTTACAAACTATTTATGGCGTTTAATATAGTTCAGAAACAATTATTGGTAGTTTACAAACATTTTATGACCGCCCAAGAACATTTTATGACCGCCCAAGAACATTTTATGACCGCCCAAAATCATTTTATGAAGTTTATGTCAGCTAATGGACATTTTATGACGTTTATGATATCTTTTAAATATTTTTTCAGGTTTACGATAGTTTAAAAACAACTATTGGCAGTTTACAAACATTTTATGACCGCCCAAAAACATTTTATGAAGTTTATGACAGTTAATGGACATTTTATGACGTTTATGAAATCTTTTAAATATTTTATGACGTTTAAGATAGTTTAGAAACAATTATTGGCAGTTCGCAAATATTTTATGACCGCTCAAGAACATTTGATTAAGTTTATGACAGTTAATGGACATTTTATGACGTGTTTGACAGCTAATTGACATTTTATGACGTTTATGTTATCTTTTATGTATTTTATGACGTTTAAGATAGTTTAGTAACAGTTATTGGCAGTTTACAAACATTATATGACCGCCCTAGCACCTTTTATGAAGCTTATGACAGCTAACGGACCTTTTATGACGTTAATATTTTTCAAATATTTTATTACGTTTATGACAGTTAACGGACATTTTATGGCGTTTATGATATGTTTTAAACATTTTATGTCGGTTATGACAGCTTAGGAACATTTTATTACTTTTATGACACCTCAAAAACAACTGTTGACAGCTCACAAACATTTTATAATGTTTATGACAGTTTACAAACTATTTATGGCGTTTAATATATGTAGTTCAGAAACAATTATTGGTAGTTCACAAAGATTTTATGACCGCCCAAGAACATTTTATGACCGCCCAAGATCATTTTATGAAGTTTATGACAGCTAACTGACATTTTATGACGTTTATGATATCTTTTAAACATTTTATGACGTCTAAGATAGTTTAAAAACAATTATGGCAGTTTACAAACATTTTATGACCGTCTAAGAAAATTTTATTAAGTTTATGACAGCTAATGGACATTTAATGACGTTTATGATAACTATTATATATTTTTTGACGTTTAAGATAGTTTAGAAACAATTATTGGCAGTTTACAAACATTTTATGACCGTCCAAGAACATTTTATGAAGTTTATGACAGCTAATGGACATTTTATGACGTTTATGATATTTGTTAAATATTTTTTGACGTTTAAGATAGTTTAGAAACAATTATTGGCAGTTTACAAACATTTTATGACCGTCCAAGAACATTTTATTAAGTTTATGACAGTTAATGGACATTTTTGACGTTTATGATATCTTTTAAATATTTTATGACGTTTAAGATAGTTTAGAAACAATTATTGGCAGTTTACAAACATTTTATGACCGCCCAAAAACATTTTATGAAGTTTATGACAGTTAATGGACATTTTATGACGTTTATGAAATCTTTTAAATATTTTATGACGTTTAAGATAGTTTAGAAACAATTATTGGCAGTTCGCAAATATTTTATGACCGCTCAAGAACATTTGATTAAGTTTATGACAGTTAATGGACATTTTATGACGTGTTTGACAGCTAATTGACATTTTATGACGTTTATGTTATCTTTTATGTATTTTATGACGTTTAAGATAGTTTAGTAACAGTTATTGGCAGTTTACAAACATTATATGACCGCCCTAGCACCTTTTATGAAGCTTATGACAGCTAACGGACCTTTTATGACGTTAATATTTTTCAAATATTTTATTACGTTTATGACAGTTAACGGACATTTTATGGCGTTTATGATATGTTTTAAACATTTTATGTCGGTTATGACAGCTTAGGAACATTTTATTACTTTTATGACACCTCAAAAACAACTGTTGACAGCTCACAAACATTTTATAATGTTTATGACAGTTTACAAACTATTTATGGCGTTTAATATATGTAGTTCAGAAACAATTATTGGTAGTTCACAAAGATTTTATGACCGCCCAAGAACATTTTATGACCGCCCAAGATCATTTTATGAAGTTTATGACAGCTAACTGACATTTTATGACGTTTATGATATCTTTTAAACATTTTATGACGTCTAAGATAGTTTAAAAACAATTATGGCAGTTTACAAACATTTTATGACCGTCTAAGAAAATTTTATTAAGTTTATGACAGCTAATGGACATTTAATGACGTTTATGATAACTATTATATATTTTTTGACGTTTAAGATAGTTTAGAAACAATTATTGGCAGTTTACAAACATTTTATGACCGTCCAAGAACATTTTATGAAGTTTATGACAGCTAATGGACATTTTATGACGTTTATGATATCTGTTAAATATTTTTTGACGTTTAAGATAGTTTAGAAACAATTATTGGCAGTTTACAAACATTTTATGACCGTCCAAGAACATTTTATTAAGTTTATGACAGTTAATGGACATTTTTGACGTTTATGATATCTTTTAAATATTTTATGACGTTTAAGATAGTTTACAAACATTTTATGACCGCACAAGTACATTTTATGAAGTTTGTGATATATTTTAAATATTTTATGACGTTCATGACAGTTTAAGAACATTTTATTACATTTATAACAGCTTAAAAACAATTATTGACAGCTCGCAAACATTTTATAACGTTTACGACAGTTCACATACTATTTATGGCATTTATTATAGTTTAGAAACAATTATTGACAGTTCACAAACATTTTATGACCGTCCAAGAATATTTTGTGAAGTTTATGATAACTTTTAATAATTTTATGACGTTTAAGATAGTTTAGAAACAATTATTGGCAGTTTACAAACATTTTATAACGTTTATCACAGTTTACCAACTATTTATGGCGTTTATGATAGTTCAGAAACAATTATTGACAGTTTACAAACATTCTAAGACGTTTCTGATAGCTCACGAACGTTTATAACATCTCACAATTAAATTGCTTAGGAATTTTTTATGGCGTTTATGACAGCTTACGGACATTTTATAACGTTTCTGACAGTTCACGAACATTTTATGACGCTTATAATATTTCACAAACATTTTAAAACCGCTCAGGAACATTTTATGACGCTTATGATACCTCTTAAACATTTAATTATAATTTGAGAACATTTTATGACATTAGATCAAAAAAAAACCCACATTTGGGGTGTTAGTTATCAAAAAATTGGAAGTATATTTTCAATTAAAAAGAATAAAGAGTATTCTAACTAACAAAAATAATATATGTTACTAAAAAGGAGTACGTCTGGTCAATTTGGTATAATGACAGTTTAGAAAGATTGCAAATGCAGTGGCGTAGCTAGAGTTTTTGGGCTCCACTGCAAAGTATTAAGAAGAAGGGTTTCTCAGAGACTAATAAACTATTAAAAAGTGCAAAATTATATTAATAAAAAGGCAAAAATAACAAAAATTTTGTCATAAAATATTTTTAAAAAATCAGAAAAACCAAAAATCCTGCTCAAAACGGTTGAAAAGTGCCAAAAATAGCCAAAGTTTGCCTTCAAAGTGTAAATTATTTTATAAAATTTTAAAATTAGCAAAATCCGGTTATGAAATATTAAAATATTGTGAGACGTCACCTATATCTGCAGACAAATTTAAAATTCTATTCATAAAATATAAAAATGTTGTTAAAAAATACAAAATTGGGTTATAAACTGTTAAAAAGTGCACATTTTTATTCATTTAAAGTAAAAAATAGCATAATCCGGTCTTCAAACGTCAAAATTGTCGGCAATATTGGCAAATACAGATAGCTACGCCACTGGTCCCGGGTTACCTTTTGTCATGTAAACCGATGCACGTAATGGCAGCTAAGAGGTTGAACGTCGAAAAATATTTTCAACAATTTCAAATTGTTTTTTTATGGAAAGAACTAGAATGTCAAATTAAAATTGGTAATATAAACTAAGAATGTTAGAGATTAATATATTAACTAAAACTTTTTAATAATAAGAGTAATAAATAACGGTCCCAAACCCCCTCAACAATCATCAATAGAGCGTGTAATTACGCTAAAGTTTAAATTATAACCGTCACATAAGTATAATAAGTGGCGACGACAGTTTTATGGAAGCATCCACCATCATTCAACCCTCGAGCTCATAAGATTAAATTCTCCAGTCGCCTAGGTGATATATGAAGATAATTACGCCTCCACCCATGAACTATCAGGTATCACTTTAACAAGCTGCACGAGTATACAAAAAAAAAAGTTAACAAGCTCTAATAATAACAAAGTAATTATTATTGATAATGTTTAGGGGAGAAAAGGATCAGGTTATATACAGCTGGATTATATTTTGGGTTCATTTATAAACGCAAATATGATTATTGCGGAGCAGATATATGCATATGCATGCGATTTCATTTGCACTTGATAGTACACGTGAGTGTTTGCGCTGAATTTATACATTCCTGCAAATTCAAAACCGCTTTCTAGTATATGATCCTCATTTACAAGTCCGACCTGAAATTAATTTCGCGAGGATTTAATATTCTTCTCTGAAGTAGGGATTAATCAACGGATTCATTAACAAATATAATTTTGCCATATATTTTTGGTACAATTGCAAGCAAATTCCTACAATAGATTGAGCACGCCTCGCCCTACTTGGCATTTCAACGGATTCATAAAATATCACGATACAATTAGTGGATATATATTATATAGCCGACAATATTAACGATAGAAAATAATTCGATTCCCTTCGTTGTTGGCAATAAAGGTGAGCGCTCCATTGATTTATCACGTCGTATCTCTATGGTTAGTGTCTGGGAGCAAATATTTAATACCAATCGATCAAGGTTTGATATTTGCGTAAAAATTATTGCAATTAAAATATATCAATGCAATCTCCATTACACCTGTCCACCCATCATCTTAATGCAACTCACTAAATGCAAAAAAATCTGATTTATTATTATCGTTAATAATAATGGTAACGTATTAATAATAGTTTTAACTAGGGCATTGCGATATGATAGACGACGGGGAACGCCTTTAAACTGTTGATCGGGGACAATTAAATTGTCAGCACTGCTTTAATATTTATAGCAATTTTCTTTACAATTAAATTAGTTGGTTAGTAAAAAGTAGCTTTGGTGGCATCGTAAGAAGGCAATGATTATTGTTATCGGTTCGGGTTTTCAGGTCCCTGGATAGTCCTAGGAGGCAAAGCTTTATGGTTATGTACAAACTCCGGTGGAAGAGCCGTATGTTACCTATACTCTATACCGGAGCATTGCAACACATGGCCGCCCGATTAAAGGGCAAACGATATTACTTCATTCTGGGAACTTGTTCGGGGTCGCTCTCTCGGTGTCGTTACTTGTAAGAAATTACAATTTGAGAAGAGAGCATTCTCACGGAACTCTCTCACATATATAGGGAAAACGCTAACTTTTAATGGTTACTTTTACGTAAGTTGAATGTTATTTGAAGTACATTCCAACTAATGTGCATATTATATTTCCGAACGTATTTACTTTTAACTACTTTATAAATCGACAAAAGTTTTTAATTAATTGTTGCAAACTATCATTTTTATTGAAAACCGCTCACGGTGCTACCACTTTTTCCACATTAAATGCAATATTCCGTTTATTAAAGATTTTATCATTTTAGTAAACTTGTATAATTAACTTTTATTTTGCAAACATTAATTTGGAAATTTGCTTTGTCGTCTCCATCACTGCAAATTTTGTAACAAAATGAGATAAATACTTTAGCACTCCACAGGGAGCGCCAGTAATCATTGTTTCCTCCTAGAAGAAGCTGCACAGAAAACATGCATGTTATCATGCCACCATACTTTGTATTTTAAGGACCCTACAGTCTACACATGAACAACAAGAGCAAAAAAACCATAATAAAAGCAAATTTATACAATGCATTTGGTATAACAACTCTGTACACAGGCAAAAAAAGACAATGATTGTCTTAAAATCCAAAATGGCCTGACACTTTTAGTACAATGGGCTTGATATGTAGAGGATTTGAAGTGGATGATAAGATGACTGAACACGAACTGCGTACCTGCCCAACGCTCTTTTACGTAAGAAAATCTAGGTTAGGGAATTGCTGGTTTGACATGGTCAGCATAAGGGAAACCTCTTCAATCGATATCCTAGCATCCATCAACCACGTAGATTGGTTGTGAGCTGAGACGAAGAAGTTTACCACTGGAGGCGGTATAAAGGGCTTAATAAGTGTGGTGGAAATGGTTTTACCTTCCATTCAAATCCAGATAGTTTATAGTTAATTAGAGAAGTTGTAGATGTTTTTGAAGTGGTCGTTTTTTAGACTATGTTGCCGATGGCGCGAAGGTTAACTTGTTGAAGTTTTGTTTTATATTTATATTACATTTGGAGCTGAGTTAGAACGTTCAACTGCGCCCACAGACTACTCATTAAAGTTTGTTTGTGCAATTAGGTATAAAAAAATTGTATTGTTTTTGTTAATGGGTTTACTTGCAAGGATTTTGGCGGTTGCGGCAGTGGTTAAACAGTGGTTGGTTGTTGATTTTTTTGGTTTTAAGGTTAAATTTGTCTAATTTGGGAACTGATGATGTTCTCAAAAGTTGTATTAAATTTGCAAAAATATGGTTTTATAAGGCAAAAACGGAGCAAAACGGAAAAATTGTTGTATAATTGGTCGTAAAACAAAAACCAATCAGGTGATTTTAATAAAATTTGCTATTTAGTACCGCAAGATGGTAGCAAACAATTGAAACTTACAAAAGTTGTAATAAAGTTGCAAAAACATGGTTTTCTAAGGCAAAAACGGAGCAAATCGGAAAAATTGTTGCATAGTTGGTCGTAAATCAAAAACCAATCAGGCGATTTTAATAAAATTTGCTATTTAGTACTTCAAGATGTTAGCAAACAATTCAAACTTACAAAAGTCGCAATAAAGTTGCAAAAAGATGGTTTTCTAAGGCAAAAACGGAGCAAAACGGAAAAATTGTTGCATTATTGGTCGTAAAACAAAAACCAATCAGGCGATTTTGATATAGTTTGCTTTTTAGTACCTCAAGATGTTAACAAACAATTAAAATTTACAAAAATTGTAATACATTTGCAAAAACATGGTTTTCTAAGGCAAAAACGAAGCTAAACGGAAAAATTGTTACATTATTGGTCGTAAAACAAAAACCAATTAGGCAATTTTAATAAAATTTTGATGTTTAGTACTTCCAGATAGTAGCAAACAATTAAAATTTATAAAAGTTGCTATAAATTTGCAAAAACATAATTTTTAACGCAATAACGTAACAAAACGGAAAAATTGTTGCATAATTGGTCGTAAAACAAAAACCAATCAGGTGATTTTAATATAATTTGCTATTTAGTACCTCAAGATGTTAGCAAACAATTAAAACTTATAAAAGTCGTAATAAATTTGCAAAAACATGGTTTTCTAATGCAAAAACGGAGCAAAACGTAAAAATTTGTGCATAATTGGACGTAACACAAAAACCAATCGGGCGATTTTGATATAATTTGCTATTTAGTACCTCAAGATGTTAGCAAACAATTAAAATTTACAAAAATTGTAATAAATTTGCAAAAACATGGTTTTCTAAAGCAAAAACGGAGCAAAACTGAAAAATTGTTGCATAATTGGTCGTAAAACAAAAACCAATTAGGCGATTTTAATAAAATTTGCTCTTTAGTACCTCAAGATATTAGCAAACAATTCATACTTACAAAAGTCGTAATATATTTTTGCAGAAACATGGTTTCATAAGGCAAAAATGGAGCAAAACGGAAAAATTGTTACATAATTTGTCGTAAAACAAAAACCAATCAGGCGATTTTGAAATAATTTGCTATTTAGTACCTCAAAATGTTAGCAAACAATTAAAATTTACAAATCTGTAATAAATTTGCAAAAACATGGTTTTCTAAGGCAAAAACGAAGCTAAACGGAAAAATTGTTACATTATTGGTCGTAAAACAAAAACCAATTAGGCAATTTTAATAAAATTTTGATGTTTAGTACTTCCAGATAGTAGCAAACAATTAAAATTTATAAAAGTTGCTATAAATTTGCAAAAACATAATTTTTAACGCAATAACGTAACAAAACGGAAAAATTGTTGCATAATTGGTCGTAAAACAAAAACCAATCAGGTGATTTTAATATAATTTGCTATTTAGTACCTCAAGATGTTAGCAAACAATTAAAACTTATAAAAGTCGTAATAAATTTGCAAAAACATGGTTTTCTAATGCAAAAACGGAGCAAAACGTAAAAATTTGTGCATAATTGGACGTAACACAAAAACCAATCGGGCGATTTTGATATAATTTGCTATTTAGTACCTCAAGATGTTAGCAAACAATTAAAATTTACAAAAATTGTAATAAATTTGCAAAAACATGGTTTTCTAAAGCAAAAACGGAGCAAAACTGAAAAATTGTTGCATAATTGGTCGTAAAACAAAAACCAATTAGGCGATTTTAATAAAATTTGCTATTTAGTACCTCAAGATGTTAGCAAACAATTAAAACTTACAAAAGTTGAAATAAATTTGCAAAAACATGGTTTTCTAAGGCAAAAACGGAGCAAAACGGAACAATTGTTGCATAATTGGTCGTAAAACAAAAACCAATCGGGCGATTTTGCTTATTTGTAGAATGTTTTTGTGGATTTTCAAATCAAATTTTAACTCGAAAATTTCTATTTCTTACTTTAATTTATTTTTATATTTATAACTTAAGTAATTTATATTAGTTCCAAGTACGTTATATATTTTTGCTACAAAATCTCTTAACAGTGAACTCAATTTAATTTTAACGCCGCTCGTTGATGTATATTTTTTATAGCAGCAGACGCGAGAAGATACTTGAAAAAAATTGTATCCAAGAAACGATTATATAGAAGAGGTTCCCTTTTTTATGGGACACCGATTCGCGATATGAAAAATACGACGTCGGGTTATATTCCGGAGATTTTTAAAAGCGCCCTACGGCTATGACATGGGCCCCACGGCCCCTTAACTATATATGCGTACCCGGAGACGGCTATTAGAATTGCAAATGTTGGCAGACATATTTATATCGTCGGAGCCGTTGTAATCCTTTCTGTCGCGATTAAAAAATAACAAAGATGTTTTTATGTTAATACGGATTAGTAAATGGAGCCATCTATCTTATTTCATATAAAATTGTAAAAATGAACTGAAAATAAAATTGCATAACAAGATTGACCAAATATTGTTTGTATTCACGACGGAAACCAATTTCACCCTTTTCTATTAGGTAAAGACAATTTTCCTTTATCGTCTGGCAAGTGGGTCTTTTATGATTTTCCAAGAATTGGATAAAATTTTACATCATGATTTCTTAACAACTTACAATAATGTAAATAAAGCCTTCATGATTAATTCATTTATTTTATGCGAAACACACATAGGATGTAAAGATAGAGATGGAGAGATTGGCAGAATGGTGAAATTATTATGTGGGGCGAGAAAATGTGTAATGCTCGGTAATGTAAATCACGAATTGTTTAATTTATGACGGCAGTTTGTTATATTATTTATGGTGTGCGAGTAAATATATGTTAAAGGAAAATTGCGATAGTGCGCCGCCGGAATTGCAACATTAAATGCATCCACCCCATGCAAATTAATTCAGTGCTACCGAACATTTATTTTATCCAATACTTCAAAATTAATTTTAAACTAATAGCAGAAACCTTTACATTTTTTGTAACGCTTATGTTGTAATTTGATATTAAATTTAATAAACAACTGCTAATGATGATGATAATTGCAATTTAATACAATTCTATAATAAAAGAGAATAGAGAAATTACCACACACAATATACAAAAGCGTATTTAAATGCAGACCCACGTGCGTAATGCAAAAATAATTGTAACTTCTAAATATCAACAAACGCTCGACTTGACATTAAAATCCTTTCATTTTCATCCTTCGGGTGATACGTTTGTTTGTAGGCAGCATGAATTAGAAATTATAAAAAATCCCTAATAAGCATGATATTGTCTGGTTGGTTTCGGCCTCGACTAGCCTCAACTAGGCGCAGCATTCAAATTCACCCTGATAATAATATAATTCCATTCGACTGAAACATAACAATTAATTAAAACGTTGCGCCGCATCCTTCCGGCATTTCTTTTGCTGTGCATTAATTAAACAGTCATTGTATTACATTTCAAATGGTAATTTCATACAATAAGCCGTGTTGTGTGTTGATATTCACATGCAGATCTTGTTATTAATTGAAACGCATCTCCAACATGTGCGGTTTATATTCTTACCCTGGGGCTCGATTTAAATTGTTTGCGTTTTTTTTTTGTATTTGCTTCTGGTTAATTGAGTTTGCAGAATTTTCATATTTTCCTAGTGGAATTGTCATGTAAATTAGGATTTTATATTCACGTGTGGTACTATGTGCAGAAATAACTTGTTTGCAAGATTATATGGGAGCACTTAATCATAATCGAATTGAAGTTTACTCAGGAGGAAAAAAATCAAGCTGCACATAAATCAGTTATCAGATTTTGTATGCTCAAGAGGAAGTTTGCTATTCATAAAGAAAACAACACGTATTGAGATGTGGTTCGTTGATGTTTTTTATTACTTTTTGTAATTGAAATATTATCTTTAAACTAAGCTAACATAAAGAATTGATTTATTTCTGTTTTAATTTTAATTATCTACCTACAAGATAATTAAATATCTATGTTAACTGTACTTTGATTTAATAATTACTAAGTTGCAAACTAATATATTCAGTAAGAATAAAAACTGATTTTACAATACCTTTTTTAATGTTTATTGCAATTTTTAAATTTTTGGAATAAAATATGTATACAATTTTGAAAATAGAGATGTAACTAAAAATTGCTTACTTAAAAAGATTTAGATTCTGCTTTAAAGTATGTAAAAATGTTTGTTTATTGCTTTAGAATTAGAAGCAATTGGTTTTTCAAAATGGAACTAATTAGAAATTTGCAATTTTTATCAAGTTTTTTGGAATTTATTCTACAATTTTATCAATAAGGATAAAAATAAAAATCTAATCTAAAAGAAAATTAAATTCTGCTTCTAATGGTATAAAACAATGTTTATTTATTGCTTTGAAATTACCAGCAATTAAAATGGAATTAATTAAAAATTAACAATTTTTTGAATTAATTTAATTGTTTGGTGGTACATGGTTCATATCATCCACATGTACCGTTACTAGCAGTCAGAATCATCTTTAAGCAACATTTTTGTCGGAACTAATGGTTGAGGTTTAACCTTTTTAGCGCATTTTCTTTCTTTTATTTGGACCAGAATTTTGGAGAAGTATTACTTGACGTTTCTTTGTCCTATCTATCGTCGCTTTTGATAAGTTGACTGGTACTGCAGTCGGCTTTCTCAAAGATGTTTTGTTATTGTCATCAAAGTCGTACTAAGTGCTAAGCCTTACCTGGAGATAGACGAATAGTTTTGTTCCAAGATAACTATTTAAGAGTATCCAAAGCTGTGAAATATTGTGTATTTTAGTAAGCAACAGCTTCTTGCACTGTTTGCGGCTAACAATAGAAATGCTTAATGTAGGTTTATGACCGTACAAGCAATTTTCTACACTCTTTGGGTTGTTTAATAGAAGTCAATGTAATTTTTTTTATAAGCTAGTAAGGAGAGTTTTTAAAATATGGGTCTAATATATGGATTGTTGGATTTGTCTCAGTTTACTCATGTGACTACCAACTAAACTGTCCTCCATGGATATACCTAGAAGTTTGAACCTTATTCAGGTTATCCGCTTGGGAGAACTCATTGAAAAGTAAAGTAAGAGAAGGCTTTTCGTGGAAGTGGTGTTGTTGTGATGTATGGTGCTATTACAAGTGTTTCTGAATGTTGAATGTGTAAAGTGTAATTGGTGGACTCAAGTCAAGTCGGTAGCTAGACTCTCAACTCGTTGTGATCATGTGTGGAATACTTTCCATGGGTACTTAAAGGACATTTAAAGAAAGGCTTTTACTAAATCTATTTTGTCATTTCAACGCTTTTTTTCAGGGTATGGAATTAATGTCTTAAAATGTGTGATTGTTGGGTAGTGTAGTGATGGTGAATTCTTTGATTTTCTGTTTGTTAGCACTAGTGGAGTGCGTTGGCAATTGATGGTAGAAACTTATTTTTTGGTCGATTATTTGATTGGTTTTAAAAAAGTTGTAAGAATAGAGTAAAGCAAATACAATCTCCTTTACTTTACCAACCAGAATCGATGCAGGGAAATGAGTAACATGTAATCCACTTTTTGTTGCGGACACGATGATCCATGAACGAAGATCTAAGAAAACTAAGAACGCATCTGAGGACAAACCAAATAATTAGAATATATAGCTCATGGATCTCAGTGCAGATAAAAAGGTACAAAAAGGCAAAAGAGACAGACAAAGGTAGGGGCTATAGGGAGAGATGCAATAACCAGCCTACCTCGAGCTACTTCCAAATTTAGACTAGTCTGATAAGGACATTATAACAACAAGATTTACTCAGAGAAGAAAACAGGAAGGTCATTTGCTAAGGCCAACACTTTACTACGTTCACAAAAGAAAAAGAAAAATTAAAAAAGAAGATTATCCACGCACCAACTTAAGTGTACGTCAGCAATAAATTGAATGTTTCTTTTTTTTGCAAACTTTGTAGAATATGGTAATATCCAACCTCTTGATAACTAGCAATTGGGCAGATGGGAGTATCACTCTAATTTAAACTACTGACCCTTTATCATGATTTAGAGTAGTAACCGCTTAATTTACTACTTCTTTATAGTTTTACGACTAGATGAGGAGTAGCCTCTTAAGATTATGTTCTTGGGTGTACATGTATGTATTCTGATCCTTTTTATTTGTAATATATTAGAATTTTATCAAGTTTGATTTCTTTTACAAATAATGCAAATTGAAATGAACCAAACATTATTTTAGAACTAGCAGATCCTCATTCGGCACTGCGCATGCGGTTACAACTCAGTCGACCGGCTCCTCTCCTCCCAGTCGAGTGCGAATCTTTAGGTAGTGCGGACGGTTTTAACGTGTGGGTTTAGAATTGCTATAAATTAGTGCCGGATGATTGAATAAATGCAGATATGATGATTTACAGGTAGTATTATTGTCAATATTTGTTGTTAACAAGCTTACTCTCTATTGTATTAATATTTATGTATCAATTTAAGGGAAAATATGTATAACGGTCATACTGATTCAAAACTTGTGCTCTTAAGTTTAGAGTTTGCAATTATTTTTTTACTACATCAAAATTTTAACGTTTAGCATAATCTACAACACAGTTTAAATCAGTAATTTTGGTTTCTAACAACTTTTAGATTGTTTTACAATATTTGGTTTAACACAGATTGTGATTGCAGCAATATGACTTACAGCAACAAGTTTTGGCTAGTATGCAGCAATATTTTAGTATATTTTAAAGAGATTCTAAAGTATTTAATTATATTTTGTAGTTTCTTGTTTAAAAATATGTGTAGTAAGTAGTAAATTCTAGTATGTTTGCAATTTTTTTAATTTTATTTTTTTTACGAAAATTTGTTTTGGGGATTCAAATAGCAATGCCAGTTAATGTGATTATTACATTTGGGTGATACATGTTAATTGTTAATAAAACAAAGCAGATGAGATAGGCAATCAATTTTTTTATGACAAACACTTTGAATTTTGAATTTCACTTTTACTTCTACTTTTAAATAATGTTAGAGCTGTTTTTACGTCTGCCTAAGTGTTATCAAAAGATTAAATTGTTTTTCTACTTTTGAATTTTTTGTTGCTCTCACATTTGCAGAAGTGGTTAATAGATTAAAGCAAGGGAGATAGATAACTAATTTTTTTATAACAAACGGGTAAGCGATTCCCACTCATCATGTTATCTAGAGATTGATTTCTTTTCATACTTTTGATGTTCTTGTTGTTTTTACATTTGCAATATGAATGTTAGTTGTTGTTAAATGAGAGCAGTGGAGACAGACAAACACTTTGGCGGGTAAGCGATTATTGCCTAAATGTTTGTCATCAAAAGATTGATTTTTTTTTACTTTTGATGATTTTTTGATATACCATTTGAAAAATTATTGTTATTTGTTCTTAAATTAAAGCAAAAGAAACAAATAATCAATTCTTTGATGACAAACACTTGGTCAAGTAAGCGATTCTTGCTCAAATGTTTGTCATCAAAAGATTGAATTATTTTTCTACATTTGATGTTTGTATTTTTATTTTGAACATTTGAAGAATGAAAAGAGAAGAACAATCAATTCTTGACAAACACTTGAATTTAACCAAGAGAAGTGGACTACCAATTTTTTTATGACAAACACTTAAGCAAGTAAGCGATTCTTGCCCAAATTTTTGTCATCAACAGATTGATTTTTACTTCTACTTTTGATGTTCTTATTGTTATCACATTTACAAAATATTTTGATATTAAATCAAAAGAAGAGAAATGGGGATTCATTTTTTTAAACTTTTGGTCTTTTTGATATTTTCAATAATTATTAAATCAAAGTAGCAGAGACAACTAATTTTTTGACGACAAACACTTGGGCGGGTAGGCGATTCTTGCCCAAATGTTTGTTATCAAAAAATTGAGTTTTTCTTTACTTTTGAAAGAAGAATGTTATTTGTTATTAAATTTATAGACAAGATTCCTTGATGATAATCACTTTGGCTGGTAAGCGATTTCCGCCCAAAGGTTTGTTATTAAGAGATTGATTTGTTTCTTCTATTTTTGTTACTTTTATACTTGCAGGATTAATATCTGTTTTTAAATCAGAGCAGTACAGTCAGATAACCTAATTGACAACAAATACTTGGGCGGGTAGGCGATTCTTGCCCAAGTATCTATTATCAAAAAATTAAGTTTTCTTTTACTGTTAAAAATTATTGTCATTTGTTAGTCAATTAAAGCAGAAAAACAGACAATTAATTCCTTGATGACAACACTTGGGCAGGTAGGCGATTCCTGCTCAAAAAATTGTCATCAAGAGATTTTTTTTTAACTTTTAATGTTTTTGGTGTATTCACATTTGCGACATAAATATCATTTTATTAAATCTGAGTAATAGAAACTGGATACCAATTTCTTGATAACAAATACTTGGACGGGTAGGCGATTCTTGCCCAAGTATTTGTTATCAAAAGATTGATTTTTTCTTCCTCGATGACCAACACTTTTTTTGCCAAATTTAGTACTACTATAGTACCAGTACTATAACAAATTTGAATAATTTTTATACGATAATTTTTTTCTAGAATATTTTAAACTAATTTCGTTTTTCTAAAAAGTTTTTATTGAGTTATTAGTACTACGTTCAATGTTTTTGAAACTAAACATTGGATCAATTTAAATCTTTGCCAAAATTTAGAACTACTATAGTACTTATATTGTAGCAAATTTGAATAAATTTCATACGGCAATAATTTTTTCAGAATGTTGCAAACTTTTGGAATTTTTTTAATGTAGTTATTAGTACTATGTTGAATATTATTGAAACTAAACATTGGATTAATTAGAATATTTGCCAAAATTTAGTACTACTATAGTACTAATAATGTAGAAAATTTGAATGAATTCTATACGATAAATATTTTTTTTTAGAATTTTTTAAAGTTTTTTTTTATTGTGTTATTAGTATGTTGAATAATTTTTAAATTAAACATTCAATTAATTAGAATCTTTGCCAAAATTTAGTACTACTATAGTACTAATACTCTAGTAAATTTGAATAAATTCCATACGATACATTTTTTTCCAGAATGTTTCAAAGTAATCACGTTTTTTAACAATTTTTTTTATTGAGTTATTAGTACTATGTTCAATGTTTTTGAAATTAAACATTGGATTGATTTGAATTTTTTTGCCTAAATGTAGTACTACTATTGTACTAATACTGTAGAAAATTTGAATGAATTCTATTCGATGTTTTTTTTTTTCAGAATGTTTCAAAGTAATCTTGTTTTTTTAAGATTTTTTTAATTTAGATATTAGTACTATGTTAAGTATTTTTGAAACTAAACATTGAATTAATTTGAATCTTTCCCAAAATAAAGTGCTAATATAGTACTAATACTGTAAAAAATTTGAATGAATTATATACGATAAATATATATATTTTTTTTTAAGTAATTTTGATTTTTTTTTTATCGTTTTATTAGTATGTTGAATATTTTTAAACTAAACATTGAATTAATTAGAATCTTTGCTAAAATTTAGTACTACTATAGCACTAATACTATAGTAAATTTGAATGAATTTTATACGATAAATTTTTTTTTTCAGATTTTTTCAAAGAAATCTTGTTTTTTAAGAATTTTTTTATTGAGTTATTAGTACCAAGCTCAATGTTTTTGAAACTAAACATTGGACTGATTTGAATCTTTGCCAAAGTTTAGTACTACTATAGTACTATTGCTGTAGAAAATTTGAATGAATTGTATACAATGTTTTTTTTTCAGAATGTTTTTTAGTAATTTTGTTTTTTAAAGAATTTTTTTATTGAATTATTAGAACCAAGTTCAATGTTTTTGAAACTAAACATTGGATTAATTTGAATCTTTGCCAAAGTTTAGTACTTGTATAGTACTAACACTGTAGTAAATTTGAATGAATTCCATACGAAATATTTTTTTCCAGGATGTTTTATAGTAATCTCGTTTTTTAAAGAATTTTTTTATTGAGTTATTAGTACCAAGCTCAATGTTTTTGAAACTAAACATTGGACTGATTTGAATCTTTGCCAAAGTTTAGTACTACTATAGTACTATTGCTGTAGAAAATTTGAATGAATTGTATACAATGTTTTTTTTCAGAATGTTTTTTAGTAATTTTGTTTTTTAAAGAATTTTTTTATTGAATTATTAGAACCAAGTTCAATGTTTTTGAAACTAAACATTGGATTAATTTGAATCTTTGCCAAAATTTAATACTGTTATAGTACTAATATTGTAGCAAATTTGAATGAATTCCATACGATACATTTTTTTCAAGAATATTTCAAAGTAATCTCGTTTTTTAAGATTTTTTTTAATGAGTTATTAGTACCATGTTGAATGTTATTGAAACTAAACATTGGATTAATTAGAATATTTTCCAAAATTTAGTACTACTATAGTACTAATAATGTAGAAAATTTGAATAAATTCTATACGATAAATATTTTTATTTTTTTTTATTTTTTAAAGTAATCTTGATTTTTTTAAAGATTTTTTTTATTGTGTTATTAGTATGTTGAATATTTTTTAAACTAAACATTGGATTAATTTGAATCTTTGCCAAAGTTTAGTACTATTTTAGTACTAATACTGTAGAAAATAGGAATGAATTTTATACGATAATTTTTTTTCCAAAATGTTTCAAAGTAATCTGCTTTTTTAAGTTTTTTTTATTTAGTTATTAGTATCATGTTCAATCTTTTTGAAGCTAACATTGGATCAATTTGAATCGTGGCCAAAATTTAGTACCACTATGGTACTAATACTGTAGAGAATTTGAATGAATTCTGTACGATATTTTTTATTTTTTTTAAGTTTTTAAATTAATCTTGTTTTTTAAGAATTTTTTTATTGAGTTATTAGTACCAACCTCAATGTTTTTTAAAACATTGGAATAATTTGAATCTTTGCCAAAATTTAGTACTACTATAGTACTAATAATGTAGCAAGTTTGAATGAATTCCATACGGCAATTATTTTTTCAGAATATTGCAAACTAAACTAGTTTTTTTTTTTTTAATTTTTATTGTGATATTAGTACTATGTTGAATATTTTTGAAACTATACATTATATTAATTTGAATTTTTGGAAAAATGTAGTACTAATATAGTACTAAAACAGTAGAAAATTTAAATAAATTTTATACGATAAATATTTATTTTTCAAATTTTTTTAAAGTAATTTTGTTTTTTTTTTTAATTTTTAATTTTGTTATTAGTATCATGTTGAATATTTTTGAAACTAAACATTGGGTTAATTTGAATTTTTGCCGAAATTTAGTGCTACTATAGTACTATTACTGTAGTATATTTGAATGAATTCCATACGATAATTTTTTTTTTCTAAAATGTTTCAAAGTAATCTTGTTTTTTAAAAATTTTGAGTTATTAGTACCAAGCTCAATGTTTTTGAAATTAAACATTGGATTAATTTGAATCTTTGCCAAAATTTAGTACTACTATAGTATTAATACTGTAGTAAATTTGAATGAATTCCATACGATAATTTTTTTTCCAGAATGTTTTTATTGCAATCTCGTTTTTTAAGAATTTTTTTAATTGAGTTATTAGTACCATGTTGAATATTTTTGAAATTAAACATTGGATTAATTTTATTCTTAGCCAAAATTCAGTACTACTATAGTACTAATATTGAAGAAAATTCAAATGAAATCTATACGATAAATATTTTTTTTGTTAGAATGTTTTAATCATCTTGTTTTTTAAGAATTTTTTAATTGAATTATTAGTATCATACTCAATGTTTTTGAAACTAAAATTAGGTTAATTTGAATCTTTGCCAAAATTTAGTACTGCTATAGTACTAATACTGTAGTAAATTTGGATGAATTTTATACGATAATTTTTTTTTTCAGAATTTTTCAAAAAATCTTGTTTTTTTAAAGAAGTTTTTTATTGATTTATTAGTACCAAGTTCAATGTTTTTGAAACTAAACATTGGATTAATTTAAATTTTTGGAAAAACTTAGTACTACTATAGTAATAATATTGTAGCAAGTTTGAATGAATTCCATACGGCAATTATTTTTCAGAATGTTGCAAACTAAACTAGTTTTTTTTGGATTTTTTTTTGTGATATTAGTACTATATTGAATATTTTTGAAACTATACATTATATTAATTTGAATCTTTGGAAAAATGTAGTACTAAAATAGTACTAATACTGTAGAAAATTTGAATAAATTCTATACGATATATATTTTTTTAGAATGTTTCTAAGTCAGTCTTGTTTTTTAATTTTTATTGAGTTTTAGTACCATGTTCAACGTTGAAACTAAACATTGGATTAATTTGAATCTTTGGCAAAATTTAGTACTACTATGGTACTAATATTGTAGCAAATTTGAATCAATTTTATACGGTAATTATTTTTTCAGAATGTTTTAAACTAAACTAGTTTTTTTTTTTAATTTTGTGTTATTGAATTATTAGTACCATAATTTTGTTTGTTTAAAAATTGGAAAATTAATCTTTCTTTCTAATGATATAAAGAAACATTAAGTTAAGGAATTAATTAATAAAAACTAAATTAATCTGGAATAAATTGATTTATCACAACTTTTTTGATATTATTTTTAAAATTTGAATAGCAATATCATTAACAGAAATTAGTAATTTGAAAAGGATTTAATTCTGCTTATTTTGATGCTGAACAGAGTTGGTTTAAATCTACATAAGTGTCAGGAATTAATTCGTAAGTTTTACCAGTTTTAATTGATTCATCACATTTTTTTGGATTTATTTAAAAAAAATTAAATTCTACTTATTTTGTTATAAAATAATATCAACTTAGTTCTAGTTAAAATTCAATTTCACAGAAAATAATTGAATCCGACAATACTAAAAAATGAAGAAATAATTTTGGATTGCAAAAGCAATTATTCAGAAATTTAAATCGCTATACTAAATTGCAACAGAATAAGTGAACAAACTAAAATTTCATAATAGAAATGCAAATTTTATCAACTTTGTTCCTCATAACATACATTATTTAAAGACGTTGACTGACCCGGATAAATTAACCCGGATGAACTAACCCGATTATAATTACAAAGTGAAAAAGAAGACTCAAGAGGATGGCAAAGATGCAATCATTACGCCCTCCTAACAACGTATGTAAATCCTGCCACAAAATGGTATGTATATAGTGATATTATGCAAATAGTGTGGCTCCCTCGACTCGAGAATCCGCGATATTCTTTGTGCTTTATAATAAGTGCGAGTCGCTTTTGGTGCCGCTTTTGCTCTCATGACTTCATTACTGCCCCTCCAGGCTGCATCACAAAATGAAAAACTCTGCATATGCATAGATAAGCAAACATTTTAAAACCCCTTTGTCTGCTGCTTAATTTTAATTCGTTCGCTATTTTATTGAATACAGCAAACAGAATAGTGAAGAGATAGCAGGAATAATTTAATACAACCTCGAGCTTATTATATAGTATTTCTCGGAGATAAGAAAAAAATAAATAAATATAAAAAGCCAAGTATATCATAGCGGAAGCGTATTTATGTGAATAAAAGCGGGGGTTGGATATAATAGGGAAGCTCGTTGGCTAATGAAACTCGAATAATATCGCAGTCGATCACAATGCGTGTATTCGCAGTGACCCAAACATTTCTTCTTATCTCAACAATATATAGAAAAGTTTTACTTTTTTTTATTATTTTGGAATTGTAATAAAGAGACGTACGCGAGTCGGATTGTTTGTTATGGCAAGTAATGATTGGCGAAGAGGAAAGTGGATTGGTATTTACTTAACGGTTGTAATATTGATATTGGAAAAGAATTCAGGACAAATTTGTTATAAACGAATTATATTGCGAGTCTGTTTCTTCCGGAGATGTAACAATGGGATATTGGAATGAGGAAAAATAAGCTGAAAATTAGACAATGATACAAGGATTTCTTTTAAAAATATTATACTTTTGTATTTTCTTATACACACAATCACAAATAATCAAAATTTGTAGATAATAAACTAGTTTGATCATTCAGCATTCATATTATACTCCAATAGTTTTAATACAAATAGCATTAATTGTTCCTCAATAGCAATATTGATTACTGTTGTTATTTTCTATCACTGGACATATCCATCCAATCATGCTTAGAGTGCCCTAAATCGTCATCCCTCACGAACCCACCCTTAAATTTTACGACATCAGTAAAAACGACAGCACGTCTGGACAACAGAACACGCACCCACGCTAATGAGCAACATCTTTCAAAACGCACACCCCCGCTTACCTACCTACCAACCTACCTAAACCACCCACCGTCTTCTGCTGCCATTTCTATAACAAACCGCCTAGTGCTACCACCCCCACATCCCTTAACGAGCACCGAACAAAGGCAATTCAACAAGTGAACGATCTTTGCACGATTCAGCCCTGGCCATTTCTCCTGTCGTGTCCTGTCCTGCTGGGAGTCAGAAAATAATCAAGCGAATCATCATCCCTTTTTCTTTCTCTATCTCTCTCTCATTTTAACGAAAAAAAAAATCGCTTTGATTTCGTCCTGAATATAAGGGACTTCTTCATTTATGAGGTCCTTTGTGCCGCGTCAAAAGAAAACGCTTCCTGCTTACGCACGTTACACAATGTAGCGCGCATTTTTATATATTTTATATTATTACTCGACAACATCCCTCGTTGTATCAAGCCTAATTAGGTATTCCCTTTAATCTTTGATGCGGATAAGAAAATGTTTTACAAAATTTTAATCTGAATTAACACTTGACTTGACAGATATTAAATGTTTAGATATAATTAAACAGTTGCAGTAATATTTAAAAAAATTAAAAATTCCCGTCTAGACTGACATGAATATATTATAAACACAACAAATTTAACGGTGATATAAAATGCGCAATAAATTTAGGAAGGATGCTGTAACATTTTAATGTTGTGCAAAGGTATTAATCGTATTTCTTTTTATCTGCAACAAAGCACTATTCATTTTATCAAACTAAATACAAGATTCCTCAACGTTTAATTAGTATTATTGCCACTATATCCACATTGTCACGCCTTGATGCACAAACAATGCAAACTAAGACATATTTATCGTCCTTGTATTGTGTTTGCACATACAATATCCAACCGACTGATATTGAGCCTTTACATCAACATCTATCTCCTGGATGCGTTTCTCTCTGTGTGCGGTGTCTCCTATCACTATCATTTCTAAAATGTAATTATTTACAATTTAATGGACAGTTCTAACCTTCCTCGGTTACTAGTTAATGGCGTTTCAACATGTAAGGCTAAGTTAATACTTCCTTTATGACTGAAAGAAACGCACATGAAATATGCACAAGTAGTCGACCACTTGTTATTTATCTTATTGCTTTATTTTAATTAATTTCATGTAAATTGTTAACTAGAAAATAGTTACGATAATTGAAGCAACATTTATTGGTTTTTATACATTTACTGGGTGTCTGCAATACAATGATATAAATGCGATTTGTCAATTAAATAAAATATATTAGAGAAAATAACTATTAAGTCAATGTTTAGTCATTTAATTTGGTTTGTGGAACAGACTAGGCTTTGTTCCGCTAATTTAGTTATTTACAAAAATAATGTCAAACCATTGTATATTTGGAACTGGGGCCTTTAACAGAGGTGTTTTTAGTGCTTTTTTGTTTGAATGCCTTTCTCCCCAAAGTCCGAGGGGCTGGCGCTTAGCCAGGACGAAATTCTAGGTTACTAGGTTCAGCCCGCTTGGGGTACATGTACTTTTATATCTAACTTTTTTATTGGTGTATAGATTGTGGTCCTTGTATTGTTTTAAATATGTCTGCAAGGTTGGTCGTTAACCGAAATCAAGTGGGATGGGGTAGTAGTAGTAGTAGTAGTAATTTATTAATGCTAAAGACTAAATAGTCATACACAAGTCATATTACAAAAACAGTTAAAAAGGTTTACACATAAAGTACAAATTAAAAAGTATAAAAACTATAACACAGAAAAAAAAAAAAAAAAAATAATAATAATTACATTACAACATTAATTGTACTGGGTTTAGACAGATGTTATATTATATCATTTGTTTCTAAGAATTCTTCAATGTTATAAAATGCTTTCTTTATTAAGTAAATTTTAATTTTGATTTTAAACATATGTAAAGGTAGATCCCTTGTAGATTCCGATAGCTTGTTAAAAAATTTAATTGCATAGTATCTTGACCCTGTTTGAGTTCTTTGCAATCTGATTTGCCTTTGGTATATATCTTTCTTTTTTCTTGTGTCATATTTATGATGATCGTGCGTACAATACTGAGATCTGTGTTTTCTTAAATGCGTCAGACATTCCAAAATAAACATGGGGTGGATAATAGAGGGAATACAATAGGCAGGAATATGTTATTTTGGGCTTAGAACACGGAAGTTTTGGTACGCAAAGACATTGCTCTTTAAAAACTGGATCTGTTTGCTCAACGCCTGTCTTCAAATGCCAGATCCAGTCTTCTTGCGGTTTTAGTCACCTTCCAGTTTCAGTTCTCCTTGCAGTTTCAGTCTCTTTGCGGTTTTAGTTCTTTGAGGTTTCAGTTTTTTTGCAGTTTTTGACTGGATTTTTAACATTTTATGAACAGAACTTTGCATTTTTTATCAGTTTATGACCAGATTTGGTGGTTCGTGTTTTGATACTTTATGGCCAGACTTTGCAACAAAATGTGTCAAAAGTTTTTACCTTCTTAATTTTTTTAATTTTTTCTTAATATTATCAAAAAGACAGTTTAAAGATATTGAAATTTATCTGAAGTTGGCAAAAATTCAAAAATTTATAGAAAATTATCTAAAAAAATGTAGGAGGAATTGGCTTTTGCGTAACACTACTTTTAACCGAAGTTTGCGTCGAACCAATGAATGGAAAATATTCAAAATATGAATTTTTGATGTATTTACTCTAATTTGAATATTATAACAGAAACTTTGAAAAAAAAAATTTGGTGACGCTACTGCATAAAAATTAGTGGTCAAATATGAACTTATTAAAAGGAAATTCAAGTTAAAGTTGTAGACGAGTAGTTTCTTTTACTGTATCCCACCCACCCATTCAAGTGTTTGTGATTTAAGGATTTACTACTTTATCCATCTTTTGTACTCCTGCTGCTGTGTTTAACAAGAGAATAATTGCCACTTAGCATCATTAAAACAGTTAGTTTACAATGAATTCGTAGACAACGAACGCCTGGGTGGGTGGGTGGGAACTAAGTTTAAGTTGTAGGCGGGTAGCTTCTTTTGCCATGTCCCACCCGCCCACCCAAGTGTTGGTGATCAAAAAATTTATTAGTTTATCTGCCTCTTGTGCTTTTGCTGCTGTCTTAGTAGCAGTACAACTAGTTTACAATAAATTTCTTGACTACGAACGCTTTGGTGGGTGAACGGGAACAAATTAAAGTTGTAGGCGGGTAGCTTCTTATACTGTGGCCCACCACCCACCCAAGTGTTGGTGATTAAAGGATTTATTATTTTATCCACTTCTTGTGCTCCTGCTGTTGTGTTTTACAAGAGAATAATTGTCATTTATTAGCAATACAACAAACGATTAGTTTACAATAAATTCCTTAACAACCAACGCTTGGGTGGGTGGGTGGGTGGGAACAAAGTTTAAGTTATAGGCGGGTAGCTTCTTTTGCTATGGGCCACCCACCCACCCAAGTGTTGGTGATAAAAGGAGTTTTTATTTTATTCACTTCTTTTGCTTCTGCTGCTGTGTTTAACAGCAATACAACAAACGATTAGTTTACAATAAATTTGTTGACAGCGAACGTTTGAGTGGATAGGCGAGAACCAAGTTCAAGTTGTAGGCGGGTAACTTTTTCCACCATAGCCCACCCACCCGCCCAAGTGTTGGTGATCAAAGGATTTCTTATTTTATCCATCTCTTGTGTTCCTGCTGCTGTGTTTAACAAGAGAATAATTGCCATTTGTTAGCAATACAACAGACGATTAGTTTACAATAAATTCCTTGACAACGAACGCTTGGGTGGGTGGGTGGGAACCAAGTTTAAGTTGTAGGCGGGTAACTTTTTTCACCATAGCCCACCCACCCGCCCAAGTGTTGGTGATCAAAGGATTTCTTATTTTATCCATCTCTTGTGTTCCTGCTGCTGTGTTTAACAAGAGAATAATTGCCATTTGTTAGCAATACAACAGACGATTAGTTTACAATAAATTCCTTGACAACGAACGCTTGGGTCGGTGGGCGTGAACCAAGTTTAAGTTGTAAGCGGGTACCTTTTTCTACTATTTCTTTAGTACAAATCTACGTTTTTTTAAAAGAAAAATTCTTACACCGCTACTGATTTTTTTTTTTAAATTGTGCTTAATCTTAAATTGTAGATAAAGAATCCAAAAATCTATATGTCTCATCTTGATCGTCTATAGAAAATGATAAAAAATAGACTTCAAACATGAGTTATTTCGGGGGTACCTTGGAGTGAGTTTTTAAACGTTTCTTAGGGGTTTAATGAAGAATAAGTTAATCCATTATAGGGTATATTGAAACCAGAGGAGTTCAAAACAAATGATTATTGTATTGCAGTTGATTAAAAACACGTTTATTTTTTTAATTATGAGGATAATCAAAGAAAAAAAAATTAAAAAAAATAAAAAATAGTGCAAACTATAGCTCAATATCTCAATAAATCAATAAATTTATACGCTCAATTTAACTTAACCTCAAATGAATCAGCACCATTTGCATAATCATAAGTCAAAGAACATAACATTGCTCATAAGTCATAAACAATTCATTAGAAATTGATGTAATTTGGTACTAATATAGCTCAATATCATCAGTACTAAAACTGAAAAACTGATTAAAATTCATTTGACATAACCTCAAATTAATCAGAATCACTTTACAGAATTAAAAATCATTGCTCATAATTCATAAACGGTACATTGAAAATTGGTGTAACTTGGTATTAATATAGTTCAATATCCTCTGTACCAAGTGTGCAAAATTAATAAAATTTTATACGGTCAATTTGACATAACCTCAATTCAACTAACCTGACATAGCAAAATCAAAACTAATTAAAGTTAACATAATTTGTCATAACTTAGAAATTGTACATTAATCATTAATGCAACTTGGTAACAGCATAGCTCAATATCATCAGTACCAACTGTGCAAAATTAATTACAACCCATAAGCTCAGTTTAAAATAACCTCCAATCAATTAGCATCACTTTGCAGAATCAAAAGTCATTGATATAACATTATTACTTATAAGTCATAAACGGTAGATTAGAAATTGATGCAATTTGGTACTAATATAGCTCAATATCATCAATACTAAAACCTAACCTAACCTAACCTCAAATCAATCAATCAAAATCTTGGGACTTTGCAGAATCAAAAGTCGTGCAATATAATTGTTTATAAGTCATAAACGGTACATTGGAAATTGGAGCAATTTGGTACTAACTTAGCTTAATATTAACAGTACCAAGTGTGCAAAATTAAATTAAATTCATACGTTCAATTTGACATAACCTCAAATTAATCAGCACTACTTTGCCGAATAAAAAATCATAAGACATAACATTATTGCTCATAACTCAGAAACCGTACATTGGAAATTGTTGCAATTCGATACCAACATAGATCAATATTATTAGTACTAAGTGTGCAAAATTAGTTAAAATCCATACGTTAAATTTTACTTAACCTCAAATTAATCAGCATCACTTCGCAGAATCAAAAACCATAGGACATAATACTATTGTTCATAACTCAGAAACCGTACATTGGAAATTGGTGAAATTTAATACCAACATAGATCAATATCATCAATACAACGTGTGCGAAATTAAATAAAGTTTATACGCTCAATATGACATAACCTCAAATTAATCAACACTACTTTGCAGAATCAAAAGTCATAGCACATAACAATATTGCTCATAACTCAAAATCCGTACATTGGATATTGGTGCAATTTGATACCAGCATAAATCAATATCATCAGTATCAAGTGTGCAAAATTAGTTAAAATCCATACTCTCAATTTGACTTAACCTCAAATTAATCAACACCACTTTGCAGAATCAAAAATTATAGGACATAATACTATTGTTTATAACTCAGAAACCGTACATTGGAAATTAGTGCAACTTGGCACTAACATAGCTCAATATCATCAGTACAAAGTGTGCAAAATTAAATAAATTCTATAAGCTCAATTTGGCATAACCTTAAATTAATTAACATCACTTCGCAGAATCAAAAACCATAGGATCATAAACAATATCATACTAATACTATTGTTTATAACTTAGAAACCGTACATTGGAAATTAGTGCAACTTGGTACCAACATAGTTCAATATCATCAGTACAAAGTGTGCAAAATTAAATAAATTCTATAAGCTCAATTTGGCATAACCTTAAATTAATTAACATCACTTCGCAGAATCAAAAACCATAGGACCTAATACTATTGTTTATAACTTAGAAACCGTACATTGGAAATTAGTGCAACTTGGCACTAACATAGCTCAATATCATAAGTACAAAGTGTGTAAAATTCAATAAATTTTATACGCTCAATATGACATAACCTCAAATTAATCAACACCACTTCGCAGAATCAAAAGTCATAGCACATAACATTATTGCTCATAACTAAAAAACCGTACCTTGGAAATTGATGCAACTTGGTACCAACATACCTCTATATTAATAGTACAAAGTGTGCAAAATGAAATAAAATCTGTACGCTCAATTTGATATAACCTCAAATCAATTAGCATCTCAAACTCAATATTATTGCTTCTAAATCATAAACGGTACATCTGAAAATTGATATTCACTAAGAAAGTGCTCAAAAGCAACGGAAAATAGATTCAAAAATATGATTTTAAGAAAGTTTAATAAAAAAATAATTATGAAATTCCGCAAAATGCCTTAAACAATTCAAAAACATAAAATTTTAATTTGTTTATTAATTATTGAACCTTGTGGTACAAATTTTGATTAATTAATTAACTAGCCTTGTGGTACAGCTTTTTTAATAAAAATAATTAGAATTATATTCTTGTGGCGTGTCAAATAAAAATATTATCAATCGAATTGAAGAAAGAAACTGGAGCAGACAGCTTCTATTGATTATCTCAATACATTTATTCAGCTGGGCCCAAGTATTTTGGTGCATAAGGAAAACGGACCCTTCCTTACTTGTTGCGCACGATTCTTGTATACTTTTGCCAGAATTACTTAAACCGATTTCATTGGGCAAAAATATGTATTAAAAGTGGTATTTCTCTTTTTATTTTTTTTATTTTTTTTATTTTTTTTTTGGTTCCGATTCACCTTATTCACCAATCTCACTTCAAGAGGCTTTAACAATCATCCATGTTTGCACTTTTTCCTATAGAAAGAATATTTAGAATTGGCATATAGGTTTTCAGATTCTATCATTCTTTATCTACAATTTAGGACTAAACACGGGATTTACAAAAAATCATTGGTGGTTTGAATTTTTCTAACATAGATTTGTATTAACTTAATTAATTTTGATTGTAGGAAAATGGAAGATAAACCAATTTTTTTTTTGTTAAGTTTTATATCATATCTCTATTTAATCCATCATTCTTTATCTATAATTTTTACTAATCCAAACCACACGTCTACAACGTTTGAACTTTAATTCTCGCCTACACACCCAAGTGTTGGGGTTCAAGAAATTGGATCACAGACAATTGGGCGGGTGGGTGGGCAACACTAATCCAAATCACACGTCTACAACTTTTAAACTTAGTTTAAGTCCACCCACCCAAGTGTTGGTGTTGAAGAAATTGGATCACAAACACTCGGGCGGGTGGGTGGGCAATACTAGTCTAAATCACCGTCTACAACTTTTGAATTTAGTTTCCCCCCACCCACCTAAGTAATGGTGTTAAATAAGTTGGATCACCAACACTTGGGCGGGTGGGTGGGCAACACTTATTCAATTTACTTGTCCATAACTTTTAAATTTAATTTCCTCCCACCCACCCAAGTGTTGGTGTTTAATAAGTTGGATAACCAACACTTGGGCGGGTGGGTGGGCAACACTAATCCAAATCACACGTTTATAACTTTTGAAGTTAGTTCCCGCTCACCCACCAAAGTGTTGGTGTTCAAGAAATTGATTCACAGACACTCGGGCGGGTGGGTGGGCAACATAAATCCAAACCACACGTCCACAACTTTTAAACTTAGTTCCTGCTCATCCACCCAAGTGTTGGTGTTCAAAAATTGAATTGGTGATCTGGGTGAAGCGCCTAACTCGAATTTTGGAGCATAATTTGTCGCAGGTTCGAGCCCCAGCTCCGGCAGAAAATTTTGAAGAAAAATATGGCATTTATTAATTCAGGACGTTAGTCTAATATATGATTAGTGTTCATTTAATTATAATTACATTTAATATGAGAGTGTGGGTTGACCAGATACTAGGCCTCGTCAGTATCTACAGCGCCTCCATTCTCTCAATTAAGTGATGCGTTAGTATATAGTTGTGTATTTAATTCTAGGTATATATTCAATTCAATATTGTGTGGTAGTGGCATAAGCGTAAGCCCTAAAATATCGGCATTTGCAAAAGAAAAAAAAAACCTTGCTGAAAGAGTAATTAGATGGTAACTTATAACTAAATGCACTATTATGGGAACATTTCAGTTTGTAATAACAAACAACATATTTATTACAGACAAAAGGAAATTAATTGTAAAAATAATCAAATTAAAATTTTCTGCCATTCTTAATTTATGTTAAGTACATTAAGGAAACCATAATTTTTAACTAATCCAACTTAATGCAATGATTTGTATATAAAGAAAAACACTGACATTTCCGGTCGACTTTTCCTTTGCCCTTTTTTATCCAATGTATATAATATGTGGGGACGATGTGCATGAGTACGTAGGGGTAAAAGCGGGCACATATGCGTTTACAAGGATATTACTATTTGTCGCCCCCTCAATTGGTATATGGGACCATCTCTTACGCCATTTATCCAGCCCTAAAAACAGTTAGGTCCCTCTTGTCTTACCCTCGTCTCTTAGAGTATTATTATGTTGAGGATAAAGCAAACAGGGATAAACCGAACTGTTCGTCAGCAGAAAAAATGTATATAGAAAAGCCCAATATTTTACTCAATATTAAATTATAATATATCAAGTAATTGATTGGTTATGTTACCAATTATGTTCGTGACTACGATTTCAGCAACTCGCCATAGCTCCAGCAAACCATTAGTCATTCTTTCTTGTAAAACGTTCCGGATCGCATTTGTAAGACGTCTGATGATGACACCCCGGGTTTATATTCAACACAACAGTCACGTCAATTGCGAATTACCAATAAGTAATGTGAGCCGGTAATCAATTATCTATTCACAGCAATGGTTCATTAAACTTTTCAATTTATTTAAATTGAATACAAACATGACATTGTTTGTAAGAAAATACTGCAAGCGTTACCTAATGGATTATTTATTAACGTTGGAAATTACATTGAATTGTTTTGAATAGAAAATTTACTTTGTACTTGTACTTTTAAGTACAAAAAAAAATTATTTGTTATTTTTCGTAACTATTCAAATTAGAATTAGTTCTAAATAGTTTACTTAACATACCTTAAATTAGCAAATTAAAAAAGTTTTTGATTGATGTGTATAGTAAATCTTGTATTCAAATTAGTAATAGCTGATCGGCAACTTCGCACGTACCCAATGGCCATCAATCAAAACGCCATAAGACATCTTGCAAAACTTAATTAACCCGGTGTAAGTGCATCTAAATAATTAAGTGCAGTGCATTATTAAATCCCCTTACATTAATTAAATGGAAGTGTCGTTTGAAACGTAGGATGGAATGGGAATACTACGAAGGTTTTAAAAGGTTAGTCCGCTCTTTGAATGTTTACTTTCTTTTATTATTTTAGCAATAATATAAAGGATGGTTGAGACCTTTACTACGTGGTAATCCATAATAATAATAAAATAAAACACTGTCTACGTTTTTTACCACAAATACTTTATTGATATAATCTATATTCTAAAGAATATATATTAATATTAACAAAAGTTCACGACTCGAGTTTCGACTTTTGAAGGCCATTATCAAGTGAAAACAAACTAACAAAGAAATACATTTATACAGAAAAATTATTATAAAAATTGAAGTGAGGGAAAAATAAATCGTATTACTAGTGGTCTAGAGGGATTTGAAAAGAGGTGATTTATATTGTGGTAAGTCCTTTTGCTCATTGAGAAGATTAACAAGAGGATTACATTGTTTTATGTGAATTTCGGCGGCTTCTAACAGATTAAGCTTAGTGCCTTTTGTACAGGTATGTAATATTTTGATTTGATTAATTTCAGGAAAAGTGTGATTCGAATTTATAATATGATTTGCAAATGAGCTTGTGTCATGATTAAGTCTAAACGCTTTAAAATGTTCTGTATATCGTGTTTCAAAACTTCTGCCAGTCTGCCCAACATAAACGCTATTGCATTCGGAACATGAAATTTCATAAACACCCGATTTCCTTAAGGGATTAATTTTATCTTTAGCATTAAATAATATATTTGATAATTTACAACTTGGTCTAAAAGCAATTTGTTGATTTTGTTTTCGAAGGATGTGCGCTATGTTCTCTGTGGTTTTTCCAAAATAAGTTAATGTTGTAAATGACTCTTTGTTTAAATTTGAAACTTTTGGATAAATGTGAGAAATTGTATTTTGATACAATTTATTATTAATTAAATTTTGAATAATATTGACTGGAAAACCATTCATATTTCCTATAGATATAATTTTATTTAGTTCTAAATTACGATAATGATTTGATAATGGAATTGAAACTGCTCTTTGTGCCATAGAATGATAAGCTGCTAGCTTATGTGACATGGGATGATTGGATTTAAAAGGAATTGTAGTATTGACGCTGGTTGGTTTTCTAAATATATTGAATTCAATTTTACTATTCTTGTGAATTAAGGTTAAGTCTAAGAAATTAATTTGATTATTTTGCTCTGTTTCTATTGTAAATTTAATTTTAGGATGAATGTCATTAATTTTATTTAAGAATTGATCAAGTTGACGTGATGTTCCGCTAAAACATGCAATTATATCGTCCACGTATCGATACCAGAATGATATATGTTTTTTGGTAAAGTCTAAATTAAATATTTTATCTTCGACAATTGACATGAATAAATCTGCTAGCAAAGGGCTTAGCGGAGAACCCATTGCTAGGCCAGTAGATTGCTGATAAAATTGATTGTTAAATTGAAAATAATTTTGTGCTAAACAAGTTTTAAATGCATTATAAAGTTCTGAATGAGTAATAGGGTCTTTAACTGATTTATCTAATATATGCTGAATAATTTCAAGACATTCATCTGTTGGAATATTAGAAAACATACTTGTGACGTCAAAGGATACTAGTTTAGAATTCTTTGGAGTGGTTACTGATTTTAAGTGTTGGGATAGGAGAAGTGAGTTTTTTACAGCGTATTTTGAAGTAAAATTTGTATACTTTTTAAATAGAGTATTTAATTTAATTGCTAAAATTCGCGAAGGACTATTAATATATGAAACTACAGGTCTAATAGGAAGATCTGATTTATGAGTCTTTATTAAGCCGTAAAGTCTTGGCGCCTGAGGATTCATATTTTTGATTTGATATTTATCTGCTTTTGAAAAAATAACATGAGTGTTATCTAAAAGTTCTTTAATTTTTGATTGAAAGGCCGTTGTTGGGTCTTTCTTTAATAGACTTAAATTTTCGGTTGTAATAAAAGCATGTACTTTGTTATTGTATTGGCTATTTTTTAAAATGACTATTGAATTAGATTTATCTGCTTTTGTGACAGTTAGTTCATCACTTAAAATTTTTCCCTTGATTGATTTAATAATTGAAGAATCTGTTGAAACATGCTGTGAGTGCGATTTTAAGGTTTTTGAAATTAATGCTTGTGAGACAAGAGGTTCCTGAATTTTTCGTAACGCGATTTCTGATTCTACTACTATTATTGTTTTGTCGGCTTTATTATTAATATACGGACTGTAATTAGGATTTTGGGATAAAAAGGTTTGTTCTAGTGCACTAAACGTTGTATCCGAAAGATTAATAAAAGTTGAAATTTGGTCTACTGAATTTGCTGGATTTACTGAGTTTACTGAGTTTACTTGATTTTTACGAAGATTTTCTAACTTTTTCTTTTGGATAGTATATTTTTTATGAATGACTTTACTGACATTTTCTCTAACAAAATCATCAAATATGCTAAATTCTACTGCATGAAGTTTAAATGATAGTTCCGAATGCAATACCTTTAGATAATGCTGAATGGCATCTCTCCTCCGATGTAGGTGTTGGATTTCGGTTTTTAACCATGTACGTTGGGCTGCATGGACGGCTGCTTTTGCTGCTGGTGTAGTCGAACGCGTTCTGATTTTGATAAAGTTGGGGACGATGTTTTCTCGTAAGCACGTTGAGTTGTACCAGATATCTTGGGATGTAATTCTGTACTTCTTTCTTAATTTGTTGTATAATTTGGTCTGTATTGCCGTACAGGCTGATTTAATATAAAGGATGGTTGAGACCTTTACTACGTGGTAATCCATAATAATAATAAAATAAAACACTGTCTACGTTTTTTACCACAAATACTTTATTGATATAATCTATATTCTAAAGAATATATATTAATATTAACAAAAGTTCACGACTCGAGTTTCGACTTTTGAAGGCCATTATCAAGTGAAAACAAACTAACAAAGAAATACATTTATACAGAAAAATTATTATAAAAATTGAAGTGAGGGAAAAATAAATCGTATTACTAGTGGTCTAGAGGGATTTGAAAAGAGGTGATTTATATTGTGGTAAGTCCTTTTGCTCATTGAGAAGATTAACAAGAGGATTACATTGTTTTATGTGAATTTCGGCGGCTTCTAACAGATTAAGCTTAGTGCCTTTTGTACAGGTATGTAATATTTTGATTTGATTAATTTCAGGAAAAGTGTGATTCGAATTTATAATATGATTTGCAAATGAGCTTGTGTCATGATTAAGTCTAAACGCTTTAAAATGTTCTGTATATCGTGTTTCAAAACTTCTGCCAGTCTGCCCAACATAAACGCTATTGCATTCGGAACATGAAATTTCATAAACACCCGATTTCCTTAAGGGATTAATTTTATCTTTAGCATTAAATAATATATTTGATAATTTACAACTTGGTCTAAAAGCAATTTGTTGATTTTGTTTTCGAAGGATGTGCGCTATGTTCTCTGTGGTTTTTCCAAAATAAGTTAATGTTGTAAATGACTCTTTGTTTAAATTTGAAACTTTTGGATAAATGTGAGAAATTTAAGTCTATTAAAGAAAGACCCAACAACGGCCTTTCAATCAAAAATTAAAGAACTTTTAGATAACACTCATGTTATTTTTTCAAAAGCAGATAAATATCAAATCAAAAATATGAATCCTCAGGCGCCAAGACTTTACGGCTTAATAAAGACTCATAAATCAGATCTTCCTATTAGACCTGTAGTTTCATATATTAATAGTCCTTCGCGAATTTTAGCAATTAAATTAAATACTCTATTTAAAAAGTATACAAATTTTACTTCAAAATACGCTGTAAAAAACTCACTTCTCCTATCCCAACACTTAAAATCAGTAACCACTCCAAAGAATTCTAAACTAGTATCCTTTGACGTCACAAGTATGTTTTCTAATATTCCAACAGATGAATGTCTTGAAATTATTCAGCATATATTAGATAAATCAGTTAAAGACCCTATTACTCATTCAGAACTTTATAATGCATTTAAAACTTGTTTAGCACAAAATTATTTTCAATTTAACAATCAATTTTATCAGCAATCTACTGGCCTAGCAATGGGTTCTCCGCTAAGCCCTTTGCTAGCAGATTTATTCATGTCAATTGTCGAAGATAAAATATTTAATTTAGACTTTACCAAAAAACATATATCATTCTGGTATCGATACGTGGACGATATAATTGCATGTTTTAGCGGAACATCACGTCAACTTGATCAATTCTTAAATAAAATTAATGACATTCATCCTAAAATTAAATTTACAATAGAAACAGAGCAAAATAATCAAATTAATTTCTTAGACTTAACCTTAATTCACAAGAATAGTAAAATTGAATTCAATATATTTAGAAAACCAACCAGCGTCAATACTACAATTCCTTTTAAATCCAATCATCCCATGTCACATAAGCTAGCAGCTTATCATTCTATGGCACAAAGAGCAGTTTCAATTCCATTATCAAATCATTATCGTAATTTAGAACTAAATAAAATTATATCTATAGGAAATATGAATGGTTTTCCAGTCAATATTATTCAAAATTTAATTAATAATAAATTGTATCAAAATACAATTTCTCACATTTATCCAAAAGTTTCAAATTTAAACAAAGAGTCATTTACAACATTAACTTATTTTGGAAAAACCACAGAGAACATAGCGCACATCCTTCGAAAACAAAATCAACAAATTGCTTTTAGACCAAGTTGTAAATTATCAAATATATTATTTAATGCTAAAGATAAAATTAATCCCTTAAGGAAATCGGGTGTTTATGAAATTTCATGTTCCGAATGCAATAGCGTTTATGTTGGGCAGACTGGCAGAAGTTTTGAAACACGATATACAGAACATTTTAAAGCGTTTAGACTTAATCATGACACAAGCTCATTTGCAAATCATATTATAAATTCGAATCACACTTTTCCTGAAATTAATCAAATCAAAATATTACATACCTGTACAAAAGGCACTAAGCTTAATCTGTTAGAAGCCGCCGAAATTCACATAAAACAATGTAATCCTCTTGTTAATCTTCTCAATGAGCAAAAGGACTTACCACAATATAAATCACCTCTTTTCAAATCCCTCTAGACCACTAGTAATACGATTTATTTTTCCCTCACTTCAATTTTTATAATAATTTTTCTGTATAAATGTATTTCTTTGTTAGTTTGTTTTCACTTGATAATGGCCTTCAAAAGTCGAAACTCGAGTCGTGAACTTTTGTTAATATTAATATATATTCTTTAGAATATAGATTATATCAATAAAGTATTTGTGGTAAAAAACGTAGACAGTGTTTTATTTTATTATTATTTTAGCAATTATCCACGCGCAATTAAATTCTTATAAGGGATTTTATTAAGTCGTTTAATGTGGTCGAGGTGGATGGGAATTATCTAATAGATAAAAGTTCTCTCCCTCCAGGCCGAGGGATTAATGCTTGTGCGAATAACGACATTCCGATTCTCTAAGTGTACAGCAATGAACTTGCTTTTATGGGATTATTTCATTTTTATTGTCCATGTTTGTTTTCTGAATCTAAATTGGAGACAATTGACTACATCTATTAAATCCTTATTTCATTTAATTTGTTAGAAATTATTTTGTGAATACTACAATATTGAGAATTATTTTAATTTTATAAATATGGATTTGTAAAATATTCTTGTACAACTATTTTATCTAAAATATGTCTTAAAATGACCAAATTTTAATGATTTTTTTGGTAACTAACAGGAATTTTAAAATGTTGATTAGAATTTTGGCTTCAGCATACTTGATTTTATCAAAAAAAATTGGATATTATTTTTAGACAACTATTTCATGTAGAAAATATTCCAAAATTACCAAATTTTGATGATTTTTTTTTTATTTCAATAATTTTCTTGGTAACTAGTTGAAATTTTAAGTTCTTGATAGAATTTTGGCTTCATTTTATCAAAAATACTTTTGAAAATATTTTTGGACAATTATTTTATGTAGATAATTACCAAATTTTGATGATACCAAGAAAATCTTTTGAATCAAAGAAATTCAAAAGATTTTTTTGATAACTATCAGGAATTTAAAGTTGTTGATAAGAATTTTGGTTTCAGCATACTTGATTTTATCAAAACTATTTTGGAAAATATTTTTGGACAACTATTTCATGTAGAAAATGTCTCAAAATTACGAAATTTTGATGATTTTTCTGGCAACTAGCAGGAATTTTAAGTTGTTGATTAGAATTTTGGCTTCAACATAATTGATTTTATCAAAAATAATTTGGAAAATATTTTTGAACAACTATTTTATGTAGAAAATGTCTCAAAAACTCAAAATTTTGTTGATTCCTTTGATTTTCTTGGTAACTAGCAGGAGATTTAAACTGTTGATTAGAATTTTGGGTTTGGCATACTTGATTTTATCAAAAATACTTTGGAAAATATTTTTGAACAACTATTTTATGTCCCAAAGTGACTCAAATTGACTAAATTTTGATGATTTCTTTGGTTTAAAAGATTTTCTTAGTAACTAGCACGAATTTTAAGTTGTTGGTTAGAATTTTGGCTTCAACATACTTAATTTCATTAAAAATAATTTGTAAAATTTTTTTGAACAACTATTTTATATAAAAAATTTCCCAAAATGACCGAATTTTGATGATTTCTTTGATTTAAATGATTTTTTTGGGAACTAGCAGGAATTTTAAGTTGTTCATTAGATATAAGGCTTTAGCATACATGATTTTATCAAAAAATAATTTATAAAGTACTTTTGGACAACTATTTCAGTAGAAAATGTCCTAAAATGACCAAACTTTGAAGATTTCTTTGATTTTAATGATTTTTTTGATAATTAGCAGGAGTTTTAAGTTGTTGATTGGAATTATGGCTTCAGCATACTTGATTTTATGAGAAATAATTTGAAAAATATTTTTGAACAGCTATTATGTAGAAAATGTCTCAAAACCTCAAAATTTTGTTGATTTCTTTGATTTTCTTGGTAACTAGCAGGAGTTTTAAATTGTTGATTAGAATTTTGGGTTTGGCATACTTGATTTTATCAAAAATACTTTGGAAAATATTTTTGAACAACTATTTTATGTCCCAAAGTGACTCAAATTGACTAAATTTTGATGATTTCTTTGGTTTAAAAGATTTTCTTAGTAACTAGCACGAATTTTAAGTTGTTGGTTAGAATTTTGGCTTCAGCATACTTAGTTTTATCAAAAATAATTTGGAAAATATTTTTGAACAACAATTTTATTTGGAAAATGTCCCAAAATTACCAAATTTTGATGGTTTTATTGATTTCAATAATTTTTTTGGGAACTAACAGGAATTTTGAGTTGTTCATTAGATATAAGGCTTTCGCATACATGATTTTTTAAACAAATAATTTATAAAGTATTTTTGGGCAACTATTTTAGTAGAAAAAGTCCTAAAATGACCAAATTTTGAAGATTTCTTTGATTTAAATGATTTTTTTGATAACTAGCAGGAATTTTAAGTTGTTAATTAGAATTTTGGCTTCAGCATACTTGATTTTATTAAAAATAATTAGGAACATGTTTTTGAACAACTATTTCATGTAGAAAATGTCCCAAAATGACCAAAATTTGATTATTTCTTTGATTTAAATGAGTTTTTTGCTAACTAGCAGGAGTTGTAAGTTATTGATTAGAAGTTTGACTCTAGCACACTTAATTTTATTAAAAAATACTTTGGAAAATATTATTGAACAGCTATGTCATGTAGAAAATGTCCCAAAATGACTAAATTTTGATAATTTCTTTGATTTAAATATATTTTTTTCTAACCAGCAGGAATTTTAAGTTATTGATTTGAATTTTAGATTAAGCATACTTGATTTTATCAAAAGTAATTTGGAAAATATTTTTGAACTATTTCATGTAGAAAATACCCGAAAATTACCAAATTTTGATGATTTCTTTGATTTAAATGATTTTCTTAGTAACTAGCAAGAATTTTAAGTTTTTGATTGTAATTTTGGCTTCAGCGTACTTGATTTTATCAAAAATAATTTGGAAAATATTCTTGAACAACTATTTCATGTAGAACATATCCCAAAATGACCAAATTTTGATGATTTTTTTAATTTAAAGATTTTTTTGCTAACTAGCAGGAATTTTAAGTTGTTGATTAGAATTTTGGCTTCAACATACTTAATTTCATTAAAAATAATTTGTAAAATTTTTTTGAACAACTATTTCATATAAAAAATGTCCCAAAATGACCAAATTTTGATGATTTCTTTGATTTAAATGATTTTTTTGGGAACTAGCAGGAATTTTGAGTTGTTCATTAGATATAAGGCTTTAGCATACATGATTTTATCAAAAAATAATTTATAAAGTACTTTTGGACAACTATTTCAATAGAAAATGTCCTAAAATGACCAAATTTTGAAGATTTTTTTGATTTAAATGATTTTTTTGATAACTAGCAGGAGTTTTAAGTTGTTAATTGGAATTTTGGCTTCAGCATACTTGATTTTATGAAAAATAATTTGGAAAATACTTTGAAACAACTATTTTATGTAAAAGTGTCTCAAAACCTCAAAATTTTGTTGATTCCTTTGATTTTCTTGGTAACTGCAGGAGTTTTAAATTGTTGATTAGAATTTTGGGTTTGGCATACTTGAATTTAATAAAAATAATTTGCAAAAATTTTTGAACAACTATTTTATGTAGAAATTGTCCCAAAATGACTAAATTTTGATGATTTCTTTGATTTAAACGATTTTTCTTGCTAACTAGCAGGAATTTTAAGTTGTTGATTAGAATTTTGGCTTCAGCATAGTTGATTTTATTGAAAATAATTAGGAATATGTTTTTGAACAACTATTTCATGTAGAAAACGTCCCAAAATGACCAAAATTTGATTATTTCTTTGATTTAAATGAGTTTTTTGCTAACTAGCAGGAGTTCTAAGTTATTGATTAGAAGTTTGACTCTAGCACACTTAATTTTATTAAAAAATACTTTGGAAAATATTATTGAACAGCTATGTCAAGTAGAAAATGTCCCAAAATGACTAAATTTTGATAATTTCTATGATTTAAATATATTTTTTGCTAACCAGCAGGAATTTTAAGTTATTGATTTGAATTTTAGATTAAGCATACTTGATTTTATCAAAAATAATTTGGAAAATATTCTTGAACAACTATTTCATGTAGAACATATCCCAAAATGACCAAATTTTGATGATTTTTTTAATTTAAAGATTTTTTTGCTAACTAGCAGGAATTTTAAGTTGTTGATTAGAATTTTGGCTTCAACATACTTTATTTTATCAAAAATAATTTGTAAATTTTTCTTGAACAACTATTTCATGTAGGAAATGTCCCAAAATGACCAAATTTTGATGATTTCTTTGATTTATATGATTTTTTTGGGAACTAGCAAGAATTTTGAGTTGTTCATTAGATATACGGCTTTTGCATACATGATTTAAAAAAAAAATAATTTATATTTTGTATAAGTATTTTTGGGCAACTATTTCAGTAGAAAAAGTCCTAAAATGACAAAATTTTGAAGATTTCTTTGATTTAAATTATTGTTTTGATAACTAGCAGGAATTTTAAGTTGTTGATTGGAATTTTGGCTTCAGCATACTTGATTTTATGAAAAATAATTTCGAAAATATTTTTGGACAACTATTTTATGTAGAAAATGTCCCAAAATGACAACATTTTGATTATTACTCTGTTTTAAATAATTTTCTTGGTAACTAGCAGGAATTTTAAGTTGTTGATTGGAATTTTGACTTCAGCAAATTTGATTTTATCAAAAATAATTTGAAAAATATTTTTGAACAACTATTTCATGTAGAAATTGTCTCAAAATGACTAAATTTTGATGATTTCTTTGATTTAAACGATTTTTCTTGTTAACTAGCAGGACTTTTAAGTTGTTGATTAAAATTTTAGTTTCAGCCTACTTGATTTTATATAAAATAGTTTGGAAAACATTCTTGAACAATTATTTCATGAAGAAAATGTTTCAGGATGACTAAATGTGTACGGTAAATTTTCCTTAACCCATAAAGTTTAAGTCACACAACAGGAAACGTTGAACAACGTTAAAATTGGCAACAATGCATTCTAACAACAGTAGTATCAACTGTAACAAATTGATCAAAATGTATACGGTCAATTTTGCATAACCTCAAATGGACCCCGCCACTACATTTGTAATTAACGAAGAAAAAACAGAATAAGTTGAATAACTTTAAAGCATTGAATTTTTATGAAATTTGGCAACAATGCATTCTAACAACAGTAGTATTAGCTGTAAAAAATATATCAAAATGTATACGGTAAATTTTTCATAACCTTAAAAGTAAACGCCAAACAAGAGTAATGGCAAACAGAAAAAGTTAAATAACTTTAAAACCATGCATTGGATTTTTATAAAGTTTATCAACAATGCATTTCAGTAACAGTAGCATCAATTGCGAAAATTAGATCAAAATGTACAAAGTCATTTTTTTATAACTCTACTCAGCATTTGTAAATAAAGAAATCGCAAACAGAATAAGTTGAATAATTTTAAAATCAAACATTGAATTTTTATTAAATTTGGCAACAATGCACTTAAACAATAGTAACATCAACTGTGATAAATAGATCAAATTTTATACGAGCAATTTTACATAACCTCAAAAGGAAACGCCAAACAGCATTTGTGATAAGAAAAATTTTAAACAGAAAAAGTTGAATAACTTTAAAACCTGACATTGGTTTTGTATGAAATTTGGCAACAATGCATTTCAGTAATAATAGCATCAATTGTGAAAAATAGATTAATCAATATTCCGTAACTTTAAAAGTACTCAACATTTGTAGTTAGAGAATGAAATTTGACAATACAAAAAGTTGAATAACTTTTAAACTAAATATTGGAATTTGATGAGATTTGGCAACAATGCACTCTGGCAATAGTACTATCAACTATAAAAAATAAATTAAAATGTATACGACAAATTTTGCATAACCTCAAAATTTTAAAAAATTTCCGATCCGGTTTGAAGAATTTTGAAATAAAAAAAATTGAATAACTTTAAAACTATTTATTGGATTTTGTTGAAATTTTGCCTCAATAGACACAAATAACGTTGGTAGTAACCATACAAAATTCAACAAAATCGATACGATGAGTTTTGAAAAAAATTGATTTATTAAACAATATAAATCAAATTTTTTCAAAACTTGTTTATGGCCGAATTTTTTAAGTTTTGTTAACAATGTAGTGATTATTATATAAATTTTATCAACTTTTCTATTACAACCAAAATGACTAAAACCAAATTTATTACAAATAAAATCAAATTTTATTAAATATTTTAAGCAATTTTGACTCAATTTTGGAAATTGATATAATAACATTTATAAAAATGATTAATTAAAGATTTAATCAATTTACTTTGATTTGATTGTCAGACGAATAAATGTTCATTAATTTTTGTTATAATTCAGGCAATTATTGAACAAAAACAAAATAAATCATTCAATAATTTCATTGAAACCTGAAATTAAATAATCATTGATTTACGACACGTCAATCCGTTCAGCTTCCAGAAAATTGGTTTAGCAAAATAAAAATCATAAATAAAAAATTTGTACAGTAAAAAAAACTCAGATAAGTGACGCGGATACATTTCAATCCAGTAACACTGGGGGCGTATAAATCAGGTCATAATTCAGCTGGAAAAAAATATATATAAACGCAAAACAAATGTAATAAATAAACCGCATCGGGGAAAAACAGATGTGTGCATGTTTTGCCATTGACATGCGAATTAATGTACATGATTTTTCCCGTATCAATAGAGAATGATACACAAAAGACGCTGAAAAGATTA